>OX940880.1:10000000-11481666 GCA_954870665.1 Stratiomys singularior
ATTTGTTACTTAGTCATCTTCTATTCAATCCCTTATAATTATATTTTTACCGTCATTGGGAAGGATACTGGAGCGTATTTATATAATCTCAGTCTAGATTGTATTTGATATGAGGGGAATAAATACCTCGTTGACTGTTGTATAAATTATGCGAGGCTCGGCTTTAATAACAGAGACAGAATATCGAGCGTTGAGTTAGTTTGAAAGGTTTTGGAAAAGCTCTTTGTATGCTATGCTTGTACCCATACGGTTTTTGGCAGCAGTCGTTCTTATTATTTTGTTTTCATTCGCGCGTGTGAACTATGTACAAAATAATACCGTTTTTTATTTAGACTTGATTTTTATTTTTTTAAATATCGATAAGAGTATCAATTATTCAAATACATACTATTGGTCAAGAAAACGCAGAATCAAATTTGTGAATCCCCTTCTTGAATGCACACAGTTAGGTATAGTTCCGAAATCATATACCTTCAATTAGTAAAATATCGAACGCAGCAAACAGCCTTAAGCCGTCATTATAGTGTCTCTTTGACATGTAAATAACCTGATCAAATCAGAATACTCCGGATACAGCCTGTATCGATTTTCTAAGTGAAATGAATGTTAAATTTGACCATGTTCGAGCTAAACAACAACTACTTTACGTATCCGTAAGCTTATCGACAGTTTTAGCATGTATGGCATACAGTGGTCACGGTCATAGATGGGTTAAACTAGGCAAATTGTCCGAGTCGCTGATAATGCCATTCCTGTTGGTCGGCGAACTATTGAAAATCGGCTTGACCAACTATTTCAATAAAAACGACAAGGAATTAATGCCGCAAAGACAAAAGAAAAAGTCGGTATTGCCGTCAGTGAGTAATTTGTGCAAGGCGCTCTTCATACAAGCATTCTGTACGATATTCTACGCCTTCACGTGCATCATCCTGGGGGCTCCAGTTATTGGTAGCTACGAAGAAACATTTGTTCTGTCGCTTGTCCTCACGCTGTTGACGGTGACACCAACAATTCTCCTACTGGGCGCCAGCGGAACGTTGCAGGCGGTATTTTGCGAAAAGTCGGATTTACTTACCAAGACCGAAGACGTCGCCTTAGATCTGAACAAACATACCGCAGCTGGAGCTATTCTCGGAGCCTGGGCTGGTTCTATTGTTGCTCCACTAGATTGGGATCGTGACTGGCAAACGTATCCCATCCCAAACGTTATGGGAGCTGTTTTTGGTTACGGACTGGCAAGCATCTATATGTGTTCAAAAGTTTTGATTAGGACTGGAAAGGTGTTTATGACGAAGAAGCGCTCCTAACTCTTATGTTGCCTGTAAAACAATAATTTGGACTTTTGGTAATAGGAACACTTTATACCAAGAGAAGTATTAAACTGGTTGTTTTGTTTAGTATTTATTTAGCATTTAAGTTATTTTGTCATTCGAGTCATAGAATAAAATTTTTTAAATTTATATTAAAAGTCTTTGCTATTTGAATCTCAAATGAGACATTTAAAGTGTGCGGCGTTCGTTAATTTAACACAGTAAAACGCGTTTCTATTTCCTTTATGGCCTATCTACGCCATGTTCTTCCTCATTCTGAATCAACAGCAAGTTTGCATGGCATTTCTCGTTAACAAAAACACCGTTGGCGCTGCGGATTAACAATTTTGCAAAAGGTTTTTTTCGTTCGAAAACAAACATACGCACTTTTCTATGTGGTCCAAATGAAAAATAAATAGTATGACCTTTTCTTGTGATGCGTATTTAGTCGATTCTACGTAAGCACAATCGTTGGCGTGTCAATGAATGGAATGTTTTAAGGCTAATAATGATGTTTTATCCTCTTACGAAAGTAAACTTTTCAATTGTACTTTCCACTTATTCGCTATACATATTCTTAATTCTTTGAAGAAAATTGGACGTCCCACCCGTCGCTGAACGCGGCCAAATATTTTGAATTCTACCACTCTATTACATACCAGCGCTGTATGTTCAATTTCACTTTGGCCTTTACGCAGTGTATGCATCATCCAACCATATTTTCCTCTCATTTCTTTTTAAGAAGATCTTGATCGGTCTTCCAGTGTTATTCTATATTATTTTTGACCACCAAAAGCGTAATATAACTCATACACATCTGTTTATGGATACATATCCCAGATTTATACAGCACATAGACAAGTTGCTTGGAATTTTACCGATTAAGTGTGAGAGATTCATTTTTCTTATATAACTCGCGGCAGAGAATGCATTTGACGAGCAACTGCATTAGCAAAACAAGCAAAATACTGACTCCAACACCAATTGTACAGACCAGGCGCATACATATGTCAGAATAATGAGAGGAATGCGTTAGAAAATGTTTAAGTTTCATGTTAGGTTGCCTCGAACGACCCAGTACTATCCGACTCCGGGGATACCAGCGTTATCGGTGAGAGAGCTGTTCCCCAGAGGCGAAGGGTAAAATTCTATCCTAATGGACGTGTTTGCATGCCAGTCAACTAGTCGCTACCATATGAGCACTAAAGGTCAGTGAATCCGAATCAGCTCTGAAGGTGTCAGTCGTGAATCCGAAAGATCTGATTCACGATGCCGGAGATCGTGCTGCGATAGAAGAGTTTGACTCCGACGGTATAGCCGTCGTGAAGGTGAATATTTTCAAACATACCCGAAGTCTACCGACGTCAAAGTGACTATAATCTACTGTGGCGTTAATGAGCAGGAGCTGTAGCAGGGTGGCAAATGCAAAAATATTTATTTATGTATTTGTCAGAGGCAAGCACCGGGTTAGCACTGATCCAGTTGACTTACCAATCTAATGTGAATGTCATGAGTGGTGCTAAATTAAAAAAGATGCCTCAAAAGGGGTTAGTATGATTCGCGGGAGCCTCGTAATTACTTCGCGATCCAAAAAAGTTATCTTAACAGATGGATTGGGCATTAATTTTCATTCCAGAATTTTTTTAAGTCGAGCAAAATGTGTTGGCCCCTGAAAGACGTTGAGATTTGTGCTTGGAATTGAATTATTTCTCAAGCAACTTGTTGTAGGAGACCAAAATATTACAATTGAAATTGAAATGAATAAAAAAAAGAGTGAAATGCAAAGGATAACTATCCTTGATATTTTTCAAGCCTAAATCAATTTTGCCGAAATGATGTCTACAATTCTCAAGAAATGTTTCTTAAATTATGGGAATGTGAATGTAGAAAATTATATAGAAAATAGAATTATATATAGAAAATTATATGGAAAATAGATCCGCTGAAGGCAAACGTTCATCAGATTTTATTCTGTCGAAGCGTCATTAGATTTTATGAATGTGAACCCTAGCTGAAAGAGTTCAGTTGTAGTATTCCTTTTAAACCTGTGACAAAAAAATGTCCATTATACTTTGTTATAGATTGTGTTTAAGGTTCTGGGGATTGTCGGATTTCATTATTTTGTCAATTTTTTTTATAACCAAAGTTAAAATAATTTTCAGGTACTGAAATATTTAAGTAATAAAATGAGTGTTTTTTTTAAATAACTGTTATATCTATCCGCTGTTTAATCTTTTTTTTTGCAGACACCTGTAGCGATTATGTCTATAGCATTCAATTGTAAAATAAATAAGTAAAACAACGCTAACATTTAAATTTTATTTTATTTCCCTCAAAAATGTAACCTAAAAATCTAATATACTTTATTTTCCAATATCATTTTACCCGCTTGAAAGGTTTCGTCCTCCAGAAGACAACGTTTACCAACGAAATTATTATTGAATTCCCATTGATCGTCGTCATCGTCGATTTCATTTGTTGTAGGTCCTTGATATTCATATATTTTATAATAGCTCTGATGATCACCTAAATATGTTTTTATTCGATAATCCGCAGTTTCGGGACATGACACCTGTTCGTAGAGGTTGCGTAGTTGAATAAAATGTTGACCGTACGTGACACGAGATGCTGATGTTGGATCAGTTATTAAAGCTTTCCATGTAAGAATCAATGTCATATGCGGATCAAATGTTGATACAATTTGATTGAATTCTTCATTCGTACTGAATGGAGTTAAATATTTTGTTTCATTGTTCAGCAAAAAACGATGCACGTTATTTATAAATGGCAGATTCTGTTCGGTTGGTTGCGCACCAATATTGATAGTTGAAATTCGATTAGTCACATATTGTAAAGGAGTGGAGGAGTCGCCAGCAGGTGATTCGCTTAATCCACAACGGAGACACATGGACTTGGTAGATTTTATTGTTTTATCTAAGGAGGGCAAATGTACAATATAATAAATAAGGATAAATTCGGGCTAACTTACCGCCGACGGAACCGGATGTCACTTCCATTTGGTTAATATCTGCAACATATTTTATGCATTTGATGTGTGAATAGCGATTGACTTCAAAGTAATACTCACAAATTAATTTTTGAGGTGCCAGCTTGTATTTAGAACAATACAAGTCAATGGAATTCAATGCGATTTCCGTCATGAATGGATGGTGGATCTGATTTAAATTCTTCAAATCAACTTCAACAGCGAACTCGTTCATCATTACGTTACTTATTACACAATTGGCACCCGCTTGTAAACTGTCGTGCACATTGAAACTCCATTCATGACGCACAAGGCGGTACCTATGATATGTTATAATTATTATTATGATATATAATCATTAGATTATAAAGAAATGTGCGTTGATTCTTGCCTGATTTTAGGATACTCAGCAGGAGTTCCATAGTAAATTAAAATTCGCAAATTGAATTTGCCTTTTTGAAAGGGCGCTTGAATCCAAACGGGTATCGAAAGTGATTCTTGTGGTGCCAACTGTACATCTTTCGAACCATTGCAGATTTTAAATACATGCTGATTTCTTATTTCTTTGTCTTTGCTAAGATTTGCGTTGGTCAAATCCTTGAAATCTGTAAATATTGCCAGGGTTAAATTCATTTAACAAATATTTTCATATTTTTTCTGATAACCTCTCAAAATAGATATTGGCAATTCAATTTGATTTTCCTGCGTGAAACAACGCGGCGTGTCACATCCTAGGTAGATGTTAGTAATGGAATCAACACCCGCATTTTGCAGGTATAATGTGACCGGAATGATTTCACCAACCAGAATGTCCTTTGGCACTTGTGAGAAGCTCACGTGCAATGACGGTGCGGGGGGTAAGATTTGAATATTTAATTTATTATCAAACTGAATAGAGCGATCGGGAGCGTATGGTTTATCTGTAGTTTTGATACGTTGCGCTTCAAAACGTATACAGCCTGTCAAGCTGCCTGGCTCATTTGACGCCGATGTTCGACCTGCGATTCCGAGGATTTTTAAATTTCCCGTTTGTTTTGGCGTAAGCTTGAAATGAATTGTTCGTTCTTCGTGTTCGCTGAGCTGAATATCTTGTATTGTAGTCGACATGATAGCCGAGTTCACTGATGCTTTTTCTATGTAAAGAAAATTGGTTGCTAAATTGGATTTGGTGAAAACTTAATCGAGATATACCTTCGTCCGAACATTCTTTTTCGAATAGGATCTTATTTGTAATAACTTGTCCGTTTTCTGCGGTGAATTCCCAAAGAATGCTTATTTCACTGAAAGTTATGTTGGGTTTAATTGTGTTGGCTACAGTGACGCTGATTTCAATCGGTTCTGAAAATTAATTGGACACGCAATCAGAGAAATTCAGTTACATGCAATTATAGTTACATAAAAGTTTTAATATTCGCTTTTCTTGTGTTCATGAGCAATTTTCACAACTAAAGTTAATATTATCAGTAGTAAAACGGTTCTCAAACAAAATAATCTATCCCAGTTCCTTCATGAACACAAAAATATTTCAGGCATGTTTAGCATTTCGAAACTATGAGTTAACTTAAACAATAACTAATGGTTTGGAAGACTTTCAGTTGTTGCACACAGGAACTAGAGGCAGACGAAATGATGCTCATACACTCCAGGATATCGTATATTTGATACGTCGAAATTAGCAAGTCCAGCAAGATTGGAGAACGCAATGTTCTGCGCATTTATTGCGGATGAATCAATAGGTGAACAATGGAATTGGCCTGCACACTTGAGACTTAACTTGCTAGGGATGTCGAGAGGGCTTCGAGGACGTAGAGGCAAGTGATCGAATTCATATGTGAGTTTAACACAACTTCGGCTATCAGTCTTACAGCCTACCAGATTTATTAGCGTGTTTGCCATGAGCTCATCAGTGAACATCCACACCGCATTCTTCCCAATATTCTACCCTGGAGCATTACTCTCCTGTTGTGTACATTGATTCTAGGCACTGTGGCGGTTGTATCTGGGGAAACGAATATTTATGCCCGCAAAAATGGAAGGGAAGACACTCGCAGTTATGGTTAAATGGGCACAATGTAATTGGCCAATTAGCAATAATGTTTGTTGAATAACGACGCCAGTTATATCCAGAACTTTTGTATCTCAACATATTTACAAGAGATAGCTTCAGCGGTAAGAACAACCCCACAAAAGGGATTAAGGGCAATGAAAGACTTAATCTTGCTGGATTTTTTCCATGAAATAGAAAAGGCAATTTTTGTATTATTTCGTATGGTTTGTTTATAAATCTGTTTTTGAGTGACAGTGAGTATGAGTTTTCTTTGAGCGCTGTAATTTTGTAGTTATAACTCTTGCTTTTCGTCCTGTAGTACAGAGATAGGTTCGCTGCTAGATTTACTTACGGCTTATACGTTATAAAGGACGGTTAATTAGTAACAATTACATCCACTTGCTAGGCTGGCGAGATTTATGTAAATAATTGCTTACCTCCGTGAATGCACAATGGATTATCAACAGTCGGATTTTCCGATGTGAACAAACATCTTGATGGTTTGAAGACCATAGGTTTGGTAGATGCTGCCTGCACAATCATTTCCTCTAATTTCTGCCATTGGAATTCATCTGTAAGCTTTGACTAAATTTTATGGGTTATTAACATATGAGGTTCATCTAACAAATAAGTAAATTACATCAATGCTAATATTTGTAGCGGGCTGAAAGTTTGGATTCGACAAAGGTGGATGTGAAGTTACCAGCACGCGAATTGATTTCTGTAAAACTTTCGGCAACGAAATATCCAAAAGTCCCAATTCCGGATTGCGTTTGATTAATTCCTTTTTGTAAAACAGTATGTAATAGAATTCTGATAAAGCGTCAACGTGGAAATGATACCTTTTGTGTTGCTATATATTCTCTCAAAAAAGCTGCTTGTTGCACGGCATTCTGTAAACTCGTTGGGCGTAGCAAGTGAGCCAATGATTTACTTGCAACATCCAATTTTTTAAGAGTGACAGCCTGTTTGCCAATTGTATACTGAATATGATCCTCAGCCAAACTCCAGCCTCGTTCATAAAATACTTGATAGGCTTGTTGATAACATCTGAATGCATGTTTCCTTTGCCCTGCACGCGAGAATCGATTGCCGGATAAGACTATGTGGAATGCATATTTCCGATGCATTGCTGGCTGTGACACTAGGAAGCAATAGGCGGCCTGTTCTAGCAATAAAGCCGAACGCAGATCTGAGTCCTCGCTAGTCATTCGTATCAATTGCTTCGCCGCTTCTCCATATAATTTGGCTGGTTTCAAACATTCAATACTGAGCAGAGTAGCTCGGGTTGCAAATTGTGGAAGTCTGTAAAGGAACGTTTGCAGTTGCTCTGATTGAGATTGTAAAGTTATGGATTGTACTTGCAAACAGTAAGGTAGCATACGATTGCATCTTCCATGTAATCGTATGTTTTCCTGTTTGCGGTTCCTAACATAAAGGCAGCCAATGCGGCCATTTCGAGTGCTCCGGCATAGTATTGCCAAGCTGAATCAGCATTGAAATCCCGCTTGGCTTGATGATAAGACTGGAAGTGGTTTCGATGTTAGCTTTATTAATATTTGCAACAAAATATGCTTACCTGAAAAGCCAAACTATAATGACCAAACATAAAGTACAGATCACCAAGTTTACGCGTCTGCAGTTCAGCTGAATCGGCGGTATATCTATTACGAGATTAAATAGTGTGTTATGCTATTTGCAATCGGAAAATTGTTAATAGACTCACATCACAGCATTTTGCATACTTTGCCCGGCCCCTGGCTTACTTGTGACAAACCAGCGTTTTGTTGCACTCAAAAGAGATTTGCTCACACCTTTCTTGTTGGTAATCTAAAAAAGGCAATGCGTGTACTATTGGTAAATTATCATAAAATCACAAACCGTGTCATTGAGATTTCCAACCAGTTTCTCAACAAAGGGAATTAAAGCTCGCACTGTGTAGTCTTGTACAAAATAACGCAGATTTTCAACGTCAGCGGAAGTCAGGAACATTCCGTGGGGAGCATCAATATCAATTTCCGATGCCCACACGTTCGGGTTCAGATGTTGTGAATTTATACTTTCGCTGCTTGTGGAATATTTTGAATGCTGGAAGATAAGTAAAAAGTTTTTGATGCAAAGAACATTTTTTTGGGATTATTTGAATGATTGTACTATTGCTTCTGAAGCTTGTTCTTGGACGGGACTAAGCGGATGCACAAATCCTTCAGCTTCTGCTTGAGAAGCTTCGATAATACTCATTTGCACTGTTGGCATTGATGTAACACTTGAAGTATCTTGTGGAGTTTTTGGGGTGCTGCCCTGATCTGAGTGTGAATCCTGTTTCATATCACGATAAACAAAAAAACATTTAGCAGGTACAAAAAATTTGTTTGCTTTTCTTTCAATACCGATTTTGGCTGTCGTTTTATGTATCGAATCCATGGATCAGACCCTTCAGCTGGGTATCCACTAACAGAATTTATTTGCACAAGGAAGCATTTATTTTCACCAAAAGTCGATTTTAGAAGTTCAAAGCCTTGCTGAGCGCTGCAATAAACACTTTTAATAACATCATCAAACAATCGCAACTTTTATTACGAAGAGATATCACTCAGCGAACCATCATGCAACAGAACATAAGTGTTTAATACTTCAGTGGAAAACCATTTGGGCAATTTTTGTGGTGTAACCATTTGTAACATTTGTACTTTCTTGGTTAATTGTTGAGCTGTGTCTAAAAGGTTTGGATCAGAACTTGCTAATACTATTAAGCAGCCCAAAAAGTGTCTGGTAAACTCGTGATCGGAAGGAAATTGCACCGTAAGAAATGTCTCACGCCAATTTTCAAACCACGGTTCAGACATTGGTATTTCAATATCTAAAGTATTTCCTGTGAATTGAAAATCTTTTCAAAGGTTATCAGCAGATGCTAGATATTATTTCTTACCTATATTTATCACTTTGTGTTTATCACAGCTGCCGTTGGAAACAGCTTCATTTAGCATTTTGCGAGCCAGTACAGTTTGCGGTGGCCTCCAATTCACATCACAGATATTTAGACGAAGCCCTTTCACTGATACACTTGTACCCGTTGTATCGCGGAAATGTGCTATAAAAATGTTGGCAAGAGGATGTCAATTTCTTTTATTTTGTAAAAATATGTTGTATCAAGATCAACTTAATTATGTTAAATGTTTAAATCAAGGATAACTGTTGGATTTGTTGGGTCATGGGGATTTTTTTTAATCGTGGCTATAGCCTAATTCGAGCTTTGTCCTCCACGATATAGCATATCCAATTATTTCACTGTATTGGTCATGTCCTTTAGTTCGAAGCTATCTGCGGCCAGATCACATATATAATATTCCAAAACACAGAGTTGAAGATTCTTCGCAACACGCTTTTTCCATTAGGATTCGGTTTGATGGTGGTAGCTCAGGGCTATAGGGTGCATGGGGCATCAGTTCTCAATTGAGCTCCATCAATTTTTTGATGAGTTATCAAAGAGGTGTGGGGTCTGGCGTTATCATGATGGAACATCACGCCTTTGCGATTGGCCTGTTCAGGGCGTTTTTCTGGATTCTTCGTTAAATGCCGATAGTTGACCACATTGGATATTCGAATCAATAGTTTGGTTTCTTGAATGCAACTCAAACTAGACTCTACCCTCGCAAGTCCACCGCACAGGAAGCATAATTTTTTTGGTGAATTTGGTGGTTTTGGATGTTGATTGTGGGGGTTCATCTTGCTTGGTCCACGATCGGTTTAAGGGCTACATTATCGTAAACAATTCATTTTTCATAACCCGTAATAATTACTTTTAGAAATAAGTCGTTTTGGTTATGAGTCAGCAAAGAGTCACATATGTTAATGCTTTTGATGAGGTGGAATCCCTTTACTTCGTGACGAACCCAAACATCAACTTAGTTAACGCAAACAAGCAAGTGCAAGTAAACGGTTGAATTTGATATATCGAGTTTCTCTGCTTTCTTTCGAGTTTTTATACGCCGGTTAGTTTCGATTAACGCCTATATTTTGTCGTCACTATTTTTGGTTGGACGAACAGTATGTGGTGCAACTGGCAAATTAAAATTTCCAGAACGGAAGGTAGGAAACCAACGCTGACACTGGCTCCTCATCTTAAACTTCGCACAAATTCTTACGAGCTTGCACCGCATTTTTTCCCTTTTCGGAAGTTAAACAAAATATGCCGATAATGCCCTCTTTGGTTGCCCATTTTCAAGTTTAATTTTAATCAACTTGTTTATTAATGCCGCTCAGTTTTTAGTATAATCAGTAATCAGTATAATATTTAAAATAGTATGAAATAATATAAGCCACGCAATCACTAGTAGATGAAATACGCAGTTAACCTCATATGTGGAAAAAAACGACACGAATTATCGAACTACCCAATATATACAATTCTGGACAAGAACTATCGCTGTTGGTCATGCTAAAATAGAACCAGATTCATGTAGGTAACAATATAATAAAAAAGAAACATCATACAAGGTGAAAGTATTAACTCGTATATGGTACAATAAATTTTATATCGATCAGATTGATTTATTTTAAGGCACGGGTACTGAAAAGTATATCGGCAAATAGTTATATCAGGGGCACGTTTCTACTGCACCTGAAGGACTTATAGCAGTCTTTTGGTTGGTCTTTCAGTTGGTCTTCTTAGGAAAGTCGATAATTTCCTATGTTTTAAGGCATCCAAACTTATATTTTATATTATTCGTATCATATGGTTATCGCAATGAAGCGCATTTTGACTTTGACGGCATCCAAACTTCTCATCGACAAGGAAACAAGTTCCTGGGTTGTCTCAGTCATACTGAGTTTCTTAAAATTAGCCTGGTGTCTCGTCAGCAAATTGCTGATGCTGTGTTAATCATTTTCTCTTAAGCCTCTTTTCTTGAGCTATCCTCAAAGGGTGAAATGTCCTATGAAGGCCCCAATAAGAACGTTTAGATTTCCCTTGCCCATTCCGGTATAAGCTCGAGCTTTGACATCTTTGCTGTGAATCCTTAAAAGTCGCATCAGACCCTATTGTATTTTCTATCCCCATTTCTATTGACATTTGCGACTTTAGATTGCTTTCAGTTTTGTCAAAAGGTTCAGGACTGATGAACAGTGTTGACTCTCTTTCTCGCTAATTGATTCGCCTGCTTCTTAACTTCGATACCTGTGCGTTTTGCGATCTAGTATAGTCGTGACCCTATTGTATACACTCAACTTTTTGAATGCTACACCATTCTAGGATCATTCTTGACGTAACAAACGGTTATCCTAGCGCCTTTAAGGCTGCTTGCTTTTTTACTCTAATTTGATAGATCTAAAAGGCGTTTGTGTATGTTTTTCTTTCCGACTGACTAGTAGGTGGTATTCGATATGTTGCTGTGCACATTAGATTGCGTATCTAGTTGGGTCGTAATGCTCTGTGGTTGACATTTCTTGGGCCCTTGTGGGAGCTTTGTTCTAGATTAAGTGTGTGTTGCTTTAAATTCACTTTGGTGACTCTGCTTGGACTGTAGATGTTTAGCGGTATTCCTCCCTTTCTAGGCTGAGTTGTCCGCTTATAGCAACTACCCAAAAATGGGTTTTACCGCCACTAGAGTGTGTTCTTTTCGAGTTTTCTAAAGCCACCATCGCTTTTCTTTGTATTATTTGTATCAAAATCATCATAAGAGACGTACTCGGTGTGAGTTTTGAATCTGTTATTGCATCCAATTTATTGTAAACACTTTTAATTAATTGCCAAAGCAGAATAACTATGAAAATTGAAGACTGCATCAGCGAACAGAGGAGGGTAGTATTAGGTACGATTTTAATCCAATTAATTACACGGTGCAATGATTTACTTAATTTATTTAGTGGAATTTAAGAGAATGGTTTATAGTGAGTGTTGCGCTATAGAATTCACAGATATCTAATGAAAAAATTACCATCATTCGTTAGTTTGCTGAAGGGTTGGATCATCTCAACGAATGACAAATTATTGCGATAACACATCTCGTCCGCTTGTGGGCTTGTCATAACTGCAACCATTGGTGAAAAAACATTTTGAATTATTTCTCGCGGACCGAAATTCTGTCCGGTTAAGTGTATCATTGTGTTATTTCCACGGATAACAAAAACTTCGATTGTTGTCTGTTTAATCTGACAAATGACAAGTGGAATGACGATGATAAGGACTAGACTGTCAGGTTATTGTCAACTAGTGGAGAGGGAGCGTTCTGTGTAAAATGAAAATTTGGTATGCATTGTGGGAATCTTCTGATAATATGAGCGCACAATTTGTTTTTAGATGAAAAAATTGCTTTATACACAATTCAATCGAGGAAGCAGGAAAATTCCCAAAAGAATGGAATAGTACCGCCTTACTAAACTACACGTTGTCTCATCCCATTCACAATAGTTACCAAAGTCAAATAAAAAATCAATTCGCTTCACTATCGCACTTTACGTTGCAAATATTTTTCCGTTTGACACTTGCTTATATTCGGTAAATTTGACGGGTGATCGCATATTTTTGTTTCCGGATTTACCCGGTCGTATGTATTTGTTGTTAATAAAAGCGGTAATTGGTATTCTCGAGCCATAAATTGAAATGGATCCTGCACTCGATAGAGATAATCAAGCAGCGGTGAATGAATGGATCCGATTTGGATTGAGGCTTGGAGTTAGCGCTGCATTACATCCTTTCGAATATTCAAAAGTCCTGATTCAGGTAGACGAAAAAGAGTAATTCCTAATGTATTATAGTATCTGATTTGAAATTTAAACTTGCAGCTAGGATATGAGCCAATTCCTCCACGTCCTGGCAAAACATTGTTCGGCTCACCGACTCTCATGCTACCAAATATCTTCCAGTATGGTGCGTATGCTAAACGCTAAATCGTCTTGTAGCGTTCGCGAAAGCGATCTTAGTCACTTGTTAATTTCGTGAATATTCTATTCTAGCTGGTTATATAAAGCGGATGGATGGCTTTGTGGGATGCTATCGGGGACTGGCACCAAAGCTTGTCGGCAGTATTGTAGGCTCTATTTGTAGCGATCGGATCGTCGATCGGTTGGGATTATCAGTGATCCCAGATGAAGAGGGCAAAGATGATGCTGATTTAACAGATTTCGAAAGGTGAGAATACGTAACAGCATTTTATCGAAATTCTCGCAGCAGTGTGGTTTCAACGACATTTGTTTGCATTGATGTGTTATCTTGTTCAATGTGGACGATGATCCCAGATAAGACTATGCAATTTATAACATTTTTTCTGTTGGCATTAAAAAACTTAAGTATGTTACTTGGCCAACAATTTGATTGGGATAATTTATTGAAGAGATAATTCTCATACAACCAGCTTAGAAACTTATGCGCAACTCAATGAACATATGAAGCATATGAACAAAACTGCTTTCCCAAAGGAACGATCTATCAGAATACTTTAACAGGTGTAAGCTAATAAGGACATTATTTCTGGAAAATGTTGGTTGATCGTCTTCTATTGCCAATTAAAACTTGAAAGTTAAGTATACCTTTTGCTGAGCAAAATTATATCTTTTATGGTAGCCAAAATAACAAAACAGCATTCATGAAGCTGGTATGGCCAATCGATTCGTTCCAGTCAAACAGTTACCGCCAAAGGGGAATCGCCAAGGGCGCATATTCGAAACTGGGTTGAACTCTTCTACCAATTCGATTTTTGGATTTGATTGTGCTCGAAAAACAGAAGTTTCCTTTCAGTCATTTTATATATAGTTATTCTTTTGGCAGTATTTTGTATGAAATTATTCTGTCTTAAAAGTTTTGATTGATACAGTCATTGATGCGGAAGATAAAGAAGCTCAACCTTCAATGGTTCATTGTGCTTCCGTATCCGGTGCCCCCAAGTGTGCCTTAGAGATCGATCTTTCTAAGAAAATTAATGAACGGCATTGCCTTTACGCGTTCCAATTCCTATACGACAAGGTAGTAGCTTCCTAGATTGCCTGTTATGTGGGACATTGCGTCGTAGTGTGCAAGCAGATACCCCAGTATCTTCTCCGCAAGATTGCAGAACCCGCACACGCCGTTCGCATTCAAATCAACTTTTTATGCCCAGGTCTAACAACTATTCTCGAAACCTCTCTTCTCGTCATAAACGTCGAGGGAAAGCTTCGCCATTCGAAGCCATGGAAATCTACTCCAGAGGCTATTGCATTTCTTATACTCATTTTCCAATCGGCTCTTGCAAATGAATTGCACTCAACGTTTGTAAATAATTTTAATTCATTTGCAATAAAAGGTTCAAGATCGATCAACGCCATTGAAGTTTCTTTTCTCACCTGCCCATTATTCTCGATATCTGCGTATCCCAGCAGCCAGTGAATGGTAGCCCTTTTTTCCTACTCGCAACTAGTTGAGAGCATTACAACAGTGTAGAATCATTCTCGATTATAAACACTAGAGATTATAGCGCCCTTAAGGTTGCTTGATTATCAGATACGATTAACTTTTGTTTTGCCTTTGTATCCACTGCCAATGCCTGGGTGTGCGCTTATAGTGAAGACCCCAGCCAAAAATATACTTGGCCCAACTGTTTGGGGTATTTGGTGGCAGGATGAAATACTCCAATTCCCGTTTCGTCAGAAGGATAATCACTACACAAAATTTATTGGTAATAGTTTAATAACTTATTTAGAGCTGAGTAGTGCCGTCATGCGACCCAACGGCACATGTATAATTGGGAACACTTTTGCCAAAACGACTAAATTTCAATTTGGTCGTTTTTATCTCATCTTTGATAGAAGATTCTTGACAGTAGAAAGTAAAATAGTAGCGACATCTACTATAGTCGCATCCGTTTCTATTGATAGGTTTATCAAGGGCCGCTCTTAGACATGATCTTATGGCGGAGCTAATCCAGAGACATGCTGAGCGTTGAATTTGATAAAATGCAAGCCTCGTTTTGTGTTTGTGGATTTTCTCTACGCAGGCTATTCGGTCTTTAGGGAATTATTGGCCTGACCATGATGGTTTACATATACCGCAAAACTTCAGGTTTGCCATGTTTCTGCCACCATCACAGCTTTTTGATGCCACGTTCCAAGTGAGCCTGCCATTCATCAGCATATCGAGATACTTTATTTTATTTGTATATCTAAACTCCGTCCAATTTAGGTTTATGGGCCATTCAATATTTCGTTTACTTGTGAGTGGGACCAGTGTGGGATTATCAGGATTAAACGTTAAATCTATGCCCCTGTCATTATATATATATATGTGATATATGTGCCCCTGGCATTATATCACATCCGCATAAGTGTAAGATATCGCCTCAGTTTCTGACAGTCTGACCAAGGCTTTATCTGACATAAGTGCCCGGAAAAGGCATGAAAAAACATCTCCTTGTGCACTTCCACGATCCGCACGTGAACGTTGATGATGCTTCATGCCACTTAACATAGGACGTTTCCTCCCACCAGGAATTGAGCCAACCAACGAATGAGAGTAGGGATCATCCTGTTTTTCACTAGCGCTCTCATAACTGTAACCCGACTTTCAATGTTAAAAAATGCAACTCTTACAAGGCAGTATCTGTGAGTATATTTAATAAGTTATCCTTTTATAAGTATCCATCATCGCCATAATTTTGAAAATAAACAAAGTAAAACGAATTGGCACATCTTTGGATTAGTTTTATCATTTCTACCAATTTTGGGTATCAATACTGCTTTTGCCTATCATCATGGCTTTGGTATACTTCACAATGCCAGGCCACATCTAAAGAGGCGTATCAGTTGTTAGCAGAATCAAAACCTTCTAAGTAAGTGCTGGATACATCCCATCTACTTCCGGCGATTTAAAAGGCTGTTGTTTGTTTAGCTTTTAGTTGCTGGGTTTCATTTTACATTTTAAAACTTGTTTGTTTTGTTCAATTGATTTCGTCTATTTCGATGGAATCCTAGACTGTAACCGGTGTCTCTCCTCTGTTCAAAATCGAATATATATTTATAATTCAAACATTTGATTCCTTTTCTGTTGGAACTATCGTATAGATAATATTATTCAAACCCATATTTTTTCTTCGATACAGGTTCATTAAATTCCAGGCAGAACTTAAACGGGATATCGTTATTCATGTATCAGGCATTGTCATTACTCAACCCTTCCACGTTATATCAATACGAATGATGGCTCAATTTATCGGCAAAGAAACAAATTACTCGTAATAGAACAATCGTGTACAACTGTCGAGCACAAATTAACCATTTGCTTCTTGTAAGATCAATTCTAGGATCAATTGTGGAAATTTATCGGAATGATGGAATTCTTGGTTTCTTTGCTGGTGTAATGCCCAAAATAGTATGTGACCTTGCATGTCTGACAATGACCAGTACAACAATCTACATGGCAAATAAATATTTCCTTCGAGATAAGGAAAGTCGTCAATATTTTGCCGGCTTATCACAGGTATATTTCGTTTCCAGCGTACCTGAAATAAGTGTAACGTATGTTATTAATTTCTTCTTTGTTAGTTCCTCTATTCATGCATTTTGTATCCTTTGCAAGTGGTATCCACTTGTATGACTGTTACCGGAAGCAAGTAAGTCCAAAACTAATCCAAGTTCTATAGAATACTGCTTACACGTTATTGTGTTTTTGGTTAATTTAGTTTATCGGCGGGTAAGCCCCCTTACATGCCTGTGTACGAAAGTTGGGTTGACTGCTGGAGAGATTTACAAGATCGAGGAGGCCTGAAGCGGGGAAGTTCATTGTTCTGGAGGTAATCAATTTTGGTATGTTAAATATTCAAGTGCAAAACGTATTCTATGTTTTTATACAGAACAATCCGACCGAATCCTGCAATAGCGTCTCGTGCAAGCTTTTCTCCAATGCCAACACTAACTAAATATCAATAAAACCACCTTGCTGTGTGTGTTCGTTAAATGAAAATAATGTGAATTAGCGAAATTATGAGTGTTGTGGTTTTAAATGAAGCAAGTTAAATATTCCTGATCAGAAAGTCGATTTAATATTGGTAAATTTAAAAAAATTCGTCAACGTATGATCCAGGTCTTAAAATTGAAGTGAAATAATGAAAAAAAAAAAATAAAAACGAATTCACATACTAAACGGAAACATAATGACAAGGCTTTAATAAATTGCAATTCGGGGCGTTAACAATAGTATAGTAATTGTATTTTTTGGCCACTCATTCTTCACAATGTAGTCAAACTTAATTTTAAATTTATTCTTTTGGAATTTTCCTTCCGTGAAATGAGATGGTGTTTCTTCAATCTGAATTGTAATGAGTTATTTTGTGTAATAAATATGGTACCCAGCATTTGGTTATGTCTCATTATTTAACAAGTTTACATATAACGAACTGACGACGGAGCAATTTTGTTTGATTATTTTATGAAAGTTTGCAGGCGACATCTGTTATTTTCATCTGTTTTCACATAGAGTAGACCACAGACAACTTCTTTTCATCCTCATGCATTCCTAAAGTGCGTCCCACTTCATTCCCCGATTCCAGTCATACCACATTACAATGAGTATCGTCTGTATTCCTGTCTTTCAGTCAATTATAAAAAAATGATCCCCATCAGATGGCAAATATAAACGCCCACCTGGCACCTTGGAAATCTGATTCTATTTCCTCAAAACAAATGAAACTAATATCAATCAAAATTATATCTGCAGAAAGACTACCCTAACGGGTACTGAGTTGTCTAGAGCTATATCAACCGCAAACGATCGCCATATCCAACATATTGTTCTGCGGAATCGTGTGCTTGACACAATTAGTCCAACTTTAGTCCTACAACATTAGTCAAACAACAATATGTCATGCATCAATGTTTAACCAAACCAAGTAAATGACAGAGAGTTACTGTGACAAAACAATAGACAGTGTTTATACGATGCCTAAATCAACTTACCGTCAAAAAATGTACAGATCTATAAATTTCACAAAGCATCATATCGTGCACTCTGTTGTATACCATCAGTGATTCACTGACAGGCCATTCGCAGGAGCCGCGTCAGCGTAGCCCCCGCCAAACGAGTAGCTACAGGACCCTTACGGGTCAGATGTTTCGGCTTATCCTGTAATCGTTCCTGTCATTCTAAGCAGAGTCCATTTCATTGCACAGTGTTTTTACCAAGTCCGTTTTCATGTTTATTAGTCGCACCTTGGTTGAGCGCACTCTGGCTGCGTTTTGACGGATTCAACCGATTGAACCTCGCTAGTTCTTTAATACTTTCGCCTTTACACATATGTCCAGGGAACGACGCTAGTTTCACTTCTCTCGGAGTATCTGTAGTTTTCAGTGCCCGTCTTTAGTGTTGCACCAGGTGTGAGGCTCCGTGGATGGCATCAATCGCCTACACTACTAACATTCTATCCGACAGGACGCGTAGTGTTCTGTAAATATTGCATATTTCCCGAGTTGCTTCGATTGTAGATTCGCAAAATAAAGTTCGACATCGTTTCTCATTATTCCCTTATGGGGGGGGGGGGGGGTCGAACCTGTAAGAGGTCTTTGTGTCAACTAATGCATTGGTTACATTCATTTTCTCCTACTTGAAGAAGTCCTTTTCTCTATGAATTTGAGAATATGGAGATCGTTTGTTTGTGGGATGGTTGTATGTTCCCTTCCCGATTCTAAATCTGAGGCTCCCTAGAGATTTTCCTTTTAGGATGTGATTAGACCGAGGCATCAAGTTGAGACCTATTTCCATTGCAGTTTTCAGCGTATGCGAGCCCCAATGCTGCACTGACAAGCGTTTCTTTACATCCTTTCTAGTTCTTTTTTTGAGTAATGCTTTGGGGTAATCTCCTCACTAGAGTGTAGATTGAGTTTCTCAACTTTTGAGCTTTTCTGTCCATGTCGTAAAAGTGCGGTCGTCACTTTTTTCTGGCTTTTCCTACATGAAGTGTCCAAGTTAGTTTGTCGTCTCCCTTTCAGTATATTAACTGCAAATATTTTATCGTTTCCAACTTCTATTTGAATCTGCATCCAACACCATGACTTACATATACAATCACATCGGAATACATATTTTACATGCACTTAAGCTCAGAAAATAAGCTATTGAAATTTCTCCCCTCGCGAATGTAGTTTAATTTTGATTATCTTGCAATGCCATTATTTGGCAAGGATCGCTTTACTTACGAAACGAGGTAGTAGTATCTCTTTCTTGATGCATTTCGCTCGCTAGTAGTTACACTAAAGCCTAAGCACACCTTATCTATACACAGCGTTAACACCTTGAACAAACTCTCGATTTAAAGTTTGCTTGAAAACGCAGTGCAAATATCCATCTTTTTGTGCTTTGTCTATGTCTGTCATAGAGAGACTCTCAATAGTGTTAGTACTGTATTTACGCAATGGGATAAACACAAGCAGAGTGAAAAATCCTAGGTAAAGGTTATTTACGCCCTGCAAGTGGAACTACAAGAGGACAATTTTTCTGAACAATTCCCTATACTCCTTCCCTGAAACCAGGGACTGTTTGGATTCATTACTTCAAGCCAGGCCGCGTTCTCCTATATCAACAGGAGCCTTGTATTCGCGAGAATCTCTCGTCTAGTGGAGGAGAACGGAGAAGAAGGGAACAGCTAGAAAACAGATACCTGAAGCGTCCTGACGACCTAGTGTGTGTTTTTTAACTGTCTGGATTGTCGCAGCATGATATGCTGGTCTATTCCTTTTATCAAAGTTTTAATAATTTTTTTAACTATAGTTTGTCGAGACGTGATCTCCAATTGCGCCGAAGAGATTTACACGATGCTAACTTCACTTTTTGTGTGTGAAGAACTTCAATCACGTCTCCTATGCAAAACATGCAGCTTGGCGATTGTAATCTACCAATTTTAGCAGCTAAGACCGAAAACATTCCTGCACAATCAAGATAAAATAGAAGTAGAGTTAAATAGAAATCAGTTTAGAAAGGCACCTGATTGATCTACGGACTAAAGTCAGGGATCAGAAGCGCAATACACCTTCCCTTTTTGTCACGTTTCTAGAACAGTCGCTGAGAGACCGTTGTTTCTCTTTCCTGGCGATCACTTCTGCGTCGGTGAATGTTTCAGAACTCTCTGACAATTAAGGCGATGTGTAGTATTCTGGAGACCACCCTCCCGGAGACTACTCGACATGCGCAGGCAATTCGCACCGATATTTGTTTCGACACCTGTGCCAACCGGCTTTGGTTTAACTCCTAGCGCAGAGTGTCACCGAATAGTTCTACCCAATACAGTCGGGTAAACTGCACGCGTCTCCTTGGTGCAGTGGGCCCCTTATGTTTGCCAATAACCGAGTGTGTGCTGCTGCAGACTGTTACGTGGATTGCTCGCCAAAATTCATATTCTATTGAAATGGCATGGTATTTCACTGCTGTTTTTTTTGAACAGCGGTTCCCCAATGTTGTAAGGTATCACCCTGGATAAACGTTTTTTACCAGGATGAGTTCTTCGGTTTCTTTCAGTGTCATCCAGGATGTTGGTAGGTCTCATCCTCCCAAATGTTGATAGATGTTACCGTAGATATTCGCTTCTTTGTCAGGATGAGTACTTCAGTTTTTTTGCAGTGTTAGCCTAAATTAACGAGAAGTTACCGGGCTCATTGTCTGTCGCATAAGTATATCTAGTCTGAGTTGCTTGTGTTCGACTGTGCGTCTTGCAACTAGCGGACTTCATTTTTGCACAGCATATCAAACGTTATTCATCCGGCAGCTCAAGCCCCAGAAGTTCGTCTCAGAAGATCTTCCACAAGGCGGGGCCGAGACTGGAGCCCTGTGGGGCTCCTGGTATAATTATTATCTTACGGCTGCCTTCTGTGCTATAACTCTGGTTATCGCGGTTGTCCTGAGGCAAAGGAGACCTCACGGAACGTTTCCGTGAGAATCCGGCGAAAATGGTGTTAAGAACTGGTAAACATTGTGTCCTATGCCACAATGACATGGAAAAGCATCCAGCGGTATCGAAAATGATCCCTTAGGGTCTACTTGCCCCTAAGGGATCATTTTGCACATTGTCTACCGGAGAACATAAATGAAAAATTAGAAATAAGGAAAATCGAGCAGATTTGATTATCGAGTTGTTGGTGGGGAAAAATACTCTGGCTGAAGTTAGGAGGAGAAATCGTAAACCACTTGTGTGTGTTTGAATAAACAGACAAGTCTGCAGGAAGGATATGCATTCACCAAATGAGAGAAGGTTTATCAAACGCCAAACAGAGAAGTAAAATATGAAGAATCTTTAACTCAATATAATGAAATGTATCTAGACTGATTTAACTAATACTTTTCCAATAAGTGTAATATAATATTTTATCCTTGCCATAAATTAATCTAAGCTGGAGTACGGTGTATATGTTAATATTTTGTTTTAATTCTCTTTTTCTTAAATTCGTTTTGGAAATTCAACTTTATCTACAGGAATAGCGTCGTCCATACAAAGATGCCGGGGTGTCCACGAAAACATATTCGTTATACAGATATCATAAGGACGAACATAACTATAGTACAACGTTTATTGTCCTGGATATTCTGCATTGCGGCTGAATAAAACATAATGCATTTTACGTAAATAAATTATCCATATTTGCTCATATTTTCGTTTTCAAAGAATTATTTCAGTTGAGAACAAAATAAAATTATCTCAATTAAGGATGGACATACGCACGGTCCTAACACACCTTGAGTATGTTTCAGTATCCTAACACGAGATGAATGTTAGTCAAAACATTCACGCCGGTAAACGAGCACGTATTGTACGCTATTGCGCCACCCAAATGTCAGTATCGAATGTGATGCTCCTACCCTTGCAATACCCTTTCCATCACTACCCCCATTGAAATGTGCTTCCTAGCTAAGGAATTAGGCCACAAGACATTCGGTTTGCTCAATTTTCATACGTACTGTACCTAAAATGCACATGACATAATTCTGGAGTTTATTCGGTCAGGACCTCGGTCATTGTAACGCGAAGAAATAAGGAGTCAAGATATTGTTAGTTTTGCACATCCTACGCACTTGGAAGCTTATTCTCGGTGTTTTTTTTTATGGAAAGTTGGTTTCGTTCCAGTTTAGGCGAAATCAAACATAGCATAGAGGATTTGATCTCGCATACGGTGCATGTTTAGTATGTTTAATTGGTACATAGTTTGCGTGTGAGTCCACGAGAAGGTGAAGCTCCGAGTTAAGTGAGTTGTTGAATGCTACGTTTAAATCCTTAGAAATTTTTTGCCTTGGCTAATAGTGATTACCGTGTTCCATTCTTAGTGCATTACCTAGTGATTTAGTAAGTGCGTAGCTCATTTTTCAGAATATGCCTAACAGTCGCGATTAAGTAGCTTATATCAGTTTCAGTATTTTAGTGGCTGTGATCAATCTGTTCAATTTGCGTAGATATTTGATTCAGCATTATTAAACAAGCTCAGAAGCAATATTCAGTGGTGACAATTAGTAAATTAGTGTTCGATAGAAACGTCAAAACAAACCCCATCCCAGCTTCGACGATATCCTCTTTATACCAGCTATACCACGCACTCGATTATACCACATTCGTCGAAAAGCACCCAACCACCCACTGTTGCTTTCCCACCAAGTTCGCGGGGAAAATGTACTAGATTTGGAAATTACTCAATAAAAATTTCACTAGATGGTGCTAGTGGACTAGAATAACAGCAAAATAACCGAAAAATTCGTTAGAGCCTCGTGAAAGGGAGGAATAATCAGTCGAAATGGCTACGGACGATAGTATGAGTGATGATGTGTTCGAAGAACCCGAAGTTCAGGCCAAACGACTTGAAAAAAGTAAACACAATGACTACAACGACTACTATTTTCAACCGTATAAGGCATCATCGAAAACTCTTGATGTTAATAAACAGGACGATGAGTACAGAACACCATCCCCTAGTGGGTATCCTGGCTACAAACCACCAAAAGAGGCCTTAAAAATGTTTGCCTTGGACACCGACTATTACTATGGCGATGAGGGAGGGGATGGGTCAAGTGCTGTACCACAATATGACCAAGAAACTGTACACGAAGGATGGAAATCATACAGAATCGAGGAGGATGATGATGTTTATGACGGGATTGTGCACAAGGTGAGACTGTTTTCTTTGTATTTCGTTTCATTGTTATGGAGAATTCGGAAACACTGGAATAAAAAAAATGTTTAATATAATTTTTTTTTGTCAACACTTCATTTGTTTCGAAATTTATTTGTTACGTAAGCCCTCTTAGCTGATTTCTTTTGAGATATGATGAAATTATCCACGTGGAATGACTTTAGATAGAACAATAAAAATCAACAGAAAGTATTCAACTGAATAATAAAGAAATTTCGAGTTGGTCAAAGATTTCTTAAATTTTCTTTTACGTAAGAGGCGATAAACTAATCAGTAAATAGGCAGTGAGTCAAAGAAGTGGTATGCTTGATTCTCCTTAGTCTTCTGAATTTGAAGTTGACTTTATAATTATTATTAATTGCGTCCACTGTTGGGAAAATGCATAGGCCAGCATCGGTCCTTGGTTCCCCGCTTACGGTGCTATTGTTTACATAATTTTCATCCTGTCGTCCTACAACAGCCAAAAGTTATGTTGTCGCCATGTATTTCAATTATGTTACGTTTGAACTCCAGAGCCATGTGAGACGTTTGTTGCCCAAACTCAGATAATCTACAAGGAAGCGTTCTATACTTACCACTTCCTCGCTAGAGTCCGACAGGTGTCATCCGTTTGGTTTCCTATTTGTTTGGCGTCTTGACCTATCACATTGTGGCCTGCAAGTATTGCAAATCGTGTTCTGATGCCATTCCTTCTTTTTACTTGAACTTTTGTCCTTGTTTTGTCAGGGTGAGGTCAAAAAGCTTGACTTACGCTGCAGTTGTTTCATTCATTCCAAGCCGTGTCTGTATCCAGGAGTTTTAAGTAAAAAGTTTGCTTTTAACTATTGCGGCACTTTGATCATGTCAGTTTTAGGTGGAATTTGATCAGATGGTCCTGCTGTTGTTCGATCATCTGCCTTTTCATCCCCACCACGTCGCTGTTGTTGCGGCTTTTAGGACCTGCCTTGTGTTCTGCACTAGTTGCGAAACTACGGAGTTACAGGTAAGCTACTGCATTGTCAACTTGCTGTTCGAAAGTATTTGTCATCCTCCGTTACGGTTGTTTGTTGCCGCCTCTTTGGCCGCTTTTATAATAAATAATTTTGTTTGGCTCTATGATACCATTGCCGTAGATTTCGATTTTTTACAAGTTCGGAACCGTATCCCACTGTTCTCAAAAGTATGTTAATTTTGTACTGAATCCTTGTACGTTATAGATTCATTGCCGTTGATTACGATTTCACTTCAAGGCAGACACCATTTCCCACTCTTCTCAGAAACGTTTCTTAGTCCTGCGCGGGATCCTTGTGTCAAGCATCCGATGAATTCAATCCCTTTTACTTGGTGCAGCCATCCTCCACATTTGCTTTAAACTGTAGAGCTTTCCCGTTTGACATTTGTTCGATAACTTAATTGTGGATTTTAATCTGATGTTCGCAAAGTGACACTAGCCTGAAAATGAATTTCTCCGAAATTTATAACACATGCGACGCCAAGGCAGGCTTTCTACTGGTTGTTCTTTCCACCAGTTCTTTTGCCAGTGCGTCTTGTATGATTATTGGTCTCACTACTGTTGTATATACCCAGTGGTTGACTTTAGGATTTGAATACCAAGTTCAATGCTGACTAAGTCTAAGCATTTGTTTATTTAAACCACCCCTTGCATAATAAAGTATGTCACAAAGGGTTTTTCCGGCGTTAATTTTGAGGGTTATCGCTACTGCGAGTTAGCTGCTGACCTCCTGTAAACTGTGTTTAACATGTAAGGATTTGTCTCCTTTTTAGGTCTTGATCTTCTGAAATTCCTATTTAAAGCCCTTTGCAGCACAATTTCGACAATTTCGCTGGCTTCAGCTCTCCAACATGCCCAAAATGTAAGCTTCGTGAATATACGACATCTATAGCGCATGTCTATAGGGTCCGGTTTTAATGCAGCGGATTCGTTGGTATTAGCGACTTGAACCAATGCGTAGCTAAGTACAGTCCCGGGGAAAATCACACAGGAAGAGATATGAGTACCTTAATAAAAAGCCTAGAAATCAAACAGTATAGCTTTTTGATCTTAAATGTATCTGAGAAAAAATATATCTTTCGAGTATCGTTCTCTGAGTATCTTTTCCGGTGTAATAGCATGACGCATGTATAACGAATTTAAGGGAATGTTAACCCGCATCCCTTCACCCTTTCATCTCTGTGTCCTATCTCCAACAAGTTTTGCTTTCAAATTCCAACTGATCTAGAAAATGTTGTTCTAGTAACGTTAGGTTGGGAGTTTCTTCGAAGTGTATTTGCTCCTTAGTGGTCACGCTATGGTTCAAAGAGCTTGTAATGTATGTACTTAGGCTATGCTTGAATGCTGGTGAGAAATCAAATTTAATTTAAGGGGTCCGTTTCTAAGGGTCCTCGTCAATGTGGCTGCTTAAATTTTCCAGCAGATAATTTGTCGCGCTAAACAATATCTGAAACACTAAATCTAAGACTTATTTTAGCGAATGTCGGATCCGAAGTTGCCTTTATCGATCAGTAATTTTGAAGACTTCCAGTCATCCCATCAGTATTAGTGGCTTTCACTTTGACTATGTGCACTTTGAATATCACTTCTGGAAGTATCTCCTCATTAACGATGTAGCTTTCCTCCCTTGGGTCCATTGTGTTCGTGTGTGCAGCAACTACAATCTTTCTGGACAACCCATTCCAAAGAATTTTTTGAGTTCTCGTATTAGCAGCATGTACGTCGATATGATGCTGAAACAACTACTGCGTTTTCGCTAGTCTCACTGATTTTGTCCTAATTGGAACAAATGGTATTTATTAGAGCTGTTTCATTTCAAGAGGTGAGGTTTGTAATCTGGTCAGACTTATGCTGACATTGCTCACTATCCCGTACCTATCACGACAAGGTGGGCTGATTCTCCGACACCACAGACACAAGTTCAAATATCACTGGCATCAGCGTAACTTGAACCTGGTATTTGTTGTACAAAGCATTGCATTGATTAAATAGAAACAATGAAATTTCAAAGCTTGCATGTTGTATAAAAACCAAAAAAAAATGTTTAATTTTTTTCTAAATGCTGCGACCGTGATGGGCTACTCTGAAAAACAGACAGCTGACAAACGACAAACGTCATTTATAGTTTGAAGTGGGGTTGCCACTATAAAAATATTAAGAATATCATTTAACAAAGGCCAAAAAATAAAAAACATGAAAATTATTTTGCTGAAAATCCGTTCGAACAATAATAAATTATGCTATGATGAGTTGAGCCTTAATTTTTCGCCATACCAGACCTTAAAATTAGAGGTAACCTATCTTACCTCATTCAACATTAGGCTGTAACTTCTATTGCATTGTTTGGTTATGTTGCCGTCTGTTGTATTATTTGGTTATGTTTTGTTAGCAATAAGCTGTATTCTGGTTACTTTATGCTTGGATTTATCACTTTACAGAGAAAAAGATTACTTCTTGTATCCATCCTTCGGGATCTCTGTAAACGCTTTACTTTACGGACAATTTTAATGAACATTTTTCCGGTTGTGTAGTTATATTTTAAATTAATTTAAATTTTTATGCTTAAGGTTCAGCAGTCCCTGCCCATAAAGTGTAGTTGCCCATTGATATTATGGTTTTGTACTGTCGAAGTAAGGACGAGTGATGGTCTTTCTGTTGCATCCCTATGTTAAACATTTTTATTTTATTGAATTTATAGTTTATGTATATTCCTATAATTTTTATTATAATATTAAGATGCTTTGTGAGTGGATTATGTTAACTGCCTTTGCATCTGAATTCAATTTCAGGTTATTTTATTAGGAGACTCAGGAGTAGGAAAAACATCACTACTCGTCAAATACAACACCGGAGAATTCAAAGCTGGGTCATTTTCAGCTACAGTCGGAATTGCCTTAACGGTAAGTCGATTTCGAAATAATGTTCATATAAGTGAATCACATCCTTATTAGCCGATGTGTAATATAAATCCTAGGCATGTGATCATTTTGGTTTTCTTTGTAGATTGATGTGAATTTAATATGTCTGTATATTACAATCATAATTTTATTGAACTTTTTTCAGTGATCCTCCTTCCTTAATTCGAATTTCTATAGTGTTCCAAGCAATCTCCATACGGATGTTATTTGACGGAATATATTTATTCTACTTGAGTCAGTTTATCCTCTCAATGTCAGGTGTTTCCGTATTGTCATGTATCTAGGTTCCATTATTGAAAAATTTCAAATGGTCACGACATAGATGTTGAGGGCAATACCCAGATCAGTACATGTAAAGTGTTCCAGCTATTTAGGTAGACTGCTCCTTTGAAATTCAAGGAGTTAGGAGCAAGGAGAAAGAAAGTGTTGCAAGCTTTCTACTTTATAGCACAAGGTTAGCAGTTGTCATTTGTTTAGATAATTTTACGTTTGGTATTTTAAGTTTGATATATGTTACGCGTTGACAATGCTTTTTTCGATTCTTGTGCCATTCTTAGTGGTTCCTAGGAGTTTGATACTCGTTTTGTAAGATTGAGGTTAAACGGCTTGACAGTCTATTCTATCATTCCAAGTCGCTTCCACCTCCTCCGAGTTGGTTTCATCGAATTCCGTTCTCAATGTCACTAGATATGCTTTAATTATGTCTACTATTGCTGAATTGACTGAGTGTTCTAGCTTTTGCGAAACCATCCGGTCTTTTGTTTCCCTCTATGCCTTTGTTTTGAAGGACCTAACTCTACCTCATTACGATAAGGTGCAGCTTTGTGCGCCTTGCCAAAGTTCTAATTACTTGTGAAGCTACTTGGTACGCTGCCTGTAGTGTCGGATTACTTATCTGAAAGAATGTTGTGTAGAGGTCGGCTATGTCATTTTGGCAGTCGCGTTAATGCTGTACTTTTGACTGGAGAACCACGCTATGTCGCTCTTGTTTGCCGCATCATAGTTGCGAATAAATTCTCTCAGACGTTTGAGAACGGTTAGTGTAGACAATGATACCACTCTCATTCTTCAGGTGAGGATATCCACTCATCCTTAATCTGTGTCAAATCTACGGATTAAGGATGAAAAATATGAAAACTATGCATGCACTACAAGCTCAATTTTATCCTGCTTTCTTTTGACTGGCAGGGTCATTTTCTCTCAAGTATAGAATTAGAAGTTGATCAGTTTATGTATGATTGGTTGGCAGTTTTCGGGATTTTGTGTTACCAGACAGGAGTTAAGGATGCTGCTCTTATTATGTATTATCACCTGTGAAATGACGTCAAAACGAACATTATCTCCATCGCTGTTTTGTGTATCACAGGGCAATACTCTGGGTATCACTGGCTCGATAGAGCAACTGTTTGTGATATAATTTAGAGTTCTGCTATTGAAACATTCGAAAACGGGAAAAAGAGCTGCTATTAAAGGAACTTTCATGGGTAACACAAAAAAAAGTAAAACAAATGTCATATAAGTAGAGAAAAATTACACTTTGAATATGTTTCTATCAACCGCTCCAATAATTTTACTGTTAGAAGTAGTAATTCTGAAGCATTATATTAAATTTTATACAATAACATTAATTTATATACGAAAGCGGTCCGATAAGTACTTAGCCTCAACGCCTGATGGCGCCACTTTCGCAAGCGAAGTTCATTGTCGTGTTGTACATTCTCGTAGATGGTCTGTCGCCTACTGCCTACTGTCCTACTGTCGAATGGAATTTCAACCGAATCAGACACGTAGTTTTCTTTCTTTCTTTCAATATTGGTCGGTGATTCGATTCCTGTTTTGGAAGGGATTAAATCAAAAAACGCTTGGATGCTGTGTACGATGACGTTGCTCCTGAGATGGTGGCCATTAAAAAATTGGTTTAATGATTTTCAACCTGGTCGTACGTCGGTTTTTGATTAGGCACTCCCTGTTACTCTGAAAACGGCTGTCGTGGAGAATAAAACGATAAAAATCCACGATTTCTTATTTGCAGACCGCTGCTGGAAGATGCACGAGAAAGCTGAGCAAGTAGACATCTTAAAAGACTACGTGGGTCATATCCTGGGTAATAATGGGGAAAGCTGCCGGCGAAGTGAGTGCCGCGTTAGCTCACTCTGCGCAACAAGTACAACCGTGAGACCACTTCATAGCAGTGTTTGACGCTGCTTAAGCGTGATCCGAAGATGTTTCTGCCTTGTTTCCAGACCGTTGACGAAATGTGGGTCAGCTTGTATACTTCCGAGACCAAGTAACAGACGAAACAGTGGACTTCCCCCAGGGAGCGTTCGGCGATGAAGGTGAAGAGAGTATTATCGGCCGGAAAGGCGATGGCCACAGTTTTCTGGAATACACAAGATCACTTGTGTATCGACAATCTGAGGTAGGCCAAAACGGTCATCAGGCTCTATTATGCTGAATTATTAGGCCACATTTGAAGGTAAAAAGTGCTCTACCACCATGAGAACGCACCGGCTCACTGCACCATCGGCCATGACCGAATTGGGCTACCAACTGCACTCCTATCAGCAACTTTTTCTTTGTTACTAAACTTGAAAAAAATCACTCGCCGGGCAAAGATTTGGGTTGAATGAGGAGGTTATCGCCGCTACGAGTACCTACTTTGCAGACCCCGAGAGCACGAATTTTTCAGGCAGGTTAGAGAAGTCAGAGCTGGGTCAAGTGTATTGTGCTAAGAGAAGACTATGTTGAGAAGTATATCGCGACTTTTTCAAAATTTTCGTTTTACTTTTATAGGCTAGGTACTTATCGGACCAGAAACGCAGCATGGCCTGTCGAAAAAAAATCTCAATATTAGATTTAATGTTTTATACTGCTGTTTTGACTTTATGTAGTTTTCTTCTCAGTTGACTAAGTTCTTTGCTACAGTTTCAGACGCGATGCGATTTAAAGAATTTATCTCAAGTCATCTAACATATATTGAAGGGATCAATACAGAATCAAACCACCGAGAAAGAAGGAGAGAAAGAGTGTTCAAAAATCATACAGTAATCACATATAAGCCACATATATAACTTCTTCTCCATTCGCCAATCCAATAACATAACGAAAACAGCATACAAAATAAAAAAAATGTCTCAAAGGATACCTGCCTCACCCACTATTCTTGTACGAAGCATCTACCGCGTTCGTAGTACCAATCTCATTGTTAGGGAAATTATTCAATCAGCATATTTCGTTTGGGATTTTCCATGAACACCGGCACTAACGCCAGCATAATCTGTTAAGCCGTTCCCGTTCAAGGTATGAGGAAATGCCGCAAAATCTTATCTGCTTTCCCGTACAGGATGATATGAATAGAACTGTTTTTTGGTAGGACGACTCAACGCTTACAACCAGGCATTTCTATTTTCGGATTTCATTCGTATGGAAAAATTAACCTTTTTTGTGGGTGCATAAAGAATACTTTCGTTGAACCTTTCCACTCTTGTGTCCCTATGGCAACTTGTAGACAGCTTTACTAGTTGTTCGTGCTGGGTGACGTTGATTTTATGGCACTTTCTTACAGAAACTTCGGGAGCGGCTGTAAGGACTTTTGCGAACTAAATACGTAACGATGAATAAGTTTTACGTAATTTGTCTCGAGGCATGTATGATTGGGAACACTTAAAAAATTGCGAATTAGTTCTTAAATTATTTGGGCCATATCATTAAGCCTTGTTTTAATACAAGTTCCTCCTTTTGCAAACCGCAATTTATGCGTACAAAGAAAGGCTCTCACATATATTTCAAATAATTTATCTTTGAACGACACTCGAGTGCACTTCAAGCTCCGACATTTAAATTAATGTTTCTAGAATCTCCAATTCATTTCAAGGATACTAGACTAAAATAAATCTTAGATACGCTTTGGCCTTCGACTTTTAATTTCCAGGATATTAATATAACTCAATGATTAAGTGTTCAATAAAATATTCAACGAATTCTTATGCAGTATTAACAATTCTACTTCGTTAACGATGGCTGAGAGAGTGGAAAAAATAACGTGGAACTAATCTATAGTAAATTGTTCTATAACTTATGCAAAAACTTATTTCCTGGAACTAAAACAAATATATCCGATAACCTAAAACGGAACTACATTGTAAAATGCAGGGATGCAATTCCAAGAAGGTAAAAAGAACGTTTAAAATTTTCTTCAAATCAGACGACTTTTGTATTAAGGATCTCCATGAATATGGATGGCTCCTTGGATGGAACTTATTACACTGGTGGAGAAAACACGGGTTTCGTCCTTGGCATGAATGATAACATATAGGCAGACTTCCTCGACATCGTGAGAGCATATAATAATGTTCAGGAGAAGAAAAGTGGAGAACTGCAAACGAAATAGAAAAGATCCAAGGAAAGGTCCGCTTGGGTATCACACGTACAATTAGGACGATCTATTAGGACCATCTGCTGCAACGGAAATAATTCTAAAGTTTATGCCGCTCAACAAATTCATCTTCAGAAAGGCATCACTTACGAGCATCATATTGGATTTCTCAAACAGGTTTTCTAACTTTCCGAGAAATTGGATATCTTTGAGTTTTGGGATGGATAGAGAGAATGGATTAAGCAAAATACGCTAGATAAAATTCAATCAGTAGTGGACCCAACAATCTCAGAGAGGACTTACATACAGACAAGGGAAGAGTAGGAAACGGAGGAGGCCTTAAGGAGGAGGAACCATCTATACCGATGGTTCCGAAAAGGATCAAAGAAGCAGCCCCAGAATCGTTTTCCAAGATCATCCCTAACTCAACCGAAATAACAAACCTGAGAGACATACACCAGTTATCCAGTCGGAAGCATTGGCTACAAAAGCGGCCACAGGGACGGCAATAAACATCCTTAACAACGGGATAAAAATACTCTTCACCACTGTTGGTGCTTATCTCTAACCTCATAGTTTTCCAACTTGCAGACTTGTAGGATTGCCCTCAAGGATACAATATTCCGAGCGCCTAGACGGAGGTGTAAAGGGAAATATTGTGTGAAAAAGTGTTATTCAGTTTTTTTAGATGGATTTTCTTTGAATTGTAAACTATTAATTCTTGATCCCATGTGGGCAACAGCAAAATTTAATTTAATTTAAATTAAATTTAATTTAATTGACTTTAAAAGAAATGACCATTACAATCGCATTTTTGCTATAAAGAAAAATGGTAAGATTAAAATGCAAGCTGATAAAGTGCATGTCAGGCATTGTTAACTATACGAGTTTAATCCTGGACAGCGAGAGCTCATCGGAATATACGCAGAGTATATGGAGACAACAGCTCCTAATAGAGTGAACATGTCAACAGTGGTAACAGCTCTTAGGCAATGGTGAACAATAGGTTTCAGATGATGCATGATCAGGACGGTGCAAGGGCCACCGACAAATTATTGGAGAGATTTTGGGTCTCCAGAACTACTATAGTGGCAAGAATCCATGCTGCAGGATATGTGGTTATGTTGAATGTTTGGGTACCCTCCAAACTTTCGTAAAGAAAAAAGGAAGATAGAATGGCCTGCTGTGTATCCCTTTTCGTACGTCAAATCAATGAAGGATTTCGCCGACGAATCGTTACTGAAAATGAAAAGTGGGTACTGTGCAATAACGTGAAACGGTGCCAGGCATTTTGCAATAAAGGTACACAGCGAAAGCAAAAAAAAACCATCTTATTACATAGTACAATGCGCGGGAGCTTGGGACTAATATTGGCCCTAGCTTTTTTCCAACAGTAGACCTGTATGTTCAAAAAACGAAAATAAATTCACTGTAGTATGCGTATTGGTCTAAATAATGCCTTCTTACAACATCGACAACAGGAAAGTCATCCACGAGACGAAATACCTACGTCGCTCTTTTCAATTTAATTTTCACATGCTCAGTTAAATATAGGTGCTGATTAGGGTAAAGCACCAAATTACAAAATGATTTTTGAGTAAAGCATTCGATTTGATTTGACGTATCCCTACAAGAAATAGTCTAGCGGTGTTAAATCACAAGATCATGCAGGTCAGTTCACAAGTCCAAAAAGGGAAATTATGCGTTAATAAAATGTTTCTTTCAATAAGTCTACGGTTGCAAGGGCTGTATGGCATGCTGCGTCATTCTGTTGAAACCCGAGATCCTCTGAATTATGACGAGTCAATTCCGGAGCGAGAAAGTCATTGATCATGGCTCTATAGCGGTCACCATTAACTGTAATGTTGTTATTCCCAGGAGCATTTATGAAGACATGTGGACCAAACAAAAGCACAAAGCACGAAGCACACCAAACAGTAGTTTTCTCCGGATATAACGGTGTTTGCATAAGTGTCTGTGGTTGCTCATTACTCAAAACGCGGCAGTTTTGTTTATTGACGTAGCCATTCAACTAGAAATGAGCCTCATTGCTAAACAAAATTTTTTTATGAAATTCGAGATTTTGTTCTTGGACCTATGCGAGCAATATGTTCTTGGACCTATACACCGTATCTACGTCTTCCCATCATGTGGATGGGCCCAATAATGGTGGCCCCAATATGGAATAGACTTACTTGGGTTTTCATCGATACTACGCTCTACAGTTGCCATGGTTTCTTCGTTACACACTGTAGGACATCTGGATGGATGCGTAACATTGCTGCGAGTATACATATTGCGGAAATGATCCATGATTAATAGAGTTAATTGTTTTGATGGACGATTAAGTCATTCATAAAATTGAAGGAGTGCGCGGTGAGCTTCTCGAACATAACCGTTATTTCTTTGGGAAATAAATCTGCACAATTAGCAGACGTTGGTCAGGCATCAATCTAGTTGTGATGAAATGTTAAACCAAATTAGTCATAAAATGCATGACAGCTGTCACACCATTAGTAGCGTTAGAAAGTGATGCCAACTTAAAGTTCTTTATTCGGTATTTGTGTAGAACTGGATATAGTTAAACTTACTTTGACAGTGATTCTGAACCATGGATGTGTTGTTGTCAGCGGCGAAGGCAATTGGATTCTCTGCAAAAGCTTGGGCGATTGATTGAAACTAACCTGGGTGCAGATAAGTCAAAGTATACTGCTGTAAACCATCGCAGAAGCTTTGTTGTCAAGTTCATCATCCTTTAAGATAGATGGTAAGCGAAAGAACAAAATATGGACCGCGAAAAGCAGATAACAAATCGAAAGTATGAGTTTGCACTGCGTTCGCTATGTGTCTTCTGTCGTCGTCATTGAATTGCACAACATACAGGTGAATGTCTTCATCAAAGATATCCTTTGCATGGAAGGTTAGCTGAGCAAGACCCTTATATTATGCTCTGGTTTTAACTTAATAGAGTTTATCCGGCTTTTTAGTTTCATCCTCAGATGAAAATATCCTCTCTAATCAAATATCCGTCTTTGTAACCGGAAAGACCCTTTCTTTAAAGTATTGAGAAAAACTTTATTCATTTTATCCTTCTAAATGTTGTCCCGACGATGAAATTCATCTCACAAATGCACCGGTAAGACAGTAAATCAAGCATGATCAAAATGGCTTCGTGGATAACTAAATTATACTGAAATAAGTTTTAACATTAAAAGGCAGACAACAATATCTGATGTTGGCACAGTTCATTCATTCAATTCTGAGAGCTGAACTATACCTGTATGAGTGAAAGCAATTTACAAACTCCAAACAATTTACTCTACTAATGTTGAAACATTATGCTTCTACTCGACTTTCAATATCCTTAATGTCTACCCTAATATGTATAGTGCTTGGTGTTGTATACGATGAATTTCCAGTTCAGATAGCCACATTGATCCATGTAGTCCATGTAGCCTGAGAAATCAATAAATCGTCCCCATTGTTGATGACATGTAAGGAATGAACGTGGGAGTTTTGATGCAAGGCTCACATGAATATGTGAAAGTGTACATACTAGTGAAGGATACAAAAGGAAGCAAAACAAGTAAATCGCTTGGCACATATCTTTGTTAAACTATGGTCAAATGCATCCACATGGGGAATTTTAGACGATTCTGTAAGTCTTATTGATATAATATATTAATACTACGTTCATTCCTGATAAATAAACGCGATTCATTTTAAAAATTAACCCGAAGACGATTAAAGTGGATTTTCTAATGCGAATGCATTCTAGAGAATTTTTCTTGGAGTTTTTGCAAAGGGAAAGACAGATAGAGAGCGAGAGAGAGCGAGAGTGAGCGATGAGAAAGGTACGAGAAAGGGGTTGAAAAAGGAAAGAGGTTTTCCTAAACGATTATTAGATTTGTGATCACTAATAAGTGTTATTATTGTTGTTATTGTTAATTCTATGGCTCCACTTAACGTTTTCAGTAGACTTTTACGGATAATCTAGTGTATGTTATCGAGAACCCTGTAGTCGTTGTGCTCCTGACTAAGAAACAAAAAGGAATCTACTTACGTAAGTAATACATCGCTATACATCGCACATCGACAAAGTCCCTATCGAACAGTATTCGACCAAAATTAATGGTAAAATAATTTGGGTTGTGAATTTTCCTTCCCTTTCGCGTACAAAATTAAAACCCCTCTCAAAACTTAAGCGTCAAATTGCAATGCAACCATAAATCTAGTTGTGCTTTTCCTGTCTTTGTTTGAGAGAAGACGCCCGAGAGGGTTCGTGCTTTATTTAGCTACAATGCCATGAGACGTCGCTGTGACACAGCTTCATGAGAAGACTCGCTAAGGACTCTCGCAATGTGGCCAGAAATGTGAATAAACGAAACCCGAGATATTTGTGCTATGGATTTCAATGTTCATTGCAAGTAATCCCTATAACTTACAAAAGTCTTATCCCTTCCATCATTATTAATAGGCACCTCTCGGAGCGGAAGGCACTTTTCGTTTTGATTAAAAGATACTTAGCTTAGATTAATGTGAAAAAATGTTCTAGTCAAGGAACTCTAGGTTCTGAGCAAAGAAGATCAGGACGGTAACCTAAAAATCGGCTCCAAAAAGCTTAACTGAGCGCTAACATGGTCCTCTGAAAGCTGCATTGGTATGTAAAGGGCACGATCCCTGGATTGAAGCTGTCTGGATTGACTGCCTGTCAGAAGCACTGACTGCCCAGCTAGTATGATCTAATGATAACCTCTAGTATGATCAACATTTCTGTACTAGTGTCGTCCTTACCCATATTTTTTTCCAAAACTATTATTCTGGCGAGCTCTGAAAAGCCTCAGTTTCTGCATGAATATTTTTTCAGCTTGGACAATTTTGCTTTTCATCTTGGATTAAATGTATTCCTGGGTTTTCTGCAAGCATATATGGTTCCTCCCCCTTATAAGGAGTTCGGTTTTCTGCGGCTGCCAAAAACGTAGGATGTGTTAGTTAACATTGGAGGAGTGGACATTAAAACAGTGATAAATTTACAAATGTTTCTCTGCTCTTATTACTGACGTAGCATCCATGTTTTGAGTGTTGATGCTAATCTATCGTTTACAATGTCTATGCTAAAATTTGGAGAGCTTATGCACGATATTCATCATCCTACTCCTACTTCGCTTTTTTTTGGGGGATGACAGTTTCTTCGAAAGATGATGTTACATTTTGCTTGGGTAGTATCATACCAGAGTATGAAGAAGATAGACAGACAAAAAATTTGCAATAACGTCAGTACCTACACTATCACACTTTTCGCAATGGGCTTCACAGACGAAGCTGATAACGTGTCAACTAACGCCTCAAGTCGCTTGCTCAGCACAAAAAGAGAAGTACCAGCTAAATAATTGGGAGCAGGATACACGGACACAGCTGAACTCTTTCTAATCTCAGAAACCATAGTCACCATGTTTGAGCCAACTGGACTACTCACTTCGTAGGGGTTAGCAGCAACTTGCTATCGGCACCCCTATTCTCGCGGTCGGATCAAACCTCTGCTAGGGCTTTCGTGACTCTGAAACAATGATCACTGCTGATTCTGCTCCTGTTAGCTACGATTGGTAACAATAACTAAGGCGCGGGAGGGCGGCATTGCTCCACCTAAAGATAGCAAGCTAATATCAGCACCCTATGCCAACTAGTGGAGGAACATTCACTCAAATCCGGAACTACATATCCTTAGCAAGGCACCATACTCCGCATAGAATTACTGCATTGAAAAGAAGCCTTTTATCAAACACTCATACCAATACAATAAGCAGACGATAAAATATTTGTCATTTAGAATAGTTAATGTTTATATATAAACCAGAGATTCAGCAGGATATTAGTTCAACTAACATTATGTTGGCTGACATTATAATAGCATCAGTCCTGCGGTCAAACTGCCACAGCGCGACAGGAAGAGATAGTTCTCGATGTGGAATTCTAGCTCGTTGGAACCGCAAACAGATATCGTGGACGAATATTAGTTTCCTCAAGTCGTGAACTTGTTCGTAAGTTAAATTGGGTTAGTCAAACTGTTTAGGCATTTAATTATAGAATAGAAAAATATAGATAGAAAATTAATTATCCCAACTTTAGTCGGATCAATTAATGTCCAGGATGAATTTACTGCTCTAAATTATGTACGAAAATTTCTTGGTAAGCTTCTTAGTTGGACAAACACTTAAACATATAACGAGCGTATCCTTCCTAGTATGCTGCACATTTTCTAGGTAAGTGGGTGAAATATAATATTTTCAATGTTTTCCATAGTGAATGTTGCTCCTAGTGAAATTCACCAACATATCGGAATTTCAGATAGACCAGTCCCAACTTTCTTGGGGGCTTTTGTTGGGAGTAATGATATAACTTTTGGAAAAATTCTAGTTTTTCTACTGCGATTTTTCTTCAGCATGAGAGCTTTCTGGATTTCCTTGAGAATGTAGGATTGATGATACACATACAACTCGACATATTTGTTTCGGAAGTATTGTAGCATACGGTTGACCCGAAAAAAAACTTGGGAACAAGCGTTGCCATAGCACTCTATCGGCCCAGACTATATCTTTTCAAAAATAATTGCTCTAAGAATCCTTCAAATGTTAATATTTATATGAATGAAAATATAGGACCAGCGCATAAGGTATTTCCCTTTTTTCAAGAAAATTCAATTCAGTTGTACCGAATGTTTAGAATTTAAATACATGCATACATACATACATATATGCATAAGTACGTCTATTATTGTTGAACCATGGAAAATTTCGCCAAAGGCAACATTTTTCTTCGTTACAAAATTGGTTTGTCTTTTATCCTTCTTCGTCCGAATGTAAAGTGAAATGCGTAGAATTTTTATTTTGCATAATGTTTACTCATTGTGTTCATGTCAATCCAGGTGACAAAAATGAACAGCTTTAAAGTGTCGCGTTAAGAAGGACTTTTCTGCGTAGCTTTGATTGTAATCTGATGTTTGTTTTTGATTAAATGTTTAAGTTTGGATATTTCTACAGATTAAACGGGATTTCAAATGATGAGAAACATTCGTGAATTTCATTTTGATATTTAATCTGGTTTTTAATATTTCGCGTAACACGATTGAGCACATTTTATAGAGAAATTTTTAGTACAGGAGTCCAATATAGCATAATCAAATACAAGAAATTGGTAGTTCTCTTTACACGAAAACTCATAGTAGTTCAAATTACGTTGCTTAAGTGCCCTACGTATGCGATTTACATTTTTTGATAGAAAGATTTCGCTAAAAATTATGCGGCTAAGTCCTCCCCCGTCCCTATAACTTCAATACAAATTTTCATCCACTTTCACCATGGTTAGGATCATATGTGTGAGTTTAATATCATGAGTGGAGACGTATAGGCCTTGAAAGTGCACGTCTTTGACTAATTACTTTCAAAAGGAAACCGTATGCAAGTGATAAGCACAGGAGCGAGGATCTTTCATTGCGTTCGCGGTTTTTTTTCACCAATGATGCATAATTAATCGCAAGTTTGATTACCAAAAAGTGTAATTTTCTGATATCTTTGGTGATTTCAACGATAAACCAATTTACTTGAGCGCTTGCCCTCTCTTTTAGCCTGTTGTAGAATCGATCCTGGTGCAATCGTGTCGCTACTGATAGCAAAATTGACGGTTACTTTTCTATTCGCGGACTATTCGCACACCAGCTTGGATGAAACAGATACGTTAAGCATATTAACACAAATTAACCAAAACTTTCTTAAAAATAATCAGAGGTAGTATAAATGAATGGTCGATAATTTCGACAAGTGAACTGTAGTCACAAACATTACAATATTTGCTAGCTATAATTCAAGCACATGTTCTGTTTTCATTTGCATTTTATTATCCAAATACTCATAAGCAATATTTTTTCCTTAAACCAATAAAGTTGCGAAAAATATCATCAAATTAAGTGTCCCATCATCAACAAATTTGTGCTGCCCATGGACACAGGAAAATAAACTTAACGGGAATGTTAACTCCGCACGAATATCATATCCCGAAGAATTAAGCCCCGTCCATTCCACCATTATGACAAATGCTTTACTTCGTTTTTAATATGCTCGAGCCGAATAAACATGGGAAAATTGCAATCTGGAGCTGATATCAAGGCTACACTAAGCTCATCAAATATTTTGAAATCTACAATTCTCTAATTTATGTCATTAATGAGCATATCCTTATATTTAATGAGAATTAGAAATGCTCAATATAAACGTTCTCACATTTTCTATCAAAGTTGACTGATTAAAGTGCATGATTCAGCGACCGATTTGATAATATTTTCAACATTCAAGTAATATTTGTGACCATTCCTTTACAGAAATAGCTTTTCTAACTGTAATGTTAACTCACTGTCAAATTTAAAACCGAAAGTAGCCGACGATTTTGGAAAATGTAAAAAGTCAGGCATAACAGGCAGGGTGTAAAGCCATGCCTGACGTAGGCTCCCTTTTTTATTATTGTTGTAATGTATTAATTGTTTGGCAGGTAGATGTCGTCAAGCACCTTTAGTTGATTTGATTTTTTCTTTCAACCAAGCTGTTCGATAGTGGGCCCATTATATTGTTATGAAGCTATATTTTATTTTTATTGTTTTTAATGGATTGATTTTTTCATGTTTGTTGTCTACTGATAATTGTTTGCCTTTCTACATTTGTATGTTTGATACGTAAGAATTGAAAAGGTGTCGTGTTACTGAAAAACGAGCCGTATAACTTGTTCAGAATGAGATAAACCTTCATTTCAATTAGCCTTCTAAAATGTACGAAAATCTTTCCGGAAAGGATGAAGACGTTGCATGCAACTTAAGCTTATACGCAACTTAAGCTGCCAATGAATGCAAACTGGTTGCAAAGTTTATCCACCAGCTGCTCTGGACTTTTCCAAAACAGATTGTTTTTCCAATCAATGAAGGCGAAACTTTAAGAAACCATGCACCTGTTGCCAGGAAACGTACTCCTTAAAAATGCTTACAATCATCTTACCCAAGTACCCATACTAAATAGCATAACTACCGAGCGCAACTATTCGGAATCTATTTTGCCTTCGATGGCTGGGTGTACTTTGAGCTAACCTGCGGCAATTATTGTAATTCAAGAAGGATTCACGTCAAATACAATGAAAGACGAAAACAAAAACTTTTAATTAGTACTGGAAGCACTGTTTGTTCGGAATGGTGTTTGCGTTTGAGTTTCAAAGCGATGCTTTCTTTTTGTGATACAAAGTTGCGAAGAATAGCAGTTGATGGTAATGAGTTGATGTTCTAGTCCTGTCGCAATGGGAGAGAAATTGTTAAAATTGGATTCACTAACTAAAAAAATGTCGGGGTCGGAGCCAGGAATCCATTTTAAAATGTTCATTTCTAGAGTTAAATTTCCCCTTAGTCAACATTAAAATAAAATGATTGCATGTGATTTATTCGCGGGGAGATTGTTGAGATTTATTCTCATTGTTGTACTCCAATTAGAACTGAAGATTGTCTTACTGAATTCATCTATTCCCTTTTACTTTCATATGAAAATATCCTTAAACCGACTTTTCACCTACCTACCGACCTGTAATTAGAATGCAAATTGTCTCGCATAGCTTCAGGTTAATCCTCTTAATCGTGATTCTAAACTTTTGTGAAAAAATTCGTGCTAATCATTGTTCCTTTGGATTCCGATAAAATTATTCATAGTATTTGAAATCAGGTTTGCATAACAATTACTTTGCTGATTGATTTTGCTGCAGAACGAACGTCAAAGTTCCAACACAGAGAAATAGGAACACAACGAACGAAATACCCAGAAGCAAAAACAGGTACATATTGTTTCGACTTACACTACATCCTTACGATTTAGGAAAATCTCGGGGTTTGTAAGGGTGAACGCACGTACGGCAGAAGTATTTTGTGTGTGAAAAAAATTAACTGAATCCGTCTAGAAGTTATGTTTTTGACTTTTTAAGAGAGGATGCAGGAAGAAATGTTCACAAAATGTTATCGAAAGGGTAAAGAAGGTTCTTAGGCTTTTTTCAAAGTCGCATGTAACGGACTTAGAGCTTACATTAACTGATCCTAAAACTACCCACGTCACAACATGCTTGTGTGTTTTTCATCTATCCAAAAAACAGATTTCCAATCAATATTAGATATGATCACTTGGAATTAAAATATGTATAAGGATGTTATTTGAGTTGATGTTCTCTGGTAGGATTTCAAATATCCACTTTGAGCATTTCTGAAACAAGAATCAAAGAATATGCTGAGTGCATAAAGATCCTATCAAATGTTGTCTGAACCCATGACCTGAAGAATACACTTAGTTGCCATTCTGCAAGGACTACACGTATTCAAGTTGATTGCAAGGTTGGCATTGATGTGACATTTGCTCTTAGAATTTTTTCAATTTGTTTAGATTTAAAATTGGCTTTAACCGTGATATTATTCGTTTAAAAGAGAGCTTCGTGTGGAAAAAGGATGTGACAGTGAAAGTGATTACTCTAAAATGTTTGATATAGTTGAGATGTGTTTCCTATGATCGCCATTTCAAAGTACACTTAATATGTAGGCGCATTTTAATGGATATTTTTAAAATCCCAGATAATATATATGCACAAATTATCGGGAGTAATATTACGTCAAAATTTCTTGGTCAAGAATACTTCGAGCGCAGGCTGCAATTTTTCTGTAGCACCAATTGTGAACACATGTCGTCGGATGATTCCTTCACCTAAGCACAATAAACGGCAGCTTCTGCGACGCTAGTGCAGGATCGAACATGGATCGTTGGAAAGCTTTTCGAATCAGAGTTCTTGACAGAAGATTGTCAAGTTGCAGATAATTCTTTGGTTGACGAGAACGATGAGAGAGAATAATTGCTTGGAAAGGCTCCACTCTCAGGACACCAGATGGTCAAATAAATCCTTTTTTATTGAAAACAATTTCGATTTATTTTCATTTTTCATGAAGAAAGCTGTTTTTTCGTTTCTTTTGGGCTGTCCAAAGTAATTGGTAGAAACTTTGACTTTTCATATAAACCATGATTTCTCAAATTATGTATTCTGACCTATCTCCTTGCTTTAAAGAAATCACTTTCTGTACAAACTTTTCCAAGGAAAGAATGTTTCTTCTTACTTCTCATTTTTCTTCTTACATACTATATACAAACAGGAAAGAGTGACCTAATATTCTGATACCTTAAAGACTGAAAACATCAATGGTTGCTCAAAAGATAAAACAGGTATCAGGTAAAAGATAAAACAGGTAAACCATCCGTACTTTCATTCACTTATGTTCAACAGGTTCACTGTCTCAGTGTATGTCCCCGCGCCATCGAAGCGACTCTCGCCGAGCCTCCTTTATTTTCTGCGTAAGTTGATATTTCTGGCTGTGAGACAAAGATTGCTAAGGCTATAATCATCATAGCGTTAACACAAAACAGTGATAATACTTTTGAAAAAACTCACAATCTAACAAAGATGAGCAGAATTTTATTTGGATTGGTGAATTTTCTCTCATTTTTGTGTATAACAAACAGCCCCCTCTCAAAGCTTCCAAGATAAATCACAATACATATATAAATGTACTTATACCTAGTCTATCTCTTTCTATAAAAAGACGCCGGGGAGTGTTCTAGCTGTTTATACATACGCTAGAATGATCACTGAAATTGCAGGAGACACTGGTCAGTATGCAGATGCTTTCCACGGGGTCTTTGTGTTTGGATAGAGTCGCTGGTTTTTCACTAAACTTTCCTGGTGTAGTTTCTTCTAGAAAACATCGCCCCATATTTCTGATCAACCTATCAAATACAATATATGGTTCATGTTGACAGTGGTCTTCTTGAATAAATAAAAACATTAAGCAAAAATTATGATAAAGTTGAGAAAATTGACGCTTCCAAGCAAAACAGTGGAAATATCCGAACCTGTGGGCAACTTTGAACATCGCATGTAGAATTGCGAGACTGGAAAATGTAAATGTTGAGAGCAAGTAACGAGTCCAGCAAGCAATAATTCCTTTAGGGGACTAGAAAATTCTGGTGAATTCGGTAGATAACAAAGCTATGAATGCAAAAAATAGGTTTCAAAGCAAGCTTAAAAATATGCTAAAAGGCTTTGAAACAGAATTGTGAAAAATCATCGAATCAGAACATGGTAAACACTAATGCGAAATCTCATGCAAATATGAATTCAGGAAATATTTTGTAACCCAAAAGTGTCCAGACGACACAAGCTGAAAAAGTTAGCTGGTCATATTCAGCACTTGGATGACAATAGGGATATCAAACAGTTACTATCGAATACATGACAGGACGAAGGCCAGTAAAGAAACCTTGAAAATATTGGTGAATTCTATCGAATACAAGAGGCTCAGCTGCTGGGAATCCAAACTCAGAATCCAAAGTTTGGAGTAGGAAGAAGACCAAGCAGAAAGCTGGTGTTGGAACATACCGAAGATAAAACCTCAACATGAGCTGTGCAACCTGGACACTAAAGATGACGAAAGGAACAAAAACTTGATTTGTAAAGAAATAATTTTTGTTGTAAAGATCTAATCGAGGATAATATTATGAGCATGTTTGTCTGCAGACAAGGATATGCAACAAATGACCAAAACGTTGGTTAACCCCCATCGCCAGTTTTAAGCATCTTCTATGCTTTTCCGGACGAGAGTTGGACGGTGTAGTAATTTTCATAAATAAATGGTGAGCAGCTCCTGCAATTAGAATGAGCAACATTAAAGGCTATTTAACATATAGCACATCAGCTAACTGAGTAGCTCCACAATAAGTGTAAGACTACAGACTGGTACTCAATCCTGGAGCTAACCAAATGGAAGTGAGTGTGTGGACGCAGAGGTGTCGGTGAAAACAAAAATGATTAGCCTGTTTAAAACGCAGGAAAGTGGACTTAACTTAAGTGCCATTTATAGCCGTGGAAATAAAGTGAGACAAAATTCGCTGGAAGTACAGGGAACTGGCTTTAACAGAAAGTAATTATTGCTGGCATAGCAGAGTCTTCAGTCTAACCCTAACCATTACTTAGGAGCACAGCTCATTGATCTAACGACTGGAGAATAAACCCGCTTTCATGGTTTCTCTATGAAATAAAATAAGAACAAAACCACTTCTAAGGAATTGGCGTAAAAACAAAAGTTGTATTGCTGACAGCTCAGCGGTTTCTGACATAATATGACAGACGACTGATCATACCACCAGATAACACATATAGCGGCGAGGATCAGAACTCTGTCAGTGTTTTTTTTTCATTAGTTTTCAGCTTAATTTGTTATGATCTTACTATAACATCGGGGGTAGTCTTTTGTCATTGTAAGTATGTCCGAAAAAGAGCGCACATAATACGGACAAAAGCAATGAAAGTCGGTTCAAAACGGTCAAAGCGGCCAAAATTTTATACTGGGATCCACTATTGGAGAAAAGAGTACAGACTAGCAGAGACCATTAGCTCCCAGCATATGACACTATTGCAAATAAAAGGGTCCACCCTCCCGTCCTACTGACATTGAACAGATTTCCTGGATCTTTGTTCGCCAGATGATTCAGTTTGTTTTCATTAGGAGCTACGTTAGGCCTTTTTTGGGCCAACTCGGCAAATATAGAAGGAAGTGTTTTCTAGTCACATATTCTTCCTCTTTTTCCCTGCAAGCTCAGCAGGTGTCACTAGTTTGGATTCCTTTCTGTTTGACGTGTTCACAAAGAAAGATTCTTGCCTGTGATTTTTTAAATGTTTTTCACGACATTTCTGTTTTCTCTAGGAGTGTTTTTGTTCTTATTTTGATAGGGAGAGGCCAAAGAGATCGGGATTTCATTTTAAGCCGTAGACGGTTTCATCTAGTTCCCTTTTTACCGTTACTAGTGACACTTAAACAGTGTCTTTTCTAACTGCGTTTTATTTGACCCATCCAGCTGTTGCTACATCATCCAATCTTTTTAAATCGCAAACAAGGAAACCAACAAGATAAAATTTTGTTTGAAAATAGAACTCGAAGGACGAAATGTATCAGCAATGCCAGTTTTTTTTAAAAATCTACAGTATGTATGGAAACAAGACATGTACATAATTCTTATAAATAATGAGATTAAATTAAATGAAAGTTTTGTTGAGAAAAAAATTATCAGGGATCAAGTTTATAACCAAAATGAGTAACAAAGTGCGGAAACGATAAAATAATAAATTTTACTAAAAATTAGTTTTATCAATAAGAAACACAATAAAAGTTAACAAGTTCTTTACTTCTAAAGTGGGAGAGGAAGAGAAAATGTAGGAACTGTTGTGATTTTTCACGCTTTCAGCGAGGAAATAAAAATCGCTTTTCTTATAGAATTTTCCTAATATGTTGCTTCGACTAAGTTAATTCCCTTGTTTTAAGTTCTTCCTTTAAACTTTTATTAACTCTTCATAATTTCTTTCCTGCCTTCCTTAATATTTATTGTGCGTTACAGTGTAATCAATTATTGTCTTTATATGAACCTTAACATAGGGCACAGTTGTGTATGGTTGTGGTATGTCTCAGGATTTTTTTTTCTATACAAACACTCGTTTATAAATGCTTCCAGTAAGTCACGAATGGAAAGGCAAGCAATCTGATCAAGACAGGAAGTAATTAAAGTTTTAAGTTAGAGTAATTGGTTGTGTGAAAGAATTGATTGTGCTGAATCTGTAGCCATATAGGAAAAGTTGTACAACATCAAGGATAAATATTAATTTGAAGAGCTGCGTAATGTTTAAGCTTTTAAGAAACTTACATTCAGCAGCTAAGTAGCCAGTTATGTCAAGGATTGTTATATTATCAGCAATCCGAGTGTCAATAAAAATGATACTCATCAATATCCTTAACACTACTGCAAAACCATATTATTACCATGTTCATAAAGAGCTTAATGCAAGATCTATAAATTGTCGGGTTGTGGTCATGCAAATCATTTAGTCTTTTAAGCCATTTGGTCAGGAAAAATCACATTACGATTCGCAAAGGATGGTTGTGGCTGCAATTACTTCCAGGTGGTTTCTGTTGGTCTTTACGTAGGTGAATAATTTGCAATCGGGCAAGTGGTTTTGCTTTACGACGCTTGCCTACACTTTCAATGCAAATAAACCCGTTGAATCGATACTCATCCTATTAAGGATGCAAAGTGCTTTTCAAAGCTTTTCTACATCCAATTTCACTTCGACGCTTTGTTTTATAAGCTGGCTCGCTATCCAGGACCAGCACGTTGCCCCATTTCATATAACTTCTGATTCTATTCAAATCTTCTTAAGAATATTTATATTTCTTCTATTCAAATAATATTTTTTTTGGTCCCAGTAGTCGATGCCGGGGTTCCAAAGTTTTCTCTCTAGACTTATAAAGAATTTTATCCAAACGTTTCTAAGGAATGATTTGAAAAACTGACTTTCCAAAGACGAATTTGCAAACTTTATGGCATTAAATTTTGCTTTTTATTGGTTCATTTATCTTTTTAGTTCAACATGTGAGTTTGTGCTCGTATTTGTTATAAATGGACGTTGGTCAATGCAATTTATGCGCTAATGAAATTTTTTGCCAACAAATGTCTCAAAAAAAAAAAAAATGTTATTGTATTGTTGCTCTAGTCACTGTATTAAATTGAGTCAATAAAAACGGAATGAAGTATTTGCATGGACATTGTTTTCAGGAATAAACGATTTTATGCCTATGGAAGTCTTGTGTTTTATTGTAAGGCGAAAAAATGCATTGTTTGATTTAAAACAATAAATGATAGATGTAAGGTTTGATATACAAAAAATATTTTGAATTTTTCAAGACTTTAGAAGTATTAAATTCAGAACTTTGAACTTGCCACTAAATTCAAAATGAAATATTCTTCAAACCTCACATGGACAAAATATGCTTGCCATATATGCTAATATGATACGCTTTGTGGCTTTCATCTAGATGTCATCTGTAGATTGTGGTTGCGGTTAGGTGAATATGTGTAAATGGTACCAGATTAACCTTTGGTAAAGTGCTTTACCAGCTACATATTGGATTAGGTGACATGGGGCCTGACAGGTACAAATTTTCTCGGTTTCTAACATTTTTCAAGATGAAAATTATACCTTTGAATATCATTTTAATTATGAATGGAGTATTTTAGAGTAGGAAAAGCATTTTAAGTAAGGAAATTATTAAGTTTGTCTGGGTAAGGAGGAATTACCTGACAGTTTGTCGGCAGCCTTAAGAAAATATACCTTAGTGGAAAAATTTAAGAATATATTTCCTCATATCCTGTTCCCCTTTTATTGATAGTCCAAATCAAGGAGATACCTTAGCTTTGTAGTATCTAAATGTTTCAATTTCCTTGCTTTAGTACTCCTGCATGATGCATATGATGCATTTAAAAGGAAGTGTTCCGTACCTTCTTCGTCTTCGCAAGCTCGGTAGTTATCATTCGGTCGGATTTCGCTTTTGTTTTTTGAACTTGAATGTTCTGAAAAACTTTTGTTTGTTTCTTTTGAACTAAAATATTGAAAAAAAGGAAGGAAAGTATTACAATGAGGCCCATGTTCTGTAGCAAGCCGAAGTGCTGAAAAAACAACAAGCATGTCAAATTGATCCCAATTCGGTTGTGAAGGATTGTCGAGTAGACAACTGTCTCGATAGAATTCAAAGGTAATAAGTGAACTATAAAAGAGTTGAGAAAGATCTCACTCACTGGTAAGCAATGTTAAACAACCCAAGTATTCGCCTCCACTTTCAGATTTTTTATCAATTGTAATCTCTTCAAACGTCTTGGTCACAACGTCTTCAAACGTCTTGGTTCTTCTTAAACGGGCTAACGACTGACTTTTCTTAAGACTACCCACAAGAGATCAATTTCTGTCGACTTAGGAATTGAACTCGAAATAGCTGGGAGATCCTTTGTTTCCACGGCTCAAACAATTGAGATGGGAACTTAAAGGCACTCCATTCCTACTTGATTTCTCCACTGTACCTTGTAGTTTAATTACACACCCGTAACAAATCTCCAGCTGTGGGGCAATACCCTTCTGACATTTAAAGAATTCAGATCACTTAAGTATCAAGTGATTGAATTTGAAGGATGCCTCTAACTCTTCTTGTACTAGTTCTCATTATCTCTGTCTGTTTCTTTTTCAACCTGGTTGACTAAATGGAAAAAACAAGAATTGATTTTTTGGATAGCTTTTTTCTCCGTCTCTTCTTACTCCCCTTGGGAACTTCTGCGACAGTTTTTTTGAGAACAATTGTTTTTAACAATCATTTAAGATGAAAATGTCAAGGATTATAACCTTGTTTGTTTTTGTCATAGGAACGAAGTATATTCGTTCCTCGTCCGTATCCTTGTATCGTATATTTACTCGTTTCAGCGGTGTGCCATCTTTGGTCAGTAGTTTTGTCATCTCATACGTTATAACTTTTATATCTACCAGCTAAGGTTCTTCTAATATCGGTCATCCCCGTTTTTGCACTAGTGCCCACACCAGACATCTACCTCAACTTTCAGTTGGACGCATGTTGCCTCACGTGACAGTTGATCCATCTTGAAGGATGCATTCTCATCACAGAAGCTTTCAATCGCGCGCCTTTGTGAGGGCCTGGAAAGGCGGTGTTAGCTGATACTTTTCTTTATGTTCTGCATGTGTATCCTGTTTCTTCCTCGGTCGAGTCTCTCTTAAGTCTGCTATCCTTCTTGTATTTTGTCAATCGTGTCGGTCGTATTAGTTGTAGGTATTATTGGTGTTTTTATGTTTTCATTCAGTTAAGTTGCAATTGTTGGGTTACGAAATTTTCAATTTCTATAAAATTGTTGTGATTGTATGTAAAAGCAAGGATCTCGCGCTAAGATGGGTATCAAGACATATGGGAACAGTTACTTGCTGTTCTTAGCAGTTCAAAAAAAATCTTACATGATCTAAGTTCAAATCAGCGTAAGCCAAGTTGGTTTCTATCTTTGTTCTATGTTCTATGTATAAATTAAAATTTTTAGTACGAAAGGACCAAATACTTAAATTAATTTTTATATATTCTGAATATAATTCAGATACTTTTTTGGTAGACTCGTGTAATAAATTTAGAGGCTCATCGAAGGTGATTGGAGACAATAAAATATCTTAACCTGCAACAAAAGTCCAGCTGCACTTCAAATTAATAGAGGCGGTACAATATTAGCGTGTAGCAATTAGCTAGTAAGTTCCTTCTCGGTGGTATTGTGCAAAGCAGCTTGCAAAAGGACATTTAAATCAAGAAACTCCTGATGTCTATCTACATCGACGTAACCTTACACAGCCTTGGGATTTTTATGATAGAGCTCAACATAAATGCGGATCTTTCGATTCAGGCGTGGTTTCAACTTATGGACATGAAGTTGAATTATTTTACGCGAAAACCTGTTGTCGAAGCCAAACCTCACTGTCTTCCAGAGCTGAAAAAACATCAACTAGTGTTCCCATTGTTCGTTGAGTTATTATGTGTAATAATTTACCATTATTTGCTATAGTGTGTAATGGTTACAAGTTTGAGTCCGCTGGAATCTCCTTTCGAGTAGAAACAAATTCCTTTGAAACAACTTAGCCCGATCTGCAGGATTTTCTATCGAACAGTTGCTTATTATCAGTTGGTTATTTTGTGATGACGTGTACTACCTGTCCTGTGGTGCGGTTAGGTATCATTATTGGTCTGGTAACCACCATCAAAGGCTTCAACGGGTTCGGTTTGGATAGTGGCAATCCGATAGCTCCCCAAAACTACGGGGCAGTATGTAGCAAAGTTTTTTTTAATCTGGAAGCAAAAAAACCCCATTTCATTAAAAAAAAAAACAAAACTGCTGGCTAGATGACTGAATGGTCAAATAATAAGATTCCTTGAATGAGGTTATGTACTAAGGCACTGAGTAAACAATTGTGTGCTTATAAATCAATCAATTAATAGTGTGTGCTATTGATCAATTTATGACTTCGGATTAATGTTTTTCAAAGTAAATTTCCACAATTTGGAAGCGTTGGTCTAGCGTTAAACGATTCATGATGAATTGCCAGGCCTTACTGAATAGAAACGCCAACACAGGTTGACATTCTCAACTGTCAAACCACAGACAACAATCATCGCAGAAGCAGAAAAGTTTCGGTACAGAGTTCTCTAAGGCGGACTACTCACAACTAAATTTTATCGATTTGCATTGAGTTACTTCTTCCGCCAGACCATAGCTTAAGTACACGCAACGTCAAAACTTTGAAAATACTTTCGATCTAACGGTATTTGACGCAAATAAGTGGCATTTAATTTGGATTTGTATTCTTTCATCTTTTCTGCATTATGCAAGCAGAACACACGGAGAATCATTTTTGTATGACATTTTTACTTGATTGCATTGGGAAATTCAAGTAAAAATGTCAGACAAAAATGAATCTCCGTGTGATTTTTCTATATCTCTCTGAGAGAATTTACCTGAGAGTGTAAGTGCTTTACCTCGCTGTGGCCAGGCTTTAGTTAAATCTGGGTAGCTAGACAGGCCATAGGTCATACCGAGTATCTTCGAGCAGAAAACCTTTTTTTACGTCTAGCATTTTGAGTAGTCTTGTAAAACTATCAAACTTTGAACTAAACTAGGTTGTAGATCTGCAATTGTAGATCTTGATCTGGAAAATATGATGTAGTCAGTTGAGATAATTTAATATTTCAAATCAGCATAAAGGACACGGGGTTAGCTATGTTTCCTTAAAGACCTCAAACGAATACATGTAGACACTTTTGTATTGCTTATTACATAAGCTTATTACATAAGCAGAAAATTAACAATCGACAAGGAATGGAGCCAAGTTCCAGGAAAAAGCTTGTATAACTTTGATGATACCAAAGTATTCACAATATTAAATTTCCTGGTTGTCCTTTCTTTGCTACCACCAAGATATCGATGGATTTATTTTTATTTGCGCATCAATTTTCATCGCACGTGTCAACATGAAAGTCCTTTTCATTCACAAGACGTTTTTTTTAGATGTTTTATCGTTGGTTGGTTAATAAGAAAAGTATGTAGTACACGATATGATATTTTTGTAAAAGGAAATTTATGATTGTCAAAAAGAATTCCAAATGTTAAAAAGCGTTGAAGATTCTTGTGAGTGATTACCGATGAATGAGGACTTTATGAGTTTCGAGTTGCATCTCGTTTTGCCAAGCCATGGAGAAGGTGTTCGGTTATCTCTTTTGAATTATGAAAATATCTAAATGAAATAAATTAGAATGGGTTTGCATGGTTGCGTTTGATTTACAATTTCGCCGATACTTTCAAGTAATTCGACCTGTATAATATTGAAAGAGCAAGCAAATAGCAACAGCATGATAGAGAATGATTATGCGTTCATAATAATGTAATTAACTGTTACACTTTCCTTAGTTGTAACTATACAATTTCAGCCCTTGGTCTGTGAGCAACATTTCTTGTTCACGTTAGTCCTTTGTAAGCATCATGCTGTATTCATTATAGGCATCGTCGTCAGTCTTTTTTAAGGCTTCTTCATAAGACTTTCATTGATACGTTCTTTCTGCCAAATTGCTATACTTTGTTAAGCTTTCGAGGAAATCCAATTTACAGGTACATAGTTTACCTATTACATTTTCATATATTTGGTGCAGATGATGATCCTGGCTAACTCAATAAATAAAGTTTCAACGAAGGTGAACTCAGGAGTTTCATAAGAGACAACAGATGACAGCTTATAATACTAAAAACATTTTTTTTTCATTGGCTTGTTTCGATACACAACACAAAGCTTTTAATTTCTTCGTGAATATTTGCTTAGTTGGTTGCTCATATCAGTGGATCGCAACTTTTTTTTGCGGCACCTGAAGTGTTAATGCACTTGACCGAACGAATCAATAGTACATGTAAAAAGAAGTCAAAAGTCAAAAGAAGTCTGCGGCTAAAATAGAATGCATACAGAATATTTCTTATATGAATACGAATCTTTATAATCACTAAATACAATATTTAGCACTATACTTTTTATACTCCTTATTTTTCTTCATATAATATAATAATATAATTTAATACGTTGACAGTTGATGTGTTTGCGGTAGCTTTTCGGAAATATAAGATAGTGGTAGGTAGAGATAATTGTAGTGTCTTCAAAACGCATCCGCTTACCTACAGCTTTCGTTTCGTCAGGTAAATTCGTCTGATTGCATGTTTTAATTTGTTTTTTTTTTGTAAATAATAATAGATAACTGTTTTAGTAAAGCAACCAATATTCTGCGGTTGTAAACGCATGATCTTACATTAAAATTTGCAGAAATTATGTACATGCCTCTCTCGTTGACTGTAGCAAACCCCCCACCAAAAGGAATTTAATTGACTCACAGGGAATCACTGATTATCGACAGGTTTAGTTGAGTGTCGAAAGAGGATTGTGCTTCAAAACCCTAACTTTTTTCGAGTAGTAAATGATGAAAGAATACAGATGAATGTGGATTCAGGAAGTGAAACTGAAAAAATTCTTTTTAAAAAAAAAAAAAATCGTTATTCGATGATCTATTCGTTGAAATTTTTACTCGGAGCCATAAGAGAACCCAAAATAGAAAAAGGCTCAGAACTTAAAAAAGCATAAAAAGGACAATCAGAACAAGTTGGGGGGCCATTCCTACGCGATCTTTGTTAAAAATGAACATACTCTATCAAAAAATTAACGGATTTGACTAGTGAAGGGTGAAAATATTAGTTATGTACTTTTTTGACGTACTGTTGCAAGTCATTTTGTTATTTTCCTAAGTTTCAATGCATCTTATTGGTATTGAAATTCTAGAAGCTTATCACCGAACTTCATAGACAGAGTGTTAACTTAGTGTTGCAAAGAACAAGGTTCAGAAATTTGTTTGATCGAAAATCTCCATTTCAGTGGTTAAATTTATTGACATTGAAGTTCAGTGGTTAATCTAATATTTTCTGTATTTCCACTCTTTAAGTTTTTAAGTCTTTAGTCCATTTAATATTTTGTATAAATTTTTATACAATTTGTCCAGACTACTCAACTTTTCGGTCCATTTTTCTGCCTCTTCATTCATGTGTTTGTTTTAATTTTTCTATATTCTTTCAGTTTACTTTCTTTTTATTTAATGAGTTCGGATTTGTCCATTTTTCGTGAAATCAGTTACTGATAAGTTTTCTGAACCAAACTACCAAAATAGTTTGATTCGGTTCGCCAGCTATGAAAGGTAGATGATTACTATAAGGTGTTGGTGCTAGACTTCGCGAATCATTCATTGTCCCCACGCAAAGAACTGGTTTCACATTTGATGAGTTTCAGTGACTTCAAACAGAGCCAGAACTGCCTTCGTCACTAGAATGTCCTTTAAGTACGTTCGAGTCTTGCATTAACGCCAGATTCGAACCACGGATCTGGTGATGGGGAGATCATCGTCAAAGGACGATAGTGTAAAGAAACATTAGTCTGGGGGTCCAGTTTTTGTCTATTATTGAAATACGCACTTCGGTTGACGAGTTTAAAACAAATAGTGAGGTTAAACTATCCTCAGTTGATACATTTTGAATTGGATTACAAATCTAACTTTAATCGAAACCCAAGAAATATTTCTTTATGATTAATTCATTAACAAGCGTATGTTTTTGGGAGCCACAATAAATCCTTCATTTTGTTACCCTGAAACAAACTAACATTAACATAAATGTATGAATGCCAATGTCAACCCAACTGACCAGAATAGTTGCTACCAATGAGCATCCTAGTTTTCCTGTATTTTATTTCCGAATAGCACTGAAGCATTTTCAGCAGATTCGAAACTATGACAACATTAATTCCATCAAACGTTTCGAATAAACGAGTATAAGGTTCTTTGCTTGCAAATTCTGTGTTCTTCCTACACGTACAGTACATTCGCATGAAGCCAGGACGAACTGAAATTTATTCATGCGTCTATAATTGCTAGAAGCAATGATCGTTGCGTTTGATAGTGAAAGAGATGTTCAAGAAAAGTTATTTTTCTCGGTATTGCAAATATTCCTGGGACGACAACAGACTACTTGAATTCATATTATTGTTGGAAATATGTTATATAAACTTTCACGGTATCAAAGAAAGTGGTAAGGAATCATTTCAAAGAATGTCGTCCTGAAATCAAGAATATGAGCGGGGATGAAAGTGTGCGCAAAAGTACAAAAAATAATAAGTTTATTGACACATGTTCTTGCTTAAGTCCTGTGTTTTAGTGTAGAAACTCATCCTTGTACTTTCAATTCCGAATAAGATTGAGAAATTTATTTTCTCCGCAACTTTTCATTCAACTTGGCTATCACAATGTACGGATTCTTAGATTCCTTTTTACGACTTAACTTCGATACATTAAACAACTGTAACAAAGCCTGTCTGCAACATTGCAAAATAATGTAAATGTCGTAATGTTTTACGACTTCTAGACTACTTTATTCTTTCCTTTGGGTGCGTCGTTGCCAGCATTCTTATTGGGAACAGGTCAAAGAAGTATAAATTTACTTTGGAAATTGTTGCATAATTAATATTTGTTAAGGATCTATTTTCTAGCACTGAGGAAGGCTTCGCTAACATATTCTCGATTATCTGAATTTATTTTTTGGCGAATGTGATTTATTGAATAAGTTTTTTGATGGGAGAGTACATCAAAGGATGAGTTGTCTAACACTCTTTAGTGATTGATATTTTTTGACCTTTTATGGTTGATTGGCTAGCATACGAATAACGGTTCTCATACAAGGATCGCATCTGGAAAATTTCAAAGGTACTTCAGGAAGGAAATTAATTTTCCTGAAGGTACCTATCGTAGGTAGGTGGGCCAAGACGTCGACACTACAAATCCTCATTCAAGCATCACTGCCACCAATAGAATTCAAAGCCGGCATCTATTTTACAGAATATATATACCTACTACACCACTTGGAGTCCTGGTTCTGAGCGCACATAAGGCTCTCCAGTTCTTCTCATAAACTACGCCTTGAAGGTAACCCCACAGATCTAAACCACGATTAGCCCTGCATACTGGTCATTCAATGCTCATCTTTTTCGAAATAAGTCTTCGCGGGAAAATCCTTTCCGGAAGGACTATGGACAAAAAAAATTTTTCAAAATGGTTTTTTTTTTACATGAATAATGATTGGTTCAAACCTGCAGCCAATTTTTCTTTACTAAAAATCGATGGTCAAGAAAACATAAAACAAAATAGTATCCTGATATAAATTTCAAATATTTTCAAGATTAGAAAAAAGGAAACAGTTTGTGTTACGCAGGAGCAAGAGCTGGACGTCCACTTTGAGAGGTTAATTATAGCCCCATTTCTATGGAACTTCTACAGCAATTCAAATATGTCTATCTGCATTGAAAAACGAGTGATCTGGTATCTCTTCGTAATTCTTTGACAAGGAGCAAGCTTTCAGTGTAGCCTTTCCTGGTGTTTATTTTTCTACTCCTTCTTTCATAAGAATGAAGCTTCTCAGGTTGTCAATTATCATGCGTCAGAATGTTCTCCAATATGGTAGTTGATGCACTGGTGTCGCAATGAATTTAAGAACAGGCTTTCTTAGTTAGCTTTTGAGTTCTTACTCAGATATACTACGAGGATGCAACATACCTTGACTTTTTCTTGTCCATAAGAACATACTAGATACCACCTGTCGCCTGTAATTTATTTTTTCTGGTCATATAGGTCGAAATTTAAATTCCTCGACATCTTATCCAGAGTCATTCATTGCATTCTCTTACCTGAACTTTTCAAAATAATTTGTTCCAATTAAATTTTACTTCAAATAAATTTCTTTGGAACTGTGTTACAGGGATCAAGATAGATGAATTCAATCAACACTGGTTTTTTTGATAATTCATTTGATTTCTCCTTTTCCAGGGTTCATTTTGCACAGCACATTCTGGGATCCAACTTTGAGCTCGTTGGAATGACGACGTGTGATATATTGGCCAGCTTCTAACAGCTTAATAAATATGGTGACTGCTATAAGATGTCTTCTCTTAGGTCTTCTATTGTAGGGGTTAAAAATCTCCTTTTTGTGAGCAAACCTGATTCATGACCGTGCTTGGTGCCGTTAATATACGACGGCTTTCTTCATGAATTCACTCCCAGAGTCAGCAAACCAGCATAGGATTCATCTTCCTTCTCATGAGCACTCTACTCAAAAAATCATTGTCCTCAAATCGTTCTCCTCAAAAATATTGTCAAAAACTTCATCGATATCTTGCCATTCACCAACTGCTTCTTCTCTACATTTTAAAGATTCTTTCATTTTTGAAAAAACTCATGGACGGGCTCATTGTTGATAAGGATTCATTGAAAATTTTACTATAATGGGCATCCTTACGATAGTATATAGCTATAGGGTGCACAGCTAAACTCAAGATACCTCTGAAATTTCCAACATTTTATTCTTACAGGATTTCTTAACTCATATATAATCTAAACTAAGACATAGTAACTTCTTACAGCCGAAAAGTGGATACAAAAATTCGTTTTTTTTCTCTCACAAGGGAGGTTCGGTCCTTCGTTTCCCGTTTGTTTTCTTGCAGAGTGCATACACGCATTTTGGCGGTGTGCCATCTTCGATTTGTGGTTTTGTCCTGAACAAAGCGATACAGATGCTCATCAAAGGGTGAACATTTCAAAAAACGTGATGGAGTAGTAAACGGAACAGACTTACGCCTCTGCTGATAAAATTACAAATTCTGATTATCTGATTGCAAACTTCTGTAACTACTCAAAACTCAACTGACGCTACAAAATAAATAGCCATACCACAGTTTTTTAGTTGAAATTTCGCACAAAATCGCAAGCAATATTCTCAACAGCGAACTTCGCATTACTTTCAAGAGTGAATCAACACCAGAGCTTAACTACTTAAAAGCGCTCACATTCCGAAAGGGTATCACGAAGAAAGCGATACGTATGTCCTATGTAGCAAACACAGCGAGCTTTCCATGATGAAGAGCTTGTAAATTAAACGACGTGTGTGAGAAGAGAAATCACAATGTGATTGTTTGAGTTAATTTTTTGAACGAATAATTTTTCCGCGGTACTTGTCTTGATGTCTTACTTTCAAAAAGTTTTACCTACAAACATCATTAGATTTTAAAAATTCGTTAAAATACCGTTAGATTCGAAGTTAGTTTCGTTTGTTCGTTAGTTAGTTTAGTTTTGAGTTTGAATCGGAGCATTAGTTATAGGTTGCGTTATGGACAGCACTGAAGGAGCTGACTTTATCGCAAATTCTTAGAGCTACTGCAGGTATGCGTTCAAAATAGAAAAAGGAGTTGACACTTATGTAGGTCCCTGGATACAGATATTTACAGAGAAATGCATGATCGGACGTACTACAAAACGTTTTAAAAGTGAAATCAATTTGAATCTTACCACTAGCATTTAAGAGGGAATTCGACGAACTACTTTAGAAAGAGATAGACTTGATTTGGAATTACAGAAATGATACCAGAATGAGCCAAGGTTTGCATCAATATTTTAACAAAATGAGAACCAAGCAACTCAGGAGACAAGACCAATGCAGACTTTTGTTATATATAACTGTGGACCTTGAAAACTATAGTAAAAGAAGTTACTAGAAATGTCGAGTAGATCAATTCGCTTCCTAGATAATGAAAAACTTTTTTTTGGAATTCAGAAGCAGCTTCAGATTTAATTAAATTCTAGAATTTCGAGGGATATTGAATTTGTAAAAACAGGGTGTGTTAGAAGTTCCATAAATGTAGTTAGTTTTCAAGGGGCATCCGTGTCATATACGTATTCCACCACTGAGATTTTTATCCAGAAATACTCGGAAATTGTGGTTAAAAGTTACAAAACTAGATTGGCAATCAAAGGCTATCCTTCGAATCATTGAAGAGGAGTTCGAAGAAAGTAGTTATAATAACACTAACTATATGTCAGTGCCCGCTACTGATAGTATCTCAGCTTACAAGTCAAATCGTCCAAGTAAGTTTACTAGAAAACATTTGAGCTTTCGCGCCCGCGACATTTTCGCTCCCATTCCACTGGGAAAAAAATCCCAGCTATTGATCCAAGTCCCGGCCAGCAAATGAAGCGTCTCAGCCTTTTTATACGTTTTCAATTTCCCGCTATGTTAGTCCTAGTACGAGCTATCCATGCTCGACCGAACGTCTGTGCGTCTATCAATCGGGATTTCGTCACTATAGAAGCATAGCATTTCGCTTATTGGCACTCATAGGAAGACAAGGTTACCCTTGAGACAGGATGCCAATCGTGCTATGTGCTGTTACTGCGTCTGTGTCAAGTTCATCGAAAATGATGCTCCTGGTTACGAATCCTGTTTTCACTCTCGTCACAGATGTCCAGGACACAGACTTTCAGTCCCTTGCAGCTTTTCGCTATCAACAGTTGAATTTGATTTTAGTTTATTATGTCGACTGGTTAATACGTATCCTGGCAGGTGAGAGTGCTGTAGGTGCACTGAAGAATAGTCGCGATTGTTGTAGTCGTAGCTTGTAGTGACTGTTGTGATAGAGTGAATCGCAGATTTGATTCAGTGGTTGTGTTGAAACATTCTGTGTAACAGGTGGATTTTCATTGTGAGTGATTTATAGTAGTTTGTGATTAAATTCCATCGAAATTGCTGGTAAATGCGCGAAAATAATAATGTGGATTTCTGTGAATTATAAGTACGGTTTGTAGCGATTGTTTAATTTGAACGTAATGAGCTTCGATAAGGCTTAAATATCTTCCAATGTCTCATTTTGATAGTAGATGGAATTGAGCTGCAATGATTCGGATTAACACTTTTCCACGGAATCTCGTGTAATTAAATTCGATGTTAATTGTCTGCCCAATTGAGCCACACTCTTTTGATTGTTCCAGAATTATTGGAATTATTATTAAATCAAAAAATTAAAATTCGTATTAAATTTTTGCAATGTTGGAAATTCGTTTCCAATGCTCACAGTTTTTTTCGTTTACAATGACTACCTACTGGTTTCACTTATGAGGATGTGTCTAAACTTATGGCGAAATATTGAAAAAAGTAAATCTTTCATACCATAGGTTCCATTTGGTTTACACTTATTTGCCAAGAATTAACGTTTCAACCATCCTTTAAAAGGTTGGACAAGTTCCTGGGACTGTATCTTCTGATTTTAGCAATTTTTATTATCAACACAGAATGGATAGCAAATGGCCTTACTTTTAAATTTGCATTTTATAGATATTGCTTGTGAATTCAAGCATTATCCTCTTTCGTTCAATCTTTCAACCCATTAAGAGAGGGGGTGAGAGCTTGTTCGAAACTGTAATATGCTTTGATTAGGATGTTGTTTGAAGTGTACTTCGAATTAATTGGCTGGAGTAGTTCATCCAGTCGAGAATATTGAATCATAAAAATTAATGGTGACTCTATCTTTAGTTAATTTTCTCATTAGATTTTAATTAAGTGCAAGAAAATAGTTACTGAACATTCTTAAAAATTTTCCATAAATCAAACAGAAAATTCAGCGAAAATTCCTGAAGCAAACACGCTGACGTGGTGAAGTGCTCACAAAACATATGAATAAATTATAAAAAATTACTAAATTAATAAAATAAATTACATTACCCCTGAGAGCTAAAAGCGACAGCCAATTCGAACGCTTTCAAATCGACAAAGTTAGTTAAAATATTATTTTCAGATTATGCTCAATATAAAATAATTATGTATTTTGAGCAAATGCAAACAAGATCTATGTAAACTGCTTGAGTGCGATTAAAATAGCTCGAAAAGTATTAAAAATGGGTTTCGTTCTCAGGAAAGTATGTTTGAAGGACTTTCGAAAGTTTTGAAATCAACAATGTCCGAAGTTTTCTGCGTTGTATTCTTCAACATTTATGCTACCCCATAATTTTTTGATAGAAAAGGCGTAACAATAAGATTGTGGAAATCCTGCAAATTAATTTCGTGGAATTTTAAACATTTTATCATGCAAACTAATTTAAACGCATGAAAAGTAAGAGAAATATTTTATTGAACGATAAAATATTGCGTCGTTGTGAATAAGAAAATGATATACGCAATTGATCAACACAAAATAATTTCGTGCAGTCATAATACGAACTCCTTATATGTAATATAATCGAGGTCCCGAAGAGTCTTCTGCGTATACAGTCCTCGCTCGGAAACAATGATTATATGAAGTGGTTTTGAATCTTCATAAGAAATATATTTGGTTTTTTATGACATCTTAAATGAGGTACACACAACACAATTGTTTTGAGGCTAAACTGTATACAACTATAATCAGGATCATAATGAGATCTTCAAATCCTACTATCACCATCCGCTTCAACATTTTACCAGCGGTCGGAAGAAGAGAAATGTACGTTAATAGTCCTTTTTTTCTATCTCTGTCGGAGAGAAGACAGCCGAGGGTATGAGCGCTTTATATGCTTAGGCTATGCTACTAGTAAGATATGCAATATAACTATTTTCTATCTCGTGTGCCAAAGTTTCTTTTCATCTTAAAAACCCCGACTGATTCCTGGCTTCTAATTCCCCATATAGCTGCTATTTTTTTTTTCTTCTCCTCCTCCAAGCAGCGACAGACTCCACTATCCTGACAACTTGCACAACTGACTCAGAAAAAGTACCCCAGGGATATGTAATGCTGCTTGCCCATACTGCTCCCTTCTGGTACAGTTTATTAACTTTGAAGTTTTTTTATTCAAAACTTTTTTGGTGTAAGGTGTTCCAAATGTTGCGGAAACGGATGGAACATTGTGAAATTGCAGTCGTCGCGTACACTCTCTGGCGTCTCTTTCTGCATCAGATACCAAATTGCGGACCCTGAAGTAATCCCTAAATTTCTTCGTTGTGTCTTTTTGAAAGATTCTGGCAGAGTTTTAAAAATGTCAAATCATCCACCATATTTGAAAGTTTTCATCACAGCGGTTTCCATTACATTTCCAGATTGGAGTTTTTCAGGCAGCCTTAAATGAGGATTGTCTCGACGACCACTTTGCATACCAACCCGCATGAGTTCTTACTTAGATCCTCGACGAGATTATACAAATAACGGGTCTTGCTTTTATAAATAATCTTGCAAAAAAAGATTCTTTGTTTATGTTTTCGAACCAATCCTAGGAATGTCAGGATTTAAGCCTCAAGAATTTGCTAACTATCAGAATATAACCACAAGAAAATTAATAACAATAATGGTAATTATAATATTTTTTTGGTTGGAAGGTAAAGGGCATTTACTCCTTGAGTATCGGCCAACACCTTTTGGGTTCCAGTGACATAAAATAACTAGACAACAACTCCTCTGTCACACGGATGATTTGGCTTGGGTCTGTTTGTCACAATATTTCAGGAAAGTCGTTTCTGTTACCATTTAACACAGCTTTTGGACTAGGGAGATTCTTCTTCGTCCAGGAAGGTATGGAAAGGAAATGAATGAAGATGCATCAGCAAGCAGTTTAAGATACCCTTCTTTATAAGAGGAATCGTCTTTACGTAATATGAGATGTAGTTTTAATTGTTTTGTGGTTGGGAGATGCGTGAATTAACGCATGAAGTGCGTGTTCATTAGTTCAGGACTATGCAACAAATACCTCTCCTGTCGACCTTATAACCTTGCCTTGAACCGCTTGACAGATTACTCCGGGCTATGTGCAAGCAATCACTTCTTTACTGGGAGAGGACGGAGGAAGTGAGATTGCTAGATAAGTGCCAACGCCTTTCGTAGCTCTGAATCAATTTTATCCTTCTGGACTGTCTGATCGTAATGTGCTACATGGATTTGTCAACTGATCCAAGCATCATCGTGGTCAGACTAATCGAGGTGAGTGCTCCTGTTTTCTTTTTGTGGTCCTATTTGTGGTCAACTTGAACACCTTTTGCATGCAAAAATGTGGCATGCGTAGGCTTTTTCTCCTGAGCTAAATCTGCAGTCGCGGGGTCGTGGCTGAGCGGTCTTATGTAGGAAAGAACGATCCTGATCACTCAAAAGCTAGGTAAAGATTGATGTCAGTCTCACCATGACCTCGCTTTAGCCACGGTGTCAAATCCCGAATGAGCCACGCTATATGCCTTTGCGGCATCCATGACTGCTGTCATTTTTTGAGGGAGCGCTGTCACTCATCAAAGACAATTTTCTTGCTCGAATCCTTTTGTCAAATAAAGTTAAATGGCGCGGAGTTTCTTAGCCAGCAAGGTGATAGATATCACGTTTGCAATCACTCTTACTGCCGAATTAGAGACTGTAGGATATGACGATGCAATCCTCAGTTCTTTTCTTCTCTGCATCTGTACCCGGTTCCAGGTAGTCTAAGTTGTGTTTCTTTCCAAGTAAGCTTTAAGTCGTTTTCCAAGCAGTCTGTCTGAGAAATAAATATTATTGCCCAGATAAGAGAGAGAGAGGTACAGGTTCATTTATTTTCAGGGAAAATTAAGGTCTAAAAAGGATCGTTAACTTGTATAATTACTCCAAGAGCTCGATCGCAATTGTTAATGTCGGTACTTTTATTACTTCAAAAATTGTGTTAGCCTTATTTACATTCCATTATATTAAATTTTAACCTTTATTAATTAACATTAACATTGGAGTTAACACTCCAAGGACTACTGTCTAATGAGCTGATTGTTATGTAATGTAATGGTTTATATATTTACGAGACAGGCTGGAACAATTGGTCGATTTTTTGAATTAAAGTTTGAAAAAAAAAAAAAAATAGGTTGCCGAACTTCGGTTGGTTCGAGGGGGATTAAGCAATTTATCACTTAGTTCAGAATGTTGCTTTGCTGAGAAGCTATGCAATTTTTCGGGAAATTTAATTTATTTTTTGTTTCTGATCTCTATATGATTGACTGAAACATTGAGGACTTGCCGGTATATCCTTTTTTTATCTTTTCTAAAACTCTATTTATTTATGCATTGATTTGCGAATGACATGTGTCATATTTCACCCATGTTCTAAAGATGGTTGATAGTCGATATAAAAGAAAATTTTTCTTGACATAAAGACCAAGATGCGGTGAGAAACGCATCAACATTCTCTTTAAAATTTGTATTTATATACGATTGCTCACATAAACCTTGAACGTAGTCATTGTGGTACTTTCTCTCGTACAACTTCGTCGCTGCTCATCTTGTGAAGCTTGTTTCACTTTAAGCATGAAGTATTTGCATCTCTTTCTTCGCAGTACCCCTCCAGAGTTTGATCGCTTTTTAGTAGTTACGCTATGTACAAGACAATTTCATCGAATTTTGTCAAGACCTGCATAGTTAACTAAAAGAGGATTAAAACTGCTTATGAAAGTCAAAAGTTGATGGAAAACGTATGGTGGCTGCAGAGAGATACCGAAAAGGTGACTTTCCATTCCGCAGGAAGAAAGAATAGCAGGAGGATATCTTCTCGATAATGGAGCCCGGTAATATGAAGCAGGCATTGCAGATTGACTGTATTCTGAATTTATCTTAGTTTTTTTGAGCACTTACATGCATCTGTCTCGAAATAACATTTTGCAAAGGTGGCTGGAAAGCCAGAACAGCCAAATGGAAAATTCTAAATTATAGTACGTATTGCCTGCTATTTGGAATAGTGGTAACATTGTTTTAATGCAAAAGACTATTCTTGTAAACAATTTTGGAGCAATTTTTGTGTCCTTTTTGGCTTTCGTTTTCAAAATATTGCTATTACTAGGGGACTTGATTAAAAAAACAAAATCTTGGATTGTATTTAAGCTGATATCATACTGAGTTTAAATTCTTTTGATGCATGATCCCAATTTAAAATTGCAGGAGACATATTTCCAGTCATTGAGTACTAGTCTATAGAAATCTGCAGCCCAACCGCCATTTTATTTCTAAGAACTCCGAAACATAAGTGACCTTAGTTCAAGAGTAACATAGTCAATATGTTTTTGCCAAACTTGAATATCTCTTACAGCTCGAGGAAAATTACTTTTTTTCGACGTCTAGGGTAGTTAAGGATTTAATGACACATTCATTGCTAAATTGTCATATTCAAACACTTAAAATTATGAGCTCAAAACCTATCCCTCCTAGCAAGCAATTCCAAAATACCCCTGAAGCACCCTAATGCACAATAAATGCTTCATCATTACCTGCTTAGGAAAGCTTTTCGTAATCCTCTGAATATTGAATTTTTCCACAAGTCCTTTTCATCGTTCCGAAACTTTTTCGCACTCGTTGATACATCTATTATTCAACACCTTGAGCATTTTGTATCACTTACGATTAGAGTAAATTTGATGAACGAAGGAAAATGGCTTTATGATAATATAAATTTTATGTAGTGGCAAATCGACGGCTACTTGGAAAACTGTCTGTTAAGCCGATGTGAGTTTTCCGTGAATGGTTTCGTTGCTAGATGTGGCAAATGACCTCCTGTGAAATGAGGTGTGATTATTAGCTGTCTAGACTTTGGGTGCAGAGCTTTGAGTTGTTTGTAGAAAACGCCAAGGGAGAATTTTCGGGATGTCGTCAATAATTTCCACGGCAATAATAGACACGTGTCAATTTCTTTAAAATACATTAAATTTATTAGAAATAAGATCAGAATTTGAAAAATTATGGATTAAAATAATGGAACGAATAACAATGAACTCTGATATACTTTCTTGTGTTATTTAGTCTTGAAGGACATTGTGCACTTCTGCGTTTCTTCGTGGATTACATTTTCAAATTTGGACGTGAGAAAAGTATCGAATTTCGATGTTTCAAATAAGCAATTGGCATTACACACTTTTTTTTGAGAATGGAAATGTGGAGCTCACGTTTATTTCATATTTCTGAATTTTCAATACCATATGTATTAGTTAAATTTCCCATTTATCCTTGACTTGACTTCACATTGAATCATTTTAAATGAAACCGTGGCATTGTTGTGTCAACAATAATTCATGTCCTCGAAAACAAGTTGATGGAAGTTGGTTCAATAAAGCACCTTCACTCCGATCCTATTTGTGTACATTGAGTAAATATCATTTTCCTACTGCGTTTGCAATACATTTTCCTCCCTTCTGTTAAGATATCATTTCAAATTAAATCGAATGATTAAATTTTAATATTGAACAAAGAATTTCTTTTGTTTTTGACCGTGTAGATAAGAAGGTCCTCACGATACTTTTTTTTTTGATTTTCTAGTATATCATGTATTCGTATATTATCCTATTTCAATTGTTAATATACTCTCTTTGGCCACTTTATGCACTCTTTAATTAAAATAAAACCATGCGAACATGACACTTTTTGATTCGGTGAAACTTTCCAGTTAATAACCTACGGTGCAGTGACGTGGGTCATAGGACATGCATTCTTGACTTGTGTTATTGACTCTAAGTAAAAGGACACAATACGAAGCTTGCGGTGGTTCGAGCTCAGAGTCTGCTAATTATCTGTCTCATCATAGCCATAAAGTCATGTCCTATGGCAGCCCTTATGAAAATTGTGAATATCTGAAAAGGAAATCATTAGCGACATCTGCAATGTCAAGAATCTTCTACAATAAAAGAGAGAATGATCTATAAATAAGCCACAAAGGAGCAAGTAAAATTAACTAAGGTGTCCTTATATATATTCCGTCGAACGCACGTTGGTAACATGCGGATTTCAGAATCAACTTTGTAAAGGACACTGAATCCTCCTAAGTCATTGTGCGATTAGATTCAGTACGGATGGTTCAAAAATTCACGAGAATTCGAGTACATGGGTCTATCACTAACAGTTCCCAGTCTATGAGAAAGTATTCTTAGGTACTATCATGTATCCAAAAAGTTAAGTGCGGACAATGTTAAAGTCCTTCTTCTAGGTATTTGGCGGGAACCGGTTCGCAGTAATTATAATGAATGGCAAGATAAAGCTTAGCGTCCTTAATAGGATATTCACAAAGCATAGTCTGGAAAGCGTACTATGGGTGCAGGTTCTGCAGCTTAGTGGTAGATTGACATCAATACGTGCTGTTAGTACTCTGTAGAGTGCTGTCTCGTCAGAGAAGAAACAATCTAGAAATTGACTTTCTTGTCCAACAGGGATGAAGATGTCTGATGTCAAAACAGATTCCCAACTTTTCAAAAATTACCTTGACGTATAGAGGAGGTAGGCGTACTAAAACGGGGGGAGTGATAAACTTCTGAAGGTTGAGATGTTTTGAGTGTAGTTTTGTAGCTTCTCGTTGCTGGAGCTCCTTTAAGCTTAGGACTTAAACATGCTTTACTGCTCAGCCAAATCCAAGAAACCGCTTCATATGAGAGAATCAGAAGCTAACTAACCTCTGAGTTTCTGTTTATATCATTTTTTCTCTAGTAAAAGTATCTTGGAAGTTTCATCACATCCTCTTCATTCATTATTTTTAGCTCTTCGGCCATGACTTTGGCTTGCCTCGTCAAAAAATCGCGAAAGTTTGATGTTTGGAGTTTGAGAAATACATGAGGGTAAGAACTGTGATGGGCTGCTTTGTAGAAGTCGTTTTTGCAGCACTGGCTTAGGGATTGTGCTCAATTTGGCGAACTATTGACGATGGGCTGTAGTGTTTGTAATTTTATTTGGGGATCTCAAACTGGATTATTGTTCGGCGATGTCCTCTCTCCGTACCGATGTATCACAGGCCACACGTTTGACTTTGATGTGGCTGTTATTTTAAATAATTCACCCAACAATTCGCTGCTTCAATCCAGGCTTACGGTGGCCGTCCCTGTGTCTAAACTAACTACTTTTTGTTTTAGCAACTTGAACATAACCTGCGTGAGCGTTCCAATGTACTAGCAGTCTACTTAGAAAACTATTGAAAATTGTAATGAGCATCTAGCAGTGCACTAGCTCATACAAAGTAATTTTAAGTACATTTTCAAATAAAATCTTGGATGATTTACTACAGCGAGATCATAATCAAAAAACTTAAAGTTATCTTCCCGATCTCTCAAATCAGAGAATTGTCGAAAGTGGCATTAACTAAATATACACTAACAAACGATCGTAAAATCACATTGTACGAAGACTTTGTTGCTTAACTGTATATGACAAAATTTTTTCTTTAGGGGCAAAAGATTGTCAATGCACTATTAGAGTGAATAACTACTAAGTTGAAAAATTTCGGTGCGGTTTCAAGTAAGTTTTACAAACTTGAACATTCAGGCCGACCAATAAAATATTCAAACGTCTTTTTATATATAGTGCGAAATTTCCAAGGTTTATTTCGTTGTATTTTTTTTGAACGAACTTTAGTCGTTCCCCGTCTCTTTTCTTTTTTCTTGATCTAAAAGTGTCCAAAGTCTATGATTTCCTTATTCCTGTTCAGTTGCTGCTGGAAGGATTCAAGCGTCTTGCGGTATGTTCCAGCAAGGTTTCCAGCATATTCTTTTTCTGTAAAGGAACTTTATTTTTGATGAAAAGCTTCCTGGAAAAGAGAGTATAGAGGGGTAATAGCATACAGTGTAGCAAATCGTGGTAGTTTTTTGCCGGTTGCGCTTATAGTCTGCCTCTTGCAGCCTTCTGTCAAAATTTGTACGATGAACTTTGTTAAGCCTTCCGATAGTTTTTTGTTCCATGTTTCTCCTTTCTATCTTGCAATGAAGATTATCTGTATCTTACATGAGCTGTTCTTACTCTTTAATCGATGCGAACACATTCCTAATAGTAGTTTATTGAGTTCCGAAAACTGGTAGTTTATCGAGTTCAAAAAATCGTAGAAAGAAATTGTCAGGACATAGTCCTGTCAAAAATACATTGCTACTTATTTCGGCAACAAATGTTAAATGTTTGTTTTCTGTTGATAAGTTATATAAGATAAGGGAATGATCCTGGATGAGCAATACCCTTATTAGCATGTGAGGATTCTATTGATGAGCATGACTCGATAAGGACTGGCATGCTGAACTTTGTCAAAGGCGGATCAAACGTTATAAGTCCTGACTGTGAGAGAATGAGGAAACTAAGCTGCATGGCATGGTTCCTCGGTTTCCATCACTGCCTTAGTGACTTTGGTAGTCGAGAATTCTTTTCTTAAACAATTTTACCATGGAGGTGGATTCCTTTTCGTCTCTTCTTATGAACACCTGTAGCCTAGATTTGTTGATTACTTTTAAAAGTTTTTCCGCTGTGTAAATCATAGACAGGGAACACCGGAGAGTGACCGGAGAATGAGAGTTTTCCGTTCACTTGTCGATGCGTACATGTCGAGTAGTTTTACAGTGCGACAGGCAAATACGGTCAAAAGTATGAATTTCACCTGAGTTGTAATAACCTCCGTCGGAATTTCAAGGAAAATTTTAATGCTACGTCTGCTTTTCAAAAGGATTAACGTGCCTTCCTGTTTCCTAGTCTATGCAAGGCGGTGTATCGCATATCTTCTGTAAAGGCAAATATGCTGCTCAATTCTGTTCATACTCAAAAGCTCATTTGTTGGTAATATGTGTTTGGGAACATAAAATTGGAATGTTTTATGTATTATATATGACATATGGTATTTTCATTACGCCCAACATCGCATTCTCTTTGGGTAAAAGTTGAGATTAATCGACTCTTTTCACCCATTATAAGGTATCATTTTACATTGAGAATGCCTAACTTTTATACTGGTGGATACAGAACCTAGCTGTTCCTGACGCTGTTAGGGACAACGCGAACCCTTATGCACGACTAGCCACTACGAAACTTCTTGAAGGGTCGTAAGGCAACTAGCTTTTCAAACCATAAAAATTGGGAATTATCAGTTACCCGTGCTGCCTGAATGCACCTCCAGGGTTGAAATTGTCGGAACAAGTAGAAACCATACTCTATACGTTAGCACTTGAAATATAAGCCTCTATGCTACGAACGAAGAACCAAGTTCTAGTCATTTTAGTAAGTGTCTAGGGAGCACCAACTTAAACCCAGCATTACGGAGTGACTTTCTTTCAAGCAAATGTGCCCGTCGTTGGGGGCGGGACAGAAGATTCGTTGTTTATTATATAACAGAAAGCTTTCCAGTTTGGTCAGTCCCTTCCTTCAGTCACACTTGTGGGAAATTTATAGATGACCATGGATTTACTTTAGAGTTCAAAGCGTCTTGTCAATTTCTCCCAAATTGGGCACTTCCCTTCCCACAATCAGTACTCTGCGTCAAAGTATGCCTTTTATCTTCGCTACAACTGTATACGCTTCAATGCAACACCTCTTAGGTGAATCAATTCCATTAACGTTCAAATCATAAATTCAGTATCAATTTTAAGTAGTGCGTTATTGCTTTGAGAGTTTTTCAATTGCTAGCAATTTCAGAGAGTTCATATAAATCTTTCATCGTTTAGATCCTTTGCATTCCAACGATTCCCTCTGTGATTTTTGCATAAAATTTTGCTGTGGAACTCTTTAATTTGGAAGGTGGAAGGAATAATTCTTATGATTGCTATTGTAGTCTTCTCCACAAATTTGCTGAAGTTTTGTTCACCTATAGTCAAGAATGAAACCCGATCTCGCTTTCAAAATTTTGTTTTTAAGTTCAATTTTTTTTGAAAAAGGTATGTGAAAGTGCTCCTTTTGTCTTAAACTCCCAGCAGCGTATGTCTTCTAGATACCTTCTCAACATTTCTCCTGTCAACCTACGTCGGACTCCCCAACAGCCTGAAACCATTTGACACTTTACTTTAAACCAGTGCTTGCTTTTTTTGAACGCACTAAGCCACCATTAAGCTACACGGATCCCTCTTCATGCCAGAAAAATGGTATGAACGGAATAACTAGTAGTGGACAGTCCCATCACTGCGGAATCCATGACGTGGATCAACACATCCTGTCATACTTGTAATAATATGTGGTTCACCCTTTCTCTCTTCTCCCATAGTAATGAGGTGTTTCCTTAGCTGCAAGGAAGTCACAACGTTGGCTCTTCTAATCTCTTGCATGAGAATACTGTGTAACAGGCATCATTCCTTTCCTTTCTCAAAATAATACCTAGTTGCAGTGACTCATGAGTTTTTGGAGGTAACACAAAATTTTTAAAGAAATCACAGATTCGATAGGAATCAGTCTTACCACGCTTTCGGTAGTGCTGCAGCGTTGGGTCTCTGATTCACGGTGTAGTTCATCGTCCGTTCCTTCCATTCATCCACGACTCTATAATCCTTAAAAAGCATTTCAAGTTCATTTGAATTGGTTGAAATCAGCATTCGCGTAGTTTTCATATCCTGAACAGCTTAATCCTTCACTTCCCATTTTTCCGCCTAAGTTGAACTAACCGAAACCAAACAGAAAAGTTTCGCACAACAAGGTATACTTATATCAGCTAATTATATCATGTCATAGATTGCCAGGAGCTAAGGATGCCTATTAAATGTTTACAAATTAATAAATAACATTAATTCTACGATATCTATTTCTCAACACCATTTTCCGGTTGTTCATTAGACGAAATTACACGTTTGACCCCACTGTCGACAGTGTCGTATTTCCCGGAATAATGAGCACATAAAACGTCTCCTGTAACAGTCCTCGACGGAATTCGAAGCAAGACATTCTACGATACACAACAGCTGAGACTGAGTGTTCGTTATTTTCATGGATCTGTAGATCTGGCAATTGGCTTCCTTAAAATTCCCATTTCATTGCTAAGTTATGCCTTGTGGCTGCAAACGGAAGGAGATTGAGAATGTTTGGTGTGAATTCCCAAATAGTAATTAGTGAGCAGGATTTTTCATTATTTGTGTTCAAGTGATGAGCGTGCAATTATTAGTGTTTAAGATACAGATCCCTTTACTTTGATCGGTTAAAGTATAAAGATGAGGATAATAGAGCCGAAATTGGATAAATAATAACGTCGAATGAAGCCTTTCACATAAACAATTTCCACAATCTCTTTGAGTTTTCTGTCATTTTTAAGGAAATCAGTACCATTAAAAGGACATGCTTCTTAAAACGCGTCTAATGTTATCTGGCGGAGATTTAAGGATTCACTGTCAGAAGCGGGAAAACCAAACTAGCAAACTCATCCTGTTCTCTCAATAATATATTGAATACCCTGATTGGTATGTATTTGAAATTGATAAGGAAGAAAAGTCATGAGTAAACGATTTATTGATTAACATTCTCACATACCTCATCAACTTTTATGTTAACACACGGATAACACAATTTTCGCTTGTCTGAAGGATTATTTTGAATGTTAATAGCTTTCTACGGAATCGAGTAATTGCTCATTCAGCTTATCTACCGCTTATTAGTTCAGAAGAAATTTCAGTGGAAAAAACATAAACCAAATATGTTTCTGTAGCCATACCATAACGGTATGGCAACATGTGGAACTAAATGGAAAACATATGCTCAAGCTGTAGATTTATTTGAAAGTGGGAACATGTGCGTTTATTGGGATTTGCAATTTTGATATTAATCAAAGGATAATTGGGTGGCATTTCTACGGATTGTGCTTATTTTTACAGTTGAGCTGATGGATTTGTATGCTTGTGTATTTTTGAAATGAAAGGAGGATAATATCGAAATGGAACAGAATACGTAGGCTCATAAATGTAACGTTGTAAAAATGGTAAATGAGGCTCGCATTTATACCAATCAAAATTGGAAAATGTCTTTTAATCAAATTATGTCAACCATTAACTCTGTGAGAATCAATCAAAATTGTTTAAAACATTGTTTATAACAGAATATTTATAAATTGACCTGGTTTAGCATGCAAAAGCTTTGTAACACACCAAAATACGTGCAAAAAACGTACTTCGCATGGATTGCGCCTCTATCAATTAGTTTGCGATAAAACCACTGCAACAAGCAACTTATTAAAGAACTGAAAAATTGTAGTTATTCACAGAGCTCATGGCTTTGTGGCGACTATTGTCCACCAGATTTAATGCTGGAATTTGTTTTATAAATTATATTATAAGTTTTTTTATTATTTGCATTTGAGCGCTTCAACTTATCCAAACTGCTCGTAAAAGTCTACAGTGAAAAATGTTGGAGGACTTGCATTGCATATTTTACACCGAAAGTAAACGAAAAAAGTTCATTTTGTCATCAAACTTTTATTCAAGTCAAGTTTTTGTTGTAATAGCAACGATTTTATAAATATATTTGTCCAATTTGTTTGCTTCATGTAAATATTGTCCCAAGTATTTTTATCCTCAACGATTTAAGTATTTATTTAAGCAGCTTTACCATCCCATTGATTAATTTTACAAGATTATCAAGAGCTCTTGTAGGCTTCTATCTTCGCTGTAAGCCCTTCTTTTACTGTTTTGTGACCTCTGTGTTTATATCCGGACATGACATAATGGCCACTGAAATGACTAAATCAAACCACAGAAAAAAATTTCCGACCGAAATTTTCCAGAAAGTCCTAATATACAGTATGTTGGAAAAGTTCCCGAACTTATTTTGTAGCGCTTGTACGAGTGGCGCCAACTCTTTGACGACACCGGTACTATGTTGCTACATCCCTCTGGAGTGTCTGAGAATATTTTTACCAGTATCCGTTCATTAGTTGCCGAGATAGACGTGCTTGAGTGAACGTGTGTTTAGTACCCCGATGCAAGCTCTACGATGGATGAGAAATTTGAACATCGTGCCGCAATTAAATTCTGCTATAAACTTTAAGAAACTTTCGTAGAAGCGAAAAAAATGATCGATTCAGCTTACGGTGAAGGTGTAGTGTCGCGTACAACTGTTTACGCATGTTTCAGTCGGTTCAAGAAGGGTAGAGAGTCGTTAGAAGATGACTTCGACTTCAAACGCCCGATACACAAAGAATCTGTGCCCCCAAACACCACCGTGAATGCTGCGTATTACGTCGAGGTGTTAAAACGTCTAAAGCGCCGGATTAATCGCATCAGGCCCAAGTACAAGGAACCGGGATCGTGGAGTTTTCTGGATGACAATGCGCTTGCTCATTTTTCGAACATTTTGAAGCGTTATCTCACCAAAAATCAGATTCCACGCACCAATCACGCCCCATAGTTGCCAGATCTGGCTGCAGCCGACTTTTTCCTATTTCCCAAGCTTGAAAGGACGATTTTTTGAAGAAGTACCGAGCATTCAAGCGGCCTGCATCGAGCGTCTCATAGCGATAACTTCAGAGGAGTACCAGAGAGGCTTCGAATCACTCATGGAGTGCTCAAATGAGTGAATTTGTAGGGAAGGCACAAAAAAAATGGAAAAAATCGCGCATTTACAGCACTACAGGATACCAGGCTCAGTAGCCGCGATTCGAAGATTAACCTTATACATCATTCAGACACAAAATCTAGATCACTGAAGCTTGCTGAGTTAGCTTGTGAGTTCAGATCACTTGAAGCTGAGATAATGCTTTTGACAAAGTGTAAGTTCGTGCAGCTGTCATTCTTGGAACAAACTCCCGGTAACGGTATTCCATTAAATAAGCCATTATATTTGAATTGGATCTCCTGCCGATTTTTACGTAAAATAAGAAAACCTCTCCTAAAGCTTTTGTGTCGGGTTGCACAAAATAAAGGTAAATATAAATACATGTAATATCTTTATCTCTTTTTGAGAGAAGTGATGCAAGAGTGTTACTGGAGATACACGACAAATTTCAATTCTCCTGGTTGTCCACAGTGCCTGGGAATCTTGGTTGTTGTGGCCTGTAAGGATGTTTGTCTATGAGATAATGGCTTGTGTAAATTCTAACAAGTTGTGCTTCCATCTGTACTGCGAAAATTCGCAACGAGTGATCATTAGCCAAAGTGAAAAACCAGCTGCACTCGCTTCGGTTCCCATTTAGGACCCATTTTTGAGTAGTTAAAAACTTCCTCTGGAAGATCACTACGGACTGAAAAGCAATTGTACCTCTTGATTTTTGAAATATTGCCAACATTATTCCGGTCACCCTTGGTGGGTTGAGAAATGTCCACATTAGTTTGTTTCTGGAAATGAGTTTCAAATGGTTTCAGTAAATCATAACTCACATCACCTCCTTCAAGAAAATACCGGATGTCATTGTTGCACATCGGAAGAAGTGGCTACTAAGCAGTGTTTTCAATGTTTCTACGTTTTTTTTGGTATAATCCGTTTACATTCTTCAAAAATCATTTTGGGTAGGACTTTCGAAAATCATTCTCCTTGGTGTCATAGCTTTCAATAATCTCTATCAATTTTTCAGCCATTTCCCTTGGCATTCCACGATTTTTTCATATTTTTTTTCAGGGCTTCCGTTTACGTCATTCATGCTGATTGGTATGAAGCCATGAAGTGTCAAGTTCTTTATTTAATCAGTGAAATTGATGGATTGTAAAATACTAATCACCGGCTTTCTATGTGAGTGAAAGTGCGGTATATTTGGGGCTTTATTTCAAGATTACACTTAGTTCGCATTAGAATTGTTGGTCATTCATAAAAAGAAAAGTATTTTTCAGTTGAACAATGAAGAATAATTATGCCTCGAGTGTTTGACTTTTAGTGACCTAAAACAATTGCATAAGCCACTTGAACCTCACCTGTCACACCGGAAACCTCACCTCAATTTGTTTCTCAGATGATCCACTCCAAAAGACTCACGTTGGGCTTGATCAGTCTCACTCCGGTATTGATAAGCGTCTGCCGCGGTCCTTTGGCAAAACAAGCCAACAGAACGTTTAATCCCTTTCAAAGATCAGCTGTCAGTCGTTACCGTGTCTTCCTATCGAATCCGCGGTCTTCCTGCTAGAATTTTGTTTGTCCTCGTTTCAGGCCTTTGATGTCTTTCGGACTACCGTTTTTTTTCTATTCTTTCTGCATGCCCCATCCATTGCAGCTTGCCTAGCTTTACGTTAGTACAAAGAGGTATTTCGTCAAATAAATCATACAATTCATCCTTGAAGCGTAGTCTCCACTCTAAAATTGCTTTCACCGGGCGATAGATTTTCCGGAGCAATTCACGTTTCAATATGTCCACTGCCTTTTCCGATTTGCTACTGAGGGTCCATGCTTCACTTCCATAGGACAGCACAGGCTTGACTAATGATTTGTAGAAGTCAAGTTTGTTTAGCCTGTCATAAATTTGGACCATATAATGGGTCAGAATGGTCGCTTTTATGCAGCGTTCTTCTCGGTGCATTTTTATTCAAGAGATACATAAAGTTATCCAGATTTTCAAAGTAACAGTGTGTTACAATCAGGGCTTATCGGGCTGGAGTATTCTTCCCGTTTGAGTCATGAGTTTGGTTCAGGCTTCATCCTAGGCTCAAGAATGCTCGTTTGACATCAGTGATTAGTCGTGCCATAATAGTGACATCATTACATACGCCATGCATTGTGTGGACTCAAAGATTAGGGTCCCAGACGTATGAGGTGTTCTAGTGCAACATTAAAGAGCATTGGGGCTACCTCAAATCCCTTGATTCAAGCCAGATACTTTTTTGGAACTGCCCATTAGGTATCTGTTTACCCTGACTTGGAACCCTGTACTGAGAATTGTTAATTTGACGATACGTACTATTTTTGTTAGGACACCAAAGTAAGCAAGCATTTGTATTGCGCATTTCTGTCGTTATTGTCGTATGCTTGCTTGAAGTCTATATAGAGTTGGTTTCGGTTAATTTTATATTCCCATCACTTTTTGAGCTCGTGCTTAACTGAGAATATTTGATGTTTTGAGGACCGTCCATTCTGAAGGCCCCTCTGACACTCTCTTATACTACTATGGCCTCTAATTTCTTTCTGCAGTATTAGAGATCTCTTTATATGACATAGTCAGTAACACAACGCCTCCATAATTTTTATACATTAACCTTTCTCCTATCTTGTTGTAATTGTGGTGTACAAATAGTACATACGAGGTTTGTTCAAAAAGTATCGCGAATTTTGAATTTTCGCGGGCTACGTATGTTCGATTTTTGATCTTTTGGTGGCGTTATGTTGGTACTCATGACCCTCACTTATGTTGACAATTCCGGCCATTTTGAATGTCCAGTCAGTTTATGACAGTTATTGTGCGTGGACGTGTTTTAGCTTGTCTTCGATTTTCGTCTATCCCAAAAAATGGATCAAAGAATTTGTATTAAATTTTATGTGAAGAACAACTTAAAGTGCGCGGATGCATTCAGAATGTTGACTGTTGCATACGGCGAAGCTGCTTTGGACAAAAGCAAAGTTTATCGGTGGTACAAAATGTTCTCAGAGGGACCGAAAAAAGCACGCCAAGTTCGGTGGAATGTGAAGGTTTTGCTGACAGTTTTCTTCGATTGCAGGGGCGTGGTGCATTATGAGTTCTTGTTGCGAGAACGGTCAATAAGGAATATTACTTTCACGTAATGCGCAATTTGCGAGAAGCAATCCACCAGAAACGCACGGATTTGTGGAAGAACAAACAAACAATAAACAACAAAAAAACAAGCAAGCTTTTGCACCATGATAACGGCCCTGCTCACACATCGTTACTTGTGCGCGATTTTTTGGCCAAAAGCAACACTCTAATAATGCCGCAGCCACCGTATTCACCAGACCTGGCCTCCTGTGACTTTTTCTTTTTTCCGAGACTGAAGAGGCCCGTGAAAGGACGACGCTACGCCACGAGTGAGGAGATAAAGACGACATCGAAGGAGGAGCTGAACAAGATTGAGGATTGGAAAAAACGTTATCGCAAGTTTATAATGTCTGACGGGGATTTCTTTGAAGGGGACGAAATAGATATTCATGAATAAATAAATAATTCTTGAAAAAACATGAAATTCGCGTTACTTTTTGAACAAACCTCGTATTCGCATATATAGAATGAAGTTCATAGATGTAGGCCCTATCTCGTGAGCAGTTCTGCTGGGATTCTATCTATTCCAGAAGCCTAATTTTTCTGAGGTTTACAACATTCACAACTTCTAAAGTTGTTCGAGGCGCTGCGAATAGTCTTGAAATGTTGCAGCCATTTGTTTTTGCTTTCGACTGGGTTACCTTTGATTACCTCTCTTGCACTTTTGCAGAGATTTTTTTCGTGGATTGAAGACTTCTCACAGTTGATCTATAGAGGGATGTCAAGTTTTTGTTTAACAATTGCATATTGACGTTGATAGTCAGGGTATTTTTCTCGGCACACTTTGTTGGCTTATCGTCGTAGCATGTTAGGGTCGTCTACTTTTGCTCGAGTTGGTCACTGAATATACAAAGGCTATATTCCTGGTTCTTTTTATAATCCGCCCTGAGACCTCTTCGGCCGCTTCTGTGAGTGCATCTGCAACTGTCTTCCACATGATTTTGTTGTCATCACTACCTTCCTTCACTTGCGGATGTGTGTTGATACGGTTCTCTGCCGTTGACATGTGCATGAGCTACCGTTGACATGTGAATGTTACTGTGCTATCGTTTAGTCTGTGGAGCTGGTATCTTGGGGTAGCTACTCTTTATTGCTTTAATGCTTGTTCTTTATTTGATCTCGAAGATGTGGCCCTGGAATTTCACCATTATAAGGTAGTGGTCGGAATCGCAGCCGGCCATGCGGTTCGAACGTGTGTTGAACACACGTCAGAAATGTCGATGACAGCTCGATTTTATACGGAAACGTCGTCGATTTGATTGAATGTGTGTGTCTGAGGAGGCCCACGTTGCTTTTCGAATGTCTCGGTGCGGAAAATGTGTTGTACCGACTGAAAAGCTTCAGTTGGTAGCGAAGATTGTCAGGCGTTTTCCATTGTCACTGAATTCTACATAAAAGCTGTGCTCTCCAGTCGCCCCTCCATTCGCCGTTTTTCGGCCGATTTTTGCATTGAAGTCACCCAGAACAATTTTAATGTCGTTTGACGGTAAAGCCTCTACCGTCCATTTTGGGATGCTGTAAACATTTTCTTTCACTCTTTCCTTTTTGACTTCAGTAGGTCCATGAAAGTTGACCAGTCAAACATCAAAGAATTTGTCTTAACACGGAATGCAGAAATCTTTTCATGAACGGTTCGTCTACTGTATGTTTATGCTTTATTCATAAGGATACCTTTAAATTATCTTCTTTTCAAAATGTGGTGTACTTGTCTATTTTTGAAGATTTATGATGAGAACGATAAATTTAAGTTACTTGCAAAACAGGATGAGTTTTTGGGGTAAGTAAATTTACAAACGTTTGCAACTGCGGGCTCTCACGCGAACATAAGTCGATTTTGTACGTTTTAAGGAGTAGCTTTGCATTACTTACAAACACTTGCGTATTCTAAGCTATCTAAAGTATAGACGAGGAATGAAGGACGACTTTGTGAGTTCAACATTTTGTTTAGAACTTCAGATTCAGTAACGTAAGGAGGAATATGCGAATTCAAAGAAATCCGGGACTCATTGAAATTAAGGTCTTCATTTTTAATTATTAAATCGGTTTCATCGGATTCTTTGAAATCAGCGGCGAAATTTTTCGGAAGGATCTTTTCACTGAGAAACTTTTTAAAGGGTTGGATACGAGCCACAAAAAAAAATCATTTTCAATTCTCACTCTGAAATGAAATTGACTGAAAATTTGAGGTTTTGAGAGAACGTTTATGGAACTTTTTTACATTCTGGTCCTGGTAAAAGTTTTTTCAACTGATATCCGATTTTATGAAATTCATTTGATTTTTCCTGCCAATTTTATCGCTTGGTGGGATCTGATGGATACTAAACAAATTGCTTGAAAGCTCTTTAGCGTAATGAGTTCTTCACTTTGCCAAGAACCTTTCAGATGTTTTATGGAATGTAACGATACATAATTTATGGATTGAATTTCCCAATTTGCATGGTATCCACTTTCATAAATTTTTCGTTATATGGAGAGAGCTGTAAAGCTTATAGTTGGTAAAATTTGTTTCAATATTAATCCTTGTTATCAATTAGTTTCAGCTCTCATGCTATTTTGTGCGAACGCTTGCAAAACGTTGTACATGTTTAATGGTTCGAGATATTTATTGAAAAATAACAGAATTGACTTTATTTTACCCGAAAAATGGAAAATAAATTGAATCTCTAACAATATTGATCGTGTTAAAAAAGAAATATGATGTAAAATTGCTTCATTTTATCTCCGTCACATTTACATCAATCTGATTACGCCACATCAAATAAATTAGCACATTATTGCGAACAAATCCTGCAAACAAATCAACACAACTACTATTGTCTTCAGCAAACAATTGAATTTATCATTTCTTGTGCCATCATCTTATGTCACTTCTTGTATTTTTCATGGCTGACGAAGGCGAAGATAGACATCAAATTAATTACGGCCTAAAAGAACGCAATCATAAAACCTCTTAAAGTCACGCATTGTAAGGATCTCGGATGTTGTCTGAGCCTGTGATTTATAACTTTGGGATGTGGCCAAGGGGAATCAGTGGTGAAAAAATTGAATCGGCGATAAATAAAGGGGATGTTGTGTTGTGTTAAATGGAGAGGAACATTTGTTCTTCTTGTTGCTTGAGCGTGTCCAACTTTGAACTTCCACTGTTGAAACCTCCTTGAGCCGTACTTAGCATTGTAGACGCTATCAACAGGCAACGTATATGATTTGCAAACGGTTTCCGAGTATCATTCAAGGCAATAACTTGTATTGGAAAGAATGTCGAAGAAATTGTTTCTATCTTTTTCGTGTTTTTTGGTGTGGAAAGGATGAGGGTGATTCATATTTATGATGTCAATAATCGATTCTTAAAGGATGCTTTATGCTCCTGTTGTTACCTGTACAGGTGGTCTTATTGCTCCTTGTCTTGTATTTCGTTTTTCTTGATAGTGTAATAAGTGAAGAATGATTACATTTACCTTATAACCTGAATCTTCTAGAATATCAAGGACGTTGGCCGTAAGCGTATCTGGTCCTGAGGCATTGTTTTGGGGAGTCTAGTGTGGGAGTGTAGTTCGCATATTATTGATAGCTTTCTAAGATATTGCTGAATTGCTAGTAAGAAGCTCCAGTGAGAAAACTATGTGCTTGTTATTAATAACAACAGATTCTTGCATTTTAAGGATAGGCTGCGGAATTTGTCTCAAATTCATTCATGTGAGTAAATAATTGATCACAGCATTGTTGTTACATTTTGACCGCTGCAGTAATGCAAAATAAGCATCTTATGAAACAAAATCGTTAAGCAATCAAGATAAGGCTTAATGGAGTTATACCAGGATAAAACATTGGATCCATAAAAACAAAACAATGAAAAGCTAAGAATACTACATTGCTGCATATTAAAAACCTATCTCGCACGATCTGACCAAGGCGTTTTATAAATCCTCGTCATAAATGAAAAACCGAACGCTTGGTTAAGAATGAGAAAATTTTATTAATCGAATTTTGAAAAAATGAATTAACATTTAGAATTTCTTGTAGTTTGACGTATGAGAATCAAATTTCTGGAAATTTATATCTATTTATATCTAAATTTATATATATATTATATTATCACAATAATTAATTTGAATTCATAGCATAATTATAGTTTTTTAGAAGCATCATATCTAGTGCATCCTTTGTGCCCATATGTCAATTACCCCGGATATATCCAGACCGGTGATACTAACTATGACTTGACCTGTTGTCGCCACTACAATCTGGCCCTTTTCTGCCTTAAATCTATGGATACGAAAACGTTACCATATCGGTTGTGTTTGTGACGACTCCGAATGGTGTAGTACGAAGTTTGGATTCCTTTTCAATACTGTGCACTGACATTTGAATTTGTCCTTCTGGTGCCGGAATTTTAGTCCAGGCAGCTGCGATAGGTACCTTCTGTGTACTTATCGCAGCTATGACTTGATTAGATTAAAATTATTCAATTCAGATGCAATTCCGTTAATTCCTTGTTCGTGATCGTTTGATCTTGAAATGAGGTGGCCTTAACACGTCTTAAGGCTGCAGAACTATACTGAAATGTTTCACCGTAACAACAAAAACATGTGGCGACTGTCAATTTGTTTCCCCTCTCAGTCAATCCGCTCATGAAAATCCAATTTATTTTTAAGTTATTTTCAAGGCGAGGAACGTCATCGAACACATTATGATGAGGGCCATACACTCTGTATTACTCCTTAAGTCAGAACATTGTTGTGACACTGTAAGCAAGTAACTGCATCGAAAGCAATTGTGACAGGTGTAAACACAGAAAATTCAACTAATGTGCATACGCATGTTGCCTAGTCTTCGAACCGATGGTGTTGGCAATCACAGGGATAATACCCATTGCCCTTCAACGTCGACAGTACTGAAATATTAACCTGTGTATAAACGTGGGAAACAGTGAGACGGTCGCTCGAAAAGCGTTGAAAAAACACTAATGGACTCATTAATACCGATGATCAATAACGTTTGAATCAAATCGTCAAGAAATTGACTTTTGAAGATGGCTATGTAGTTTAAATTGTTCTATAAGTTAGTTGGATCGAAAGCGTCTTAGACAGGTATAAAAATAAATAAAAAGGACTACGGTAAATGTGCATGCGCTTCGGGATTTTGGTGTTGACAATCGCAGAGAGAAGAGAGCTAGAACACACCGATTGCGATTGACAATACTTTTAGCAGAGCGACACAAAAGAAACAAGGACCTGTTTTCCGTTTTGGGGCAATAGATAGAATCGTGACTACAGTTAAAATCAATTGGGTTTTCAAATTTTCTTTGCTGTGAAGGGGCCTCTGGCAGTTGAAGCTTGGTTACTCTAATACCAAAAGCACACATTCGAATATCACTGGGACGATGGGAATTTGAAAACGGTGTCTTTTGGACAAATTTAGACTACCCGAAATCATGATTTCTGGTGATAAAAGGAGGACACCAGTGACCTATGGGCTAGTGAAGCTTCCCGTCCATTTTCTTGTAAAAGAATTGAAGGCAGCTTCAACCAGCTATTATATTCACCATATGATATACTTCCCAGACTAATTTATAACCGGGATGAAAAACAAAGACGGTCTTCATTGGCGGAAAGGGAAGGTGGGCAGTTCTACCATGAGCTGTAATCGAGGAGCTGATTTGGCTTTTAAAAGTGAACAACTCTTTCGGTGCTAGTGATCGATAAGAATCCAGTAAATCTGCGACATTAAAGAGATCAGTTGAGTGAACATTTAGTAGCTTCAACACTTACTGGATTCAGACCGTCTTATTATTCGCCATTTTTAGAACAATTAAAGAACAAAGTCCTTTCTACGTTTTGAAATTAACTATCTGCAAAGGCGTTGCTTTGTAAAATTAATTAGCTCAATCAATCAGGACCCTTTTTTTGTTTTATATGTTGAACATCAAAGTTGGGCGAATTTTCAATGCCAATTAAAGTCAATTTAAAGTTTCAACCATCATTTGATGTGGCAGTTTTTCCTTTCGATGCTACATTCAATATGATTTTGATATCTTCCTTAAACATCCGGCGATTGTCGGAAATTGTATACTAGGGGATGTTTTTTTTTTGTCGTCTTGTAGAAGATACGATTCCGCACGATTTGTCATGAGAGGGAGAATAGGAAGGACAGTGGGCGAAAGCAAATTTTATTTCATGAAAAGGAATCTTTTTAGAGCATGAATACATCGGGTGATAAAGTTTGGTATTTTTTCTAAATAGATAATTGCTTAGTGGGTGAAATATCGATTGCAATGAAATTAAATAATCTGTGGTGAATCAAGTAAGAAATAAATTTTGATAAGGATTCTCGGATTTCCAAAGATTTTTTTAGTATTGACAGGGCATCAAAATTGAAGTTTTGAAAGGTATGAGAAAACACCTTATGATGATTTGGCTTGAAACTTAAATTCTGTCGATTTACAAGTGGGCAACGTTGAAAGGAAAATTTAAATCTGTTAAAACGAATTGGTGAAACCTAGGTGTGATGTAAGACAGCTCATCCACAGCGTAGCAACTAATCAGCGATAATACTTCAAACAAACCGATTCGACCGAGTTGACAAATGGGTTCGGCCAGAATAAATGAAATTTTATTAAAACTGGTAAAGTTCCTCTCATTTTCACTAAAAACAAGAATAATCTCTCTAGGAAATAAGAATACTCTATTCAAAGCTTTTGCAAAATAGTCAATACAATTACAAATCAGCTTATTATGCTTCTATCTCTTTCTGTGAGGAGCCGCCCGGGAGTATTCTTGCTGTATAGACTTACTCTTCCGATTAAGGAACTCTTTCATTTTGCGATGAGCGTTACGATTGTGATCATCAGAGGGATGTCCGGGTTATGATACAACTTTCGCGTTGTGTGTGTTTATTAGCCACAGAAACAAAGTGATATCGTCCAGTTTTTTTCTGTCAATTTTTGCTTGTTTTGTTAAAACAAAACAAGGGACCAAGTTTTGTTTTAAGGTGTCGAGATTTTTAGGAACTATTCAAAGGCGATACATTGGCATAGTAATCTATTGTGTAATAAAATGTGTCCTTCAATCGCTTGAGTTCTTTGCTTCTGAGGAGCAGAGTTGCCATCAAATATCAAACGGATTTGTTTGGTTTGATAAATCAGGAAAGGGTGAACACAGTAATAACTATTAAATGCTGTTGTCCTTTTTTTTTGATTTGCTGCAGGCGTGTTGGCTTATTTTTTTGCGGTTAGTTCGATAATTGTTGTGACACTACATTCAAACTCGAGCATTTGGCGCCCTTAAATCAAGCCTCAAGTAGTCGCCGTTCATTGACAGCTTCCTCGAATTAGTAATTCCGGGTAGGGATTCTGTATCCTCGTCAACATAAGTACGTTGCGAATATCCATTTTATATGCCTTTCACGTTCCAAAATTTATGAAATTTCGAATTTCATTCGATTTATTTTGTTGCGATGCTTATTGACATCTTTTCAAACCAATTTCACGCGCTTCTGTCCTGGTTCAGTAAAAATTTGTTATTATTGGTGTGACATTTTTCGACATTTTTCTGTTGAGCTCTTCCAACTTCCTTCGAGATTTAAGGGAATAAGAAGGTTTGGCTATTTCCGGGAAAATATAACAGGGCCTCCAGTTGAGCTCAAGATTTGAAATTGAAAATAAAGGTTACCACAAGGAAGAATCCTAATGGATCATCTATCGTGTTGTTATACACTCGAATACATTTCAATATGAAATTAGACAAATCGTTTTGCCGATTTCGCATAATGAAATTCGATTAGAATTCTTCATGGATAGCAAACACCAGCAGGAGTTTTTCTATGACTATTCGACTTGTTAATTCCGAAAACATTCAATTAATTTCTAATTGCATCATACCATAATGAGGCTTTGCTGAATTCATACCGAATAATTGCTGACTTGCTTAGTCTATCTTCAAGGTTTCCATAAAGGAAAGCACACGCTTCCTTCGAAGGATTACATGTGTTTCAAGGTGGGTTTCAACGATGATGTTGAGTTGCGCTAAATGTAAAGCGAATCACGAGTATTTACTTAAGATCATATTAGGGATAACGTTTTAACAGAAAATATGACTAAGGTATAAACATTTGAACATAACTTCCTGCAAAGAAAATTCTTTTTTTTATTCCATCAGGTATTATTGATTGTTTGTGGAACAAATTTGATATTCCGAGAAATTCCGGGAGAGATGTTAACTCCAAAGATACTTATCCAAAACACCTAACTTTCCGGTTCATCCGGGAACGGAGTTTTGGGAAACCTTATTTAAATAAAATCTCATAAATTTCGTATTCGGGGTAATCCGTTCCATCGCCTGCACGTAATTAAAACTTTTCAACAAGTCCATTTGTTCGAATCGACCTGCTTTCGTCATAATCCAATTCAAAACAACCTTTTTTGTTTCAGGTCCTTTTTTCCATAGAAATTTATGCGTACAAATAGATTTTCTAATTCTGTTTGCTCGGCAAAACCAAATTGATTTAAGAGGGAGCTTTCACGTAGAATGTTGAAAAGAAAAGTGTTTACCTGAATCTATCTTTTGATGTGATATATCACAATTGAAAGTGAGGAGAAATCAAAAGTATTTTATTTTCCCTGGAATGTTTGTGCGTACGTTAAAGCTAGGAAACACAAAACTAAATTGTTTATTTTCTATCGAACGCTACAAATCGACATATGAAATTGTTTGATCTTTGATTCTAAGAAGATTGATTTGAACAATGGAACGTTTGCCCGAAATAAATCGAGCGCCTAATGGAGTTTCTAAGAAATTGGTCCGGAATTTTTTCCTAGAAACAGGTTGTTATAAATGCGCGCTAGATTGCGTCTCGTTGTCAAGCAATCTCCTTAGAGCTGAGATCCATTTGAAGAAAAGTTGAACGTGTGTCAAAAGGATATCGCAAAATGTTCGACAGCCTATTAATTATTAACTGAAGTAGAAATAACTTCAAACTTTTTAAGGTTTGTCAACAAAACAAAATAATAATTCTTCAAGTCGACGTCGACCAGGTCCCATCCGATACATAATTCTAAATGTTCCCAAATGCCCGCCCTTAACGTTATCCTTCTTAACAAATCCGAACATTTTCAGGTGACCGTAAAATGTTTATCACCATTTGGATTTTACACCCTTTAAATCTGTTCGGCGTAAGTATGGTTAGAAGTGGCGAAATGAAGACTAAGAAAAATACAATGAAATCGCAATTTGAAATTTCGGCGATTCTGTAAAATTGAATTGAATCTCACTTGGTATTTATTCATGGCGCACCTTTCGATGTAAATTGCCTTCGTTAAAGTTTTAAATGAATTCGCATGATGATGATATTGCTGGGCCTGTTGTTGTTGAGCTGCTTATGCGACATTCAAACGAAAACAAAGTTATTTTACAGTATCTCCTACCATGAAGATTTCATCATTTCCCCCCAAAACATCCCTTTTAGTGAGTACCATTCTTGGGAAAACATTGCCAGCAACAACCTTATGAACTCACGATACGGCTCGACTTACAGGATGAGGAAGACAAACGCAGGAAACGAAGCGTGGTACATGCAAACTTTGGTTTCAGCGCTAAAAATAGTGTCTTTGGATAGTGGTAGCGCGAGAATGGTTTGAGATGGAAGTGGAATTTATATTACAAGTGTAATAACTCTATTTGTTTTGTGGAAACTTCAGTTCGTAATGGAGTCTGATTTATGAGTTAATTTACTAGCAAATGTTTATGTTACGGTATAGTTTCAGGTGAAACATTAAATGTGATTATATCTTGAAGTATTTCGTACGTTTTTGGTCACATATTCAGGTATCAGCATCACTTTAAATTCAATTTTAGCTTAAATTTAGGATTAAGCTTTGGCTTCCTTGGTTTCCAAATTTCTTCCATTCAAATCTGCAAGGACTGGATCCTATCCAAACCTTGCCAGGCATTTCTTATTCTTGAGAAAGTCGATAATTAGAGATTTATTTCACCATGGGTTGGACTTCAGTTATAAAGTTCCAATGAGTAAGGACTACTGTCATCGTAAGGTGAAAATTCTCTGTTATCGGAAAGTGAACGCTCCTTAAGACGTTTCCTTCAAACTTTCCCAAAATATTGTTCAGATAAGAACCTTACTTGCATTTGCCGAATTCGCTCATATATTCATTTCGGTCGCCGGTCAAAAGCCTAGAGACGGGCCTGAATGTTTATACCTGCGCAGTTCTTGCGTCATAACTTCTTGCGCAATAGCGAACGACATATATAACTCGAAATAAAACTCTCGATGGCTTCAACGAATGTCGATGTTTGCTTGGATGACGGTTTCTTTTGACGTCTGACTTCCTTGACATCTTCCCGTCCGTTCTTGTAGTTCTTTTGGCACTGGAAAATTTGCCTTATGGACAAAACTACATGTCTTTTAGCCATCTTGAGAGGGTCTTGCGTCTCGATAGAACTTTTTCTGTTATACATAAATAAAATTTGATTGAGTAGCACTGTTCTATCACGCGTGACATTTTCACAACATCAAAGACGTTAAGGCCCAGATACAGTACTGCGTGACGGCGATGCGAGAGTGCGATGCGATTCTCGCTCGTCGTAGCGCGACGCATTCAATTTACAATGCACGCGATGCGAGGAAGAAAAATGTACATATGACAAATGTTAAATTGGTGACGTTTCAAATGAAATTTGATTAAAATTGTTTTTGATTTTTTAAAAATTTGAATTTAGAATGTTCCTCCCTTTGGCAAATAATAGCCTCAACAAGGATGCACGAAAATTTCATTCAAAATTCATTCCCTCCTACTAAAAAGTAATTAAGGCGTTTGAATTTCAAATTTCATTTACGCGCCATAGAGCATCTGACAAAGGTCACGCCCCTCGTTGCAAGGAATTTGCGTTTTTCCGAATATTTCGAATAATCATTGTACGATGTTGTACACAAATGCATGTTACGAAAACTGCTTGACATTTGCTGCGAGACTCTCGTCGCGCTCTCGCATCGCCGTGTCGCACTATTGTATTTCGGCATTTATCGAGCACAATAACTAACTACACGTTGCTAGCGAAGCTGACGTCAGCGAAATGCGCTGCATTGTGTTAAAAGTGGAAGGTTCAACTTATCTTTCACCACACATCTCTTTTGGATACCCGGAGGCTCAGCTCGATGGAAGTTCGGTTAATTTGCTATTGCCAACATACTTTCATAAGTTTTCTCATATTTTCATAAGGAACTTTCCAATACCCTACATTCTATTTCATACAAGTCTTGAACGATCGCAATGAAGGTTTAGTTGTTTGCTTCATCAATAAATAAGTAAAATACTTTTTCGGAGTCCTCATACTCTTTTTTTCTTCGAATATTTTCGGTAGTCTGTAGTCTGAAGTCGCCAAATATAAAATCAATCAATCTTTCATTCGTTGCAGTAATTTGACATGGAAAAAACTTTCATCAACATTCTTTAACTTTCTTCGTGATTTTATGAGTAAATTAATTGGTGGATGATTGTTCTTCGAAAAGTTCCAAGAAGTTGTTCTATTTTTGGCCGACATAGATAACGAAACAGTGCTTGTTCTTGTACCTTACATATGAACAACCAATTGGCTACATTTAGATGAAATTCAATGTTGGTGCATGGTTGAACAATAAAAGTTAAAAAGCACTTGTTCAAGGAAACATTTCCATGGTCTCGCCATTGATTTTCCCAGTTCAACACTTTTAGTACAAGTGAGCTAAAGTCCTTACAAAGTGTACCACATTTGCATAGCAACCCATTAAAAATTACTGAACGATTGCTTTTAGACATGTATAATCTGCCATGAGCTGAAAGGACGAAGTGAAAAATTAAATTTTCCAGTAATCTCTTAAAATCTTTAGTTGATAAGTTTGAAGATTTTGATAGTTCACAGTGGTTTTAAGATAATTGGAAGGAAATTTCATTAGTAGATAAGACATAAGTAGATTTTATAGTGGATTTAGCTCTGTTGCAAATAGGACCCATCGTGATATCATAGTATGACTGCCATTCAAGATTCGCGGGTAGGTTGTTAAACGTTGCCTCTGATGATTGCGCAATTAACAACCGTAAAATGTTATTCATCATAAATAATATGGGAATTTGAAAGTGAAGACTAACTAACTTCTCGTCCTGTCCATCAACTTCCACACAATCTTCTCTAATATCATAAACGTTTCTATGAATTACAGCCATTTGAATGTTTGTACATTTCTCGAAAACACAATTGAAGTTGTTACTATTACTTTCGAAAGCTATTTCGAAGAAATAAGAGAACATGTCAAAGAAGTTGATAATAGAAGGGTATGGTGGAAGCAAATGTCAAATTTTATATGTGCACTAGTTTTTGCAGTCTTCAATGTTAGTAATACGAAGTTTCGCTAAAATCTGGTCACCATTCATTGAGGTACTCTTCAGGAAACAAGTCAATCAAGGAGAAAACTTGAAACATAGAGAGAAGTTGATCATCGCGTAGTCATAATGTTTCTTATCAGGGAATAAAACTTCCGTAGAGTTTACAATTCCAGCTCTGGTATAGCCATAGTTACAGAAGTGTTTCAAACACAAAACGGACTTGAATTGATTGAAAAGAATCTGAAGTAAGAGCTACTACGATCACCACAGAAAACTATACCAAATGCACAACATATGCCAAGATTCCATCCCAGGAACAGGAACTAGTGTAGTGTTGTCGTAAGTTCGAGCTCTCTGTAATGAAAACAAGGACACGGTACAGTTCAGATTGTGACTTGTAGTGAAACTTTTCATTATTTTCAATATTATCATTTTCCGTGTCCGAAACGCGTCCTCGAAACCAACGAAGCAAGGCCCAGCGGACCCGAGCAATACAGTATTTCCGAAGGAGTTCGACTGGATTACACATGAACACTGATATGGAGACGAAGTACTTCTTATTGGCTACAAGTAAAATAATTTTACGATAACTGGAGAGTAGTATACTGTTTACGTTCAAATAAAATGTTTCCGAATGTATCCTACGAAATCCCGCTCTCAAAGCGTCAATCAAGGTAGCTTTTGTTCAAAAAGTTAGTTTCAGAGTCTTGAACAATCCTTTTGATAGTTCAAATTTATATTTATGCATTATATTGCCCTAAGCGTAAAAGATGTTAGTAGGTTCCTCGTGTCTCAATGAAAGTCGCTGTGTGAGAGGAGAAGTCTGTCTGACTACACTCTTTCAACGTAAATATCTAAAATTACTAATATTCAAAATGTCTGCCCTCTACATTCCATTTGCTATTATACAAATGCAAGGCTCTTTCTTTCAAGATGGAACCTTTCGCGTCAAACTGAGAACCACTTTTCCAATCTTCGGCCCATTCAAGCTGGAGTTCCACAAGGATCACCAATGTCACCGATACTATATAAAATTTAAACGGCGGATCCTTCATAATCACCCGCAAATATCGAATCATCCGTATATGCTGATGAGCAGAAGTAATCATTGTAAAACTCTAGAAATCCTTCAAATCTTTTTTGAGAGCCTTTAGCTAGCGGAAGAAAAAGTCGATATAGTAAAAACTCAGACCATTTTCATTGCATGCAGGCAACACCAAAGATCATCAATACTAACATTATAAGACGAAAAGAATCTCTGTAAAAGGGCAGCTAAGTACCTAGGACTAACACTACACAACAGACTTTCTTGGGTGGAACATACACAAAGCGGATACTGGTTTGTGGAATCCTTACTTTCTTTTTCCTCCTGTTAAAAGCATAGGATCTAAAAATAAATAACAAGCTCCGTATATTTAAACGAATTTTAGTACGCTACTCTACAGCCTAACCGATTTTTTTCATACGACGCAAACTAACAAAAAAGTGTATCACCAGGTCGGAACCTGGTTTTGAGAAGAATATGTAAGAAACAGTGCCACATATTAAGAACTACTACTAGATACGATTGACAAACGTACGAACAACTACGACCAATACTAGATAATATTATTCGTCTCATCAACAATAAGCTAGTGTAATATTAAAGGTAAGTTAGTAGTGTTGAAAAAACGTTCAAATTAAACCAGTGTGATATTGCTTACCCACGATTAGGTGAATGAACAAAGTCGTGTCAAATAAACTCCGTCTGCACACTGAAGAATCTAACCAATATTTTCACGGAAAGTATCATCAAAGTATCACGGAAAGTAAGAGTTACAAGTTCAATGAGTCCAGGTTTCATGCTCAGGTTCTTTTCGGGCGTTGACATTTCCTGTCAGATGAAAAATTTAAGCGAGATAGGTAACACTGTTTATCTTTAGTTAATTGAGGAAAAGGGTATTTTTTGCAGGATTTATAAGGATACTTTGTAACAAAGAGTTTCGCAAATAACAAAATCAAAGTTATTTGCTTTGGTAATTTCAGCATAACAGCCCGGTGTCATCAGCAATTCAAAAATACAAAACCTGATGAAGCGTTTTGATATTCGGCATTCTTGTAAATTTTGTTGTTTATCCTTGAAAAGCAACGATTCAGTGTATGCCTTACTTCAAATTAACCCAACCAGAATGGTTTCCGCTTATTGATTTCAGGATAATTAAAATTAGAATCATCAAAAGGAACTGTGCGTGCCAGTATCTTTTCTTTTGTTTCTCTTTCTATTAAAGGAAAACGGAACGTATCCTTGGAATTATAGTCTAACTTGAAAATATCCAATCGATTATTAGCTTGCTTGAATGGTTTACATTGGAAAACCTCCCCAAACAAACATTCTCAGCAATCATTTTCAAAGTAAAATCAAAGAAACATTGAGTCAATCCTGAAAGTAATATTTCACAATTTAGATTAATCTTCATCGTCTGGTTGGTGCTTGTCAATAATAAAGTTACCAACAAAGTGGAATTGTATAATAGAAGTTGCAAGGGATAATTTGAATTGTAGCGGAACTCAATTCGTTTTAGTTTTACTTTTTTTCCGTCAGGACGATGCTAATCAAAAGTTTAACTTGAGTCTCCTTTGAAATACGTAAACAACATGTTTTTCAGTTTAAATTTAGAAGGAAGTAGAGTATTTGAAGTCAGTAAGCTTCGAAAACAAGGAAGAAATGGTGATATCCGCATTTTTACATTTGTGTAAGATAGCAGTAGCAACGCAAATTGAAAAATTTTAGAAGTAAGATGAGAGGATAAGGACTGGCGATGTATCACGCGGTTTTCAGGAATTGTTTTTTCACTATTGAAATGAGTAAGAGTAAATTTATGTTTATTGACGTAGCCATTCAACCAGAAATGAGTCTCAACGCTAAACCAAATTTTCTTATAAATTTTGGGAGTTGCAGCTTGTCCAGTGGTCACTGGACTTCAAGTCTTGCACGAGTTGAATTTCGTAAGCTTGCAAACGAAGATTCTTCAGTAAAATCTGACGAGCTAAAATCTGGATGGGCACAGTTTTGATTATTGAGCACGATATCGAATGGACTCTCTTGGGTCTTCATCGGTACTACACTCTACAGCTGCTATGGTTTCTTCATCACATTGTTCTGATGGACGATTATATCGGCCATATAATTGATGGAGTGCATGATACGTTTTTCGAACAGAACTGCTTTTAAGAAATAAATCCGTAAAATTTGCGGACGTTGCTCAGCCGTCAACATTTTCACGTTAAAATGGTAAACTAAACTAACAATAAAATGCATGACACCTGTCACACCATGCGTAGCATTCAAAAGTGTTGCCAACTTAACGTTCTATCTAAAAAAACAAAGCAATCAGAATACTGCTACCCTAGAATACTAATTCTGGAATTTTGCTATGACTTGAAAAAATATTGATATTTTTCTAAAACTCCCAACTCCGAGCATATAAAATAAATATGAGATTAATACACGAAGTTCCTTTTGCCGAAGCTCACTGCAGTTCAAACAACCTCTTATTAATCAAACTTTATTATTAAAAAAAATAGTTTCCTTTTTTGTCGAGTTGAAGTGATGGATAACCGGATGCAGTAACTGGCGCAAAAAAGTGTGATAGTGTTCTTGCGTGTGATTACGATGGATGTATCCTAAAGTGAAATTTTTGTTTTCTAGAAAATAGTGAAATACTCGTAGGATCAAAATGAGTTTTCGACGTAAATCACTACATGGTTTCGCTGCGGGAGGAAGTACACCGAATTCAGTGAATGCATCACCACAGCATACGGAATTGCAACGAAGGGAATCGTTGGTGAAGCCGACATGGCAAAATGTTTGTCCTGGACAAGTATCGCCTAAAACTTTGGAACGAGTCAATGGGATAGTGGAAGGATTGCAGGAGTCAACAGTGACAAATAATAATATCACGAAAATTGAAGTTAAGAAGAATCGTAAGCAGGTGGAGATATTTGATATTTTTGGAAAGGTAATTGGAAATGCTTTTGTATTTGTCGAAGATTGTAGGAGTTCGGAGCACATGAAATTCATCCTTAAGTTTTATCCTGACTTAGAGTTTACACAATATTTAGATAACTGTGTGCATACCATTCGTTCAATTATAATATTTTTCTTGCGATGAAATACTTCTAATTGTAAACTCACGCCTAGGACAAACAATTTTCATCCGTAAGGTTCTAACGATTACCGTGCATTTTTCTATCGACTCGTCTATCTAGAGATCCTTTGGAATGTATGAGTAGATTTTCTAGAATAGTTTCTCCTGACACGTTTTAACTTAAACTCCGTCAACAATGTATTTTACTGATTGCACGACACGAACCATCACAGAACATTCAAAAGTTAAAATAACACTCAAATATTCTTTTACTTTCCCGAAAAAAGGAGAAATAGAAAGCAGAACTTAGAAGAGGACTTAAATACATTCAATAACTCTTGTGTCGACAACACCTGTCACATTCCAGAAAAACAAAAGTAGCTAAAATTGATTAATCTGCTGGAACACAAAATCCCGATTAGTGTCTATTCTTAGACCATTGTCCTTAGCTTTCTGTACCTGCTAACGCAAGAGTGCTAAAGTAAGAATACAAACTAAGGAATCCCATGAAGTATTTATTGTTCTTTTCCTAAATACTTACGCAGTGGCAGGATTTGTGAGTATGTGTTATGTCCAGTATCCTTTTTGTGTCGTTTCTTAACTATATAAATTTTGTGTATGCAGACGTGTTAGTACATTGAAGATCTCTGAATCAACAGGTGATGCTTTTGGGGGACTCTGGAGTTGGGAAGACATGTCTTCTAGTTAGATTTCGAGATGGGACATTTCTATCTGGGAATTTCATATCAACAGTTGGAATTGACTTTAGGGTGAGACCATAAAAACATTTTGATTACACCGGATTACGACGATTGTATTGATGTACATTAATGTCCTTGCTAAGATTGCAATAAATATTTATTTTCGTTTTCATTTAACGATTTCCTAAGGATATTAAATGGAATGCTCTGGATGCATACGTAATAAAGTGATGGTTATATAAATGTTTGATGACTGTTGTGGATTTCAGTGTTTGTAAAATGTGTTTGGTGTTTTCTTAATTATTTTTACAGGATCGCTTGTGTTATCGACTAATATATATATCAGGTGTGAAACATATGAAACGACAAAATCCCTCCTAAAACTCACCTCTGTGCTGAGAATTTTTTTGAGATGAATTAGTTGGTAAGAGATTACTATTTTAAAATTTCCGGGCGAAGAATGGGACTAGACATGCATTATCATAAAAATAAATATTTAGATAATGCCATAATGGACTGGTTCCACATAGATGGCTTATAACATGCGTTGATCCTTAAGCATAATTTAAAAAGTTTTATTTCTAACGAAATTGGAATCCACTACACAAGAATGATGGTTTTAACATAGTTTTGAGTTTATTCTTCATCCTGTTTTACGTATTCCTGTTGAAAGTTCAGTCATGTGATACGTGTAATAAATAATTTTATGATTTTTATAAAGTTCGAACTATAAATCTTTGAAATCACTTCATTGTGCGTTTTTTTTATTTTATTAGTTTTTATTTACTTTCTCATTTGAAATTTCTGAAAACATTTTTGGTAATTTAATCTAGGGAAGCCTTTGTCATGAGCGGCAACCATTGAAAACATTCTAACTTTTGTTTCCTTAGTTTGGGGTAATATCAAGTTATTTAGTAAATAAATGAAAGGCTATTAATAAATTAATCTCACGCTTAAGGATATTTTTAACCTCATCTGAATTATTTGAATCTGGGAAATCTGGCAAATAATTTGAGAAAAAAAAAACCGGGAAAAATATATTGGATCGCAAAAAAACATTTCCTCTACTCTCTATTAAGACCACCTACCATAGTTATCCTAAATCAAATCGAAACAGTTTTAAGGTACATTTGACAGCTCATATTTGAGGTTTACAATTTCGAAGAGAACCTTACGGTGTGCGATTTCAGTTGAAGGTGAGAACAGTTCACATATGAGTTAAAACAAAGAAGAAAGGGGCTTCATTTTGTAATACCATCTTAAAATAAAGGAAATATCACATCAAGCAATTGACACATAATGACAACGCCAGACTTCTGACACTTATGACGACTCGGCGAAAGTTGACAAAGTTCAACTGGGATGTTCCAACCTGCCAACCGTAGAGCCGAGATTTTGCGTCCTTGAATTATCATATGTTTCGATCGTTGCAGAACTCATTTTATGATGCAAAATTATCTTCTATTGATGCCTTCGAATATCTCTTGTGTCAGTTCTCTCTCTATGCAACAGATACTCAGTTCGAGCCTTACTGGTGTTAGTGATATTCGAATATGTGTTTCTGGTACAGGAGTATCAGCGCGGCTAGCTGTGATAAGTACTCTCTGGGAGATTATTGAGCGTCAAGCTCAACCCTGACAAACCACTTTCTTGTTTTCACTTGGTCTTCAACGAGCCCTCTTAGGACTCTGCTAATCTGTAGTTGTCTTCTCTTCAACTGGAATATATCGGGTTACCGTCAAGGTGGGGCTGATAAAATCAAAAATTTGAAAAATGCTATGCGGCAAGTATAAGTAAAATATCATTGTGTCCGGATCATGCAATAGAACTTTCGCAGAAGCATTTAATAACATTGTAGATTGCTAAGAGTTTACACTTGTAGGTATTGATCCACTTATAGTGTTTTCTTGAAAACGCTAGTGATTGCCAATTGTAATTGGAATGCCACTAAAGTGCCTCTCCGAAGCAGTGGTATAAGGTTTTTTAAAGCACCACAAACTATTGCTGGCTGTTGAAGTTAAAAAGCAGACAAGCAGATAGCCCAGGCTAGGTTTCTGTTGCCTTCTGAAACGTTCCTTCTAGGTTCCTTCCTATTCCCAAAAGCTTAAAATGATAGAGAAGGACTTGGTTTTCTTTCAACTTCTGGAACGCTTTTGCTGCTGATGGAAATGTTTTTTAATCAGAAAAACTTTTGGAAAATTTCTAAGGCATCACAAATCACATGTTGGATTTACGATATTGGGCGACGGATAGCCCAGACTTGGTAGTCTGTTGCCTTTAGTAACGCTGCTTCTGCTTATTGGGTCCGGAGAGTTGATAATTTCCCGATTGCTTAAACTGTTGGAGCAGGCCTCGGTATTCTTCCGCCTTCTGAAACGCTTCTTTTTCTTCTTCTTCTTCTTATTATGGGGTCCAGAGGATTGATGGTTCTCCATTCATGTTAAATAAATGAGTCTCCCGTAAAAACTAAACATACTCTTTTATGGAGATTAATCAATAATCAATCAGATTTTAAAAGATTCAGAAGCAAATAGCCGTATAAATAATGCGTTGCTTACTTCTTTCTACCAACTATCTATCATTAAACCTATCTAACAGCAAATTGCTTACTGACATCCACAACATATTGACGGCCCTTTTTTAATATTTTTTGTTTTGTTTTGAGTCCCCACAACCACTCCTTATTTCTATCGCATTTTGCTCAGTGAGATGACAAAGTACCATTGCTTTTTTACTACCATCATGATTACTTGTTGCAGTTGCTCGCACACTTCAGTGGTTCGCAACAGTTTCTTTTGAAAAATGTAAGCAATTTCAACTTTCAGTGGCCGTGATATGTGGGATTTTACGGAGTGAAAGATGTTGGAAGAAGCACTTAGTTGAATTGACGAATACTTCGCAGACTCCTAAACGCCGAATTATAATGTCACACGTGCTTGTGAGTTTTGATGACGGAGTAAGATAGATGCTGTCTATAAATAAAGTCGCATGCTATGAAAGACTTCATATACAAAATGCTGGAGGGATTTTAGAAGGAACGCAGCAAAATCGAATATAGCGATATTGTAATTGCTTACTGCGAACAGTGTTTGGCACACCCTTCGGCCATTAGAATCAGTCAGACTATATGCATCATGACGTCTATCGAAAAAACTTTGTTTTCGATGTATAATGTGAAAAATTTTGGTTGGTCGAGTAAAACCTAACGATACAGATAAGGGATAGTCCTAGCATTAAGTCTATTGATTGCTTGCACATTATTGGTGCGTTTGTAGTAGTAAGAACTAGCACCTTTATGGTTGCCAGGCAATTCTTGGTAAGTGCATGCTATAGAACTTGATTTCTCGTATCTTCAGGATAGCTGGTCTAATCCTCTAGTTCCACTTGATACTCTGCTGAATTACTTATCGAAACTTATTAAAATTAATGTCTGATAAAAAATTATAACTTTTTATCACAAAAATAATTGTATTTTTAAATCAATATAAATATAAATAAATGTCAATATAATTAAATAAATTATTTATATAATAATTAAAAATCTCAGCCGTGTCTGCCTCTTGATAAGTTGAAACGAACTTATTGCAACGATACTCGTTACAAAGGTAACAACGCAGAAGTATTACAAGTCAAAAATAATCAAATCCTCTTTTTTGTGTTGCTGTCATGGCTTTTCGCCCGAGTAGACAGACGGGAGACAGGAAAACGTTTGGTTGTGCTTAGGAAGGTAATGCAATATATTTTAAAGAAGATAATGTGTCTGACAGGTTGTCAGTACCTGTCTTCAACCCCCGTCAAATGTGAACCGCGCTTGTGTCATGACACATCCGTCGATTAACTCTTCCTAGCAGTATTCAGGGACACGATTTATTTCGGCAGAGAGATTAGCCTCTTTCCTTTTATTTTTCGAAATTTGTTACTATAACCACTTTTTGTGATGTGATTATTCCTTGCAAAGATTTTTTTTCCTGATCGGATCTCATCGAAGGTAGCAATTTTGAACAATTTTGATTGGTGAGTTATTTCATATAAAATTTTGAAAAAAAGTCGTTCGTTTATTTTCTACATTTGACTGGTCCTTTTTTCCAACATGGAAGTGGTTTTCATTGTTGTGGCGCTGTTAACTATTTCTTCTTCTAAAACTCACCTTTTTTTAATACATTGAAGCCAAATTAAACAAAGTTTCCACTTCTTGTGTCTTTGTTATCATAGAAGTGATTTGTTGAAAACTTTTGGGCGATGGGCATCGAAAACGATGGGCTCTTCGAATCGAAAATTTTTAAGCTAATTCCATGAATAGTTTTCATTAAAATTCCAGGAACGGGCTACGAATGACTTTTAGCAATAGCTGTCAGAAATGGAAGCTTTCACTTGATTGGGTTTCTTCTTAGTTGAAAGCCAACGTATTTTTATCGTTTCCCTGGCAATTTATCCCTGATCACAATGTTAGGCATTTCAATAAGAGGCTTTTGGGATGAAATGCGCAATTTCTTGAATTCACACGTTTCAATCATCCAATTAATCAGTGAAACCAAATCAGTTGAACATCATTATGCTGTGTGCTTTCTAATTGTCGAATTATAATGTTCTTTTAAGGGGAAATTGTAAAAGATTTTTGTAAAAGAGTCTGTATTTACATACAAAGGAATCCTTAATCGGAATGAAAAATAGAGAGGAAACGTAATAGTGGCAATCAATGAACGCTGCTACGTTGTACCTTTCTAAATGGCAACTTTTTGGCTTAGTTAGTCCTCTAATGCATTCCCCATCAAACTAAACAATTTGAGACATCACTTCTTTCTATTTGAAGTCACTCTGAAATTTACTGGGTATAGCGTAGTATCGATTCCTTCTTTATCTAATCTATAGTAGCGTAATTTCAACCATTTAGGATTCACTGAAAGAAGGAAATATAAGATGAAATGACGAAAAGGTTTCAGGGAAATGCGGTGGACACGATAATATGAATAAATAGAGCACTTTTTTACAAATCCTTTTGGCATATGGTCAATCATTTAGATGTTCCTGCTCACTTTCAACTGTTACAATCTATTAAATATTCAAAATGGCGTCAAATTTTCATCACGTGATAAATATGTGGAACCTTCCTTGGAGTTGGAATCGCCAAAATTTTAAAGAGAATTCAAAGGGCGTTATATGATGTGCTTATCAAAAGTTCGGGGAAGATCATAAAAAAGCATCATATTATCCTTGTTTAAGTTGCTGCGAACAAAATTTCAGCATAAATGTATGCAAGGACGTTTGCATAAATTCAATGAATCAAACTATTCTAGTTGCAATTAAGTTATGATTCAGTAATTTTTGACCCTATGTGAAGTTCAAAACTATTGCATATCCTTATCACATATTATATAGGTCCCTAATGAACGAGGAAACAAGTTTTGGGCGCAATAATTATGAGAACTATCATCTGACCTCTAACTTGTTTGAGATTTGCAAGCTATGTCCTGTCCAAATTTATTTGTTGAATGTTAACGTAAGGGAAGAAAACTTGCATTTGTTCGGCGTGGAGGTCATTGAATTATATGTTCTTGGTCCTGGTATTTTATTTCAATCAAATGTATTAGCAGTCTGAAAATTGAATGAATTGTTCGCATATGAGCAGGAACGAGAAAGGACTAACAAACGCATCAAAAAAGAAAGCTGAAACAAGGATTAAGTTTTCGACCAAAGGAAAGATCAACAAATGACTTACCCGCTAAGAAGTTTTCGTTAGCTTTCACTTTTTTGAAAGTTTTTAAATTTTATAGGTGACATCCTTTTTATCTACGATATTTAAAGTCCTTGTATTGCAGCACTTTTCTAGACATTGATCAATAAACTTATATACATGCTCGACTTATTTTAGCTTCCATCCCTTTCATAGTTTCCAAGCGAAAGCAATAAACTTGATTTCATTAAACAACTTTTAAATTTAGGTATCCAATATCCTGTGAATTTCCTGATAAATATCATCAACATCTTTAGAGTTTGGAGTTTTTGGATACAAATATATGCACCTGGTCTATACAAAAACCATTTCATTAGCTATTCACAAAAAGCCAAGGACCTTTTTAGGGATTTTTCATTATTAAGAAAGAATGAAAGAAAAGAAGAAAATTCAGTGGATTTTATTCATCAATTACAAGGTTGATTGCGTTTAGGATCTTTTATATGAAAATTCTCCTCAAGTTGATTAACATCACGTAGCATGTCAAGAGGGGTTGATAGACATAAGTGGCGCCTTATTGAAATTTTTATTGGCTCATTGATTGGGTTTGGGCCTTGTTAGTACATCGATGGAATTCTTGGTAACGATAAAGTATTTTGCTACCTTTTTTCGGTTATCCTCGTCATTAAAAATGGATAATTATCAAATAGCTTGTGTAAACTATCGGTAATTTTCTATGTTATGTTAGCATAAGGACCTGTAGCTTAGTACCTAATTGGAATCTAATTGGTACATTATAGTACCTTATTAGTGCGGATTAGAAGTCGTTTTAAAGGATTTTGTTTCTGCCCAACGACAAGACACCCTAAATTATATACATCCTAAACACAAATTTCAATTTAAAATATGCTGAGAAAACTCGAACAGTGTAGGTTTGAAATTTCGGGTTTCAAGATAAATGAAGAGAGTGCCTGGATCATGATAACGCTTTAGAGCTACAGAATAGCAAACAAGGATACTTGGAATTACTCAAAAACGAATGTATAAGCTTCATCTTTATGGAATAAGCATATCAAATAATAATTCCTGAATTTTCACAAAATTTGTTTGATGATGTCCCGATTTTCTTCGAACGAGGCTAGGAGAAGGAGAAATGTAACATCTGGTAACTCAAATGGAAACACTGACTCAACACTGTCATTTTGATCTGGTTTGCGGATTCCCTTGATTGCTTTTAGTCCTTCTTAGAGCATTTGAGTTTGCTCAGAGCTTTCTCAGAACTGTCGGAGTGCACCTAAGTTGACTTTGCTGGAACTCATTATCAGTTAAACGACTGCCAAAACTTTTCACCACGAAAAGGTGAAACCACGAAAAGATTTTGCTAGATATCGTCTGTGTAAACTCTGCTTTGATTCCTCTATGTTTGGGGTATGGATTCCAGGACTTTGTGGCTTTGTGGCTTAGCTCATCTGAATTTATTCTTTTGATCCTTGCACAAACTACTTCTGTATTCAAGGATTTGCAGCGTCCAAACGCCTGGAGATTCTCTGTTGTCATAAGGTTGTGTGACCTTTAGATAGAGCTGGCCCAGCTGCAACAGTTTTGAAGTATTTGTTTGTATATCTTTCGTAACTCGTAGCAAAGTCTTATAAATTAATGGAATTTAAATTTGAATCAGAAGCATTGCATTTTCTATTATCTCGTTACAATTTCATTGCTAACCGCAAACACTATCATCAACCAAATCATTATCCTTGAAGGATACTTTCATCTTATTTCCAACTTATAAAATATGAAAAGGATGGGAAAGTGAAACTTAAATTTTCTTTCAATCTAGAATGAAAAGTTTAAAGAAGTGTCCGTTATGTTTGCGGAATAAACTTCTCTCAAATTTATTATTCCCGATTCAGAACGCTACATATTTCACTCCAATGAAAACCAAATAGATTTATAAAAGGATACTAGCTTTTTGTTACTGTTTCAGAGTAGAAAAAAATTACCCCAATTCCGAACTTGATTGCTCAAGAAATATTTGTATATTGCTACGTGATAGCGTTTTGGTAATTCTTGGTAAAAGGAGAGATTTCGATCGATTTCCATATTTCCAAAGCCCGAAGGAAGGCTTTTAAGTTCCATCATCAAGTTCAACATTACGGGTCGTACAACGCTTTCCACGCTGGCGGTGGTAGCAGAAATGTTAGTGGTGGTAGAAATCGCGGTTCATCGTGACTAGAATGAAAATGTGTAAGGAAATCCCAGTCCGTTTTTTTCAAATCCTGGTGTATGTTTGTAAATACTTATCGTATATGTATACAAATATATATAAGAAAAGAAACTCCTTGAAGGTTTTTAATGTATTCTCACCATCTTGAATTTGATTTATTATGTATCAGCCAGCCAGCCTGCAGCTCACTTTTGAGAATGGCCATGCTACTATTGGACTAGAAAAATTTTAATTTCTAGCCATTGTTCAAGTTTTTTTTTCAAGTTTCTAACAATATTGATTGAACCTGTTCCGTGGTTTACTTGCAGCTTACGCTTTCCTGAATCGGGAATATTTCATTGTAATTAATGCTTCTTTGGCATCTTTAATTTTCTTGCTCTGAATGTTATTTTGGGCATGTTTTCGTTTTTCTAAAGAAGTTCTCTGAAAGTGACTAGAAAGGACTAGAAACGGACTCTGCATAGTAACTTTCGTAGTCAATGTTACCAATCCTAATATGCTTTCAAAATATATATCTTCTTGTAACTGTTCCTTTAACCCACCCTTGCAGTAGGAGCTCTCCGCCTGTTGAACCATAAGTACGCTGAAGATCGTAAGACGAGTATTGTAAAACGTCCTTGATAACTGCGACTTAAAATACCATAGCGTAGCCACTGAACAGCGCTAACACTTCGAATGAAATCCCAACATAACAAGGTATTCGACGTCAATTTTCCTACATGTAAAGGTATTTGTAAAGAAAACTTGTCGGTAATAGGATAGACGAGGGGACAATATGATGCGCAATAACATTCCCTTTAATTTTGTATTCATGTACAATGACTCACATATACTATTACCCCGGAAATGTATTCTCACATTCATTTAAGCTCAGAAGGCACGATCTGTTGACTCACATAGGCCGTTTAATTTTTAAGCTCTCTATTTTACAAAGCTCGCTTCAGTTGCTAGATGGTGTAATCGTATATATTTCCTTCGAATGCCCTCCGAAGTGTGAACGCTTGCTAGTGATTACAATTGGTATTTACATAGAGCATTGATATTCTCGGCTAACTTCTCTCAGAAAGATATAGAAAAGCACAAGTAGATATTAAGTGTATTGGGTTTTGCACAAAAGCGAAGGGACATTCTTGTTTCATGCAATAACGATAGGAAATTTTCTAATTTAAATATAATTCCACTGATTTTTGTGGAATAAAAAATATTGGGAGTTTGTTCGAGGTGCTCGGGCTGTTTGCCCTTACGCTACAGTTATGCAGCAAAGAATTGACTCGAAGTCAATTATCGAAATTGATGACAAAGCAAACAAAGATTATTGAAGTTTTGGTAGACCAACTTATCCATTCTCACTCACCAGTTGCAAGTGACTTGTTCCATTTCTAAGCTAACTCAGCGAAGGATCATAGGTGCTGAAGTTTAGATCAATTTTGACGCATAACTTCGAAAGTGAATTTTGTTTTCTACCTTTCTTTCTAATTACAAACAAAGATGTCTATCGAAGAATCTCATCTTCTTTGACATGATTCTAATCAAGAAAGTCTTGTTTCTTGCTGAGACGGAGTCTGAACCAAAATTCAGTGATCTAGACACTGCTGTGGAAGGTCTGGATACACAGCAGTGTCCCACTGCTATGTTTCTGGATTCTGGCGCCTAGGGGCTAAAGTTCCTCTCCTTGCACGAGCAGCTTATGTTAACCATTCGATGACAGCGTTTCCTCGTATGTGGGAGTACCCATTGGAAATCTGCCAAGAGCTTAGCCCACTTAGTGTCCTTAGGCATCCGAAGGATTCTCCTAGAACCCTGTCTTCCAATGTCAATCAAGTTTTCTGACTCCCGCAGTTCAGTGTTTGCTAAATAATGCCATAAAGTATGTTTTGAACATATATAACTTCCTGCTGCAACGAAAAGCCCGAAGTATCTCCAGCTGATTTATGGTCTCGACCCGTTTTTGTATCTGAAATTGTTTGTTCTCTAAGATTTCTATTCGAAATTGGAACTACTTTCTCTGCGCGTATTTATTGTCATCTGAGTAGCCTCATGGTTGGTCTTGAAAATTAGAGACGTCATGAGGGGTTGACATTACTTTTCTGGCGTACGTAGTAGTAAGACCGGCTCTAATCAGGAAAATTTCACAACTGAAATTAGAATAATGAATAATATAATAATGCGATCCAGAAATACTTTTCAGGAATTGCCAGCGTTTTATAGGGGAGTAAAAAATCTGATTTTGAAGTTGAAGCCGTTGATGCATAGGGTTCGCAATTTTAACGATTTTCTTACATGGACGATCTACATGGATGAATATGTAATCTAATTCCCGCTTTGTTTTATGAGGGCTTGGATTCACTAGTCCTTACAAAATTTAGAAAGAATTGGTGTTGGTTGCTACTTAGTCAGAGTCAAAATGAAGCACTAGGAGCAACTTACTTCTATAGTACCAATAGTCTATAGTTTAGGAAAAACGACGGAGAAGAGATGATAAGTTATTTGGGGCTTATCACCAACCCGATAGATAGTTAGGAGGAAAAATTTCTACATTCTGATTAAGATCTTGTTTTCGGCACGTAACTCAAAGCTGCTTTGAAAAAATGCTAAACATCAGTTCAATTCACACTCGCGTCTCACTCAAACACACTCCTCTTTCGAGATCTCTTGTTACAAGAGAGTATTTCAAAAATGTTCGGTTACTTGAAATTCGTTACAAATTCAATTAATTTCTCACAGCAAGGAAACGTAATATAATATCAAGACTTTGACTAATTCAAATATCAGAAGTTAACATTTTTACCTCTGCTCACCACTTCAAAGACTTCACTGTTTTCGAGAGTTGAGTACTTGCTCGTATTGCTGCTCCTAAAAGCAGGATTACAAACAAAGGAGTGAATGCTGTGCTTGACGTTATGCATCGATTTCATACGAATTAACAATTAGGCAAGCAACTTCCCGATTGTTCGCGATTCGAATGAAATTTCACTACGTTTCAACGATTTTTTCATTTGAGTATCGTAAGGATCAAACAATCTTTTTATCCTGAATCATGAAGCCAGTGGATAGATAATTACCTCCTTTGTCGATGTCTTGCTTCGACTGAAAGGGTTGCTAGGCTCCTAAGGTCGAAAGTAATACAGGGTAAGAAACTTTTTTGATATGGAAGGTATCACCGTGTTTGATGAATCTGTTTGAATAAACTTATACATAAAAAAGGATGTCAATTTATTTTATTGACAGAGACGTTCGAAAAGGGAATTATCCAATAGAAGTTTAGATTCATTCTAGGCTTCCATTATCATTGTTGCACCGAAAGCTATTGTTATTGGTATAACACTAATCCGAGTGCAATTATGTTGAGTTGCTTGCACTGTTTTCCTTCCGGCATAACAGCGTCCTTGAAGGGTAGTGCAATGAAAAAAAATTCCATTTTGCAAATTTTTATAACATAATAATGTTAAAATTTAAATAAATTGAGCGTTTAATATTGGATCCTTTTACAGACTAAGACTAACAAGAAATGAATCGAAAATTTCATACTTACATACATACAACCTTTAAAAGGACTAAAGGTTAAACAATTAGTATAAAGTTACATTTTATTTTGATTAGATCTCCTTTCCTGTGAATGTTATTCGGAACGGTTCCCCTGAAATTCTCGCGTCTTGCTAATTTACGCGATAGTAAATAAACGGGCTTAGAATTAAAGAGATTTCAACTTTTCGAAAGATATTTCTCAATTTTTGAGAAGCTTCTTCTTAACTTCACACTCAGTAAAATGTTTTATCCATTTCAGCGGCTTAGTATGCTTCTAGGAAGTCCTGACATCTCAAATAATAATAAGCAGCCGAACGGAATAAGCTTGCTAAGGGCGAGAGCGTAGGAGTAATGCAAATCCTTTTTTAAACTACATTTGAAAATACTTAGACATTGACTTCCAGACCTCGAACCATGTCAGGTCTTTGCATGATTTGGTTCATTGTGCGTCACTCGTACTTCGAACTTGATAGTGAAAAGAACTATTTTATCCTTCTAGTTATATATTGAACCTGATAAACATCATTGAATTTGTTATAAATCTAAAATCGGTATGCATGTGTGCACATGTTGGCAAACTTGAAGGGACTTTAAGCTGTACAAACTGCAAGAAATATGGCAATCGTATCGTTTGATGTTATCCTGACGCTGCTAGTATTCGTATTATTATTTGTAATGAGGTTTTTTCCAAAGTCTAGACACTGCTCTGAAAATATATGTAAAAAGCGATATAGTAGAGCCTTTGTTGATCTAATTAATAGTCGTGTCTCCTTAGTTAGGAGAGCGAAAGAAGTGGTCATATGTTAACGGTTGAATCCCCTTTTCCAAGTGGAACGATTCGCTGAAGGTTCCTCTACCTGAGAGTTCCATGTCCCTGACTTATAAGACAAATTGCTGCTGAAGTTCCTGGAAGCGTTTATATTGTATAGAGGGTCATTTCAGTCTCCACTGACATTGGACGGCAAAAAATCCAGGATAACCTGATTTGATGTTTACTAAAAAAGGCTAATTTATTTTTTTAACAGTGAAATTATCTGCTACAAATAAAATCTCAAAAAAAAAAAATTAATGCGCATGGATCGAATGGAGACGTTTACACGATGCGCCATCTTTTATATCGGTACAAAACATTATATAAGATTGACAATTGTCAACTGATTGACTTGATTACATACGCTTTTTTGAAAACGTCAATCTAATAAAATTTGAACGAAAAATAGCTTCATACTCAAAAAAAAATGTGAATGTTTCGTTATCCATTGAAAACAGACGTCCAGTTGTGTAAACTCATTGTGCATGTCATGGCTAATATTATAGTTAAGTGTTAGGTACCGTCTGACAAGTGTGTGTTATTTATTTGCCGTTTGATGTCAAACTTGTCGACTGCAGTACAGTGGAAGACTATCATCATTATCACCACCATATTGTTCGTTGACAGTCAAAACGTTCCAATGAATTGGATCAAACAAATAGCCGTTAGAGAGAACGGTGTTCGTGTCGAAATGTCCTCACGCTTGGGATTTTGGCGTCAGTGGAACCATTTAACGGTACATTTTGAAGAATTATTTGCATTGGTTTCCGTGTAAAGTGAACCATCCTTGTAATTGAACAAGGAATATAGCCAACAGATTGTCCACTTTGGAGTAAGTGGTATGGAGTATATTGGAATAGTTGTAACAGTCGTTCAGATGGTTGACTCCGAACTCGACTTTCGGAAGCGAATTTTGATGACGGAAGAGACCTAGTCCAAACTTTCTGGCGTCTTTAATAAGCAAAATTACCGTATTTGGAGCATGAAACATCCATACGTGACCCATTAAACTCCATCCTTGGAACAAAAAATTATTATTTTGGCTAGAGACTGCGTCAAAACAATGATTAGACCATTTTTCAAAGAAAAATAAGCAAGAAAATCAATGCAAATCTTTAATTATTAAAGTTGACTTATTTTGTCTGCCCTTAAATGAGTGCAATTGGTCTTAAGCATGTTACTAGTTCCAACAAAAAATGTACCATACCACATTGAAAAAGGAACCATTCAATTTCTGCGATTCAACGAGTTGGTTGTTCTCTCAGTAACTTAATTATAACATATCAGCATAAAAGTTGGCACAAGTTTCTATGCAGTAGACTGGGAGTATTATGGTATGCGAAGCAATTTCATTCGTCGTAAGTCTTAGCTATGCCAGTTTAGAGAGCTGACAGACCGTTCAATCCTAAAGGATCCTCTTTTTGATTTAACGAGATAACAGCAAGGAAGAATGAATAGTAGCAACTGGGTCTTGTTGTGATCCAACGCAACAATTCTTACTGGAAAGTTAGTGAGGATCTGAACGCAATAGAAACAAATTTAAGTTTTACCTGGCCATCCTTGCGATTATTGAAAATATTTTTGGTTGGTTAGTCGGATATATCTGTGAAGGTGCATAATAATTCCACAATCATGGTGCTTTGATAGAGGCCATTAAAAATAGCACGGGGAAAACTTCTACTAGAAAAGATGAAAAGAATAATTATAAGGATTGGCTTGATGTTACTTGGGTCCGCCAGGCCTTGCTTTTTCGATGTCCAAGCTGATTTTGGCCTGCGGCAACAATCAAACGAACTTCAATAATAAGGATGCTTGCCTAAAAGGATGGATGGAAGTTGTACAAAACATAGATGCACATGTATGATCATTTGAATAATTAATAAATGAAAATTAGTGGGCTTTCCATTTTTTGGAAAACCCTTTTTTTTCGCAAAAACTGCTTATCCGAATATGATTCTTAAAATCGGCAAATTTTTCTTAAGAATTTTAAAGATAATGCCATCCATGCTTTTGTTTTTAAATATACTTAAAAGTAACGACAAATCAGAAGCCCATGTGCACGTGGAGTTCAAAAGTAAAATTATGATCAACCTAAATTGTCCTAAAAAGTCATATCCTGGCGTAAAAGGGTACATAAATTTGTAGTATAAAAACAAGCTGAAAATAGCTCAAATGAGTCCAGAGAAGCGTCAATTCAGCAAAAACAAGCCCAGGCACAATTACAAGCCAAAGAGGATATAATAAGGATATTATATTTTGCTATAAAAAAGTTGATATTCTTTGTTTAGTGTACATTCCGACTGGACTTCACGAGAACTTTCTTATAGATTGTTGAAAACAGGAAAAAATATTTTAGAGAATAACAGGAGGTCAAAGCTGCACGATACTCAATGTCCGTTTTGAAGGCTTTTCAGTTCAGCTCAGACCAGAGTCAGTTTTCCTAATTGAGTTCCCCAGGTGTATTTTAAACTTAAAACATGAAGTTAAAAATAATAAAGTGGTTGTAAAATTTCTATTAGAAAAACATTGAAGCAGTTTTCATGTGCTCAAAGGATCCATCCGCTTCATGTGACTTAATTGAAAATTATGTCCTTCGAATTTTGAGACTAAAATAGACTTGCAACCATGTTGTCCATTTGATTCTACTATCAACTACCTACACATCACACATCCTGGGTTGTCGCACCCCCAGCAGCGATGCAGCAGGAAAACGAAAGGATTTGTTGTGTGCACACATAGCCTGTGTTTCAATGTTACCTGGAATAACGTGTCAAGTTCACATATTCGAATATGTTGTGTGTGAGCTACGCATCGCTGAAATAGGTTAATTGGGATGACACTTTCGGCGGCTACACTAATGCTAGATGGGAAAGATTTGAAATTTTCTCGTTTCATCTGTTTCTGTCAGGACCTGATGGCGCCAATGACCAACTTGATAGCGCAAATTAAATTGCAATGTGGCCATTTATGTAGGGCAGCCATTAATGGAAATAATTTCAAAAACTTGATTGTTTTACGTCTTCTCTGAAAAGTCTAGGTATCTAAAATGAGTTCAAGGACTTCTTCCATACTTTTGTTCATACCGAATTGCAGATAACTTTGTACAGAATATCTTTGGTTTTCACATTCAAAAATTACAAGTACGTGCTATATGTATCCTGGAGAATAAGCCATCCTGCAATAAATAGTGACAAGAGAGTCCAAAAATGTTCTCCGACTGGACAAATAGAATTTGCAAAATTTCTTTGCAAGGAAAGATGTAGCCTTTTTGTATCCATGCCACCAATGAAAAGTTGAAAGTTTTTAACCTATTACCAAGTTTAACCTATTGGAAGCTACCTACGATATTTTACATTTTAGCAGGTAACAATATTCGAGTGCGGTTCGGATAGTACCTGTGTTAGAAATGAAGACACCATTTTATCAAAAAATTGTTTTTTTTATATTTTTTAACAGAGTCCCGTTTTAGGAAGATAAACTTCTCCCAACGATTCTGCCATTTTTTATCCCCTCCAAAAATAGGATTTGTTGAACTCTTCAAAATGTCTCGGCAATGACATCCTCGTTTGAGCTAATTTTTCCCCCGCGAGCCATTACTTCATGTTTGGGAACAAGAAAAACTCGCAGGGTGCCAGTTTGGGTGATTACTAGGAGTGCGGCAGCAATTCGTAACGCATTCCATGCAGTTTGGCAGTGAAAGTTCCGGATGACTGTGCTGGTGCATTATCTTGGTGAAACAGCACCTTCTTTTTCACCAAATGCGGCCGTTTCTGCTTCAATTTTTTGTCAAAGCGGTCCAATAACTCACTGTAGCATTGTTCAGTGATCGTTCTTCCATTTTCTTAAAAATCCATGAGGATGACGCCGTTCGCATTCCAAAAACAAAAAACGTCACTTGGACTTTTCCAGGCGATGGGACCGTCTTTGCCTTCTTTGGGGCAGATTTACCGAGAGAAATCTATTGTTTTGATTGTTTCGTAGTTTCTGGTATGTAATGATTAATCCCGTGACAAGTCGAAGCAAAAACTCCTTCGGATCTTGCTTACATTGCTCCAAAAACTGCTTCAAAGTTAACAACCACATCCACTTGTTGTCCATCGTGACAAATCGCGGTACCCATCGGGCCGATAATTTTTCATCGCTAACTTATCATGTAAATATTCTTATCTTATTCTTTTTATAAGATTTCTCCTTTTTCAGAAACATTGAGCCTTATATATAGACTTGTATATTTCTGTCATAAGAAACTATATCCGAGTTGTCTTGAACAATTTCAAAGCGCTGTATCTTCTGTACTGTCATTAGCAATTTCGAGATGAATTTGTAACACGCAATTCATTTCCGAATATCCGGTTAACAGTCTTCCAACAGTAGTTATTGGTAAAACAAGATTACTTTCTTGTTCGCTTACCGCCAACCGAGGACTGGTATTGGATCAAGCGATTGAGCAAACGCGAGTCGCACACGCCTGACGTTTTCTGATATAATTGAACTTGAGACTTGGACTGAGCGAGCATCACTACTAAATGCCGAGCGGCCATCTTTAAACTGCTTATGCCCATCTTTCATCCGTGCTTTATTCATACACTCCTCTCCGAATGCCGTATTCATCATCTCTTGTTTCTGATCTGTTTTTTTCATGACTAAAGAAAAACTTTATGCAAAGTTTTTGATCTATTTTTGCAGTGAAGGCCGAAATAAAATACTGCGTGACGGCGATACGTGAGCGCGATGCGATTCTCCCTCGTCGTCACGCAACGCATTCAATTTACAATGCACGCGATGCGGGGAACATTAATGTTCATATGATAAATGTCAAATTGGTGACATTTTAAATGAAATTTGCTGGAAATTGTTTTTGATTTTTAAAAAGTTTTGAATTTGGAATGTTCCTTCGTTTAGCAAATAAAAGCCTTGACTAGGATGCACGAAATTTTCATTCAAAATTCATTCATAATAACCAATGTACTTAAAAAGTAATTAAGGCGTTTGAATTTCAAATTTTATTTAAGCGCCATATTGCATTTGACAATACTTCTTTTCTCAATTTTTCACAAGACCCCTTTTTAGAACATGCTCTCTTTTCCATGCGAAAAAAGGGGTCCGGAGTAAATAGAGGGGTCTAGGGTCCTGAAGAGTTGTTCTTTGTATTGATACCTGGTAGAGTATCAACTAGCAACTCTACAGTAAAAGACTCCTCGATAAAGGATTATTTTCTGTTGAGAATTATTAAGTTACAGTTGACCATAGGACTCATAACGTTTATGGCAAAGATTTCTTGGTTTCTCTAGGAGAGATTACGAAACTTGTAGCACTAGTGCTTGGAACTCTTAGAAAATACTGTAACAGTTGTAAGGCAAATCAGCGTCATAAGGACTATGATGCAATAGAACTTCTTTCATTTAAGGAACATAATTATGCCCAAATTATAGCTCTTAACTAGCATTTCGTGGTGAACAAGGTACTAATGCTTTTCTTCAGAATAAGAAGCCTAAATACAGAAATTGTATCAGAATTGTTATTAAAATTTCACCCGTTACATAAATGTACATTTACTTCACAAAGATCTCGAGACTCAAGGGTTTAATGTAAAACCATGTTCGTGTTAAGAAAAGCCGAGTTTAAAAGGATTAAAATCAATCAATTATACACTTTTACCAGGAGCTCGGTGTTCATGCTGTGGGTGTTCTCGATTAGAAACATTCAATCAATTATTATACGCCTCATTGAAACAAGCATCTAAAATTTAGGTAAAGTCCTTAGCATTTAATATTTACACATGTCTACGTCTCGCATATAAGCAAAGACTGACAATACACATGTTTCGATATGTGTTGCTTACACTGGTATCGGTTTACGCGTCATTAGTTTGCGAAATAATGTCAGCCAAAAAAAGGAGTGATGAATGATCGCGTTGGAAGTGTGGATGAATTTCTAATAATTGGATAGAGATTATCATTTGAATGTTGTACGTTTGTAAATATATGCATATGTTGTGGGTGTTAACGATTGCATGATTCGTGCGTTTTGAGAAACATGTACAGTATTGCCAAATATCCTTTAGCATGTGGTGGTTGGCAATAGCACCGACTTCATTAAAAGCAACCTCCTGTTAAGACCATTGTTCCGCATTGTATAGATTTGGTTTGTATTCATATCCAATGTCTGGATGGTTTCAATATCCTTGGTACTGATTCTATAGCTTTTCAGTTATTGTCCATTCCGTTTTGATTGTGTTTGCAATCCTGTTTCACTTGCAGAATAAAATCGTCATAGTTGATCACACAAGGGTGAAGCTGCAAATTTGGGACACAGCAGGACAGGAACGATTCCGTAGTGTGACCCACGCCTATTACAGAGATGCTCACGGTATGTGCCTCCTTTTCGGGTATCTAAATGGAAATATTTTCACTGACTATTCTCATTCATTTCGTCCTGTATTTCAACTGTTGGCGACGCTCGTTTGGATTCAATTTGTTCGATGTAGCATTACTACTGCTCTACGATGTCACAAATAAAGTCAGCTTTGATAACATCCGAGCCTGGCTAGTCGAGATTAGAGAATATGCACAAGAGGATGTTGTTATCATGCTGTTGGGTGAGTATTTTGCGTCTTTAAATGTATATCGTGCTGGCCATGAGTCGTTGTCCTTCATTGTTTTTCCACTGTCTGACTTGAACTGTACTAATGCTATAAGGACCGATTTGAATTGCAGGTAACAAAGCAGACTGTGGTTTTGAAAGGCAAGTGAGAAAGGAAGAAGGCGAGAGATTAGCACGAGAATATAATGTAGCTTTCATGGAAACGTCAGCTAAAACAGGACTTAATGTGGAGTTGGCATTTTTAGCAGTGGCAAGGTAAATTGAATGCGATGATATTCGAGCATGTTTTAATTAGTTTTTCATGCTTTCGACAAAGAATAAAATGGTATTTAATTCAAGATCATTGCCATTTCAAATGGCTTTGATTAAGGGTAGGTCAAGTGATTGCTGAGTTCCACTATTTACTCATACTACATTCACTTTATACATGTATATCACGCTGGGGAAAGAGCCTTTGTGAATTTCCAGTCGAAAGTCAAAAGTATTTCATGATGCTGGTAATTAATTTTGTTGAAAATGTTTTAAAATGAAATTTTAAAATTATCGTAAAGTGGAAAACGTTTTATGATCTGAGTTGTTTAATCTTGAACAAATATGGACAGAAGGAGTCAAGTTCGAACATCCTAGCAAGAATTTTCTAGCAGTTGGTCTTCAATTTGTTTTCCTAAGCCATCAAAGATGTGGATTACCTGGTAGTCTTGCGGTAAGAGACATTAAGTTGATCACATCCGCATAATGCTTTGATAAGTTGACGTAAGCTATTGCTCTGCACAGGATCGACTGTTTACCACACTTCAAAAGCTTCCTAGAACATGACTTCTTTTAGCCCTATCAACCTCACAGCATCAACTTCCATGGTGCCAATTCAGACGCAGTGGACTGTCACCAAAGTCATTGAAACATAGCAATGACTCTTTCAGAGCATACACCGCGTCATACAGTGACATTCAAAGATATTACAGACTCCTTAACAATCATTTGTGAATTTCAGTAGTCCTAATAGCGGCTATTTTGCGTACTGACACATCCAGAAAGCGTAAAATATGCTTCGTCACTCTTGAGCAAATGGCTTCAGAAATCAGGTTCACGATTCAAGATATTTCGCATGTATTTATCGCATTATATGACTTATCTTCTCGCTCCAATTTTTATACCAATTGTATTTCGTATGAAAAAAAAAGTTAATTATTTGAAGCTTTAGGATCTATGATTAAAATTCAATCTGAAAAATTTGCCAAAAAGTAGTGGGACACCAAACTTTTGAGCATATCGACAACGCGATGCTTGTGTTCTTTGATCAAGACTCATTTTTACGGCTTTAATAGCATCTCCACTACGACGTACGCAGAATTTAATCTTTGGCTTTAATGTTACCACTTTCATTGAACTCATGAATAAAGCACCTAGACGTCAAATTGCCGTGGCTGTTGGGACATTTCGATTACGGTATTTATCTCTAGACGCACATTGAATTAAAAGTGGAGTTGATTTGAAAGTCAAATTTCACAATTTCAACATAATTTTTCGGTGTGCAATGTTCCATGGAAAATATTATAATGAATTGACGTTTCGAACGAGTGCTCTTATATGTCGATGTGACGACTGACATTTTTTTAATCGAATCGGGTACCACCACAATGAGCATTCCCTCTATTTTATGATTAAATGGACTAGTATTGTGTAGAAAAATTTGAGTATAACAAACTGAATTTGCATAAAATATTTGAATAATAAATACAACCTATTATAAATAAATTGTTGTTTTCTTTTTTGCCCAATTCTAGGGAAATTAAATTATAGTCTCTAGTTTTTAACTAAAAGTGTTCAAATTATTTAATGCCATTATTTATCGTTATAGGCAACTAAAAAGTCGTCGAAACGAATCAATAGACGATGCCAAATTCAATGTACAAGATTTTGTGAAGGAGCAATCGCAGAAGCCGACTTGCCCTCCCTGCAACATGTAACAAAAGTACAGTCAAATTTTTATCGGGAGATATAACAACAATCATTATGCGAAATCATTTTCGTTACTTTCCATACAATAGATGGGGCCACAGATGAAAAATCTATTTTTGATTTTCAAAATATCTTGAAGTATTTGTTTTATAACTCTCCACCAAAATTGAAATGATATAAAAATAATATTTATTCATGTGGTAGATGGTAGGGTAAGACGAATGAGGGTTATAAATAAATTTTACAACACATTTGTGTTCTTTTATATTTTTATATATTCATATTTGCTATGCATAATTTCAATACTATGAAAATTTATTTGTTTTCAATTGAAGTATATTGTAAATATGAAACAACATAATATTTTGTAAAATATTGACAATCGTTGATGACCAAAATGCATTTTAATTTGAATTCCAATTTTCACACCCAGATCATAATGTGAGTGGTCCATTTTCCATTTGGAAAAGTTTAAGAAAAAAGAAGAAAACATTTAGACAGCTCAAAACGTTTCAATTTCAGATCATAATCAAGATCATTTGACGTTAAACTCAGAGTGAAATTAAAATGTTTGAAAATTCTGTTCTTGCGAAATAAAAATAAGAAAAATTTTTGTTAATTTTGCTAGGACCAGACTGGAAAAGATCCTTACGGAAAAAAACATTTGCACAAACGTTCGTAGAACAAACATTGATGAGCATTTAGTTATCATTTTAAATCTGTGAGTGTGAGAATTCGTTTGTTTCAACTTCAGGAAAATCCTTAAACTAAGCCAATAAGAAAGAGAGAATACAAAATATCATAAAACGTATTAAAAGTAGCAACTTTCATATACACGTAAAAATTGCAAAACAAAAAACAAAAAGTTGACTCTGGTGGGTGCTTGCATGTATTTTCAACCCCATCTATTGTATAAACTCAATCAATTTTCATTATAAGACTATATTTAGCGAGCAGAAATTGTTTCATGTGTATCCTTACTCCTACGCAAAGTGAGCGGAGTACACCGGGCTATTGATGGAAAAGCATTCGCCTAGAAAAATGTGGAAATGACTTTTCCTGCCCATTGAATGTTCAAGTTTAATGGTCTTCGGTGCAGAAATTGAAGAAAACAATTAGAAAGGAAAAATGACCAATAGGTATTTTCCCGGAAGTGCAGGAATAGAAGCTCACGTAAGTGTTTGATAGTTTTTCATTTGTAAATATTTCAAGCGGACACTGAAAGCAGTCTATAGTCTAAGGTTTGATGACTTAAAACAATGTTGCCCTGTTTTTCCGCATAAAGTAAATAATTTTAGCTCGCGAGCACGTTTTTATTCAGGTGTCTACGCTAGTTTTTTAAATCCTTTTTTTCTGTTAACATACTCAAAGGGCTAGTAACATCCAGTGTGTTAACACGCGCAACGCACTTTCCGGCAAGCTCCTGCTAATATGTGCACCCCATTCATCTCCTGTAGAAAAATCAGACCTTCGTTGCCGTTCAAATTATGTTCGAAAGGATTAAATTGACTTTCATGCAGTCGAACATCAAAGTAAAGGCAAAATCAATAACGTAAACATACACACATCCATCTAAAGACATATTAAACATGAAATTGTGGTTGAAGGATCGTATCATATATCGAAGCTTTACACGTTGATAGATTTATGGAATACGAGTACATGTATATCGAAAAACGTTTAGATTGTAAGTAGGATGAGAAATATATACAGAATACATATACGAGTACTTACTATGTATATCATCTACACAAATATCAAGTAATTGATATGTAGTATTCAAATTTGAAAGGAGAGAAAACATATTTGAAGCGTGTACAGGACGAGAAGTAAATGAGAAAAGGTGGAAACAAATATATTGTACGATATAACTTACAGAATGTAGACACGTATGTATGTGTTATTGTAGATAAACTTCTCTAGAGAAGTTGACTATTGTATCAGTATGTAGTAGTTTTGACGGGATGGCAATAGAAGATCCTATTAACGTAGATGACAATTCAAGTAGACTCTTTGATTGAAGAATGACATAATTTTTTATTTTGAACTCAAGCAGCTCCGCAAAATGGAAAGAACGGTCGATATACAACACGAAGAATCTAGGACACGTGCATTCAAAAAACTATCTTCAAGATTTACTCGTTATTTGGGAGTAGAGTGTAGCTCCGAACCCTTAGTGATTAGGTGATGAGAAGAATGCGATTGAAAAAAAATCAAACAACGTAATTTACGCTCTACTCGTCTTCAAGGAGCATCTCCTAACTTTTGATCTCCTGGCAGTCACAGGAGATATTTGTTTCATCTTACGACATGACCAACACCTATTTATTTGCTTATATTGTACCCCTTTATCGATTGATTTGAAGTTTTTGAATCGTAGATGATATTTTGAATGTATATCTAAACATCCTTGAACATCTGAACATGCATCAGACGGAAGTTCCAAAAAAGGCTTGTGTTTAGTGTCATGAAGTAAAAAGTTGATACGATTGTCAGGCCATACACTGAAGGAGTTTCTATGTATTATTTTTCTATCCACACAATGAATTATTCTTTTTTTTTGCGAGATGTTAAGGCCCGTACACTTAAAAACTAGGACTCAATTCATGACGATACATTTGATCTCAGCATAATACACCCCCTCCTTCACACACCAAAACACAACTTCAGATACCCAAGCCAGGAGTCGTTTGACATATTACTTCGGGCCTGATATCTTTCACCACTGACCCTAAGGACTCAGTTGAACATATTTCGCCGTTGTTGTTGAGGCATCTATACCAGGATTGTAGAACTCGGTGTAGAGTCCTGTTAACACTCCCATCCTATTCGTGTCAAGATATTACAAGATAAGATTAAGACATCACTGTGGGCCTGGCGTCTTTTTATCACTAACTCTAAAGAACGAGTTGGATAGGATCAAAGGAAGGATCGAAAGTCGTCTCTGCAACCATCTGCCCAAGAACTCAATACAAAACATCCTTTATCTTCCGAACAAACCCCTTCTGGAGAAAAAAATTGCATTTATTCCACAAATTTTTTCCCGAGCTATATTATATCCGGAAACGATTTCACGCTTTGCACTCTTCCATCTCCTGCACCAAAAAAGTAGTGACAAGATCTTTCTGCTATCCGTAAGAAGAAAATGAAAATGCTGATGTGTCTACCTACGAAGTCCTATGCAGCAGAGGAAGAAATAATTCAGGTCCAATATCCATTTCTTTTAAGAAAAAAAAAAAAACGGTCAAAATTTTTTCTCTGAATCGAACCATTAGTTCAAAATCGTTTAATTCGTTCACCTTTTGTTGCTGATATTCGAAAATAATTCGTTACTTTTTCACGAGAAACAATGCAACCTGCATATGCAGAAGTAAATGCTACTGCGGCCCTTGACAATGCGTATCATCCCTACACTACTTATTTAGAAACCGTGGAGTATGGCAATGTCACTCACAAAATTTCTACTCGTTGCACGCGATTTAGTCCGGTGGTACAGCGTGTATAGTTACTAACCAGAGCTAACATTTCGAATGAACTCACGATCAAACACGAACATACACAATGACGCCAATGAGAGAAATATTCAAGACGTTATGACATTACAAAGACAGGCTGACATACCTCATTACGAAGACAATTTAATCTTAATAGCCACAAACCTAACAAAGGATACAGTTTTAATTATTCTCGTCATTTCTTACTGAATATCACGGCTTTCGGTCTGAAAACATTTCCTGAACAAAACAAATATTATCGGTTTGACGTTTGACGTTTGACATAAGGACAGTTTTATTCCTCACGTCACAAGCATTTCAAATTGAAATGCCATGCGAGCTGACGTACAAAACTCGCTTCATGCCCTCATGTCGCAATTTTGCAGCATTGTATTTTACGGTTGAATTTCTTACCGCATAACTTATGGCTTAATTCATTTGCAAATATCTGCAGTACAGAATATATTGCGATCAATCTGTGCAGATTGAAGTTGCGAGGAAACAATTTTCCGTTGTTAGAAGTCCTCAAAAATTAGTCATAAACAGTACAGTATCTTCTCCCTACAAAAATTTTGTTGCTACTCGGGTGTGATTAGAAGACCGTTTTGTTCATAAGCGTGAGAAAAAGAATGTCCTTTTCAGGCTGTTATTTGAAAAATGCCTGCATGAGGGAGCCCAAAAACCAAGACATTTTATTGTTGTCATCAAAACAAAGGCCAGTTTTCAATCTGAATCTACATGACGCAATACTAACCAGCTATATACACTTGTTTACGGTTTAACATGACACCTTAGAATTGCTAGCTTGGATTCCATATTATTTGGCTGTATGTTCGGCAATCTAACTCACTATATTATTGACGCAGCAGACCAAATGTGACTCTTTTGAAACTTAAGGCGTTGATTGACCATCGAGTGAAGCATACCTTTGATCTGAACCTGGAACGAAACCTTTCACTACACTTGATATTGTCTAATTTTCCTTATATCTATCTCCGCACCAGTCCCCCGGTGCAATTTATATTATCTATATGTCCTTATGCTTCTCTATTGTGTCATAAGTGAGACGATGATCTACAAGGTAATCTTTTCAAATTAGCTTCGAATTGCCGGGATTATGGACTCACTTCAAACTTCTATAGTAGCACTGACCGCTTACAATTTTTCGCAAGCAGTTATTTGTTAATGCTTTTATGTTATATAATATATATAGTCCTTTAATTGTCCGGTTTGTTATCATTTGTTTGAAACTAGTTTCAAACTAAAATGTAATTCGCGAGACACTGCACCTGGAGTCTGAGGATTGTCAAGGTAGTATTGGGATCCATGTCAACTATCTTGAATATTGTCAGTGCTTCCCTGTGTGATTTTTCCGTCTAGTCCAGAGGCTATGCTTTGAGTCTATAGTTTGTAACTATATGGTCTACATTCTGCCCGTTGCTCACGTCTTTGATACACTATGGTATTCGGAGAATCGTCCTTATCGCTCTACTCTGAAAGGAGGAAAGACGTTATTTTCGTGTCTTCGTTAATTGATGTAAATTTAAATCAAAAGGAAATCGATATCGGATTTCCATATCTTTCAACATCTCCAGCCAGAATTATGCTTGGCTAGTGTGGATCAGTTCCTGGCGCTTTTGCTTTTCTTGCACGTATGCCGCATTTCCATTGATTTTCATTGGTTTCATTGATACCTTGTAAGTTATGGAAATTTCTTGGTAAGCGGGAAATATATTTTTGTTGCTTTTTTTTGATCCTGTTGATGTTAGATATAGTTTCACACTCTGTAACGTTTGCCAGAATGTAAATTCATCTCGAAACAGCAAAGACTCCCTTTGGCTGTAATGACCGACACACGTGATATCAACCGGCAGAAATGAGTTTGACAATTTTCTTATAGTGTTATGAAGTTGTGAGAATAACATCGTAAGCTATTTGTAATCGCTTTCATTTCACAAAATACTCAAACTTGTCAAAGAGATATAACACTTTCTTTGAATTTTTTGATTCTTTTATTTTCGAAATCGATTTTCGACCGTAATCATTTGGTCTTTCTCAGCGACTCAACTAATTTTTTGTTTGACAGTTCTATTAAAGTGTTGTAATATTGAGAGAGCAACATCGATACCATACAAGTCTCCAGACATACGTGGGGATTTTTGCTCCCATTCCCACCACATATTCTATCTACACTAATTTAAAATGTAGAGGCTTGTACAAGTTTGCGTGTTTCCCTCTTCCCATTGTGTATATGTCGTTTCTTCCATTTTGCTGCATAGCAATATTTTATCAAAGATTCACGGAAACTTTCAAGTTTTTTCAAAACCATGTCGATTATTGGTAATATAATGGTCAATGTAGTGCAGAAGGATTTAGATCACATCCTGAATGACATGAATCAATTAACAGATTTTGTGTTCGAATTTCGATAAAAAAAAATATTCACATAATGTATCCATTCATTTTAATTTGTTTTCTTCGCGGACTTATCGTAACTTGACAGTATTAAAAGGAAAAGCACCAAAAATTTAAAAATAATTTTTGAGCGTGGCTTGGCTTATTTTATTGATATATCAAATGACTTTTATTGTGATGAGTCGATAAATGAATTTTAAATAATAAATATCATTGATACACTGTTAGAACCATGCAAACCACCAAATGTATTAATTATGAAATGTATGATGAGAATTATTGGTAAAAAAATACTTAAAAATATTACTTTGTAATAAAATTATCAACAAATGCTAGAGACAATATATTGGTAAATAAAGTGAGAATTACAACTTAAAAGTAGTTTTATTTGAAATGAAATTTTCATAATCTGTTCCAATACCATAGATATCATTGAAAGACTTGATTTTAATACAAATATTCATATAAAAACAGTTCTATAGCCAGCCAATTTAATTCTTAATTAAATTGATGAAAATCCAGAAAGAAAGATCCTCTAGTCGACGAACTATGTTCCTGTGCCAATATTCATAAAGAGAGAGCAATTTCCTGGGCATTAGGAAGAGCAGGCATGTAGGGTTTTTCAATTTTTCGCTTGCACTCATGTGAGACCCATCCTTTCAGCTATTGAGTTTTCTCTATTGAGCGTAAGCAGCCGCTTTTCAGTTATTGTTATTATTACAATTATTATATTGTTATTATTAAAATTGTATTATTTCCAATTATTATACAAAATTATTAAAGTTGGAGTCCCTGTGGGCTCCAAAAATGTGAGGCTCCGTAGGGTCCATGTCCAAAAATGCCTACAATTCCGAATCTAGAAATGTTATGGTCTACTCGAATGTTGACTACATGTCTAATGAGAATCACGGCCGTCAAAATCTGTATATCGAGCATAGTTTCCGTTAGTTTCTACCAGCAAACAATGACTTATACCGCTCTTTTTCTTATGGTGAAACACAAAGAACATTGTATTGCACTAATGCTTGTTTTCAGGCATGGAACTCGACATATTCACAGAGTTATAACACTATTACGCTATAACTTAGCCGCAATGAAAAGTTTTTTTAATGTTGGATGACAGGAAAATAAAGTGGCATGAATGTCAAATCCCTTCTCTCTACACTCCATAGCGACATCTGTTAGGAAAACCGGTACAAGATTTCTGTCGCATTTGGTGTTTCTTTGCTAATTTAAGAGCAAAGCGCGAATGAATTTCGTAGGACTATTTAGAAAAATGATAAAACTTGTGATAAAACATTTAATATAGGGCCGAGGTGTGCAAACGTGAAGAATCGTCGATGAAGGTGTTTTAGATATACTTGATTTGATAAATTGATGAAAAAGTTCTTATATTACCCAGACTTGTAGTCGATTGAATTGGTTCAAAGGATATTTCGCTGACAACATGTTTATGAATTATGTTATTGGGCTTAACGAATATTCTCTGCATTGTATACAGTGTCCAATGATTGTATGTTGGTTTCGCTGCTAAGAATCCAAAATTCTGATTTACTGATAGAGTTCAGAAACTTTATTTTGAGGAGAAAACAGAAACGTTTTGAAGGATCATAATTAAAGAAGACATCATCACAGTGTTAGACATATAAATGTGTGTGTAGGAAGTGAAAGCAAATATAATAAGCACGTAATAATGAAAAGTGTAAATTCAAAAAAAAAAAAAAACAACAAAAACCAAAATCAAAAAATGGCAACTTAAAGTAAAATTCGTTTCAGTTTTCAGATTATCGCTCATCTTTCTACCAATTTATGTGTACTGCCCCCTAAAACAAAAAAACGAATCAAAAACAACCAACCGAACCATAGGACTCTTCTTTCATAGAAGAAACCATCTAGAAAAGGAATATTCTAATGTTCATTCCTTCATAGTATTGTTATCCTTTGAGCCATAGTATTTTTCGTCATTTTGACGATTTCGAAATCAATTATACGTGATAGTTTGATAGTGAACAGAAAAGAAATCTGCTAACAGATATCCATGGACTTTCTATTCGTATAAATGGTAAGAATAATCTTGCCAGATTATCTTAACTATGCAAGAATATGTGAAACGTGTCCTTATGTTGGTTGAGTTTAGGACGAAAACGCAAGCTTTGACAAGCATGTTATAGGAAGGATGAGCACTTACCTTCATTTAGCACTTATGCTAACCTTCGACAAATAATCACGTGTTGTATTATTGGTACAGGTTTTATTCGTACATCGCTCTTATTGCTACTAACTGATACAATTGCTCATATCCTTTCCTAGACTTTTCTCAGCTTCCTTAATCATTCGATTCGATTCTATTCAGGTTATAATCTATTTAATTATCATTTTTTTAGAAGCTTTCACTATCCTGCAATTAACAATCAGTTTGAAGTAATTATTTTCTTGTTAATTGCTTAAAACTAATTTAGAATAAGCCTTGATTGTAGTTTATATATCACGTCCTTATGAAATTCGTTAATCTAGGCGAAATAAATCTAAATTTTCGGTGAGTTTGTTTCGCATTTCACGTGTGAGCCCAGAAAATAATTACAGATATTTTTAATTTATTATGTCGACGCATAATTGGTTTATTGCTGTACGAGTGAATGATATCAATGGATAAACGTTCATAATGTCCTTGATAATAGACTTCGAAAATGAAGTTATTCAATTTCGAATGGTGAGTCCTTACATAAACGAGAGAATAATGTCACGTAGACTTGTATATGTGCCAGCCAAAAAGCCAACAACACTCATAATAATTAATAATAAGCATTTATATAGCACATAATTTCCTTTGCCATACTTGTCCGGATACAGGACACATATTTCAATCAAGGCCGGGAAGAATAAGCCAAGAATAGATAGGCAAAGAGCACCAAACAATGATATAAATAAGCCGAGACGTGGAATCAGTGCAGCAAGCAAAACTGAAATATTTAGAGAAAGTTTGATTTTGTAGAAAGGATACGATACTAAAGTTGCATCATACTTACATGTTACGAAAATTACTCCTATTCGAACGAAGTACTCCCATAAAAGTGAGTATTTTGTACCTGGAAATCTTTTTTTTAGATAGTTAAACCAGATTATCTCGACTGGAACATATCCTTGCAGTGAGTATGAAATGAATATGGCCACAGAAAACAATATTTTGATTATTTGAGCGAGTCTGAAAGGATAATTAGTAATAATTATTTCTATAAGGGGTATAGGCACGTTATTTATTATATAATTCAATTGGTATTTAGGGAATATTCAAAACAAACTGGTTAAATTTTTGAAAACGTTTTCTGTCAATTCGTTCAGAATTTTGTAGTAACAAAGTGGAATAAAGCTACCAAATCTATATAAAAGCTTTAGTATAAAAAGCATTCGTAACACAGTCAGGACATAAACATTTAAATTCTTGGGACTTAATTTGTTACCTTTAAAATTTCGAAGTATGAGCAAAAATGAAGAAATTCAAATTACAATTCGTCAGTTAGGGTTGCTCTAAGGATCGATCGGATTCTTATTCTTAAAAATGGAAATTAATTTGGAAACCTCTAAACGAATCTTTGCTCCACAAAGGAAGCTTAGTTTGGTCTTCATAATTTATTAAGTTCGTCAGTGAGATGTTCTTTTTAAATTTGCTTTACGTTAAACAATAATGGAGACAATTGTCTTTCATGCAATTTTCATATGTGTCTTCTGTGTCATATGTTGCATCAATCTGGTAACCCAATCCGTGGTTGTGTTAGTAACCAATGAATTACGAAAACCCTCGTCCCTCGTCGATTAATTAATAATTATATATTGCTACAATTTTGGTTCCGTAACTAATTCAGCTCTTCATACTGACCTCGAGTTTCGCACCAATGGATTGCGGCAATCAGCGTCCTTTTGGTCAAGGTAAGCCCAAATTATTTAACCATCGACTTTTAAAAAGAAATTCTATTTTAAGGACAATTCAGCTTAACAGAGACATGTTATTTTAAATAATATGGAATCACATACACATGTCCCTGTAGGATTAAGTGGAGGAATGCAGCTAATTTCTTCTTGGAAATCAGCAAGATATAACCCTAACTAGCTTGAAATGCTCCCTCACAACCCCATAACTCCCCCTTTTTTCGCCACTCAGTCATAAATTGGCATTAATATACCAGGTCCAGAAACTGCGCCCCAGAATTTTCAATTTGCGAAAACAAAAGGTTATTAGAACATTTTAACTGAAACAGAGACCACTTAATAGGATGTGGTGAATATCCAATGAATCCATCCAATCAAACGTAGAAACGAGCGCCGAAGCAATAAAAAAGACTGACTCCGTAGCAACTATAACTATATCTGCAATAGCACCAACAATCGCAAACCTCCCTCCCCTCATACGTACCAAGAGACCATTCAAAAATAATCGATACTTTTAAGGAAATGGTTTAAGATGACCTCATAAGTAAGCCGGACACTAATACCTTAAACATTCTTTCGTTGGATATTGTGTGTCCTTTTTTTGAAGAAAATACCAAAATTAAAAGTTTCGTGCCAGGCTATCACGTTTTCCTACGAAAACGTTTCTCAAGGCCTGTAATTGATTTTCGATTCCTAAAATATATTCTTGAGGGAAGTGTGAGAAGGAAAACACTGATTGTAAACCTCTCAAGGATGAGGACTGACAATTACTTGAAGGTGCATTGGGAAAAATTCGAACAATCCATTTCAAAGAAGTTTTTCTTGGCAGTAGTCAAATACAGGCGCATTGGAATACAGACTGATAGACTTCAAACTGACAGACTGACAAACTGACAGATTGAAAGACTGATAATCATCGTTCCCGTTCCCAAACCCAATAGAAATCTAGAAGACCTCAGCAACTATAGACCCATATCCCTCCTCAGTGTTCCCATTAAAATCATAAATAAACTTATAAAACAAAGAATCGAAACACACCTAATAAACACAAATCCACTACCAACTCTTACTTTTGCTTACACAAAAAACAAATCCTCGACAACATGCTTTAACACCCTTTTACAAAAACTTGAAAACAAATCCACTTTCCCCTTCAAAACTGCCTGTGTTATAGATTTTTCAAATGCATATGAGAAAGTCGACCTACAGATCCTGAACAAACTTCTTTCAGACCTCAACATCCCAAAAACCTACACCTCATGGATCATAAATCTATATAAAGAAAGAATACTCCACCTCAACCAACAACACACGACAATCTCCAATGGTCTGCCACAAGGTGACGTCTTGAGCCCACTTCTTTTCAATATATACACTTCCAAACTGCACAATATCTCTGACAGCAACACAACTCTTCTACAATATGCTGATGACTTCCTCATTCTAACTGAGGGAACCAATTTAAAGCACACGATTAACCTACTTCAACTCAAACTAAATCTCTTCTCCACAATGAGTGACAACCTCAAGCTACCCTTCAACCCGGACAAAATATAAACCATTAATTTCCACTATAGTAGGAACACAGATATAATTCTCAAACACAATAACACCCAAATAAAATGGAGCAACAGCATAAAATACCTAGGCATCAATCTAAATAAAAATCTAACCTTTAGAACACAGGAAGAACACATCCAAACTTTTAACAACATAGGCAACATAATAAAATATCTGAACAGACCCACAAATCCCTTTAGCCCTACCTTGGCTCTAAATCTTTTCAAATCATTAGTCAGGCCCAAAATAGAATACGGACTAACTACAATGGCACATGCACCAGCATACTTATTCAATACCATGGACAGGCTCAAAGCTAAGATTCTCAAGCAATGCCTAGGTTTACCCCCTAGCACACCCAACCTCTATGCTTTTAACATGGCAGCCGAACATCAATCTATAGATAGAGCAGCTCTACTAACGGCGAAAGAATTAGGTAAACAAATTGTCAATAACACTTTCAGACCAACATGGACTGAACAGGATCCAGTCCGCAAAAGCAGCTACAATTACATCCTCCACAAATTTAATCACCACCTGAGAAAGCTCAACCCAACTCACCGGACTAAAAGACCAGCTAACCTGTTCACCACACCTTTCTCAACAACGTCCTTCTTCCTCCATACCCACAACCAAACAAAACCCAACCTTACCTTCAAGAAGTATACAGATAACCTTAAAAAACAAAATGCCCTGATACTGGTGACCGATGCAGCCAAAAATCTCTTTGGCACAGGGATAGGATTCCTGAACCTTAACAACAACACCACCTACAATTCTAGCCTCCGCAATAGCGTAACAACAACAGCAGCAGAACTACACGCCATCCTGTCGGCCCTAAATAGGAACAACATACAGAATCACCATAAGATTTTTGTCTTCACTGATTCCAATAATGCTATCAAAAGTCTAAAGGAAAATCAAGAATACAGAAAGACCACACAAGATATATGGAAATTCATTGAAAATTACCCAGAGAAGATCTTCAATTTCATCTGGATCCCGGGACACGCGGGCATCATGCCGTTAGAAACAGCCGAAAAACAAGCCAAAATAGGTTTTTTAAGCCATAGTATCATGGACACACAATATGAACTGGACGAAATAGTAAACTTAATAAAAGAAGAAATTGACGATGAATGGAAGGGCAGAATTAGAGCTCAAACCACCAACTACGCACCCTGCATATGGAAAGAGGCACACCATCTCAACAACAAAGGAAAACCATGGTTTCATAAAAGCAACATCACCCCCAAACATATCAAAACCATCAACAGAATCCTCACAAACAGAGCCTACAACAAACTTCGTCTCTTTCAAATTAAAAAAAGCACTACCGATCTATGCATACAATGCAACAAAACTGACACAATAGATCACCAATTGTTTCACTGCACTAAATACGAAAGGATCAGGGCAAATCACAATCTTTTTCTTAATTACAATAATATTAAAGACCTAATTCTCAAAAACGACAGTAACTTACTCGACAGCTTTGGAGCGTTCTTAGCAGAAGCGAACCCTAACATATAACACCCAACGACATATCACTCATACCCACACAATCAAAATATAACTAAGCCACAGATTAACTATGAACAAGTAATAATGATATAATTCACAGGATCGACAACGCTGGCCAGTGCCATAGCAGCCCGGGCCAATTTTAAGCTGGTATCCTCCCAGTGTGAACTTAAAAAAAAAAAAAAGACTGATAATCGGACGAACCAATTCCTAATTGCTGTTCATATAAAACCATATCACCGTGATCGGGAGGATATGAAGAAATTAACTTGGAATTCACAGAAGAAATTAACTTGGAATTCACATCAAACCACTTTTACAAAAACAAGGAAGCCTATTTAATCCCAATGCGCCTACATTCTTCGGCTAAAAAAATTAAAATTAATTCGACATAATAAAGTCCTTTATTTTAAACAACAAAGTCAGATTAAATTAGCACGTTAATCTGTAATGGCTCTTTATAGTGGATGCCTTTATAAATATAATCCTAAAATGGACGAATTTCAAAATTCTTTGCTGAGCGAACCTGTTCCACAAACGGGTGATACGATCATCATTGAAGGAGAAATCCATGAATACCAAAAAAAAGCAATCAGACGCCGGTTGATAGCACAACCCTCATTCCAGAAAGGTGAACTATACCTCAAACTTTAAATATTAAATATAAAATCAATAAAAACAAAAAAAAAACTTAAAACTAAAAATCCAAAACTAACAAAAGGATCACGCGTGAATCATCCTAGCATAAAAAGGATAGCCTCGAATTTCGAATACAGAGACAATATTTTAGTCTTAACACACTTTGGTCCGAAACGCACTGTTCCATAAAGACTGGGGTCTCGGCATATATCCAATCTAAGGAAACTTGTCCTCCAAGGAGCATCTTAATAATTTTGTACCACAGATGTGAACACAGTTATCTTTGAGACACAATATACAGCCGACTTAGGATTAAGCACGGATTAAGCAGCCATCGATTGTCTGGTTACAAAACTTTATCGCCAAGCCAATCGCCTGTTTATATTAGGTTTACAACTTTGCTTCCGCCGTTTTGCAATAGATGGCTGTAGCGGGAAGTGGTAGTCGAAATAAGTAGATCGCAGATGTCATACAATAAGTTTAAGTATTTGTAAACATAACGATATCGAAATATTAGTCGATTTGTGTCTGCATCATAAAGTTGTTCTTGATTAAACATGTCAGCTTATGAGTCAAATTCTCGTCATTTGCGGGAGGTTTTAATTTTCTGCTTTAATATGAAGAAATCTGCGGCTGAGGTTCTTCGAATGCTCTCAAATACCTATGATGAGGCCGCTATTAGCCGCTAAAGAACGTGCCGAGAGTGGTTTCAACGCTTCAAGATCGGTGATTTTGACGTCGAAGACCAGCATGGCGGTGGAAGAGAGAAGGTTTTCGAAGATTCAGAATAGGAGGCATTACTTGATCAAAACTCGTGTCAAACGTAACAAGAATTGGCAGGATGATTAGGAATGACGCAACAAGCCCTTTCGAAACGCCTGAAAGTCATGGGAATGATTCAGAAACAAGGAAATCAGGTGCCGCACAAGTTGAAGCCGATATATGTTGAACGGCGTTTTTTTTGCTTGTGAACAGCTGCTTGCAAGGCAACGACGGAAGGGATTTCTGCTTCACATTGTGACTGGGGACGAAAAATGCGTTCATTACGGTAATCCCAAGCGCGGAAAATCATGGAGATATCCCGGCCATGCTTCCACGTCGACGGCCAAACCGAAGATTCACGGTTCCGAGGTCATGCTCAGTATTTGGTGGGGCCCGCACGACGTAGTGTATTATGAGTTGTTAAAACCGACTGAAACAATCACAGGCGATCATTATCGTACGCAATTAATGCGTTTGAGTGGAGCATTGAAAGACAAACGGCCACAATACAACCAGAGAGATGATAAAGTGATTTTGCAGCATGACAATGCTCGACTCCATGTTGCGAAAGTGGTCAAGACATTTTTGAAAACGTTGAAATGGGAAGTCCTACCCCACTCGCCGTATTCTCCAGACCTTGCTCCCTCGGACTATCACTTGTTTCAATCAATGGCACACGGCCTGGCTGACCAGCACTTCCAGTCTTATGAAGAAGTAAAAAATTGGACCGATTCCTGGATCGCTTCAAAAGATGATCAGTTTTTTCAACGCGGGATTCTTGCGCTGCCGGAAAGATGGGAGAAAGTAGTGGCCAGTAATCGACAGTACTTTGAATCATAAATGTATAACCAGTTTTTTACAATAAAGCCACGAATTTCGGAAAAAAACCGCTACTAATAATAATAATACTCGCACGAAAGTGATCCTTGAAATTAAGGAACGGAAGATCTTATAACCACTCATGAACTTCCTTCTTAGGCTTTCAGTCTTCAATCGTCTCAATCTCCTCGTAATTCATTAGTTAACTAGGTGGGCAATGAATTTTCTAATTATTTTAATATTGCTTGTTATAATATCCTTCTGCCTGCTCTGCTTAACAAATGCCGGTAAGTATCGACTTTGAAACGACTTTGAATTTCACTTGTAAATTGTATTATGAATATTCTCATTGATTGTGTTTCAGGCAAGAATCAATAAGTGGACATCCTTTTTCTGTTATAGCTTCAACTTGCTATGCTAGCAAAATGAAATCAAGTAAAACAAGTACTTACATTTCCTTTTCCGGTATATTGAGTGTTATGCTTCCTTCTGTCGCGTCACCGTACTTAACGTAACCAATAAATCCAGTGATAGCATACAATATCGTAATGATCGTCATTCCAATATTTAAAACGCCAAAGTAGCCACCAAACCTTTTAGGGTTTTTCATGTTATTTTCCAACGAAATCATCTAAGCGAAGGAATAACGTTGCAACAGGACATATTGCTAAATATCGACATACTTACCACACCCACAGCTTCTAGTGCAAAAAGAACGGTACCAAAAAACAATGGATACGTTGAAATACTCGCGAATGCTTCCCTTTCATCAATCGAGGGCATGTCTTGGAACAGATAATAAAATATCATTCCGACGCCTAAAACACATTGAAAAGAAATGGTAGATATTAATTTCAAACTTAGACAACCGCATGGCTTAGGAAACTGTTTAAAAATTTTCTTACAACGTTATCAAATTTTTACACTAACCTATAAACGTAATAACATTTGCAAATTGTGAAAATGGCGCCAACAATTTCAAATTTCTAATCAAGAAAATGAGCATGAACGGTATGATCAGTATTAAAACATGAATTTTAACATCTAACTCGATCAGATATACATCAACCATTTGCTTGATATTCGTAGCAACAAATACGATATATACACAACATATTCCCAGCTGATAAACTACAAGAAATCCATCAGTGATCCAACTAAAACAAAAGGTTAATAGTTAATTAAAGGACTCGAATCAATACCAAACTACATTTTTTCGTTGAAAAAATGTTTTATCTAAGTAAATTACGTTGACGGATTCGCAAGCCATCGTAAGCTTGGTGGTCCTGCCTGTAGTGCTAATTTCATCGAATCAGGATACGTCAAAATCGGTACTTTATGCCTTTTACACAGGATATACTGGGAACGTACCTAAAATTTAATTTATTGTTATGAAAACTTGACAACCAAACAAACAACTCAATCAAATGGAGGGAACGTCAAAAAGGATGAGAAAGCATATCAAAGGATAGGTACAATGAAATACTTTTGTCAATGAACAGATAGGTTGCATTTCTAGTTACCAATATGTGTAGACAGTAGACGCATAAGAATCCAATCAGGATTGTGCTGAAAAATCCATTTACATAGCCGGCGTTTTTGAAGGCTTCGGGCATGGCTAAGATTCCGGTTCCTAGTGCTCCTTTCAATATATGAACTAATGTCTCCATATCCCTACAACAATGCAGAAAAAATTGTATCTTAGATACTTCGTGCCTAAAGGAACCAAGAAAGGATGCTTACGTAGTTGGGTTTTCCACATGTCTATGCTCGTGTGGATCATATTCTTCGTTGTATTCAGGCTCGTTAATAGGAACACTACTGCAAAATCAACGAAAAAAAGGTGATCTTCAAAAATTACAATTCGTCTATAACTCACTTGTATGCCGATTGATCTTCTAGTTTGATATTATTTTTATCTTCCGTCATTTTGTTTGGAGCTTATGATATCTGAAATGTTAAATAGGATCTTGCTGAATTCCTGACATTTTAATGAAATTTAAACGTGAATAAAGTAGGTAGCGCTTACACTTGGAACATACTTCCAATATAATGGCATTCGAACAATTACCCTCTAGATGCATTAGCATTCACATAAAAATACTGAATGGAGATTGGATATATGATAAGATATTGTATACTGCCCATCAACACTCTCTCAAACTTATGTCGATACTTACCTCAGGCTTCAGATAGTTTCAGACTACCAACAAGCACTAACACTCTCAGGATCATCACTTAGAAAGAGATGGAATACCCTGTTTAACCAGATAACAGTGATTGACCAGTATACTCATCATGGAGAAGCGACACGACTTTGTGTATTGACGAGTATACTCGTCTCTCTACACTCTTAAACGAGGCCGCCACAGTTAACTTGTTAACAAATAAAATGAACTCAGTCGTAGGGGGAGAGAGAACATTGATTGGCATTTATGAGGGGAGTTAACGTCATTGTCACTTCTTACTTTCTTCACACGGGATTGGAAATTTTAAAAATATTCAAAAAGTACCTCTTGAAAACCCAAAATTGACAGACTGGTAAGAAATTTGTGTAAACATTACCGGGTCGTTCTTTTTAGGAATTGAACAGCGCCAAACAACTATCAACCAGTTCTGTTGTTGAGCTATGGTAAGCGATTTTTATAAAGGAGCTATTCCTGAAAATGGCTAACAACATAACACTCCCGTACACCAATACATTGTTCCTTGGACGCTTACTATGAAAACTTTGTGAGTTAGATAGGCGGATCATCAACGACATGAGATCGTGGCTTAGTTGAACGCTTGGTAAGACTGACTTTGACCTGACCCAGCTACTGAGCGGACACCGTTGTTTTCAGGCTTACCTGCACAAGATTGGTATGTCACGGTCTCCAGATTGCATATTCGGCATTGGTGTGAAGGATGACGCATGTCATACTTTCTTTTCATGCAGAAGTTGGGGCAAACAGCGCGGTGATCTTGCCGAAAAAGTGGGAGAAGTCCATCCAGATGAAATCAGTTGACATATGCAATCATGTGGCACATTATGCTCGGGCAATTCTAGCCACGAAAAAAGGCATAGTTGATCGGCTGGAGGCGTCGAGGGCGGCGGGTTTTCTTTTCTAGCAATCCTCCTTCTCTTTCCCTCACCGATGGAGAAGGAACCCCTGTAACTCGAAGGCGCCAAAAGACGTAAAATTGGGAGGCCTAGTCCGAAGTAATGTATCAAATGGTTCCGGGGTAAGAACTCCGGTTAACAGGGGAGATGTTTAGTCAGTAGTCCAGTAGGTCCGTTGGACCACTGGGAGTCCGACACTCAGGGGGTAAGTAGCCTTCATCTCTCTACCGAAAAAAAATCATACGACCACAACGACAAATTATTCGTCCACCAAATGCTTTTTTCGAGAATTTGATGGTTGTACGAGCTGTATGGCATTTTATGCCATCCTGTTGAAACCAGAGGTTTCCTGTATTTCGGCTGTTCAATTGTGGAAAGAGGACGTCATTAATAATGGCTCTGTAGTGGCTACTATTGACTGTAATGTTATAGCCAGCAACATTTTTGAAGAGATATGGGTCAATGATTCCATCAACTCATAAAGAGCACCAAACGATGAATTTTGGATGTGACAGTATTTCGACAACCGCCTGTGGTTGCTCATCACTGTGGCAGTTTTATTAACTGACGTAGCCATTCATGCGGAAATGATCCTCATCGCTGTACAAAATTTTCTAATCGGGCATACGGGATCTGAGGCAGTATGTTCTTGGACCCAAACTTCGAATTTCCACCATACCTGTCGTCTTTCGACTTCAATTCCTGCCCAGGCTGGATTTTGTAATCTTGCACAACCAAGAGCCTTGCGTGATATCTTCTATAATGTGGATGACTCACTTGACCGTATGCACACTTCCCTCTACAGCTGTTATGGTTTCTTCATTACGCACTGCACGACGTCTGGATGGATGTTTATTATCAGTGAGAGTAAAATTATTGTGAAATAAACAATAGTTATTCAAATATGTTCTGATTGAAATTAAGTGTTCTGATTGAAGTTCTAATAATTGGAAGCGTGCGCAATGATTTTCTCAAACCGTACCGTTTATTCCTCTAAATAAATCTGCAAAATTTGCAGACATTGCTCGGACGTCAACTTTTTTATTATAAAATAGCAAATCAACTAATCATAATACGCATCTCAGTTGTCACACTGTACGTAGCATTAAGAAGTGTTGCCAAGTTAAATTTTTGCACTTTTGCACACACTAAACCATCATAAACCTCCACCTACCACAATCTGCAGCGATGTTTGTTATAAGTCATCTAATATTTTTCGACATAGCTATAGAATAGAATTATCCAAATGAAACGCTGACAGCAGGAGTGGGACTTGGTGGAACGCAGTAATTCACTTTCTGATGTTCGGTACGACCAGCAAGGTCGTACCAAAGACCAAAAACTAGTCGAGTAAGCTAAGCGTAAGTAAGCACCGCGACAACACTTTGAAAAATACTCCCGTTATAACGGTATTTGATCGAAGTTAGTGACGTTTTCTTTGGATTGGTGAATTCTAACATATTTTTGCGTTTACCAAACGTAAAAACGAATATAAATCTACTTGTGCTTTTTCTATCTCTGTCTGAGAGAAATCATCCGAGAATGTAAATGCTGTATATAATTACCGTCGATTGCCTGTTAAAAAGAGTTCAAACTTCGAAGGGGCATTACAAAAAAGAGAAACGAATACCTTATGCACAAACAAATTGAGGTTGCAAGAAAAAGGGCGTCTGAGCCTAAAAGAATATGAGTAGAGTTTTTCCGGTGTAATATTATCTGTGAGTATATTTGAAGTAAAATTGCAAGAGATTATTAATTCGATCGCTAATCTCTACACTCGTTCGTATTTCTCTCCGATCGCCAATAAATTCTCCTTGCAAATCCCAATTTATCTGGAAAATTTCAGCCGAAAAACCGTTAGATTTGGAATTTAGAAGTAGTGTTAGTGCTCGTTAATTTTAAGGCTATGGTCGCTGAGATGTGCTCTGAGTATTGTTCGGAGATTAAAAAGAGATAGATAGCGGGAGAGAGAGCGGCCAGGAAAAGGTAATAGGGAGAGAAAATGAAAGGACTAAGGTCAAATTTAAAAATTACTATAACTTGCTGAACATATTCGTGAAGTTTTGAAATATAACGGAAGCTCATGGATACAAACCGAATGTGTGGGAGAGAGAGCAAGAAAGAGAGAGAGAGAAGAGAAAGAAAGAGAAGTGCGAAAAAGGTGGTAAATAGGTTCAAAAAATAACTGAAGCGAGCAAAACAATTTGTTCCAGATAGTAAACGAACAGGTTGCGGAAATCGGAAAGAACATCTGGGGCTCAGTAATAGAAAGAGAGAGAGAGAGAGAGAGCAAAAGAAAGTGATTGGTGAATAGATGTGTGGCCAAGTGGATACTGAGAGCAATTGGAAAGAAACAATAATGTGAAGGAACAAAAGAATTAGCTCGACGTAAAAATTTATTATCTTGTGCTGAATGAGCTACAGAATCGAAAATGAATTTCAGGGACTCTGGTGTACAAAGAGAATGAGTGACACATAAGTAGAAAAAAAGGTAAGGAGAAGGAGGAACGGAGAAGGAGAAGGAAGGAAGGAGAAGGAGGAACAACAAAACGATCGGAAGGGGTAAAACAACCCACTCAGGAATAAATTTAATAATAATTTAATAATAATTTAATAATAAAATTTAATATCTCGTGCTGAGCGAGCTGCAGAGGGCTAGGATGAAACTGAACGCATTTCGTAATGAAGGGAAGACTTGACGGATCTGCGTAATATGAACGGGTTGGAATATGGTAGCAAAATAATTGCTTTCATCATTGAATTTAGAGTTCTATAAAATGCTGAAACATTGAAACAGACAGAATAATGCTTGAAACAAGTCATTTAGTTAGGAAATAAATTTGATTTATAATTTTTTTTATACTAAATCGCGTTAATATATGCGAGGACACAATTGTTTGTTTAGCGATCAAATTAGTCCCTATTTAGAATATTATCTAATTAACTAATTTATTTTTGAAGAAAGTTTAATCTAGAGTGATACTTCAATTAAAAATGACGTGTAAATAATAGAGAAAGTTAAGAGTTAGGAGAGAAAATACTAAAAACAGACCAAGAGAATAAGGATATCGTACGATTCGATACTTTAGTTGGTGTAGTGAATACTGAAAAAAATTATTTGTGTGAACGAATGAATTGAATTTGAGCTATATGGCGCAATTAACAATATCATCAAAATTTCAAAAAAAAAAAAAAAATAATAATTCCGAAGACTCCATGGTTTCCGCTTCTTCTTCTTGCTTAAATTTTTAAACGACTCGTTGAAATCCTTTAAGAAATCAAAATTTTATCAGCTGTAAGCTGGGTAGGCTTCGGGGGCTCACTAGCATTAATTATGTATTTATTGTTACACTTCCGGCCAGCGGGGAAAAATTCACTGATTTGTTGCCCCTTCACTCACAAAATACCTTTGTATTGCAGAAAAAGGATCAAAAGTTGAACTTTTGGTGCTTGGGTCTACCGAGACATGCTCTTTCACGACAGGGACGTTTTCGCCCGAAAGAAATCGAAGATGACTGTTTAAAGTCGGAAATTCGAAAAAATCTTCCGGAAAATACCAAAAAATCTTCAAAATGGTTGCATCTGTTTTTATATCAGCAAATGAGCCCGAGAAAAATAGTTTTGTTCTCCTCAAAGGACATATAGAATTCCAATCGAATTCAGACCAATCGACTGCCAATATGAAGATAACAATTTTTTTCATAATTACACCACACATACCACTTGTTTGTGAATTAACTAAGAAAGGCAAAACACACGGAGGATCACTTATTACATATTTCAAATTACGGTCACACACATGAACATTTGGCGCACATTATTTTTTTCAGGTTAGGTGAATGATAACTTTACATGCTCTGGCGCATGCTCGTACTCGTATTTATCACTTAAATTAATTCATTTGAATAAATTAACAAAGAAAAATTTACATATTGCACAATTCTTACGTATGCAGTGAATCCGCGAGCAATTAATTGGTCAATGAAATGAAATTGAAGAAAATTTCCACCAATTTACCGAACCATATGTGCTAAGGACTTACATTGTATTGAAAAGTGTACTTCAGCACTACACACGTATTGGGTCGCTAATTCAATGAATTCGATGCGTATTCCAGTTGAGGGAGCGGGAATATTTTTAGAATTCGTAAAAATAGATGCCGGCAGTGGCAAGTTTAGATTTTCCTTTACAATTCGTTCAATTTGTTTGGGGGTTACAGAATAAACTATCATAGATGCATAGGGTGGCACATAAAAACAATCACACTCGTCGGACCTATTAAAACGAACAGTAGCGTTGGCTTTGTTTTGCATTCCAGAGTCACGATTGCATTCCGGTTCAGTATTATTATCTAATAAAGAGCAATAAAATCTTATTTGTTTCTATGTAAAATATGTTTTTCACATTTTCAGGACATCCAAGCAACCGGATACATATTAAATTGGCTGACGCGGAAAGTATTGTTCTAAACATGGCAGTTTATTGCTTCATATTTGAATGTTATTCAACTCTCTCGTTTCCATTTCGACCGGGGTATTGGAAAATCATAATTTTATTCGTTTTATAGCAATTTTCTTTTCGGGCCGTTTATGCAACAAACAAACAGCGATCTTGCGGCTACTTTCACCCACATGAATGCGTTTATTTTTCTTTTTTTTAATCAGTTTCCGTTGGTTTTTGCATATTAATGAAGTATAAATTATTTTTGAAAATTTGCTTAACGAAAAGTGCTTAGAATTTTCGTAGTGCCTTGGAATTTTCAGGAGCCATTTTCTATTTTATATAATTTATATTATCAAGTTGAAATGTTTACTAATAGTTTAGTTGCATTTGAAAAGCAAAGGAGTCTTCACTATCAAATAAACATACCCGCTTCAAGACGGTTGTAAGGCTTAAACAGAATTTTGGAGAGAAGCTGCTCATAAAAAAATGTTTTTATTCTTTACTTCATTCAGTCGATGCCGCATTCACCTCTTCTAGGTATCCTTCGAGTTCAATCATAAACGATTTCATAGCTCAAAAAAGTTAATTGATACAAATACTGAAAATTATCCACGAACATATCCTATTGGGCATGGGAATAAGTTTCCGCCGTTGGTAGACAGATGTCCTTACATATACTATTTTAGTGTCTGCAGCGGGAGTGTTCTTGGAATTGGAAGTTGTATGCGTAGGCTTACGAATGCAGTAGTTGACATATTTTCAATGCGTTATCACTGTTTTGTCTCTCTCGTGTTTGGAATCTCGACTTTCATACCAAAAAAGCTGCATTTGTCCGAAGACTTAGTTCATCATTTCATTCTCAAGAAAAGTGCTGCTCGTATAATGCTCGGTGTTTACGGTGATCATACTGCATCTGAGACGACATGCAGAGAGTGGTTCTGGCGTTTGACATGACTGATAAACATCGTGAAGGGGCACCGAACAAGTTTGAAGATTCACAACTGCGGGAATCGTTGTCGAAAAATTGAAGTCGAAGCCTAGAAGAATTATCGCGTGAGTTAAATGTTGACAGATCTACCGTTGATAAGCATTTGCACGAACATGGGAATGATCCAAAAAACTGGGACTTAGGTAGTCCAAAAAACCACATCAACTGAGGGAGAGGGATATCGAACGGCGTTTGGCGACGTGCGAGATGCTTCTTCAACGACAAGAAAGAAAGGGTTTCATGCATCGCAATGTGACAGGGGATGAGAAATGGATATATTACGACAACCCTAAGCGACCAAAACATTGGATGATGCCTGGTGAACCAGGTCCATCGACGCCAAAACGGAATATTCACGCTTCTAAGGTCATGTTGTGCATCTGGTGGGACCACAGTGGCGTGATGTATTACGAACATCTGAAACAATTACTAGGGATGTGTAGTGATGGCAGCTCACCCGTCCGAATCGAGCTCTGAAGGAAAAATGGCGAGAATCGAATGAGAGACTTGACAAGCTGATTTTGCTGCATGACTATGCAAAGTTACACATATTTGAAAGGTGTAAATTGGGTAATCTTGTCCCACCTACCGTATCCCCCAGACATTGCACTATTGGATTTCAATTTGTTCCACTCCATGCAATTGGCCCTAACGGGAGAACGTGAAGGTATCTTATGAAGGCATCAAAAAATCGCTCGATGACTGGATGAAATCGAAGGATGGGGATTTTTTCCGCCGAGGAATCCATCCACTACCAGAAAAATGGAAAGAAAGATGAGAGAAGGTCAAAGCTTCAAATGGTGCATACTTTGAATGCCGTAACTGAATTTTTTAATGTTGAAATAAACTAAAAACTTTGTCAAAAAACGGCAGAAACTTATGTCCAAATCCAATATAAGCTCAAAACACGCGGGATTCCAGAAATTCAATATAAGCAGCAGAATGAAAAATAGACGAACGTTAAAATATCATTTGAAGAGCGATAGACAAGAGTCCACCAAAATACAGAAGAAGTAGCCTCAAGGCCATGGAACTTATTGAGAAAGTTTGGTGGCTAATCAAGTAGCAACTTCAGTGATCCTCTGCGGAAACAAAGCAAAAAAAAAGCAAAGAAATCATGAGCCATCTTTGAAAGTTGGTGGATACACTCTTACGATATCCATCAAAATCAAATTGACCAACCTTCAAAACGATCTAAAACTCATCTTAACCTCTTTGTCCACCACGCACTCAAAGCCTGGAAGCACAGTAAAATACCAAAAGGCAAATATGAACATATTCCATTTTCACTTCCTGGAAACAATTCTAGCTATTGAGAAAGGTGGAAAGAGCTCAAGCTGGTTTCGAACACGATGTTCGACTAATTTGATCAGAACTTCCGCACTCATGAGTCTTTGCTGAGTTAGCTTAGCAAATGTATAAATCACTTACAATGTTGTAAGTGAAAATGGAAGAATTGATCTACCAAAAACTTCTGAAATTCTAACTAACTCACTGCAAAATTTAAATAATACCATCAGATTTCTTCCCGGAGCACTCATAAAAACCAGCCAAATGATTTGACATGTTCGGTAACTCAAAAATGATAAAGCCTTTAATGGAATGTCATGTTAATGAATGAATGGCTATTGGAAAACCACTATTTTCCCTAATTTTCCGTTTGCCTTCAGACATGGGTACGTAGCAGTGCATCAACTATCATGTATTTCTAAACATTGGAATAAACCTGAATATACAACAGACGCAGTGCATTTTGACAATCGCAAGTTCAAAATGTATTTGATACAATTTAAAATGGCGGTCTACTACATAAGCTCAAAGAGTACGATACTCCACCATACTAACACAATCTGATCTCATTCTTCCTGATATATAGAAAATAACGAACCGATAGTCAACATCTACTAGGGAACTGTCCCCGTTGGTGTTTCACAAGGATTGTGTTTCAGTTCCACACTTTCTAATGTTTAAACGTCCAACTTAGAGCCAAGCGAAAACTGCAAACAAGCAGCGTTTGCGAGAGTAGAATACATATTTTAATCAACGTGCCTAATTTCTTAGAACATCGTTTTCACCTGCTTGCAGTAATTCAGGGGATAAGAAATTGCCTAGGTATGCTAAGTTTTTTCGCGCACCCAGTATAAGACTTCCTATTTTAAATCATAACCAGTCCTTCAATTGACACGGTACACGAATCACACGATTTCGCTTTCACATGGTTTTTAAATCACAACAAAAATTCGTTGTTGGTCTTATTTTGATAGTTTTGCGTTATGCTATATATCCGTGTCATAATGATGAACGTACTCATTCAAAGTTACTAAACGCACCCTGTTCCAAAACGTCAATTCCTCTAGCTGGCATTGGCATATATTTGTGACAGGTGTCATGCGTTTTATGGTTAGTTTGGCTTACCATTTTATCGCAATAAGGTTGATGTCTTCAGAACATCTGCAAATTGTTTAGATTTATTTCAAAAACAAAAAACAAACGGTTCTATATGGGAAAATTATCGTGTACCTCGTCAATTTTATGACCGACAAAATCGGTAATCAGAACAATTAATTAATTTACTGCTACATTTTGAGTGAACCGCAACCAGAAAGCGCTGTCCGAATACCGTTACATCCACAGAAAGTAACTGTTTAGTGTGATTTATGGCAGTAATTCCTCCATATTCTTTCAAAAATGCTGCGAAAATGGGAATATCATTACAACCAATGACGACCGCTGTAGAGCTATGACTAATTAATTTATCGCTCCGGAATTGCCAGGCCTATATGTAAAGAATATCTGGTTTCAGCAGGATTGCGCGAAGTGGAAATATAATGTCTCGTTTTTGATCGTGTGACCATTAACATCGCTAGATTATTTCTTGTGGGGATACGTCAAATCATTCGTCTACGCCGACAAACACTGGCCACGTTTTTGGCGAGATATGGCCCCAGAGTAGTCACAAATTGGACCTTCGCTTGGGCTTCCCCGCTGTAGTCGTGGCACTCACATGTTCAAAATCATAATGGAATAATTGGATTGCGTTGTAAATTATCTAACCAAATATAAAAATTTAAAAATGATTTCTCGTTCCGATTAAATTTATTTCGCGGGAATCGTAACTTTTTTTCTGTATTTTATTTAATTTTCTTACTTTTTATCGCTTAAAAACCAGTTGCACTACATAACTCAGTGCAAGGCAGGGATGGTTTAAAAACTTTAAAAAACGATGCAAACTGTGTCTCAACACTCAACTTAAAAGGGAAATCGTTTCCAGTGATAAAAAATCTGCACTAGAATATCCGAATAGAACTAGCGAGCATTAACAAAAAAAAACTATGACGTTCCTGATCAAGTATTTTATCCTGGGTTTATCTGGGGAAAAAGATGCACAGAAAAATTTATTTGTGAAAATATGAGGGATCAGCCGGAGGATTTAAATCAGCTAAGGATATGTTGACTTCACTTCTTTGTAGCAATACATCAGGTGATCGTTTTCTGAAATCTTTACTCATTAATAGATCTTAAAGGACGCATGCGATGTAATGAAAGGATTTGGAAATACGACCTCTACATTGTCGTTTCAACAAAAAGACCTTTATAAAAGGAAAAGTTACTCACAAGGAAAAGTTCATTACAAGGAAAATATCTTTAGTCCGAATTTATATTGCTCCTTATATCAAAAGTTGCTTTGCAAATAGTTTGAGAAAATTTGATGAAAACATTTAATTTACTGTATTTGAAGTGTGGACAAATTTTTCTCAGTACTTTTCCCCATTTTAAACGATTAAAACGAACATATTTTCGACTTTTCGACTTTTCGACATATTTTTGTCTTATCTAGATCGATTTACACGGTTTTTAGGTTAATCAAATATAACCGTCTACTTTGTATGAATGCTGTGTCTCATTTAACACGGTTTCTTTTTGCACGATTTTTCCAAGAACGTATTCCCCCTATAAATTGAGGGCTGAGTGTACAATGCAGATATACGTCGCTTTGTATTATAGAGATAATAATACAAAACGATAAAAAAAAATCAGTCCAAGAATTTTTCCGCTACTCTAATTTCACATGTGAGTATAATATAAAAAAATGCATCACAATTCACAAGTAAATATTTATTTTGAAGCAATTCGATGTCTATGACCGCGATCCAATTGAGATACCACGGAACAATTGAAATATTTTATTCGAAGAATATTCAATTGTGCATTGTACATGCAAATCAATCGAACGAGATATTAATTGATAAAACTATTTGATTGGTTTGACCAGAAAGTTTTCATTGAATGAAAATGGTTGGGAAACTTAATTGAGCTCTAATGGGCGTGGAGCCATTCTAGTTGCGGAAAATCAAATGATGAATGTACTCTTTGATTTGATTGACGTAAATTATTGCTGGTCATTTCCAGGCCATCTCTAATTTATTGATGGAGATGACGCCAGGCGGTCGTTGTAAAAGAAAATTTATCACAATGTCCTTTACTAGTAAAGGGACTGGAATCTCGATTTCCAGCCGGAACGATTTGTTCTTACATGTTTTCTATGTAAAAACTTTTGGGACTTGATGGACGAGTAACGAATGAAGAAACAAATGTCGGATTCAACCAATGCATTTTATCCCTCTTGAAGGATCTGCATAATACACATCAAGACTCTGTGGAAAACTATCAACCACTAGTTCGAATTTGGACTATATACAAAATTCGAAACTGTATATTTAATTTTCGAAGCCCAGAATAAAATAAACACAACACTGAACACTATTTTCACTTATTTTGGGCGAAACTATGAAAATTAATAAAAATTTGATTCAAAACTAACTTACAATGTTATAAAATTTCGAAGTATCCAATAATTTCAAGTTGGAATCCTGTTTAACCAGTTTCAATTGAAGTAATATTCAGGACGACTGTCTCAGACTTGCGTATATCGTTTGGGGATATCAAAGAACGAACTGTTTTTCAATCAAAATTATAGAGAACTCATCACAATTTTCACTACACTTGTGGGTGTGTCCAGGATCTGCCCATTGCATCCGAGCCCATGAACTGAAGCAAAGATTCTAACTAAACCAGTGAACAACTGAACGAGTGCACATTATCAAACGGAATGGTCGCGTATTCAATGTTGATTATTGCGTTCGGTTTTCTGAATTGAGTCTTCATTCCATCATCATTCTGGTCAAGAGTTGTAGAATGTTTCTTCTTCATCAGTGACGACATTCAATACTGCACATAATGGCCACGTTACAAATGATACCAATGAGACGTTCACGCACAGCTGAGGCAATTTAAAGCAATTATTGACGTCGACTGTAACGTTGAGTTCGTTCTTTCATCAATGATGATCATTGAATCCAGTAAAATAATATGCAGGAGTAGAATAATGTTTTTTTTTACCATTAAATTTTCTACGTTTTTAAGAAATCATTAATTAAAAAACCCCAAAACCATGTTACAGTTGACGTAGAAAAAACGGTCAAAAAGAAAATCTGCTTAATGGCTGAACCGAGTCAAAATAACTATTTTCGCTGAAACGCGACGTTATGCTTAGCTTAAATCCTCGATAGCTTGAAGTATAAGGTACTGCTACAGCCTAAGCCCAAACAGCATGATTACTACCGAAAGACTCCATGTAGAAAGAGATAGAGATGTATAGGTGGTTGTCCATGTGTATTGCATTTTCAGGTAAAAGCTTTGAGAGGGTTATTCTTATTGAGAAAGGTGGAAAGAGCTCAAGCTAGTTTCGAACACGCGTCCCTGCCGCTTCTCGTCATTCTTATTCTTGTTATTCTTTCTCGTTATTCTTGTTAAACGCAATCATGAAAGAAAATTTGGTAATGCAATAAAAACTCCGCTTACTTTGGTTGAATCCCATCAAATTAAGGGTTTGTTCGAAGTCTTATCGCTGCTCTATGCCTGCGATATGATAACACTTTATTGATTTTTGGTTAAACTTACTTTGAAGGAACTTTACTCCTAGAAAGAAGTCCCTACGTAACATGTCTATTCTTGTTCACCATTGCACACTTTACCCTTCAATTAGTCGTGTGGGATCTTATGAACCCCTATATATTCTACTATATACTATAATTTCTATATATTCTATAATTATGGACTATAAATTCATTTTTATATCTCAACAAAATATCATGGCGCCTTTTTGGTTATATCAGTACGACGTGTGTGAGGGAAGTAATGAGACTGCCAACACTGCTGGCGATCCGGCAGCTGTGTGTCTAGCGGTCTCTGCTGCACTGGTTTGTTTATTCGTTCCACTTTCACAGTCTGAGATTCAACTTTGTACAGCTAACACATTATTTTTTGCAGTGCCAGTGACTTTTGTGTTTTTTTTTTGTGTTACAAAAATTATATTCACCTGAGTCCGTGCCTCTATCTCCCACATTGAAACATGTCTTATAACGACGTGATTTTCAAACTCTGAAGAACAAAAAAGACTATAATCGACTAGTTAAAAGTCATAACAGTTAAAGACTTCCAGCGCTGCTACCAAGATCAAATTCAAAAAAAAGATCTGTGTATCGTTGCCTACGGGAACTACTTTGAAGGAGATAACATTGTTGTTTAAAAAAAACATTGGTAAATGAGAAACCAGTCTCATTACTGTTCTCGCACACGTCCTTTTTTTTCTGACCGACACGCACATGCTAAACACCGTCATGTTTGGCATTCGAAGAAGAAAAAGTCCTGAAGAAACAAAAATTCCTGAAACTATATCAGATCGCTTCCTGAAGCCTATCTTCATATCCTCATCTACGATTTTATCATGCTTTGGGGAATTACGATAAAGTCTGGAAAGCGTTGTCTTCAAGCAGAGAACTCAGCAATATGTTGAGCAAATCAGAGCTCAGTTTTGAAAAATTTGACAATATGCAACATACATCCGGAAAAGATATCGAGAAACTCTTTAAAGGAAGTCATGCTCGCGTGATTCATGCTGTTGGAGATCTAGCTCCGCGGAAGTATGGTTCTAAAGCATGTTACATCAACATCGTTTAATTGCAGACGTGGTGAGTGCGGTTGAGCGTGCAGAAGCATTTAGTAGTTCCATGCAACGGTCTGGTGGTACTCTGGACGTCCAAATGCATTTAACTGGTCCAAATGGGCGGATGTCCTGAAAGCGGTGGCAAATAGTATCAAGTACCAAAATATGCGATGAACATTCTGAGAAGCTACCTGAAGGACCGCAGCCTACTCTATGATACAAAAGAAGTTGGTCGTAGATTGATAGTCATATCAATTGTCGCACACGGCTCTATCTTCGGTTCGGACCTGTTGAACTTCTGCCATGACATATTACGGCTTCAGATGTCGGATTAGTCACCGCCGCATGCGTTAATCTGACTAGACATGTATATGTGATAGGTAAAGGATACAACGTTAGCTCGCTGATTTAGGCTGGTACTAGAGAAAAACTGCAATTATCATTCTGGCAAGTAAACGAATCTCAAGAAGGAGGTATATCGATGTTAGGGAAGCGCTGATTGAATCAAAATCAGTAATGAAATAATTGTATTGATAGACTTGATGATATGCTTTTTGGGTTGATGAGTCTTTCCAACCACTCCCAACAGCAAACATTAAGTTAAACATACTGACATACATCACATACTCACAGAACTATAGCGCGTGTAACGACACTCGGCACCCCATGGTCAGCATAGAAGGGTCATTGCATCAAGGCGTCAAGGCATTGCTTCTAATTGGTGTTAGGCAGGAACTTATATTTCTTCTATGTGGCAAAACTACGGGGTGACACCCTGAGCAAGGTGTTACACCAAAAGTTGCAATGAGAAGCAAATTGCCTATTGGCTAAAGCGTGGACAAATATTTATCGGCACCAAAAAGAGACGATCTTGATAGAAAGATAGACAACGCTGTATAAGCGATTTGCTACACTCCTGGGCAAGTGATACAAAAGGAATAAGCACCCGTTGGATCCCTGACGTGAGATGCAATCTCAATCAAGTGCATGGTGATATCGTTTTCTACTTTATCCTTTCCTGGACCCATTTCATTACATTGATCTCTTAACTGGGCATGTCAAATCTCTTGACTAGGCATGGCAAATCAGAGAGGCCTTCCCGGAAATTAGTTAGAAAAATGTTTACAGCGATTGGCAGATGGATTTCTAAAGTAGTCCTGACTGTTAAACTGACTGTAGCAGGAGGAGGATTCGAGATGGATTTGTCTTTTTTGAAGCACTTCTTTGCTCTCGCTTTCTTGTCGCTAGGGCATAGATTCCCGTAATTTGAAGCGAACTGCAGGCACAGGAGCATAAGTCATAATCCAAATTAATGTGTCATTGGTTTCCGGCAAGGGTATTAGTTTTTTCTTCAAAGACAAAGGCCAGTCAACATAATATAATGTGTAAAATAAAGTTCGCGTTATAACTGACCCCAAAACTACTGATCTGTAAATATCTATGAAATTTGTGCTGCGATTTATTGATATTATCCGTATCAGTTCCCAGAAAATACATTCCCTCTCGTCAGCAGACTTTGTGAATTGTTAAATTCTTAATAAAAGATGAGAAATGAAGTAAAACTGTTTCCGAATGGTAACCTAATATTGCGTGACCAAAAGATCAGCTGCAAAATAAGCTGGGAACTCGGATTTTTAGAAGAACAAAAGACAAATTAGGCGGAAGTTTATACAACAAAAGGCAGCCGAAGTGAACTCGTCAAACTTTACACTTGAGTTTGCCGGAGAAACTAAACACAGCTAAGTAACCTGGTGTTCCAAAACCAGAAACACAAATTCAAATATCGCTGGCCGGTTTCGGTTGCACAAAGGAAGATGCTAGAACTTCTAGGCAATCCGGAGTACGTTGACATTCGTTGTTTGAGGTAAAAAACTAAGCCATTAGTCTTGATCGATGCTTGAATTTAATGGATATACACTGCATATCCCAGGAAAACTTTTTTAATGATTGGACTTATCATGTTTGCCCCAAAAATATACGAACAGCATTCCGAACTCGACGCTCCCTTTTAGTTTTTCCTTTGCTCCTATTATCCGCGCTGTTACCCCGAAATATCCAGCCAAGTGATTTAAATTTGGCTATAGAACCTGCAATATTTGCTTGATCTAAAAGCCGTATCTCCTCTCCGAATGCGCTTGGGTTGCACGTATGTGTCATTGGGATTATCGAGTTTTATCGAGCCAAAACGCCTCCCTTTCTTCCCAGAAATCAAACTAGACAGAACGCCTAACGAAGCCAACCGTTGGGGTTAATTAACAAAAAAATTTGACGTTGTTTGACACAAATTTTGTAACGTTTCTGTTATGTTATCTTGTCCCATTCCTAGAAATGCGATATCGAGCGCCTTGGCGGGGACTTTCAATCCTTAAAAGCTGGAAAATATGGCAACTGGTTTACAAAGACTAGCTCAAATGGGTATTTTTTTTTGTTTTTTTTTCATAGTCGTAGGCAAGTTCAAAAAACGATGAAGCACTTGACATCTGCTAAACAGAAAGGAGGGAAGGTAGATATCATCCAGATTACACAATTTTTCAGTGGTAAAACAACTCAAATCTGTGTTTGCCTCCCAATATATATTGTATCCTTTATTTTGATTATCAGAAAAACGATTTGTAGCCTCGATCCGCAAATATATTCAATCTTCTCTTTATTCACCAACTACCGCTGAATGAGTTAAAGGTCCCAATTTGATGCGAATTATAAGCTGTGAGAGTTAGTTTGGACCATCTTTTCGACAAATGTTCATAATTATTTCTTCTACTAGCAGCTGTTACATTAGAAATTGGGCATTATCGTGACATTTTTAAGGACTTATTCAAATAAAAATCTAGTCGACTCCTAAGAAATGATTTATGTGCTTTAGAAAAATACACAACTCATAAAAAATTTGCTCTTCTGAGCTTGAGGGTCAGTGGTAGATCTGGCATGAATTTGTCTGAAAGATGATGCGTATTAACACTGTTGACAATATCATTAGGAAAACTGTTCTTATTAATTACGTCTTATGCCAGTTTCCGACCAACTGATAAACACAAGTATGCCAAACACAATGTTCAAAGCAGAAAGTTGAAGCCTTCGGAAGATTTCATATTTCCATGCAGGCCCCCAACTGGAATATTCGATAGATAAACCTTGATTCTTACGCAACCGATACTGTCATTGAATTTTTATAAGGATAAAGGAGTTCTTGCAATTTGTGCGTCCAGGGATCAATGTTAGTTTTCTTATGAGGATGCGCTCCGGTTACTAGTAGATATAATCAGGACGATCTGGCATTTGTTCTATCTACACGAACAAGGTCCTGATAAAATTACAAACCTGCACAGTTTGGTGGATCTATGAAAGAATTTCTTGTCTCGGCAACAATTATATGAGCATAGAGAGAAAAAAATGGTCTGTAATTTATTAAAAACCCATAACAGAACGTCCATCCTTTCAATTTTATAGATTCAATCCTTAAAATGTTTAAAGTGAAAATGTTTCAAGTGGATTTCTCAACTACTCATCAAATATTATTATTCTCATTTTAAATGTGGAAAGACTCCACCGAAACCCAGCTCAGGAAAAACATTTGCAATCATTTCAGTTCACCTAATGAACGATTTCAAGGATACATATAACCTACATTAGACAAATCTTGACATGTATACAAATCCTGACAGTGCTGAAACCTATTCGCCTGGCATTACAATTTCAAGGAGAGCGCAAAGTGCAAGCGAAAGTGATGGGCGTTTAAGGAGAGTAGGCGGTGAACATTCCGATAATCTTTCTGGGTGAATCATTCCCCAAAATGTGTTACACGAAGGATCTTGACGAATACTATATGCTATAGAATATAATTTGTGTTCCCGATTACATTGATGCAATTGTTCCCTTTCACATAAATCATTCTATTAAACATTGTAAACTATATTTTAAGGATACATATAAATTATTCCAAAACGAGATGTAAGAAAAGTTGTTAACTGAACCTGAGATACTTTAAGTTAACCGAAATGTGTACTTACATAATCAGTGACGATTTAACAATTTCAATGAAATTCGTTTGGAATTCGCCGACACAAAATCGTTTCACTTAAAGCTAAAAACTGCTTTTCATCTTAGGGCTATGCCAAAAGATATACAATTACGATTGATAGAAAAGGACTTTTGTAAAACATATCTGCAGGTTCAATAACCACAAACACACAACTTCCACTGAAAGCATAACAATCGGCGCGGCTTCTTGTTCCATTCAAATATGTGACATATGTGGAGACTGCGCAGATCTAAAATGAAACAACCCCGAAGTCGTGTTGTAGCGACACCTTGCACGTACTAGAATGGTAATGCAATGGCGGCTTAAACGAATTTATAAAATTAAACATTCAAAATGAATATTGCAGTATGGAGTGCTGGGTTGGGTACCCAAAATTAATCGAACCCAACGGATTTCAGCATGTTCTCAAAGATAAATTGTTTAAGGATTCTCCTTCATGTGTTAAGCGGTTTTCGTTTTCCAAGGAATTCTTAACAAGCGAAAAACGATGTTTAGTTACAATTCGTTAGAAGTGCATTTTACAGATATTCCTTGTATTTTTGATTGATTGACTGAAAGTGTGATTGTACTGAATGTTGTGGGCTCCTAAATACAGTATTCGTGCTATTGCAAACACTCTTTTCAATCAGTGCCAAAATCACAGGAGAGTCCAAAAAAACTAGTGCTAAAAACTAAAACGAAAGTGTCAGAAGTGGGACCATGAGATAAGTCGTGCAAAAAATTAATTCAGTTATCAATAAAAGTGTCAGATACTAATCAGGTTAAGCCGCCTTGATCAAAGATGAGCTGAGGAACCGCGAATTGGAGGCAACTGAAAATTGAGTGGTATAAATGACGAGACTAAAATTGGGAGACGCACTGCAGAGAAAAGGTGTGAGTTACAATCTACGATTTTGAGGTGGAAGGCGCAATCCCGAAAGTCTTATGCAGTTGATAATTGTCTAATAAATAATTGAACATTTTTAAAAAGATAGCAGCAGTGATTTCTTGTCCTTTTTTATGTGTTTGACGTTTGATGACATTAAAAAAAGGTACAGCTGAGGTTCCCGAGGATATCATGTTTTAGAAATGTTTTGAAAAAAATGAAGGTTATGCTCAAACGAAAACTAATACCAGTATATTCAGGGTGGAGTCCTGAATGACGACATGGTGTTGTACGTAAAGCTGCATCTCTTTAAATTTTTTGAAGCTCCTGATTTGCTTCATCGGCTGTGTTCTTCAAATTAAAGAAATAAATAAACGACGATTTTTTTACACCCAATCAGACACTTTCAAACTAACTGAAACTACATGCCGCCGAAAAACGTCACTCATTGGTCGAAACATTTTGTTTAACTTATTCTTGAGTTTGGTTTATGACGGATAAGGTAAAATAAAACAACATTCGCAGCTGAATCCATCTGTTGACAAATGGCAGGAACTATATTGCACATATAATACATTCAATAAATATTTTACCTCTTTTTCGGTGAAGCCGGTTTAAGTAATTTTCAGTGGCTTTTTATCGTGGCAATCGCATCTCCCAACAGGGCCCATGCACATTATTCAAGTTTTGTCGGCAAACTTTGAAGTAGACTGAAGTTCGTAGCGTTCTCATTGTTTTGTCAGTAGTTATGACATTGTAACTGCCCCTATGGTATGCCAGTCTGTCAAAAATCGTTTTCGAACAAACACTGAATGGGCCTTGGAGCTATGTTTTAAATTGACCAAAACTACTCGAGAAACATTTGAATCGATGAAAAATGTTTATGGGCACCAATTCCTATCTCGTGCTTTAATTTTGTGATTATCAGAAAGGCCGTGGAGATGTTGAACGATTCTCAATATCAAGAACCGTGGTATGAAAGTCGCTAGATGAAAGGAAAGTAAAAAAAACGATTCTGAAAGATTCGCATCAAACAAGGATACGCAAACTCTGCAAACAAAATAAATATTAGGTTGCTGCAAATGAAATGACCGATTTAGTAATAAATTTGTAAACAGCTGTAACGTTTTAAAAAGAAAATTTATTTAATCAGAATATGTACAAATAGATGCAATGCACGTTTTCCAACGAGATACAAGTACATTTATTCCAGTTTTGTCGAAGCTCGAGTTTCTGGTTCGAAGAAACTGAGTGAAGACATTTTTGACAGTAGCTTCATTATTAAAACTTTCTTCCGTCAAAAAGTGATCCAAATGTTTAGAGAAATGGAAATATATTGGTGAGAGGTCTGGCGAATATGGAGGGTAAGGAAGAGTCTCATAGCAAAACTTGTTTAATTATTGGACCGTTACATGAGGTTGTGCATTATCATGAAGCAGTATCACTCAATCCCTATTGACAAGCCTAGGTCGTTGGACTATCAACTTCTGATGCATTCCATTCAAGTGAGCACAGTATTTATTAGCATGGATGGTTTCGGCAGGTTGTAGGAACGAATGGTGGATAACTCTAGCTACAGACCACCAAACAGTTACCATTATTTTCTTTGGATGAAGGCTTGGTTTCGGCATGTGTCTCGGCGCTTCATCGGCATCTAGCCATTGGGCCAATCGGCGACGATTATCGCATAAAATCCACTTTTCATGGCAGGTGACAATTCGGTGCCAACAACGGTTCCTTTTTGTTGCGGGAGAGAAGAGAACTTGAAATCTCCATTCGACACGTCATGTTTTGCTCGGTAAGACCATGCGGGACCCATTTGTCAAGTTTTTGACTTTTCCAAGTTGTTGCAAAAGGCGGAAAACTAAAAACTGAACTGAAACCTTGAGAACGCCTAATTTCTTGGTAAGATCCCTTATGGTTTGACGGGGAGTCAGACTTCACTAATGCACGCAGCTCGTCTTTATCGATCGATTGTTTTAGGTGTGTCCACGTCGCTGCCGAGGTCCATATCTCCGGATCGAAATTTTTTATTTTATTTTCGAACTACCGCCGAGTGGTTCGTTCTATCACTGTATCAGGCCCGAATGCGCTGTTGATATTCCTTGTTGCTTCCGTTGCGTTTTGCTTTAATTTAATTCGTAGAGTAAATGTAGCCGTTTTTTATTCACTTCCATGTTCATTTTCTCTTTTTTATTTTTTACGATCACCAGGAAGTGCAAAGCAAAAATGACTCCATAAACTAAGGTAGCAGTACTTATACTTGAATATGTCATATCATTTGCGCCGCCTTGTGCCAAGATAATACACTAAAATTGCAGCCAACTTTATGATATTGCTTAAGGGGTAACACCACTGTAAATTTTTCACAAAATTGATTTTATTTTTTTAGGCTTAAAAAATACTTTGAACCTTTTAGAATATGGGGAAAAATATTTCATACCTCAAAGTATTTTTTTTTGCTTGTAATTTTGAGCTCTTCCCCAAGCGCGTCGGACCGCTCCGAAACGACACGTGCGTCAGATGAATACCTGCTGGGAAGGTACAGCCTAATGTCCTACGTTTTGATTTCTATCTTCTCAAATACAAAAACAGATGTCATTATAAAGCATTTATATTCAGGTAGAAGCATTTCTAATCAATAGTACGTAGAGTGAAGTATGTAGAGTGAACACGTGTACAAAAAGGACATAATTTCGTCGCATGAAATCACGATTTTTGTGTGTAGTGCTGATTTTTAACAGTTTATTTGTAATTTTAGAGTGTTAAAAAGTTATAAGAGAGCGGAATGTCTCCAAGATTAAAAAATTGAGAAATGGGCTTCCAATTGGAATGAGGATTGAATACCTAGAATGGGACTGGCAATTAAGGTTCAGAGGCGAAGACAAAGTGGGAAAAACCAGTAAGCACTTGCCAGGTTCGATTGAGAGGATAGCGAATCGTTATGCGGGCTTCCTGATCGGGAACCTGGTTGATTGACTGAGGCTTTTGGAGTCATCAAAGAATGGTAATAGCGCTATGACGATGGGTTTATTAGTTAAAGAACAAATTTCTGTGTGAGCTGATTTTCAGAAATTATTTTGAAATACTAACATGCCTTCAATTATTATTTTGCATTTTTGTGGTTCCAAATGAATTTCTCAACTTTTTTCGCTTCTAAGATCTACTGTCTGATCGAATTTCTTGAAATAAATACAAAAAATAGCTATATTGGATTGTTCTCATAGTTACGTATATTTTAGTGTTCGGGTAAATCTTATTTGATAAAAAATTTTACACAGTCGTTTAATCTTATGTGCTTAGTTTGCTAACAAGTGCTTATAAATATGAAAACACAAATTCACTACTTAAATGAAAAAGACTCCGAATTAAATTAACAAAACTACTAAAATAATACTATTTGCATCTTCTTAATATTTATATACCTGCTTTACAAAATACATTTTTAGAATTCAGCAGAAATTTTTTCATCGGATGGTTTCAAGTAATTCGTGAAACATTGTATCTGCGATTGCTGGATTTGTCTAAGATCTCGAAGATTTTGCGATGTGCTCAAATAAATACTTATAGATCTTAGAAGGTTCAATCAATGCAAGGAAAAATATTCTTTTTCACCCTAAGAATAATCATTTGATTCGATTTTAATGCTAACTTCGTTACATGACTAAAATTTAAACATTAGCGTTTCATATTTGTTTTTGTGCTTGTGTGTAAATGTTGAAACTTGCACTATTTATATAATATTACGATATTTATTACAGGTATATGTCACAGGACATTTTATATAAATTTTTGTTTTTACTATATCACATACTGCGTAAGGAATGTCCATTGAATGAACCCCAGAGTTGAAACAATTCATTGCCATTTTAGTTGTGTTAACGCCATTTTTGGATAAAATGTACATCGGAAGCGGCGTAAGGAACATGAGTTGATGGGAAAAGTCACGCTTAGAAAACCTTTTCGATAATTTCCGATAAACTAGTGTAGGTTCCCACGACTAGGCCCACAAGGCCTACTATTATGATGATAGCATTGCTCGTTATCAGCCACACTCGCTTCGCGCCACTAACGTAATACCAGAATGTACAAATTTGAATTAATGCTGGAAAAGCTAATCCTAGAGCCGATAAGCAAAGTGCTCCGAACAGTGAGATGAAAAGTTCAAGATTCGGAATGGCAACAGCAAGAAGAACTGAAAAATGAAAAGCAAATATTAGTCAAAATAGTTTAAGGTCAGGTCATTTTTTTTTGTTTGTAATCTGGATATATTCAACTAAAAAGAATACTCACAGGTGACCAATACTAAAAGCGTCCTGCAAACGTACTCCCAGAATACCTTCTTTGACGTGATATTAAACTTCTTGGTAATAATATCGTTCCATGTAATATCGATGGCAACATAGCAAGCAAGGCCGTGCGTGACGAAAATGGCGAATGCCAATGTTCCCTTAACGCTCTGTGCCAATCTGTAAATAAAAAAAGTAAGTAATCGTTTTACTCTTCTCTTCTGCATTGGGTGAAAATCCTTGGTAAAGGACAGGACTTACATGTCTTCTTCTGGAAGATTCAACGTAATAGAGCCTTCCGTGAAGGGTCCAAAATTCAAATAACCGAACAACCCCATTCCAACATACAAGAGAACAATCATTACCATTGAAATATTCAGGACTCCGCATTGGCTAATGAATGCGTGAGGCGTTTTCATTTCATTCTCCAAAGGAAGTATCTGTTGGAGAATCACGTGGAAACGTATGAGAAAATTTTTTTAATCTAATATATCAAATAATTTATAGTTGATAGATATGCTTGTTACTTCATTTAAATTTTTTAAATAAAAATCTTAAATCACTTTTTGGAGATCCTGGCATGTGAATCCCTTTTATAGAGCAAAGGGATTAGATTAAGTATGATACATAAGGCTGAGGCATGGTAAGGTTTGAATATAATAAAAAAATACTTAAATAATGGATTTAATTGAGTTATTTATTTTATGTAATTTTGTAAATGTTAAAAACTTTAAAAGTTACTTAAAGATTCTCTGACCAATTAAAATAAAAGAAGAATCTAGCAGGATCTTGGGAACTTAGTTAAGCGAACACAAACGGGCATGGGAATTATTCACTTATGCTTCCGGTTGTGCGACCTAAATGACTTAACAACTCTGATTTTCTCAGGCACTGATAACCACTCTCGTTCAAGGAAATGCGATCCCTGCTTTTTTTCCACCTTTTTTGCTAGATGGCACACTTTGCATGACTTTTCATGGCTCCGGTTACCTGCTCTCATATTCTGCTGGTGTTAATGCCACATTGGACTGTTAACGTTCGTTTGATACCTATGATGTCTTGCAATATTATTGTTGGTATTGCATAAGGCCTTCTGATTTTCAGTTTTTGGAATTTCGTTTCCTGGTAGTGGCCCCATTTTATTAGTTACAAGTATGTGCTTACAATGTATGGTTAGATCTGTACGTGTCAATCTCAGGAAAGTTCCCAGTGAGTGCAAATCTTGGGATTCACTAGTTTGTTTCAGTTACGCAAGGTAGCTTGTTGCAATCCCGCAACTAGGGAGCTTCAAAAGGTGATAAAGAATCGAGCACGAAATAGACGTTACCCTTGCTGCGTCTCAATATAAAATCATGTTGCTAAGACGCTTTAAACGACCGGTCGGCTCCTTCAGGTTGTTAAGCGAACCCACAGCGTAGCCACAGCCAGCGATAACACCTCGAACCATAGCGTAATGATAGCACTAATACTTTAAACAAATCTCCGATCCCATGATGTTTGATGAAAATTATTTGAATTTTATTTGGATTGGTAAATTTTCTCTCATTTTTGCGTAAACGAAACACATCCCACTCGGAACTTTTGATTTAATTCACCCAGAACACTCCACTTTTGTATAAAATCACAATACAATACAAATATAAATCAACTTGTGGTTTTGCTATCTCTTTCCAGGCGAAGCCAGCCAAGAGTGTTAAAGCTGTGTGTCCTCACGCTCTGAGCCAAACGAGCAAGATGACGTATTGAAGAGTGTTTTTTGAAAAATTGTGCACATTGAATATAAAACTGTATCTTTTGAGCTGGTAAACGTGCCATAAGGCAATCCTTTTCCGTCGAACAATAATTCTTTTCAATCTTCAAAAGGGACCTGATTCAATATACCAACTACCTTCACTTCCCGAAAAGTTCAGACTGCTTCTGTATCAACTATGCGCCAATCCGTCTGTACTTTGAACTGTCACTTCAAAACAGGGCCAGTGGGCTAAAATATCATCAGTGAAATTATTTTAGAGATGAAGAATGCAATGTTATGCCGTGGTTTTTAGACAAAATGCGCATTCTTTGAGTAATTCTTTGAAGCGTGATGAAGTATATCCTGACAATATGTCACTATCTCTGAAAAATCCACTCTTGTTCACTATGCGAATGACGGTTATTAAGAACAATCATTAACTCCTCGTGTAAGGACCTATTGCTGTTTTACTATCTAATTCCAGATGGTTCATCTTGTCGCCCTACAGAAACAAAGATGATTTCCTGGCTAGAGGGAAGTGCCTGTTTCAGTTCTGTGAAGGTGGATTGCCTCAATAAATTGAGGCAATTGTTGACTAAGCTTGGACAATCTAGAAGAAAGTGTGCTGCATTTTCTTTCTTCCTCGCTGTTGACTTGGCACATGTGATTCGTTTTGGATTCATATTCATTTGACGTGTCGACCATAAAGATTTTGCTCTTTTAGAATTACCAACATTGTTCTTACGCCATTTCTGCTTTCAGGGGCTTCCCATCATCCTGCACTCGTTATGAAACCAACCGGTCTAACGCTGTTGTCGGCAATGTCGATTTGCTCTCCGAAATTATTTGTCTTCATCCGTAAAGATTCGTATTCATTTCTGTGGCCAGATTGTCTGCAAACTTTTTCAACAGAAAAGTCTTGGTATTGCGATGAGGTCCATTGATGAAGTCCCCGTTTACCTCATCCGTTTTGGAAACAACAGCTTACACCACTATTGTAATGCCAGATGTAAAGTCCAGTTTGAAATCCATCCAGTATACCCTTGTTCAATGGCTAAATCCCCCAATTTCTGATGCTCCCTAACGATGCATCTCTGAAAATAAATTTGTCGAGTGACATGAAGTATAGAAGTGTTTGCATTCCAGTAGGTTTCAAAGTCCTTATGGCGTAATGTAATACCAGGGTAGTCCATTTGCTGAATCGTTTGAGTACTTTTGCAATGGTTCTCTTTTGTTTGTGTCTTTTTTTCTGTTCTCTTCTGTATTTTGTCTTTACTAAAGCTTCGTAAGTGGCCTTAGATTTGACTTTAAGGCCCCAAGATTCCCCTGTTGTCTTGTTATTATTAAAAGCGTGTTGTAGCTCAATGTTTGAGTTCCTCTTTGATTAGCATCCAAGTTAGCTTGGTATCCAAGATTACTCTTACATACTTTACTTTTTCAATCAAGCGTAGGTAAAGGGTAAAGGGGTTGAGGGTAAAATGTTATTTCGGTTGTGAGCGTTTTTGTAAAACATATGCTTAGTTCCGGTAGGTACTATAAAAGAAGAGTACTATCTTCATCAAAACTGGCTTCCGAGAAACTTCCACTGACCAGAGATATCGTCAACGTATGTTTGTGTTGTGAAGTCCTTATATCATTGACTATTCAGTTAATTGTTAGTAGCCTATCAAGTGAGAATGCTATTCCATCCTGTGGAATTATTTAAAGTTTTCCGTTTTCTTTGGCGATAATCTACCTTCTAGTTTCAAGTCCAAGATAGCAAATTGACGATAGCACAAAAAAGCATATCTTTCTTGACAACTTTTTGATATTGCAGAGCTACTATAATTACATCATGTAGGTTGGTGAGAACGGAATATTCATCATTGGTACCAGCACTGTCCATTAAAAGTTGTCACGGGTCTGAAGCGTTGGACAATTCATACAACTTCCAGTGAAATCAAAATAAGCCTAGGCTAAGTACAGCGAAAGTGAGAGTTGTTTGTCTTATCTCCAACAGAGAGAAACCTCAAAACGTCAAAAATTCGTCTCAAAAAGGGACTTTTCGACATTTTAATCAGAATGATCGGAGAAGACCAATCGCTGGTAGCTGATACCTTCAGTATCTCGTGAAGCTCTGCATCAATGTGTCCCAGTATGAATAGTGAGACCGCATAGTATCTCTGTTAAATGCGAACCAAAAATGTCTTCACAAGTTGTATAGCTCGATTCGTTTCTGCAGTTCGTAAATCCCCTCTCCAAGAGTGCTTCGAGCAGTTGTTTCTCATCTCAACTCAATCCTGAAAACTCTCTCAGACAGGATGTCTTAAGCGGCTCCGTCTCATCTATCAAATTCCTCTGACTTATTCGTATCTAGGTTCGCATTGAACTGCTGAATGAAATCGGCTTCCAGGATTACTTTCTGGGATTAATTGGGAGCAGCCCAAACTTTTGACTACCGGGTTTTGTTGGGATGGTGGACTTCCAGCTCGCGCCCAAAGGGGTTCAACGAATTGTCGTAAGCTGGAGTTTCAGAATAATGTTCATATTCATGAGTTAACCAAAACCTAGATCTGACCTCGATCTTATCTCGATCTCGCCTTAATTTTCAATACCCTGGTATGAACCCTGGAAGTTACGACTAACCAAATATTAGGAGAGAAATTAAAGCTACCAGGCCACACTTTCATCAACATTTCCATAGGAAACGGGTTTTTAATTGTATCCTTTCTCAAACAACTTTAATGAAAATACTTACCACACCAATAGCTTCTAATGCAAATAATACTGTTCCGAAGAATAGAGGAAAATTTTTCAGTTCCCCAAATGCTTCTCTGTTGTCCAAGGATAATGGTTCGCGGAAAATATAATACAAGATAATTCCAAATGATACGAGCGTAACTGCATTGGCGATGGTCGAAAATGGAGCTAAGTATTTCAGATTGCGTACCTGAAACATAAATTATAACAAAATGCCATTTAATTTCAAACTAAAATTGTTTCAAAATTCAAATGATTCAACGAAAATAGTTTTAAACAAACATGATCTCCACTTGAAATTACTTCACGGTTTCATGATTGAGGTTACAATGTTTTGGCAAAATTTTACTCCATTTTCTGTTTTTCCGAGTACACAATTTTCACTTTGCATTTTCATGTGTGTAATGGAGATCACGTGATTTAATGTCTGTGCTATGACTTTGTGCTTTTGTCTGCACTTACGTCCAGCTCTGAACACTTACCCAATTAATTAGAATCAGCGGCAACAATATGATGAGCATGTAGATACGAACATCCGGTTTGTCTTCCATATAGTAGTCCGCGATGGATTTAATATTTGACGAAACAAACACTACATACACGCAGCACGTTCCCAGCTGGTAGATTAGCAAAAATGTGTTAACAACGCTCCTGTAATTCGGACAAGAAATGCAAAAAGTTTACTACCTATCCGGTGAATCATATACGTTACAAGGTAAATTCAAAGTTTTCAATTTAGAAATAAATGAACAATATACGGAGCCGAAGGCCATTTGTTGCTAATTTCTTCAAGCGCATTTAATTGCGTTTATTAATTTATTTATTCTTGACTTTTGAAGTGTTTTAACAATAGCAGCCAGATGACGCAATTGAAATAATTTCAATTTTTTAGGTCTCGTACCTAGTTACCCATCGGAAATGTAATCATGGGATTAAAATGCAGAGTAAAGATAAAATCTGCGTAGTGGACACGATGTCAACTGCCAGGATGTTGAGGTGCGGCCAGGATGTCTTGGCGAAAAATCATGAAAAGATGACTAAGAAACTGAAAAGTTTTCTTTCTTACGCTTAAATTTCGAGTCCGATAGTAAACTAGAGAAGGTGTTTTGGACCACATAAAAGGACTATGGCGTTGTGGGAAGAAAAACGAGTTTTGCAAGACGCATAAAGCAAAGACCGAAGAGCGGTTACAATGCTGAAAGGATAATCCTAAGAAACACAAACGAATGGTGAGTGGCGATCAAAGGGTGCGAATAATTGTGATCGGATCTTCATCCAAAGATCCTCTAGTACTTCGGTCCTGACAACTTTTCGGTACTGCTGTCCTTCATCAAAAAAATAGTTTATGAATATGAAATGCGTGCTTGAATTTGAAGCGTAAAAAGGCAAATTTCTTCAACAAAAAAATAAAAGAATTTAAAAATAGATTGAGCTCAATTTAATCCTACTTCGAAACGGTAGTGTTAAAATTTCCTCGGATTTTTTGAGAATGCGACAATCTTTATTGCTATTTCACCGGCTTTTCTGTACGTTAGAAACAACACGCAGTGGATGGAATAATGTGAGTCGCATCCTTTTAGTATAATCAGACATGGCTCATTGTCTTTTAGTCTTTTAGTCTTGGGTCCCCAGCAAACTTTCTCGGAACAGAAGCCTCAACCAAAGCATCCGGAGTGTTAGAGAGCAAAAGGTACAGCGACTTATGATTTTTTTTATGATTCGAAACATTATCAGCGTATCTCTAGGTAGTATTAATATCCTTTAGCTGACGAAAACAATTTTTTTGCAACCAAAAAATTTTACAACCTTTTCTCAATGTATTGCATGAATAAAATCCGAAGAATGTCCTCAAATAATTAGTTAGTTTTCTTATATTTTATAATATAAATTATTTCATGTTGTTTCAACATCCTCTTTAACCCTTAACAACTTACCACCGGTCTCTCAGACACCTCTCGAAGTGTTTTTTGTTTATATTTCGGCGTCAGCGCATCGTTGAGTTTCGTGCGTCCGTGTACCTTCCCCCCGTGTAACTTCTTGTCAGTGTCGCGCGAGCCACCAACGAAGTCGTACGTGCCCGCATTTGTCCACGGTAAGGGTCCAAACATCGTCAGCGGTCTGTGGTACCGATGGTAAGTGGTTGCGTTATTTTTTTTATCATTGTTTTTTTTTTTTTTAGTTTGCAGTGAATAATGGCTGCTAATGACGAATTTATTGCTAGATGGTTAGAAGAAGACCTGTCAGATGAAGAGGACATAATAGATGGAGATTTTAGTGATGTTGAAATCGATATTAATGACGACCACGTCCTAGAAGAAGCTAGTGGATCCGATTCTGAAATTGAATGCGAGGAGGAATCTACGTGTGTAAGCGGAACCACTAATCTTCAAAATAGAAGCTCGCCTCCTATATCGTCTGTTCAATCTTCATCAGATGCCGCTGTCAGAATTGTGATATCGTCCCAGAAAAATGAAATTTTTTTTGGTGAAAATCGATTTCGTTGGTCGTCTGAGCCTCCATCTATTCGTTCAAGGACATTACAACATAACATTGTACAAGAAAGAGAGGGTATAAAGCCAGAGTACAGATCGCTTTTAAATGCTTCTTCTACTCCTCTCGAAGTCTGGAGTCTGTTTTTTTACCAACGAAATTCTAGAAATAATTGTAAGTAACACCAACCGAAAAATTCGCGAAATAAGACCTAAGTATAATAAGCAAACGAATGTTCAAGATACGGATTTGATAGAACTAAAAGCATTCATTGGATTACTATTATATACCGCCATTTTTAAAGAAAATCGTGAACACTATTCGTCATGGTATAAAACAGATGGTACTGGCAGAGAAATAAACAGATGTATCATGAGTAAAAGCCGGTTTGAAGTTTTACTGAACACCATACGATTTGATGATGCCGCTGCAAGAGAAGCACGGCGAGAAACTGACGCATCGGCACCTATTTCAGAGATATTTGACAGCTTTATCAAACAGTGCCAAGCTGTTTATACGATTGGTAGCTACGCCTGTATCGATGAAATGTTGTTAGCTTTTAGAGGAAGGTGCCGATTTAAAATGTATATGCCAAAGAAACCAGCCAAATACGGCATACAAATATTATGCATTACAGATGCAAGGTCTGGCTACCTTCTCAATGCCTATATTTGCTTAGGTAAAAACTCTGATGGGGTAAATTTGCCTTCATACAGTCGACTGAAAAAACAAACACAGGGAGTGATGAGCAGCAAACAAAGCAGTCATTATGCTCTCAAGTATACACCACTCTCTAGAGGTCGATGAATGTACAAAGAATCCAGAGATTATTTTATTTTATAACAGTACTGAATTTGGTGTAGATTTACTGGATCAGAGATGCTCGAACTATTCTACGGCCCGTCGTACACGCTGATGGCCGTTGGCCATATTCTATAGATTACTTGACGTGTCAATTTCGAATGCTTATGTCGTTAGCTTATCAATCAACGCACAAAAGAAAGAAACTCGATGACACTTCATTAAGAAGCTCGCAGAACAACTCACAATACCAAATATGCAGTGAAGAGAAAAAAATATCAATCTTCAACGGGATATCAGAATTGCTCTTCGTCGGATCCTGATAATCAATAGAACAGACACTCCGGCAGTTGCAGGTGGTAGCTCTGATAGGCTAGAAGTATGTAAGACTTGCTCCACTTGCTACCCAAAGAAAAAGCGCAAGAAAAAGTACCTGTGTTTTGAATGTAAAGCCCCAATATGCCTCGAATGCTCAAATAAGCTGTGCAGTAACTGCCGAGAAAAACTATAAATATGTAGGTTGCAATTTTACAGAAAAAAGGACAATAATGATCCAAAGATAATTTTCCTGTGTTATTTGATTATTAAACTTCAGGAAATAAGTAAAAAAAAAATTATTAAGTAGTTCTATTATTTACGATCTCCGTTACCAAATAAGTCGTTAATTTTTGTTAAAATTTGAAGTCTGACTAGAAGTTATGTTTTTTTTCACAAAAGTTGATTTTATTTCGTGTTTTTTTTTCTTTTAATAAATAGTTTATACTTTTGGAATGTCTATTACAATAAATCTTTTATCTTTAACTATTTATAATAAACAAGCCACTTAATGCCCGCGGTCTCCCTGACCGGTGGTAAGTTATTACGGAAGCAAAACAAGTGGTAAGTAGCTAAGGGTTAATTAATTAATTAATTAATATCGCTTAAAATTTTATTATTTATTAAATTTTCGCATTAAGTGTTCGCCCGAAATTGAAAGGTATTTAAAAAAGTCTTTAAAAATATTGATGTTGCTTATCTAGTTTCAGGTTAAAAGTATTTACTACTTGCTGCTTCCAATTCAAGGAAAACTCTTCCTGGCTTTTCTTGGATGCAATGCGAAGAAAATGAACAATAGAGCTTATTCTATATTGCCTTTACTCGACAAGCATATCCCTGATAACCACTTTATGGAGATTTTAAACAACGTTCAGAATAAAAAAAAGCAGAACAGTATAATAAAATTGTTTAGTTTCCACAATACTGTACTCAAAAAGTGGTCCTTTAGGAACTAACCGCAGTAAATTAACCAAAGTTTTATATCATTGGTCTGAGGAAGTTGTTTATAACTAATGAAAGTATAGTTTTTTTTTAACACTCTCTAATCTCAAACGAAACTGGCTATTTTACAGATATCATCCCTGCTAACTCAATTACACAATCATCCTGTCTCTAAAGGTGAGAAAAATTATCAATTTCTTTAGAAATTCATTAATTCCATTAAATTTACACTCAAAAACAACAACATATCTGGCAGGATCATCAACTCATTATCAGACTCAAACCCTTTTAGAAAATGATGCGAACAGTGGCAGAGTCTAGCTAGTCTAGTGTCTGACCACTACCTGGAGCTTTGTATAACGAAAATGTACTTACGTAATATATGGTGCACATGCTTTACACCATGATGGTCCTTCGCTCAAGGCTGCTTCTGCCACTCCTGGATAATTCATGCTAGGAACCTGTTGCATTAAAATGATTTCATAGAATGTATTTTATCAGTTTAGAAGAAGTTTATTATTAATTTTATTTATATTTTTAATAGTTAAAATAAAATAATATTTAAAATAATAGAAGTGAATCTTAAAAAAGTTTATTTAATGCGTAAACGATTTTCATTTTACTCATCCCTTTTAATAAAGAGGTTTGAGAAAAAAGAATAAACAAAAGGAGAAGAAAATGGAGAAGGGAAAAGAAAAATATATTTAAATTCAGGAAAATTATTTAAAGCATCATTTAGTCACCTTTTTCCGTTTACATAGCTCATATTCAGCCTTAACCAGCAAGTGTATGCAGTATGTACAAATGAAGCCAATGACCATCGTACCAACAGTTCCTGGTATATAGCCTGCATTTCGGAATGCGTTTGGCATAGCCAAAATACCTGTGCCAAGTGATCCTTTGAGCAAATGGAACATTGTTTCGGCATTACTAGGAAGAAAATGAATCATACGTTCAGCTTTATTTTTACATGATATTACGTTAAAAGTGTTTATTATTTTATTTCAAGATTTTATTGTTTTTATCAAGATGTTTTATATCAAGATAAAGGTATTTCATCAAATCGGTGAGCCAAAGATATACTTTTATAAGATCTTTTCTGTAGTTTCGCGGTCGAACAGGCCTGAACACTGCCTGAAGGTGAGTCCCAAACAGCTCCGCTTTGACCGCAACCTTACAAATTTACCTTAAATTAGACTTTTCAGCTATAGTTAATCAATACCTTGAAACAGGGTATCTGATATTGATAAGGATGAACCTGATATGGAACGAACCAAAAACTTGATTGTAAGCGAAGCTCGACACTTCAGAGCAAGCTGTATGTTCTTGTTGAAAAAGGGGAGGGAACTTTAATACTAACGATATTGAACTGGGTATACCTTGGCTGGATTCTAGAGTGATAAATTCCTGTCAGCCAAAGTGGGACTTTAGAAATATTCCGGCCGTAAAACCGCGCATCTCAAAAGGTACAAAATTGGTGAACTCTAGAAAACAACAGGACAAGCAAACAATAAAACATAACACTCGACATCCTGAACAGTGCGTCCAGTCGCCCATAGACTTAGCTTTTCGTCTCCCTATGGCACGCTATGAAGAGGAATATTAAAAAGTTCGCTTGCATATACACGAGATACATACCATCGTTTGGGAATTTGATGAGGACAAAAGGCAAGATTGGTAGGAACATGATGGACGTGGTTCGTAACTCATTCTCCGTCGGAGATCTAAAAGCCGCAAGTCCGCAATGTTCTGGTAGTCAACTGTGAGTACTGTGTAATAAATAAAGTTTTTTTTTATAGTTGCAGGGAAAAGGTCAAAAGGCATGGCACCAGGATAAAGCATTCGTCAGAATTGCAGCGTATAAGTGGCCCAGTAGATACTAAGCTCTTTCGTAAACAATCCATCTATTCCAAAGCTATCCACAAAAGATCATTATCAGACTGTGCGTCCTTTGCGAGAAACAAAATTTAAGCGAGCAGTTCTTTCCATGCGGCTGCAAAATGCTCCAGGATCTGATTATCGACATGCGAATATATTACAATTGGCTTATGGCACACACCTTAGCCTATTGCGATTGAATAGGTCTTCCTATCCTCTCTTCCCTGAGTAATGGGAGGATAGGAAGACGCGTACTAATCAAAAATTGAATGGAGAGTCTAAGTCAACTTCTGCATAATATTGACCGGACATGCCAGGCACAGTTATTGCAAAGGAGCTTCACCAAAAATGTATGGCACACTTGCGCGGAAAAGGGACATATTCGATTGCATCAGCATGCAGTACAGGCTCTGATTTAGTCGTTTTGGTTTTTCTTATCATAGAGTGGAAAAATAATTGTACTTTTGAAGACTCGAAAACATAGCGTAACCAATAATACACAAGAGAAAAAATAAAAGTGGATTTTTGTCTATATTAATGCGTTGTTAAAATTATACTTGCTTTACGCAAAACAGAGAAGAAATTCATCATTCAAAATAAAATTCCATTTGTTTTGATTGAACACCATTAAATTCGGAGTTTGTTCGAAGTTTAAGTGCTGTACGTTTACGTACTTGAACCGATTGAAAAAGTAAATACCTTTCGTGACCTCTGAAACAATTTTCATGATTTCCCTCGGCTCTGGCTTCCTCCTGCAGAACATAAAGTAAACTCAAGCTAGATGGGTAGCGTGAAAATCGAACGATGTAGTTAAGAGGACGAATCTTAATAAAGTTAAATGCAAGATTTTTATCACTCATTTTTTTTACTCAAGGTGTAGAGCGCTAGGTCACATCCCTCCGTGACATGGTTTGTATATCCTATTTGCAACCAGTCAAAATATTAATGCATCCAGAACTTATCTTGACTTATCTTGAATTCGGCTGGATCCGAAATTCGTTCTAAATAGGCTTGTAATATCAAGAAGGTGCCGAAAATGTGAATCCTTTCTATTTCAATTAGTATAAACAGCCAATCTACATTCTGTCGTGACAGTTTATATGATGGAATTAACCGGTCCCAGGCGAGTCTCCTCAAGGTGACACCCTCCATTGGAATATCAGTTCTGTTCGAGGGTAAAAGATCCTTTTCCGCCTAGAGCGAGTATGAAATTGTTCATAATTTGAAACAGCATATCTGTTGATAGTGATAACATCCCTTAACTATTGAAAAACAACTTTAATTGCAGCCAAAAAAATCAAAGTTGTTTCTCCATATATACATTGAGCTATAAGGTCTTCCAGAAAGTTATGGCCGATAGTCTCATTTCAATTTTCAATCCATATGCACACATTGATTTAAGATATATATGACTGTCTCTCTTTATCATTGTATTTACACACATGCACCCTCCTGACAAATGAAACAAACATGTCTCATGTCATTATTAAGTTAGACGCGATCGGGAAAACATGTGTACCGATAAAGTTCATTTACGTCCCTGTATTTTGTACGAATCCCAACAAGGGAGAAATGCTACAGAAGCGTATTAAAATTTAGTAAAATTGTTTGGTAGAGATGCAGTTTGTGAAAGAATGTGCAGAAGATGGTTTGAAAAATGTCAAGCAAGTGATTTCATCATTAGTGACAAGCCACGTTCAAGACAGCCATTTTGGATCGGTGACGACATTATCAACACAATGATAGAGCAACATCCTTTTTGACAGTAGAGCAGCTGAGTTCAACTTGTCAAACCATTTTCGACCATATTCAGACGCTAGGATTGGTATTAGATATTCTAGATGGGTGCCTCCATCAGTTAAGTGAGAAAAATTTGCATGGTCGAGTCGTCATTTGATCGTTACAAAAACGAACCTCTCTTGGACCGGATGATAACTTGTGATGAAAAATGGATTATGTCTGAACATATCGTGGGGAAAAGAGCATATTGCTAACCCAAACAGCCTGCCCCATTCACTTCTAAGTCGAGCTTAGATCTGAAGAAAATAATGTTTTGTACATGGTGGGACATGCAAGGTCCAATACATTACGAACTTTTAAAACCTAAACGATGGAAAGTATACTCTATAATAAAAATTCAATCATAAATATTCTGTCAATTCAAAAACAGGCAGATCTCTCCGGTAGGCCTAATAAATTCAGGGAATTCATTAAAAGAATTGTCGGTTATTTTTTTTTCGGTTATTAGGAGAACTTCTATCGAGTTTGGAAATTCTTTGGATATTTTAGCGCTTACCTACGTGTGCCCTATGACAAGAGTAGCAAGGAAGCGTAGGCTAGTGATGAAATACAACGCGTTATTGACGACTATATATAGTCCATGAAATGTGAAATGTATGAAAAGTGAGCCAAGTTTCTCAGTAACTTTTAAATCATGGACTAAGGAAAGGCATAAGAGTGATCGTTATATTGGCTATTACCAGACTCGTTATTGATTGTTGCGGATATTTTCAGTTTATAAAATCGCTATATCTAGGTCTTCAGATTGCATATTGAACACTGAAAAAGGGGTTGAATTTATTAGTGTTAGAGACAGGGCTGACAGAACAGTTAGGTTGTCGAAACATTGGAAACTCTGTCTAGACCTATCAAAAAATGATGTATAATATTTGATATGAAACATTGAATTTCTGACTGCACATAAGCATATGCATGAATCCAGTTCGAATTTTGATGAAAGCTTGTTTCCGTCACACCCTCATTGAATCAAACAAATGTACATATTTTGAAATGATTCTCATTTCATCCACTTTTTGACTTCAGAGAATCCCAGTCTGCGACGGCAAGCAGGCCGCATGTTATTTAGCTGTGATGAAAAGAAATTCCTGGAGGATTCTTATGAGTGTAGTCAAAGCAAAGATTATCATGAACGGTGAGTTTTGGGTCGTCCTCATAAAGAATGCATTGAATATGCTGAGGTGAACATGCATCGTCGAGACAGTCATCCCCAAAATAGAGCTGACATCGCAGATAACCTTCGAAACATTGAAACATCAAAATCTAGTCACGTTGCATCTCTCTGCCGGAAAGGAAGTCACCAATGAATTCTTCACAAAGTTATGTCCTATGCCGTATAAAAGGATAGTTTAGTTTTAGCTTCGCACTGAGCACAGCCAAAAACTAAGGCAACCGAATGGTTTCAACTAAAACGTAGAACTGAAACCCACGAAATTTTCTAACATATACGCTAACATTTTTGAAAGATGATCGCTGACTTCTAAGGATTTGAATGGCGGGAAGTTTTAATCCTGATGTTAAACATAGCTTGCACGCTGAGCGTGTTACTGAAATGTTTATTTCAATATTGTTTATATCTGAATTTCAACTAAGTTTCTAAAAAATTTTTAAAATGTTTCGACAGACCCATTCCTGAACCAATGGGTCAGGGTAAAAGAGTTCACAAAAAATTAAAACGATTTAAAATCACTTGCGAAATGAGTGCAGAAGATGTTTGGGTATGCTAACACGCATACATTTAGACTATTATCATGAAGTACGCTCCGAGAGCTATAAAACTACTACACATTTCTAATAAGTGTATATTGTTCTTATATTGGAACACGTTCCCGCTTCATTTCAGTTTAAACAAAAACATAATCTCAACTATTTGTTACGCTGCAAAATCAATTACCTAATATTGCACGTCATTCAATTTTAATTATTGAGCGCCGTTTATAGCTCAACTAATAGCATGACCACTAGCAGCTACAAAATGATTTATTTATCTGTATAAAAATTATTAACTTACGTGGTGGGCAGGTGTACTGTTCTGTGCAGATAAGGATCGTAGTCAGCTTCTGCAATTATCTTTCCCTTTTCTGTTAGCTCCATAACATATTGCGACTTATTGGCCAAATTCTTGCTGCGAAATAGAAAAAAAAACCCTTAAAAATTGGCAAAACTCGAATAAAAATCACTTACCCCTTTTCCACTTTGTCGCCATCATCTGTAACGAATCCTGCATTGTGATACGAGTTACTCATGTTGAAACCCTTGCTCGACCAAGCACCAACGAATCTGCCATGAAAAATAAATAAATTAATAAAATTCAACCATTTGCACTTATAACATTTAAACTTAAATAGGGAAACACTTCCGAATTTCACTTCCTCCTTAGCAATATTCATTTTTGACGTCCTAGCTCTACGTGATCCTGAATCAAATTTCCGCGACTCGACTTTCAAATCCAACCGAATCGAATAATTTCAACAATGGGAAAATTCAACTACTAGCGCAGATTTGTTTTATATGTAAATATATCAATTGACAGTGTCATGCGAAAACGCTTTTAAGAACTTGAACTTGGCACTAACTATTCCGAATGTTTGTTTATTTATTTTAAGCATTTACATTTATTTAAAAGTCATGTCTGAAAAACGCAACCTGCAATTAATGCAACTACTGCAACGCTTTCGTAATAGATATGATAAATTCCTCGAAACATTTCAAATCAATTCTGAGACCTCAGTTTATATTTAGCAATAATTAATCTAACTGAATTAAAGTGCAAGAAGTCAGTTTTTCGGATTAGTCGGCAAGAAGATCATTGAAATCAGGAAAATTCCGCGATGTTTTCGTATTCTGTGTAGAGTTTGTCAGCTGCAATAAATGGCATCGCCAAGAAATTCTCTCCGCCTATTAGGCTCATTACATATGTTTTTATGTTTATTTTCAGTGCTTTCAATTAAATGCTGAATTTAAAAATAAACGAATTTGTTTTTGCATTAATACAAAGAAAATATGGCATGGTGGACATAAGGCACTGCGACGTACGTGTTGGCGCTTACGGGGAGAAAACACCTCACAGGTGAAGTTTTTGAGTGTTGTTACTCACGTGTGGCAAATTCTTGTTGATACGATTTCAGAATGCATCATATTACGAAACAGGGGCGGGCCCATATTTACACTGTTTATCAGCTCATTATAATTATTCTTACGTCGACGGTGTAGAGAGCGGTTCGCGTAGTTGCCAAGTCACCAGACGGTTTGTCAAGGCTCAAAAAAGGACCCAACCAAAAAACATAGGTTACAGTTTAAGGAAACAAGATAAAGAGACATTGTCCATAAGATTGAACGACGAAAGAATGCAGATGTCCTTCCAGCATTCAGTTGTGCTGGTATTAAGTCACTAGGACATTAATCAATGGTGGAACATTCACTCGTTGGAAAATTCACAGGAATGTGAATAATTGAAGTCAGATATGTTCGTTGGAAGACAAAGTTTGCTGTGGATCCAACTCAAAAATCAAAAACCTTTCAGTGTAACACTTTAAGAACGCAAGCTTCTATTTACCCCACTGTGTTTGGAAGAAGACAGTAAAAAGGAGAAATGTTCTGGTAAAGCACATTTCTCCCTTTCACGCTGTTCCAATGCAAAATATTGGATTGAAAAGTGCGGACGGCACACTAGGAGCAGTAACCGTTTACCGCTACAGTAATGCTCCAGGGACTGTTGAATGGCGCACAGGATATGGAAGTCAGTTGTGGTAATGAGGACTAGCTCTAAGAATACTCTCCAGCTCATAGTGGATCGAAAATACCACCAGAAACCGAGCGTACATAGGAGATAAATCTTGAAGCGAATTGAAAAGGAGCGACGGGCACAACACATCTGTGTGGTTTTGAAAATCGCAAAGAACGCCATCCCCATCCATGATTTAAAAAAAAATCCGTCCATCAATTAGCATGTTACCGGATTATCGAGCCTGGACTTCTGTCCCGTCGTTTTATTCCAACACTATCGTTGCAGATATTTGAAGGCAGCAAATAAGCTAAGAGAGTTGAAAAAAGCAAGAGCTAAGTCTACAACTATATTGTGCGAACGTAAAAAGGATATCTATATTTACAGTTCTTAAAGACGAGTCTGATAAAAAAGATAATTTTGGTATAGGTGGAGGACGCAACACGAGTTAAGCCGCTGGGAACCTTTGGACAAGCCATTAAAGCTAATTCAAGGTACTGGCCAACATCTCGTTGAAAAATTTCCGGAGCAACAAAAACCTTTTGTCTGTAATGGGACTTGCTGCTGAGGACGAGCCGGAAATTGGTTGATAAAAATCATAAAACTCGTTAGGTAGGTTTTCGAGTTGGTGGTAGTCGCAACTGTCATTCAAATGACGAATTTGTTCGTCGTTGCCGTCATTGCTCTGATTGTTCTAAGGTAACTTTTACCAGTAATAAGCAAACCTAGATGGCATTCCTTTACCGAATGCCTTACAAGGCACAAAAAAAACCTTCTAGCTTATAAAACTCTGAACTTAAGTGAAAGGAAAATGTTAGGAAGTGACGTTAACGACCTTAATCTGTGCAATAAACGATTCAAGAAATAAATTATTACCCACGCTGTATGAAATTTCGAACTACCTTACAAGAAATTAAAATTTACCATGAACAATAATTTCGTAGTTGATTTCAAAGAAAAGGCTTATGCTAATCAGCGAGGAGAAAGGGAATCCAGAGATATCATCTCCTAAATACCGCTGGAAAAGTGATGGAGAACCTCATCAGTGAGAGAGAGAGAGAGACTCAGAGAGACCATCTGAGCTGCTGGAAAATTACCTATGATCGATCCACGATCGGTGCAATAATGGACGTGGTAAACGCGACCCAGCGGGCAGAAGTTTATGGGAAGTTAATGGGATCCTGTTCTTAGCACTCGACGTGAAGAATGCCTAAGATTCTGCTAGTATCTGATGATGTGAAAGTGTCTGATGCAGATATTGAAGATATGCCTCAAATACCGGAAGCCTATCTATGCCACATGAAGGGGTCGGTGAGGAATGGATGAAGGACCAGGGGTGGGGCAAAGTTCCATTTTCAGACCGCACCTATGGAATGTCCCGTGCCATGAGCTTTTGAGGTTGTAATTACCGAAGAAATCCCGTCTGATTGTCTATGCAGATGCCGAACGTACTATCGAACAGGCACAACTCAAACTGGGTACGGTACTGCGGCGAGTAAGCGAGTGGATGACAAGCCGTGGACTTAGCCTAGCGCTGGAAAAGACCGAATTCGTCATCCTGACCAAGAAGCGGATCCCTCGTGTGATTCCCGTTCGGGTGGGAGAAACGATCACCGAGTCCAAGGAATCAATAAAATACCTTGGTTTGATGATTAACTCGAAGATTAGCTTCCTCGAGCAGGTTCGAGCGGCAGCGGATAAGGCTTCTGCGGGAGTACCGGCTCTCAGTTGCCTTATGGCCAACAGGCGAGGACCAACCTCGAGGAAAAGACGTCTGCTGATGAGCGCAATGAATACAGTGCTCTTGAACGGCTCCAAAGTCTGGGCTGATGCTTTTAGCAAAGAGTCGCACCGAAGACGTCTGAAACAGGTGCAGAGGCAGAGGGCTCTGCGGATAGTAGCTGCATATCGCATTGTCTCTGAACCTGCTATGCTGGTCATCTTGAGGGTTCTTCTTGCAGAAGAACGGAATCGTTGAAGCAAGCGAAAGGGAGAATCTGTCAGCCGAGAAGAAAGGAGAAGGACCCTAACTTTGTGGCAGCAATCATGAGTAAACGAAATGCGAGGCAGGTGGACCGTAAGGCTGATCAGTGACTTTGAGCGGTGGTTCTAAAGAATACATGGAGAGACTGACTCATACCTGACGCAACTACTCAGTGGGCACGGGTAATTTTGGCCTTACCTGTATAAGATGGTAAAGTTACCGTTCCCAGCTTGCTTTTGCTGCCCGGGGATGAAAGATAACGCCTGCCACTCATGCTTTGCGTGTGCAAGATCGACAAGACTCCGTTAGTACCTTTCGGAGAAAGTAGGCATGCTCTCTCCAGAAAAAGTAACGGGAAAAATGCTGCAATCAAAACCTGGAGGCGCTGTTAGGCGATGATTAATGAGGCTTAGTCCGAAGTAATGTGGCAAGCAGTTCCAGGTTACGTTCCCGGTGTGACAGGGGAGTAGTTTAGTAAGTAGTTAAGTTGCGGTGATTCAAAACTCAGGGCTCAAAAAGCTTTCGTCTCCCGAATATTAAACAAAAATTATTTTATTATAATTGTGATTCAGTGGTGACTGTTATCTCTGTTCAAGAGTGCCGAGAACAGCGGAAAGTCGAAACGAATGACAGACGTTACTCAATCGTTGGAGTGCAAGAAGAACTTTCATCATCATTGTAGGTCATCACAAATACAAATGTATGAGTGCTAAAAGTATAAGGGTTCATCCAAAAGCAAGAAAATTAAGTACCACATGAACTGAAGCCACGAGCTGTCAAAAGCTGGATTTTATCTCTGAAACAGCACATGCGCATGAAGAAGAAGTCGTTTTTTCATCGTATCACAATTGAGTATGAAAAATAAATAAGTTCTCTGAAAGTAGTTGTTTTACTACTGAAACGCTACCGATGATGAAAGATAAGTTCGATACAATAACTTAAATTTTGAAAAATCAAACGTCAAGTACGGAGAACCAGAGGAATAAACTGTGGAGCGAAATATCCATGGCAGCAAAGAAATATGCATTTACTATTACATTTTACAGATTACAAGGACTCATGTCCCGGAAGAGTGTTAACAAGAGAGAGAGAGATACACAGCTCCATGCATAAAATAAAGCTAGCTTTGCAGGATCGAGAACTTGACAAGTAAATGACGTAGATGAGGGCAGATATCATGATAGCTGGCTTCAATCTAAGGTTGAACGTGTTTAAATTTAAAAAAAAAGTTAACTCGCATTCCTCCGGACCTTCCTTTTAATCTTCGATCTTCTGAAAATCTTGCTTACAAATACGCAGACATTTTCAAAATTGATGTCGAATACCGTTATGTCTGAAGTTCGTTCGACATATCAGCGCTTGTTAGCGGTTGTGTTATATTAAGAACGATCTGCTTGTTGGAAAAGTGTTATTTATAAAATCTGCGTGTGTATTCTGTTGTCAGTGTTTGATTACAGGTAATTCTTGGAATTTTCTTGAGATTCCAAAGTAAAGACATGTCAAAGGAAAGTAAACGTAGAAAAACAAAATAGTTTAATGATGCCAACTTTAGTGTATTTAGGGTGGTTTCAAAGTGAATCTGTGCGCTGCTGTTTGGGTTGTAAAATAATCGTGAAGATACTTAAAGATTTAAAGATTTTGAATTGTGAAGTGAATAGATCTAAAGGACCACGCATAAAATGTTGGTCAGAAAACTTTAAAGAATATAAAAGTCAGAGCAGAAGAACCATGGTGTAGTTACAAACCATCCAAACTTGGAGGCGAATTAAATAATAGGCATAAGCAGCCTCCACAGGAAGATGTTCCGAAAGCTATTGACTCATTTATGAGGATTCAAGTAACGAAAATTTGTTAGAAAGATGTTTGAGAGGTTTCATACAAAAAACAATGAAAGCTTAAATCGAATAGTTTGGAAGATCATTCCTAGAGTACTGCCAGGCTGATCTAAAATTGTGGACATTGCTACCAATGTTGCTGCGTCTTTATTCAACGACGGCGCAACAGCTATTTTATATATTCTTCACTCGTTAGGCTTCCCATGTGGGCGAAATGTCCACCATTTTTGAACACAGAATTCGTGCTGTAGAACGGAAAAATAAAAATGCTCCCCGTGGGGCATGATTACACCGTCGTTTGGATAGAAGTGATCCTTATGTATTGTTGATATTTCCCATAAAAAGTCCGGGAATGGATGATTCTCTCCAAGTACTAAATATCTGTTTTCTGGTTACCTTAAGCTGTTTTTCAAAATTAAAAAACATTTTTCTCAAAGTGAGGTATTGAAGATCGGGGACCGAAAATCGCCACATAATCCGTTTGGATTTGCTTAAAATTTTGCAGAGTTCTGGTCAAAAGTGGTATCTAGTCGTTAACGCAACACTATTTCGACATTGTCGAAGTTTCATATTTTAATGAAGAAGATTATATCGAATAGTTCATCTCAAAATGGCGATTGTAAATTTGAACAATAGTTTCTATCCTTTAAACAATTTCTAAATTTATAAAGGCTACGATAAGGACTAATTTATTCTACATTCAATGCAAATCTTTTTAAATTTAATGGGTCAGATAATCCATCTCCGAAAATTTCTGGGCACCGTGATTGCTTTCCTCCACAATCGCAAGAACCATTGACTTCCAGCGCTGGAGGACGAGACCATTTTTAAGAACAATTTGCATTCTTTCTTCAATTTCACGTTGCACTTGCATAATACGAAAAAAATCAGTCTATGTATAATGCATTTTTTTTTTCAAAATAATCTTCAGTAACATGTACGCCTAAAGATTGTAAAACTGCGGGTGGAAAGCGCATGGAAGATGAGTAGATACGTTGGAAAGTATTGAGTCTGAGCTAAGACAACCTCAAGGGAACAAACCAGCCGCATTGGCACAGCAGTTCCGGGTTAGACTCATGTGGAAAGTTTACCGCAACTCCAATTTTGCAACTGGAGGACGTGGTAAACTGTTGGATGTCTCCCATGGCTGTAGGTCCCAAGGATACGTAGTGACACAACAGCTTAAGGATGAAGACACTGGAAGAAAAGCGCAAGGATACTAAAACTCTTTGATGTAATCGACAACCACATTAGCTTAGCATTCAGTTACTCATGAGTCCTTACGGAACGCAAATTTCAACAACTTAATTCCAGTCCAACATTTTGTTGTCCCAACAATATGTTAATTTTTTTTTGCTCATTTCAAAGTTGTGCGGAGGGAAAATTTATGAATAAGAGGGGACTATAATAAGTATGTTTTTACACTTTCGTTCCATTAAAATTTCACTACGAGTCATGCCACATCAATTGAAATGACATCATTAAAGTATTTGTTATTGCAGATCTCTATTGAAATTATGGAGCAAAAAAATTTTGTATAACAAACATGTTTCGCGCTACCCAAACCAACTCCGCTCGGCCCACATTATGTTTTGCCAACAATGCAGCAAAACTTTGCCAGCTTACCAAAAACATGTTTCCATTTCAATAAAAGCAGTAAGTTTTCATTAGGAAGCCGCGTGTTTGCTTTTTTTCTAATATAATGCGCTTAAATCCTCGAAGTTTGAAGTGCAAGTTTAAATCGATGCAAAAAACCAAAAAATCTATCAAGCATTGAACATTGTTGAGATTGAAAAGATACTTTGAAGTTCTGTGCCCATTCAGTCCATCAGTTGGGATTTCGCCCAGATTAATCGTCGAAATTGTTAAAATTTTTGTTTTTTAAGCTCATTTGGAAATTTTGTAAAATTTTACTTTCCATAATTTTTATCATAAAGACTTTCCCATCTTCGCGAGTAGCGTTTTGGCAAAGGTCAATCGCTGCGTTGCTTTCTCAACACTATTTAGATGTTGATGAACAAACATAAAATTTGAGTCTTTGACGAACGTTTTTTTTTTTTGAAAATTTTTAAAGTTCAAGTTTGGAGTGGTACCGCAGGTCCATACTAACCTTGTTAAGTCCAATCTGCAATCCGCATAAGAGTGGGTTCAACGATTTCGTTCTGAGATATTTACAATAGTAATTGTGGCACAGGATGAATTGCTATACAAATAATACCGTACGCAACAAATACGTATAAATTAGTTGCAATATCTTTTCGCACAGAAGAGCACCAGCAAATGTTAAAAAAAAGGTTAACTTTATTATTTGTTCAGGAAATAATTATCGCACTGATCAATGAACAAATCACTTGATGGAACGTTGACTCTAGAGTAATGTCTTTTCTTTTGTTGCTAATGGAACCGCAAACCACCTATTCAATAACAATTAAAGAGTAACACAGCGTTGCCAACGGAATGGCATAAATTTGTTGTTGTTGCATTTAATAGGATGCTATTTGCACAGGTCGATTACAGCAGTTAACAATTTACTTGAACTCACTCCAGTCGAGATAAAATATCGATTGGCTACCAATGCTGCACAACACTTGAGCAACCGTGCAATAGTCCAAGTGTTTCGATAAACAATAACAGCTTTAAGTGGCAAATAATGATTGTTACTCTGGTTAATATCGATATAGTAGAAAAATTGTTTTAATAGAAATATCGCAGATAACGCTGGAGATCAAGTGGATTCACTTTTGTAGGAGCAAACAAGTCACTAATAGTTTTCACGACCAACGGCGACAATATCGGCTCGCGAAACAACCACTACCGGACCGACAATTGTACCTTGCGGTGACAATGTTAGATATGAAATGCGATCAACGGTGAGGCTGCGAACGAGTTTTATGCAACCGAAATCGTCCGCGTAAATCAGCACTAATGCTAAGGCAGGATCAGTTTTTGGGCAATTCCGCAGAAGTTCTTGCGCGGATTGTTCGCGCAGATCAAAGATTGCGCCTATTGGAGCCTACCCTAGCCTAACAATCAAAAGCACTTGTTACACCCGCAACGAATATTTTAACCTTACACCTGTGATGTTCAACGACGACGCATAAGTTTTTCCGCGCAACCACAGCTACGACAAGATACGCTTTAGATTTATCGTTAGATTTGAAAATTAAGCGCGCCAAGTATTTCATAAGACTGAGGCGCGGAAAATTCCGCTAAAGCTTTCTCTGTGCAGCTGAGTATGGGATCAATGGATGGAGCCAATGTAGAAATTCTCTCGACATATATGGTAGATTGATGGAGACAGGTGAGCCCGTTTGATGACTGAATGATGAATAGAGTGGAAATCTTCCATTTTCCATTGCTTGAAGGCTTACACTAATAATGGGTTTCGCAAACTGCATGCTTGTAGCCCCGAATTGGATCCGATAACATGTCGCAGGAACTTCTTTCATTCAACTTGATCTGGATAAGAAACAGATATGTTTGAGATTTAGAATGGAAACATTTCCAATTGTGGAAAATATCGTGTGCACCACAACTATCCGAGTTGGTTTTATCCATTATCCAAGCAAACTTTAATCTCTAATTTTAATATCTTTAATTAAAATATATTAAAATCTTTAGAATATTAATATATTATATTATCATATTCTTTAAGATATTAAAATCTTTAATTAAAATTAAAAATTAATATCTTAATTCTAACTTTAAATTCTAAAAAATTTCGAACATGTTGAATCAACATACATCCTCTATCCCTTCACCAGACAGGCTGCGTCGGACTGTAATCGCGTCCTTTATTCACCCTTAACCAACTTATTTACTTTCATTAAGTGTAGATAATTTGTGAAATATTAAGAGGTTCAAATTGAAATAAAACTTGCTATGATTATTTTCAAAGCAGGTCCAGCATCATTCAACAATGAAAAGCGCAGATCGTTTTAAATTTTTTCCGTAAATGAACATCACGACAATCAGTTAGATTGCGCGTAAGATAAACCGAGCCGCGAGTAGTTGCTGACTTTGACCATTATTTCCAATTTGGCTGGTCATATTTCTCGAATGGAACCTCGAATATTTCTCTCTAATCTTGTTGGCTTGTTAGCATAAACTATGGTCTTCATACACCCTCAAAACAAAATTAAAATAATAATAATTTGTTGTCGTCAAATCAAATTCCCTGGGCCATTTGGTGAAATAATGTTGTCTTTGAATTTCGTTTTCAATAAGTCAATTGGTTCGTTGGCTGTGTGACATCCTGTGTGAAATCCTGTGTCATCCTGTTGAAACTAAAGATTCTTGATGTTCTTTTCGCTGAATTTAAGCAACGAAAACTCAGTGAGCATGGCCCGATATCGTTCACCATTCATTGTAAGGTCAGATTTTGCCGCATTTCAAGAGAAATATAGACACAAGCCTGTACAGCACATCACACATTTTAACGGATTTAATGGGTCTTATTGATTTACACTTTGAAATTATCACACTCGATATGCGACTATTTTGATTGTTGTACAAAAGTTTAACAAGAATGAGCTTCATTATTGAGTTTCGACGGTGAATTTCCGAATCAATGCCCAATTGATTATACACCCTATCGCGAACTTGCATCGAAATTGCAAACTTCACTACACAAACATTTAATCTTCATAACCGCAAACGCAAAGGATTGTCAATTTTGACATTTGTTATAAACACTCCATTTCCATTGAAAACAACCAATATGTGTAATGATACAAATCGGTGTCGTGGTGATGGGATATATCATTACGCTGATTTGTTATATTACACATATAAGCTGTAAATAAAAATTCTTTATAATCAACGGTGTTTTTATATAAGACTTAATACACGTAGACGCATTCCGACAATATTAGACGAAGACAAACCGTTATAATAGTCAAAGTCTATGGTTGTTATCATTGAAATCCATTTGAAAACTTTCGCTGTATTCCCCAAGAATTGTCTTTTCCTCTGCGATGGAGTGTTTTAGCTTTAAAATACGCATGAAATCAAACCTTACTTAACAAACGTCTCTGAATTTTTGCCATAGTTTTTGGTTATTATTGGGTATGTTCGTCTTGGGACCAGGGAAAACCTGTCACCAGTCAGCGTTAAACGATCTTGTACGATTCCAGGTGTGATGTTTGTTATGCTGTCACTGTCAGTGTATGTCAAGTTGAATTTAATAAGTCTTAGGGCGAAAAGAGGGGGAACGTGATAAGTGCTTAGTTTCATTTAGTTGTTTTTTAGAACCAAGGCCTAACCAGATACAAAGTGACAAGATTCCAAGTTGACAGGCGAGGTGTTTAATGGGTAATCCAGAATCAAGAATTTCATAACTATTGTTAGTGCGAGCATTGACATTTTAGTGGTTTTGGTTGGGATTCCGTTTTAAATTCAAAATTTTTTGTACATATAAACTTTGCGTTTGGCAGTGTGTTTTCACTGTTTCAAAACATTTTACATTAAATACTTCGTCGAATTTGAATTAAATTGTTTCATTGTACGTTATGGGTTTGGTTAATCTAATATTCTAACAACGCATGTTGAAGAAACATGATTGATAGAATCCCGTGGACTTAGAAAACTTGCAGTGAAATCAGCCGATGTCGAATTATTTTGTGAAAGTGCAAAGCCTTAAAGGACGCCAGAACTACAGCGAATTATGCATTAGCATAATTACCTTCTTACTTTTTTGATTTATAATTTTAAACGATATAAAAGTTAGACTTAAGTCCAAAATTGTTAATGCACTTGATTATGCTGACTAGTTCAGTGAAGCGCGTAGTGTGATATAAAGAAAACATATTGATCTAAATAACAGCAAACTAATTGTATTTATAAAAAATTCTTTTATAGCGAATTAGCTTTTGCTTCGGATAATTCTGGAATTCGTGGCACCCATGGAGTGACGATTGGTTGGTCATTTTAAAAATAGGCAGCTACCAAAACTTTTGCGATTTTTGTACCAGTATATGACATATTTATTTCAATTTTTGCGATAATCACCATTCAGGTACACATAGAGCTTTATAGAAGTCTGGAGATTGAGCTAATTGAAGACTGCAGTTGTCAGGTCTTTAGCAAGCGAGGGAATAAAAGTGAAATTAGAGCAATACACCGTTCAATAATATCGTGAAACACATATAACGACAGGATCGATTTCCAAGCCAGGCTAGACGTCCCGTAAGGTTGTGTTGTGTATTTAGTAGCGTCCCAAAGTGATCTTACAGAAAGAGATGGTAGAATCACATTTTGACCGTGGGGAATACACCAGAATCAAAAATCCCATTTAAAATTCATTAATAAAAACTGTATCGTCCCTAATGAGATCTTCAATGATACAGCAATAGGAGAACGAACCTTGATTGGAAAGGTTGAATATTTTCACTGCATGGAACTTATACAAAGCTTGCACCTACTGATTATTATGAAAACTTATTATTTTGATTCATTTATTTTTGTTCGATAACTGTATGAAAGGATTTATTTTTGTAAGGTATAGTATACTTTGGTAGGTCATAAAGGGTTTTCTATTGAGAACAAATCAATGTTATCTATCAGTAATCGTAGAAATATTTGAGATATTGAGTTCAAATTTATTGCGGGTGAAGTTCAAACATTATTTTTTATGAATTTAATTCGATTTCGGTCATAGGACTATCACGAGCTCGTTTGCAGCGGTTGATTCTTTGGAGCCAAATGTCCACCACCGGAACATTGGCTTTCTCGTATTGGATGTTGCCGTTGAGCTCGTCTTAAGCTGCCGACTTGTTGACATAAACAAGTGTCTTGGTATAGCCCTATAAGAAGAAATCCAAAGGCGCTAGCTCGCATGAAGGAGGCGACCATTCGACTGAACCGTCCCTGGGTAACAAGTTCACCAAATTCGTCCTTCAATAAATCGTTTCTGAGGCGTTCTGTGTGGCTAGTGGCATCGGCTTGTTGAAACCACAATTTTTTGATCATCGTTTCTGATCATTTTTTGATTAAGTTCATCTAAATAACATAAATAGCCTTCCAACATAACACGTTAGCGCTCCAACATTGACGGTAACATGACGGTCGTTTTCCAATCAACCTCTGTCATGAAAACCTCACGAAACAGTAATTATTCATGGATGTAACGGTGTCTCAAGAAGCACATGTGGTTTTGTTGTTGACTAAGAACACATTTTTTGCTTATTAACAAAGCCATTGAGCCCGAAACGAGCTTTATCGCTGTAGATGATTTTTCGATGAAATATTTGATTTTCTTCAAGCTTTGCCAAGCCCAATTAGAGAAGCCGATTCGAATGATCAAGTGGCTAAAGTTCTTGAGTAAATTTTATCTTGTCAGCATATAAGCCGAAATCTTTTCGCAAAATAAGCCACAGTGTCGTTTGAGCGATGTCCTATTTTTGATAACGACGTGGCATTGATTGATTTGGTTCATTTTGATACCATGCAGTTACGGTTTTGTTTTGCTTCGAACGGTACGACGTTTTTTTAGCAGCAGAACGTTCAAAAATGACAATTTGGACTCAAATTAATCCTCTAAAGCACATGCAGCCTGTCGAGTGGAATGTTTATTACGGCCGAAAATTGGAGTAAGCGCTCTTAAAGTTACAACCACTGATTAAAAATTTCGGCAGTAAGTTATAATAATATCCAAACGTTGCTGGATCGTTAACATTACTATGATGAAAATTTTGACTTTAACTAATGTTTTGACATTGACAGTTCATTAAAAAAGTTGAAGGGTGCGTTCATATAAAGATAGGAAACGGTTATGTCCCTAGTGGAAAACTAGAACTCTTAGTGCATTAAATTTTTCGTTTTATTATGTGCATCTATTATTTGCTATGCATTTTTCGACATAATCTTAATCGCATTTTACTTTGTCTGTATTTACCTGGAGTTGGCACTTTTTCCCAGGGATCAAGTTCCATGCAAATGAAGAAAAAATTCAAGAAAATTCCATGCAAAATTAATAAAATTCTTTGAAATTTCAGGAAAAAAGTTACTACAAAGGTTTTTAAATAAAACTTCCAACACATTTAAGGCATTGGCATGTAGGTAATCCTGCGTTTATTAGTCATTCAATCTTATATTAATAAATTCAATTTCTTGATGAGGCATCTACGCTACAGTCTTCTGAGATGGTTGTAAGTAAAATGCGTCAGGAAGTAGACAAATAAGATTCAAGACGTAATCGCACTTGTTTTTTTCCTAACTGAAGGTTAGAAGTATAATTATTTAGTTTTATTATGGAAAATTTCCTAGTAATCAAAGCAAACGGGAGCAGAATTATAAGTATGACATTATTAGTGGATTGCGGAACTTACAAGAGACGCTAAAGAGATTCAATGACGTTGTTAACGGAGCATGTAAGGTGCACGTAGTCACAGAGACAAGAGATAAACCTGTGCGACATTTCTCGCAAATAGTGTGCTAAGTAGTACTAATATACGCTAACTCATACATGTTAAGTTTTCCAAACAACAATTAGGCAGATACCTGTAGTAATGTTTTTCCTGTTGCCGAAAAGTTCCAGTTTGCCTGAGGCAATCATATGGTAAATGCATGTAAAAATATTCAGAAACACGTAAATGTAATGGAGGAGGCTTGGAAATTGGGTCTTAGGGCAAAACTTCTCTGTTTCCAGTTTGTCTGTATTGCTAAATAAATTGATTGTGTAAAGTTTATTTCATATTTCCACGTATTATCCAACGGAAAGGTTCAAGTTGGTACAGATATAGCAAGTTTGGATAACTAAAGTATATAGTTAGCGTATTATACAAGAATGATTGGTCAAAAGCGTAAAGCGGGACTTGCTTTTTCAGAATATATGCGAATTAATCCTTTTTGAGCTTGGAGATATGTTCCATTCAGCGATATAGAGACATAAAACTTGCGATGTATAGGTTAAACATTAAAAAATAGAACTTGAATGCTCCTGTAATGAAAATGCTCCTTTAAAGAAAAAACTGTCACAAATAACTTTCTGACATGGAAGTGAAGTTAAACGCGAGGCTCCTCAATAGATGACGATCCTTCATCACCTTTGGACAAAGAACCGGCGATCTATTTCTGTATGGCAAATTCGGACGATATTTTTGCCTTGGATTGTCTGCAGATAAACGGCTGATTCTTATTCAAACGTTTCATCTACTTCAAGATGAAACCTTCGCCGCCCTCTCAGCAGGTTTGGTTGCCTATTGGTATCAGGTTGACTCAGAACACACGTCCTCAAATGAGAGGCAGAGGCCTCCTCGCAAAAGTTTCGTCCTTTGCTGAGATTCCCATTGTAATATCAAAGCGCCTACACACACCCGAATGGACATAGCGAGTCAAGGACTACTCTTTGATGTCCGTTCTTATACACATATGTTTTGCAAAATAGGAGCTAACACAATGTAGAATGGACATCTCGGACATCTGAAAAGTGCGGATACTAAAGACCCTCATAATAAACAAGGATATGTTGAAACAACTATCTGGTAAGAACTTATAGAACTTATGGGGGGGGGGGGGTAGTTCACAGCGGAAATTCAAGGCACCGCTGCTATTGACATCGTCGAAGTTCCATATCCTAGCATAATCGCAAAAAAGTTCGCAGAATGATACCATGGTACGAAATTGTTATCACGAAGAACGCCTCATGCTAAGCAATATGTTGAAACTTCAAACTATGTAATTTTCACGCATAGCACTATGAATGCAATGTCAAACAGCCGAATCTATGTATGTTCAAACGAGCTTAAAAACGGCGAACCGGCTACCAAATAGGCTCTGTCTGATGATTGTTTCACGCGTTGGTAAACAAGTCCACTTAATAAGTGCCCAAAAAGTGTCCGCTTTGGTAAACAAGTCCACTTTAAAAGTGTCTAAAATGCTTATCTTTAATAAAAGCTGCAGGCGAAAAGCTACTTCCATCAAACAAAGACAAAGAAATCAGCAAGAATCGGACTTTAGAAAGTGGGCATGAACTTTAAGCCAGATCTCTAGATGTCAAAACTGAGTTTTGGAGCGAAAATAAGAAGCTTGGGATATCTGATAGCACTCAAACACCAATTCAAATAGCCTAGCCACTGAAGATCGCTTAAATTTACAAAATTTCCAATCTAATGGTATTCAGGGCCAATTTTTCCGATGTTTGAAAAAGGATTCGAACAGACGAAGGTTCGGATGCATCAACAGCTTGTGAAACTTCATATTTATACACAATTACTTACATATTCCATTACATCAAAATAATTATCCTCATACACATTTAGGCTCAGAAATCCAGCTATCGCCATCTCTCCACTCACCTATTTCACTTGATTTCGAAGCTCTCTATCTTGCAAAGCTCACTTTATTTGTTACATGGGATAAACATACCTCTTTCTTTGTGTTGCGCTTTTGGACTGTTAATGGCTGTTCAATGATTATGTTCGAATGAGAACTATTCAGTGAACTCAATCCTGTGGCCTATTTTAAAGGCAACAAATAACGATTCATTTTATAACGTGCTTAAAAAGTGTCTCGAAGAAAAGACAACGGTCGCAGTATATCAACAAAGTGAACTGCATTGCCAAAAATATTCTTGGAATTTTAAAAATAATTGGTAAAATCTATTTGGGTAGTCTGCAGGATACGGTGAACATCAGTTTTTCTCCAATATTTCATGTGCCCAGGATGCCGCATATCATGAATTGGCACAGGTCTGATTGGTACTCATTGATGAGTAGCATCTCAAATAATAGAATACACAGATAAAGCGAATCGCATTCTTCACGAGAACGCTGACCTCAGACCAGATGAAGTGAAACATATTCTAGGAACAGAGAATTTTTTGATTTAAAAGAAGACCTAGCCACATTAAAAGCTGCACTGCAATGATCTACGTCCAGGAGATAATGATCTTTGTACGGCAACTTCAAAAGTCGGCGAGGGGTATGAAAGTTGACCTTTCGCTGCTCAGCGAACAACACCAAAATAAGAATTGAATAGCATGATAGTTTGATGAACCTATTACTTGAGCCATCTAGATTTTAGATAATATTCACCTGAAAGTTCACAGCTGTCCGTCAAGTGATGTTATAGTTTGTGTCCCGTGCATATATAAAGCAATCTAAAGTTTTTATCTGACATCAAACGTGCCAATGATATCTTTTAGTGAAAGCAGGATTCACGAGAGGGTTTTCTCGAGCCCGGAAGCTCATTTTGCAGTCGTGAGCTTGGAGGGGGTGGCTTTGATGCTTAAACAATGGAATGAGGAATGAGTTGGCCCTCATATCTTACTGAAAAAGGAGTCCTATAGTTGTTCGCTAGAGTAGGACTATCCGTCGTGAGCGTTGGGCTAATTCAACTTCGCATATCTAGGCCTTCTTGTATACCATTTTGCACTTAGATCTTATGGGACAACGAGATCTAGAGATGGAAGCTAGAGCGAGGAACTTCGGTAAAACGCAACTTCCCGCTGCGTGGCCTGCGTACATATTATTCTGGATGAAATATTCGGCTCAGAGGCGCGTAGTGAGTTCAAGTGGCGGGAAGTTTTTCTAATGAAGTCAAATATTAAGAACGCATTTAATTTCGTTAGATGGACGCATAATCTATAACCACTCGACTGATTCCAAGACTAGAGTATCTAATGCAGATAGTTCGAAATTAGTTGAAAATTTACAGCCTGATTTTTGACACAAAGTAAGCTCACCGTAGGATGATTTACTATCAACTTTAAAGCAGGATTCTGTCCTCTGTCAAGACCGGTATGAGGGGCTAAATTCTATGAGGGGCTGCGGGGACTCAAGCAGCTGGAGGAATTGTTACTTATGACATGTGTAGTTCATCTCAGACGCTGGCTGGTGGGCACACAAGAGGTCAAGGATAATGAAGACATAGTGCATTACTTGACCGTTCATTGGTGTAACAACGTATGGTCTTACCAGCAAATAAAAGGAACTCTAGAGTGAGATCACATTTTCAAGAGAATGCACTTGTCTTGAAAGTGTTTGCTTTCAAGACAAGAATGATATGTGTGACTCATCGACGATTTAAGGGCACCGAGGCTAACAAAAGGAGCTAACTAGTACGCTAGGGATAAGCAAACAACAAAGCAGGACATATCCATTCAAGTGGAGGTGTCCGCAATAGACTCAGAGATTCTCCACATTAAGGAGCGCAATTTCAATTGATTGTCGATGCGGGGGGAAAAGGAGTAATTGTAATACTAGTTACTGACTCCTCAATCAGACTCCTCTCAAAAAGGATCTTGCTAACGTGCAGATAAAATTGAGCTGCAAATAAAAGATCTTGTTCGGAATAGTGGCTGCAAATTGTTCCCAGAAAGGACGTGTAGGTGACAGGGAAGATGTTTGGGGAGAAGTGTATATGTCTTACACTGCTGATAGTCCCGAACTCTGATGTTAAGTTGCCTTCACCTCTAGAACACAAAAAAATAAGAAACCTTCTGTCTGGTTTGAAATTTCAAAACCATGCTTTAGGTGATTGAGTTATGTTTGTATATGTGCGCTCACATATGGTCAGTGTAAATAGTTTTGAACGTATGCAATATGTGTAGATGTATGTAACTATAATTAATAAAAAATTTGTTCATAACTGAACGGTTAGTTAAAGTTACATTTTTCTGACCCAAACCTATTACGCTTATTATCAATTTTTAAATTTTATGCTTTAATGTAAGTTAAAGCGTAATAGCATATCACTTAAAATTTATCTAAGGTAGATCACGTTCAACAGCGAAAGATATAGCTCGTAAACGGTTTTCCACGTATGAGTTAATGTGAGTAATACGTGAGAAAAATATGTTGAACTCAGGGTGGAATTCAATGCCAAGAGTGCTGTAAAGTAACTTAACCTTTGTAATATAACACTCACAATAAATTCGGACCGATTGTATTACATAAATATAGTCTTACCTATGAGAATAAATATTCTTGTTTTTTCTTCTTTAATCTTCTGAGACCAGTAAAAACAAAACTTCAGCACCTACATTTTGAATTTGGATCACACAATTGTCTTGCAATATTTCACTACACTTTGAATAAAATGAAAGGAAAAACGGGAGGTGTTGAATTTCTTTTGAAAATGCTTCTGGAGTTAAACCGAGCAATTAGCTATGCTAGCAGATACTAATTTTTTTTATGGTCCTGGTTTATTTCTAACATAATTGCAAATTATCTTGTCAGGAATTTATTCAGTTAACTGTTGATATACTAAAACAATGCAAGAATGTCGGTAGCAATCCTACAATAATCTTCAATTAAACAAATCTATCTTATTTGCGTTTTGCCGTTGTTTGTAAGCTATCTCAGTAGAATTAAATTATTTTATATGTTTCCAGATGATAAAGATGATTCGATAAGAAATGATTTTGGAGTGTTTGATGGTGCCATTCAGTATAATTTGTCAAAAGTGCTAATTTAAGAACAGAAAAACTCCAGTTTCCTCGTGTCCATAAGTTTTATTTCAATATTATTTGCATCAATTTGCTGTGAATTCAAGTGTAAATGTCGCCGTGGATCGTGCAAAAAATTAAGAAGCTTCCCAACTTCTTTAATTGTTGAAGGTGTTTTCACCGTGAGATAATATTCTTGGTACGATTGGCCACCTACGAGGAGTTGCGGAACGGTGTAGTATTCCAAATAGGGAACACACTAAGCGTTCGGTTTCATTTCAACTAACGATTTTATGGATAAATAGCATAATACGTGAAAAGGACCGCGTGCAAAAGCCTTTTTTCATTAAATTCCCAAAAAATTTTCAGCCGCCTGAATAACGAGAAAGGTACAAACTAGGTATGCATTACAAATATAAACATATTGCAGTGCGGAAGTTAGTCCAAAAGGGTAGATGTACTCCGCTCTCTCAGCGACTCAAAACAGCCCGAGGGGCGTGGTACGAAGGGAAAGCGAACGTCAAGCCTTGTCGCTGAGGTAAAGCCGCGACACAATCGAATGAATTGTCGAACTGACTCCTAATTTATCTATCACCTTGGTTATCACCAAATATTTGCCAGTCTTATTCTTCACAAAACCCACATAGGGATTCGCAGAACTCTGGTTTATTTCAAATAACACTTATAATAAAGCCTAAACAAAGGTATGTCCCTATTGTTCGTAAGGCAAAACAGCACAAAGAAACACTACTGTACAATTCCTTTTTAGTTTGTTAACATCTCGATTTAATAAAGTCAACATAGTGAAGTGAGCTCTCTTTAAACAACAAAGTTTGCCTGATTTGTCTCAAATAGGAATCGGAGTTGTTTCAATATTACTGTCAAAACCACTCCCTGATATTGTTTGTCTCATCGGAACATATCCAGAGTCCAGTATTCGGTAAAAATTCAGGATCGTCTGTTTTTCTTAAATGCCATAGAGTAAGCTCTAAGATAGTAAACAAAAGATGTTCATGGCCAAACTTTATTGTTTCTACAATAACATCATCAAATACGATTTTTGACTCTTCTCAACAGTAAAAAGGACGCTTAAGGACATTGGTTCCAGGACGCTCGAAAGATCAAAACTAAATATACCTCTAAAGCTTCAACAGTTAAAGGGCTTCCTTTGGCTTTTGCCGGACTTTATCATCGCTGAAAAGCACGGAAGGAAGTGAATAAGTAAACTCCTTACCAGACATCAAAAAGATCTTTGTCAAAAGAATGTTTCTTTATTTAACAAACTTTTGACCTTTTCCAGGCGTACAAATTACGCTTAAAGAGCACTAATCCGACTCATGTAAAATTGCAACTGAACATATCCCAAAAACTGACTTCCGCAACTCCTTTGTCAAATATAAGATCACTGTCTAAGCCCAAAAATTAACATAAAACGATTATTTCTTTTCGAATCTGGTACATTTTGAACATCTAAAGCCGAATTTGAAGGTAAAGGTTTCGAAAGGCTATTCGCAAAACTTACACAGACCCACTAGTGGGGTCGCTGTCCTCTTGCCAGCTCCTTTCCAGTGTCTCTTAATGGTAGTATTCCGAAAAACAATGTGTAACGATTTGTACAAGCCAACACTAGAAAAAACCCGAAAAAGATCTTTGTCACTCCGCCGAGAAAGAAATTACCCAAAATAATACGTCAGAATCGAAATGGAGGAAACACTGCTCAAACTGAAATCAGTGGTGATAAAGCTGATTGTCCCGAAAGACTCAAAGTTTAGTTATTCCAAACCAATCAGAGTAACAGCTGACAAGGTTACAGTGCATATTATAACGCTCAATCAATTGTCATCACCCAATACTCAAGGAAAAGTGAACGTAGGAAGCCCAGTCCATTAAAGAGCCGACTTTTATTTTTACCCTGCAGGCCATTCTGATCAATGGACAGGAGCTTCGGGATGAGAATTAAATCCGCATAAAGAACGGTCTCCAAAGGGGTGGCGTTGATGATCACTGGGTTATACATATCAGTCAGCTTGCTTAAAAGATTATAGATATCTTCATGCGCGGAAGTGTATGTCAACAACAGTTTCAAAAGGCCTTCCTTGCCTCGTCTAAACCTAGCCTGAAACTGACTGTAATGACTTTTACTTCGAACTGACTGTTACTTCGAACTGTTGCTATTAAGTCTCACTCCGTGAAGGATTTGTATCAGGATGGATTTGTATCAGTCTGCGGGATCCCTTTTGAATCACCAGGAGAGAGAACCCTTTCTTTCGGTTCGATCGACAACGCCCTGCCTAATGTGATTTAATATTGTGAACTTTCTGGATCAAAAGGAGCTGACTTATTGCTCATCTTGAAGAGCTTACATTTTTTCTCGAAAAATTTCTATTTCTCACAAGATAGAAGGATTTAGTATACGTCATATGTGGGCCCCGACCAGATCAAATAGTTAGAGGACCCTAACTGCCTCATCGTATGTAATTAAAACGGCAATTATGTGATTCCACTGAGCCATTGCACCAGGTGATAATCAGTTTCTCTCCTTCTTCTACAGAACCATGGCCCAAAATCACTGATAAGATTTTAAGGCCCACCGTTCTCGCGCTTCATTTAGCAGTCCCTATTACCACATCATGTTCCTTATTCTTTTCTCTCAGACTTTCAGTCAGGTTTCTTCGTACGTAACAAATCTCTCCGGTGGTCTTCATTCTGAATCATTCTGGCAACCACGCTCGTGGTAACCTGTACCATCAGGTAAGATTCAGGGTGATACGTAGCTGAAATTTGCAGCTCTTTGCTTCTGTACTTGCGTAAGACACTTTCGATACGAATCCATGAGAAAACCGTACATCTCTTTGCACGATACATATTTTGTACCATAATTCCGCGTGTTCAATAGGTCAATCGTCAGAAAATTTTCCTGCAGGGCTAAAGGTAATTCGAGAATAACCAGAAGATTTCTGTATGTGCCGGTTTGAGAATCTGTTCAATTATTTCGTCAATCATACATTTTTCGAATAGCAAAAGTGGGTCAATAATACCCTTATATGCACGGCTAGATCCTCTGGTAACGTGCACAACGGTTAGTAATGTCGTCTTTTTCAAAATGTGACCTTTCCCGGAGCCCAAACGTTACGCTATCGACTGCCAATCGTGCTACTTTTGAATGCCAAATACTAGGATCATTACTTGAAATAACTTCACGTTGAATCGAATTTACTTGAGACTCCATTGCATAACCAATCAAAACTATTACATGAATCTTTCTATCCTCAAACAACTTTTTTGATTGATGGTTACTTTGAAAATTATTCACCTCCATATAATCATTAATAATGTCTGTTAATAGCCATGTCTGATAATATGATCCATGTCTGATAATATTTCCAATGTACTAACGACCTCCTTGTCCAAAAGTAGCGTTACTTTTTTTCATTATCCAACGACCAGCCTTCAAGGTATGCTGGTTTTGTAGATCGAAAAAAGCATATGTGGCCAAAGAATATGCTCGAACCCTAAACATTTGTTGAACCGACGAGGGTCCTTGTAGAATCTTATTATATATTGTACCTGCGAGCCAAATGAAACTGCCTCCTGAAAGCACTCGACAAAGACTATGTTAGCAACAATAGTTGCAATAACGTGCATCGGAAAGATATAGCAAATTTGATGTCGCAAAGCAGTCGAATTGGTCGAACAGGTTAAGTGTCTAGGGTTAATAGAAGGATTTGATTGTATATTTGAAAGCCTGAAATGCACGTTATAAGTCATCTTTATTGTTATTACCTCGTGTATGCCTAAGTTTTCTCCGGTTTTACTAAGAGATGGCATCACCAAAAAGTACAAGGCGTGCTAGTGACATGCATACGCCATTTCAATCGTCTGACATTTCGCTACAAACACCCACAAGTTGAATCCGCCAAAACTAGCGTGTTTTTGTTGTCGTGTTGATCAATTAAATCGAATTTTGTGCCTGAAAAAGAGCGTTCTCGGCACACATTGTTCTTCTTATTGAAGGAATAGAAAAAGGCTGTTGAAAGTATGGTGAAAACGTATGGTGGAGCAGCTCCATCAATTCAGACATGTGAGACATGATTTTGACAGTTCAAAAGTGTTTATTTCAATGTGAAAGACAGTGAACCCTCTGGTAGACAACACAAATTCGAAAGAAGGTATTGCAGGAGTTTTTAGGCGTTGACTTAATTAAAAGTCAAAGAAAACTATCAGTTGACGTGTACGAGCTATCGATAGCTCAACAAACTCGGTAAATGGGACCCACACTGTTTGAATGGCCGCCCAACGGAAAATCGGAAAGTCACTTGTGAATTGCTCCGTCGGTGCAATAAAAGGAAATCATTTTTGCATCGGATTGTGACGGATGACAAAAACTAACTCCTTATTTTGAGAACCCGAAGCCGAACAAATCGTGGCTTCCTCTTGACGGTGCCGGTCCTTCAACACCAAGGCCAAATCGCTTCGACAAGAAGACCTGTGTCTGGTATGACCAGAGTGATATTGTGTATTATGATCTCTCGAAGCCCAGCATAACTTTTCTTCATCGAATATTACATATTTTTTTAACAAAAAATAATCGAAAAAAACTTATGTAGATACCTTGTATACTATATCCCAAACAAATACATATTTTACAACAATACCATGCTCTGAATAGACCACAATCGTTATCCACAATTGTGTATCTCAATATCTCTAAACTTGTCATTTACTTTGGTAGAGAGATGAGAAAACCCAAAATGTATGTTTATAATAGGGACTGTACACAAGGGTTGGTTTTTATTGATATTTTGATATGAGCGTATGATGAAAGCTATTGATGAAAATTCCTTACTATTCCTTACACTGTAATGACGCATCACAAATACCATATGTAAATCCTTTCGTAACTCCTGAATCGAGCACATGTGCTAAATTTAAGCTAGTTTATCTCTATACTATGCAATAATAGTTCACTAAAATTTCCTTTCTATGCTGCAATTGATTATCTCATACCGAAAAGGTATTTATTCTTTTATTTTTGGGTTTTCCTTTAATTTACCAAAATCAGAATCAACTTTGAATTACACAGAACTACATATCATTGCTTAACACTTAAAAATTTTCCACCAACGTATGCTTTTCTTGATCCACATGACGAAACTCATATCACATCCCATAAAATCTATTGAAACACCATCATCGTAAATTCCGATGCTGCAATCGTCAAGATAATATGCTCGAAGTATCAAACTAGAATTTGTGTAAGTGTGATAATGTAATGAACTGTAACCAGTTCAATTGGTAACATACTGACGGTAAATTGCAACGATAAAATTACACTTAATCTCGTGCCATGCAAATGATCGTCTCAAATAATTACACCCACACTTATGCTAATATAATTAAACGTTTTCGTTGCTCGCACAATTGCTGGCATAAGGAATATTGCGACTGGTGACAAATACTCTGCCCAATTAGTCTGAATTGAGTGCACTCTTAATGCATATTATCCTGTATTTAAAATTTACATATCTGAATGTTGTAAAGCACCGAAAGGCTTCAACCTGCCAAACTTTGTATGCATGCATTTGTTTAGAATATAGAAGATTTTGTTTGTTTAGAAACAGAATTCCGGCCAGGAACAAACTTCCTGATCATTGCCAACAATGGCTCTCGGATGTTGACGGTCGAGGACGTTCTTCAGCGTAAAATATCCAAACCAAATATTCCCTCTCCCTCCTGGAATGCCTTCACATCTTGATAGCATAGAAAATAATTATTATAGCCATTCAATAAATTAAAATGCCGCTTTTTACCAATTACTACAATGTCTACGTTATTTTATAGTTTACACCGCAATCAATTGATGGAAGCCATTCAAGATCCCATCATTCATTCATTTTTGTCGGTAAATTTGCACTTGAAATTGTTGTTATAAAACGATTAACAACCTCTTTCAATTGCAATATTGTCATGCTTAATAAGTTCTACACATACTGACGCATACATATGTTGGGCGGTTTAGCGTTAAATAAAACAATTCTTCACGGATGCGATGACTTAGTCTTAACATTTATATGATCAATAAACTTGCTCCCCCATGTTTTTCAGGGGCACGTGATTATTGGTAATTATTAAACGTGTATGGATATTGCACGAGCCATAAAATTCCAAGTGTTATTTTATGATAGTAGCCAGTCCCAATCAAATTATATTTTGATAATCCTTGTTGGCATTTAGTTGAGAAGTTTGCGCAAGGCCGATTGAATCGATAGATTTGAAGTTTATTCGAATATTTAATCATTAAGTGAGAGTTAAATAAGTAAAGTACAGAGTCCAATAGGTGAGCAAAAGAAGGAGATATGCGAGTACTTTTATCAACTTCAATAAGTTATAAAAATGGGGACGGGATCAATGTCCAACGCGGACCAACAAATAACATGAATTCGGATGATTTTTTGTTGTTTGCGCTTTCCAGTATGACTGAATGTCGTTCCCCGTCTCCTTTTTAGCTTCCTCGACATTCTTCTCAGCTTCCTACATCAGAGTAATCCAGCTTAGTATGTTCTGTAAGATAGTTCGTTTGGATTCCTATGGCTCATATCAAATCTTCTTCATACGACGCTGAAACCCATGATTCAGTGACGAGTCCTTCCTCGAAACAATGCTGGCTTTCTCCCTCAGTTTTTTTTTAGCATTCAAATCCTCAACTGTGTTACCTCAGGCAATGAAAACTCTTCACCATGCGGGAGTCTCTGTGTATCTAATCCAACTCCTAGTCTTTCTCGACCCATCGCACAGATAACTTTCAACTGTGTATCATTTTCGAAATTTCAAAAATAACTGCCAGTTTTCAGCCCCTAACGCATAGAAATGGACCACTTTTTCATTGGCGTGCGAATAACATGTACACAAAACAGTGAGAACAATTGGAAAATAGTGTAACTAGTTTAAAGTGCTAACAATTTGAACTCTCACAATCTCCCAAAACTACCAATAAAATGATATTCCACAGAAATTATCCAGATATATAAGTATTCGCAAACAGAAATTAACAAAGGTAAAACAAAAAATTGATTCTTTAAGTAATCTGTAACTAGCAAAACTGAGATATGCCCATTAAAAGTCCTTTAAATTTTGTGTTCATAAAGTAGGACTCACATATAAACAGAAAACAACAATTCTTATATATACCTTAACATTAGAAAGCTAACCATCGTGATTTCTCCACTCAATCACGTTGATGAACTTGCAAGCTCTCTTTCGCACAAAGCTCGTTTTATTCGCTACATGAGATATTCGTGTATCTTTCTATACGATGCTCATCGAAAGCATGAGCACTCTTAAGTAGTTACGCTTTGCTTTAAACAAATTCTTCGTTTAATGTCATTCGACCACATATGGTGGAATTTTTTCTTTTGAATGAGTGAAAATACTCTTATTTTTAATCTTATACGCTTCTCAAAGCTTCTGCGTTAAAAGCGATACAAATACAAATCAGCATTTTCTATCTCTGTCTCATGCAAACCGCTTGAGTATTTTATTGCTTCATGCACTTACGCCATAGCAAATGTCAAAGCTTTTACGTAAAAAGCAATGTAAATAGAAATCAACATTATTGATCTCTGTCTAATCCAAATAGCTTGAGTGTTTTATTGCTTCATGCACTTGCATCATTGCAAGTGGTACAAATAACACTTCGAACAAACTTTCGGTCTAACATTATTCGATCAAACTAAGTCAGTTTATATTGTATAGATGGTAAACTTCCTCTCATTTTCGTGTAAAACAAGACTCCCACTGTTAAACATTTTTTGAAACTCCAATACAGATATAAATCTCATTGCACTTTTCCTATCTCATTGGGAGAGAAAGCGCAAAAGACTGTTATCGCTGTATCGCTGTACTAGACATATCGTCAATACAAAATAGTGAGAACGCACTGAATAACTTTAAAATTTTTTAACAAACCCTAATCAACCCTTGATGTACGAGGGGCATTCAAAAATTAAGGAGTCTTTTGCTTATAAAGTGTAAAGGAGGTCGGGGAAATGTCCGAAGGGGTTGGAGGGATTCCTTCTAGATGACTCGAGACCAAATCGACCGCAAAATTGATTTCTTTAGTTATGCTCAAAATAGGCGAAAGATAAGTTCATCGTTTAATTGTGTAACGTATCATTATAGGTTTTCAACAAAGGAAGCTAGCTTTAATTCGAAATTTAGTCATGGAGAAATGCACTTACATTGCCACGGACAAAAGGTTGGGTATGACGAATTACGAGAATGGTATGAAAGAGTGGAAAATATGAGCCACCGAAGACGCCACAGCTCCAGCATTACGCTTGGCAACGTTACTGCTCTTCGTGAACTTATTGACAGAAATCGTCGTGCGACAGTAGGAGAAATCAATAAGAAAATGGAAACAGTGTTGGAAGTGTTCGAAACCACCATTCCTCGCGAAGAGTCTCAGCGGATGGATCCCAGATCTGCTCATCTAAGAACACAAAAAAGCGTTGGTTGCAGTGTGTCAGAGGCTTCTTGCTCGTTTTCCAGATGTAGGGCAGGCAGTTCTTGCAATGCTTTGTGTTGGGCGGTGAAACGTAGTTACACTACCTCACTCTCAAATCGAGTAGGGCTAGCTATGAAGTGGACAATCAAGAGGGAACCAGGACCATCAAAAGCCTAAACACGCTTGTCAGCTGGGGAAGGCTATTTTAACCGTTTTTTAAGGACTCTCAAGAAGTTTTGCTCATTGATATTCTTCACAATCGCCGCTCAATAAACGGTGCCTACTATTTTGGCCTTCTTGATCAGCCTAACATCAGTCGAAAAGACGACGTCAGCCCATCCGAGAAGTCTTGCTTCTGCATGACAATGGATACACAGCACACCGTAGTCCTTACAAGAAAAAAATTGCCTGAAATGCAATCGACTTTGCTTGAACACCTTCCTAATGGTGAAATTAGAATTTAAAATGTTTGAGCCCTTCAAAGGGGCACTTAAGGAGAGTATTTTGCAAATAATAAACAAGTTGAACAGTATCAGCGCAACCGGTTAGATATGCACCAAAAGTTATTCGTCGAAAAAAACTTGAAAAATAAATATAGTTTTAGTAATTAGAACTTAAAATACAGACTCTCTAGATATTATGCTCCAATTGTTTCTCTTGCACCAGTAATAAAAATATCGTGCTCGAAACGATTACATCAACTCAGTTGGATGGATGATCCTTTTTCAAGTTCATCCATCGAACTGTGTAGATATGTTATCTTGTAATCCATCTTCTAAAAAGGCTTTCTTAAGCTCTGGACCGCTATATTTTAGTCAATACTGAAAATTTCGATCCTTCACTTCCTACCGAAATTACATTTTGTTTAGATTGTGGTGGTACAAAGGTTTTCTAATAATCTGAGCCACTAATATCTCGGGCAATGATGGAAATAATGGTCCTTAACTACTTACCCCAGTTTCTTTCAAAACTTTCTATGCAATCTACCTTTTCACTTGAAGGAAGTCTTAGAGCCATCTCTATAGCATACAAACCAGCTGCCGTGTCGACGGGGACAGCAAAATCTGGAATCATAGTTCAAAGAACCACACCTTCCTAGACGTCCTTGCATTTTGCTTCAATTATACGCCTCAAAAAGTTTTCGAAAATATAATTTATAATAAATAAATTTATAATAAATAATAAATAAAATAAAATCGAGTGACTAGTACCCACTTTTATTAAACAATATTTTTCATGACAACTACATCAAAACTATATTTGCAATATTACTAAGAAAGGACTCTAGTATAGCTGCCATATTTTTTGCAAATTTTAAAGGTTTCATTCTGCGAGTGTCCAACATGGCTGCCATGGGCAGACACGATTCGTAAAGGTAGGATTTCATTGTGGTAGCCACAAAATGCCTGAGATACTCCAAATTTAGGCTTCGTTGATTTTGATTTTTCCCGGGGAGTACTGCGCGTCAATATTCAAAAATTTATTGGGCAAACGTTATTTGCCCCATGGAGTACCTCAAGCAGATCAATAATTTCAAGAAACGTAATGATCTGCTTGGCCTTAAGCTGATCCCAACTCCCTTTTAAATGAAGGTTACTCGATTCCATTTTTTCTCTAGGACGGTGTTGTGTCATAGTATAAGCATAAAACACCGACAACAATCCCAAATAAAAGCTTCGGTCTTTCAAGACAACCAAAATAAGTACGATTCTGAAATTCGCGCGGAAAGGTGAGAAATTCTTTTGAGTTCTAGTACGCAGTCCCATTCTGCCTTTGTGGTGAGGACACATATTGGCTACTTGTAACCAATCGTGATGTCTCTATCGTGATATCTCTTTCATCTCAGTATTTCTATCTCTGTCTGCCAGAAGCCATACGGGAGTATTTGTGCTTATGCATTGGATGCAAACAAGAGGCACCAGAGCATCTGTTACGAAGGTATTGAAGCCATTTGAAGGTTTACGTACATTATGTCTTGTCCATTCTAATACACTCTTGAGAATTCGTTCTTTTATAGACGTCGGTATGAGACATTTGGCGATCTGCAAGAGTCTTTTACCTCACGGTATTGAAATATCCTTCCCTTCTATTCCTAAATGAAGTTCACTTAACAACGCACGCAACATCTATTGTTCGCTTGAATAAAGTCAGCTTGGCCCACGAACGTTAAAACGTCTTTACTAGGTGCCATTGCGCAGGAAAAGAAGTATTTCTTATTAGAAAGATTGACACCCTGAAGAATTACTACCCAAAAGGATTTGAGGATTTCTGGAAGTTGTTTCAGTGTATATCTCATCTTGAAACTGAATTTTTTTAATTTTACTACATAATCAATCACCATCATAAATACTTAGAATGCTTTGTTGTAGTAGAAAAGATTACCTCATAATAACAATCGACTTGGCATTACTTTGAAGGAGATTTTATCGTAATACATAAAATAAATATTTTAATCAAGATTTTTAGTCACTATACTGAGTTACACGTATGCGGAAGGAATAGAATTGCATAGGTAATGCTCGGCACAAAGGTTTGAATTACAATAAAAACTCAGCATTGAGATAGACAGGAAATGGATATAATAAGATACTTTACAACTTTACCTAGAGAAGATTACTCATCAAAATTTGTTGGCAGCTCCTTTTACACAGTAGTTGGTGGACATACGACCGCCTGATAAATCAGATTCACGTTCATCTTTTCCCACGTTTTTCCGGACGAAATTCGGGGAAATTTCTTCAACATTTTGAACGAACATCAACAGACAACCCAACTTATGCGTTAGAATTCGCAAATAAAATTTATGTTTACATGTGCAATGCGAAGGCTCTTAACTCTGGTTTAAAACATAAAATAAAGCATCATCACTGAAATCACCGAATATCAATTTGCTAATTCCAATACAAAGCATGTAACCAGCGTACTACGAATCGCGAAGCATTCCCATGCATACTAAATCCGTTGGCCTCGTTACAAATTCAAACCACATTGAAATTGTATCTTTTTCAACGTCGATACAAGCAATAATTGCCGCACGCTGGCCATTCAACATTTATCCAGATGTAACAAGTGGCTTAATATCCTACATATGATACACGGAATGAGGTAGACACTGTGACGAACTGACGGTTGTTCCCCTGATGATGGATTTCAAAAAGAACCCGCCGCAACATCGTAGTGGTTCCGAGTTGGCGCATAATTGGCGAAACGGCTAAAATAATGTTAAGCAGCAAGTGGAGGACTCTTAGGAACGGCAGTTACCAATTTTCAGCCGAAAGTATCTTTCGAGAGCGAGAAAAGCTAAGAACCTGAGCTTCGTAAATGGTCATTAAGATGGAAACTGGTTCCGACACGGTTTTGACTTGTATGAATTTCAGTGAAAGATATTGTCGATATGCTGTACCATGGGTTAAATGAAAATTTGACTGGATTCCGGTTATTTTGCGACGTAGATACTTTCTGCTGAAGATTGGATACGAGATTGACAACAGTGGCCCGTAACTATAGTATTGAGGAACACATCATTATGTCTTTTAACTGAGTTTTTTTAACACTTTTAACACAGAGTTCAAGAGATCGAAAGCCAAGAAAAATTGCAAGCCAATATGTAGGCGAAGTCTCATCCATTTATCCAGGGAAAATGCAACGACACAGGATTCAATAGGGGGGATTATGGCGAGAAAATGTACGGAAGCCACGTCCCCAACCAGAACTCAATTGAAAAAAGAAACTCATAAGCTTAACATTCTTCCTCTCGCGCAACAAAGAGAACCAGATACAATAGCTATAACAACATACCAACTAACGCGCCACAAATCACCAAATTAAACGATAAAAAAGATAGCAAACAAAAGCACTATTTTAAAAATTCTGATTCTTCCTTCAACCATGAAAAATGACTAATTACGGATCTCAATAAGCAAATATTGTTGTACATCCTCTTGTCCCTGTTTCCTTGAGAAAACGAAAGCAACTCCTCCACTTTGACCCAGCACCTAGGAGCATAAATTCAAAATATCTTTACTGAAAGGTATGAAAATAAGTCGCTATACATCAGATTTCTAGCAAGAAACAACATGATCTAAATTTATTCAAAAATTGTCAAAATCTCAGCCATTCTATGCTAAATTTTGAGTTTGCAGAGTGTAATCCCACCTTTATTTCAGTTTTTCTTCTTTTTCATTTTTCTTTTTTTAAATCTTCGTCTTTAAAGGCGACATAGGCTCATTTATTCCCTTAGAACTTGCCTCCATTGATCTCGATCGTGCAACTGCGTCTTCTGTTTTGTTACATGGCGCACCATTTTACTAGGATTGTCAACATAACCTTCCCATCAGTCCTTTAATTTGGCTGGTGGTCATTCTCTGTGTATCTTTCCCTGTATCCTCCATGTGGTAAACATAGTCTGCCCATCGCATTTGTTCAAGCTTTCCAAAGACAGGGATTCTGGTTCGTCATGAAATGTATATAAGAAATTGTTGGAACTAAATCGCGTTCTACAGTTTTCTGTTGCTGGACCGAGAATCCGTCCCAGGACCTTCCACTCAAAGGGGGACGGTGAATTTTCATAGGTTTGCGATAAGGTCCACGTTTAAATGCCGAGGTGGTTAGAGGTGGTTCGCTTCATTTAGGCTAATTTTGTGTCTTATATGCAGATCTTAAGTTCTTGGTACCACCAGATGCTACAGATAATATGTCCTGTTTGTACGCATGTTTCGTCTTTTTGTTTGTCTAATCATTCTTATCAGTCATTATCACTCGTTGTAATCATATCAATCAAGCTTACCACCAAATACAGAAAAAATATCGACATGTTTTATGTTTTTTTACATCAAATATTATATTTTGTCTATGACTTTCTGGTTTAAACTTTTGGATTGAGTCTTAGTCCTCGTTAAATTTTGTTAATGCTTTTTTTGCTGCTGCGTCAAAATATCCAAACATGTCTTCGCGAATTTATCAAAAACGTGTTAAGTTTTTTATATCATCACGGATAGAAAAATGCTCACAATTTTAGTTAGCTAATGTCAATAATGAAGCTGGTTTTTAGCTTTTAGTGTAAAGAAATTAAATAGTATGGGAGCCGCCCCGTCGCCGTCTGTTGAATCAGTTTATTATATTATATTAAAACCAAACTACTCGTATATTGTATTTAAGCCGGTTTATTAAATTTATTATATTACTAAAAAACAAAAATTGCCACTTGTTGACTCATTTTGAATAATAGACTTGAACTTTTGTGTTCCTTTTTGTTGATTTTAGCTGAAGTTGGTTTTGAAGTATTTCAGACGCCACAGATAACCAAAATATTCTCTGTACAGAGGCTCGTGATCGACACAATCGCTTGCATGCTTGATTTTCATAAAATGGAAAACAAATTTATGTACACTCTGTTATCCTAGCCTTTTCTCAGGATATGCTCAAAAGGAAAAATTTTGAATTCCCTGGTCGAAAACCGCTTTTGTAATCGCTTATTGGATTCCCGAAAATTGGCTAAGCCGATTTTTCAAAAAATGGGGTCAACAAATTTTGTATTTTCTGCATAAAAGCGAGATCTTTCTATAATTTTTACGATATACCTTAACGTCCTTTTCAAAAAATTCGATAGCAATTGCTTTTTTTGACAATCTTTTAAAATATTAATTTCTCTCCAGATGTTGTACAGTGTTTGGGCATGAATTGTCATTCCTGGACAATTGTCCAAAATCTTTGCCAGAATGCCATCCACTGTCTTTAATATTCTTTAGGGTTTTGTTGTCACCTTTTATTGCGAAACTTGAAACTAAAGAAAAGAGTTTACCAAAAGTTTTTCACTGAGAACGATACGTCAAATGAGCACTGAACTTTCTGTTTAAATGGCAGTAGTTTTAGGTGATTCCAAGTATAAAGTAAAGACAGTTTAAATACCGGTAGAAATCTATTAGGTTCACAGAACTAGTTAAGAGGCCACAAAATAATCTTCAAAGATTCTCTATTAAACACTTCTGTCACTAAAAGCAACTCTTCGCTCAAAAAGCTTTCCCGTACACCTTTGTGGAAAGCCTCGAAAGGAAATAAGTAGTAGGTTTCGTCTAGCACATCGACGAATTCCTCCCGTTCAATAAGTCTCAATGTTACCCCTTAATAAGTAAATTCTTTCAAATATTTTAATGAAGACTCTCGCCTTAAATAAAATTTGAGAGAAAACCCAAATTCAAGGACATGTATAAATTGTACGAGTGGAGATTCGTCATCAGTTAGGGAATAGTTTGAGTATTAAGAAGGGTGTAGTAATCCACTGCACTTTGACATAGGTCAAAACTGATAGAACACTTCCTACCGTATCCTTTATTTGTTGATTTTCCATTCCTTAATGCTATGTTTTGTTTTTATTTTGACAGATATATTTTTCGGGAGTAAGGTGCTCCCTTCTTCAGGGCCAATTATTTTCTTATTCTCGCTTATATTGTCGAACCTACTCCAGTCCACTCCAGAACCTACTCTGTCAAAATTAGAACAACACATAGAATTTTGGAATGGTAGATCAGCAAATAAAGGATAGTTTGACTTCTGACAGCAAGGGATGGAAAAAGTGACGGAAAAGTTTTAAGTTGTATTGCGTTTTAGTCAAGCGTTTAGAGAGTGTTATTCTTACAATATAAGAATATATTTGTTATTGATCAAATTTGTGATAAAATCGGTTGAGGCCAGAATTTTATCTATAGTTCACAAAAGGTAGTTTATGTGAAACAATGAGATATTATGATAGAAACTGATTTGTGCGAATCTTAGAAAAGGTACTATCTACCTATACCTATACCAACCTAAAAGGTACTATCTATAAAACTATTAGAATCGAAAAATTTCATTAGAGTTCTGATTCCTTGTTTGGATGTTAGTTTTGAAGTTTGACATTTTTGAATTGCAGCTCAATTTTTGAATTGTTGTCAGTTGAATGTCTGTCATGATTGTGCCTTTCTCGATTGGAAACTTTGTCACTGAAGTTTAACATTCAAGCCTCATCCATAGTTCTCTAATTTATTTCTCTTTTCATTTATTTTTCTGTCCAACCAAGCCGTTGTGAAGGCTTGGTTTATTCTGTTTTGACAAAACATAACAATCATCTGCGTGTAATATGTTCCATTTTCCAATTATAGTACAGAGACGAAAATGTGCCTCGAGTGTTCAAACATGCGACGAGCTCGTTTAGGATTATTCAAGCCTGTTTGAGCTACTTACACAGGTCAACAAATGAAAAAATTTTTTTTGGTGCCGAGATCTTGTTACTGGTTTCGTATTAGGTATGCATTGGCAGCACTAAAAATATTTTTTACTTTATTTCCCACGTGTGGTTTTGGATCTACACTCTGTTCTTTAAATTTGCTGTAATCAGTAATTTCGGATACACGGTTTCAAGTCTTATTAGTATCTTTCTTTTAACAAATCGATTTTGATATCATGTCTTCATTGCAAAGAAGTTGTCTCAATGACACAAATGTGTTTTGTTGTATTTGTGGGGAATACACAATCAAAAAGTTCGGGAAGCCCATAACATATTTTATAAAAAGTGCTTATTTTTCGTACTTTAAGTCGCAAATTGTAGACGAAAAGAAGCCGTGAATACCTCAAATTGTTTGCAAAATGTGCTATGAACACTTGAGACAGTGGATCAGTGGTACAAGAAGCCATATGAGGTTCAGAGTGATTATGCAATGGAAAGAACCAAAAAATCAATTCGATGACTGTTACTTCTGCTGTGTCAACAGGTACAACTTGTTGGCATCAGGTACAGAACTTGCTACCATTTTTTAAATCGTTAAATGATCTTTTATTTTGTGGGGATGTGCTAGGCCTCCATCCAAAATGGGTCTTTCAGAATACCAATCAAATGAATGGCGTCTCTTCGTTTTCATCAATAAAGGAAGCCTTAAGTGTGTTCTTTTACTCAATGCCAACCAATATGGTTCAGTTCCCGTTGCTCATTCAACCAAATCAAAGGAAGAATATCAAAATATTGCCTTTGTTCTGGAAAAAATCAAATATAACGAACACAAATGGAGCATTTGTGTAGATCTCAATATGATCAACTTCTTATTAGGACAACAAGGTGGATACAATAAATACTCATGTTTGTGTTGTCTGTGGGATAGTTGTGCAAAGCATCAACACTGGACAAGAAGAGATTGGCCTATACGTGAGATGTTGGAAGTGGGAAAGCAGAATGTCACAAGCCCACCTTTAGAAGATAGAATTATATTTCCCCCTTTGCACATTCAACAAGGTTTGATGAAACAATTTGTCCAGGCGTTAGATTAAAATGGGCAATTTTTTCTTTATATAATGAGAAAATTCCCTAGTTTCAGCATACACCAATTTCCCAAGTTCTATGACCAGTTTGGAACGACTTGCGTGGAATTCGTTTATTGTAGTTACTTAAAACTTTCTGGAAAATCCCAAGTCAAATTACTACGCTGAAATTGTTAACAACATGCTGGAGGATTTCAAAAACTTAGGATGTAATATGTCCATCAAAGTACATTATCTCCACAGTCGCATTGACCAGTTTCCAGAGAATCTTTGTTCCTATAGCGAAGAACAAGGGGAGCGGTTTCATCGGGCCCTTAAAAGCTTTGGAGGAGAGGTACCAAGGTCGATGGGATCAGCATATGATGGCTGACTACTGCTGTAGGATACAACCTGATTGTCCTGGTACACGTAATCTGATTGTCCTGGTACACGAAATTCGCGTAAAAGAATGTTTTGTTGTACATAAGACTTTAAGAAATGTTGTTTTTGATTTAAATTTTTTTTTCTGTTCAATTAAAAATATCGAAAACACGTACACGTAGAAAATAAAAAATTTTGCTAAAAATTTACATAGTTTAGGGTCCTAAATTTAAAAAAATATTACCGCTTCTTGGCATCAAAACCACTGTTGACCAAAGTCAAAGAGCGTCCGATATGCAAAATCGTCGTTAATTATCTCTCTACTCGCCTCCTCCTGATTAATAACGCCTAGACCAAAACACAAGTACAGCAATGACACTGCCAGGCAACTTCTCTGAGATAGAGACGGAAAAAAGTATAAGGAGATTTATGTTTGTATTGCATTCTTATGCAATAGCTTTGAGAGCGGTGCTCTTTTTTTAAGCAAAAATAGGAGAATTTACCAATACAATTAAAGTTCCTTTTACTTTGGTTGAACACCGTATGATCGGGAGTTTGTTCGAAGTGTAAGCGTTGGTTGGGGGCAAAAACAGCGAAAATTAAAGTTAGCACATTGTTCGCAAATGAAAAGTGAATACAATAAGTTGAATTAATTTGCCTCCCTCTACCGATCTGCCCTGCAGATTTTTTTCGCAGAAAACGCAGATACTTTTCTGAGAAAAATGATTTTTATTTTCATGTAATTTGGGGAAAAAAATTGTGCGAAAGCTCCAATCAGTTTTCAAGACTTTTATTTTTAAATGAACCGCCGTCTCTAACTTTTTTAAATTTCTTTAAAAATCCTTGGAATATAATCATTATAACGTGCATATGAATTTGGGGTTTCTTTTTAATAAAATGCACTACCATAAAGGCCGTATTAATTCAAATCAAATTTTATAAAATTCGGTATACTATCTGTGAACCGCCAGGACTATTCCAATGATTGCTTGTGTTAAGGAAACTCGCTCGCTTGTAGAATGTGTTTGCAAGCACTGGTCAACAAAAGCTTGAGCATGGCAAATTCTTTTTTTCACCTGCGGCCATGTGAGCACTCATTAAATTCTTTGATGGAATTTCGCTATACACCAATTTGCCTTTCATTGAATCGCCAAGACTTATCTTAAAGATAGCCGCGAGGTATGTCTTCGAAGGTGTACGACGAAAAGATACATTCAATATTTATTCAAAGCTTTCTCGGCCGAATCTTACGCTAAAACGTGAAAATAAATAAAAATAAACACTCTCATACGTATATTCCGATAAATTATGGTAGATGTGGTAGGTAGGTGGGTATGTGGGTATGATTTCAGCATGATTATGTGAATATAAAAATTTTCTGCTATTGCCTCCTGACCTTATTCCGACTTCGCAGATCTTAAGCTTACCTTGGTGAGGTGATTGATTTGCATTTGCAGTTTGCTGAACTTAACTTGCTCGAACTGGTTTGGAAGATAAATTTGTTTATTTACATAATTCGAAATTGAATAGCGATGCTGGTAGAGTGGTTTCATTTGAATTTATTTAATGTTAAGATACTCAGACTTAAGCTCATCGATTGAGATGAATTTTTCAGACGTTTGACAAATTGGCAAATAGTTCATCGAATCATTTCTTCACTTTTGTAGCGAATTTTTCCAGTATTATTTTCCATAATTATAGCATCCGCCGAAATATCCTCCAAATGCTTCGTCGCCTTCATGAACTTTGGTATTCAGTCCTACTTTGTTCCTAGGTCCGTTCCCAGTAGTCATTTTTGGGAAGGATGTTGCAAAAGGTGAGGACGCGAAATTGCTGCGGTTCATAGAAGTTACAGCACTAGGGACCACGCTTCTGAAGAAAGAAGTTGTAGCTGATCAAAAAGATACAATGCTTCCATGTAATTTCGAGAATTTTTTATTTAGGAAATCGTTCGGTCTTCTTCAGCGACTTAATTTATTTTCTTTACAATTTATGCTCAAGTACCGAGAGGTCTGAAGATACTTAATCTCTAACGGGTTAATCTTTGTAATACAACATAATTTTCAAAGGTAAATACTACAGCTATAGAAAATTTATTTCAAAAGGAACCGATTTCTCAACAATATTTTAAAAAGATTTTACCAAATTTGTTGGAATAACCATGCCTTACAATTTCCTTCATTATGGTCCATCAGCTTCTTCTCTTCCTAGTGGCTTGCGAGGCTTTCCATGTCATCCAATCCACATGTGCCTCTAGTTTACTTGATGATGGTTGCATCTCCCATTTTTACCTCATGTCCTTTCCTGATGATATGTTCGTCTACGGCCGAAGTTCTTCTCTTCTTTCTTGCTGTTGCTGCTTCGCCTAGATGCTCCTTTATTCACGTGGCAATGAATCTCCTGTTTTTCCTATGTACGCTTTGTCGCAAACAGAACATTCAGTACCATAAAATGCGAGATTTTCCATGTGTTTCACGTTTGTCCTTCGTTTATACGACAATGAGCTGGTTCTTGCTACTTGATTCGGTCAGTTGCGGAGAATTATGACGATTGATTTTCTTTTTTATTTTGTTACTGATACCTTTATGGTAGGTCACCGCCTCCTATATCCTTTCAGTGCAGGCGTTTGACAATATGGATCGCACCTGCGCACCCATTGTTATCTTGCGTTCTTTCGTCTTTTTGTGCCTGACGTGAAGTTTGAAGTTCTTGCCTTCTTTCTTCCTGTTGCTGCTTCAACTAAATGCTTCTTAGTTCTCTTGTCAATGCTTCTTCTTGTTTGTCCTTTATACACTTCGTCGCAAAAAGAACATTTACAACGATAAATGTCAGATTTTCCTTGTGTTTGACGTTTGTACTTTGTTGATCCGAGAATGTAATGAGTTATGCCAATTGAACTTCCTTTTTCTCTTGTTGGTGATACCTTCATGATAGGTCACCACCTTACAGTATAACGTTTCAGTACATGAAAATGCTAATGTCGATCGCTCCTGTCGCTGTCTGGTCTGTTGGATCTTTTGTTCCATTCTCGTAATCGTCGAGAACTTGAATCCGTTTCGTCTGTTTCTGTGTTGTGTTTGTAATTTTCCTTTTTTTGCTTCTTTGCTTGACAGTAAATTGAGGAAAACTTTTAGTCGTTGTGGATGGTTTGATGTTTTTGAAATCGACCGCCTGGAATCTTTTCACGACCGTGTCGAGAAAAGATAGTTTCCTATCATTCTCTTCCTCCATTGTAAACATCGTGCTCTGATGTGCTTGAATCAGGTTGGCAAGTACTTTTTCCAATTTACTCCTATAGCGTATGCAAAAATATCGAGCAAATATCTAATCCAGGATCTCAGTAATAGGGTTTTATCCTGCAGTCCCTCTTTTAATCGGGTCATGAATGTTTCGCCGGAGAATGGTGAAAGAGGATTTCCCATTGCAACTCCTCTTTCAGTCTTCTTAAATTTGACCCTGAAGATAAAATAATTTTCCGTGATACATAGCTTTGCACGCTATATGTATTGCCTTGTTTTTGTCTTCCAAGACGGTCATTCTTCTTTTTGGAGTAAGATCCATTATTCTATGTAGCCTAAGGTTTCCATAACTTGAATACTCGGGAATAGAGATTTCACTTCGAAGGAGACCATAATTTCGTCCTCTCCTGCTAGGGCAAACTGTAAGAGCTTCCATGAGACTCCCTTGTTTGTTTTTGTTCATTTTTGTCCATTAGCTATATCCTCTTAAACTTGTTCACATGCCACCTAGTCAGTTTTTGAGTAGGTGCATTCAAGGCTGATACTATTTCACGCACTTTGTTACTATCCCTATGAATCTTTGATAGCCACTTTATCCTTCCACCTCCTTTAACTCTCCAATCAACGACTCACAAGATTTTTTTGTCCTTTTGAATCTTTTTATGGATTCCTCCAATGGGTTGTAGTGTAGAAATATCCACTGCTTAGCTTTTGTCTTACTGGATCTTGCCCCTCACTACCACTGTATTGCCTTTATCCGCTTTGATGAAGTAAGACGCGTTTTACTTCAGCCTAGTAACTGTGCTCGTTTCTTTGCAGTGTGTTATCTCTTTTCATCTTCTTATCGCTACGGATGTATCACCCTTTGCACCCTTTCTGCTCATCTATTAGCCTACGTATCGCTGCTTTCGTTTTTACCATTAAGCCATTGTTGGAAGTCTAATTTTGGAAGGTTTTATAGCGTAGTTCAATCGTTTGGTAGCATTCACCAATTGTGATCGGGAATGCAAAAAGGGAATTTAACTAAATTGGGACCTGGGACTGAAAATTGTTTCAGATCTTGGGGGTGGTGGTTGACACATTGTTTCAACCCCGTCTTTAGAGACCGTGGACTTAAGCCATAATTGCAGGTGTCCACGTAAACGTGTCCTCACGACTTCATGTACTTCTATGACTGTGTTGACTGGTTGGGTCAGTTCCTCCAATCTTGACAATTATTTCCTGTGAGTTCCTCTTTTCTCCCTTTTCGCATTGGTATGCCCTATCCGCATTTTACAGTAAATCTTCCACAAATCCTTTGCCGCGGTGTTGCCACACTCGCATAAGTTCCAGATGCTTCTCGTAAGTCCTCAGATCGGTCTCGTTCAGTTTAGCGTACAGCTGGATGATGATGGTTTTCATTAAAATTTGTTCGACTGCTTCCTTTGCCTGATTGCATTTATTAGTCCGCTGTGGATTATCACCGTGTGACCCTTCGGAATGAGCCTTTGCAATAAACAGGTTTTCAAAAAGTTGATGTTTTCGCTAGTCATTGACACGAAAATATGGTAGCAACTATGCGAAGCAGTAACAGCAACAAAAAAGGTAAGAACTTAAAACTTCAAGTCGACCGTAGCGGAACATACCATCAAGAAAGGACATGAGATAACAATGGGAGACGCAACCATCATCAAGGAAATTAGGGACACTCGTGAATTGGATGTCATGGAAAGCCTCGCAATCAGCTGGAAAAAGAAGAGGTTGGTGAACCATAAAATCCTTTTAAAATATTGTTGGAGAATCGGTTCCTTTTGTAATAATTTTCTATAGCTGCAGTATTTAACTTTGAAAATTATGTTGTGTTACATAGATTAAGCCGTTACAGATTAAGTATCTTTAGACCTATTAGTTATAGTTATTAGTTATAGGTATTGACCTATTAGTTATAGGTATTAGTTATATACTTATACCTAAATTGCAAAGAAACTAAATAAAGTCGCTGAAGAAGACCAAACAGTTTCGTAAATAAAAAATTCCCAAATTAAAAGGAAGCATTGAATCTTTTTGATCAGTTTGAGAATTTTGTGAAATTTTTGATAGCTTAAAACAGTCTTTGGTGATTCCCTTATTCGTTGCAAGGTTTATGTCTCATTGCCCTTATTAAACCCGGCCAATAAACGGCTGTCCATGCAAAATACCAACAAATCGTTCTAATAACTGCAACCAACAATCGTGCAATGGATGGGACTAACAACGAAGTTCGACAAATAGGAGCCCAAAGGATATTTAAAACTTGGCAGCCTGGTAGATGCTGAGTAAATTTTCTGTCCTTCCTGAGTATTAAAAGCTTTACACAATAGGTGTGGGCACATCGTAGCTACATACAGCGCTTACACTCTCGGGCGACTTCTGTCAGAATTAGACAGAAAATTCACAAGAAGGTTTGCATTTCCATTGATTTTGAACGTTGAAGCGTTGACCGGGCTATTCCTGTTTTACGAGAAATGAGAAGGAATTCACCAACACTTCTCAAATTCCACTTCAACTGAGATTATTAAGTTGTTCGAGCTGTATGCACTTATGGGATGGTATAGGTGACAAGTTGGTCTCCTAGTAAAACCAGATCAGAGCTATTTCAGAACCACGCGTTTGAGAGCACACCCATGACAGGTAAGCGGCTTCCTGTTCTCCATACAGTCGGAAACATACTGTCAAGTGTGGCTGTTTTGACTTTGAAGTCTAGAGAGTAGATGACAGTGTATACCATCTGTTTTTGTGTTTCCGAAAATTGTGAAGTGTCGCGTCGGGACTCACAAATGAAAAAGTGTTTCAGTTCATTATTATTCATTATGATGATTAACACACGAATCAACCCAGACCTTGAGGCCGTAAGGTTACACGTAATGGTTGCAATCACTCATTTTAAGTACTTCGATTTATGTAACAGAACTGGAACATTTAGGCACTATATAACTGGGGAACCATGCAGTACTATATCTAAATGGTACTTTACGTGGGAGCTGAGTGTCAATGCTAGTCCACACTGCAACCAACTGTGACCATTAGTTTAAATATCGAAAATTTAAATTTTACCTCCAATACTTTGATTACAAAAAGGTCAAGGAAGCAATTTTCCGATGAAAATTTCAAGTATCATGGAGTGATGGATGATGTTGGCTTTCAATTAATTAACGATCCTCATATTGCTATTGATTTTTGTTGTTATTATCAACAGTAAGATCGTAATATTAATAGATCAATATTAGGTTGATTATAGCAATAAAGTTTTTATCTGATACATTTTCGATAACGAGACTGTTAAATTTTTGAAATTTCCTAATGGCTACCTCAGAAAAAAGTGAAATTATCGAATTTTTCGGTTAGTTTGGACTTTATCGGTTAGTTAACAACCAAACTCACCTAATGGAATTTATTGCATAAAATGCATGAATCATTTATCGTTGATAGTACTTGCGATAGGTGTGATGAGATAGAACCGTATACAGCATAGATACTCAACACTTCAGATACTCAAGCCAGGAGGGAAAGAGAGGAAAAGTCCACCGAATTTAATGAAAATAGTTGCAATGTGCTTGGAACCTAATTTTCCCCCCGCCCGCGTTAATTCAGAGGGTAATGGAAACTTCAGCAAACACCTGATATTATACATATATTACATTACCTAGTGCGGTGTAAATCAATTATGAAGTTATGTGAACCATGCCCGCGAAGATACTACCACAGTATAGATAACATACTATATAGTGTTTGCACCAACACAAGTTCTTGAAATGCGTATTTGGCTAACATTTGGAGCACTGGTGAAGGCCGGTCTGTCCATCGATATCCGTGATTATGCAATTCATGTTGAACATGCTGCACGTATGTGGACTTGTCTAGAGTTGTCTAGTAGACTAGTGCACGGATGACTACAATCAAGCATTCAAGATAGTATCAAACATTTCCAGTATGTTAACATGCCAATGAAAAATGATATGAATATATTGAATTTTCAACCATCGTGAAGATTTAAAAATTCCATTTCCACTCGAAACTGATAATTATGGTGGAAGTCTTGTGAAATGTTGGAGTTTCACAACCGAGAAAGCTACCTTAAAATCACTTTTTAATACACGTTTTAAAGCAGCCCCCAAAGTAGTTCTCGGATTAGTGCCTTATAAGGCTTTAGCATAGGGATTCATTCAGTCTCTTGTCTCTTGGAATGCCATCAATCGATAGTTCTTCGGGAAACATTTGAAAACGAAAACTAGATCACAAAGTTTTGGGTGGAATTTCAACGAATGTGTAAGACCCAAGCAAGCTTGAGTATTTACATTATACCTCGTTAAGTAACCTCATTCAGATCACTGAAATCTGCGCTCCCAGTGTCATACACCTGTTCTAAGTGAGAGTACCTACCGGTCCTCCTTTTCCCTAGTTAGTCACAATTTGTGTAAAAGCTACTAGTTACAATTCCTAGTGGTTCCTGAAACCACCTTTTCGACAAAAATCCGCATACATGGTTAGTAGAAGTGAACGTTGATCTTGTTTAGTTGAAACTGTTCGTATCACCCCCACTAATACTTTCCAGGACTAATATTAAGTTGTTTGGACTGCTTTGCTATGGTTGGTTTTGATAGTTATTGAAAAATACGCAATTTTCCTTTAAACCATATAAAGTTTAAAGGAAAATTGCGTATTTTTCAATAACTTTCACTTTCCAGGAGTTCCATCACGTTATCGCAAGCATATTGGCTTATTAACTGTCCGCGCTTCCTGCATGCCTCAAAATCCAGTAGATCTCCACTCCACACACTCCGGTTTTGCAGCGATCCTTGGAAAATTGTGCATCAATTTTTGATACGAAATTAGAAGGAAACAATGAGATAATCTCCAACATCAGCTGTTGAGCGATGCTTTACACTCATTGCGTGAGTGTCTACCTAGTTTCTAAGTCGTCTACCGTCTCTCCGTCTGAAATTGGGTCCTGTCAAAAGTTCAAATTGATTTAGCTATACGGGTACCCGTACACAGCAATATCATGCTAAATTCTACTTTCCAACTTTTGAAACTGGCATGACTTTCGAGCCAGGAAAGGTTCCCAACCGTATGAACGGGACTGTAACCTGTCAGAGGCTATACCCACAACTGCATTGAGAATTTGGTGAGAGTAACCTTAACTCATGTGGTAACCATTAATCAGGTAATGCTTGTCTGCTGTCTATCAGAGAAATATTGACGGATAGCAGATGTTTGCAAGAGACAGGTCGTCCTTCCTCACTTCATTTCTTCCTTCCTCACAAACAATCCGTTTTATTGGTGTCTTAGAATAATGCCAGCATTACTGCAACCATCTAAGTGTATACTTCAGGAAAGAATACATTGAAAAATCGTTCCAATCATACTTTGATTCAAAGTGACGCTCCGGATGAATCCTTTTTCAAAAATTAAATTTCAAAAAATAGTTTAATTTTTCTCTTTTGGGTCTTATTAATTGCCAAAATCCGTTCATTAGACCCTAGAAATACCTGTGGTATCATAATCCTTTTCTAAATAGATTCATAATCCAAAAGATTAATAATCCTTTACGAAAAATAATCCAGAAAGTCAGTACAAAAAATACTCTTGCAACTAAAAAAACTTAACATGATTTATATTGAAAGCTTCCTGGCTTAACGCCTCTCAGACTTTCATTCGACAGATTTCAGGTACCAGCTGGCATCCTTGACAGAAGTAGCGAAGTATCTCATATCAGTAAAGGCTTAATAGGTTAGAGGTTATGAGAAGCAAAACTCTCAGCTTGTCTCATCTATTTTCAGAGTTTTTAAGAACATTTAAGATGGATGTCATTTAAGAACATGCTGGTGAACTGATCCTTGCAACCCCTGACAAGTTAGACTTTCTCTTTCTCTATCTAATTCATTCGTCAACATTGTTTTCAGCAGAGAAGGGTACACAGCCAAAATTCCATCGAAAAAATTGGCCAATACGTCATCGGGTATTGTCCTGAATTCGGGGGCATGTCCCACAAATACGCTCTACTTGTGGCCGATCAATTTTTTGCAAGATTAGAAGTCAATCAGTGTATTCTATGATTTTCTCTAGTAATAGTACTTCAAAGATATTTAATTGCAATACCACAATACTTTGCATTGCTCGTAAGGGTCAGCTCTCACTCAACTATCCCTGATAATTCAAAAGCTAATAACTGAGTAGTTTATAATAAATAAGGTCAGTTCGATCATAAGCTAGACTCAATATCTTTCTATTTTGAAGTTACGCATTTACTTTCCACAGAACTAAGATCCGTATAATGATGGTGACAATCAACAATGCTGTTCGAACGCTAGTTGTTAAGGCCATGATTGTGAGATTGATCCAAGAACATTTCAAGGATAGATTTCTTGTATTTGAGAGATCCTACTATAGCATCTAAAACAACACCTCTCACGAAAAGCGAGCATTACCTCCTTGTGATCGATGAAGCGACTCGGAGCCGAGGATTACGACACAATCTTTGAGAACGAGTATACGAATGTTGACGCTCAACATTAGTGGATTCTGACCACGTTGCGCGGCTCATCCCTAAGGAATGCGCGTCGTGGTTAGAATCCACCAATGTTGAGCGTCAACATTCGTGTAGACCTCGATGCGGCTTCCAAAATATCGTACTCCGGAGAAGTAATACCTTCCTTCGTTCGGCCTGAAGGTTCAGGAAGGTTCAGCTTCTGAAAAAGATTACGGTTTGTGGTGGGCATGTTGCGCTGTGTGAAATTTTATTGGTTTATGAACTCCCATGTGTGATGTTCCTATACCATTTCCAAAGTAAATAAAACAAAAAAACAAAATTTTTTCCTTAAGTTTTGAATACCCTTTTTTTGAATTTTTTTAAAAATGAAATGACATACAGCGGCTTTTCAGAAACAGATTTTTCCCTTCAGCAGTCATGAGTGATGTTTTTCGCGAGCGAAATTGTACTCTCTCAAAATTTGTCACCTTAACTAACCTTTACTATCACTTTTTGCAACTTTGCTGTTATGCTTTCGCCCCAGTTTTCATAATTTTATTGGCTCTATCGGCCCGTCACATTTTACTTTTCATAATCAACTCTGGAGAATTCCTGGACTGTATCCTGGTTCGCTGGAAAAAATGCCGTAGACCACCCTTTTACAACTACAGAAGTAAGCACTAAATAGTGCTACCAAAGATGCTCAGCTGGTCCTGGTTCAGCATAATTTGATATTCTTCAATACACTTGCTGAAGCGATCTCTTCCTCATTATTTTCCTCAATTGTTATCCTCAGTTTCCAAGTTTTTGACACACCTTCGGTTTGGCTGCATGAGTGTTTCTTGGGACATTTTAACCTCTTTTTGAAAGTTCTGATGGCCTTTTCGATGCATCTGCGTCTGCACCTTTTCGATTTTGGTTAAGGTATTTTTCATTCCATTCTTAAGGAATGAAAAATTCATTAAGAATGCCTAACTTAATCAGAATCTCAGGTTTCAGAGATCCTATTAAGGTTTTCCTAATCACAATTTTGATATTGATGAGTGAACAGTGTACTTTTTTTTCCATAGGCATCTAGTAAGCTATTCAGTTCTAGCTAAAAACGTTTTCAATTTGATATTCCTCGTTTTTTTCACGGCTGGTATCTTCGAGTAAGAGCTCCGCAATTCACCTGTGGATGATGGTAGTTTTTTATGGTACATCCATAACGAGTCTACTGGTGATGGACAAAATGGAAGAAAAAAAGTGAAAAATCGTTTGTGACCGGAGTTGGGGAAGGAATTGTCCAGGGAAGCAATAGTTGTTCTGCTCCATGCAGGTACTAGCTCTTCATAACAAACAGGAGCCGCGCTATGGTAGCTTATTAGTTCATTTATTTTTTCAGATATTCGTGTTCATGTAGGCAATTATATTTTTTCAGAGAACATGCTGGTCCCCGGAGGTATTTTGCATGACTCTCGCTTTCTATTATTTTGCAGGTTCTTTAGAAGGTATCGAGCCATAAAATTGCTTGTCCATGGTATTCCTTTCGGTCAGTAATAAATGTTAACGCTGTTATTTGAATGGATGTAGTCGTGATTGCTCACCTACATTAAATATCTAAACTCATGTTTCAATCCAAGTTTACTACCTGTCCAAGTTAATTAGACGAACATGATCGCAGTATTGAAATGATTCATCAAACTGGGCTTCCTCCTTCCATCCGATGCGGAATGATTTCATTAGCGTGCGCTAACTGGCAAACTGCCCATTAATTGACCACGTTATATAACTCATTCCTATTTAAACTGACCGAAGAAGAATGCAATTTGCCGACCACTATAAAAAAGGCAATGCATACACATATAAGTACTCTGTTTATGGTTTAGTTTGGGCAAGAATCGTGCTCTTGTCGTTGCTTTTGATACTCTGGCAAGTGAGATGAAACATTTAATTTATCTTTGTGTGCAATTTATAATGTGCATACCCACATACTGCAGGAAATTCGCAATGAACAATGAAATTGAAACTTTATACATCACTGCAATGATTGATATATGAAGAACAAGTTGATGCCTGCTACTGATATAGATCGCGTGAATTCATTGGTAATGAGGCGAACTAGTGAAATTCGAGGTCCAAGAACTGAATTTTATCCGAAAGTTTTCAACTTCGAATTCGAAATGTATCCCAAAAAGGTGGTACTTACAGATACAGCAATTGGAACGCCAAAACAATTTTTTTTCTTATTTATTACAACGAAGGATTAGACCTCAAAAGACCTTAAACTCTAGGCTACCCTTTTGTGTTAGACATGCTTTACACCCCTGCATTTACAGCATATATTGTATATCTTTTTGTTATTATTCATCTTAACCTACAGTGCATCGGCTCCATCTTCGTTGCACAAGACTTCCTTCCTTATGCCCCAGGATGGGAGTCCATCACCAAGCTTTGTTCCACCAGCAACCAGGCCAAGCTTTGGTCCACCAGAAATCAGGCCTTCCTGTATTATCCGACTTTAGGATACGTTTGTAGTCTTTCCGCAACTGGTCAAGTCGTGATATTCGTACGAACCTGAATCACACTATGAGCGTTGCTTGGATTTATTGTGAACGGGGAGAACAGGGAACAAAAGTTTTTCCGGATTTCGAATAAAATTTTCGAATTCAATAATTTTTTAAAGTCAATCTTATTATCAAAATTATTTTCTAAGATATATTAAAGGATTTTTTTAGATAATAAACAGAAATATTAATAATTATCAGAAATAATCACTATTGTCATCTCTAACGTTCTGGAAGTTGTTTGATACTTCTGCTGCTGAAATCTTCCCTCATACCCTCGAAAAAGGTTTGCTAGTCCTGTATAAAGAGCCCTCGGATAGTTTTGCAGGAATCGGAATAAGTGATAATCGAGCCAAACTCTATTGATCCACGCTAGGTAGCTGCGACACTGTTCGGTCTCGCATTGTGGTGGTCAGAAATGACTCCCCGACGATTGACTTATGGAGGTGCTCAAAGATAATGTCCGTTACAGAATCTCCCAAAAACGACTCGTCAAGAATTCCACCACCCAGACAATAAAACATTCCGTAGATGCAAGCCTAGTATAGAAATGGATGCTGGTGGTACACTGTTTCACGTTATTGTACCGGAACTACTTCCACTTTCCCCGTAACGATCTGCCAGAGAAATACCTCATTAATTTGACAATCAAGATGGAAAACATAGCAGACCGTTCTATCTTCTTTTTTCTTCGTGAAAGTTCGTGGGGGAACTAAGCTTACCACTTTTGCTTGAAACGATTTCTTTTTAAAGTTGCGATAGTGAGATAGTTTAAAGAGAATTCATACGTCAAAACCGAAAAGAAACTTTTGCTTTCACAAAATACTTTATCCTATATCAACGCTGAAAAAAGTTTGCAGGCGCTCTTTAATCAAGAAAATTTTTGAGACATTCTAAATTTCATCCAACCTGTTATGGCGTCCGTACATCCTTTTGGCATGGTTTCTGCTGAATTAACAATATTTTATAGTGCACTGGATTTGCATTTGTATTGTGTGAAATGATTTCATACTTTCAAACATCATGCTGCACGTGGACTAGCCCTGACTATCATCGTTTGCATCTGCTCAACATATTCATCTTTGTTTCTCTAAGCTGGATATTATATGCTTGGAATAGATAAGGATCTCCTAAGCAACAATGTTCAAGCTGAGATGTATCATGTATCAACCTTCAACCTTCAACTTATGTATCAACCAGTAGAGACGTTGAGAGGGGGTTTTTAGGTGTCCTTAGGTGTCCTGTAGGTGTCCTTCTTTCGAACATCCGCTAATAGTCGTGACAATCTTAGAGACCTCTGCCATGTCAAAAATTTGCACAGCTTTTGGTTTAACCCAATATCGTTCTCCATTTTCTTCGTATGATGGTATTTAGGACACATTGTTCGTTGCATTTATGTCGCCCGCGGTTGGTTATGCCAGAATTGACCTCTTGCCCCTATAGTGAAACGCAGACCTTATTATCGTCTAGCATGTTTAGAGTTTTTCTCTGTTTCATATCGGGAGCCTTAAAAAGTCGCAAAACTGAAAAAACCTGTCATATGCACGAATTGTGTTCTCCTATTTGCCCCTATTCGCTGCCCGTATGACATAAAACTGTCCATTGATTGATTGAGTAGTACTTAGAACTTATTTGCATCTGGTCATACTGTTTTCTCCTCTGTATCCACGAACTGTCAAAATACTATTAGAATTGGCAGTAACTATTTAATTGTAATGCATAAAACATTTTTATTCACGTTGATATTTTAAATTTCCCGTATTTGTGGCAAGTATAACTTTTATTCAGTGATCAAAAGGAAATGACTGCTCATAGTTGTTTGCTGCGAGAAATTTATCCTGAATATGTTTCAAGTGAGATGTCAAAACATTTCCGAGCAGCTTGATAAGTTTAAAAGTGGTGATTTGGATGTTTGTGATAATTAAAACCCTGCAAGAGCCGAAATTTTGAAAATATGCAAAATGAAACTTAGCTTAATTAAGACCCGTATCAAATGCAAGGGAACTTGTTGGCTGCTTAAAATCATTCGCTTTCCCTTAGAAGCAAGGAGCTACATGAATTGTCGCCACAAATTGTTGAAAAACGGGTTCGACTGTATCAAAATAAGTCATTGACAATCACGATAGACCTGTACTGACACAATTAGATTCGTCTTAAAAGAAAAGCTGCCCCAAAAATAATTACTCTGCTGGGTTACATTTTTAAGTACTAGTCAGATACTATTTGGGAAAAAAATAGATAAGAAATTTTACCCAACCGACCTTATAGATGTCTGGCGTTTTTTGACTCTCGTTTATTCAAATCTATACAGAACTCTCTCGTTGAAAAAAAACTTCAGTTCAAAGAAGTCTCAGAACAAAAGACACACCGTTTTTTTTTATCATAAAGAGGGAAGTTATCATAAATTGTCAGAAAAATCAAATATGGCATTGTTTGTTTGCAACTTTAAATATTGTATTTATTAATTTATTTATTTAAATAATTTATTTACTTTGCAATTTTTAATTCTGGACATTATTCACTAGGTACGTCACTGACATCCTTCAGTGGTTTCCAGCCAAGGTGTAAGAAATCGGTAATTAGTCTATTCTTTGACTAATCAACATTATATAATATTATATGTATATTATATACTATTTATAGGTTAATTCGATTTTGGTTTTTGTCTTTTTTGCGAACTTTTTAAAGGTTAGTGCGAAGAGCTACCTGTTTTCGCTCTAAGGACACGCTTAATACGATTGAAAACCCATCTGCATCGGTTGCGATTGGTTTCCATTTATAGTCGAGGGTACCTCTTGTAGAATTTTATAACTCAGGACTGCTCTTGAAGTATGATATGAACAAACGAACACCGTTTTTAATGTAGATTAATAAATAGAATACCAGGTATGCGCCTATGAAACCGGTAATTATTTTTTAAAAAAACACGTTTATTGTGAGGAAATGATTACAATTTTATTCTTCAAAGTAATGGCCATCGCTAGCTACACATTTTTCCCATCTCTCAGGCAATTTATAGATGCCTCGCCAAAAATATGTTTCGTCTTTTGCCTGAAACCAATCATCGATCCATTTTTTGGCTTCTGCGTGAGAATTGAAGCGCCGTTCCGTTAATGCGTGGCCCATCGATGCGAACATGTGATAATCCGAAGGCACCAAGTCTGGTGAGTAAGCCGCATGAGCAAGAGCTTCCCAGTTGTACGATGTAACCAATTCTTTGGTGGCTCTAGTGCGGTGTGGTGGTGCGTTGTCATCGAGGAAAATCACTTTGTGTTGCCTGGCTTCATATTCTGGGCGTTTTTGGCGTATAGCATGGTTCAAATCGGCCAATTGTTGTTGGTAACGTTCACCGTTAACCGTTTCACCAGGTTTTAGAAGGTCATACCATATGACACCACGCTGGTCCCAGAAAACACATAGCATGGCCTTCTTTCCAAAGCGATCTGGCCTTGCGGTCGATTGCGCACTTTTGCCGCGGTTAATATACGACCTTTTTCGTTTGGGATTCTTGAAATAGACCAACTTTTCATCACCAGTTACGATTCTATGCAAAAACGACTTTCTTTTGTACCGGGCGAGCAGCGTTTCACAAGTGGTTTTTCGATTTTCTTGCTGCCTTTCAGTCAGTTCATGTGGCACCCATCTACCGACCTTTAAAATTTTTCCCATTGCTTTTAAACGTTTTCCACCGGTCAACACCCAATTGTTCTGCGAGCTGTTCTTGCGTTTGGCCATCATCTTCATCGAGCAATGCTTGCAATTCGGCGTCTTCAAACTTTTTTGGTGGCCGGCCACGCTCCTTATTTTTCACATCAAAATCACCACTTTTAAATTTATTGAACCACTCGTTACACTGTTTGCGACCAAGAGCATGCTCGCCGTAAGCTTCCACAAGCATTCGATGCGATTCAGAAGCGTTTTTCTTCAAATAGTAACACAAAATTAACTGTGTCCGCAAATCGTAATTTGTAGGCACGCAATCCGACATTTTCCGGAGCGTCAAACAATGCGTTGTTGGATGAAACTTGACAAATTGTGAACTGAATATTGTTGACATATGACAGAAGAAGTAAACATGACATTTGGTACGGTTCCGAAGTTTATAAATATTCGGCTATTTACCGCTAGATGTCGTTACCGGTTTCATAGGCGCATACCTGGTAAATAAGTATTGTTTTAGAAAGGATTTTGTATAGATTTGTGTACCTATGGTTATTGTTTGATGATAAAACGTATTTCTAAAGTGACAAACACTTTAGATCATTACTAATAGAAAGGTACAGAAGAGAAAGAGAATTCCAAAAGGGGCTTCCTGTTCTATATTCTATATAATTAAACTGTTAAGGTTCAATTTTCTATTTTTTTTATATTTATTTAGGATGGTAGATTTTGCACTGTTTTCTCGAAAGCAATGACCCTTGTCAGATTTTTTTGATTGATATTAATACGTCATTTTTCCATTTTTCCTCTCATTCCAAGATTAATCTTATTAATCTTACATTATCATAATCATATTCACATTACGCTAGAATTCTTTCGTTAATGTATAACTTTTAGTGCGGACAAAGTATCAGAACGTCACCAATGGTAGATGTAATGCAAACGCCTCCTGTATAGTTTTCCCGTATGATATGCATGCAATATAGGTCCCAGCCCGTTACCTCGTGGTACTCCAGCGTTTATGAAAAAGGTTGATCTTTGTTGCTCGCGTTACTTCACTTCAAAGCTTTAATTTCGAAGCTCTCTACACAGCTGAATAAGACTCAATGAAAGGTAATAGATCAATGAAAATCTGTGATATCAAAGGATCTTGCAACATCGAGAAAAACTCCAATGCAATTTTTCATTATTTCCATTGCCATTGCCGACTTTACTCACTGTTCTGTTAAATGATGCCATAAGATGGTGTAAAGCGAAGATGATTTTCCTGGAGTATTTTCATTTTTAATTATGCAGTTTTCCTGATAGCAGTTCATAACCCGGGGTCGGGCTCATGTTGGTTTCATTCAATTCGAGAATTTGGGCATGTTGAAATTGGGATTCCCTGATACAATTCTTTAGACAAAATATAAAACCAAAAACTATGGAAAAGTTAATTGATTAAAATGTATGAATTGGAAAAGTCGAATCTCCACATCGAAAATCAGTTCTTCTTTATAATGAAATGAATGCCATGCGCAACTAGTGCCCAGATTCGTAACCCCTCATTATATTTCTTCTAATTAAAATTGCTTAATTCAAGAACTTATCTTGCTTTAGTATCTGCGGAGTTATAAAACAATATCACTATGAATAATCTCAAATTAATTTCACTCCTAGACTTTTTACGCAGCATATTTCAGCTGATCAATTCTATCCTATTCAATCAAACAAAACTATATGCTCATGACTAGAAATAATATATAATATCTATAGATATCCTCCATCCAGCATATTATCACGTGCATGAGTGCAAAAGGATACAGCTCTTGTGTGTGACGAAATATGATCAAGTTCAAACTGATTATGCGATTATATGATTGATTACAATTAGTCAAAGTATCTGAGCAATACTTATTGTATCTGATATCTCCGAAACTATCATTTGAATAAATATAATCTTGCATATTATGATTTTTATTTATTGGTTGTTATTATTACAGTCGCAATATGTGTCTCTATCAATTAGTCCAATCCTAGAAATAATAAACAAAGAATATTTTCGCATTTACATGCGAAGCATGTCGTTATAATTCCATTAAAGCGTATACTATTATTAATAAAAAAGCTGATGCAACAATATTCGTGTATGAGGACAACATTCATCGTATATGCGTACAATATATTAAGGGTGTGGATTTCCACTTAATGTTGCTTTCAATCCTGCGAATTTTCCCCTGGATTGTCCTTAATCTACCTTGATCTTGAGAAAATTTGCGTTTTTAATGGAACTCGTAATTTGAGCTTTGTTCATTCCAATCTTAATACTAACAACAACACAAATCGACCCAAGCCCCGCGGTATCTAATTCCCTTCTGATGTTCTGATTTGCTTGCTTATTTGTTAATAAAAAGTCTGAAAACAACAACAAACCATTTTGTTGAAGAATAAATTATTTAATTTAAGGATGCGAGAAACTCTGAGCAAAGAACTCCGTTTTTGCTCTGCTCATTGAAGTAAAATAGGTTTCCAAGTTTGGGCCTCATTTGTCCTATAGCTAACAATAATTTTGCTGTTTCAACAAGCCGACTGGACTCCTCATAAGAAAAGTTCACTAGTCAGGATAAGAGTATCTTGACCGCAGGACTTCAGGTACTATTTCATCGTTATTGTCTGTCCTACAAAAAGGTTGAAAACAATTTTAGTCACGGGTTAAAATGGAAGAAGAGAGAGCTAGCAAGACTCTTCCTTTATATTGCGACTATTCATGGGGTACCCTCGCATTGTTCAGGCGTTTTTGAAGCGTTATTCCTCGAGTTCTCTTGTAAGAAATTTTGGGGATATTTTCTCGAGTTCTTTCCGGAATCTCTGCAATCTGCAAAGATAAGACAAAATATGCGTTGAGCTTACTGAGCGGGCAGCTGCTAGTTGTTTGATTATCTGAGTAGACAGTACACTTTCTGCCAAAGGTGCCTGTGTCACTAGGATCGTCAGCTCATTTGAGTAAGTCAGCCTTACTCACTTACTGAATCTCTAGATTGGTTGAGTAAGCTGACATTGTAGGAGCCGATAGCATAATTTTTGTTCTGTTCGTCGAATCGATTCCATTGATCTAATCCTTGCAACGATCCAATCCTATTCACGGCAACATTGTGGGTTTCAATACAAACTTTGCTTTCACGTGAATTAGCCTGCCCAACCAACTTGAATTCGGTGGCATGGCTATTATTATTCCTCACTTTTCTTCATCTTAGATTTGGTGAAGCCATCAGTAACCACCACCAGAAAATGTTAGAAGGAATCGGTAGTAAAACTTTATTTGGAAAGGACTTTAAAAGTGTTTAACGTTGTAGCTTCGTGTTTTGTTTTGTGATTAGATTTTGCCCTTATATTTACAGTCATTAAATTTTGCCCTGATTTTTATTCCACGCAGAAGGCAAAACCTTGATTCTACAATTTCGTCCTTATGTTTCAGAAGTTATTAGTTTTTTGTGAGAAGATAGTATAGCGGTGAAAACATAATACAAACTCCAGGGGTAGAAAGATGTGCGGAGGAGTTTTCCTGAACAATTTTAGAAGGCAAAACCAGTGCTGATCATCAAGGAAAAGGGAATTCCCGAGTCAGTCAGCATACCACCCATTATGCATGTTAGATACGGCCGGGAAAGTGCTTAATAAGAAATTCATAAAGAGAAGACTCTCTAAAGTTAACCACGCCGGACTTTTCTCCACGACAGTGCAGTGTTAGAGTGGGATACTCCAGTATGGATTCCGCTGCGAAGGTCGTGACTACGGTCCAAATGTGCAGATATGCAGTAGGTCCGACCGGCGGGTAGTTTTTCTGGTGACATTGGATTTCAGGAATACGTTCAACTCCGCTAGATTGACGGATATTCTGGATGATCTGGAAATCTCATTCCAAATACCCGGAAATCTTATGCTAATATTTCAGAACTATTCAGAAACTTACTTATGCGGATACTTCGGAATTGAAGGATGGCAATATGATCGCAATACGACAGGGTGTAAGGTCAATTTTGACTCTTGATGATTTCCGTATAATCAGCGCTTCGATATCGAGCGAAGTTCTTAAACAGGAGCAGTACTGAAAATGGCTGACGCAGTTGCAAAGACAAGGAGCGATGAGGATTGCATGAACATACCAGACAGTCTCTGAGTCAGCGATATTGATAATCACAGGGTTGCATCCATAGGTCTCCTTGCCGGAGAGCGTAAAAGAATCTACGGCCGAAAACAAGAGTATGAGAAGGAATCAGTCGCTGGTGATGAAAGACGACACACACCCGACGGGTAACAACAATCTTGGGAGCGGGTAGCAAAAAGAAGATCGAACGTACGGCGTATCAATGATTTGAGCCGCTAGTCGAAAGTGTGGCGAAACCTACCCTAACTCTGATCCTACTATTGAGCGAAAACTATTATTTTTAACTTTGACTGCATACGATTTATAAATCACGACCTTCAGGTTGCGATTTCTGCATTAGAGAGGAATAAATTGCCTGGAGACGTCTATGCTGGAGGGGGATCTTCTCTAGCAATTCATCTTCTCCTTCTTCTCTAATGAATTCCAGTAATTTGAAATCGCGAAAACGCATAGAATACGTATTTTTAGCCCGTAGTAATATCGCAAAGGGAAACTCATAAACGCTGGATACTCTAGTTGACAGATGAGGAGTTCATGCTACTATCGACAGGATTGTGTAACTCCTAGTCTGGATCTGCGGGCATTCAAGAACCTTCACTTCACTACGCAAAAAAAAATCAAGATAGTACCAGCGTATGAATATTTTAAAACATTGGCTCATGAACGCTACTTTGTGGAAACCCGTTGATGACGGAATAGAAAGTACATGATTTTGTGATTCACTTCATTCTGACTTTTGAATAAGATTAAATCGAAGATTTGCGAAAAATGTATACGAACAGTCAAGGCAGATTGTTTCAAATCAGCATTGATCACTATATTTTAACCATTTTATCAAAAAACAAAAATGATATTAACGAAATTCCAACGTTGTGATAACGCGAAGCTGCTCGTCGTTGCCATTTTCGTTGTTTTCTTGAGCACCTGAGGCATTGCAAGTATACCCTATCCACCATACAACTTAGATTTGACCCTTTGCGACTCATTTCTGTTCTCTGAATTCAAATATCAAAGAGGGGACTAAAATTCAAGGACAATTACCTGATCATTAAAGCGACTAAGGCGCGCTACAAGGGGCTTGAGTAAGTTCGCCTTGCGTGTTTGCTTAAAAAATGTCAAAGACGTCGGCAAGAGTACATGAGGACTCATCCAGGTTACTTCGAAAAATTGCATATAAATTTTGAAGGTTAAATCTATATTCTACTCTTTTCTGTATGTCTTTTCGCAACAAATCCAAAATAAAAAAAAATGTCAAAAATGTCAAAAATACAATCTAGAATTAGGCTCTGGAAGACGACAGCTGCAAGTTATCTTCGCTTTTTGGATTTGTCAGGACTTGAAAAACATCAGAATAAAACCTTTTGAGAAAATTATAAGCAAGTATTACAATACCTGATGGACACTAAAATGATGCGACAAAAATATTATAATAGTACAACAAACACAAGTATACGAGATGTGCGCAAACCACAAAATTACTCGAAATCGACTTGTTAGACAAGCCTAAATAATTTTTTATTTAGTTCAGAAAACCTCCGCTTGTGGCGCTTTTGTGATAAAAATGTCGACCTTTGGTGAGAGAAGCACTAAACCCCATTCGTAATTAAAATCATCTTCGCAAAATGATTCTGAAAAATAAAAAAAAAATTCCTTTTAATTTCGGATTCTAAACTTTAGAACTTCAAATTAGAGATAAAAAACAATTTGAAACCCCGGAGCGTACTGAACTCACTGCTGTCCAAAAATGGCGTTGCCAGAAGAGTCACCTGGTTATATAGAAATAATACAATGACAATAGTACAATAGTACTACAACGGTGCTTTCCAAAAGAAGGTTATAGTGGGTGATCAGCAACCTCAAGGGTTCTAAGACTGTTTCTTGTAAGAGAGCCTTGTTGCTAACTGCCAAAAGTCAATTATTGAAACAAACGAATGTTGCTTGCTTTCGAAGGAGGATGAGAATGTCAAACACAGGAGCAGAACCTACACTGACTGGAAACAAAAGCTTGGAGAGAAACGTCTCTATACTTGGAAGCAGTTCTTTCAATAGAACTTTCCCTCGTATACGCTGAAAATATAGTCGAGAATGGGCCTGACAGGTGTCAAACTATTATTACCGGTGCTGGTGGTTGAACTCATTATTAACATAATTGCGTATCTCAACAGAATATGTCATATATAATATATATAAAAGCAAATTTGTTGAATAAATCTATTCATAATAACACTCTACATGCATTTAGTAACTAAACTGTATGCATATGAAATGCGTGATTGAATAATTAGTTAAGAATAAAGATAAACAATATCTACATGTAAGTTTAATAACGTTTAAAAGTTAAAACATTATTACTCAAATAAACATAAATACTAAAAAATCAGACCAAACAGTTTTATAAGGTCCAAACACACAGGGTATAAAGGAGACAGGCTTTAAAGAGACACCGTATGAACACGTATGCATCAATAGTCGTTGTATCTACTGTTATGTTATTTGCAAGAGAATCTTCTGCAAAATTCGTCTGTATATATAATAAGGATCATTAAATAAATTTCAAATAAATTATCCACAAAGCTCAGGCTCATGCGGCGCGTAACGAAAAGAAGGTTCCAACTCTTAAGGCTTTGTTTGCCTCAATCGACTCTTGTTCACTTTAAATAGTTGAGGAAAATACTTTTCTTTTCTTATGCAACGTCTATATTAATTCAAAAGGCCTAAAGGTCTAAATTAATTCAAATTCAATTTCTTGGATAAAGGAAGAAAATTTATAAAAAACAAGTTGTTGTCCCAAAAAATTGGCTCATTGATAGGTGCCCGATCATTTTTAACTCCGAATTCTGTAATAATGTGAAGGTTACTTACAGAAAATTTATGAAAACTAAAGTTCATTCTACTGTAAATACAATGTTCACCAGATACTTTAAATGAATTCTCACCTCTACCATTCAATTTTTCCACAAACAATCAATTAATCACGTTACTCTTGCAAACTTATAATATAATGCACAAAAAGTGGAGTCGGCACTACACAAAAATTACACTATAATGTAGATTCACGGTCGAATATAAAAGAAAAATTGTTATTCCAAGGTCTTTTTTCCGCAGCGGTAGCTCTCGCGAGAAAAATTAACCGAAAAACAGTGGAAATCGCGCGAAAAAGTTAATACTACTACTGATGATAGTAACTGATGAATTCAACGTGTTCGCTGATTGCCAGCGACTAAAACTTCCATCCACCGATTCTTGCATTAAGTAAAGTAAACATGTTATAGTCTAGCATCAACTGATTCTCATATGGACATTAATATGAGCGATATGCCTAGATTTAAGTTTGGCGGAATGATGATGAGACAGTTGCCGGAGATGTTTTAGATTACCACCTACCCATTTCACACTATCAGTCTCATTATTATCCCGTGAATTGTTATATCCACAGACTCTACTAATAAAATATATTTCAAATGTTTGTGTGAATGAATGAGGTTTTGTTGTTATCTACGTAGATCGATATATCGAATAGATATATAATGAATGTGGTCATTAAAATTTCTCCGAACATGCAACCATATTCGCTTTATTATTTTCTGTTTCATTAATAGTTTTTTTTTTTTTCACTGTAAGAAAAATATTTATCTCTCTTATGAACACAAAACATTAATCCGAATTACGTCGTAAGAAATTTCGCCAGAGTCCATAAAACACAACAATGTTACAAGCAAAACTTGAACGGGTTGTTTGTTGACCACCGCGAGAGTTACGCAAGTAAGGATCAAAATAGCTCACCATAAATATCATTATTTTTAATGTCTTTTTAATTTTCAATCATTATAAACTGATAACTATGATAATCTTGGGCCATAATTTACTTTCCCAATCCAAGATTTGGATTACATACAGCATACTGTCACACAGTACCCCCAGGACCTTTTTGAGACTGCAATTTGTACATTTTGACACGCACTTTATCCTGGTATTTCAAATTCTCACAGATATTCAAGCAACAACTAGCACTCAACTAGCCACCGCCACCACCAATTAGCTAGTCGTTTAATTTAAAAGCTCTCTATCTTAAAAAGCTTGTTTCATTTGCAACATGCAGTATTCGTATCTCTTTCTTTGTGATCTCGCTTGAATCTGTGAGAAATGTGAAATGTTCTTAGTAGCTACGCTCTGATCTCTATTTAAAGGGATTCAACCAATACTAGGTGGACTTTAGTTTGGAATTTTAAATTTTCGCTCATTTACAAGCGGAACAAGAATGCATCCTGAATGAATTTTGCGTAAAAAACAAAAACAGCAAAAACTGCACATGCTTTTTCTGTTTCTTTCTGCCGAGAAGTCACTCAGGGGAATTTTCTTTCCTCTTGTCAACGCTATGGTTATGGCCGAGGAAAATCTATGATTTTATCGACTCTCATGGGAGTACTCATCATCTTGGATTTGAATCCTTTGGATCGTTTTCTTATCGGAATCATCTGACAGTTGGCATATTTTTATTGAGTATATGGTAGGAATCGCTTTAATTCGAAGTAAGAGCAAACATAAAATGATCCAAATGCCGTCCATTCTTAACAACGGTCTATTTCTCCAGTGATAAAAATATCCCTTAACCGTGACGTTGGTGCCTGCATGCTTTACGGTGAATACTTTATATTGAACAATCAATATCCTGTTTACTAGGTGTATAATACGAGTATAACGTATTCAATCAAAATATAAGCTGAACCTATACTTGTCAATCTAGATACCTTACATTCGACCATTTGTAGCATAAACACAATCTTTGTCGTTTCACGAACACGAGATGTAACTTCCTGTTCTTTGCGGAAACCTGCAACTTCTTGGATGGTAGTCGTGCATGCAATCCGAGATCTTTCTGCAATGTTTCAAAGCAGAACCCTCGAGGCTTATGTCATCATTTTCGCACACTTTATTTCGGATACCGAAGGATTTTTGATTTCCAGATAACATAGTATATAGGAAACAAACCTACAGATAGGGTACGATGATTTACCGCGGTTTAGACCTACCATTAACCGTGGCACCAAAGGAGAAGAAAAAGCAGTTCGTCCCACAGACGGCGATATTGAATGGGTTCAACCCGTCATCTACAAGGAAGATAGCAGAACAGATCAGAAAGTAAAGGAAAGATATGAAGAGATGTGTAATGAAGGATAGATCAACACAAACCACTCTAGGCCTAGAAACAACGTTTTGGAAGGCTTTGACAAACAGCAAGGACATAAAAAATCAACTGAGCGGGGCCCTACAATAAAAGCCCTTATGGCATATAAGTTCCGGTACTAAATATAATTTGAAAACATCCTGTAATCCTGTTAAATGGTCCTTTGTGGCCATCAACAGCAACGTCAGAGAATGAGAGTCTCGCAAATTGAATTCTTGAACCGCCAAGTAGTCTTTGACGGGAACACTGGATGACAAAATAATACCGGCAAATGAGAGCATATAAGTGAGGGAGGAAATAGATGATAAGAACTAGAGAGCTGAGCACATTACCGTAAAATAGCATGATAGAAAGAAAAGAAAATGATGCAAAACCACTTAGGAAAGAAAGGGTACAAGAGAATAAGTTGCCTTGGAAACCTGACGGTTTTAAGAGAATCCAATACTCTTTTGAACAAATATAACGGTAAATTGAAAAGAGAAAAAAAGAATGACTACTCAGGCTTTAATAGACAAGGTTGAGAGCTGTTTTAATGTCATTCAGCTACACCAATGCAAAATCATCATGGGAATTTTAATTCGCATGTACTACCAAATCCACACAGATCAGTGTACGGTCAAAAGTCGAATTCTATAATTATCATTGAAAAAACGCAAAATTAAAAGGAAATTTTCGGCATTTTTTTACATGACTGAAAAGTTTTCAACCATAATGCAAATAAGCCGGCACTTGTCAATGAAAGCTAGTGATTGTAGTTGTGTATCTTTCGACAGATACTCAGCAAAGTTTCAGTGATTTTGGACGAGCAGTTGGTAGTTGATAGTCGTTTGAGTGAGTCGATGTGAGTATTTTTGTGAAAATAAAAAAAAAGTTTTTCAAAGGCAATATGCCTATGTAAATAATGCATAAATAATGTAATGCAATGACACGCCTATATGTCAAAGATGAGTTAGACTCCTTGTATGGGGACTCGGCATAATCATTTACCACTGTGAAATTTTGGTCAGCTGAATTTAAACGCCGCCGTAAGAGCTTGGCAGGTGATGAGCGTTCGGGACGTCCAAAAACTGTGAATTCTGACCATAACATTGCTAAAATTTACCAAATAGTGATTGGTGACGGCAGAATTCAAATAAGAGAGAAAGTTATGAAAATGCCCGAAGAAAGAGTTGGTCACATGTTAAATCAAGTTTCGGGCATTGTCTGCGCGTTGGGTGTCACGTTTGATAACGTCAGAACAAAATCGGATTCGAATGAATATTTCTGACGCTCTGTTAGTGCAATTTACGGATTAACCTTCAAACAAATAACACAGCCAAAAGAGTGAACTGCAAATGAGTAACCGGGCTCCGAAAAAAAGCAAAAACTTTTTTTTTTCGACTGGAAAAGTAATGGCGACTGTTTTATGGAATAGTCATGGAGTTATCTTAGCCGATTATCTTCAGAATGAAAAAAATATTACAAGAGCATACTCCGCATCATTACTTTCCAAGCTGAAGGCAGAAATAGCGGAAAAACAATCATATATGCAGAAAAAGAAAATCTGGTTTCACCGAGAACCAACCGTCTCACACCTCAGCGGCTGCCATGGTGAAAACTCACGAATTCCGGTTTTAACTGCTTCGCCACCCGCCTCACTCACCAGATCTAACCTCGTTTAAAAGCTGCGCTCAGTGCGCAGACATTTTCGTCAAATGAGAAGGCAATCACCTTCCCGAACAATTGTTTTGCAGAGAAAAACGTTGAGTACTATTTGGACGGTTTAAAGAGATGGAAACATCGCTAAGAGAAATCTGTAGACTTACAAGGAGATTATGTAGACAAAAAATTGGGATAAATGTCGAGTATCATTGTTGGGTCGGAATGTTTTAAGACTTCCCTTCGTCTAAAGCAAATGGTTCGGACAGCCCTGATTTTATCCGTCATATTTATCGGATCTGACTTCATATGGATGTCATTTATGCTAATTTCCATGTGGGTTCGAAAATTGAGTAATTTGTTTTAGTTCTTTGGACTGAATCCATTATTTTCCCGAAAAAAGGCTAAAAAAGAAGCGGAAAGAAAATACGAAGAATACTATTTTTTTTTCGCATATTGCATTTTCACGAAAATCCTTGCATGTTTTTTCGCGTGCCTGAAGAGAAAATGTAGAATTCACAGTGATCCTTGATCCATGCAGCATTTTAAAAAAATCTTTAGATGTCCTTTTCCCGATGACTTGATTTGACTCACTTACTTGATTTAGATACGCAACAACATGAACCAGCTGCCTTTGTAGATCAGAGAATCACTGCAAACACTCGACCCCTAACTAATTTATCCTCTGTTCAAGGAAAATTGTCCTGTAACAGCTCGAAGATAGTACTGCGTTTCAGCTTCATTTTAAACAAAGTTAACTCAACCTGAAAATTGGCTATTATTATTTGCGATTAAGCTGGTAGTGAGCTGATACCCAGACTCCCCAAGCCATCGAAAGTGAAATGAATTGGGATCAGTATTAATTCAATTGTGCAAATCTGACTCGATTACCATGTGGATGACATTGTCCTCTCTTCCGGCTAGCGCGCAAACCCCGCTTGCTGTTGAAATCGCGCGAAAAACCACGCAATCCAGATTTCCTAGCATCAAAAGATGTTCTCTCGGAGCCAGAGCACTCCCAAGCCTTCTGATACAACGCACATGTGGACTAAAGTTAAACGTTAAGTAATATTTACTGCTTAACATTTTGTTTATGAAATAATTTGGATAATAAAAGATAATCACAAGGTGTTGAGAGTCAAATTGAGTTTCAAATTGAATGATTGTGTTTGAAAATTGGACAAACTCTGCATGGTAGTGCGCTGGTCCGAAATTGTCATCTCTACAGTGCGGAAAGGTCAATGAGATATTACCAGACATGCTCTAATGTAAATTTATGATATGAATTTGGATATACTGTGGAATTTGATGTTGACCTCATGAAGTTTGCGCGATAGACTTCATGGAGGGAGTATACTTACATATCTCAAAGATGGATCGACAGATAGTCATCGAAGAACTCCATCCCCAGTCAATATCTTTTCTTAAGTCGTAGCCTTGAGCACTTCAAGCAATTCTATAGGTTAATCTGCTTTCTACCTTTTTTTCGAGCGTAGGAGTCTACCCGGATTCTTGAGTTCTCTATTATTTAATAGATTCTACATCAATATCTCTAAAGTGAGTAGTGAAACCCTCAACTTGGATTACTATGTGAATTCATAGAGCAACTAGTTCGTAATAATGTTTAAATATAGTTCCTACCTAACATCTGATTGTTCGCTCAAAAGATATTCTAATACGAGCAATTTCATGTCATAACTTTTGACCGTGATCTAATCGCTTACGCTGAAGATACTTAAATTCTTCAATGTCACGTGTTGACTTCCGTACTTTCGTGAAGATAGAACACTTGAAAGATATTCATGCAACTGCATCTCGAATAAAATAATTAGCAAGTCGTGGGAGGCAATTTCGTGATTGAATAAACATTTCAAGGTTAATTAAGTTCTATCGTTCATATGAGGAAGGGATACATTTTCTAGGACTTTTTATTGTAGCATGCAATCTTGGAAACTGCACTACATATCCCAAGATATAGGAAAATAAACTTAAATATGATTTGTTCTTATCTATGAAATTCATCATTAAATTACGCTCCCCAACAAGCAAAATGTTTCGGGCTCAAAAATACCTAATTCTTATGTATTGTCACCTGCTGAGTCCAAAAATAACCATAAAATGGACCGATTAGCTCTTGTTTCTGAGATAAGTAGACATGTTATTTCCTAAAGTACAAATTTTCAGTTTCGGGTAAATTTTGATTTTAGGAGTTTGCACTCCTGTCAACTGACAACTTATCAGCTATTTTTAGTTTATAAACATCAAGTAGTTCAATGTTGCTATTCTTGCTCATAGTTTATGTTTAAGTTAGTGCTTGCTCAATTCTTGCTCAATTACTCTACGAGAATGGCTGAGAAACACAAAACGCTGTACGGCTTTCGCTGTTCCTGTGGTTTGGCGGGAGCCTAAGACTCACACTGACGATTGTTATTTCTGCTTGACTCCACCCATAAAGGCACGGTTGTCAATGAAGAAAATAGGAACAGTTAAATCCCCTAATCTTCTGCTTGCTGTTAGACCCATCCCAAATTCGGACACTCTACCAATTCCAACACCACCTCGAAATTATGAATCGGAGCTAGTAAATAAGGATAGTGCGGAGGAGGAAGAACCTATACCACGAACCCGAAATGAAAAAAGAATAGAACTTCCATCGCCAGATATTCGTTCTTAATAATTATTTTGGTGTGCAAAATGTTGATAATACAACCTTTAACCATTGACCTTACCGCTTTGAGGTGGATTCTAAAATCAATTTTGTTTATGGTCCGAATACGAGACAATGCGTTCTCCTGATTTGCTCCTGAGCTGCTTCAACCCTAAATTAGCGACTCGGTTGTTTTTTCTTTTTCTTTTAAGTTTACTGGTACTAAGGAGTAGAACCTTTTATCACATGGAATTTGTTCGGAGTGACTTCTAAGACCATGCCATTTAAGGTTTCCAGAGGTCACACACCAAATGGTCACAAAAACCTAAGCCACCTAAGTCACCTTAAACCTATATGCCTATACTAAGGCACTGATATCTATCGGGATACTCTTGCTCCTGCTAATACTGCGGCTTCAGCGACAATTAGGACGGTATGGGTGATCCAAAAGGATCTTCTTCGTTGGGTGTTTAGTATATTGTATAGCGAAATTGAATAAGTGGTTGTCATAAGTAGTTTTGAACTTTAGTCTCGAAGACCCCTATTGCAATCTATTTTTCAGTGGATTCACTTTTTTTTACGACTTTACTTTATGCCTTTTATACCTCCATAAAGTCAGCTTGCTATTGACAATCACTTTACCACCTTCTGTGGCCGTATATGCTACGAAATCCAAAGTCGCCTTTGTTTTCCCCGGAAGGACATAGCCCGGCCACTTTTCAGCGTGAGAAAAGCATCCACCGAGCAGAAACTGTTCATTTCACTAGTTTCTATTGCTTCAGCAAGTCGTCAAGCCAACTCCAGGTGCCTTTTGTATCCTGTTTGGGTCTTTGCTCACGTCGACACATCCACCGTAAAAAAGGGAGACTTACGCGTATTCTTCAATGATTGTTTCTTTCTAATTTTCTAGGCGTTTGTATGAAAAATGAAATTCGAACTACACTCTCCAACTGTCTCTATTTCTATCCAGTCCATATACATGAAGATGAAGTTTTCGTACAAAACGGAGCATCGGTACAAAACCGGACTATCGGTACTCAGCTGTCAAATAAGAAGAAACAGAATTCTTTCGCAAAATCTTAATTTACTTCCTTCTATCTACTGCGAAGCTCACTTCGCAAAATTCTAATGGAAATGTTGAACATGATCAACAGGAAATGGTCAACAGGCTTGCGTTATTGACTCAGTTGAGTCATTTATCTTTACGATAAATTCCATCACGTTTGAACAGAAAGTTATGAACTGTGATTTGCACTCGGATTTTCCTAACGCTTTGCTGTACGAGCAGTTCTCGCTTCAACTGCAATCGAATCAGTTCGTTTCAGTTTTTCGATGAAATGTTAAGTGGAATGTTTGGTTGTCAATTATGAGGACGATACAATACTTTCATTTGGTACTTATATAGAATACTTATTTCCATGATAAATTCTAATAATTTTGACATGTTTTAGTTGAATCGTGAACTTTTTCATGATCTCTTGGTATATCCTGGTTTCTCCTCCACCGTTGCAAATGTGCCAGATCGAAGTGAATTTCGATAAGCTGATTCCGCCTCTGCTTGTTCTTTTGTGTCAAACTGATTTGAGATCTTTTTGTCTTGGATACGATTTTGACTTTAAAGCCTTTTGGTGAACTTTCCTGAATCACAGGATAGACAAAGCTGGTTGAAGGAAACTATCTACCTTTTGCTGGGCTTAACATTTCATTCCAATATACCTGATGGGCTTTGTCGATCCCTCTGTCCGTAGCTTGATAAAGATACTGGAATTGAGATCTTATATTGATGCATAATTCCTGAGCGTATTAGATACTACCATATGAATTATCTTTGCAATACTTTCGGGTAGCAGTTTACCCCATCCGTATATATGGGCCCTTTGAGTAGTATCGTAGTGGCTATTGGTGCATGGAAACCCTACAGAGCCGCAGTTACAGCTATCCTGCGGTGCTGTATCCACCAGCATAAAAATTGGATATCGTTAATCCAAACTAGTACTAAGTGCGATGTAATGGAGAACGATATAAGACGAGTCTCAACTCATGTTAGAGTTTTGAATACTTTGAGGTTAGGCCACTTCGAAGCAGGTACTCAAATTATGACTTGAGTATTGAAGACCCATCTAAAATGCTCCACTAGCTGTGTTATACTATACACAGCTAGTGGAGCACCACTAGCTATATGCTTAGAGGCCTTGTACCCTAAATTCTTTGCAGACTGCCATTACAATCACTCCTTACGCTTTTACGAGGCTGTCAGTACCTTTTGTGGTTAAGTTGTTGGTAACCGCAGAGTTGAATTTCAGCTTCAGTTCTTTCATCCATTTTAAAACTGTTGACTTTATTATGATTTCATTCCCTGTTGTATTTTCGGTGAAAGCATCCTTTTAGCAAGTGAGCCGGTCTTTCTCTATCTTCGAATCAGCTTCGAAGCAGGCAGGCAAGTCATGTTATGGTGCACGTACGAGCAAACTAACAAACCAATTTGAAGAAATATTTTTTAGAGCCTGCGAGCGGATTTTATACAAAATGTACGTCAAAAAACGTCATGAGTCCGTTTATGTATTAAAGTAGACTGACCCTTTTTTCAATGTTGTTGTTATGTTGTAAGCTAGCAAAATATAATAACTGAATTGTTTTTTAAGCTTTATTAAAAATCAATTCTGGCTTTTCAATGATGAACCGATTCCAATAAAAACGGACTCCTGTTTATTTATCCTTTATTCATTCAGTCTTCCAAAAAAGGATGACTTTTTCAATAAATTTAATGGAAAACATCTGATTCAATCATCTCAGCCGCGGGCAAGACAACTCATGCATATTTATAATGCATTCGTTAATCAATTATTTTGCTAGCTACAAAATGTTGTATTTCGTTTGATGCATCTTATTTAGCACATTTCAAAAATGTAGCTCTATTGTGCACAATAACAGCGGACCATCTAACTACAAAAATTACCACCTAAACAAGTCTTAAGTATTACTAATTTAGGTGTGAATTATGGAAATTTTTTCAACAAATAAAATTCTACGAAACCTGTTAACTGAGACGCATTTCTATGATATATCGATTATTAAAACACTAATAGAGTAATAAGCAACAGTTGCTTCCTACAGCTGAATAAATAAATAATTCCAAGTGAATAAGACTACGCTGTATATAAAGTATAATAGAATTATTAGATCATTGAAATGATTCATTATTTGCAATCTGCCATCGAAATTATTTTGCAAAAAAGTACATAGTGCGAGTATTTATCCAATTTTGTTTCATGGATACAATACAGAAGTCTCCCAATAATCATCTTGAAGTTAGTTAACCTTGCGTGATTGCAAGTCATTCCTTTATGCCAGGTCAGATACCTGAAACAACTTCCGTCTAAGATGGAGTAATAAATTCTGGCAGGCCAACTAGTTTTTATGAAAATAATTTTACTGCAAAAAAACACACTATAAACTCTCCAGTATATGCTATCTCTTCGTCATTACAGAGTATTGACCAGAAATGACACTTCTTAAATTGTTTACTTGATAGTTTTTCACGAGTTATTTAAAATGTTCTGCCTGTAAAAAGAAGTTTTAAAACAAAAATACAATACACATGTAAATGCAAATACTTAACAACAGATTGCGCTGCAATGGAGCATGTTGCTTGATGATATGGCATGTATGACATTCTGTCACCCAACAATAAACGTCAAGACATTCTCAGTGGTTAACTTAAAGAGTTTCAAAGATATTTACCGTGTTAATTATTACAAAAATTATATCAAACATATGATGCTCGTACCATATCCGTTTTTATGTTGAGCTCATGTGGAGAAAACTCCTGCTGAATCATACCGATAGCTTTGAAAAACTTGTGGTGTCTATATGTTCCAGTGTAGATTTGGATGGTTTTGCGTCAAGTTGACGTCAATGTTAATGCCAAAAAACCTTGGGGGAAAATGATAAAAAGGTATAAAATAAACGAACAAACAAAATTTTTAAATGTAAGTGATAGATAAACGGTTAAGAATGCATTGATTCAAATATAAAACATACCTGGGTGGTCTCTTACTGAAGTGCAACCACTCACGCACGTATTTCAACTTCGAAAGAGAATAGATAATTCAAATATCTTACAGAAAAAAAATTTTTTTTCAATTTCTATGTTTTTTTATTAACCACGAATAAAAACATTGAAAACACTAATAATATTATTTTAAAATAAGTTATAGTAATAAAATAATATATTATAAATAAATTAAGCCAAATTCTTTCAACAGGACCCAAGAGGAATAAGGAAAGGCCGAATTAAAAGTAAAATCAAGGAAATAAAGGAGTGCAATACCTGTGTTTATGTTAACATTTCGACATATTCTTAGTAATTTCTATTTCTGACATGGTTTTCTTTAAGTTTCCCTGTAAATTATGCATTTTGCGTAAACAGCAAGTCTGCAAGCGTTTCGCAAAAAGGAAACCATTTGTGCCAATTTTGTCTGAAGTATTGAATCGAAGTCGTCTGCCTTTCTAGCAGTGTTTTTTAATTGAAACTAGCCCATGAACGGCGAATAGGGCTACGTTAGAAGATCTTGGAGATGCTTTCAGCTCACACGGAAAATTTTACAGCAGACACAAATCATTATCCTGTAAAAATTGAATGTTCTTTTATCCCAATATTTCAGCACGCTCCATCATACTTTATTCAAAAATAATTATATATTGAATATTTCTATTGTGTTTCTTTTCGGACTTTCCTTAATGCAAGGACGACTTCATGCTTTACCATAGTAACTACAGAATAATCCAGCGACGATATGGAGTCAATGATCTGTAAATTATGGAGGCTGAAAGAAGGATTCGGTAGTAAAGCCACAATTATGATATTAATATGAAGTTTATGATTCAATCCCCATTGATAGTTGACAACAAACGTCACTCCGAGGACTATGCTGTCATTTAATATCGAATATGAATTTCTTTTCGGAGGGATTGACATTATAAATATGAGATCAAAATACTGTCAGATGTAACCGCTGAGAGACTGCATATGGGTCCAATAACCTTTAGAAACTCAAGATATACTGACTCGACATTTTAAAGTGCCAGGTAACAGTAAAATCCAGGATGCTTTCCTAAAATAAACTCAGAAGCTCGGGTTCGCTATAGGTGAAGGGAATAAGGCTTCAATGAATCACTGAGGAAAAACCTGTCCAGAACCTATAAAACAGAAGGAAAATCAACCGATTTTTCAGGATCATGGACGATTCAAATTTAGACTAAAGATCTAAATCTGACTTAAACTAAAACTTCGAATTAAAACCTACCACAACGCAAAACGTACCAAACATTGGAACCAACACAAGCGAATCTCAACATACTACGAAAAAGATACTCGTAGAGCAATGTCGACAAGTTAAAATCCTTTAGCAAGACTGAAACAACTGTTGCACCTAGGCTACAAAAATCGATTAAAAAGCGGGGAAATTAGTGAACTTTTGTATTTGGGAAAACTAGCGGTCGCTTCACGGATACTGAAAAGGATCAAACTCGGCCGTCCATGCATCCCGGTTTTTCGGAAAGCGTTTTAACCAATAAAGAGAGAAAACCCAAGAGAGGAGATCAGGCAGCTCGGAATAAAGTAATGCTGCAACCATTGGTATGGAGAAACTTAAAAGATGGGGCTTGAAGTCTATCCAGACTTTCTAATCACCTTGTGATACCCCGTAATACCACCGAAACCCATGTCTGCGACATTGACTCCAATGAGTTTGTGTATTTGTGTAGTGCAGTGCTATGCAGAAGGTGCAGGAGTGCAGACGGAACTTCCCCCAGTACTAAGGATTCCCTTGTAGAACTGGACTCAGTGCTGAACTGGACTCAGCATTGACTCTAGATCCAGCTGTGAATCCTCTTAAAAAAGAATGCAATTGAATGATAAATGGATGATTCCAAGATATCTGAGAGAACGTTAATTAAGTATGTATATATCCGAAATTATATCGAGTTCTAAATGATTTCCGCATGATAAGAAACACATATATTGGTAATTATAAAAAGTATTGAGCCTTTTTTGTCATTTTTCGATTTAATATTTTTTTTTTTTATTTAAAATGGATTTCATTTAAGTACATATAGTTCATTTTTATCTATGACCTTTTGCCATTTTTTGAAGAGCCATTTTTTGAAGAGCCATTTTTACATCTGTGTAGAACTTCTGTGGTTTATCGGCGAAAAACTTGGCCAATTGATTTTCACAGTCCCTTTTCGAAGTGAAGCAGAGACCGAAACAAATGGTAATTTGATGGTGCAAGGTCTGGACTTTCCAGCCAAGCTCTGTCAATTTTTGCCGGGTCGTCTAAGATGTGTGTGGTCTGGCATTGTCATGATGGAAGACAACGCCCTTTCTGTTGAGCAATTCTGGCCGGTTTTTTTGAATTGCTTGGTGCAATCTTGTTAATTGCTGACCGTACATAGCCGAATTGAGTGTCCCGCCAGGTTCTAGCACCTCATGATAAACAATTCCCTTCCAATCTTACCATACACACAGTATAACCCTATTTTGTGTCAATCCTGGCTTTGAAGTCGCATGTGATGATTCACCTTTTTTTGACCGTGATCTTTTTCGAACGACATTCTCGTATCTCACCCATTTTTCATCGCCCGTATTGATTTGCTTCAAAATGGCTCAATTTCGTTGCGTTTTATTGGCATTTCACAAATGGAAATTCGGTCGATCAAATTTTTTTGTGTTAATTCATGCGGCACCCAAACGTCCAGCTTCTTTGTGTATCCAACCTTACGCAAATGGTCCAAGACTGTTTAGTGATCGATAGTCGGTTTCTTAGCAGTGTCATGGCTGCTTTGATGTTGGTCTTCTTCAATTTTTTGTAATATTTCATCAGTGATTGGTCGATCTGAGCGGGGTGCATCTTTGACATGAAAATTTCCCGAATGAAAGCGAGCGAACCATTTCTTGGCTGTGGCTTTTGATAAAATATCTTGACCGAGCCTGCGATGCATTCTCACCTCGATCGCAGTGATACTGTAAAATGTAATGGATTTTTTCAGAAATTTCACTGATTTTTAAATAAATACAACTTGTCAAACGAAGTACAAAACTGTCCAGATAAAAATTTTACACGGGAATGTCACCTTTCAAACGCATGTCAATTTGACTCAATCTGATTAGCATTGCCCGATTTATGACAACGAACACCAACTAGTGACAAAACAGCCTCAATACTTTTTAGACTATCCAATATTTATAAATCATTAATATTCACAATGTATAGTACAATCATAGGCAAAAAGATAAAAATTAATTTGTAAATCACCAAAACAGCAGAACAATGTAATACTTTTAAATGTCATGTTGAAGTGCATATACTTGCCTCAAAATTGGCAGTAACTCATCAATTTCATGACAATTTCACATTAAAGATTCATATCTAATTCCAGCTTTTCATCTACAAAACGGAAATATTTAATTTATGAAATGCAAATATGATACCAATATTGACATTTTCCATAATCTCCGGTTACCTTCGTTTTTCAAATCCTCAGGCAGTTAACATTACAATTAGAAAAGCGATTTCTGTAAAGACATGAACATACTTTTCATTTCCAGGTTGAAATGGTTATGAAATTTTTCTATGCATCACACGCTATAAACGATAGTTAAAATTATGTAAAAAAATGATATTTACCATTGCCAATTGTCATTATGTATAAAGACATGCTCGTTTGGGACATTAACAACGGAATTGTTAATTTCAACATATTTAATTAGCTTTGTGTAGAATTCATATCAACATAAGACTGCATTTTCCCCATGCTCATTCTGTTCTAACAAATCAAATCCGAAGACGAGCATCTGTCAAAATTGTATGGAAAGAGCGGGGCTTAACCCTTTGGTGAATGATGTTCGGGTGGACCAGAAATTTACGTCAAGTTGATTCTCCAGTATCGTTGGGCATCACAATTTTTTTGCCGTTGGGGCACTTAATGTCATTTTTTTTTGTAATTTGATGAATTTAATGACGAAATAATGCTGACGAGTAGTTGAATACTCCAAGCGGTTCAAAAGGAAAAATTTTCTTGAACCATAGGAAGCAAATATTGTAATGTTTGTCACCGTATTTTAGAGCACTAAATTTTGGCCCAATCATGTACAATAGCTGTGGGTATTTTTATGTATGGGTTGGTGAATTTTTGTTAATATGCGAAAATTTTGAGAATTATGGACAAAAACTAGATCTAAAGGCATCTGCATGTCTTATACCTCTATGATTGTAACTTTTTTTCACGATATCTTTATGGACCTCACGGTGTTCTGTCTGTGATTATTGCATACTTTGAATCCCAATAGGACGTCTAGTTGCATTGATTACAATTAGGATCGCAAACAGATTTCAATTCAGTTAATTGAAGGTTTCTGATGTTAATGACGTTTTGAAGAAAAGTTTATTGAATTCCAGAATCATCGGTAGGTATGGAGCTTTCGCCTGAACTGATTAATTCTTAATATAAAAAAAATGTATTTCACTGTCCTTTTGCGATAGCACTGCTATCAAACGAAGCTAAAAGATGACCCAGTGTTAGCCACTGTTGTAATGGCGCTACAGAGGCTCTTGGACCAAGACCTCCTGTGTGTTGTATCTGAAACTGTATTCGTCCATCGAACACATCGTGAAATTGGAAGACTCAAGTAAAGATTCGCCATCTGAGGCTGCTCGATGGCAGATTTTATTTAAGACTAGATATACTAGACAGCAAACCTTGGCCTGACTCTGTTAACGAAGACAGCTCATCGCTGCTCGGATTATAAAATTGGAGGACGCGGTCAATTGGCCAAGACTGTTGGAGACGCTTGTTGCAGGACGCAAAGGCCCGAGAAGGGCTGTTGTGTTCAGAATAAGAAGAAGGAGGAGATATACTAGATTCATCAAATTTTCCTTGCTATTGCCTGCTCTTTTACATACATGTTAATGCTAAAATATCTCTTCAATTTAATTCATATTTTTTAAGTTTTATAATAGGAGCTCTAGGAATACTAAAGAAAGTATTCAAGCCGCAAAGGTTGCTTTTCGCATCTACTTCTATTCGACCCATTGTGCTGAATTTTCCGATTTTCTACAAAAAGAAAATTATAGTTAAAATAAAATAGAGATCAGAGCAAATATTTATCAAAAAATCAGACCAAAATTCGGTCCAGATATTGGTTTTCAAAGCACATTCGCACACTTGTTTTCAGTTTCTTAATGAGATCTGCGAAATTGGTGAGCTGGTAAAACCAGTCATCGATACAAACTACCACTCAAATCTCTACCGAATTTTCTCTAGTTCATGACAGTTTCCTATTAATGCAGCACATTGGCCTCATGAATCAGTAGAAAACGCATGGTCCACGGTTGATATCGTTAAATTTGAAGTATCTTTACACAACATTCACCATTAACATTTCGTATTCCGGTGACGATTTGCAAAATAGTTTTTATTTGTTTGTTATTGTAACTCGCTCATTCAACAGTCGGCTCAGGTGAATTTACAAGTTCCTTTTGTTTAAGCATTGTTTGCGTAGATTCCTTCCGATAAAGTCTATAAAATGTTTTAGATTCATTTTTGCACATAGTTCTGATCATCATCTTCCAGCGAGAAGTCGCTGTAATAGTGACAAAAGTGTAGTGAAATAAGAGATCGAGCTATTGAAAATATAAAACGAACGTTGAAATCAAGAATTCCAGGAATCGAACCAAGTTCAGCGAGAATCAGCAGGACAGGAAACCTACAGTACGTGGAAACTACTCGCTGAACTCCTAAAAGCTAATCGAACGTTCTTCTGGCTTGATGGGAGACTAGAAGGTAAGATTAATTATGCATATATTCTGTGAGGTGTTATGCAGTTTTGTGCACAAGAACAAGAACATTCCAGGATAAGATCAGAAAAACAAGAACATTTTAGGGTAAGATCAGATAGAAATAGAAAAAACTATTACGACTCGTTACTTCCTTAGCACTTACATCCATTATTATTCAGCGTTGCAGTAGTAAACAAACTGAGCTTTCAGTCCCATCAAATTCAGTACATCGTAAACGGTTAAATACATTAATGTCGCCCTCAACCAAATGCTTCAGATTTTTCGTTGCCTACTCTTCGAGCTCCCGAAATGATCATTGAAATTCTACCTTGGATCCCAATCAGCTTTTACAACGCTTATTGTTACGTTAAGCAAATGAAAACATTTCAATTTTATTCGCCCTCTACCAGATCCATCAAATAAATGTTGTTAGATTGCTACATACAGAGCTGTGAAGTCAAATAAAACTAGAGAAAATAATTTCAATGACATCAAAATTTTGTTGATTTCGAACATAACTTTCCGTCATTGATGTTTAAATTTAATTTGAGACATGTGGTTTTGAGGTCTGGTACATACATGGCATTACATGTAGGTTCGACCACATTTTACAGCACTTGCACATTGTTGCACAGTCCAAGTGTTTCCTGCAAGGAACCAATTGCATTAGCCCTGTATGGCCCTTGTTATTGGTACGATATATATCTTATATCAATGTCATCCAATCTAGGAAGGAAAACATAGTAATCACATCTCCATACCGGCCACTGTTGGACTGCAACATTTTCACTAGCATCGTTTTTGTAAACATCTTATCTGATGATTCCTTCGGCTTATAAAGTTTACCAAACATTCAATTTCCATCCGCGTAGATTGCTACGAATCCAATTCTGCTTTTTGACGCCAACATTCAAACAAATATGAACTTCCCCGCTACAGAAAATTCCGTACAAAATGTTTGAATAAGTGTCAATATCTGTTTTCGTCAAGTTGATAAACGTTTCTTACGCATGAATCTATTCATTAGCAAATGACAAGATGACTAGCCAGGAAGAAACTGAGCTGTCAAGTCCACTGTCTCTAGAAAAACTGCAGCTAACTTAATGTCTTAGGTGTCAAAATATAAAATGTTTCTATGAAGTGCCTTTAGATGAAGTACATGATTGTCGAATCATTTATCTGACCACATTAGTGCTTTTCGGCAACTTCTCAGTTCATAGAACAAAACTACTTTGATGAAAACTGTTCTGAAAACTCTTGAACACTTCTGATTTGAGAGCATGCGTTTTTCCAAAAAATTTGAACTTCGATTCGTAGCACACGGACCCCACTTTAGGGACCAATAACGTTGAACTCAACTAAGACAGTCAAAAAGTCGTTTTGCTTTACGGAAACTAACTAATTAGTCTTGCATTCAGAGAATTCTTATCTCCTCCACCTCATGCAGATAAGATTCAAAATACTCATCCATGTTGAGGAGCTACGTCAGATTACCATAAGCATCGGTTAAATCACTATTCAAAGAAAGTTTTAAGATATGCTAATCAGCTGACACATCCATCGCTTACCAGTTTTTCCTGCTATAGGATAGGATTTCTTTCCAGTAAGTTCCTCTCTACTCAGCTCCCGGCTACCAAAGGATAAACTCCTTCATTCTTAGAAGAGAAATACCATAAAGTGCGATCTCGCGATAACAATCACCACCGTTTCAGGTGTAGTAAGGTATGTACCTAAATTCCACAAAGTTCTTAGCCTCTGTACTTGCTTCAGATGCTCTTGGAACGACTCATTACTAACAGCATCAACGTTAGCTTCAGTGTCATCCAAAAGCAATAATGCCACTTCGTTATTAAGGTGGCGTCGATTTACTAGAAGTTTTTTTCGTGCAGAATGAGCCAAACGAGAACTGGAGCCAAGACTCTCACACGAGCATTGTACACCGTCCCACTGATTTGGCCACATAAGCTCATTCTCATGTCAATCGTTGAGGTATTCGATTGATTCCTTCGGTTCAATGATTTTTACTACTTAAATAAGAACGAATCCTTAGAATCCGCTTCCTGGTTACTCTGATACCTTCAGTTTTTTCAAGCGCTTAGCTGGATACGTGGTTGAGCATTCATGTCTACCATGGTCATGACATCATCCGAAGTTTGAAAATGTCTGGCTCATCCGATCACTGCAACGTCACAATCCTGTCATACGAGACATTCAATAGGTCTCGGCAAAGAATTGAACTTTGTGTCCTTGATGATGCATTCCATTCTTTGCTGACCACTCTTAAACCCGCTCTTGTTGACCCCCAAATGTGTAAATCTATTTTGGATACCTAGGCACGCTTAAAGCTTCAAGTGTGCTGAAAACCTCGATCCACTTTAAGGTATCAAAGCCATTCCTGCATCGAGCATCACCAAGAAAACTATAATCCTTATGTGGCAATTGTGAAGTTTCACATCCTGCTTAGGGTCTCTGGAATGGCGAGTGGTTAGTATCTGATTTGCAGTCTAACCTACAGCACTAAGGCTAACACTGTTCAGTATCCGCATGCAATCCACAACTCCTTACGCCCCTTCAACCCAGCAATTTGGGTTGTGTATAGTTGCTTTCGGAAAGAGCCCCACATTCCTCAAACCTACAGAAACACAGAATATACTACGATTTTCGAAAGCTTCCTTCTTCTTGAGTTGAGTCCCCTTAAGTTGAAAAAGAGTCGATGCATACGCAGCCAGCTCTTTTCCAGCAATTGCGCTGTTTCCATAGAAGCTCATTTTTGAGACTTGCTGCAGAAGCGAAGCTTGATTTCTAGTTTCGATTCAACAAAGTCTTTCTCGATCCTGATAGCTCTAACTCACAAAACTGTTTTCTTTGTCAAGATGCCAACCTCAGTTTTCACCAATCCTCAAGACATCGAAGTTTTTCATTCTAGCATTATTGTGCCTGGACTAATTTGATCAAGCTCAACTATGCGCCCAACGGCTAGTGCCACAACACCGTCAGCGTAAGTAAACACCTCAACCCTTTCGGCAGCTAAAGGAGTCTGTTGTTCATCGTACAAGATGTTCCAAAAATGTCGGCAAAGGATAATTGCCTGTAGCGACCACTGATGTAACCTTCTTCATTCGCGAATTCTCCCTCTTAGAAGGGCTTTTCTCTTCAATTAACTCAATCAATGCCTATTGAATAACAATCCATCGCAAGTAGTCGAACGCATTTCTCACAACTGACCGGGATTTTTCACATCAATTTCTGTACAGCCCACTTTGTAATCACCTGACGCAGCGTAACAGCAAATGTGGAGTGAAATTTGATATTTGGCCGTCCTTGCTTTGTCATCAAAAGTACTTAAATAACGGATTTCATGATTTCAACGAATGTCGCTATGTTGGCACTCATCGAAACCAATACAATTTGTTGTGCCGGAGATGAATCCAGATTGTGATCTTGACTGATTTTCGTTATTTCTATCCGCGGTCTTTGACTATTGAGTGGATATCATATGCTCAAACCAGTCGGCCAAATACTCATCGTTGTCGCAACATCATAATACCCTAGATGATTTCTGCTAAATGTATGTAGCTGAACAAATGTTCATGACTACCCGCTTTATTTCCTGAAGCATGTACAAGTACATTTATTTGAAAGTGGTCATTCATGAATCACATTTCGGAAGAATTGGTCCTTGTAAATGCACAATCGCTTTGACTTTGCTTCAAAATATCATCATAAACTTATCTGCAAACTATTATATTAAGCAAATTTGGTACCACTAAAGAACTTTAATAGGGTTTTAATTCCCTTTGAAAGATAACTGCACAAATCGCACTTCTGACACCAGGAATGAATTCTAGACCTTGAATAGCGATATTTACAAAAGCACAAGTTTGTGGAACTTGGAACACGGCCTAAAACGGAAACATAACAGGAAATTCTCAACAATGCTTTGATATTCTTCCGTCCATGGATCGTAATGGCTCGTATGCGCCTCATACAGCTTTCAAAAGTAGTGAACAAACAACTATCGACAATTTAATTTATCACCAACTTGAAAACCGCCAAAGAAAAGGTGTGCATACTTTGTATGAGATAATCCCCTCAATGCCATTCTCTTAAGTAAATACATTCACCAGAAATTTACTTGCAACAAAAGCTGCCATTAAAAATAGATTTTGATTAAATATCACACTCATAAACAACCACAAACAATATTCGCAGTAATTATTCCTACACTTTGCTAATAGCCAGAAGGATCAAAAATGTTCAAAAGTATCTATGAAATTAATTCCAAAGACAGGACAAACCGTTGCAACGCATCCATGACCAACATTGAAAAGTGTAATGGATAAATAGCCTTAGCCCCTAGGTAGTCCCTGGATAGCCCAGTGCAATACATTCCCAGTTTTCTCGTCGGAAGAATTTCAAATAAAAGCGCCAAAAACTAACTTAACGAAGAATATTTTCGGGAAAATAGTCGACGCTGCAGTCGCGTGCCTGAACCGCATCATCTAATGCAGGACTCTGAGGGGGGGGGGGGGGGGTCCTCAAAACCACAAGGTGCCGAATAAATGTGAGACTGAAATGGGTTCCTGGAAAGTGGAAACGAAAGTGTGGATCATCTAGCAAGAGCAGGATTAGTGGACCAATATGATACTAGAATAAACACTATCAAATTGTCGCTTGTAACAGGAAAAAAACAACGAGAAGCAATCTCTGGGAAGAAATTGATACATTTTTAGATTCTCGAAACAGTTTCTTAGATTCCAATTCCATCCAATGGTATTTTTCTTTGTGATGTATCTTTAATTTTGTTCTATTTTTTCATGTTACCTGAATTTTCTAACAATTTTTTTGACAACATCTTTTGCCGACGATTATAAAGCTTGTCTTTTCATTCCAGAACATGCTGATTTTCTGATAGGAGTCTTGTTTTTCATGGTAATTCTTATGGTAGCTTCATGAAAATCAAAATGCTTACGTACAACAATTGCACCTTGTCCTATCGCAAATTGATCTAAGTTTTGAAATTGGAATACGCTAAACACGAAAACATATTTTTTCAAAGTTATGAGTTTTATAGAAAGAACCTTTCCGTTTAAGAAATGGAAGAAAATGTCATTCAAATAACTGCCGGACTAGCTTTACAATACATCATTCAATCAGACCAATTTTTCAGTACATTTTCGATTGTTTGGACCTCTATTTCGGCAATGGCAACTTTGATTGCATGATGCAAGTAGTTAGCGTAACACTTATCCTTGACGACTTCCTGCAAAAGAAAAGAAAACAACAGTGTTGAATCACTGCTTCGAGGTGGTCAACTGGCATCAGCATTTCAACTGGTTATGTGGTTTGCGGTAACCATGCGCAAAAGATCGATTGTTACGCCGTGTGACCTGTGTGACACCTTTCACTGTAGAAGCCAAACGACGTTTGTGTCTTCAAATTAGGAGAACAAAAAGTGCTTAGCATGATGCGGTAGCGATCGGTATTCACTGCAGCGGCAATCCGTTGCTTATTTTGAAGGAAAATACCCAAATAATGCCACCAGACAGTCAGTCATCGTAGATACATTGGTTTCTCCACGATAACGTTTGGATTTTCTGAACCCCCTAAATGACAATGTTCCTTATTGACGTATCTTCCGAGGCGGAAATGAGTTTCATCTGAAAAAATGATTTTTCGGTAAAAAAAAGCTCATCTTCGATCAAGCGCTCTTCGGCCCATTGAGTAAATCGAATACGCATCGGATGGTCATACGGCCCCAGCTCTTGAACCTTGAACATGTTCATACCGAAACCCTTATGCAAAACTCTTCTCAAGGAAATGGGTGAAATGTTCGATTCCTGGGAATAATAACGAATTGCTGTTGATGGTTGTTCACGTACACACTGAGCAAAGCATACTCAACGATGTTTTCGGTTGAGCGTCCTGAGCAAGTACGTACACGTATAGTTTTATCCAACAAATTTCAGTTTCCCAAACTTTGCTTCACAGATTTATTCATAAACTGCGTTTTTAGTACATTCTCTTTGTCAAAACTATTTCGGAAACTTCTTAGAGTTTAAATAGAAGACTCGCCACTTTCGAAAGAAGATTTTAAAATGTCCGCACTTTGTTCAGGCGGGAACTGAGCCAATTCATAAAAGTCAAACATTAAACAAACTTTCTGTCACATCGGAAATTTCATCAAATCTTCTAATCTCAAAATAATCTACAATTCCACTTCTAAACGTTAGATGGCCTTTTCTGTAAATTGGTTGCCACCCTCTTCGTTTTGGTTACTGATGAATTATGTGACATTGCGTGAACGCTACCAAAATCAGCATCATATTAATAATGCAAAGATTTCAAAACTATTGGAACTTTTTCTGTTACTGAGCTTATTAATTTATCTTTGCTTTACTTACAAGCTTTTAAATATTCACAACAACTGGACATCCTCTCTTTTCAACCTTCAAAACCAAACTAAACTGCGTAAAAAATGCATCGTCTCTTCGGCTATGATTAATTCCTGGAATCTCACGCTGGATATTCTAAAATGCCAAGCAAATAACCTAAACTTGTACACGGTGAGACCAAAATCAACCGAGCTTCAGAGACTTTTCCTGAGATAAATTTGAACGCTTCGTACACTCTTTGACAAATCTCGCTCTATTTGCTCTGTGAGATTCAAGAAAAAAATCATAGAATATTAGAGAGAAAATTGAGAATACAAAATCGTGTTAAAGCAAAACAACTCGTGTTAAAATAGAAGCTTTTCTGTTTAACCCGTGTTGAAGCAAAGAAGTCTATAAAAATGTGTGTAAATGAGAATTGGGTGTAATGCAATGTATCCAAATGTTAGACAAATTATCGGCGAACACAAATGTATAAGAATAAGGATAAGAATGAGTCGTAGCTTCCAGTGAAAAAGAGTGGATGCGAGCAAATATGCCTAATCGCTAACACTGCCAGTAGCCTTTATTAAAGGACAAGTGTTAAGCATCAGTGGATTAGCCGTGATGAGGCTCCGAAAGGATAAGGCGCAAAGGAGAGCTACTGTGGTCATAAATAGGGTCTACTCTAAAAACGTGGTTAAGGGATTGGTTAACAGACTTTGCGTGATTATGAGATTACCCACCAGCAATATTTGGTTTTAGAATTCAGTTTGGTCATCGTAGAAGTAAACGCTATTCATTCAACAGATCCTGGTTACGTTCGGTTCAAGACTTTGTCTGGTCTAAAGTTTTATTTCTGTTGTCCTTTTGCTTATTCCATAGTAAATGTTTTATGATCCCACATCTTTGATCTAGACAATCCAAAGCAGAGCTAATCATTTTGCTACGATATTTGATCAGATTTTCTTTCACTATGTGAGCGTCCACATATGAATTCACATGGAGAAATACTCGCAGACAAAGCCAGTTAAATTGAGGCCACAAATCATTCTCATTCGTAAGATTCTCCTGATTTGACTGTCGTGAAGATTTTGATCAAATATCGCCCTCGTGATAATAGTTTGCTACAGACGATTATCCTCCCTTTTAAATAGGATTCATGGTACTTCCCGAGTGTTTTCCTTTAATTAAACTTAAAAATCGGACGACAGAAGGAGTTCTTGCCAGACGCGCGATGCTAAAGTGCATTTCTCTCTGTTTATTAATCGAATATCTATTGAATATCAAGTTGACAATCGATAATTGACTTAACATCGAAGCGTATATCAGATATGCGAGACCGCTCTTTGTAAATATTTATTGATTTGCAAGGCTATCATGCGGCGCGCCAGTATCTGGATAAAACCAGATGTAATTTAATCTTATCGCTTAAGTACAAATACGCAGAATTGTCGAGGATATATGCGGAAAACTTTGCTATGGATTGTTGGCGGAGACTGATTTTCATCGATGTAAACAAAAGGAAATAAAGCAACATTTTGCGATTAAATGTCGATGACGAGAGTGATTCAACCCTGATAAAGTGATGTTCAATGATAGATTGTTACGCAAGGGATTTGCTTTGATTTTTCTTTAATTTTTCATCAGGTATAATTACTGATCTCAGATCTCTACGGTTCTTCGCTCAAAAAAAAATTGTCCAACGAATTCAATTAATGCTTCCTTGATGCTTTTTAGAACAATTCTCATTGTCTGCCAATGCGGCGATCGCCATTTTTATTTTTTTAATTTCTGGTCATTCCAGGAAAATAATATGGCCAATATGGCGTGCGAATGCAGTTAATGCAGAAGTAAACGAAAAAAAAGATCGTTAAATTGAATGAAAGCTTCGGCTCGTGCTTGATCGTGAAATTTCTAATCAACACGTAACAAAACGTACACGTTTTTCCAAGAAAGTTAATGAGCTATTACTTTGAGCCAAATTCCTGGTCAACGAACAGTTGGTAAACGTAGGTCAAAGTCAAAAAAACAACAACATCCAAATGAATCTTTGTGTATGTTGCGAAAGGCTATTGAACTCGGTGTTGCACTCATGTGTTCCTTTTTGTTTGTTTTTGTTAAATTAAAACCATGCTTAGTTGAAAAAAGTTTTTCCTGCCCGGTCGGAAGTTTTTGCAATGACTTAACTTGTTTCTCCTACTGCTTCCTTACATCTTGGAAGCACATGTCGCTTGTTTTTGCTCAAATGGTGAAACTTCAGCTGTTAAAAAAAATGAGAATCTTAATCGAACACATACAGGTGATAGTTGGATTCTAACTCTGGTTTTGTTTCTTAACCTGAATTCCAAGAGAATTGCACGAGGTAATTGATGAAGATTACCAACACAAAGAGACGTAATATATTGCAGAACTAATAAAATTTTTATTTCACCTAAGTTACCCGGCAAACGTGGGTTTTTGGCAACTTTTTCATGAAGAGTGTGGGGGTCTTATTTTCAGAAACAAAAGTCGAGATTCTTCGCGGTCTACTGGTTGGTACGAATCTGGTTTCGTTTTTCATTTTTGTTCACATGAAATCAGCTTGAAACTCAAATGTAATAATCTGAAACTTTTTCCGGACAAAGCTTTCCATCGAGGTGAATGTTGCGATAGTTCGCTTGGTTGTCGTGAAATTGCTTCAGAATGGAATAAATTGATATCCTAATACCTCCGAGGTCACAGCAACTTCAATCTTTGATATTCTTTCCTACGGAGATGGACATTTTTGAAAGAAAATAAAAACATATTCTTATTTATTTTTATTACGATTACACTATCGAAATAATTTATATAATACTTTACATGAAATGAAATCTTTTTCAAATTTTTCTCTGTTCAAATTTGTTGATATTGAAAAAAGAACAGCAAAAAAATTTTTTTTAATAGACTATTAGTACTCTTCGACATAATGAAACCATTCAATGAGGTCCTGCTTGACTGCCCTAATTTCACTACAGAAGAACTGGACGTAGTCATGTTTGCTATGAAAAAGAGGAAGCTACGCGATCAGATGGCAATCCGGCTTAGGTGTTGTGACTGGTTCACCACCGTCGGCCAAGCTTGCGTCAGCGATACTGCTTCGTCCCTTTAACGCCTGTTTGGACGGGTCCGTTTACGCTGGAAGGAACGCCATATTGGTGATATTTAACCTGAAAAGAGAGACCCGGAACTACCATCCTCGTACCAACCGTTGTGTATGCTGAATGTAGCAGTCAAGATGATTGACAAAAAATTAAAGAGAAGATACTTCTAATCAATCAGAACTGCTGCAGATTAGTCACCAAATCAGTACAGTTTCCAGTCTCGGAGGACTACTAGAAATACCATCAAAGAGGTGATGACTGCGGCTCACGATCAGTGCTCAGAGCGAATTGTGCTTCTCGTGGCATTGGACGTGAGGAAAGCTTTCATTTCCGGAAGATGAAAGGATTTAATCAGAGCTCTCGAACGAACATTCAGATGACCAGAATATCTGATAAGAATTCCAAAGGAATACCTAAAGGAAAGCAGCTTGCTGCACGACAAGCAGGATGGACGTCAAGTGTTGGATGTGACATCAGGAATCAAACAAGGTTCAACTCTGGCCCCTAACCAAAAAACGCCTCATATGGTGGTGGCCCTTGATAGCTGCGTACTCTGTCAAAAAAAGAAATTTAAACTGAACGCGGTGATATGATTTGTCGTAGGTTCAGTTAAGCGATGGAATCCCAGGAAAAAAACCGGGGAGGGGGAGCATTCTGATGGAAAAAATGGATCCAAAGAGTAGTCCCTCTGCAAGTAGGAGGGACTTCTCAAGAAATCAAGAACGTGATCGAATACTTCGAATTGCTAAGGGATTCTCAAATGGGCTTCCTTGAAGAATGAACAATCGGGAAAGCGAAAGTGTCAGCATTCACCTGACTCATGGGTCAGCATAGATCGGCCATCTTCAACCAAAAGACTTGTTAATTACGGTGATAGAGTCTATACCTTCATACACATCCAATGACTGCATTCACCTCTCAGCCAGCTCACGATCAAAAAAGGTGGAGCATGCTCAAGTAATGGCAACAAAGGAACTCTATGCGTTTATACAAATCTGAAGACATGGCTTCAGTTCATGTTTTCGCAAACATTAAATCCAGGTACAATGGCAAGGATACTTTAAAATCGTTTTGACATGCCTCAAAACAAGCAGGGATGGTTTTCTCGGGAATGATGCTTATCGCCCTCCTAGCGGGTCAATGTAGGAGAACCAATCTTTGAGCCGATGAACAAAAAAACGAGGCTATCGGATGAGAGAAAAGGCAACAAGCTCCCGCTTTCTGGCAAAACAACTGAGAACATGCGAGGTATGTAGATGGCATGACTCATTAGCGACGTGAGACTCTAGCAGAGGGCACAGTGAGATTGGTATTATATATATATTCATAGAATACAAGACAGTATCCTTTAAAATTGAACGTTGAGTAGTAACATAATGTATTGAAATTACAGTGAATCCATAGAAGTGAAGTGGAAATAAATTATTTCACTCTCATTGAAATATGGTTGCGAGAGGATGCGCACACGAACAGTTGAAAATGATGCTTTTAGTCAGGAGTACTTCATAGTTAGTTGGTCTCTTTGCTTACCAGCTTCGTAATCAAAATTGTCCCATACTTACACTGAAAACTCTGAAGACTGTTCCCTAATTGCCACGGTACGAAATATGACATATCCTACCTAAAGTATAGTATTACTTACTCTCCTGAAAATAATTTTCTGTTACCCTGGAAGAGATGTCGTTTGTCCTTTTTTTGAGTGGTTCTTGCAGTCGAGGAGGGAGGTTGTAGGGTGTCGAATTAACTGATTTGAAGCATTCGTACTTTGTACTTCCATAGCATAAACAGAAAAGAACAGGAATACGTCGAAATAACTCTCTATACCAACGAGATTCAGCCAACAAAAGTAAAATTTTATTTAAAATGTAGGAACACATAAGATTAACACTCAAAATGCTTAAGATGAGTAACAGTCATATCATTTCGTTTATTGAGTATCACTCTCAAAATGCGTTGGTTAAAACACTCTACACACAGTAACCTATAAATGATTGTCTAATAAATCTGTCTCTTTCCGTGCGGAGCCCTCCAGGAGTGTTTTAGCTGTTTTGTGCTTATGCTGTTGTAAAGTATTCACGAATATTAACGTTTACGTGATATGTTCATAATTCCGAATAGTGAAATACCTTGGTGCTACTGGAACATTTCATGGTCAAAATTTTGAATCATATTTTTGAAGAAAAACAAATCCCCAGAGGGTCAATAACATATATTCTGTCAGTTTGTCTTTTGACCATACAATTTTTTTCGTGTATTGGATTTCTTTAAAATAAATAAGTCCAATAAAATGGTCCTAGTTCTGTCCGGGAAGTTCAGATGCAGCCTACCAAACCCGTCGATGGGCAACCGAGCGCTCACTTCTTTGCATCTGAATTTGTGAACCTTCTATGAAAAGTTTGATGATTATAATATTGTCAATTGATAAAAAGAACTTTGTGGAATATGACGCTGGGATGGATCTTCTGACAAAGAAAGGATTTTTAGGACTGGATGGGGCAGATGGATACGAGGTCAATTTAAGTCTCATCCGTGACTAGCGAATGGAAAAGATATTCCTCTAGCAGGAGGCACCAAGGAGGAGAAAAAATAACCTTGCCCCTATGTAACTCGACAAACCATACCAGACTACGTTGTGATGATCACAGGGAAGGTATTCAGAGACTGGTCCAGTAGCCTTTTGCTGTTGTGAGCCTGTTACTCATAACGTAAAGACCCGAGGTCCCCCAACTGCTTGTCCTGGCCAAGTAGCGTAGACGACGCCTTCCAAACTTTTTCAAATGCAGACGGTTGACAAGATATACCAATATGTTAACTAATATTATTAACTATGAGCTCTTATGGTATGTTATCATAAGCATATAGACATTGGACTAAGCTTGCTGATATTTCCCCTCCCCCCGCTCTTCTAAGCGCTTCGGCGTTAAATTCCGAAGGTGTCCCGATGATCATGTCGGTGAGCTACAACTGGAGGATTTCTCTGATGAATGTTCTGTTGGTTAATAGGTTCCCATTCCTGAAACTCCGGCAATATTTGTGTGGATATTCTTTTGGCAAAAATATTTGTATGGATACTCTGTTGAACACTCTTGATCACTTCTATGCATGTTCCTACTTCATTGAGACCTTCCCTCCATCTCGAGTCCACAGAGATTACTTTCACCTTCAAGTTACCGACAGTAGACTCACGATCAAGAGTCCACTCATTAAGACTTATGACTCAGTTTAAAATGCTCTAAAAAATCAAAGTCTAATAAAATATATTGCAGGAGTGCAAAAGTTCCTTTCGGTTTCAACAAGAAGATCTCCTCGTTGCATTTCAATTTTAAAGCAAAATAGGTGAGCTAAACATTTAAGCTGATAAAGTGCATATTGTGCATTATATACTATACGAGTTTGATCCGGGAGACAGTGCATTAGAGACTCATCGGAATATGAGCAGAATTTATGGAGAAAACGTGCTAACAGGACGAGCATGTCCATTGATTTCATATACAACCACAGTTTGAAGATCAGTCAAGATCAGAACGGCCGAAGGAGCTGACAAATGGTACTTGATTGGAAGTGATATGAGGTGATAATGAAGGTCCGTTTGCAGAAGTATCAGATAGTTTGCAGGTCCACAGAACCTCTATATCGAGAAGAATCTATGCGCAAGGATATGTGGCAAAGTTGGATGCTTGAGTATCGCACAAACTTTCGCAAAGAAACAAGGCAGGCAGAATTAACTACTGTGTTTCCCATTTCGCTCGTCAAATCAATGAACGATTGAAAAAGTCAGTCCGGTACAATAACGAGGGTCTGGTAAAATCAAAGACAGTTCGCAAAAGGGGTGATTCTGCAACCCCTTCAAAACTTGGCGTTGAATCCATGGGGTTCTAATTGTAGGTTTGGTGGAAATCTCTGGGTGGCATTTATTTGGAGTTTCTAGAAAGAAACCAGACGACAACAGACTGATTGCTGCCGGTGATTGGAGCGAATTCTTCAAGCAATGCAGGATAAGCGATCTGCACTAGACAACTGTCATGGGGTCACCTTTCTCCACGACTATGGGAGACCGCGCACAACAGCAGTTACCCCGCGCAAATGAACGGAGACTGGCCTGGAACTTTTATTTTCGTCCCCCTGCCCTCACTGTCTCATGATCTTCCTTGCATGAATTGTAACTTGTTTCGGTACCAGTACAACTGCCTAGAGGGATGGGAATACAACACTCAAGAGGATCTTCGTCCAGAATTAGACAAATTATTCGAGGATAAGGGGTAAGATTTCTTCAAAGAGGGACAGCAACTTCTAGACCGTTGGAAACAAGTCATAAATGATAATGGTCTTTTTATATAACATAAAGTTTAAATAAATTAATGATTAAAAAAATATTTTATTAAATTTGAAACCGAAAAACTCTGGCACACACCCAACAATTTATTACGGAAAGTTTATGTTTACAGCTCTTAGTCTAACTCTTTTCTACAGGTATTTTATTTATATAAAATATATACAGGAAATAATAAATAAAAATAATTTTTTGTGTTATCGTACAAGGCTAGGTATCGCTAAGGCTGCGTATTTGTTTCCTTACGCATAATTGCTTAACCAATGACTTCTCTACTAACAAGGCAACAATTTAAATACATGAATTAAGGATTCTAATTATTAATATTTAGCAATAAGAACAAGCCATGAAGACAGAAAATTGAATTTTAACTAAAATTTAAAAAGAAGTTAATCATCTTGAGTCAATAGAATGTTATCATTGATCTCGAAATCACTTGCTTCGCCGAAAAAAAAATTCCACGCTCCGATCCCGAATTAACAAACGTTCGTTAATGTTGGAACCTTCAACAATATTAATTATACGAAAATTTTAAAGTAAACACATTAAATCGAACAAATATTGGTAACCAGATATGATAAGTGTTAAATTATGGCTAAATGATAAGTGAACACATTTAATCCTTTGGTGAAAATTGCTTACGTTAACTTTCACATATCATCACAGTTACCAAAGCTGCCGCCATATTTAGCATGTATTCGTCATGCGATAAATTCACGTGACGTAGAACTATAAATAATGCTAATTTACAGCATCGGCGAGAGAAGATAAATAAAACAAAATTCATATGTCTGAGATCATGCAAAAGTGCGATTGTAGTGCGGAATAGAATATGAAACAAAGGAAAAGTACTAAGACACAATACGAAAGAAATAAACTCACAGTCATGAACACATATCTCTATGTAAACTATATTTATTCAGAATAATCAACACATTTAAGCTCTATCCAGGAATAATCGAGCAAAGGCAAAAATACTCCCTAATTCCCTCTAGTTATGTTCAACCGAAATCGGTCCTTCATATCCATATCAACAACTTTCTTTTTATTTTATTGTGATCATTAGTTTCCCATTTCCAAAAGCATTTTTGAAAAAAAGTTCACATTTGCTTGTATGCGTGCATAGCATATATGTTTACCGAACCACTCATGATTCCAAGGTCAGGAGCAACCATTAGATGAACTTGGGAACAAATTTAGATGTTGGCTCTTTTGAAACCTTGGTTCCATTTTTTAAACGATAATTGCTTGTATTTAGGTTTTAGTTTGCACACCTGGATAGAGGAGTGTTGAGTCCTGTGGAACAGTTCGAACTTCAATTCGATAATGGTCCTTGAGATTTATGCGATGGTATCCTTCCTATTGGAGCCATGAGCTGAAGTTATCTACACTTTTCCTAAGGAGGTTGTAGTATAGTATGTGTTTCGCATTTGTAAGGTTTTAGATCTCGGTCAGTTTGTTACCTAAATAGATAAAACCAAGCCTGAAACTTTTGTCACATTGCTTCTAAGTAGTTCTCTATTTGCTTGACCGATGATTCCTACAAGATGGAATAAGTAATTATCGGAGAGCGTAATATCTGAGTACGACTACCCATTTGAGCGTTTCAAGTTGGATTTTATTGAGTTTGGCAACGTAATGCCGTGCATTGTCATACAGTAGAATATCATTTCGCATACCTTTTCTTGACTTTTCAACTCAAGTCGATACCTTTTAGCAGTAATTAGCCGGAAGTTTTCATATTTTTAGAATTAAAAAAATATACTCCCTCTCCGTCGACCTTCTATCTAATGGGTGTATTTTAAGCTGCATGAGAAGTTTCGATGGTTGTTGTCTATGATTTGACAGTTTAGTATGTCAAACTGTGTTGACATTTCTGTTCAGTAAGGTTTGGTAATTCATTTTGAATCTTTAACACCAAAACAACACTTCCGATCGTGGAAGTTTACCATTATCATTAGTTTACTATAAAACAAATAAATCTGTTCGCGAAGTATAAAGAGCACTTCGTCCGTTTTACCGTCAACATAATCGAACTAGCGAGCGAGCAATTCGTGCATTTATTAATCGTTTTTGCACTAATATTACTCTTCTCGCTACAAAATATCAACAAGACAAAGAAATGTGTATGCCGAAGAGAATATTGCTGCTATAGCGCGAAGTATTGAAAAAGACGCCGATTCGCCGCCATTCTTAACTTGTTGGCTTTTGTCGCCCGACGACCTGGAAAATGTTACGTAAAGGTTACGTAATGTTCTAGTGACTGGGATAATTTGAAACTGGGCGAAAATGAGCATTTTTAACGAAGAATTGTGCTTAAAGATCAAGCTCATTTCCGGTGAAGTGAAGGCTTAATCAATATGAAAATTTGTCGTAAATGGAGCGAAGACAACTTTCAAGCCATTAACGAATCAACATTACATCCATTAAACTTGACTGTTTTGTGCTGTTTACATGGCGTTATCTGACGGCATCATCGGTCCTCATTTCTTTCTAAACGGGGAAAGTGCTGCACTTACGATGTATGACGAGCGCTTTCAAGCCATGCTGACTGATTTTTGTTTCCAAAAATTACTCAGCTCAACATGGACGACATTTGGTTCCAACAAGATGGCGAAACTAGTCCTTCAGCGCGCTTAGCCAACGATTTATTGGATAATTAATTTAATGACAAATCTATTTCAAGAATTGATCCTGTCAACTGACCCCCCTCGTTCGTGCAACTTAACACCCTTCGATTACTTTTCATGAGGTAGTTAAGTCATTAGCTTATGCCGGCAACGCTTGAAGCATGGGAAGCCGATATTCACAGAACCATTGATGGCATACGGCCAGATTTATTTGAAAAAAGTACTGAAAAATTGGACTGCTCGAGTGGAATATGTAACTCGTAGCCGCGGCGACCATGAAATGAAATTCATGATAATATGAAATTACCTACCAGATTATAAAAATAAAAAACATCTTTGTAACAATATTCCTTGGTTTTTGATGGTCTTGTTTTATTATTGTGTCTTTTATGTCTTGTTTTATTATTTAAAGTTCTCAAGCTCTTAATAAACACACCTTAACAACATTATCCAATGGAGTTTTCAGCATTCAGTTTCCAAACAAAGTACACATTCCCGCTGAAAAAAACGATTTAATACTAATAATACATTGCGGACAAAAATTTTAAAAACAAAATGTATTTAGTAACTAAAACAATATAAAACCCTGATTTTAACATCCCAAATAAATTTACATACGGCAACACAAAAATGTACAACGATTAATCTGAATGTTTATAATTCTTAGAATTTATAACGGTTCAACGGCAATTATTTGTATCCAGTTTAGAAGTGGTCTTTCCTCTGTTGTTTTCACGGGTCGGGAGTGTTCGCATTAGAATTTAATAACATCAAAGAAAAAAATTAGTCCGAAAGTGAAGGAAGTTTCATTTGAAATTCGTGAACAAAAAAGTTGAGTGAGAAAAATGGAAAATCATCACGTCAAATTGTGGAAATTGTCGAGAGTCGAAAGCTTGGGAAAAGAACAAAGGAAGAACACGGCATGGGAAAATAAACGCGCAAGTGGCTGGCTCCCAAAATTTTGTCAGCGTTTGAAACGTGAAATAATATGAACTAAAAGAAAAACTTCAAACAAGTGTTGTAGAAATGGTGGAAAAAATAGACACTACAACTGTCCATCCAGAAACAATTCGAAATGTCCTGCGGAAAAGTTGTGTCCATAGTCGAATTCCACAAAAGAAAAACCTATATAAGTGTCGTTAATAAAAGAAAAAGACATGATTTTCTAAATTACGCCCAAATGATGACAAATCCTTTTGGAATAAAATTTGATTTAGTGACGGAAGCATATTTAACATTTTTGGTTATGATGATAAACAAAAAGTGTGGCGAAGAAAGAATGACGAACTGAATATTAAAGGTATTAAAAACACGGGAGGTGGGTCTATAATGGTATGTGGATGTACAGCCGTGGTCATAGAAATTACACCAGTTGTTGTTGCCATCAAACCAATGTTGTTCTAACCCTTTGATAATTTTAAATGTTTTGCAAAGAAAAAAGAGTATGCTATGAACCATGAAAAATAGTGAAACCCAAGTAAAGAACAAATATTATTCATAAAATGATAAATAACATGTTAGGTGTTAACAAAGAATTTTAGAAAAAAATTGGTTTTTTATATTATCATATGAATTGATTTGGAAAAATTGTATAGAAACATTAAAGATACATTTATTGACATATTAATGTAAGCTAGTCGAACCGCTATTAGCTCTGATAACTGAGGCGATCCTGTTTGGCATTGAGTCAATCAAATTTTTAATACTTCGTCATTAACCTCGTCATTTCTCACCTTTTTGATTGCCTGTTTCAGTTCAGCTTTATTATTAGGCTGTCTGAAATTAAGTTGTTTCACGATCATCCGCAAGTTTTCTATAGGTTTTTAATCAGGACGTTTGCCTGGCCATGGCAGCGTGGAGATCGCGTTTTTTGTTAGAAACTAAGTTACATATTAAATATAAAAGACATTAAATAAAATTACATTACACTACATAAAAAACAATAGTTTAAGCAAAAGAAGATAATGTGGCCCACAGCTAATAAGTTTTTTGAAATAAAAAAATAATTAACTTACCGATTTAGCTCTATGGCATGGAACATAAACATCTTAGAACTACATAAACTGTGGGAATCAAACTCTCTTCCCATTTTTTTTATATGTTTTTGCATTGACTGTCCCATGTATGAAGTGTATTTGGCCAATTCCAGAGTAGGAAAAACATCCCCAGACCGTCACACTCGCCGAATGTTTTACTGTTTTTATTGTACACGATTCGTCAAATCTTTAATTTGGACGGCGTTTGGACGACAACCGTCAGGGCTGAATATTTTGAATTTTCATCTGAAAACATCGCTTCCTCATATTATCAGAAATGTAAAATTCTTTGCCCAATTTAGGCGAGATTGTTGCATTTTTTGTTTAGAAATTGCTTTTTGCCTGGTTGTCTTGCCAATAAACCTCTTTCTCTCAATGTTTTACCAACTGTTTCTCGACTTACTTCTGCTAAGTTGCTCTCTGCTAGATCTTTAGATATTTCTTTGGCAATTTGGAATTGATTTTCCAAGGATAATCTCATCATCATACGATCTAAACGCTCATCTGTCGCCTTTTTTTCCAGTTTCACTCTTTCGCTCTGCAGGTCTCTGGGAACGATTTGTTTTAAATATTCTTACCACGGTGGTTGTCCTTGCTATGGAATGCCAAAAAAATTCAGCGAACGTCACTATTTTAATTTTTTCCTCATTAGACATTTAATTGAAACTCAGTCCATTGGACAGAATGATTAGAATACGTGCTTAATTCATTAATCTGGGCCAAACTAAATTGTGACTCACTGATTCCACCTCTCTCTGATACTGGTAGGGAAACAAATACAATCCCACCATTTGTTTTGGATCATTTAGGATCAAAAAGATAACAATCATAGGTGATGCAATTTCTATGACCACGACTGTATGTCGGCAGCTGGGGTTGGTAATTTGGCTTTGACAGATATAATAATGGATCAATTTGGCTTCCAGGACATACTAAAAGAGAATTGAAACCAGCTGTAATCAAACTGGGATTAGCAGAAGAATGGGGTTTCCAACAAGATCCCAAACACAAATGAAGAATTGTAAAGGAGTGATTACAGTATAGTGCCCGAAACCAACTTAACTCCCTCTCCCTCCAGTGAACCGACTTGAATTTCAGAAACCATTTATGGGATTACAGTGGAAACTCGATTAACCGGACTAATTGTTGTCATTAGGGATTCGGATAATCGAATGTATGAAGAAGAGCGGGCTTTGTGAAATAAAATAAGTTTAATAATAGTAATATTTATTAATAAATAGTAATATTATTAATTAAAAATAATAATAATTTAATAATAAGTTTAATTTGGTTTAAAATACATGTATTTGGTAATTGGCATTTGACGTAAGCTACTTTTTCTCTTCATTGCTGCTATATCACGACTTCGTTTCAGCTGTAGTAAACTTACAGTATCACTCTCTGTTTGTTTTTCAAAATATTTGAGAGCTGTTTCCAGAGCCTGAAGTGCTTCATCATGAGATGGTCCTACATCATTTTCTACGTCTAGATTTTTTTCTGTTTCATCTTCTTGCATTTCCTGCTGTTCATTTATCTGCAATATGTTTTCTACGATTTCGTCATTCGACATAATCTGAAAACCTTGATCATTACTGTCACAAGTGACCCACTCTTTGATATCATCATCATCACAATCCTGGCATATTTTTATCTTTAACATTAGCTCATTAATATCCTTCAAAATAAAATCATCCGTATTGGTTATTGAATTTTCATTCTCCCGATTAAGTACTCTGTTCCTAGCCTTGTTTAAAGTTTTCCTTTCAATCAAATCCCACGCATCTACAACCATGTAACAACACTCCTTTAAATTCATTCCCTTAAAAAATGATAAAACGACTTCTACATCATCTTCATCAACAGATAACAACCTACGTAAAAGTTGTTTTCTATAAAGTCTTTTCAATGTTTCAATAATACTTTGATCCATTGGTTGTAGCAAGGATGTCACATTAGGAGGCAAAAATTTTACTTTAAACTTTCCATTTTCTCTCTCTAACAATTCAGCCGAAGGATGGGTTGGCGCATTATCCAGTAAAAGTAATACATTACCTTGCTTGCGAATTTCGTTTTGTTTTTTTTTTTTACTTCAGGGATAAAAGTGTTGTCATACCAGTCAATGAATATTTCAGAGTTCATCCATCCATTGATTTTTATAAATTAAGGGCACTCTGATAATTTTAAAACATCTGGGTTTTTTTGATTTTCCGATGAGGAGCAAAGGTATTTTATGGGTCCCGGTAGCGTTAGCACAGACTAATATAGTTACTCGCTCTTTGCTAGTTTTATATCCTGGAGCTGAATTCTCTCGCCTAGAAACTAAAGATTTTGAAGGTAATGATTTCCAATTTAATCCGGTTTCATCAGCATTATAAACAAAATCCAAGTCATAGTTATTTTCATCCAATTTCTTCTTAAAATCATCTTTAAAAGAGTTTGCTGCATCTACATTAGCTGACATTTTTTCACCTTGTATTTCCAATTCACGAATTCCATGACGAGATTTAAATCTGTATAATCATCCGTTACTTGCGACAAACGATTCATCACCACCTAATTTTTTATTTAACTGTAATGCTTTTTCACAGAGTAAAGGGCCAGATATCGGTTGCCCAGTTGATCGTTTTTGTAAAAACCAACAATACAAAGCGTCTTCTAAAATTTCGTTTTTCGGTTTCTTCATCATTTTCCGATGTTTACTCCCGTCTTCACTATCTAATTTGCAGGTGTACAACAAAATTGAATCGGCATTCTTCTTAATATCACTTATCGTGGATGTACCTACACCATACTCATCAGCTAACTTACGACCGGTTTCTCCTTTTTTTAATGAATCAATAATATTTATTTTGTCTTTAAGCGATAACACCACTCTCTTACGCTTTGACATTTTCAAATATTTAGACGCCACACGCACATCAGAGCGAAGTAACAATTGCTAACTAACTAAAACAATAACGAAACGCGTGGGGCAGCGATCCCGTGGGGCGCAGGCGGGGTAATGCCAGTTCCGACTCGTTCGTGCTTGCATAAACTCGACTTTTAGTACATATGTTAAACATTTTGTAACTTGGCTCAATATTACTTAATTATTAAATTGGTCGCAGTTTATAGTCCGGATAATCGAGTTTCTACTGTATTTAGACCGTAGAGCTCGATGTTATGGGATGAAAAGTCAGCAAGATCTTCAAAAATGACCCAATGACCACGTGGTTGAAAATTCGATCAGAAGTGATGAAGAATTTAGTGCTGTCTATATGCCCAGCCGATCAATTATTAGGATTTTAAATTTTATACTCTTTTATATACCTTTAAGGACAATTTTACTTTTTTTTATTGCCGGTTGTATACTTTTTGAGTAATTACAATACAGATTTTTATTAACATTCATTAATAAGATAAGCAAGAAATAAAATAAATTATTTTCTTGACTACTTTTATTTTCTTTAAGCATTATTAGTGCCTAAGAATGCATGATGCAATTTTATACATTAAAGCTTTGCCAGCGAGAAATCGTGAAAATCGGGAATGTGTATACTTTTTCCAGAACCTGCATATCATGTTTTTTGCAACTTCATCAAAGTCTTTTCGAATAAGAAACCACAAAATACAACTTTTGGAGCTAAAAACTAATACTGTTTAGGACAACAAAAGAGAAAAAGCTAAATTGTTTTGATTAGGACTACAGATGCAAAAATCTGTAACCACAACTCAATAAAACTATTTTTCAAAACATAAATAAACAAAATATCCTTCCAATTAGGATCGAAGCAGGAAGACCCTTACAGGCCACGCGTTACATTCGACAACAACAAAAAAATTCAAATATGTCGATGGCAGCACTCGTATGTGGCCGAGGAAGCAGTCTCGGAGAACAACAATAAAAATGTTATAACTAAGTATATCTTCCGCTTCAAAGTCTATTCAATATTTTGCGGAAAGCTGACTCACCTGGACAGAAGGTGAGCAAAGCGCTCTGGGTGCGCTCGCATGCCGGAAAATTCCATTCAATACAATCAAGCTTCCATATTTGTGTCTACATATGCCCACACACATCAATAAACACATGTAAGAAAACTCATGTAGCATGCGTACGCACGAGATCGCCATAGGTGTGACACACAGCTCATATTTTGTCATCACGTGTGAATTTTTCGACGATATGAGTAAATCGTGATCTCTGATCGTCATTTGTAAGCAATTTTTATACTCTTATGTAAATTAAGGTGACGTTGCTGAGAGGAACGATCTTGCGCTTACAATTGTTATGCCAGTCATTGGGGTTGAAATGAGATAAAAGTAAATATGTAGACAATTAGTAGATTATTTCCTCATATGATGAAACGCAAATTACATACATACAGTGTGTCTCACATGATTGGTATGAAAAACGTAAAGATTTACCGCGGAGGCGCTATTGTTCATATTCTAAATTCTACTTGTTATTAAAGTTAAGGCCAGGTGCGATAACATATGCACTATTATACAATTTAATTAATTTATTTAATTTCTTAAATTTAAATTCTGAACAGCTCTAAATTCGTTCGACTCAAATAGTTCTAAAGAACAGTTCGCTACTGATGCAAGTTGTCAATGGTACCATTACGCATGAATAAGTGCGAATTGATCGCAATAATTTACAACTAAGGGAAAATTTCTCACATACTCGTGTGATTCCCCTACTGCGATTCGCTGAAAAACTTTCCGCTCCAGCACTGGATCAAATTCAATGAATTCGTGACCTCGCAACTTCATGAAATTTTAATAAGAGATCGAGACCGCACACCATTGAACCTCCAAGTTTGCTGGCGTTCCTTGTGTCCATTTCAAATGCAGCATTGTTGAATGGCATGGAAGGCTCGCGGCATTTCAAGAAGTTGTTGGTGAAACAAAAAAGGCAAAAGAAAAAGAATGCGACGATCGAAAGAAAATTTTCCACTCACTTAGACATGCAGTCATACCCAAGAAATTGATGAATCGGTTCGTTTCTTATTTCTGAATCAGACGCCGCCACCAAGAAATTGGATCTTGCAGGCAGCCTGCGTCGACATAATTGTTTAGCGTCTGCATAACATATAGAGGAAGACAACACAATCGGATGTTGGCACATGTGTGAGCTTTGAAAGTATGCATACAACGTGGTTTGTTAGCATCAGCATTTGTATATAGGAGCATGCTATACATCACGATATTTGCAAGAAACCCGAAATTCGCGATTGTTTGGAAGGGAAAGATTTGGGTTTCGCGCACATACACGTATGCCCCCCATTCACATATCGTGTCATGTTCAACATGTTCCTCTATCCAAAGTGCAACAACAATGTTTATTGACCCGAACAATATTTATGCTCATTGGGAAGGCCAAGGCATCATGACCATTTCGTTTACATGGTTGTTGATCCACCAATTTGTTGCCACTAAGTAAGAGAAATATTTTCGGAATTGGAATAGATTCAAGGCTCCCACAGTGCAAAGACATGCCTCGACCTTGGTCAAATTACAACCAAAACTGATCATCTGAATCTTTGAGAAGAAAACAGCTGAAGAGCAAAAAGTCTGCAGCTTATGCAGCTTAACAAAATAACCCTTCTTGGTTATTTTTCTCTTCCTTTAAAATTTATTCTAATTTATCGGGCAAATATAGTTCAAGAAACTTGCAAGCTTTGCCTACATTAAAATGAATTTATGGTCGTAAACAGCTTCAACGAACCGCAAAGCCTGATCTGTCTAGAACATGTCGAAACAGAATAACATTTATATTTATTTTAATACAAATCTTCATTACTACCTTCAAAAAAAGGTCTTTTAAACCAACACCTTCCTAATCCACTACCCTCCAATCTTCTTTTCTTATAGTCCTTATTTTCTTGACTTCTTATAGTTCTCGGCCGGGATCACATTTATTTCCTTCAACTTATTTCTTTTTATGGACTCATGGATGGCTGGTTCCCCGCGCCGATAGTTCAGGATCTATAACAAGAGAAAGTCGCAGGATTGCCAAAACTTTGTCGAGTACAGTGACTAAGCGATTACTTTTCGTTCGAGTTTGACCAAAAATTCAGGTACGAATCGAAAACCACGGCAAATTATTGTGGAGTTATTCACATGAGTTGCCTACCTAAAAGTATGGCAGCTTATGCTGAATTACTCGCCATAGATGCCTCTAATTGGCCAACTAGTGTCATTCCATATTGAGTATTGGATGCTCTGCAACAAATTCCGTTTGAACCAAACCACGTTAGTCAAAGAAGTTGATGAATACAACCTTGATTGTCGATTTTCGGTTAAGGTTAATTTTTGGCACACGATTCACCAAATTTTTGGGCTATTTCCACGTCGTATTCATAAAGTCATGAGTTCCCACCAGTAATACCGAAATTCATGAATTTAGTATCGTTTCGTAGGAAGCTTTACTTTAGCGTCTTTTTTTAAGAAGAATTTCAAGCGTATTTTCATTTTACAAGCCTTGCTATCTCAGCAACCTCAGTCCAACGATTTTCGGGCATTATATTTGCCATTTTTAAATGAAATTGTCGTTGACAGATTTAGATGGACCACTCGTATGGGGCGAGTTTTGTAGGACCTCGTGACTTTTCCTGAATGCTGGCTGTATGCTACTTAAATATTAACGCTCTCCATAGACTATCTGAAAGCTATATTTTCAAGAGTTGCATTGCCCATTTTCCATTTAAAACACAAGATGTCAAACCCAAATTTCGTTTAGTTGTCCTTTCCATAGTTAGAAGCGTCATATAAACTTTACACGTCCTTAAATGACTGCCAAAAATATTTCATCGGGGGTCAAGCTTATTTTCCCACTTCTTATCAGAAAAAGAAAACGTTACCGACCCAACAGTGATTATCCCAGGAACCTGAAAAACGGCAAATATACTATCCCTCATTGATGCTTATAGAACCCAACCCATCCCTTCCGTACTGGCTTAAACATAAAAGTTAACACCTATAAAACGATACATATTGCCACAAGGATGGACTCAAGATGACTGCATAAAAAAACCAAAAAGCCACGAACTATAACATTTGGCATACCCTTAATTGACCGAATCCGCCATAAAGACTTTCTATGACCCTATACGAGAAAACCACCCACCATATAAAAAAACCCTTCCCAGCACAGACAAAAAGTCTATACGCGTCCTCCTTAAGCACACGGACGATATATTATTTTTACAACTATTACTTTTATCATTATGATTCCTGATTGGGATCTACCTGACCCAAAAGGCGTAATCCAGAGAAAATTTCCAGAGAAAATTAAGAGATCTAGTCCAAGGTAATTTGACAAACAGTTCCAGGCTAGATTCTCGAGGTGAGAGGTTGCTTGCTAGTTGCTTTGTATCACTGAGGCTTCAACTATCAGGTTATTAATATGCTCCTTTCTATGCGACGACTAAACAATCAATAAATCTTTATCAATAAACAAAGAATAAAAGTAATTATGTTTATTCTTTGTCTTTTTTATAATTTTTTCCGAATCCGTGGTTTGGATAACCTAGTCCTTCAGTTTCATTAGTTTATGATTTTCCTGCGCCTACCTTGTGGCCCTTCAGGACCGAATGGAACCCTTAGTTTCGTGTTCGCCAGGGCCGCCGCTCTACCGGTTACTTATGTCTTACCCATATCAAGCAATTGCCAATTACAGTTTCCAGCCACATATATAATTTTTATCATAATTCTTTTTACTGTTTGGTATATTTTTTTCGCAAGCCCTTTTTCCTCAGCCCCCCCCCCCCCAATTTTTTTATTTGATTTATTGTTCGGGAAGGTCCAAACTGTGTAGAAGGTGAGTTGAGCCAGGTATTTCATTTCAACGAATCAATTATTTCAGAGCCATTTTAAGCTGTTGTCGATTCAGATCGAAGAATCTGTTTGAAGAATTTTTTTCACTCCCCTCCTCTTCGTAGGCAGTATCGCAGTATGATCCAAAATGTACTCAGTTGCCCAGTTTTTGGCGTGTTGGGCATTACAAAATTGATTAGTCCTCGATTTGTTGAGGTGAGACCAAGCAGTAAAGCTAAGCTTCAAGTCGTTTTTGTTGTGCCAATTCACCTTTATCTATTTCAAATGATTTCGTCACATTCCCTTTGTGTTGTTGCGTTTTGGCCGGCAGATGTTGAGTTTTGACCGGTTACTCTTGTCAGTTGGTCTTCTTTTCTATTTTCTTGTATACCTCTGTGACTAGGGGATATAGTCCCAATTAGTTTCACTTCTCTTAACTTAGCGGCAGTATTGTACTCCTACATACCAATTCCGACTAAATTATTCGACCATAGATGAGGACCATTTCAGGAGTAATCAATATGTTCCATAATTGAATACCAGTTTTGAAGTCTTGAGCACTACGAGGAGATTCAATAGCTGAATGAACTTTCAGACACAACAAGGGTTTGTCGCGATTATCGCTTGTTGGAAAAATCGGTCCAGATTATTTCGAACCTAAAGCAAGTCAAAATAAAGATGCGATCGCTTATTATTTTTTCCTTTTGGAACTGATGATCTCGACGACATTTATTCCCCTACAAACACGTGTCAATTTTCATACTTCTCGGGAAACTATGACTATACTCGTATTATGTGCACGATCCAGTGAGTAATTTATTTCGGGTGGCAAGCCTGGGCCACAAGCAAATAACTCAAACCACTTTGACAAAGATGTTTAGATGGCAGTATTTCAAATAATCATGACAGTTTCAACGTTCTGCTGTGGATCTTTCAAATATCAAATGCTGTCAAAATTTATGTGTCAAATTTTGATAGCTGTGCGTTTAGGGTTTGATACTGTGCAGAAAGCAACTTAAATTGCAACTTGAACATTCAATTATGGCTTTGTACATTCAACCGATGTGATCCGCGATTAAAAGCGTATAGTCGTCGATCAAGGATGCTTTGAAAGCGAAAGAGGCCAGTACAGCATGGAGATTAGCTGCAGCTGCTTAAGATATTATTTTTGAGGAAGATGAAAGAAATTGCTGACGGACCCTACACAGCAGATGAACTGTGAGCACCGAAAATTTGGTTCTATCATCACTAATATAGTTTCTCTAAACTCTAAAAGCGTTTTTCTCGAAACTAGAGTCCTCAAAATTGCTGCAATTGTAAACTTTGACAGGATTATCCAATCAATTCCAAACCATAACAGCGTGATTTATACATGCCTTTTCATATAATGGTTTGTGGATTTTGAATTTAGTTGAAACCAGTGATATGTCAGACTGAAAGTGTATATTTTTTGCTGGTCTAATTTGAAATCTTACTTGCAAAATGTTCCCATTTTGTCATTAGTCATTTTTTATTCAAGGCCGTGTAGTTCTGCGCAAACTATCCTATTTAAAAGATTTGTTTTTATGTTTTCGGTGCAGACTTCAGTGCGGTTTGAAGAACTACAGGAAATTTAAATTTTCTTCTTATATTTTTTGAACCTTTACTTGATGCTTAAAAACTCAGATCTTTTACAATATTATTGCCTGAAATCTGTTGTGAGCTTACCTCAATATATGTTTAATAAACTTTGAAATTTATGACTATTTTCAAAACTATTTCTCTTCTATTAGACTATTTCAAAATAAGATCAGCTTTTGCTTAGAAAGAGCAGACTAGCCTCCATTGTGCATCATTGCAAAGCCTGCGACTTTCCTTGAAAATTGTTGTAATGATAAGAACATTGCATCATAATGATATAATTTCTTTATATTATTCAATGATATCCTAACTAAATGCTATCCGCATATATTGTGGGGAGGATGTCGTTTGATAATTTGCCCTTTTTGGTTCCTAAGCATTGACCAAAGCATTCCTGAACAGCAATACCTACCCGCGTAATGTTTCCTTTTCTTTTTTGAATATTGTTTTATTTTGTCAGCAGAACTTAAATCCAAAGTTCCACACTGTTTGAGTTATCCTTGAATACTTCCGGAAATAAATATATGGGAAGCATCTTTCAGTCTTCATTCAAATCAACTTGCATAGATCTGCATTAAAATGCAAACCAAATTGCAAACATCTCTAGCAGGCACATCCATAACGCATTCATTTGCCATTCAACACACTCTATTCACATTCAGATAATCCTATTCACAGTCCTTTCTAACAGTCTAGGATATTATTATTCAACTGTCCTGATATCGGGCGTTGAAATTAAGGTCATGCTCTGGTTAGATCCAATCCAGTAAACAACACATATTTGCATTTTACGCGCCACAAAAAACTGGAAAACCATCTAGAAACTTCGAAAAGATCAAGTTCAGGAACCAGGACTCACTATGCGACCAATCTACGGATATGTAAAACCATTGCGATTCAATAGTCCGCGCAAAGTCACTGAATCCTCTTTGAATTGAAAAGTCCAGGACGGACAAGCCAAAAACAATCCAAATCAGAAATGCAAACGTGGGAAAAACAGCAAATACAAAAAGAAAAATCCAAACGGTTCGAAGAAAACTGAATGTGAGTTGAATGGCGACTCTGAAGCAAAGACTCCGCACCGACTATCTCGGAAAGTACTTCGAGTCGCACCTGGACTCGGCGTGCGTTACCTGTGCAAGTTGGTAGCTCGTATCTGATATACGTATGCATTGTTTACGCCGGCATTGTAGCAGTGTGGGTAATTCCACTACATGTTGCCACCAACTCAGTATGGTCGCGATGCCTGCGAACTCGATATGCACATAAATACCGAGTTGCACTAGATAAAAGATACTTTCACCAACACCAACACGTTGCATGAATGAGGCAGCCAACAAAGCCGAACAAATTAACCCGCAAACGCACCACTCATTTCAATTTCATAAACGCTGAAGTTGGCATTCTTGTTATGAACCGCTAACTGTTCGGATGTGAAGAGTGTGGCGCTAAAATTGTTCAATAAATTTTGTATTGTTTTTAATTAAAGCCAAATCATTGTCCATTAGAAACTCACAAAACATTCAAATAAAACGATTTGAGCTCGATTTTGAAATATTTTAGTTGCAAATTACGAACTTCATTTGAAAATAGTTGAATTTTCGCTAAATAGATTAGAGTTGAATTTTCTGTAAATTAGTGGTAAGATTCCGATTCGAGAAATTAACGGGAAGACTTGCAAAGTGAAAATTTGAAAGCTCCCAAGAGGATAATATCGTGCCAGTATTTTCACAAGGATATCATCAGCCAAGATGAGCTATCACCAGTGTGACTCGCAGACATCACTGTCGCCGAACAAGCCTCCTTCTATATATCCTGTAAGTAGTTTTTTTTTTAAAAAATTTCCTGTTTCCTCTATGCAAGTGTGTTCCGTTAGTGCAAAATGCAGCGATTGTTGGTATATTATCGCATAAAATCAGCATAATAACTACAGTGGAAATTATTGGACATTCTAACGATATAATATTTGCGGTTTCCGTGGTTACCGTGTAAAACTTATACGCACAAAAAAAAATTTTCTTAAAGTTTCCCAACTAGCTCAGGAAAATAGGGGGCCGAATTCGGGGAAATTTAGTGTAATTCCTTGGGCTTGATGATGCGAAACTTGTTAATTGTCATCGTTGATTATCTCATTCAAAAGTATTTTTCCAAGCTTATCCAAACCGATCACTGCAGAGCGTATTACGCATATGGAAAATTTATCGCTGATATATCGTATGTGGAATGTGCAGCCCAAAGCATTACTTACTCATGCTGTGCAAGGAAATTTTGTTCTTGACAGCTTTTGTGGTGGGGAGAGTAGAGCGGGGCATAGGTGAATGTTGATAACGTGAAGGATTCGAATAATTAATTGACCATTTCGAATAAATATTACTGATAAGCAAAATGCCTTACGCAGGATTAGAGATTGTTTACATTGGATTATTAACATTCATTAATTACAATAAAATCTGCGTTGAACAGTGATAGTGAATTTATCTTCAGGGTCCTGCTTCAGTTACATATCAAGGTGTGCTAAGCGTCAATGGCACGTCATATTTTCTAATCCGAAGGAAATCTCTTGATCGTTATATTTATTTTATTTTTTTGTGCAGATAATACTTTTTATAGCCATAGATTTTCCAGAAAAGCCGTGACCGTACTAATTAAATAGATAGCCTGGCTTTTCCCTTAGTACATTGTCAATGCACACATTCAAGTTTTCGCTAGAAGTTTACATTTACATGCTTACATGCATAACTAGAGACGACAATTCGCAATTCGTAAATATGTTGAGATAACAATAGCTAGCGATAATAGTTAAAACGCTCAACATGCTAATTTCTGGGCCTACACGTTATTTATTCGTATGTAGTGCGCTCAATTTAATAAATGTATTACCCATTCATGAAATTGCTTATTCATCAGAATTTGTTGCAAAACTTTTGGTTTGTTGGTCCTCGTTCGAAAAATCGAGCGACCAAAATTAAGAAGACATAGTAAAGATCCGCAATCATTCAGATTTAGTATCATTCTCTTGCACGGAACATGGTAACACTCGGGCATAATTTTCACGATAAATTATCATCCTTACAATTTCATTTGGCCAGTACCACGCTTAATTTGGATTGCGATGATGAAATCATTCACAGTCTACTGCGTTTAGCTGGAATATATAAATTCATTCAATGTTTGCCTGACTCCAAGGGCGACATCACTTGATCTTAAATTAAACTCACATCAAACTTCAGGAAAAGTTGCAAGCCTTTTAGCAAAATAAACTTGTAAGCAAATAATAATCAACTAAATAATAATAAACTTGTAAGCAAATCAATTTTTGCTATTTTATAAAGCCAAAAGCTTCGTGGTAGATATTATTTAATAATATTCTAATTGAAAACCAAACAATCGTTGATTCAAGGTGTCACTATCAACAGTGAAAAAAACCAACCCTAATTATTTGAAAATAAAACTTAAAAACCTCTTCTACCTTAAATAGTGTAACGCAAAACCCATAATCAGTTTGCGTTTCCAATATCAAAGGCCCAGACCAACTAGCTGTGGTAGGCACCTTCAGGGAATTTATAAAGATCAACTGAGATTCTGCTCAAATATTTGCCTCAAAAATTTTTGATCTTGGAATGAGCTGACTCTAACTTGCCCAATGGCCATAATTCTGCGTAGAATTGTTGTACAACAAGATTAGACAACTCCAAGTGAACAGCATGAGTGACATAAGAGTCCCAGTGACTCTGATCAAAGGTCATAGCCTCTGTATTAGCATTCCAACCTTATTGGCGTAAAAACGAACGAAACCTGTGGAATTTGCGATGAGGAAGCACGCTCTTCTAGATGGTCCAAGTCTGCCTTAACTGCAAACGACCAACTTTATTTTATATACTCCAATTGGGAATTTTGGTTGTTTAAACTACGAGTTTTGAAACTAGGAATCTCAAAAGTCTTCCTGAAGAGACAAGAGATACAAAAGAATTGGATGCAATGGAATGCTTCGCCATTTTAAGACCAAAATAATGAGCAATGACACCGGTAATTGCAAATCCTGGCTCTTTAAGTTCCCATAATCAGTCCAAGACTATGATGACATCGGCAACATCATCGCTTTTGAAAACAGGATTTCAGAAACAGAAAAAGATGGTCTTCATATTTCAAGAAACTCCTTCCATTCTTCGCACAACTCCAGAATATTGGAGCCTATAGATATCAATATTCCCGGAGAGTTTCTATTGGCCTCACCAACTCTGAATGAAGTCTGTTCCGCTATCAAAGCCCAGAAGAATAATAAAGCGCCGAACATTGATAAAATTCCAGTGGAGCTCATTGAATATTGTGGCAGTGTTGAGAAAGCCATCCACAAAAACATCCAGCTAATTTGTCAAAAAGAAAATATATCGAACGAGTGAAGCTAATCAATTATATTTTCTATTCATAAAAAAACGTGACAAGGAAACTATAGAGGCATTGTCACTACGAAGCTTTGTCACTATTTTGAACGCGCACAAAAAATATTTTGGAAGAACTTAGAAAAAATCAGATCATACGCCAACTTTATTATAAGGGCGTATCAAGAGGGCTCAAGAGCTGGTAGACCAATTGTTTTCTGTCAAACAGGTACTTTAGATATGCTGGGAGTTCAAGATATACGTTTGCCAGATTTTTGTTGACTTTAAGCAAGCTTACGACGGTATTGGTCGTAACGTACTGCACCAAATAATGCTTCGTATTGGGATCATAGTCAAACTAGTCCTTTTCACCAAAATGACAGAGACGTCGACCATCTCCCTGGTCAGTATCAGTATCCAAATCACCGACGCCTCTGACCCAAATAACAGGCTAAAGCAGGGAGGTGGGCTGTCCCCTTTGTTATTTAATTTGATTCAAATCACTGAGCATAAAACAAAGCTCATAACGCAATCGAGAAAAAAACCTCAAATCCCCAAAATACCAGTTGTTGAATACAGGTTTAAAAATGTTGGTAAGATGAGAACGATGAGTGAAAGAGACAAAAAACGGTGAAAGCCGTTGAGTACAGCCTGCAAATGAAACGTTTTATTCAGTTCTGACGATTATGAAGACCAGCTGCATACGCAGGAAAACAAAGCTCTCAGTATACAAATCTGTGATAAGACCTGTGCTGTGCCATGGTCAGATCCTGAGGTCCTGACAGGTGGACCTCAGGACAGGTCCTGAGGCGGATAACCGGGGTGAAGCTAGACGGGGACCAATGATGACCAAAACCATCAGTTTTACAAAATCTTTGACGAGACGGAGGTCTCGACGATTGTAAGACTGCGGAAGCTGTTATGGACTGGCCATGTGAATCTTATGGACGATCAACGAATGTCCAAAAAGAAATTCGTTGGGAGAACAGAAGGGTGGAGACCAGTGGGGAAACCGTGGAAACTTAGTCCGACTTTGTCGACGAGGACAGTTTATCGATACTGGGATTTCAAAATTGCAGGACGCGGTCAATGGACTGATACACTTTCTGCAGAGGCAAAAGCCCGAGAGGGGCTGTAGTGGAAACGAGAAGAAGAAGGCTCTTTAAGTTAATTAGTGAAGTTATTTCCCTAAGTGTAATTAAGACCTCACAAACTTTTTCAATAGACCCCTTTATTGAGTGGACAAGAACACTGCCGTCAAAGGAATTTACATCAGACAAAACCTTCTCTTGTACGGACACCGATAGTATGATCGGGCCCACTTCGAAAAGTATTCAACCAAAATAAGTGTAGTATTGTAGTGTTGTAGTAGTCAACCAGTATGTAGTATTCAACCAAAATAAGTGTGTTTGGATTCGTAAATATTCTCTCATTTTTAAATCAAACAAGATAATTTCTCTCAATGCTTTTGCGTATAAGCGCAATACAATTATAGATTTACTTATTAATTTTCCATCTCTTTCTGCGAGAAATCATCCATGAGTGTTGCTGCTGGTTGCGTTTATGCTGAGATGTAATCATCATATGTATCAATGCTAATACTAAATTCTCGAAAGTGCTTGTGGGTGCATTTGTGTGGATGGGAATAGAGGTTGTTTCGCTGAATGTTCCGAGGACAAAAAAGAAATAGAAGTTATTAGTTACTCTTAAAGTAAAGTTAAAAATTTATAGAAGTAAAGTTTATGACAAAAAAATCAAGTGTTCCAAGAAAAACCAAGAATTAGAAAAGCTTTGAAAGAATTTTTTTTTCAATGTGGATGTTAAAAAGGATCACAGTAATTTAGGAGAAAAAATTAATTGAAGAATGAATGAAAGCCAAGAATGAAGACCAGTAGAACATCCAGGAAGCACTCGTTGGACTTGATTTATAAGAAGATCGACCAAGACTGTGACCAAGAAGTGTCATCACTTAGAAGTAGGCAAGGGCCGAGAAGGGCTGTAGCGCCACGAGGCAGACTAGACTTGATACTTTGCCATTCACTTCATAACTGGCGTTCGCCGTTGACAGAACGTGTAGATTGCATACTGAATGAGTTTTGGCGGACTTAAAGTGTTCGAAAATTCTGTGGTTGCCTATTCTATTCTAGTATTACTTGTTGAATGACTCAAGCAAAAATTCCGTGCATAATTATTCTGTACATGGAGCCTACTTTGCGAAACTGAATTGGACAATCCTGATTTGGTGTCTGCGACTGTGTTTTCCGATTGGCATGGAGATCTATCTATAGATAATTATCTATACGTTGGTAAATTCACATTCGCCAGGTGTCTTCAGAGTTGATTACTTCACTTACATGGACCTGAACAGTGTCGGATAGTATCAAATAAAAATTGAAACTGCTGTTCTGGAAAATTTCATTCTTTCTAATGTTAACGAACTATAGTCAGAGGGATGCAAGGAACGAAAGAGTAAAAGTTGGAAAGAGTTAATCGCTACTTAATTTGTCCTTATACACAACCATTCGTTGTGACAGTATGGCAATCTGAATCCGAAGTCAAGGACTCGTTAGTAACAATACTAATCAATACAAACTACCAGATTGGGAGAAATTATTAAGCCTTTTATTTTTCCGAGTACTTTAAGACCCTATTTAATACGTTTCGGATTGCCCAATTGGCGCGAGATATGCATTGTTTCGACCTATAATTGTCTATCTATCTATTTTTGAATTATTTATAATTTTCTAGGATCTATTTTCAGGCAAGCTTTATTGCAGCTCTCTCAAAGAAGTCTTGGTCCCTTTTGGCGAAAAAAACTCGAGTAATTGCTTTTCCCAAAATTTTCTTAAAGCAAATTTCATATTATTAAGAATGTTTTGGAATGCAAGAAAGAGATGCTAATCGCTTGGTGCTTGGCCCGGATTAAATTTTCTATGCATAAAAATTTCCCAGTAAGGACCCTCTAGTTTCTGGCGAGTCACGATAGGTGTGTATATCCTGACGTTATCCTGACATAACACGAAATCTCTTCTGTTGGTCAATTCTGGCCAACGGGCCAATTGTTGACAGTAGAGATTTGAATATAATGTTTAACCATATGGAAGCAACTCATTTCAAAATGATATTTTCCCTCTTGTCCCGACAAATGTACAGCAAAAATTTCCTGGCCATTTGTCATTTGAATATATTATTTCTAGAGAATTGATTATAGTGTTTGGCCATATGGAAGCAACTCATAACAAATGGATCTTTTCCCACTTGTCCCAACAAATGTACAACATAATCTTCCTGGCTATTTGTTATGGTTTGGCCATAATTTAAGCTTTTTCACCGCGATTTGAAAACGATCGTTTTTGAACAATGTTTGTGAACCATTTTTCATCTCCTGTCACCATCCGTTTAAGAAACGGCTTGATTTGTTACCTTATGGACAAGGTTTTACAGATGAAAACTGGCTCCAAAAGGTGTATGTTTGGTTTTTACCCTGGGATTCTTCTTCTTTTTTGTATTAAAACTGTTTTATGGTCAATTTTTAGCTCCTGAGCAATGCTCCAACTATGAAGAGACCGATCAACTTAGGTTTTGTTTGTGATTTTGGCGACATTTTTGACGACTGGCAGATGTGAGCAGAGTGCATCGTCAAAACCAAAAGGACCTTAACGCAATCGATCAAACCGAAATTGCACGTTATGCGCTGTTACAGTATCAGTACCAGAAATAACATTCACAATGTCAGCCGACTGGCTTGCATTTTCGCATTTATCAGACTTATTTATCAGAAAACTGCAAGATATATCAAATTTTCTATTTGTTGACTTCCATATTTGACGTTTTTTAAGTCACAATTGAATAATGCCAACAAAAAACAGCAAAATAACTTATTTAGTGCAAAATGTCAACTTGACAACGAGCATAAATTTGAAATAGTTTGAACGATACTTCACGAGACATCGATCACGAGAGCCATCTACCGAAAAAAAATATTTATTATTTCCCATCCTTCCGCATCGCAAAACTTTCGTGTTTAGATTTTTGTCACCATTAAATATTTTCTTGATTACTTTTCATTTGTTTATTGGCCTTCCTCTGTATTCCGAACAATAAATGAATGAAATCTGTTGATATCCGGATTGTTGCTAGAGTAATTTGATCAACTCAAATCCATTTATCTTCAACCTGCCTGGACTTGCAATTTATTACATCACTCACAACAATCTTTTCAGATGGGAACTATTATTGCAATTATAAATTCGTTAGTGCATTCGATTATTATCTGATGTAATGTCACTAGTTGGCCGGAAAAAGAAATAAAAAAGAAAAAAATGTACAATTTGTTATGAGAAAATTCTCCCGATACGATAACAAACCAGCCAAGATTCGTGCTTAAGCACTCGTTCGCTTTGTGAAAATTTAAAGTAAATATTCGTCCTGGCATTGAAAAATGTGTACGGCAAAAAAGACGATTTTTAATTTTATAGAGAGTCAGAAATTTCCTTTTTCCATGTTATTGTCAGTTTAACTTCCCAGGATACGGCAAGAATTTCTCGAACGCGAGTTTATTGTAAGCATTCTGTAGAATTCAATCGGTGGAATGATTTCCATAGTTTGAAAAAATGCATTGGAATCGCATTGTTTCCAGAACGATCACGGGTTGATCGGAAAATTAAATAGAAACAAGTTTTCCCAACATGTCAATTAATTTCCAGACCACTTCCGGATTGAAATTGTTTCCTACACGTAATTGCAATAAATAATTTCTAGTTTCAGAGACATCTGGTAATTAAATCTTATTCAAGTAGCTCAAAGCAATGCTCCTTTGAACAATGCATAATTGAATGAATTGATTAATCTGAAATGTTTATTAATAATGCACATGGCTTTATTATGGCGCCATAACTCCAAAGTGAATGCATTACACCCATAGATATCGTGATTTTATTTTTTAGAATGTATTTAACTAAAAAAAGGTCTGGGTTTTGGTTCTTGTTATGCCATCAAATTTTATCCAGGGAAAATCTTAAAAAGAATAAAGTAAAGAGGCTTAAATCTAAAAAAACGATAGTATAATTATGATATAACATTTTTTTATTGATAATTATGATATCATTAACGACTATTGCTATAATTATGGATATGATCAATGTTTGAGCTGCAGAAGCCTTGTCTTATAATTGCTTAACGTATTTCAGACACGCTCTAAACAATTTTGAGGGCGTTTTCATTATGTCAGTCAGCGTCCTTTTTACTTAAAGATTTTATCATAGATGTACAGACTCACGTCCTTGTATTTATAACTCTTTGAAGTATTGAATTGCGATCCGTATGAACAATGTATGTGCAAAATCTTTTATCTTACTTTCAGTTACTGTCTAGAAAAGCTTAAAATTTCTACTTGCAATGATTCTTAACATTCCCCTTCATTTTAAATATATTTATAAACAAAGTAAAATGTTAGTTTTCCATGTAAGCAAAATAGAAGGTCAAGCGCATTGCAAATTTATTTCATTCAAATGGACTACAGGCTCGTACAACTTGAAAATATGCAGTAAATGTTAAGTAAATATGCAAAACTAGAATAACCCTAGACGTATATATTCAGATAAAATTTACATTATTCATATTTTTTAATCCTACAAACTGGAGAAAATACGTCACGGTCTGATTGCGTGATACTATTATAATCTGTACAGGACTTTCTCATTGTAAACAAATCGCCTGGTAAACAATTTTGCTTATTCTCTAAGCCTTGACTTTCTTTCAAACGTTTCGATTTAATTGCGAATTTATTATATATTTAAAGTAGAAGTGATTTACGTAATATATTCTCCTTGATCTTTAATATTATTAATTTCCGTGATATACATTCTCCTTGATCCTTCAACTACCAGCTAATAAAGCAAAATATCGTATAGGCTCTAGTGAGTTACCTGAAACTTTGTGATCAATTCAATTGAGTCATTTAACAGGTTATACAGGTTGTTGCAGAACCTGTTGAGCTGTTTCGAAGAGTTATAAAAAAGGAACCACGGGATATATGAAACATATATTTTATTTTTAAAGTAAGCAGGATACTACCATTTTGTTCTCATCAACTTCCAAAACAATATCTTTAACACAGCAGATGTTAGCTGCAATACATTGCTGGAGACGATTTTTGGAGATTTGAATAGCCCATTCACACATTTCACGGGATGTCGCGTTTAATCCTTCGAAAATTCGCTCTCTTAGCTCTGGTAGGATTTAAGGGCGATGTTTGAGTGCTGTTTCTTAAATATTGGGTATGGAAAAAAAAATTTCGTCAAAGTTTTTAGTTTATTTCAACAATCAAAATACAATCACGTTGTTCAAAGTACGCACAATTAGAAGCTTAAATTACCTTCTCCCATCTTTCTGGTAGGAAATGGATTCCTCGGCGGAAAAAATCTCCATCCTTCGATTCAATCCAGTCATCGAGCTATTTTTTGATGCCTTCATAACAACTAAATCGTTCTTCAGTGAGAGCTGATTGCATGCAGCGGAACAAATGGAAATCCGAAGGAGCAATGTCTGGAGAATACGGCGGGTGGGGGAAGATTTCCCAATTAACACCTTCCAAATATTTTTTGACCAGCTTAGCTACGTGTGGCCTTGCATTGTCATGCAAGGCTCTCATTCCATTCTGGCCGTTTTTCCTTCAGAGCTCGCTTCAGGCGGATGAGCTGCCGTCGGTACACATCTCCAGTGATTGTTTCAGGAGTTCATAATATATGACGCCACTGTATACCCACCGGATGCACAACATGACCTTGGAAGCGTGAATATTCCTTTTGGTGTCGATGAACCTGGTTCACATGGCATGACCTAATGTTGTGGTCGCTTAAGGGGTTGTCGTAATACATCAATTTCTCATCACCAGTGACGAATCTCTAAGTTGATACGGCACCCAAGTCCAAGTTTTTTGGATTATTCCCCTATTCGTACAAACGCTTACCGACGGTAGATCTGTCAACACGTAACTCCTGCGACATTTCTGCTAGGCTTCGACTTGAATCTTCATCTAAAAATTCCCGTTACTTTTTGATTGCCCCTTCACGATCTCCATCAGTCACGACAAAATCACCATTTTTTAACGCCGAAACCATTCTCTGCAAGTCGTCTCAGATGGAGCATGGTCACCGTAAACATCGAGCATTATACGATAAGTTTCCGCAAGACTTTTCTTCAGGATGAAATAATGCAGCTTTTTCGGTATGAAAGTTGACATTTTAAACACAAGAAAAATGGTATTCACGCTTTGCAGGAATGTCGACTACTTCGTTCGTGGGCCTACGCATACAACTTCTAATTCCAAGAACACTATCACAGCAGACACTAAAATAGTATCTTTGAGGACATCTGTCTACCAACGGTGAAAACTTATTCCCGTACCCAATATATCCCCACGAAAAACAAGCTACGTAAGCCGCGCCATGTCATCTGTCAAAGAAACTAAACGTTCTGGAAATATTTCTCTTAAATAATTCAGAAAAATTTTGGCGCTTAAGGCTGCCCCATCCTATTGGAACCAAAAGTCCCCTAATCCGGCTTCTTTAACAAATACTTTTTGAAGCAAAATTTAAGCATAATGTCCGCATGATGTTGACGACAACGCTCACGCCCCCCTCTTCAAAGAAGTCCGGGTCTATAGCTCCAAATTGTGGTAGGACACAAGGTTTTATGGAAAATTGGGGGCAGGGGGAAGGTTTTCAGCCTATTTGCGAAAATTTCGTTTAATCAAAATTCCTCTCAGGTGTAAATGTGCCTCGTTACTGCTATAGAATTCTGCCTAAGTAGTGATCGCTGCAAAAATTTCCTTACACTGATTTTGGCGTTAGACACGCTCTGCTGGGCCAAATTCTGAGAAATTCAAATCTAACGGCAGGATACTCCTCAAACTGTGATTTGAAACCCAAAATGTAAAAACGTGTTCTCGAGAAGTACGTCTTGGCGATTGCTTGACTGCTGCTCCCACTCCCTCCACGTTTTCTGGTGTTTTGATAGATCTTCATCGGGTATGTACATCTACTCTTAGTTTGCTACTAGTTTCCTTCAACTACCGAATCCAGGACCGAAATTTGTTCGCCGTAGGACTAGCATTATTGCGCGGAATACTCAACCGTCTGCAAAAAGCTTTTTTGCGTTTCAATCCCAAATCGGGTTTTCATGAGACTCATGCGAGGGAAAACCACGATGAACCACGGTCCAAACCATGTAGGCTACTAAAATGGCGCTGACGATAGGACAAAAAGAAGACCTAGTGCAGCTGGCTGACCTTACGGCCGTTTGAACACCTACCTTCTAAACTTCTCAATTGGTTCTCCCGCAACCTGTACTCAATACAATTATGAAGACCAAAAATTACATGAAAATAAAACCAAAAAAGGTAAAAAAGGTAATTTTCGAAACGAAGTAGATCAATATGAGCAAATCGGTCCATTTTTCCAAAAACAAAAATTCCTATCAAGTTTTTTGGATACAGCCCAGAATCTTGCGGTCTGGAGAAAAATAGACAATTTTTCTGAAATCGAAATGTGCACATTGATAGAATTTTTTCTTAGTGAAAATAATTTTCAATTTTAGACCTTTTCAATTTCAGGGCTAGCAAAGGGTCTCCCCTCAACGTGCACCTGGTATCAGGCCTTTCTACGGATAATGTTAAGGAAGCATTTTTAAAAGCCCAATTTTGAAACCATGTCAGTTTATGATATAAGTACGTTACTACAATTCCTAATTGGTTTTGTTGGAATTCCTAATTGGTTTTGTTGGAATTATTTCCAACTCACTGAACTTATAAACTCCTGAGACAAAAACATAGAACAAGCATAAATTTCCTTCGCAATAGAGCACGCGATCGGATAGTCAAATTTTTCGACTTGGCCATTACCAGAAACTATTCCAGAAACATATTCCATTACAGAAACAGCTTTGAGCTCAACATTTGTCTTCTCAATTGTTGAGACTTTTTGACATGACACCAATGAGAAATCATTTGTCAAGATGTCTTCCTTCTCTGTATCAATTTCAACCAAGTCATGTCTTTCTTGGACTAATAAAATATCGGAGGTCCTTGGTCTAGTAAAATATCGGCTTTTGGATCAATGGTTGATCGTTCTCTCTCCATACCACTTTCTATGAAACATTTGAAATACAACTGCGGTGCGCAGATTATGGTAACCGTATGGAGGACGCGAATATCCTATGGTGTATTCTATGGCAAAAGATCCATGAAAAACAACCACCAGACAGATTAAGGAGCTGATCATAAGATTCCCTTGATGACGTTGATCAAAAGTTGCTCGGCTCAGGAAATTGGAGGACGCGGTCGAACTATGGAGATCATTCGAGGTCAATATCAGAAGCCTAGGACGGAAACCAGACTGTGGCTCTATGGCATAGGAAGAAACAGAAATATGACTAAAATATCTTCTCTTCAGTAGTCTTACACAAACAAATAAGAAAAAGAGGTAGCGCCATTTCTGCAGAAGTAAAAAAAAATCTCGCACGCGCATAATATGTTTTTGCAAGGTCATATGGTATTTTAACGGTTGTCAAAGCATACCAATTTTATATTAAACATATTATTATGTCTTGGCGCGCATATGTAAATTTCTCAAGTGATTCTCCAATTACAGATGTCATTTTTGCTGACCAGTAACGCAATACCACAAATTGTACTCAGAACAGAAGTTTTCATTGCATTACAAATACACTACGACGCAATTTTAAAATACATGGCGAAAAACTCAGCAGAACATTCCATATTTTCATGTTAATTTAATAACACAATTTATTGGCATAAACTCACAATGGAGAATTTCTAGAATTCTTAAAACAAATGAAAAAACAAAATTAAAACAATTGCAGTTTAAACTTCGCTATTCTAGACAATGTCTAGATTTCTTGTTTGTTATATTTTGCAAAGAATGCAAAATTTTGAATAATTTTTTAACCGAATCAAAGTTTTGCTCACATGTATTTAAATTTTCATGTGGAAGTGCATACTGACGTGAGAAAAAGCGAGGAGAAGTGGAAAGTCGAGAAAGCCTTTGAGGTAAATAACAGCAACTACCACAACCATACACGTATTAAAGTGCAGTTGCAAATTTACAATAGCTACAGTTAAATTTTCGCGATACATGTGAGCTATATCGGTGCATTTATGTACTCAAAGAAAATTTAATTCGCAGTTTTGTAACTTCCCTAGAATTTTCAAGGTGCATATAAATAGTTTGTGGTACAAAATTGCACTAGAGAGAAATTGTTACTGATTATAGTTAATATTTCGTACACATTCCATTGCACTTCATATGATGAATGATTAAAAATGTACACTAATATGCGCCGCAAATAGTTTTGTGCCTTTTCTCTTTTATTTTCGCACAAAATTTAAGCAATATTTAATATGACTCAAGGTAATATTGCTCAAAGTAATACCTTGATAGCAAACATTTAAATGCCCTTTGGGTAGCTTTCGAAATTTGAGGGATATTTTAGAGTTTCTTTAGAAAAAAACCAAAAAGAAAAACAGCAAATATTAAATAACATTGCACACGTTTCCACATGTCCTTTAATATTCCATCGGGATCCTCCTTGCAATAGTTATTCGCCATATGCGGACCCTGTCGACCTTGATACTCCTCATCTTTAATTTAAAGATCCAGGTGAAAGTAGCTCCTCTGTTCTGTGATAAAGGATCCAAGCTTCTCTGAGAATCGATCCCTATAAGGCATCAATTCAAATTAGGGAAATGGATTTTGATGAGCAAACTATAGCTTGAATTTACAAAATTGTCTAGTTTAGTGGTTGTGGTAGTGGACCAAATGTCTTTTTATATTTCAAACGATGATAAAAAAAAATTAGTCATGTGAGATAAAAATTGTTTATTCATTTAAAACAAAAACAAAATGGGAATTTATTTCTTGAACCTTACCCTTGATTATTTTGACACTTCTGCAACCTGGAGAGGAAATTTTCAATTATTGCGTTATAAGTGTTTTCTGCAATGTTTTGAATTTAATTTCGGATATTTGACTTTAATTTCAGAAACCCTGGGCTGTTGTTATAAACTTTACTTTTAAGGTACCCCCAAAGAACTAGTCTGGGCTACGAGCTGGCCAGTTAATAGCACATCTTTTGGGTATAACTTTTTTCCCAAAAATTTCACGAAATGTATTCAATGAGTTGTTAGCGTTGTGACATGTTGCTCCATCTTTTTGAAACCACGTACCTTGATTAAAACCATTGAAATCCTGTAGCGCCGGAACAAAAAAAGTTTAGTAGCATTGCAATGTACCGCCCTTTATTCATTGTAAAAAGATTTTCTCTTTGGACTTCATAAAAGTATGGACCAATCATTCCTCTTGCTGACAAAGTTGCCCAGACAGTAACTTTTAGTGAGTGCAGGGGTTTCTGATGATTCAACTGCGGATTAATGTCACTTGAGTAACTGCAATTTTGGTTGTTCACATACCCATTCAGGTGGACGTACGATTCGTCTGAGAAAATAATGTTGGTGAAGTCGGTGAACTTCTATAACATTTCATTGGCAAACTGCAACCTGTGAGCATGAACTTGAGGCCTTTATTCCTGCAGGATTTGAATTTTTTACGAATGTGAATGTAAGTCTCTGTGAAGAATGCGACTTGAAGTTGTCCTGGACAAATTTTAATAGTAGAGAGAGTCGAGTAGAGAGTCCAGGTTGTTCGCGGACAGACGCTCTTACAGCTCTACATATTCGAGATCTATTGATGATCTAGGTCGGTCGGATCGTACTAAATTCATTGTTGAACATGTCTTCTCGAATTTCAGCACCAATTTTTAAACCAGTTGAATCGATTGAGTTTCATGCCGCATGTTGTAATGAGAGCAATATTTTCGTTGCGCTAGAGGCGAACAATCGTTGTTTCGATAGTACTCACGTACGCAAAACGCACGTCTTTCGATGTGTAACCCCTCTGCTAGACATCGAGGCAGATCTATGATATTTCAAACATATTTCGCTTGCCGAACTTAACCTTATGTTCAATTAGCCCCGCCAGACTCTGCCCTGTTACTATGTCTTACGTATTGCCACCTCATATTCTTGGCATCCTGCTTTGTTGTCGCCTTGTTTAACATTCTGGTTAACCAATTCTTATAATGTATGAATCTTTGCAAGGGTTAAAAGCTAAATCAACTTAACTAAGTATAAGTCAAAAAGCAACACAACTAACTTAAGCCCTTTGTTCTTAGGGAAAAGAACGTTCTTTCAAACTAAGGATATTAAATCGTCCTGTTGACAAGGGTCAAACGTATACTTATGCTACGTGATGTTCAAAATGTCTTTTTATAGCTGTCCTTAATCTAGTGTGGACCACGATTGTATCCTCTGACGCCTTCGGATTTCAATATTCACTAAGGACTTTCTAAAATTCTGGCTGTTGGTTGCTTAGTCAGAGAAGATTATTAAGATTCTTTTAACAATGGTTTTCTTTTGAAAGAATGGTGATTCTTCTCCAACTTTTTGATAAATCAATAATAATTTATAATATTTTGATGCATCTATAATATATATAAATCAAAAATATTTAACGAAAAATGCTCTGAAATAAAAATTATTATTTTTATTTCTTTGTTTTAAACTAACTTATTTTAAATAACTTTGAAAAATCCCTTGATAAACCCAAAAAAAATTAAAGAACGAGTAGTAATAAATAGTTTATTCAATTAAATATGCTTTCGAAAGAGACTTCATAAGTGTAAAATAATTTTGTTGTATCTACATATTGATAAATCAAATTCAAATAGAAAAGTCATCAACATTTTTCTGAAGGGCGATAAATTTTTTCCACAACAGACTGTAGGCAATGATGTAAGTGCACTCGAGTGTGAAATATGATTAGGGCTTTATTTGTCTGCACTTTTTTTTGTATGCATGTAGTTGCATGTCGCGGGAAAATCTGCAACTCACCTAAATGCCGGTGTAAATGTAGAGAAATTGAGTGGAATTTTCCATTACAACTACTTAATAACTACTTACGAAACGGCGAAAAGTTTGTAAGGCAGTTAAAAATTTACTGATGTAATATAAATAAAAATATCTGAATAATTACGTGTATAAAAGCGTGAAAGATACAAATATACTTCTAGCATCGAAGTCACTTGACGTTTCTTAAGATTACTGGACAATTGATGAACTTATCGATAAAACATCAGAAATCTAAAAACAAGACCAAGATAAAAGATTCCGACCGTAGAAATGTTCATTTAAGAATTTAAACTATTAAATTCTGTTACTCCTTATGATATTGCAATAGTTTGGATTGGAATCTAAAACTATGAAGTATCCATAAATACCCATAAATATTCGAAATCGTTTTTTTAATTTTTTAATCATTGTTTCTTTCCCGCAGTTTTTGGATTTGTTAATGAAAAAGAATTTTCTTTTTTCTGGGAAAATTTTGTAAAGATTATTATTCACGATTTCAAAATGCAAAATCCCTTATTGGCAAAAAATAAATTAACGAAAAACATGAATTTTAATTTTGCTTTCATATAAATTCACTGAAAGTCGCATTTCACCAAATTAAAAAAACTTCTTCTATCTTAATTTGGCGATTTAATTAAGTTTTTAAATGTTTGGTTATTAAATTAAATTAAATAAAAATTTTTTTTTGGTTCACGACTGAATTTTACAGAAAATAATTTACAATTATTTCCGGAAAATCTTTTTTTCCTTGTTTTAGTCCCCTACAACACATAAATACTTTTTCCGAAAGAAAAACAGCCGATAAAATGAATTGCATGTCACGCGATTAAACGCGACAGTTGCTGTTGGGGCGCCATTTATGCGAAAGCAAATAATTTCCTTTTTTTCTGTTCTGACCCCTCTATGTACGCCAAGAATTAGATAAAACGTTTGAGTGTATTGCATAAAAGTGCAATGCAAATTATGGAAAATGCTCCGATGTTAATACGCTGTTAGAAAAAATCACTACTTGACACAATGCAATGCAGTCAGTAATCATATTCTGAGTACATTAAACCAAGTACGTTCGTATTATAAAATTCAACCCCTGGAAAATGCTTCTGAAAAATTAGAAAGCTATTAGGAAGGGTGCATGCATGTGAAAGTGTATTCATAGAAAATTCAATTCTCAAGTCATGCGAATGATAGAAAAATATTAGATACATAATATTCGCAGTAGTAGTAGTAGTAGTAGTAGTAGGAGTAGTAGTAGCAGTAGTAGTAGTAGTAGTTGGTGTTGTTTTTGTTGTAGTAAAAGTAGGATTGGTCGTAGTAGCTGCAGTAGTGGTAGTAGTATTGGTAGTAGAAGTAGTAGTGATAGCAGGAGCAATAGGAGTAGTAGTAGCAGTTGGAGTAGTAGTAATTGTAGAAATTGTAGCAGTAGTAATTGTTGTTGTCGTCTGAATAGTAGTAGCAAAAAAAGAAATAATAGTTGTAGTAATAGTAATATTCGTAGCATGGAGATGCAGTAGACTGGTAAAAGCATCCGATAATTTCTTAATTTTCAACTAAGGGACATGTTTCTCTTTTTACTGCACCTGTTATTAGATTTACAGAAATTGTGATCTCTCTCGTTTGTCTCTGCATGATGTTTCAAAGTAGTTGGACTGATGCTAAGGCAAGAGAGAATGCGTTCCGAGTGTTCCCTTTTGGGCTACTTCTTTTTGTTGTGATTGCTTTGCGGAACGAAGATGATCACCATCCTTTCTAACAAGCATCACAGTTCCTGAGGAGCGCAAACTGCTCTTGTTACTATACCAGTCGTTGTTATGGTAGTGGACAAAACGAGGTGTGTCATATCTTGCTAGTCAGTTTTAACCTTAGAAATGACTTCAATTCGATAAAGTTGCTAAATTGTTCTCAGGCTTTATTCCAAGGAACTTGCTAGCTGTGGTACCGAAAAATTTCCAAGAGTATATGTTTGTATGTGATCATTGTATCACCTGTATCCTTGCTGTATGACATCAATAAGTTGAAAGTCTAAAGGTCGGTGTTCATTACTGAACACTGAATTTAATCTTAGAACGTTTTGTTTCGCCCAACGACGTTTGTTTCATGTCCAATGATTGCCTGTTTTTGTAAATACCTACGGGCCATGTGGTTAATACCTCTTAGGACCGCAGCTGTCATTGCTATCAGACAATTTGACTTCTTTCAACTGAGACATGATAAGAAAGAAGCGTTTGATGACTGACTATTGCGATATAACGATTCAGAGAAGGAGGATAGTTGCCCTTATTCCTTAGGAAGTTGGTACTGTTGAAATTTCCACTGGAAATTTACTGAAAAAACTGCGTTTCATCTTAAACACGTAACTGTCTTACTTGAAACACCACTTGTCAGATCCACTCACTGAAAGATTTTAAAGTTTACATGGATGGTTCTTGTAAAATACTGCAGGGATGATTCTCAGGCAACAAAAAACACAACACTGTCATGCAATTCTCACATCTGAAGCAACACCATGAAAATCAAGCAGCGAAAATCAAGAATAACAATACTCAACAGGCAACAAATTACCCCTGGTGAACGCATTCTCTTCGAATTCTCCGTGCTTGTAATAAGAGGGTTGATTGCATTAAACTTTCTGACACTTGAATGGAGGGAAATGTTGTCCCACATCGGTTTGAAAAGTTTTTAACAGGCAAGGGTCAAACCAGATTTCTATGATGGAGGCAACAATGCTACACCTGAATTGAATCTTATCATTGCAATACAAATTTCACATCATATATCAGGAAAATACAAGAACCAAAATTATTATCTTTCGTAACTTATCGGTGGGATAATTATTTCAATAGAACAAATCCCAATAGACCGAGATAGATTAAAAATCTTTGTTGCCACATTTTCAAAACTGGCGTGACCAATGCACATTCTGTCATACCTAAAATCTAGAAGTTTTATCTACACGAAAAACCAAAAATAAAAACATTTGTAAAGGAGCACCGCAAGTATCATGATAGCGTAACCACTATGGCTAGGCTCCTAATCAAATTGTATTTGACTTAAATTCTTCACATGCATTGGTGTTTGCAAGCACATTTTGCTGCAGATAGGATATCAAAACGAAAATGCGGAGATTTGCTCATTAAAATTCTCTGAAATTTTGTATTCGCACACAATGGCTCACATCTACTATCAGTCTGGAAGAATTATTCTTACATTCATTTAAACCTTGAAAGCTTTACATTGTTATCTTTACACACACATTCATAATTTGTTTTCCAAGCTCGTTATCTTGCAAAGCTCTGTCTCTTGATAAACTCTCTACGTTGCAAAGCTCTCTAATTTGTAAAGCCCTCTATCTTGCAAAGCTCACTTTGTTTGCTACTTGGGGTGTTCGCATCTTTTTCTTAGTGATAATTCTCTGAAGTGAAGACTTTCTGAAGTTTTGAGTGGTTATGCCACACTTTCTCTAAACAACCATTGATCATAATATTAAAAAAGCCTGGACTAGCTTTGAAAAGTCTTCAATGGAGATGGACTCTTGAAAACTTGTATGAGTAGTCACACCAAAGCGGAAGCACATGCTAGTACTTCAAATAGACTTCCGATCCAATGGTATTTGAACACAATAAGTGGACTTTGGTTTGGATTGCTAAATTTGCTTCTAATATATTTTTACTTAAAACATAATATTAAAACATAAACTTTAATACGTGAAAGTCCATAAAGTTCATTATACAATTAAGAATTTAATTGTGTTTTTTTATTGTCCTTGTTCAATCTGAATTCCGGATTTAATTTATAATAAATTCAAAGATTGTAAGATAATAAATTAAATATGTGAAACAAGCTAAAGCCCTCTTTTATTGAAAATATTCAGTGAGAAGTTATTTTTGGGTTATTCCGGGGTACATAGACTTTCGCGAGTCACTGCATGTAGCCAACGTTCTTTTGTTGCTGGTCCTTGTTTCAGAAAAATTCAATTATTTAGAGCTGGTTTCCATTTTTGTCATATCAGAATATTCTTCGTAATAATTTTGTAGTTTTGTTAAAACCTCTTTGATCCCCGCTTTGATCGTTGATCTAAGGTTAACAAATTAAACTTCCTGTTCAATCACTTTTAGTTTCGGCCTAGAATCATCCCCGAACGAACAACATCGATTCCAAAATTTCAAGTTCAGGCGTGATATTGACCACAAATCGTTCTCAAGCGATATTTCTGTAGCCTTCCCTTAAACTCCTTCTCTTCCACATGCCAATGCAAAGTTTAACCAATTTGTGGCCACTTGTATTACTCCGAAATGTATAGAAGATTGAGTAACCATAAAAATAGTTTTAATTGCTTCTAATAAGTTTTTTTCCATATATCGAAAATTAAGTACTTCTCTAACAGTTTTAAATGATCCATTAAGTCAGTTGATCTATTTCATCATAACGTAAACTGCTATCTTTGAATCTATTAAATAATTTATCATAAAAATATATCTTCATGCACGATTCATTGAAGCAACTCGTAATTGCTCGACAAAATAAACGTATGGATATCGTAGTTGATATCGAGATGAACTTCAACAATGTATACATTTCGTGTTATTCCGCATACAATTATTATGTTAACAACTCGTATCTAAGATTTCTGCGGTTCGTGCCCGGAAACGTTCGAGGCATTGGCCATTTCTGTGGATAAAATACTCTATAGGAATTATTTCATTTATACTGATGACTTCGTTCATTTGCCATTTTTCCAAAGGAAGATACCATCACGGATTATTGAATGAAGGCTATTTTGTAATTTAGTATATATAACGGTGCAAACATCTATTCTATGCTTGCAAAGATCTATTCTATGCTTGCATAGATAAGATTGTGCTCATGGATCTTACGATATTTATTTTCTTTAGACTTCTCGTTCCGCCTTTTGTGCACACGCTGCATCAATGAACTTAGTCGGAATTTTTAACGTCGCTTTAAGATAAAAGAAAACGACCTTAAACTTAACATTTAACTATAATTATCGTAGTTCCAGCTAATAATAATGTTTGTCTGTCTTGGCCTAGGTTCACGATTTATATATTGTTAGATTCCACATTTTCATATTGAGTATTCTGATTATTTATAATAAATTCATTCTATTCATTCATGCTTTAGTCCGGAAACTAGATCAGTTTTTCATAATTGAATGACGTTCATTTGTTTTCCTCATGCAGAACCACATATTGTTTTTCCATATTTACACACTTCTGCGATTAGATATGATACTTAAGTTTCAGGCATCTATCACACTTGTCGACTCTTTCAACTGAAGATAGAGACAATTGTCAGCTGCAGAAAGAGACAATTGTCCAATGAAAATTGCAAAAAATATATAAAAGAGATGTTGGAAAAATTATGTGCGAAGTGAATAACTCGCGTGTGTGGTGCCCATGTGTTATAAAATTATAACGATTTAAAAATTTCAAGTAAATTAAATTGAGAATGTACAAATGTACATAAAAAGTATAAAATTTATTTTTACACGAACGATGACTGATTCAGAGAACCTGTAAGGTTGGTCCTGGAGAGAGCTCAGCCCAAAAAATCATCCAGATCGTATATAACAGTATAATAAAAGATTATAAAAAATTGTCTTAAGAACTTATACAAACATCCATTCGAGATTATTTCAGTAATTTCTCGTTTGTTTCTCAAAAATGTTTAAAGTTTTTTGAACAAATCTCTATTCAACTGAAATTCATCACGAGAAAAAGTAGTACGGAAAGTATTTTAGTAGTTCCGACATATTTAGTAATGCTCACTCATCCCAGTGGTTCGCAACATTTTTTAAAGGTATGCCTTGCATTGGTTTTTATTCGTGCATTGAATCTTTTCCTGTGAAACAACTAGACGCAAGTTTTTTTCGTCGTACTCAATGAGTTGGTATAAAAAGCATATACAAGTGCACTTTGACAGGTAGCGTATCCCGTCGTTATAACTGTTATTTTTGAAGGGTGCTCCTTGGCTGTTACATGCTACTCACTTTCGCTAAGTTACTTCAATAACCAGTCGACATCCACCTAAGCTGGTAGTGCCAATCGATGCGTCCCGGCCTGTGCGTTGGCACCTGACGAGAAGCGGCAGGGATGCGTGTTCGAAACCAGCTTGAGCTCTTTCCATCTTTCTAAAATATTACTTCTAGTGTTTTCTGTCATAAGAAGTCCGTTAAATCCAAAAGGTTTCCCAAAAAAAATTGACAAATTTACATCTGCGCTGGTTATGATTTCCAACTAAGGAAATCTGCCTCAGATTTTATCTTAGGATAAATGTGTTCTTTTTCAAGAAACTCTTTCCTCGATTAACAAAAACTTAAGCTTATATGATTCTTAGTTATCTTAAAAATTATGGAAATCTGCATGATCCGGGACTTAGTTTCCTGTCGAACCCATCACGGTAGAATACTCGGGCAAACCACAAAAGCAATATTAGAAAGTTGTCATTTCAAGATTTTTGCTTTCTCTTTCTGCTACGAGCCGGTCACTAGTGTTTTTGCTGTTCTTTTACGATATGACGCAGGCGTAGAGTGGATTCCGATTTGAGATAAAAGAAATCCTCATCATAAGCCGAAGTATATCAGAGATTCAGTTCAGTGTCAGATAAATGAATGCTCCGAAAACCAAATAGTACAATATGCTCCCGTAGGCTGACAAATTCTTGCCTACAGTTTGCTGTGTGGATATAGAAGGAAGTCTTTTTAAGAGGTCCCTAAGTCTATACTACACTAGTCTCAAGTTTACCGGAGGCTGTCAGGAAGCAGCAGGATGGTAAATTGGCTTTCGGTATATCATTAAGGGTTTCAAAAAATATTTTTTACCATCATACTTAAGTAAAACGACTTAGCAGCAAACTTTTCTTGTAACAATTAAAAGAATTTTCGTTCAAATTGAACTTAGGTAACTTTAATTTGGACATGATTATTCCAAAAGAAAAATATTCAATCATTCATTGATAATTCAATAATTTCAATAATTAATAAAAACAAAAACAAAATTCCTTCATTCGCATGAATTCATTCATAACGCCTGCTTCAAAAAAAAATTAACAGAAGAAAACACAACAAAAGCCCACGTGAATGGAAATCCTTATGCCCATTCAAAAGGAAAATTCATTCAAGCGTTTCTTTCACGACCTATTAACATACTGCGCTAAAATCCCAAGTGTTAATCCTTGACTGGTTACGATCGCGGTTGACCAAGTTGCGCTTCGAACCGGTATAACATTTCATAATAAATTTTAGAGCTGAAGGTCTTACAAGAAATATAGCTCAATCATCTAGAAAATAATGCAGTAGTATCAATTCAGTTGGAACCAGCGAATCCTTTTGCGGGAAATTAACTAAAAACAAAAACAATTTGAAACTGCGCAATATTAAAAAGGCATTCACAGGCCCGGAAAGACTCCAATAGCATTAAGGAACCCAATCTTTTAACAACCCTCTACTTTTGTAATGAAGATAGGATAGTTGTTGTTAACAAATGCAACATACAAAAATATTTCAAGGGTATCGAGAATTTAGGAAGGTTTCGTAATATGATGCGTTTGTTTACAATCTCCTAAGGTTTCAATTTGGTGATTTCATTTTTGGATTTGCCGATAAAATTATTCATATCTGGAAAAAAATGAATCATTTATTTATGCTTTGTACCAATCAAAGCAATTATGTTAAATTTTTTTATAATTTGAGTATATTTCAAGAAAATTGAAATGCTTTCGTTTTATATTTTAACTGCAACGTGTTTATACTTTATATTAAAATTTAAACCATAACAGTCATGATTGAAAATTTTTAAAATAAAAACAAAATGGCGTTTACAATACTGCGAAAGTCGTGAGAAAGTTGAGTGCATGTATTAATTATTACATGTCTGTGTGTAACCTCGGGAATCTTAATACTACGCATTATATTAAAAACGTAGAACACAGCATCTCGATTGTTTCCTGAATTCGATTGAGAATTACCACACCTGGCAGAAACGAACTTACATTGTTCATCGACCGCAAAATTATCGCGTTCTCTTGCATTAAAAATTTAAAATTTAACCCGCTCTTTCGCAGACTCATGCAGAAAGCAAAAGACGTTCAAACGTTTGCTAATCCATTGCAAACGCTGGAATCCACAACACACAGCATTCGATCAGCTGATGGTAATGTCATTTGCCAATGACAGACGTCACCTTTTTCGTGTTCAATATTTTCTTTGTCCGAATATTCAAACGCATGACACACCGCAATAACGACTGGCTTGAAAATTTTTGGTTTAGTTTGGAAACGTGCGACTAAAACATTTGTTATGCTCAGTACTGCTTATGATGATGTTGCTATGAAACCATATCGAATATTTCCATTCACGTTAGTGCGTAAAGGGCGATACGTTCAGCCGATGTGAGAAGCTGATTATCATGGTTTGGATTCAGTGTTCACGCGCGTGTCAAAAAAGAGGGTTTAACGCTTTATTCATTTAGTTTACCTCATAGTTGAGCAACAGTCTCAGAGAAAATGGTGTTATTATTTGTTGGGGTCGAAATATTCAAAACAACTACAAAACATTTTAAGAGATGTCAATTTCATGAAAATCGCTTCATATCTCTTTCTGTTTTTTTGAAATGATCAGGGTTTTCGATATCGGGACATTATTCACGAAATTTGATTGATACCTTTTTCTCAAAAAAATCATGAATTTCGTATTCAATAAAATTATTTTCAATTTGAATTTTATAAGAATTAATAAAGCAGATGAATAATTTAGAATAATAAGGAAGGGTACATAAAAAAGAACAACACGTTTCAATTTCGGATCAATTTTGGTTTTGGATCAAAATTTTTTGGGATTAATTTTGTTTGATGTCTGAGACTAAAGCATGAGAAAAACCTGAGATAAAATTCGAAGTACAAAGCTACATCGGTAAGATTAAGCCAAACATTTATCAGAACTTCATCGAAAACTGAATTCATTTAAAAAACATTAAAAACTTTAGAGACTTGGTTTAATTTCGGTTATTTACAAGGCTATGTCCAGCAATGCCTGACTGCCGAAATTTAAAGAGTCATTGGTAAAGTTAAGCATCTCCTTTATCAAAAAAGAACAATGAAAAGAGCAATAGCCTGTCTTGAGTTTTGAGAGTCCATTATCTAACTTTTAACTTCATATTTAATCGGGTTGTGTTTATCTAACAGTGAGAAATAAATTTATCACTCGCTTTGGAAAAGGAAAATAGCTTTGATTTCAATATAAAGCAATTATATAAAATTAACACATGCATACAAAAGCATACAACTATGCAACTAGCTCCTTAATTATATTTTTTTTGTGGTCAATCAAGTTGAGCGCATATCGCAACAACTCAAAAGCACTTAACCTCCGAAGAATTTTCATAAAGAAAGAGATACGAATGCTACATGTTACAAATAAAGCGAGCTTTGCATGATAGGGAGCTTGTAAATCAGTCGACATCGGTTAGTGGAGGCGTCTTTTTGGGCAGCTTTCTAAGCTTAAGTTGAGGGTACAACACTATAGACCACCGGATTGCACTGTTGATGAGAATTTTAATCTTATGATTAGTCCTTTAACGATCTGAGAACGTACACGTTTATTTTTCAACTGATAACCTTACATTCTTTGTCAAGATGATCTATTTGCCCTTAACAATTGGTGTTAGACTCGTTGAAGAAATTATATTCGAAATAAAAGAACGCATTTTTTGTCAGTTTTGGTGAATGTTGCTGACACAAACAGTAGACTGTAATTTAATTATGGATAATCAAAGAGATTTAGTATAGATGCACGTACAGTCATTTTTACGAAGCTGAATAAAATGATGAGCTTGTTGACAGATGGAAGCGATGCACGCATGCACTTCAACTGATCGTGGATAATCTTTTCCACGATGACTGGAAGCGCAGGGCTGCCAAGTATACCATATACCTCAGTTTTGTTTGAAAATCAATTTAAAGTGTGTTCATCGTGTGAATCCATTTTTTTAATTAACGAAGAATAGAAATTCAACCTGCAGTGAAAGCATCAATTTGTCATATTTGATTAGAATTTCTGACCAAAATGCATCCTTAAAATCAATGCATGATCAATTAATCAGTATTACCTTTCCATGCAAGAAAAAGTATCTATTTGAAGTTCAAAACTATTACTAACGAAAGCTAATTCTTATCAAAAAATAACAGTTTGATGCCTGACCTGAACAAAAAAGGGCAGGAATTGTTCTACATTCGTCGATCTTAAATGTCCCTTATTTGTAGGTACGTATTTAAAGCCAGCAGGAAGGAGTCCTTTTACGCGGTGATTCATCATTGTGAACGAGTTTTATGCTTTGGTCTCGTGTTTTTCCGTCTGCCAATGTCACTTGACAAAACCGTTTCAGTGGCTCAATGAAAATGTTCTAAACTGTTTAGAGAATCTTTTTGAAATTCAAATCTGTAATCATTAGGAGACAGATAGTTCTTATAAAAGAACAACAGTTTGGTCCTTAGCCCGAACAAAGAAGGGTGGGCAAGCAAGATTTTCTAGTTTTCTAGATTCTAGGTTTACCGTTCTTAAATGTCTCTTATTTATATCGGTCCGTTGTTTATCGAACCAGGAAGGGGTAATTTTGTGATTTGTTCTTACGGAGTTTTATGCTTTGGTCTCGTGGTCCTATATCTACTGATGTCTCTTTCAAATGCTTTCGATTTTTTTGATGGCTTCCGAAGATTTGAAGATGGTATCCGAAATTATATGGAAGACCTGTTCGAAATTCGAAACTGTGTCTATGTTCCATAATAGTTAAAATGGTCTAGCCAAGAAAGTTAAATCCTCCCCGAAAATTTGGAATCGAATGTTTGATATGAACAAAACATGATAGAAAACAAAGATTTGCAATACTTCTTGAGTATCGACGACGGCAAAGCTCCAAATAGAGTCTTCGCCATTTTTTTGTTACCTCGCCTAACTAACACTTTTCGAAATTCTCATATTCAAAATAAAATTGATACATACGAACTGATAGTCTTGATGATAGCTACGAACATGAAGATGGTGATTGACTCATTATTTTTAGAATTTATTTATAGAAGTTCAAATAAAAAAAACTTCGAAAAATTTTTCGAAATCACCCATCATCATCAAATCATCATCAATTTGATTGATTTCAACTGCTCTAAATTCCATTCTTTTGTTCAGTCATGGAGTAATTTTTTTTTGTTCATTTTTGCACTGCGAATCGCATCTGTTATAAATCATCGCATTTTAGATCAAGATCCGAAAGAAGGGAAATGGAATCCAATGGAAAATTTTCAGGAAAAATATCATTCCCAAGTCATGATCATGTTGCTATTAATAAATCCATTCCTGACCGTACGAATTTTTCTTTTCAACTGGCCAAGAAAAATATTTCACGAAACGTGTTCCTATATTTTTTTGAATTATATTCCTGACAGTTTTGTTATTTATTTTATTTATTTTTGTTTTGGGTGCTTTTCATGTTTACTAGCTCAAATTTGGCAGTGCTTTGAATATATTTTAAAAGAGGAAATTCTTGAAGATTCTATTCTTGGAATATTAGTTCAATTTTTAAAGAAGAAACCATCGAAAATCCATTTTTAAGAAACCATCGAAAATCCAAAGAGTTCCACGTGCAAGTTCCATTGTTGACTGAAAATAAAAGAACATTATCCTGCACTTTCTTCTGCATGGTTTGTATCATATCGCTCGACAGTTATTGCGTTGATGCAGGATGGTCATTGTGGTCAGGATGGTCATTAGAGCGACCAAAGTACGTCATGCAATGTTTTGGTAAACATATGACGGGTGTGGCTCGTTCTTTCATGTGAACTTAAACGTTCTGAACTTCTTAATTTCGTGTCTCCTTAATGGCACTTTCGTCAGCAATGGTATGCAATCAAGTGATCTTCAATTACAATTGCTCAAAGACGCAATGAAATAGCACTCTAGTACGCATTAAATTTCTTACTGCGCAGAAATGCGTTAAAACTTTTGGCAATTTTCAATAATTTCAAATAATTTTCAGTTTAAGTATCACCATCAATCCAAATTGTAAGATCAATTTAACCGTAGAGGAACCATTTCATTTGATTCAATTGAGTAATTGACAATAAAGAAACCTTTTAAATTATGATTGAAACCAACCCGAAAAGGAGACTTGACTTAAACAAAAAAAATGACATAATGGAGGCAATATTGGAAATACTCTCGTTTAACACATCAGCGAGTATCTTTAGTGTATCAACCACTTTTCACGTGGTCGTGAGCGCTAAAAGCGCGAAAATCGAAATTCAATCACGTGCCGTCAAAGAAGCAACGGCTCTAAAAATAACAAGAATTTAGGCAGCGCAATAATTGGATCCAATTGCTGAAAAAGTGATTGGCATTTGATGATATGCCTCAATAAGAAATGAATAACCGATTTTTTTTTGGCGCGTATTGGCCTTAATTATGGGGAACGTAAAAGAACCATTAAGTTCGAATTGGTTCTCATAACAGCAGCCTGAGTGAATTCGTTAATATGTGTCTAAAAAAATTGGTCACAGTATCGTTGGTGGACCAGTGATGTCCGTCAGACAGTGACGAAATTGGCGGTTCCAAAGTTCATTTTATTTTAATGAATTTGCGTGGAATCAAATCGGTATTTCGTTGCATGATAAATTTGACTTAGATAGAAAAATGCAGTGCAAAAAAATTTTCTTTCGTATCAGGTTTTTCCTTTTGTTATTTCGCTTCCAAGATGGATGCCGAAAAAAGTTTTTCTTTTACAAAAACCATCGAAATAGCCAAAAATAAAGTTTCATTGAATAGCACATGACATGGTGAATCACCTCGCTCATGTTTAGAAGAATAAAAAAAGGATAGGAAGTTTTAAGAATCTTCCTAATCCATCGGGTAGCTTCAAGCGTCAGAGCCAAGATCTAAATCCCTAAGAGAGCACTTCAATTGTCGTCACTAACTTGGGATGAAGTTTTTTCTGTCATTTAAGTCCAACAGAATAACAAATCGTCGTGTGTAGATGAGATTCCGAGAAAGCTCCTCAAATATTATGGAAGCGTTCAGAAGATCATCTATAAAGTGATCCAAATTTTTTAGGATCAAGAGCAAAGCTCCAATCAATTGTATTCCCTTATCACAAAAAAGAAAGTAAGCTAAATTGAAAAAAAAACTACAAACATATGATATATGTCTGTAGTTTTTGTATCATATATCATATGTATACAGACATATGATATATGACTTATGGTGTCTAGAATAACAAAAAATAGGATCAGACGAAACACCAGAAATATACTTTTTAGGATAACCAATGTGACCTTAGAGTAGGTAGATAATTTTCGTAGATTTCAAACAAGCGTACGACAATATTAATCGTCATTAACTGTTCCGATCAAGGCTTCGCTTTTATATCCTTGCAAAATTAGCCCGCCTAACGAAAATGACAACGGTGTCGGCAGATGATAACTGACTAACTCAACAATGCCCTTCACATAAATATCAGCCAAAAACAGGGAGACGCACTGGCCCCAGTACTATTTAATCTGGCTCTGGAATACGTCAAAAGAAAGCTACTTGACCGTACAATAGACACACCACCATTAATGTCGAGCCAAATGGTTGCCTACGCAAGTTACAACAACGCCCTATCACACTCGTTACCAACCGCGATAGAACTATTCCCGAAACACGAAAATGAAGCGAAACATATGAGGTAACAAATTAATGAAAACAAAACTGTCGAGACAGTCACAGAAAAATGCCCCCAGCATGCGAACACATGGCGAGTACAGAAACGAAAATGTTGGCAAATATTTTTTTTAGGTGCCAAACTAACAAAGAACGGTTAGTTTTGATAACGGTTATTCAGTTTTCACCAGCTGCATACACAGAAAAACAAAGTTTTATCTATGCAAACCAAAAATATCACCTGTCCTATACTATGGGTATGGAAAATGAGTCCTTAACCAAAACGCAAAACAAAAACAAACAAACTGAATGACTTTGAGAAGAAGGAACTGAGGCTGAATTTTAGAGCGAAACAAGAAGGTTTCCAAAAAAATCACCCTGAGTTTTATGAAATATTCGACAATCTGGAGGTCTCAAAAGTTATGAAACCACAAAAGCCCCAATGAACTGTCCATGCAAAGGTTTCGCAGGACGTGCTGATCTGATTGAGAAAACCTCCTCACTTATACTGGGTTTGAATTATGACTCCAATGAACACTAAACCTAGAATCTTAGTACGAACATTGCAGTTGAGCTTGGTAGATGCTACCGTATTGAGTATCCTGGTGACTCGTTCTGCAGACTCTGACTTTGGGAGTATATTTAGGAACCCAGGGCAGCTGCTATGCTCCTTTCGGTATGGCAGGGCGAGCTTATCAGGTTCTGGTCCTTCGAGAGTTATCGTGGTGGCTACTCGTGTAAAAGGGTGGCTGTGTCCTAAACAGCGTCAGGAATAGCTGGGTTTTGGATCCATCACCATAAACATTAGATCACTTCAATGCAAACATATATCTTCCTATGAGGTCATGACGATATCACGAAGGGTGTCACTCGCTGAACCTCAACTCAGAGTCTACAGAGGCTGTGAAGTTAAATCTAATCAGGGCTTAACTTCTGCTCTCGTTAAAATATTTGACTTAATGTCTATTTAATTCGTATGAACAAACACCAGCTGCTTAAAAATGTATTCTTAGAGGGAACTGATGGACAATGGCCAATGAGGAAGCCGAGAACACACTATTCCGGACTTATGGATGAAGCCGATCCATCGTTGATCACCGTTTGAAAATGGTGAACTTGATTAACGAGCCGAGACATGTTAAGACACTATTTGCGGATAGTGAAGACCCGGGAAGGTGTGCAGAAGCACCAGGAAAAAGTGAAGTCTGTCAGAGAGTGAGAATTCCCCGAATTCCTCAGAGAATAAGGAACCTAATAATATTCCTGGTAGCCCCTCCCAATGATGGCAGTAGTGACCATCTTGTGGTGATCATGATAGACGATTTTCTGCATTCCTCAGTAACTCGCACCACTAAATAAGTGACATGACCTGAGCGCTTTTCTTTTGTTTTTCAACGATCCTTGGCACCGGCTTAAGTGTGATTAAGGGGCTTTAGAATGCATAGTCCATACTTTTTCGCAGTGATATTGACGTTGCGCTCATAAGTACAACCGAAACGTAACGAAAGCAAACTTTATACTTTAATCAATTATCACTCACTCTCTTTTGCAATAATCACTTCACTTTTTTAGGAGGCACTACATTCCCATTCACTACTTTTCAAATGACTGAAGAGTTCCGAAAGAGGTTCTGAAAAAGCACATCCGAGAAACATAACTTTTTGCGAAAAAACTAGCGACTCCTTGGCGATATCGCAAATTTTCTCTGCCAATTTTGTCGCACGAGCATATTAAATTGGGAGATCACACTTTTTCACAGGAAGTCGGCCTAGTTATGGCAAGGGAATTGGAAACTTCCTGGCCTTTTATTATGTCCGCCTCGCTACGGTTTCACATTACCACTAGTAGTAGTAGTAGTAGTAGTAGTAGTAGTAGTAGTAGTAGTAGTAGTAGTAGTAGTAGTAGTAGTAGTAGTAGTAGTAGTAGCAGTAGTAATAGTAGTAGTAGTAATTGTAGTAGTGGCAGTGTTTCTTAGCATTATTACTCCACTTATTGGCTCTAATGCGGTTGAGTCGAATTAAGTCTGTTCCTGGAAATATGTTCTCAGACATACTTCTCAGCGGCAGTATCATATCTAATCGTTATCCTAATCTAATCCTTATTCTTATCTAATTGCTATTGATCAACGTGTGACTCCATGGGGATATTTTTTTTTATAACCTTTTTGTCTTGTTGTGAGAGCAAAGATTTTTCCCGCTTTTCAGTGAATGTTTCGAAAATTCTAGATATATGAAAATCCTTTTACCGTTATCACTAACTGGGAAATAATTCGAGAAGGGCAACTTTAGTTAGATCAGAAGTTTTCGTAAAGCATAGCGTAACTGCTTAAAAGTGTAGACACTTCAGAGGGCCATCAAGTAGAAAGAAAAACGAATGAAGAAACGAAAACTTTATGTAGGATATAAAACGAGCTTTGCAGGATAGAGAGCTTCCTGGCCAGCTTTTTGAGCTTGAAAGTGTGCGAGACTAACTTTTCCGAGGTTATAGTATATGTGATTCATTGTAATCAGAGAGACGAGCAGTTTTCCGTACCTTTTTCTTGATTTGTTATCCCAAAAAGAGAATTGTAGTCAAATGCTTTTGGGTTAGGATTTTGTACGAAATGTTAGCGCTAGTTAGTTGTATCCCCGTGGAGGCAACGGATTGATGGTTACGCTGTGGAGGCTACGCTAAAGTACGGAGTGTTGGCGTTGATTGGTAGCTAGGGTCTACTCATGTACTGTTCTTTGACGAAATAATTTCTTATCAGTGTCCCGTCATAGATTTCCATCTTGGATTTACTTTCAATGGCGCTCTGAACCATTGCTCTGGAAATCAAAAAATTTTGTTTCATAGTGAAATTATGAAATTGTGTGAAGATTTTGTCAATATTGAAAGATAATTAGAATTTGATGGTTGCCAAAATTAAATACGTTTTCATAAAAACTCTACGCAACTTCACTGTCGAACAAGAAGCAATATCTTGTCGCAAGGAATGTTGTATTTTAATTGTAGACTTAAAATTGTGTTAAAATATTTTAAAAATGTCCTGCATCCATGGAAAGATTTAAATTCTTGATGAAGCTGGTTAATCAACGGATTCTTGGCAAAGTTTATGAGTTGCACTTATAAATTCAAAAGAGAACAAACAACATTGCCAAAATATTAAAGATTTTCTGCTCAAACCATTATATTTTACATCGAAGCTTCAACCAAGCGTAACGGCGTCAGAAAAGTATCAGTCGCATGATATATATTAATAATAATTCATTTCCTGAGCTTATTACGTAGATTTGGCGTTGTTTCGTCGCTTTTATTTAATGCAAGGAAACCAGTTTTTATATTTAGTTTCACCAATTAACGTCCGCGAATATGAAAAACGATGCGAAATTTATGTGTTATTTAAAGTAAGACTTGAATGTTATTTTAGCATTTTAAATTGAAAAAATGTATAAATAAATATGAAATTTTTTTGTAATGTTTGCAAGTCAAAATTTGCAAGTATTTATTGAACAAATATTGATACTAATTAGAGCTTGAAGCGAACCATAATCTCATGAAAAAATATTGCGGGTGATCTCCGTACATGCATCAATTGTATTTTATTGTTGAAAAACTTATATTTCAGAGTACAATTATCCAATTGAAATGAACGCCCTCGACTTTAAGATCTTCACTATAAGATCTCTTGCGCGAAGATTTTTCTGAAGCAATTTAAACCGATTTAAATTGAATGTCAAATGCGTTCGTTGGTTTTGTCTGATGATCAGTCGATACAATGAATAGCGTGGTGATTTTCTCGCCCTTGGCCTTATAAACCAGCATCGAATTCATCCTATTCACACACATGAGTCCCCCGCTCCCACACTATCATCTTCTTGTCAACTTAAAATTTGACCATGCCTTTGAAACGAAAAATCTCTTAGTTTTACCAATAGCGGGCGTCTTGCCAAAATGTCGCGGGGAATCACTAAAACGCCAGAGTATAATGAATTTTGTCGCCAGTATGCTTGCATGTCTCATCGAAATTTCGTTTTCGACTCCGTCAAAATTGAAAGACATAATAGCAACGTGCTCGCTGGTATTTTGGGGGGTATAAACTTGCGCTAAAAGGAATTTCTTGAAAAATATTTTTAATTTTATTTCTGCATGACTAAACCGCTGGGGCGAGTGAACATACATTTTGATACTAAATATGGTGTCTAATTAGGACATCAGATGATCTGAATTATTATCAGTGAAGATGCTCTGCCAAAAACAAACTTAGGCTGAGCAACGAGGGAACAGTGGGATTATCGTTGGATACAATGATTCCTTTATAATCTCACTTCAGGACTACGGTACATATAATTGATCGTGCAAATTTTTCCCCTTTGTCATTGACAACACAAAATATCTTAGTTCCAAATCTCCAAATCAAAAATAACAAAAATAATCCTGTCGCCCAAAATCTTCGAAGCATCCAAATTTACTTTTTAATGCAGCAATAAATAATTTGGTTGAACAATCAAGAAACAAATTGAATAATGGATCCACCAAATCACTGCAAGAAATATTTCATAATTTATAAACCGAAATCACACATGAAATTGGCGCGAAGCTGCATCCACTTGTTGACACTGATTCTGCAACATCCTACATACATCATGCTAAGTTTGTTAGGAAATCTCAAAGATCCAGTCATACCAAATGCAAATAAATCGTCTACATCCAGATTGAATGCATTCAAGCCATAATTGCGACGAATTGATTAAATATATAATGTCTACCTATGCCTTAATCCCCTAATCACATATAAATAGGATGATTCCCTGGCGTCGGAATTGACATCAACCGCAGAACAATGTTTTGGCCACGGCATTGGCACTTCAGTTAAGTTGGCACTGATAAATTCGCTACATTCAGCGGTAAAATGGCAACCATAGCGGTTTTTTGTATCCTTTTTACATTTGATGAATGTAACTCTCATATGGTATAGATGCAAAGTAATGACTCGAAGGATCACCTTTCTGAAATTATGAAAAATTCAATTACTTTCTATAGTAGCATGACACATGTTGGGAGATTTAGCTTTGTTTATTGGAATTTAAAAAAAGAGTTAAGAAAGGATTTCACAAATTATCGTTGAGAGAGAGAGAAAGAGAGATTTTAACTGGGAAGGGATATTCCAGGAAACAAGCGTAACGAACTATACTCACAGAACGCACAAGCTTTTCAGCCAATTGTAGTAATTCTGTGCAGCCCACTACCTTTTTTTTCGTCATCCTTAAAAGTAGGCCCTTCAAAGCATCTTTCCTTCGTCGAGTAACGCTCTCCTGTTAGTTGGTCTAGATCCTGAAGCAGTCGATGCATAATATAAGCCGTATAAGTTTACACAAACCATATGTGGGATTAGTTAAAGGTTGGAACTATTCTTGGAAACGACCTCCTTGGGAAAATTCATTTTTGTTAAAAATATTATTTCGCAATAAATGCACCACAAACGGTCCTATTTTCGAAAATAAAGAAACCCAATAAAGGTCAAATTAATTAAAACTTGATACTCGCCGCATTTGAAGTGTCTTATCTTTGTGATAATTTCGAATAACGTAGAAAACCTGACAAGTGCCTAATGAGTCCTTAATTACGCACGTATCCTCTAGTTTTGCACGCCAGAATTCAGACACTAAGATACGTATCCATGAACTTCATTTGTTCTTTCAATAACGAGCGAGTCGTCTCGCCTTTTTCCCGGGCTATAGCTGAGAATTTTAAGGTCATCTTTTTTCTTTAACTTAAGAAAGAGTCCCTTTATACTTCTTTTAGATGAATTTTAACAATTTCAGGTTTTGTTTTAAATCATAAAAAAGCTACAACCATCACTAAAACTTTGACCGAACTTTCAATTTAACGGTATTAACAAAATATTTGTAATTTTCTTTGGACTGGTGAATTTCTTTCGTTTCAGCGTAAAGTAAAAGTACGTTACTATTCTAGCTCTCTCCAGATGACTTCCTAGCCTCAGCAACCTCTCCACTTACACCAACAAGCTCTCTAGATTGCAAAGCTCGCTTTGTTAGCTACATGGTATTTTTATATATGTTTCAATCCCACAGTTTTCATCCCACAATCATGACCGACTTTTTAATTTAAGTTTAAGTTTTCTTTGTCAGTTAAATTTTGCTACCAAATGCATAGATAATATCTTATATCTATCTGTCTCTCTAAATATCCGTCTACCTATCTACTACTTGGGCTGAAACGTCCCGGATTTTTTAATAAAAACAAGCGTTTTTTGGCGAAGTTATATTAATCCCTCCCCATAGATACCTTCGAGAGCGATACACTTGGTAGAGCAATTTTCAATCATTTCGATTCCCTTTCTGTAATATGAAAAGTCAGAGCCTTCAAAATACGCCTAGGTTTTCTCGATGACTTCCATATTCGATCTGAACCTCTTTCCCTGGAGCCACCGTTTCTGGTTTGGGAATAGATAAAAGTCGCTGGGGGCCAAGTCTGGAGAACACGGTCGATGGGCAATCAACTTAGTCGATCCAATTTGGCCATCGCTTTCAAGAACATGTGTGACGGTTCGTTATCGTGATGCTACAGAACAGAACATTATTGTGATGCATCTTCATCTTTATTTGGGTCGTTTTGCTTTATTTTATCTTTCAGTTTGTCTGAAAACGCTGCTTAATACTCTCCTGTGACTGTTCTTCCCTTTAGCAGGTAATTGATGAAGATTATACCATGGGTATCCCAAAAAACGGAGGCCATAATTTTCCTGGTTGGCTTTCGCGGCTCTGAAGACTGCTTGTTCGTATCAAGTGTATAGCAATTGGCCCATGTTTCATCCATTGTCAAAAAAATCCACGCAATTATGCTGCAACAACGCCAAACCGCCAAACCACTGCTTTTTTTGGTCGATAGTCAGCGCACGCGGCATCCATCGTGCCGGTAGCTTTTCATCTCCAAAATATCGTACATTATGTATCCTGTCCATCCTTTTGAAATGCCCACGGCATCATCTAACTTCCGCAACTCCACTTTACGATCGTTCAAGATAATTTACAATCACTCTAGACGATTTGATGCACTTGCTTTACGATTTCCGCATTCGGAGCCTCTTTTGGCCTTCCAGGGACGCATCTCGCACCTTTTACAACCAATTTTAAATTAACTATACCACTTCGAAAAAATGTAAAAAAAGACTTTCGTTTAAAAATGGTCGCAGCACTTTATAATATTGTTTATAATTAATGATGATTTTAAAAGATTTCGCATGAATTATAACGTCGAGTTGTTAATGAGGCTTCATGTTGTCAACAAAAAGCCAGATAATCTATTGGTTGAATAACCTGGCATATACAATAAGTTTCGTAATTTTGTGAAATTTAATAGTAAAGTAACCTATTTGCTAATATAAAATTTCTATTCCATTGTAAAGTAGTCTACTTTCTAATTTACTCAAACTTAAACATTTGTGGATCCCACTTCTGACACCACGCAACCTTCTTTCAAATTTGCTTCAACTTGAACAAACTCTATTCCCAAATTAAATTCGGCTATAGCTTAATTTTTAGTTGAATTTTGGAAAATCTGTTCGGAAGCAGAATTATTCAATAAATTTCGGAATCGATTTCAAATAACAATGAAGGATTTCGGTCCAGGGAACAGAAGTCAGCTTGGGTATCGTTCTCGATAACAATAATTTGCGCTCCCTCATTTCAGCCCAGAATGTACAATCCAACTAAAGCTTCGCGAAAATAGATATTGTACACGTTCATTGCAGAGCCCCGCATGTACTCAGTGGGTATCTAAATTCACGAGGGAGGACATGTTAATATTTTCACCATCAATGCACACAATCATCTAGTGATGATCCACTTTGGGGCAACCTGTTCCGTTTATAGAATTTATTTTAGTTTAGTTGAGGTCAAACACGGAACGCATGTCTTACCGTGATCGCGGGTCGCACTTTGTAGTATTAAAGTTCCAAATTTCCTTGAATTCAGTACCAAATAAGCCTGCGAACGATTACGATCCTAGAATACCACACGGAGTTTAGTATTCAGTTTAAAATAAAACTAAACAGATAAAAATTACAATAAATAAAAATAAAATTGAAAAATGTCTACGGAATCGCCTGCTAACAAGGATAAGGTGAATGTCGATTTTTTTCAAAAAATAAACCCAGAAGAATTCAGTGACAAGGTCGTGAGAAGTTTTCTCAATCTTGATTTTGTTTTTATTTTGCTTCCGTGCATGTTTCTACATCCGATCCGAATAAAATCGCTGCGTCGTATTGTTTTATTGACGCACATTTATCGGGCGATTTGTGAATGTGCGTTCTAATGACGTCGATGATTCCCGCTCGCATCGATTTCTTGCCAAACCGCGTCCAATGTAATGAATAGCTGGCGCGAATCTAATTATGTCGAAACTTTTATACACACATATATCTATCCTGAATCGGAATAAACTATCTGTTCTCCGAATATGACGTCACCAGACCCAACATTTTTCATCCCTTTCCCGCCTTTTGTTTGTGTGATCGCAAAATTTACGCGAAATGAAAATGAAAAAAAAAATGTTAAAATTAAATCACGACGACTTGGAAGGAAAATTCAATGCTAGCAGATAGAAAATTTTGTTTATGTTTATGTATGCTTGAATTGTGTATATGTGGGTTCTGTTAGATTTTTCGCACAATCTTTACATGTGTTGCATTCAATTTTTTAAGTGATGTCGAGAAAAACACCTACTAACTAGAAATTTTCTCATTTTCTTCCACACGAAATCTTTTTACAGAAAATTTCGCCAGTGATCACAAACTATGATCCGAAGAAGCAGAAAGCATCTAAGGATACCGCGAACTTTATCTACGCAAAGTATGTGAATTTTATTCTATTATTATTTCACGTTTTATACGATTTTGAATTGTTTCAAATAATAAATTATTCGATTGTAAATGGTTGTTCGAGTTATAAAAATAGTTGAATTTTTCTTAGTAACTTGTTAAAGTCAGTTAACGTTGAAAAGTTTAAGTTGTTGCTAAAAAAGAAGAAAAAGAAAAATATTCATTGCTGACATAAAGAAAGAAAGTCCTAGACAAAGTGGTTAATAATGTTTGAAATGTTACCTTCGTCCAGATACAAGGCCGAAATGAACGATGTTCCGGCACAACAAGTGGCAGGATCAACACTGCCCTTGGTGGAAATACCACGGGATGAGGAAGCCAACGATTATGATCCCTTCGAGCATCGCAAACTCACGCATCCTACATCGTAAGTAGATTTTTTATTTTTTTATTTAAATTGTTTACAATAATTTTTCTTAAATCGATTTATTACCGTCCATCAGTTTTGAGTTTATTATAAAATTGTGGATACTTCGTGTAGTGAAAATAAGTGAAAATCGTATAAATATTTCCACCACTAAAATAAATGAAAGCCATTATAGTGAAAATATAAATCAAATTGATTAGAAAATTGGAAATAATTGAAAGAAATTTTCACTCAATGTTTTATTACTTCATTTTGAGCAGTTAATCTCCTGCAAAATTTATACGGATTGTGTGCTTCAATAATTTGTCTTACGTAATATTCTGCGTAATATTTAACTATAAATCAAAGTTAGATGAGCGATCAAGTTAGATTTTGCCCATTTTATCGTTTAAAATGAATTGAATAAAACTTGAAATCAAATTTCTCATAAGCCATGAGTTCAAGTAAATAATGGTAGAGAAAAGAAAAACGTTTTCATTCGTTTCATTTTCTTGCGAACCTTGCGGTACATTTGCGCTGACATGTACTTAGCCTACATTTTCTATTTTGTTTTTCTTTTAGGATTTTTTTTTTGGTACATTTTACTCCATTTTCCACAAATGTTTACCCGTCTTCGCGAAAACACTGAAAAATATTTCAAGGCAAGAAAATGAATTGTTTGTATTCTGCTCTTAACAACAATTGAAAACGGGAAAGTTTCCATTGACACAATTTTCATAAGCTAGTTCAGACGTGTGTCGATTGTCTGTTACGTTTATATTGTATGTTTTCTTGATTTTCTATTTTTATTTACTTATTTATTTAGTTAGAAAACATCACGTGCGTCACAAAGTATACATTTAAAGATCCAGAAATAGGGGGCGTCTAATTTGATTGTCATCTAATTTGTTAGGTCATTGTACTCATTTTAAAAATTCTGAAAAATTTCTTATATTAAGGACCTCAGTATTTAATTTTCTTTCTATTCAAATGGCACGGAATAGTAACTGATATATCAGTATCAGGCCTTTTTCATCTTTAACGTACGCAATCTTTCAAAAACTTCATGGGTTTGTCTATCATCCTTGTCAAGGATCTACAGCCCATCTTTGACCATGGCCGCCAGGGATACATCGTCTTCAAGTTTCGTAGGTGATCCCCAAATTTTGTAGATCGTGATCCCAAATTAAAAGAAAAAGAAGTTGCTTTGCAGTGCCTGTGTCGACTGAATCCATCCAGCACTTTCAAGGTTTACGTACGCAAATGTTTCCTTCGACCCTTCTGCCAATTACTTTTCTGTTTGGATCGCGCATGTGTTTGGCATAATATTACTAGTGAAAATATTGATACATTGCTGCCAGGAAAGTCAACTAAAAAGACTTCGACTGAAGCCATCATTGGCGGTCCTAGCTTTCAAAATCGCTTCGAAAATCGTTTGTAGCACTCTGAGTATTTGGCAGCATTAACGATCACGAATCCTTACCAACGAGTCTTTTTTCAGAAACAGAAACATTCCCTACTATTATCAACGATTATCCTTATCTTAAACAGACACATGTCACCCTATTAATGTGCTCTTTCTCTTGAGCTTTGCATTGTTATCTAAATTTGTATGATCCTTTTTAATTGGATTTCAATTGAAAATCTTCCCTCAAGAACTGATCACGTGCTTACTATCTGAAAAGATAGAATCTATAGCGTAATTAATTGAATTGCTAAAGTGAATACCGAAATGAGTACTGCGCACTATAGCGCATGTAATTTATATACTCCTGTGAACGACATTTTGGCAGCTTCTGAATCAGTTGCGATCTTGAGTTTGATTTACAACAAATTTTGAACCAAGTGAAAAAGTATTCCTTATATGATTTCAAATTTTGCAAGTGCAAGAAATTACTTGTTTTTACTTTCAAGTGTATCAACAAGAAAACATCCTGGATAACCGTTATATTGTCATTAGATGCTCAGGCAAGTTATTGTGTTTGAGTTTGAGCTAAAAACAACTGGGACACTTTGCAAATAGTGTGGCTTTATGAAGTGGATCGAACAACTACACATAGTGATAGCCAGTCTACGAATCTTAAGGCCTTAAATTCATTCAACAAGAGCCCATATTTGAAATCAACCGTTAATATTTTTTCCAACAAACGAAATACTCACTTCCTTTTCTTTGGTTTTGTCTTCCTTTCTTTCTACTATCGCTTGCTCTTTTGATTACACTTCAGATTTATTTTCGGGAAGCAAGGAACGTGTCCGGGTGGTACCATGTCAATAATCATTCAATTTAAGGCGTTCTCTATTCTATTTAAAAAAGTCTTTAGGGTAAAGTGCAATTTTCCACAATTTTCAGTAATTCCGAGAATAAATAACACTTTCTTCAGCGCCTGTCCGTTCTCTTTTTTGCGACAAGGCTTGGAACAAGCGTATTAAAGGGCTATTTTTGTCGCGAGCCGTACCTTTTACTAGGTCACTTTGACATTTTGCTCATGAGTACCAACGAAACGTAAACAAAACACTAAACTTTCATTTCAAATACGTGCCTTGCACTCACTTTCGTCACAACGTCATCAATTGTTACGTCATACACTCGCACACGTGTCCTTAGCGTGCGGTGGCATTTTTTTCGAGAACCTTGTGATAAACCGACGATACCGCTAATATTCTACATGCATTTTGTGCTTTCATGTCATCCCGTCGCACATCCAATACCAAGAAACCCATTCCTTTATTAGTAATCGCTTTCTGGTTGAAATTTTGCCCTTCATTCTGATTTAACGGATCATTTATTCAGAGAATTTCTTCGGCGCTTGTTTCGTCTTAGATATGATTATCTACATACTGTGAGCGTCAAAAGAAAGTCTATACCTATGTTAAGCATATTCAAAACCTCATAAAATGGATTCTAGACGTCGGATTTTAAAAATGTTTTGTGTTTTGAACACGTTTTTCTATTTTCTAATAATGAAATAAAAAATTTGATGATAAAACATTGCACAAAAAGTTCAACAACAAAATAACAAACATTACTTCATATTTTTACGCGTCAAAAATAAGTGTACAGCTTGCAGCACACCCTGTATTTGATGTGTTTAACGGGAAAACTTCCGTTAGATTCAGTTTATAGTTCTTCAAAAATGCAAACTTGGTTGATATGACGCGATAATTCAATCATTCGTAATTTTATTTGCACCATAGAACGATCCAGTTTCTTCATTATCTAAAATGGGTAAGCAAAGTGCAATTGAAACGCAAAAACATATTGTAAAATTAAGAACGGAAGGAAAATCGTTACGAGAAATATCACAAGTGGTGTGTAGAAGCCATTACACCGTGAAAAAACTTTTGGACAAATTCAAGAAGTTCATAGACGTGCTCAGATCGGTGATAGTAGAATCCAGGAGTTTTTAAGATTTGGCGTTTTAAAGATATTCGTACGATATAAAATTCCTAACAAGTTGGTCGCTGTAAGTGTTGTCCCCATTTGCTACGCAGGTGTTAAAATGGATTCTCTTTGATGATCGCTCGCAATTTAAACCCATCTGGATATCTCAAGTTTTCTGGACGGAGTATATCATCGCCAAACAACCCCTTCCTTTGTCTGTTTATTTCCTAGCTGGTCTACGTTTCCTTTTGACATTTTTGCTTGATTCTCATTCGATCACATGCGCTCTGAAGCCATGTCATATTTCGGAGTGACAGTAAAGGAGTGACAGCCGTTGATGAGATTTTATTGTTACATTTTTAAGGAAGTCTAAAGTGAGCAGATGAGTTAAGAAGTCTGTTTTGTCTCCAGTTCATTTTGCCTATATTCCGCTTTACCTGAATTTCCTTTATTACACCTGCTTTTTTATTGCCCATGTTAATGCTTCAGACTGCCTAGCAAGAGACGAATGTCAATTCCGTACGAAGCTCCAGCATTATGCAGACATATCCCAATCACTTTGAATTGTCACACCAATTGTCCAAGCCTCCTTCATTATTCATGCACAGTGTTATTTCCAAAGTAGTACCAAGTTTTTTCTATTGCTGGTTTTCGCTATTTCTCTCAGCCATACAGACAGTGACCGAGAAAGGCTCCCATATCAAAAAGGATTTTATATCTGCTCCATTGCGATTCAAACTTTTTTATTGGAGTTGTTCCGATCATTTCGGGCAACATTGTCTTGAGAACTTCCGGGAAAATTTTATTCGAATAGTAGGAGAAACTTTGCACGTTAGTCTTTGCCTCTGTGTCCTTGCAACCTGCTTTACGAAATAAAATGTACAATTTTTGTTAAGTGGGTGGGCTTGGTGGTTATTATTAGATTATTATTTATTGTTTGTTCTTGGCTTTCATTCAAGATGAAGCAAAATATTCTGATAACGTGAGAAAAGAAAGTTGTTAAACAGTATTTTTATGGATTGCGTCGAAGCATAACTATTTTCAACTTATTCCTGAACACCTCAACCTTATTCCTTATTCCAGGCTATTTCGAATTCCACGCCGAAAAATGTTATTTGTATGAAAGTACATTTCATAACGTCCTTTAAAAACAGTCTTTTCAATTCGGCAGACGCGTTACAAGGGGTGGCGAACTGATTCCTACTTTTTGAGGTCCTGTTTTGCTGCTAAAATAGCGTCACGTTTTGTTGAGATATCTGGAAAAGACAAAATAAATGCGAAAACCCAAGCACTAGATTCAAAAAACTTGAAAATTCATTTTTTCAAATTCAAATTCAACACGGAAAAGGCTTTGAAAACTGAAATAAAAAAATACCCTATTTTGAATGTTAATATCCTTCCCGCTAGTAAAGAGTTTACAGCTCGTTCTATCAAAAACAAATTATGCTCCGAACAAGTTCCGAATGCTGTATAGAATCAACTACCTTGCAGTGGATGGAAATTTGGAAAATATTGTTCCGAGAAATATGCATCTGAAGTTTTCGGTACTATTATTTGCTCGATCTATCTATATGTACTGAAAAATTGAGTAACTTTTTAACATTTGTGTACCTAACGATCATAGAGAAAACCATGCATCGCTTTATAAGTACCCTCTTGCTTCTGACCGCTCCTTTCCATGCGATTTGAGTTGCTTTTGAATTAAGGTCTGTATAATTTTCTGCTGCGTTGATGCGATGATTATCCTTTGATGCTAATTGTTAACGACCCAGCAGAAAAGAAAGAAAATACTCCACAAGGTTGAGTGTTCTTATGAATTTAGCATGACTAACATGTTGTTAACGCAATGTTTCCAATTTTTTTGGCAATGAATGAGAATACTACGAATAAAAGCCTTTTTTGAACAACCTACCATCGCCAAAAGCCTTGAATTAATCGTCCACTAAACCAAGCAGAAATTTGGTTATTGATTTGACATTTATGGAATGGGTCGTTTTTTGCTTGAACAATGTTGGCAAAGCTAACAAACTTATTTCCAATGTCATGAGCTTCGACTACAAATGTTAGAAATTTTGGAGAAAAATTTGACAAAAAGGGTGTGCCAAAAACGCAGTTTGTATATCAATTTGTGAAACGAGTCCACGAGTCTGGATTGTTGTTGGATAAAATATTTCTTGTTCAGTTGCCCAAAGCGTGCTTAAATCATCAACATCATCGATCTCAAAAATTAAACATTTCACGCACTTCTGTGGGAAGAATTCTGCACAAAGACCTCGGTTTGAATGCGTGCAAAGTTCAATCAGTGCAAGAGCTGAAGCGAAGATTCCGAAGCGTTTCCAGTTTTACAAAAAATTCATTCAATTCAAAAATATTCATTCCTTTTTTATATCCGATTCAAATTTCTAATCTTCAATGGCCACCCTGTACACGCAAGGCGTAGCCACATACCGGGCTAATTCTCTCGAGCAGTTGCTGTCAGATGGAGATAGAAAAGACATTAGTCGATTTATGTTTGAATTTCATTTAAACGCAAAAATTGATGGGAGGAAGCTGTTTCATACTGCACTTATTTTGTTCGAGTACCGTTAGATCTGGAGATTTCTCAAAGAGTTAACACTACCGCTATGGCAATTATTTTAAAGTTATTTCACTTTCAACATTATTTGACTATTAAAATTAAATGTGTTGCTTTTTCCCTAAAAAAGGATGAAAGTCGCATCAATTACTTTTTTCAACAATCAAAACATTCACAATAGCAGGCTTGAAGGGATTGAAATTTTTATGCGATTTATTTTAGAACTTAGTTTTCGAGGTCGAACGAGATATCCATAATTTATTGTTTTGTTTAATAAAAATATTTAGTAACTTAGATTTATTTGATCCTATTTGATGTTTTTCGTTGAATCTTCAATTAACTGGACGTCATATTTGCCTTTCATTTTAGCGATACCGAAACACTTGTCCATCTTCTGAAAGGATCATTGGGCTCGGGCATTCTGGCAATGCCCTTAGCCTTCCTCAACGCTGGACTATGGTTCGGTTTGATAGCAACATTTGCAGTTGGTGCAATTTGTACATACTGCGTGCATATATTGGTCAAATGTGCTCATATATTGTGCAGACGACGTCAAATACCAGCTCTAGGATTCGCCGATGTTGCCGAGACGGCATTCTTGGATGGACCTGAAGTGTTGCACAAGTATTCGCGATTGATACGTTTTATAATAAACAGCTTCCTGATAGTTGATCTGATTGGATGTTGCTGTGTATATATCGTGTTTGTGGGTACAAATCTCAAGCAAGTTGTCGATTTCTACCTTGAAATTGACATGGATGTGAGACTCTACATGGTTTCAATACTACTCCCATTGATTCTTATCAATTTGATAAGAAATCTCAAGTTCCTCACACCATTCTCAATGATTGCGAATATTTTGATCGCGGCTAGCTTGGTGATCACGCTCTACTATATCCTGATCGATCTTCCTGCAGTATCGGAACGACCAGCTGTGGCTAGTATCACGCAAATGCCAATGTTCTTCGGCACGGTGATCTTTGCATTGGAGGGGATTGGTGTGGTTATGTCATTGGAGAACAACATGAAACATCCTACACATTTTATTGGATGTCCTGGCGTATTGAATTTCGGTATGGCTGCCGTCATTGCTTTGTACAGTTCCGTTGGATTTTTGGGTTACTTGAAGTTTGGTGAGGATACCAAAGGCAGTATTACATTAAATCTTCCTATCCATGAAGGGTAAGATGGTTAATTGCTATATCACATTAGAAAAACTTTAATATATTTTATTAATTTCAGCCTTGCACAGTCGTCAAAACTGATGATCGCCCTGGCAATTTTCTTCACATACGCACTACAATTCTATGTGCCTATGGAAATTATTTGGAAAAATGTCAGAGGAAATTTCCAGGATCAATATAAGAATATGATGGAGTACATTATTCGAATTACACTTGTGGTAAGCCAACGCTAAGTTTGCGACAACTTTTTAATTTAGAAACTTATCAAATAAAATTTAACGATTCATAAGCCGTAAGTTTACTCTTTTCACACCCCAGATTATAGTTTCCAATGTTCAATACTTGAATTTTTATAGAAATTTTTTTGCATAAACGCAAACAATAGTTCTGTAATATTCATGTTAAAAACTATGAAAATATGTCGAGGTATATAACCTTAAAGAAATTGTTGGAAACTTTTCAACAATAATTTGTTCATTAAACTAATTTCGTTGGATAACAAAACGAACGTATCCTTTAAAAGCTTACCATCCATGCCTCCCCAGAAGGAAGTCAATTTTGTAATTTAAAATCAGAATTTAAAAACGCGGAAACCAGTTCAACTCTTATGTTCAAAGACGATTTAACCAAAAATTCATCCATCAAACATTTTCCGATTGCCGTCAATCAGTAGCGGAAAACTCACAAAATAAAAATGTTGACGTCGCACTATTATAATCGCAAATCAACTCATTCGAAAGGAATTAATCTTGACGAAACAAGGTCTGATACTTGGCAAAAGAGCAAAAAAAGAAATATGCACGCTCATACATTATAGTCTCATGTAGCTTACCTATACTCAAGCATTTATACATTGTCATGAACATACTAAACGAAATCGGAAATAGAATTTCTCATGTGGAATTACTCATGTGTATACACATGTATACACTTTTGCACAGTTATAATTGGATGTACGTACACAATGAAATAAGTAGCATCAGATTGTGCTGAATTATATCACGCTGCACTAAATTATAGGCATTACATTCAACTTCAACGGTGATTAAATTTAAACCATTTCCTAGGTTGCAACTAACGAAAATTGATTTTACAACAGGAAATAAACATATATTTGATACAATCGACAGGGTAAAGAGTTTGTTTCAACTTAAGATAAATTCTCAAAGATGAATATCTATCGTTTATGTAGAAAAGTTGTTCATTGAATTAAGTAACAATTAATCAGGATATAGTTTGCATTTGGAAAGTCAACCAGATTCAGAGAATCAGAATCAGAACAGTAGTGGGGCTTCAAAAATGAGAAAGTAGGGTTCGGAAACTTCAAACCTAATCTCTTTTTGCCTAAATTTTGTCTTCGGATTACATCTTGCCTAGTGGTAACTGGAAGATTCAACATGAAGAGAAACTATTTTTCATGCTCTCGATTTTTCCAACTTCTGAATCTTCGAATTAATAACTTTTGAATTCACAATTAATGTGTTTCTCACTAGAGGTGATATGATTCGGACAACTCGCAGCGGCCATCTTTGAATTACAATATTTGATATCTGCGGTTAGCTGTCATCGGTTCCTTCTTTTACTTTATGCCACGTTATTTCACTTTCCTCAACATTTTGAAATTCTCCAGGTAATTTATCAAGCATCCAGCAAATGTTTGCGCTTCAAAGGGCACTTCATACAAAATATGGTTGGCATTCTATTCTATATGTCCTCGCAATTCACGGCACTGTTGAAGAATTGCAACTTTGGCTCGCTCTGACTATAAGCTTTAAAAGTGACATCGATGTGGCCGTAGCATAGAGAATTTCCTGCTGCTGCTACCTGAGGCCGATGTCATCTTTATACTTTCCAAATAAACAACTTTTTCAGATCCCAGATCCCATCGAATAAATTAACGATGTCAAAGGATTTCTAATGGTGGCGTGCCACGAAATTTCGAGCAGCAAAAGGCCTTTAGAACCTGTTCCAATCACTCTTTCAAGTTCACCTAACTGTGACGCTCCAGAAGAATTATTCTCACATATATTTAAACTCTGAAAGCTATCCATAGTCTTATGTGAAAGAACATAAGTCGTTTAATTTACAAGCTCTCTACTTTGCAAAGCTCGCTTTGATTGTTACAGGGGGTAGTCGTATCTTTTTCGTATTCGTAACGGAAGTACGAGCGCTTGTTAGTAGCTACGATATGGTTTTAACCAACCTTCAGAGCGCTTCCACGTATATCATATGACAATCGGAGCAGATACTTCTGTACAATTCACTCTTTTCTTATTTCTTCTTTACATCTTGCGTGAATCCTAGATTGTTGCAAAGCTTGTATTCGCTAGATGATGGTATCCCAGTAATTCTCAATCTTCCCAATAGAGGCTTTTTTTCATAGACGGAGAGTTGATTTAGTGATTTTTTTTTTAAGGCTTTCATTCTCGAGTTTCGAAAGTTGTCTATTGGTCTCTCCGTCAAGTTTTACCACTATTTGTATTCTCCTTTTTATTCATTCTCGGGAGTCCGGTTTTTTATCATTATCTGAATGATGTATTTCTTTTCATGAAATTTTCGTTACTCCAATCTAAGTACTGCCGGGAATATATTTACCATGGAGTTAAGGCTTTCATTAATGAGTATATGGATGATTAGATATGTAGGGTTTTGTCCTTTGTGTCTTATGTCCAAGAGTGCTACAGCAAGCTTATCGTGCAGAGTTGGCGAGCGGATCTACTTCTTTACGTGGGACTTCATGTGGTTGACACTACTTGACTTGAAAATCATTCCTAGAGGTCTGATCCACAGTTTACAAAAGGAGTGCGCCAAAGTGACATCAATGGCTACATGACAAAGATCCCAGTAGACTAAGATGAGCCGCCGTCTTCTGGACGTGTTTTCTCTCTCCTGGTGACGAGAATTCGCCACTTAGATGACCAGAATTCGCCACAATTTTGACCTCGGGGTCACTTTGAGTGAAAGGTGTTTTTCAATAAGCCACCACCCCCTTCGCCTTCAAGAAGGAGATTCAATGCTTCAACCACGAAGTTCAGACACATGAATTCAGAATGATTTTGACAAAAATTGGGTATGAGTCGGCAAAGTCGTGGAGGACTTTATCTTAATGAGAAAATCCATGCCGATTTTATTATCATGCAAAAAGAGGCCGATATTTACGCTATCGAATTGGAAACAATTGGGCTATGTATGTGATTCGAATCGTGTAATTTTCGCACACACTTTAATCATTCTCTCATTGTTAAGAAATAGATCCTAGTAACAAATTTTAACATTATTTGGCTTTCTATGTTAATTTCAACTTAAATATTTTCAAATATGTTCTCAAAAACGTTTTTTTACTAATTTCAGATTGGTACTGTTGGAATTGCTGCAGCCATACCAAATCTTGGACCATTCATTTCGCTTATTGGGGCTGTATGTCTCAGTACTTTGGGACTCATTATTCCAGCTTTAATTGAAATTGTCGTTTATTGGGAACGGCCAGGTCTTGGTCGATACAACTGGCGGCTATGGAAAAATATTGCTCTAATGGTATTCGGTATTGTTGGTTTCTTCACTGGCTCCTACGTCAGCTTCAAGGAAATTCTTGGAGAAGTTCCATAAAGACATTGTCAATAAGCACTAACGAAATCTTCAGCAACAACAAAAAAATTATTATTAATTTTATGCTACTTATACATGTAGAACGTAGACTAGGAACATATTTATATTTAAGTTTGTAGTTTTAAGGAACAACTGGGAAATACGCTATTATATAGATTATAAGCTAAACTTTTAATATTAATATTTTTATTTTTGTTTTCCTTTTCAAACCATTTTGTATTTTTCAGCATGAACAAAAATACAAACTAGATTCCTATTTTGATTTACTCAAAAATTATTTAAATTAACGGGTAAACAAAAAGCTTTAATTATTTTACTGTACTACATTATTAGGCTTATATTTAAATGAAAATCATTTATATATATAAAATATATTTTGTTATAATCATCTGTTCTGTTTCTCATGATAATTTATATTATTGTCATATTGATTTGTTGCTAATTTTTAAGTTGATTAATTGTTGGAAAAGAATTGGACTAAGACCAAAACAAGATGAAAATCGAATGAAAATTATTAACCAATCAACGGATCGGGAATTTAATGAAAACTGTGAACAATATTATGATTAAAACTAGAATTAGACTCGGCTGTTCATGATCAAGATTTAGTGATTTTATAAAATGCTATTTTTAAACAGCACAAAATAAAAAATAAAACTATTTAGACTAGATATTTTTTATAGTGATGAAATTTGATATTTATTCTTAATATTTATCGTTCATTATATGGACTGTATTGGGAATAAGAGATTTTTCCTCACTGGCTGATGACTGAGTGAATGACAAAGTTGTTGGATATGAAAAGACTTGTGCACGCCCAAAATATAGAAACAATTAAAAAGAAATTTATTAATATGCTCGTATACATACAATTGTTTTCATTTATTCGATGAGTTTTGTGATTTTTTCATCATACATCAATACAATGATTATGAGTTCCTAGTTTTATATTATATACAGATAGATTCAAGTCATATCTGACGTTAATACAAACTAATATCAGGGACCTTCATCAAATGTCTTCTTAGCATACAAAAAATATCCAAAGCATGTGTAAAAAAGTACATAAGTTTAAAACAGCCCGAATCTATTTTTGAAATTTTTATATTGAACCTACCTTCAATTGAAAATTGCTTGGACAGTATATTACAGATGAAATTATCCTTGCTAAATATGTCAATTTTGAATTACTCAAGTATTACAATAAACTTTGTTGATATATGTGCATAATTGATGTTTTCATCTTTGTTATAATGCCAAAGGAATAAATCTGCCTTTTGACAATGATTGTGAGCGATGATTTTGGAAGCATCGTAAAATTCCGTTGTCATTTTCTCTGTATGTCATTCAGGAGCGAGGAACAAATCTTATTATGAACTTCACAATATACTTCCAAGGCCTCGGCGAAATTTGGATCCTATGAAAATTATTATTTCAAATAAGCATGGACTGAGACTAAGTAGGTTCCAATTAGTGCATCTTTGTCAGCCGTTTAATCCGTTTCTGTTCCGTCCTATGTGTAACCATGATGTGGCGACCGTTGGCCGCTCACATGCGTATATCCTCTTGTCCAAGGGCGGCATCGAACAGTGCATCAGGTAATGATAAAAATAAAAATAAACAATAAAACGTTTTTTGTGCTTTGAAGGTGAAAGCCATTTTCATCCTACCATCCCCGGGAATGGAAGAGTCCTTCCTTTGGATGCGTAGGGCCTACAGATTGCAGGAATCCACTTTTCAGCTGGAAAGTGTGGTGTGAAACCTCTCTTTACTGACAAACGTTAAAATATGCCCTTCCCTGTCAGCACATTAATCCCGGAGAAGAATGGAATGCAATTACAATTGTCTTTTGATCCTTACCTCTTGTCAACTATGCATCCTGGATAAAGTAGCCTATCTTATTAATCAGAGAGAAATGCTGTCTCTCTAGCTCCTTGGTATAAGAATTTTTTTTTTTTTGGGGGGTTGGGGGTGAAGGCAATTTACGCCCGGAGTGTGGGACTCCTAGCAGCGCATGCTACCAGACTACCCACTAAACACCCCCCCCCCCCTGTCAAGAGACCCTAGCCTGGAACCGTTTGACACATTACTTCGGGTTAGGCCTCTTTTTACTTCGCCCTAGGGTGCCGTAAGCCTAGAGAAATGCCCCTCCAGCGGGAGGGGCAGGATGAAGGAGGACTGCTGGAAAGGAGACCCTCCTAGACCCCGCGCCCAAGTTTATCCATTGTACATTTTTTGGCAGTAAGTATTGCCCGAGAGTAATGTGCCACACAGGTCCATTTGTCGAAACTTTTCAGCATTTCTCCGACCAGATTGTCTGGAGAAAGCTCTCCCATCACCTCCCACAAGTCCCGCCGTATGCTGTTCCATCTTCTACAGTTGAAGAAGGTGTGACATGCGTTGTCCCTTTCCTCGGGGCACAAAATGCAGTCTGGGGACCGTGATTTACCAACCTTGTGCAAGTAAGACTGAAAATACCCATGCCCGCTAAGTAGCTGGGTAAGGTAATAATCAGTCTCACCGTACCTTCGATTTAGCCACGATCCCACGTCTCCTGGAAGGCGGGCTGTCCAGAGGCCATTAGAGTCGCCTTCCCAGGACTGTTGCCACTCGAGTATTGTGCCCTGCCTCTCCTCTCGGTTGAAAGCATATTTTGAGCCCTCCACTTTTCGGTCATAAATTCTCCGTCCCTCCCTAGCAAGGAGGGCGATGGGTATCACTCCTGCGATCACCAGCACCGCCGACTCAGAGACAGTGCGGTATGCAGAAGCAACCCGCAAAGCTCCTCGTCTCTGTACCTGGGCCAAGCGCTTTCGGTACAGCTCCTTACTGAGAGCTCCGGCCCAATCCTCAGAGCCGTACAGTAGCACTGACTGTACAGCACTCATGACTGTACTCTGACTGTACTGCACTAATGTCGGCGTTTGCTCGGTGTGGGCCCACCGATGTTGCACATTAGTCCACTTAAAGCTGAGACGCCTATCGCGGCCTTTTTCGCCGTTGCCCTGATCTGTTCCGAAAAGCTCATTTCCGAATCGATCAATAGTCCCAAATATTTTATTGCAAATTTAGACTCAACAGTCGTATCTCCGATCCGCAAAGGAACTACCTTGGGAATTCTTTTCTTCGTGAGAATGACCACCTCGGTTTTCGCTAGTGCCAAACTGAACCCGCGGGTGGTCATCCATTCACTCACTTGACGCATTAGCATTCCCAGTCTGCGCTGCGCATGTTCGACTGTGCGTCCGGGGACCAGTGCTGCTATATCATCTGCATAGCCGACTAAGCGCGACTCATCTGGCAGCTCAAGCCTCAATAGTCCGTCGTATGGGGCGTTCCACAAGTCTGGTCCCATTATGGAGCCTTGCGCTACACCAGACGTTATCCCCATACTGCGCCGCCCATCTTGCGTGTCATAGAGCAAACTGCGGTCCTTTAAGTAATCCCTCAAAATCCGCATCAGATACCCTGGCAATCGGAAAAAATTTTCCAATGTGCCAAGAATATCCGACCATCTGGCGGAGTTGAAGGCATTTCTGACGTCAAGCGTTACTAGCAAGACAACTCGTTTTTCAGTTTTATGCGCTTCAGCTCGACGAACTGCATTCACCACTTCCATGATGGCATCGGAAATGGATCGCCCTGCTCTAAAGCCATACTGCCGAGGAGATAGGTTCCCTGCAGCACGAATTGCATCAGTGAGTCCTCTCTTGATGAGCTTTTCGAACACTTTCCCGTGTGTGTCCAGCATATAAGGCGGGTGGTATAGCGGGTCCCCTTTTTCCTTGCTGATCAATGTGAGCCTCGCCACCTTCCAGCGAGATGGGAATACACCTTCTCTAAGGCAAGCGTTAAACACATTGAGTAGCAAATCAGGGCAAACGTGGAAAACCATTTGTAGCACCTCGATTGGAATGCCGTCTGGTCCTGGTGCCTTTCGAGGTTTAATAGAAAGCACCGCATCCCCCAGCTCATTTTTAGTGAACGATGGACATTCGCCTGAGTCGACCTCGTGGGCAGCATCAACACGGACAGGATGAGTTGGAAAAAGCGCCTGCACTATGCCGTCCATCTTATCTGTTTGAAGTAAACACGGCTTCCGTGAGGAGCCGAGCTTGCGCCACACTACCTTGTAGCCGAGCCCCCCTGGATCCCTGTTCACATCGTATACAAGTTCTCGCCAGCATTGGTATTAGTATTAGTACATTGGTATTAGAATAGCGTGTGGCAAGTATCCTATTTGAGCGTCGAATAAAAGAAGCAAAAAGGGACGGTGTTGCTCCAATTTTTTGCAAGTAACACTGAGAACTTTACTGCCTACTATGCAGCTGAATCAGTTAGTAAGTAGTTCGATAATGCTTTCGTGCAATACACCTGCTTCGTGCATCCTTTTTCTACTGATTTTGCCAGGAAACACGAGTCGTTATTCTTTTCTCTTGTCAACATGCTCCTTTTTTGTTTTTCTCTTCTGAAGTATATTCTCTCCCGATCTTCAACAATCGACTTGGGCTTGAATCAATCATCGCCGCCAACTTAGGAAGAGTCCTGTTCGTAGACGCAATCCACAAAATCGCTTGACTTTGCATAACTAAAACATATTATTAAGAATCTAAGCATTAACTTCAGAACTATGCAGGAATACTGATTCCAGTGTAGTCTTGCACTCCGTCACTTCTTTTGTGGATCAATTTCGGTGCCTGAGGTATTCTCTTATAACCAACATTCCATACATTGGAACTGTATGAGTTCCTTACAGAAATCCCAGCATATTTCTCTATTTTACAGAATTAAAGTTGCGAAGTTGCAAACATCTAACATCACATTACGAATACCTCGATACACCTTGAGTGTGCTGCTTCTCACCAAACCACGTACGCTATTGTTCTAGTAGCATCGATAATCGATTTTCCGGTCCTTATGCTACTGAAGAAACTAGAGATTCCTTCTGGTGTAAGTCGCCTAGTAAGTCTACTTCTGACGAGCACTAGGAAAGCAATCCTAACGGCGTCCAACCTGCGTGAGAAACATTATATGCCGGATAGGTCCAGAATTTTTTTCTTGCTGATTTGTAAAAGTCTCGCCTTTTGCAACATTTTCAAAATATACCCTTTTCTAGACAGCCGCGAATTACGTTTGATAGATATTATGCATCAATAAATATGTTTAATTTAGGATGCCATCTAATCTTATGGTGTTTTGCATCGCGCTTCGATTTACCTCTCTCTTCGTCAGATCTGTGAGATCACTCTTCTGGTGATGAATCCAAATGAACTTTGTACGAAAAGAAAAGTGGATGACCGTCTTGTCTAGTTCTTTATTTCCTTCTATTTTTTCTAACACGTAGCACACTAAGAATCCTTTATGACTCAAATTCCCATATAACAAGCTCCAATGGGGCTCTGTTTAGAGAATCTCTCTGATGAGATTCTGTCAGTAACAGGCTTTACTCTTATTACTCATTCTGCAAATGAGTTCGAGATAGGCGAAAAATTCCCAGATAACCTGGATTGTTAACCTTCACGTCAGAGATCCTGCCAGCCTTTTTATTTCTCCGTTATTTCTACTAACCATAGGTGAACGATGAAGTTACCATCATTGTGTAACCACAATAAAGCGCTAACAGTCCGGAGGAGCCTTAAAAAGAAAGATATTCAAGTACAACATGTAGAAAATAAAGTGAGCTTTGCAAGATAGAGAGCTTTGAAACGAAACGACGTTGGTGAGTGAAGTGATGGCGATTGCTAGCTTTCTGAAATTAAATGTATGTGAAAATATTGTTTACGGTGTAATAGTTTATATGAATTATTGTGTATGAAAACAAAATTTAAGAGCATGTTCTTGCGGATCTTTACAAATTTTCGTCAATGTCGCCTACCTCCAACAATTTAGCATACAAATCCTAATGTATCTGGTAAATTGGTGTTCTATTTGGGTTCTGAGTCCTATCAACGAGGTTTACGAACTCCCAGATCTTGTTTACAATGTTTGTGTTTATACTTTTCTATGGGTTGTGATAGTATTCCTCAATACTCTTTAGACGATGCTCTGCTTAAGATGTTTAAGGCTGCTCTTCAGATTAAGCTTGTCAGTCATTTATTTTAGCTTATTGTCCATCTTATTTTCTTGGCTCTCTTCAGCAAAACATGCAGTCCACAACGAATTGGTAGGTGTAGTGCAAGCTACAGGTAATTACTCCAACTATCAACATAGTTCTTTGCCTTTGCCCTTTTGAATCCTAGCAACCCATTGCATGACAATTCCCATTTGAAAAACTCGGTAGAACAAAAGAAACTCTCCTCAATAACCAAGTTTAATAGTGAGCTGTTGCTCAAAATAAAGTTTGCAGCAACAGTTCTTAATAGAGCCTTCAGTGTGGAGATGGAAATCATTGTGTAGAATGGAACATATAAGAGGACAACACAAGGACTTCACAAGGACATACCCTTGCCTCTAACTGAGACTAGGTAGATCATGAGTCAATTGTGCAATATTGCCTAAAAACGAAGAAGAATAAAGTCGTATCGCTGAAATTATTCCCCATATCCTTAGGCAGGTTAAACCAGGACTGCCGGACCGTCGGTTTAAAAAGTAGGAACGTTCAATTGGAACGTAGATACAGGCTGCTTGAATTTATATCATCCACATAAAATACTCCATCTCGAAGTAATTCACGAGCGCGGAAAGTAAGGAAAGAACATCTGTGCTAGAAGTTGACGGAGAATTTTGCCTTATCTTTCTCTGTCTCTCTCTCTCTCCATTTTTCACAGTCTCTCTTTTCAAATTGGCTCTAAGTATATATTTACTAGCTGGCAATGCCTCTAAGTTGGCTATAAAAACCAATGCTTCAGACATATGGTATCCTTTTCGTTGTACAGAAAAAGGAGCTAATGTTGCCCGCATAAATAATTGTGCCAACACCTCGCGTTACGATTTTAAACATTGTTTAACTTTTTTTAAATTGTCGGGAACAGGGAACGAGAATTCGGGAACAGGTACAACCTGTTAAACTTTTCTGAACGTTTTTTAAAACGGACTTCATTGAAAAATTGTTATGTATTTTCAAAGGAAATTAATAATAAAATATATGTATATATAATTAATAATAAAATAATAATTGGGCAACCGATAGGTCGCACCTGCAACGAAAGAAAGGAACAAGATTATAGGGTTAGTTAAAAATACAAAGGCCGCATAATGGTGGCCGAAGAAAGTTAATTTTCCACCGACTAGTTCACCGCGTGGGCGTGGGGGGTTAGGACTTTATTTAAGCCCTAATCCTTCCATGCAACTCACACACACACACACACACAGGGAAAGAGCTTAGTCCCTCATATTATATTAAATAAAAATTATTAAAAAATCAAACAACCTGTGAATTGTGCTGCGCTCAATGGTGCTGCGCTGACTGTGAACACCTCCTCCTCTACTGGTTGTGTATCTTCAACTGATTGAGTGTCTTCTATGGTTGAATGTCCTCGACTGGTTGGTGTTCCTTGGCAGAATGTTCTCTGTGGTTGAGTGTCATCCACTGGCAGAATGTTCTCTGTGGTTGAGTGTCATCCACTGGCAGATTGGCCTCTACTGGTTGGCGGTTAGTGGTCCTTGGCAGAATGTCCTCTGTGGTTGAGTGTCATCCAATGGCAGATTGGCCTCTACTGGTTGGTGTTCCTTGACAGAATGTCCTCTGTGGTTGAGTGTCATCCACTGGTTGATTGGCCTCTACTGGTTGGTGGTCCTCGGCAGAATGTCCTCTAGTGGCTGCAACTGTTGAGACTGGTTGAGTGTCCTATACTGGCTGCTGCAACTGGTATCATCGGCTATCGGCTAATCGGCTGAATGTCTTCAGTTGTTAAGTATCTTCTATCGGCTGAATATCCTTTATTGTCTATCGGCTGAATATCTTCACTTGTTAAGTATCTTCTATCGGCTGAATATCTTCCCTTACCTCACAATTTCCACTCCTTTTATATCGATACGAACACAACAACCCAGTGAATCGTATCGACCGTAAAAATAACTTCCAAGAATTTTTTTGGGGTTTTTTTTGTGGGGTTTTTTTTTGCTACTTGGAATTTTTTTTTCTGGGACTTTTTTTTTTGTTTTTAATAACTAATTATTATATTACTAATATTATTTACTAATATTATTTACTAAATATTATACTAATATTATTTTACTAAATCTAACTTTAAATATTTTTATTTTAATTTCTTAATTTATTTATCTACATATATATATTTTTGTTTGTTTGTGTAATGTCGCCTACACATCGAAATACGTAACAAAATCTTTCACTACATCAGATGACAACCTCAAGAAGTTGTCGCAACACTAAATTAAGGTTTGAATCGACACAAGATTACCAGTTGAAGTTAAACCATTCGAAAATATCGATGAAATATATATTTTACATGAGACGAAATAATCGTTTAGATCTACGCCTATTGTAAGAGAAATCCTAAGCTCACTCACAGTTAAATATAAAAATAAAAATTAATGTCCTTTTGAGTTGGTACTCAATTTGTGATTAGCTCGTGGAACAGTTTCAGATGTCCTTACTTGTAAAATATCTAGCCTTACTCGATGGGTTGACTCTATACATGATCGAACTACATTAAGCTTCTGAACGTAACCCATTCCTCAAAGAATCCCTAGCGAGTCAGTCATAGTCTATCCCATGTTGATACCACACTCAATAAGCTGAGATACTTCATAACTTGGACCTTATAGGATTGGTACGTCCATCAGTGACTCCTTGCCAAAGAAGTTATTATTAATTTGATTCGCTTTATTTTACTCGAGCATTGTCTACTGACCTCGTTTCAGTACTTCAGAAGCGTGATTCTGCTGACTTTAATCCTGTATTTCTGCCAGATATTATTCTGGATAATCTGAAGGTTCAATTTCAAGGATATTAAGCTGGTAATAGTCCTAAAGTCATTGATAGGTGCTTTTGACCTACGTTAAACCGAAGCAGGTGAGCCATATAAGCCGTTAAATTATTAGCGTGCTATATAATTCCCTTTTATTTCTCGGTTTTGAATTGAGTGCAATACGCTTCATAATACCCACAATTAAGAAAAACCAAAACTGAAAGGATAACTTTAGGATAAAGAAATTAATATACAGAATTTGATGATCTGGATATGGAAATCTACATCTTTTCTTCTTCGTTAATTTGACACTTTTGTACATCTATTTATCTTACTTTTTTCCTCGTACTTTCTTTTTTTCCCTCTATCTTTCTCTTTCCCACCCACAGTCCGCATGGAGATCCATTTCAGCAAGGGCGCTGCAGCCGTATATTTATACCTGATGAAAAAATTTCAACGAAATAGAACATTGAAGACCAATCGTTCCCTACGTAAACGATGTATGATTTGGAATTCAGCTTACCCATCTTAAGTCGCTATTAAAAAATTGAAAAGTGAAATTTACCATTAGATAATTCACCTTGAAAACAGCACTGTCTTATTTTTCACCAAAAGCAATTCTTTCAGCAGTTTACCTTTAACTATTTAACTATAATTTTATATTTATTTTTAAAAGCTTTTTCCCTCGCTTAATTCCAGTGGAAATAAATTTTGTGATGCAATCAATTCTGCTTGGCCAATGTCATCGCTCAACTTGTGTACTCAATTACTGCTTGCGCAAACCGACGTGTGCCTAAGGTGACAATAAACGAGCATTAACTTTACATTATTTTATCTATTTACGTGTAACTTGTATTCACAAAACGTTAGGAATGAACTTCAACCAAACAATCATATCAAGGTGAGAAAAAATATTTCTTCGTTAAAATTTAGTTGATATGTGAATACTCGGAAAATGTTATTGTATGCAACTAAGTATGCAAATAGTCATTCAAAGAGTCCACTCTTAATTAGTATCTTAGAATTATTACGCAGAAAATCCAACAATCTTTGTAATATTTCAATCTTAGTCATCTTTTGGAAATGATGAATGTATTTTTGTTCTTTTTATGAATCTTCAATCTTATAACAATGAGAGTTTATTGACTGTTGCGGATGTCACAAAGTTACTCATAGCATATGTACGTACATACGCTCCAACTAATTCAAGAATATCAAGGACTCTTTCTTAGAAATCAATGAATCAATCAACCTAATGCAAAAAGTTCCTACATTTTATCTAATACTTCTTAAGCGAAGTTAGGATCGCAATTGTCTTAAATTGATACAGAAACAGTGTAACTAGATCCTTTATTTTCTTTATCCTTCTACACTAATATATTTTTATTATAGATAAACGGCCTGATATGAGCTCCTTGTGCTATAAATGCGGCAACGCCGGACATAAGAGAACAGAATGCACGGGAGAGGCGCACTGTATCCTCTGTGAGAACGCTGATCGCAGACATGATGACCTGAGACATATTCCAGGGACAGAGAAGTGCTGGGTATTCAAAGAAGCCCTAACCAAAGCCAAAGCAGCTCTGCAATGACCCGTGTCCTACAGATAAACTAACATCGGAACTCAAACGCCCAAGACCTGCTTGACCAATTCGCGAGGGATATTAAAGCCGATCTATTGCTGCTTAGCGAACAACACCGAGATAAAAATTCATCAGCATGGTACCCTGATGAATCTGGTACTTGTGCCATATGGGTTCGAAACAGCACACAACTGAGAGTTCGGGGCCATGGGCGAAAAGATGGTTTCGTGTGGTTCCGTTGCCCAGGAATAACATTCTTTAGTGTGTACTTGACACCGAACGAACCAATAACATCTTTCCAGGCGAAGCTCAACACTTTGGAGGACACCGGCTTGAGCACAGAAGGTCATGTTCTTATCGGGGGAGACTTTAACGCCAAGTCCATTGAATAGGGCATGCCTAAGTCAGATCCCAGGGGGAATCGAGTCCTGGAGATGGCAGCCAGAGTAGGGATAGCCGTGGTGAACACTGGTTACCCTCCCACTTTCCGCCACTTGGGCTGCATAGGCACCATCCCGGATGTGACATTCGCCTCGGAGTCCCTCTACTCTATGACACACAATTGGAGAGTTCTAGAGGACTATTCGGCCAGTGATCATCAGTACATAGCATTCGAGATCCGCGACAATGATCCTAAACTCCAAAACACGAAGGCGGAGCGCCTTTGTGTGGAATACTGAGAGGATGGACGCGAAGAAGTTTGTCGATACGCTCATGACATGCTTACCACCGCTTGGCTCATCACCGGGGAGCAGAGAACTGAAGACATGGTGAACTCCACAATGAGTACCATCATATCCGCTTGTAAGTCATCTATGCCCCGCCGGAGACGTAGACACGGAAAGCCTCCAGTGTACTGGTGGTCCACTGAAATAGCTGAGCAACGAAGGGAGTGTCACAAACTCCGGTGAGAAGCTCAACGAGCGCGAAGCCAGGACGAGGCATGCACCAGAATGGCAGTATATCGGTCGGCCAGAAAATGCCTTCGCAAACTGATTAACAGGATTAAAGCCCGTTGCTAGCAGAACCTCGTCGAAAACGTGAACAGGGACCCGTGGAGCTTGGGCTATAAACTAGTTATGCGGAAGCTCGTACTTGAAGCGGACATGATGGACGAGATAGTACGGGCACTTTTTCCCCAACATCCCGTCCGCGTTGATGCCGTCAACAGGATAAACAACATCAGACTATCCACTCTTCACGATAAACGAACTGGAACTAGCAGTTCTCTCGATGAAGGCGAAGAAGGCTCCGGGCCCAGACGGTATGCCAGCCGAGGTACTGCAACTGTTCTATCACTCTTATCCTGACTTGCTGCTAAGTACGTTCAATGCCTGCTTGTGGGAAGGCTTTTTCCCTGAGCGTTGGAAGACGGCAAGACTCGTCGATTCGACAAGTAACAATGATTCCATTCCTAATTATCATCTTGCTTACTTATCTCTGAAACCGAGACGAGGAGTTTCCTATTCTATTGCCCTTCCGTCAAAGACACCTAACAGCAACGCATCCTAATGTATTAAGGAAAGCGATCTTCAGTAAATAGGTCTTAAGCCGGAACGGAGCCAGTGACTCACTTGTGTGTTATGAGAGAGAGAGAGAGAGAGGATGAGAATGAACCCATAAGACTCCGCTGAACGCCCCAATAATTTAGAAATTTTTCAACCTATGACCGAGTACTCCGAGGCCTCCGATGCGTGCATCACTTCCAGATGATTACGAATCAGACTCTCCGATGAAAGGTTGGTGAGTTGTCAACGTCATCCTAGCCCCAATTTCTTGGCTATCTAAATCTAAAACTTTCGCATTGAAGTAACCAGCAAGAAAGATTCAATTTGGTTAAGACTGCGCTTAAGACTTGCTTCTTCCAATTCATTGAGGAAAGGATGTCGGTTGCTCCGAAAACCACTCATTCAGCGTGAGACTGACACCGCTAAATATCATAAACGCACACCTAATCAGCACAAAGCCATCCCCACCGAAGCAACTTTAAGCTGGGAGCAGAACAATATGGCGGCGATGCCAGATCGGTCAGAGGCCCATCCCCATTGCCAAGCTCAAATCTCAACAGCAGGTCGGGTCTCGAATCTTCCTAGCAATCTGGCCAAGTTGACCTATAATGTAGATTGAACTGGAAGACTTGAATTATTGTTTTGCTTTTGTCTTGTGCCTTTTCCAACTCTAGGCAACTTCCGCTTGCTGAAATATGAGCCAGGTCTTCAGACTTCACACCCTTGTATTTGCATAAAATGTAACTTGCTTAATTTGTGCGCTCCTTCGCCGGACTACCAAGAGTGCAACACTTGTAGTACAGATTGCTTCGATCTGCTTCCTTGCAGTTCCGAGAGATGTTCTCGAAGTTAAGGCATTTATGGCAACAAGGGAAGTTCCCCAAGGAGGCTACCTGTTTTGATGGCTCTTACCATTCTTATGCAGGCCCCGGGTTTTCTTCGAACCCCATGTTTTGCCGAATCTCCTTGAAGATTTCGGTGTAAGACCTCAGAGCAGGCTTGATCAATAAAGCATCCCTACGCTGCTTGTGCCTCATGCTGAGTTTTCAGTCCTCCCACGTTGCGTCTTCTTCGTCGCCTTATGTTGCATTTTGGTGCATACGAGTTGAATGTCAACATTTATCTCCTCCTCCTCTCCTGTTATCTTAGGCCGATTTAGCTTTTTGTGATGCCGCTTTAGTGGGCGACATGTCGCCCTTCTGTCCTTTACATAGGGAGTTATATAAGCGGACATTTACTTAAGCTTTTGAAGCTCGCTTTCTGCCTTATGCTACCTGTTGCGGTAGTACCCGATTCTGTCAACGAGGACCTCCAGTTGGCCAATCACATTTTGAATGTCCTAATTGACATTTTTTCGAACGTTCGTTGCATTCCTCATAACCTTTAAGACCGCGTTTATATTTCTTGTAGGCCAGCTCGTCCTCAGGTGATGTTTTCTGTTCACTTTCAGCAAGAGGGTCTGATAGCTACTGAGCATCATTCATATCGCTTTCCACAGAGTCCGGTATTTGACTTTCGACAATCCCTGGAGAAATGGCACTTGGGATGGATGTGTCTGGTGCTGCATAGCCTTGGACTGGAGAACCCAGAGCAAGAGTAGTTTCTGTGGACAAGCACATTTGTAGCAAATGCAAAAACACTCAACGGAAGCCTACTTGGCCTTTATCTTCTTGCAGCTCTGGGTAGGCTTAGATAAGTGGAGTCTATTTTGAGGTGGAATCCGCAGCAGTTTTGGCCTGGGGGCAAACATGCGTGCCTCAATAGTTTGTTCAATAGTAGCTGTTGACCCTTCAGTGGCCAAATGTTTCATCACCGTAGAAAGCTAAAGATAAGCGCGTACGAGGTTGCGGCGTCGGGGTTTATATCCCTTTCTCTACTTTCCTCGTTTTGTCTGGCTGCATCATGAGCTTTAAATGGGTACTTTTAGTGACTCGGTCACGCGTCTGGATAACCCACGCAGTTTCTATATATTTTTCTGTATTAAATTCGATGTTTCTCTTCTCCAGTGAGGCCGTTATTTCGAGGGATGAAACCAATGCGTTCGTACCAAACAGAGCCTTGACTGCGCTGGCCAATGAACCCTCATTTGTGGACTCTCCCTCGAATCCCAATAGCAATCACCTGACTTGGCCACTCGAAATGTTTTAACAGTGACTCGTATTTTCTCAGGTGCCAAGTTTTGCTCGATTTCCTTGAGAGCCTCGACGGATGTCCTTCCTCTTTTTGGTTTTATCAGCACATCAACATCGCTGCCCTTCTAACGTTTGATATTGTTCATTGCTTGTTTAGGACTCGTTTAGGCTTGAGGATCTCATTATGTTTTGTATGTTAAACGCTGAGAATTTTTACTGCTTTTTGCTCTGCATTCGAATTTCCCAGCTGGCCGCGGCTCTCTTTAACCTCTTCTCCTGATCCGTCTCAAGGGAAGCTATCTTTTCCTTGAACGTAGAAAGCTACAAAATCCGCATTTCGCGGTAGGTTTTTGGCTTCACCAAACAGTTTATTCAAATCAATCTTGCGATTTCTGTTCAATTTCTTGTCGGCAATTTTAAAATCTAAAAAATAGATAAAACCAATAGTAATAACAATATTTGCCTAACAAAGCTTCAAATTTTTGTAATAAAATTGTAAGCTTAATAATTCTGTGGAAGATACACGACATGTTGTACGTTTATTTGTTTCAGATTCAGTACTTTATCCAGATAGATAGATAATTGAAGTAATCATTATGATGGCACATCAAGAATAATGTTTCACTTTATTCACCTGAATGAAAAGGTGCAACTAGTAATTCAACCTGACTTAGAAATAACTAATAACTGACCTTGTTTTATTTGTTTATTACATATCCATAATTATAGTAAATCAATCTTTTGTTTCACTGATTACATCATTATGCGTGTGAGCGTTTATAAGATTTATTTATGTTAATTTGTGTTATTTACCGGGTCAGCCACTATTGTAACATCTATGCTTTTTTTCAATTCAACTGAACCTAAGTAGACTGGCCTATAAATGGGGCACAGACCCACCATCCCAAAATCGCTTCTACCCAGAAATCCTGGAAATTGTATCCTGCATAATGATTGCCTTCAGCAATGTGCCTGATATCATCTAATTTGGCTGGGACAAGATTGAAACAACACGCAGCCCGACTCCATTTGCAGAGGTGTTTTGTAATCCAAATATTTACGTTGCACTCGGATTCAATCGCACATATCCTGTGCATGTATGTAGTAACGTAATGTCACCGGCAATTATTATTAGATCTGATAGTGGGCAAAGGTACCCATTAAGTTCAGTAGTACGTCTCTGTGTGACGGACGCTCTAGCGCAAAGTCGAATGTGGAAGTAGTGGTCACGCGGGAACATCTACCTGTGAACAGGTGATCAAAGCATATCAAAATCCACCGCAACTTTATGGCACGAATTCATACCGTTGAGTGCTTTATATCGTGTTCGTGCCAACGATACTTGCAATTGTTGAGGAGCTCCACCATTACGACAACCATTTCTTTTGTTGATTGAATCATAGCCAGGAGAGTTAGTCTAGCGTTCAATCGAAACACCTCAATCGTTTAATGCATTGCGTGGAGTACTTATGTATGTATTTCTTCGAAATCCGCTGTTAAATTTCGCTTTAATCACCTGCACAGGTGCAACAGCTGACTCCGCTTGCCTTTGAATGTTTTTCTCCAAATTTCCTCCCCGCTTTTCGCCGATTTCGACTGTTGTGCCGAAATAGTTAATGAAGGTTTGACCGACAAGTCGGAGAAATACTTTTCGGCGACCAAGAAAATTTGAAGACGTTCAACAGTTAGTGCTGCAGCCGCTAGAGCGTGGAGACAACGTGCTCGGGTACCAAAAGCTCAACCGTTTATGCAAGGTGATCGCCAGGTGAAGCTGCAACGAAAGTGCCAATAGTGTTGGTTTCGGTTTCATTGGCCTCAAGTTCGCGAAGAAGAAAGTGATTTAGGTTGCCAACCTTTCGTTGCATAACTGCTCCTCCGCGCAGAACCGCGAAGGCGACCAAAGGCCCATCAGGTGCAATCCGCCAGCTGGAAAGGGATGTGATTTGGGAAGGCTCTTCCCGATATCTGCTCGCACAATCCTATCAAATGTACAAACCCTTTCACAATTGCTCCCTTGAACGACCGGCGAAGCTAATTTGTCCCACAAAGATGGTATCTGTCTTATAATATCCTTCCGCGGTAGTTTGCTGTAATTGATCTAGTTCGATTCGAGTTGTATTGGTGTTATTAGATTATTGTTACGCGACATTTAACGTAATTTTTTTTGGGTGAGCATATTGCAAAGGAAATTTGATGAGACCGCACGTCAGTGCAAGTTATGGGAGAGCGGAAATTCGATGGATATTTTTTCCTATAGGCGAAGTACTTTCACTTTATATTCTGCACTGTCTAGTCAACCGGAACGGAGCGAACCACCGAAGTTAAAAGTTGAAAAGGTCACAGGCACGACTCATGTGGTAGAAGGGCCATTTTCCTAATCCTCAAAGTGTTTCGTGCAGTGATAAAACAAATCTTCACAGTGTGATATTTTAGGCTTTTAATTATTCATTAAGCACCGAGCAAACTCAGTATTGTAGTGGGATATTAAGAAAAAGAAATGGTGCAGTGGACTCTTGTTTCCGCCGGTGTTGGTCTAGTAGCATGCATATCCGGAGCTCTCCTGGGATGGGGATTTTTCCCCTGGATGGTAGAGAAACGAGTTGTGGAAGTAAGTAAACATTTAAAAAAAAAAATCATACGTAAATCAAAAATTACTCAATACATGCCGCCAGCCAAATTCACCTCTCTCATCTCGCATTAATGAGTCTCTAACGAGATGCAAAAGTTTATCTTTTCCGATGTTTTGATTTTATTCGCCTTCCGCAGACATCAAATTTCGAAACATTACACTGCGCGGCTCGAGAAATTGGACAAATGATAAACTATGAACCATAAGGATAGCAAAGTAAAATATTAGGCTTTATATGTTCGTGGAGCCATGCCCAACTTTGGTGAGGACGCAGTTTGGCAACCTGGGGCCATCGTAAGCTTATTCTTTTCCGGGAATTCTATAAGTTAGTGCGATGATTTCGGACAGACAGATAAAAAGATACGATTTCCGACAATCAAGACGCGTCCTCATCTAAGGCAACAACGTTCAGGTGTTCCTGCAAAAACTTATGGTTCTAGCCTGTAGAAAAAACGAGACGAACTTCTTAGTAAAAAAATTTATATTCTCACGATTTATTGCAAACCCCAACTAATCCCAATGGATAGATCCCAACCCAAGACTGATTTGATCTCCCAATGGTATTACCTTTATCAAAACCCTTTTCTGATAGGAGCTGACTGTCTTGTAGATATAGTAAAATAAGAGTATACCAGAAAAGAACTGAGATCTTATCTGAGACCAGATGATTTTGGCAAATTCTTGTAAGAGGTAATTTATGAGAAGTCATAATCAGACCCAAATCTAACGCCTTCGTGTTACAAATGAATTTACTCCAAATCTTATGCTGAAGATGTCTGGGCAGAGAGTAAAGGCTAAATTTGCTGACAATTAATTTTTATAGATACATAATTTTACAGGTTATGATGATATATAATTAACACGGTTTATCGATAAACAATCTTACACTATCCTTTTGGAAAAATTGAATCTACTTGAATGTCGATCCCTTCGATAATTTGTAGCGACTGACTAACAGTTCGTTGTTTCCGCTATCTCAAATATCCTTTTCGTCGTTTATCGCCCCATGTGTGAAATTTTTGGTACAACAACAAAAATTCAACATTACATTTAAATATAAAAAATCTAACAAGTTTCCTGACCGAAAAGCAGTGATTTGAACATTTGGGATGCACCGGGTCGTTCCATTTATTATGGTAATAAAGGTGAGGAATATTCGGTCCTGAAAATGTGAGTTTAAACTTGAATAAAATTGAACACAACAGGAAAGAAAAATGTGGAAATTCCCGCACATGTTCAGTTCACATGAATATTTGTCTAGAAACACAAATTTATATGACAGTTGTTCTAGTACCTGCGGAAAGTTACGAACGATCAATGATGGTGATCTTTACACGTCACTCACTATGTCAGGATTTCAAAAGAAGAGTTGGAATTGATCATATGCTTATAAGAACACACAAGTATGGAGCTTTGCTGAATCAACTACCTTCGCATTTTCAAACGAAAACAGTGTTTATTCTCGAGTTTAGGGCCACAGAGAAGGCAATTATATTATTAGTGATAGATATTCAGGAGCATAGTATCAACCATATATTTCGGCACAAAAGAGGGAGTTCATTGACTTCGCAGAAAAGCAATGGTGCCAAAAGTAATATATCATTTGGCAGAAATGGCAAATGTAGTTCTAGCAACGAAAATTATTCTACTCGGCCTCGATAATGGTATCTCATTCATATTTCTCGCTCCCATCAGTTTAATGGGGATTCCTGAGCTCAAGTGTGATTGTCACTTCCTCCTTATGGGCAACGATGAACACTAGATCTGTTTCGTCAGCTAGTTACGCTTTTCCACAAGAATTTCTACATCTAAGGTTTCTATTCACCTGAGATTTTCGGATTCTCTATTTGTCTGTGATTTAAGTGGCTTCTGCCTAAGAGATCCGGAAGATCTCGGGCAACTATCAATTGTAAGTTCTATTTTAAATCGGTGATAGTTCATACTAATTGTCTGCATCGTCAACAATGGGTTCCAGTGTGCTTTATTGGGTAAGTTGACATTGTTGACCTAATTTACTGTTGACATACATTTTTCGATCTGCATGGAGTTGGCACATTGCTGCTCAACCACAAATGAAATGGGAACGTGGTATGCACGACCGCAGTAGCACGTCATAGCTCCACTGAAAAATCATCCCCTGGTATGTTAACAGTAGTAAATCCCAATTGTTAAGTAGTCAAATCTCGTGGATGGCATGATAAGAGATTCATCTAAATTGGCAACAACCTAGCCATGCCGAAGTGCTGCATCCTACGAGAGTCCTAATTTTTGCACTAATCTTACTTCTAGTTCTTCATTTTTCTACCTGTTTTTTCTCCTTAAAATCTACTTTTACACGCGCAAAGCTAAGAAATGTAGTTCTGTTTATGGAGCAACACTTCAAATGAAGTAATATAATCGAAGCCGAAGGAAACATATCACAGAACACTTTAGTTCAAGGATAATCAGATCATTTGACTAATCGTGGACTGCTTTTGCTCTATCTTAATGATTAGTACTTTCAATGTCTGGCTGCAAGAAGTGGTCATCTAAAGCACTGCAAAATAAAAAGACTGTAACTCATACATACTCAATAAACTTCATAATAATATACATAATATGCATCATATATATGCCATAACTCAAAATAACTCATCGTCGACCTACCCTCTTCTATGAGTACTGGCAAAGTGCAGGTTGAAACGGATCAAAAAGCTTGCTGACGTTATCTGTAAGGACTAATATCTGCATGGTAGAATGGACAAAAAGCAGGGTATGCAATCACAATTCCGGAATTGCTGGGTACGGTTCAACCACAAGAGCCGGACAACGATACCGCTTGACGATTGGTCTCGCGGTTGACAGTTGATTTCAAAAATGTTTTTCATTCCACGGGATGCTCGAATTGCCTGGATTTGCTGAAAACCTTCCATATTATTGAATATCCAATGTGAATTTGTTGGGATCCTTCTTTTTGATAAACTTTCAGGGAGAATTCGCTGTTTTGCCTAGTGCCCTTAGGCCAGATCAATGGAGGATATCCACTGAAGGATATCCACTGGAGGACATCCACTGGAGGATATACACTGGAGGATATACACTGGAGGATATCCACTGGAGGATATACACTGGAGGATATCCACAAGGCTAATAAAAAGTGAAACTCATTATATCCTCGATGTATTGGCTACTTGGATGACAATGTAACTCCTGTTGCTAGAAGTATCAGGACAACGAGAAAAATTTAGAATAGGTGCGTTAGCGCTGAATGACCACCCGACCACTCCATCATTTAGGCTCTTATTTGGGAAAACCGAAATGATATACCTCACAAAAATGAATTTCTAGATTAAAATCAATGAGCTCCGAATAAGTGCTCGTTGAATTGAATTCAGGATCCGTTTTGCATATGATAGGATGCAAAAATTTTAACTAGCAAATTAAGATAATGGATGAACTTGCTTTGTAACTGTCGCATTGGATTACAATCAACTAATTTAGGACCAATTTTACAAGATGTGAAATATTAATGGGTACCGCATAGAACGTGCTAAAGAACTGGTCAAATGTATGGTATGGTATCCTCACGAAGAAGTTGCATCGAATATGGTTGACATTAGTGCGGGAAGGGGGTTGCCGACTACATCTGCATACACTCAGTGCTGGAGATTGCAGCAGATATTTAAAAAGATATTTAAAAGATATCCTATTAAGCTAAGAAATGCTCTGTAACAGGGTCAATTGTAATGGTGTAGCTGATTTACTGAGAAAACACACATTTAAGGCATAAGCGGAAGCAAAAATAGCGAAAACACTCCTGGAGGTCTTCTGGCAGGCGGAGGCAGAAAAATCATATATACACCAGCATTTGCGTTCATTCTTAAAAACTTCAACAGAAGTATTCTTGTTAAGTGGCAGAATGCAAGAAAATATACCATTCTAAAAAAACGGATTTTTTGGGTTGAATTATAAATTTATGTTTTTATTTTATTTAAGACTGTATTTATATTATAACTTATTAAATCATATTAAATTTCTTTAAAAAAAAATATCTAATTGCTGTTTTGCATTCAGTGGGTGACATTAACTTGCACTCAACGGAAATGATCAGAAATGGACCATACGACTCATCATGGCTCTGTGGTCTGCTCACGATCTAGGATATAGTTGCAGTTTTTCCTTGCTGACAAAGCTCTGAGGGGTAAAAAAACATTCTCTCATATTCTGCATCAGAGCGCAACTACTAAAAAGCACTGAGACTTCGAAAAAAAATCCTAATCTAACGGTACTTGCCTGAAATTTGAGATATACAATGGTATTTGTAAGCAAAACTTGTTAGAGATAGGAGATAAATTCGAAAGGGTGATCAGATGCACATTAATTATTTCTTAAATTCTGAAAACAAGCACAATTACTCGAGCTATTCCACTGAAGAAAAGTATTTTCACAGACATTAAATATTATAAATCTTGCCATCACGCTCTTTCCCTCAACTCTCCTACGCAAATTGATTTATAAGCTCTCTATCTTGCAAAGCTCGGTTTATTTGCTACATGAGATATTCTTATCTCTTTCGTCATAAAGCTCCTCCAAAGTATGAGCACTTGGTGTAGTTACGCAATGTTATGCATAATGGGGACACACTCACACAATTCTGTTATTTTTGGGTTCATATTTTACAGAAATGAGAAAGATCATCATCATGCTCTTCATGTAAGTGATAAAACTGTGATGGGCGTTTTTTATATACTCGGAAATATATCTCCGAACAGTTTGATTGGAGAACACGCAGAACCTTTGACCAATGGTAACATTTTTTGAAGTTTTTGGTGGATCAATTTATCCATTTTCACTTTGAACTTATAATATTGGAACATAGGACAAGTTCAAGCTGAGAGCGAAAATGATAAAAACGTAATTATAACCAGACGACATTCACCCAGCTGGTAGTGCCAATCGATGCGTCCCGGCCTGTGAGTTGGCACCTGACGAGAAGCGGCAGGGACGCGTGTTCGAAACCAGCTTGAGCTCTTTCCACCTTTCTTTGCAATGGTAACATGTTGGAATTTTCGATTGACTATTCAATCGAAAATGACTCAAAACAGTATATTTCACACGGTGGAGAGTATCAAAAGAAAGAAGTCCCAATTCCTTCAATCTCTCACCAAATTTCTACCCACAACAAGAGGAATCTCTTCAGCTTGAAAGGAGTTTAGGGCTTAAAAATTGAGGCTTACTCTGAAGTATGGCGTCAAAAGATTTAGGTCTAAGGTCTAATAACGTTTAGCATGATGTTAGGTGGAAAATTAGAAGTCGTATATTCTGAGGATAGTAAGCATTCACATTGTGCCAAAAAAGCAAAGTGTCTCAGCTCCTCATGCGAAATCTACTGGCTTTTGCTTATCTGATTTAGATGCAACTTAAAGCATTGTTTACTATATCGTTACGCAGTTCAGTAAATGATGAATAAAATGATCAACATGGAGTCAGAACAGAAATATAATCCTATAAAGCACGCATGGAACTTCTGAAATCTTCTGAAAATGAACCTACTGCAGCAAAACAGAGGTTTACCCAAACATTCAGCTTCAACAAAAAGGATATAGCAAGAGCAGCAACAAAAAGAGGTTCCCCGAAGCCCAGTATAACCGCTTAAATTTGTGGGTAATTGGTTGAATTGGGAGCAAAAATGGAGAAACCCTTTTTTACCCTTTATGAATCCGACATCTAGGACATACAAGACAACATACGACAGGCCTACCTATGAATTATATTAGTGACATTGGATTGGATAGGTTGATACGCCGGGGAGCAATACAGAAAACAAAAACACCATTGTCCTCTCGACTGAAGCTAAAAAGGAGCAAGTTTCAAGGATATTTGGGAAATTCCTGATAGGAAAATAAATCAGTGATATTTTTTGACATACAAAGGGTCCAGTTTTTGTACGGAGCAGGAACTATAATTATTAAACTCACTTAGATCAGACTGTAGACCAGAAATTTCAAATATTTTGAATTTAGTTATCGGCATGTTTAATTGTACTTACAACCTGAAAAATGTCTTCGATTTGAAATCATCACCAGCTTTTCGAAACGAATTGACCCGATTGAACATCTTCATTTCCAAGTAATTCTTCCTTTGAACTTCGAGGATTAACGAGTTATATTTGATGCTCTTATGTTTTAGGACCTGTCGAGTTTTTCCGAGACCTACTTTACCTCATTTTCTTGCATGTCCGGCAAAACTTATAGTGGCTATAGTTGGCCAAATACCGGTTAAATTTGGCTAAACCACAATGGCGTCATCGCCATCATCGTCACTCAATAAGTGTGAAAGTGTAGCTTTCCCACACTACCGTAACACATGTGATCAGAAGAGTTTGAAATATGTGTAACTGCATCGTAATCTGGCGAAGCCGCATTGGAATACAATTTCATATGTGTGGTAGGGCTTACCATTGGAATTTTGTTTTCATGCCGCCACATTGTTTGTTATTCGTATGTAGAATCATGTGTGCTCGAATGGCGGTTAAATTCAATTAAAAGTTGCTTGAGGGAAGTTGGAAAAATTCGCGGCATGACTAGAAACTACTCGATGAAAGCCTGGCATTCGAGCCCACACTAAACTATTGCTCCCCCACTAATGGCTACCAAAAAAAAATAAATCGTAGTAGCGCAATAGTTGGATGCCAGATAACTTTGATTTTCATGCGAGTGTTATGATGTAAATGCTGTAAGTCGAGATGAGATAATTTTATCCACCGAGGAAATCACATGATAGTTTGTTTGATAGTGAATTTTAATTTCCTGCCAAATTCCGTTGGATATTTTCTGAATTTCCGTATTTAGTGAGTCAACAGAATAAGGATTTAAGGATTGTGGCTAATGTTTTCAATGGTTTCAATATTATATTTCAATTCATCAGACATTATCTCTATTTGAAATTTTCCAACGGCAATTTTTATCGTTTTTCATGTACCTTGTGCAGAAGTGATTTGAGCTTTCATAAACTCAACGTCTGTTTGTGATTACTATGATCGAGTCAAACGAAACCATTGTAAAAATTACAGCGACCAAATTAGGAACAAATAGCCTCCATTAGTGATTTACACAGCATTCAAAGTGTCCCATCAAGTTTTAATGTTTTATTACAAAATTAAAATGTTGCTTGGCAAACAAACAACTGAGCTATTCAATATTTCAAGCATATAATTAGTAGTCGCATCGAAGAAATGTGACCATAGACGAAATTTTTTTTTGTGAAATCGTGCCTAGGCATAAAAATTATAGTTGCAAAAATGAAGCACCCTTGACCTGTTTATATTTATTATAATGATATATTTTGTAATATCCCATAGCCATTAAAAATTAGATAATAACCAGCTTGTTAATTATTCATTGACAGGTTATACAGGAACTGTAACAATAATTTATAGAATTCAAATTAATATGTTTGTATCATAAGGTCTGGTTGCTTCAACCATGAACTTTGAACTTGTCTAAATGATCTTAAAATTAAATTTTAAAACAAATTTTTTTTTGTGTTGTATCTTTCTTATATCCCGCTTGGTAACGTAGACTAATAAAAGACAGTCATCGACGTTTCGGAAGCAAAATACTTCCTTAATTAATTTTTTTTTTCAAACGTACAAACTTCAAACTAGAATTCTTTAATGTGTGTTCAATAAGTAGAAATTATTCAATTCGCAAAGGTCCTTAACCATAGCAGCCAGGACTGCGCTATTCATATTGAACGCAGGCCACAACCTCATTTTCTGTGGATGGAGTTGCCTTGGAACCATAGCTTATGTGATCTCCGCTTCAGAGAGCCTAGCACAAAGGTATAAAAAGAGAGAGTGCTAGAAGATTAAAAGTGATCCACGACGATGCTTCCCAAAGTCCATGCGCTTAGTTTTCTGCACTCCCGTGGAATACTGGAAAAGCGGATACTGAAAGGATTGTTAAAGGACTAATGGCATGATCATCACTGACGGAAGCTACGCCGAGCAGCGGAGGGCCTGCGGCAAAAGATGTGGTGAACTCGACTATGAGAATCATTCGGTCCACCTGCGAGTCTTCCATGCCGCTATAAAGGCCCCGGCATGGCGAAGCCCAAGTATACTGGTGATCACCGCGAATCGCCGAAAAACGACGGGAGTCTAACTGGGAGGCCCAACGAGAAAGGATTTAAAAAGGGGCAAGTATCCGAACAACAGCTCATAAGTCGCTTCGAATATATCTCCTGTGTCCCATCAACAACGGCAAAGCCATCCGTTGGCAAAACCAGGTGGGCGAGGGAACATGGATTCACGGCTATGAACTGGTGATACGCAATCTCTGTACTCAAAGATCACCTCCCTCAAAGGAGACAGAAAAAATGAACGAAATTGTGCGGGCTCTTTTCCCTATCCGTCACACCATGATCGAGGTCTTACATGGAAGATGGAATTGGAGAAGTCTTGTCCATGAAGGCAACAAAGACTCTAGGGCCAAATGGAATTCTAGCTAAGTTGCTTTAGGTGGTCTTTAACTTTAAGCCTAACCTACCCCTTAGTACGTTCAACTAATGCCTGCGCGAAGGGATGATTCCAGGGTGTTGGAAGGTGGCAGAGACCTATCTCCACCGCAGTACGGCTTCAGAGCAGGTTGCTCCACCATCAATGCATTTGAAGAAGTGGTGATCGCAGCCCAATCTGCAGAGGAGCACAGCAGTTCCACACAATGTATTGTCCGGTAATTACTCTGGATGTCAGAAATGCATTTAACTGCACCTTGAAATCAGCGCTTGAAAACCACTTTCAAGTCCCAGAATATCTGAGGCAGAATCTTAGGAGCAACTCCACGACATGACAAAAGGTGGCAAAAAGATGATACTTACCTCAGGGGTCGCTCAGGACTCCATCCTCACGCTGTACTTTCGAAGCATCTCCGCTGACACACTATTGCGGGATGAGCTACCAGAAGAGTAGCCTGACAAGCGCTTGTCGCGGCGCAAGACGCTGGACGCGCAGTCGATCATGCGCAACATGCTAATGTTGCTAGTAAGAGACTGGATGACCGCTCACAGCTGGCACGGCTTGCTTCAGGCTAACACCGGAAAAACCTAGTGGTCATCCTGATAGGAGAATCTCCAGTGTAAGGCTTATCAATTTTGAAAAGTCCAAGGCCCTATCCCCGGTAAGTTCCATTAGCCTTTCTTTCGCCTGCAAATAATTGCTTAGAGAAATTTCGATTTCAGAAGCAACATGCAGGATATTGCTTTGCTAAAAAATTCAATTAATTTTTGATGAAGACAATTCCAATTGAGTTGGTTCTACTTCCAAACCGTTACCTATACTTTCCACGTTCCACAATGGTGAAGCGACACCAAATGGATTGTAAAAACCTTGAAACGCTTAAGAATATGAGAGCAAAAATAACAACGCAGAAAATAAGAATGAAAGGCCTCGCGCAAAGCGTAAGGACATACGAAGGTACGTTATTAAGTTCAAGGTATGAAGGAGTAACTCATTATCACATTGTTTCTTAATCGGGTCAGTAGTCCTTGATTTATCGTCGACCAAACATTTCAATCTTGATGTAAGTGAGAAATATAGAAAAAATCGAGCACCGCATCGATTTTTTCATAGAAAAATTTAACAGCGCATCGTTATTAAGTTCCTTACCAAGCAAGGAAAGTCAGTTGAAACTGTACTGGAAGAGATGGAATCCATTTACGAGGACTGTGGTCCGAGTGTAATCATGGTTCAAAAGAGGCAGAGTCTCTTCAAAGAAGGCATAGGGCTGATTTGAAGACGATCCACAGCCCGGAAGACCGATCGAACTAACTACTCCGGAAATGATTCAAAAAGTCGAAAAATTAATACTGAAAGATGCTAGACTAAATCAAAAACAGCTTGTAGAAATGTTTTGATTATCTCCACAACATCTTGGAATGTCAAAAGTCAGCGCTAGACGGGTGCCCCGAACGCTCATGTCACCTCAAAAAAACGCTGCATACAGTGTTCCCGCGCCTTTTTGGACTTCTGGCGGTAAGACAAAAACAGACTTTTGAACCAATTTGTTACTGGAGACGATACTTGTGTTCATCACTATCAACTTCAATCTAAACAGGACTCTATGCAGTGGCACAAAAAGAGCACATCACTACCAGCTGGTAAAATCATGGCGACAGTCTTTTGGGACTCAGAAGGGATATTGGTGATATATAATATAGATGTAAGCGTCTTCATGATCGGAGAATACTACACTTTAATTAAAGAAAGATCGAAAGAATTTATCGAAAGAAAAAGAAGCTAAAAATGTCCAAAGGTGTCCCCCTTCTACACTACAACGAGCGTTTTCACAAGTACTGCACAACAATGGCTACCCTGCACAAAGTGGGTTTCAGTATTTTGTATCACCCACCTTAGAGTTTTGAACCAGCTACCAGTGATTGTTATCTGTACCTAAAGGAAAAATTCGGTAATTTAACTAACTCCAACTATGACCACACAAATTTGTCGTCAAATGTCGTCTATGGATATGGATAAATATGTTGTCAAAATTTCAGAAAGTTCGATAGAGTCATTTTGGAAAAGTCGTTGAGTAATTGTCCAAAAAAGTTCATTTTTGAGAAAAATGCATTTGGAAATATTTAAACATACAAATTATAAAAGAAAAAACTAATGATAACTCCGATCAGCAATATCAGCCCCACACGGTTCGAAGCTAAGGCCAGGTTCTCAGGGTGACAGGGGAGGTGTTTAGAGGGTTACCCAGAAGCATCAGAGGTCTGGGAATCACACACTCAGGGCGTAAATAGCTTTCGATTTTCCACCAGTAAAAAATATACATATAGACAGCTCTATCTAAGATACCTGGAAATTTTTACAAAAACTCTTTTTTCAATTCTGGAGCCCCTCAAACTTAGGCGAGCTCTAGAACGTTTCAAAAGGCCTCCACTGCAGGCCCAATTTTATTGTTCAAACCCTCCATAATTTTTTAAATAAGTGTGAAACCTTCGCTAAAGACACTTGCAGCTATTTGTGCTGCAATTTCAACGATTATTCGTCCTGAAAATATGGGTTTCGGTCTCATTGACTAGACGCAGTTATTGAAAAACACCTTTCTGCCAAAGTATCTTTCCAACAATTGATCCTTCGTCAAGTCCTCGATCATGGATTTTAATAGTCTCTTGAGCTTCGTTGGAAAAAGGAGGGTGATCCTTGAATCCTCCTAGGGAATTGGTGACTTTATATTGGTGTTCGTACCTAGAATCGGAAACTGCGCGACTGTGTGTATGCTGCGGCGCGTGGTCCGCTGAGAGTTTGTCGGAGTTCTAAGTACACAATCAATATTTTTTTTTTTCAAAATTAACAAAATTGTGGCCGCTTAAGATAAAGCTTTCATCTATACTTTGGCCGTTTGAGATCACGATTTTCATTTATGTTTCGAAAAACAAACGTCTGGATTTTCCAGATTAAAACTCAAAAAAAAAACTCAGATAAAAACTCAAAGAAACTTAGACTGTGGTTCTTAGGGGTTGCCCGGAAGTTAATATGCTGTTGGGGAAAAAAGCGATACCTCAAACATTTTCATTTGCTGAGGTTTCATTTCTTTTTTCTGGTTAAAATTATCTTGAATACTTTCTTGAAGGACATACAATTTGCTGTGGAAAATACTTCAGCAGTTACTGAAGGTTAGGGACCGTTCAAGTACTACGTAACGCAATTTTTGAAGATTTCTGACCCTCCCTCTCCCCTGTGTAACGCGCCATAACGTTTTTCTGTACCATAGTATAATATAAGTATAACCCCTGTAACGCATCTTAACGTTTAACAAGACCCCCCTCCACCCAAATTGCGTTACGTAATACTTGAACGCCCCCTTATGGCTCCAAATTTTTTGATATAGACATGATTGAAAAGAACGCAGTAGGGTCACAAGATACTAGGTTCAGATTATCTAAATCATTTCTAATGCCTCCATAATTAAAGTCAAGTCCATTTGTGATTACCATCATTCAAGAGACAGATACAGAAACTCTATCTAAAGAGTAATGATAACATCCAATTTAGTGATAGATATTTAACAATTCCTTTACTTGATCATAGTTTTCTATTTAATTTGTGTCTTAATCCAAAATAGCGATTAGTTCACGAATTACACTTATACCAATTAAACCGAACAAAGCAATTACGAGTGTAGTATTAACGTAACACAGATATTAACAATTTGTTTTTTGTTCTAGGACTCATTAACATTAGGTTCCAATACCGAGTAATTATGATTCTGTTTTAATGTAAAACACATGTAAACGTTTCTTCAAATCAATTATTCCTGTTCATGGACACTTGAAAATTGATTGTGTGTGCTTGCGCACCTTCATGCATAGATTAATGCATTCACGAACAGGAGACAACCAATTAATTTTCAATTAATTACGTAGAAAAAAGGCAAGCGTTAGCTTGACTCATGGAATTTTAAATTTTAATTTTTTAAGTACGCGTTTTACAAGTGAGTAAATGATATGCACTTAATGCCACTGAGGCTACCTCATGAGCACTTGGCACGCTACTCATATTCGAATTTGTAAATAAAAACAAAAGACCAACTCCTTCAGATAGTGATGTTGCGATGTGTTATAAAACGTTATAAGGTAGTAGGCACATTCATGAACAAAAGCAACACTTATCACATATAACATATCAAATTGATGCATATCACTTAGAAAATTACATTGGATAAACGCTTTCTTGTCTAAGACAACGAGTCTGGAGGCTTGAGAAGTTTTTTGAGACCTGAATAAATTTAAGAGTAATCGGCTTTAATTCAGCGGCGCCAAAACGAAAGAAATAATTTAGATGCAAAAAAAGTTTTACCTTTAAGTAGAAAGAATGGAAAAAAGTCTGAAAAAAAAGAAACAGAAAAAATATCATGTTTTCGCCAGAGGATATCTGATCAATATTTTTGAGTATTATTACATGATCATTATAAAGTGGAACTATAGGTAGAACTCCTTAAGTTATTATATCAGTTTTCCCAATGAGTTAAACCCTACACAAAAGCTTAACCTTCGGCATACAACGTGAAAAAAACCTCTCTTCCATACAACGTGGGGTTGGATTCATCCCATAAAATATTGTTTCTATTCTGTGCATGTATTGAACGGAACGTGCTCAACCATAGTTTTTTTTTGTTCACTGTATTTATAAACTAATTTGAAATGCTATTAATCAACATTGATTGGAAAAAAAAAACACAAAACTTGCATAGTTCGTGCTAAAAATCAACTGTAATAATCAAACATTTTCTTTTTTAAATGTAAAAATATATAATTTTTATTTCTTTATATTAAATTACACATACTTGGCTTTATTGAAATAAGTACAACCAGATCTTGACGTCAATAAAACAAAGATAACTTGCTCCTTAAATCAATACAATTTTGGCTCAGTAGTTTCGAAAGATACATATAGGAGCATTACAGCTGAAGCAGCCATGCCAGTCTTCCTGTCTTTGTTCCTTGGACAGAATGAACATTTTTGTGATCTTGTTGGTTGCTTCGGTGCTGGTCACGGGACTTGTTCATTCAAAATTTAATGCACGTGTCTTCTTATATCTCGTGGCATATGAACATTGTCTTTCCTTTTCCTGATATGGTCTTCAAGCAATGATAGTCCCAAGCGCTTGATAAGTTCCCTTCTAAAGTTGGGCTTATTCTTCTCAATACCGTTGTTTGTTTGATACACGGTGAAAAAAATTATACGAGCATGGCGTAATAGTGAGAAAAAAACAGTTAGAGGCCAGCGTTTACTGTCACGGGAAACATCATACGTTCGAGCCAATTCATCGAGGACAGCAACGCCACTTTTTGTCGAGTAATAAAATGTTATAAAAGCCGGTTTTCTTTGGTCACCCGTATCTGGATCTACCTCAATATCATGATGTAAGGAAAACATTATATTTACGCACTTTCTTGGCTTTGGTACGTAAGATACAATGGCAATATCGTTTTGAAATCAAAAAAAAGAGCAGAATCTTTCTTCACGTTTAACCTTGAATTAAGGTGGAAGGCACGCTTTGTTTGGTCTTAGTGTACCAACAGCAGTCAATTTATGGCTCTGGACCAAATTTTCGGCCACTTTGTAGCTCATGAAGATGTTATGCATGGTGATGATTTTTCCATATCATGATACACATCTCACACCAAACGATCCACTACATCAAACGGCTTATTACTACTTTCATATACGCTATTGTACATTGTTTCGCACAGTAAATTTCCAAATTCAATATACAAAACGTTTCGGCATATTCTGCCAGTTTGGAAGGGATAAATTGATGAAAAGAGCATTTTCCTCGAGAACTTTCCAGTTCTTCATCAATCGTCAGACGGTGAATAGGCATCCTGGAGAGTTTTAACAAACCTGGTGCCGAGCGATCTATACTAGCTCTTGTCGTTCGATTGATGTATCAATGAGTCTCAAACGGTTGAGGACGAATTAAAATCTTTGTCTAGACATCGTTTGTCTAAATATTTCAGTACTCCCTTTACTCCACAAATCGATAAGACATTATCAGCCGGACCTAGATAAGCCTGCCAAAAACAAAAGTTCAAAAACGGCTTTCAATTCTTCTTTGTCAATTTTTTCGTATGGCAAAGTGGAAGGATTGTTAAGTAAACTTAAACAAAATCTTCTGGTTTGTATATTTCAAAACAATCCCACAATTTCTTTTACAAAAAAAATCTCGAAACATTCCACTCGGGTTTTCTTGTCTCAAGCTATTCTTAAATAAATTAAATAACAATTATTCCTTATCCTGATAATTCCTGGTGTATGAGAATTCCCGCAAGGTTTGCAATGAAATACTTGTGCATGGTTAAAAGCAGGTAAACAACGCCATAACGTGAGCACAAACAGCAACAACACCTCAAACAAACTCCAAATCGAGCGAGATAACACTTACACAAGAAGTAGAATTTTATGTGTGTTGGTAAATTATTGGTCATTATTTTGCTTATGAAGAGAATAACCCTCACCACGCTTAAGCGAAAATGCATTACAAATAATAATCCGCTATTACTTTCTCTATTTTTTTTTTTCTACAAAAGTCCACCTGGGAGTGTTCTCACTGTTTTATTCTCCACGCTATGATTTAACATACTATATCCGCCATCTTACCTTTTTACAGCTACTTTCGACGTCTGCCCAACTTTCCGTTCAGAGCGCCTGTAGGCCGCCAATGAAGGAGATTTCTCTATAGGAGTGGTTTTTGTCTGAAGCTAATGCGATAGAACAGTCCTACTCCATTCTATAAGGACTTTTTTGCGTCCATCTTTGACTTAGCTCGACATCATTAATTGTGTTGGTACGTTATTGATAAAAGGATGACAGAGATCAGCTGGAGTATGAGTTACAAAGAGCTTGTCAATTAAGCATTCTTGCTTCATTCCTGTTAGTGAACGCTCACCGTAACCTAACACAACACTCGAGTTTGTTCAGTCATTCTTTAATTGATCTGAGACTTGGCTATGTGTCATCATTGTCTTCATCTCGGATTTAGAGGATTTCCATGGTTCTGTTCGAAAATTCGTCTATCTTGTATTCAAATAGCTTCAGAATTCTATCTTGTATGTACTTTTTAGCTGTATCAAAACTTTCAGCTTTGTTAAAACTTGAGTATTGTGTATGTTCATGCTCCGAACATACCATGGATCTCGGCAAATACACAGTATGGCTCTATTTTGCAGGGAATGAGGCGCTGCTTTGTAACTCGTCGCTGTTTGACAGTCAGCGGTACTGCCGTATATGACTGTCAGTATGAGAAGACGATGAGAATGTTTTTCTTAACTTTAAGTGACCATATACGAGGAGAGGATGTAGGGAGGAAAGCATGCCTATGTTGTGTGTTCTTGTGATTTGGCTCGGGTCTTCGCTTTATTTGTCTCAATTTTCCATTTATGGAAGTATTCTCGCCTTGTTTCTATTGAGTATTGCAGTTTTGAAGTAATGATGTCTGCTTGTCTTCGAACGTAGTATATGACGGAGATCAGTACTTAACCTTTATATTTATATCCTGTCTGGAACCTGTTTCGGTTACAAATACTCATTTATCATGAAAATTTCGTTAGAATCCCATCGAAACGGAAGTTTTTACGCCTTACAAAAAATAAGTGGTTGTAACGATATGACAAAACGACGTTCGTGCTCAAATACACAAGTTGCGATTAACTTCGTGTCAGTTATCCTCCAGTTTAGCTCCATTTCAGGATCGAAGATAATCCACAAGTTGCTCTACGCCCGTCAAATGTGGTTGATTTTTGCGTTTGTTCGAAGTATTAGCGTTGTTTTCTTACGCCCTACATTTCTCACGATTCTCTTTCTGACTGTATTCAACCGAAACAAGAAGAGTTTTACCCGGATTGATATATTTTCTTTCATTTTTGCGTAAAACATGAGTACCACCCTCAAAACTTTTGGCAAAAATTGTAGTACGAATACCAAACTTCTTATGCTTTTTTTCTGCCTGAGCGTAGTCGACAGAGATTGTGTAGGTATGTTACGGTTTTGCAATGACGAAGCGATATCCGTGGGTTGAGTACTTCAAGTAATAAAATTATAGCGTTTTAGTCAAGAGCGCTAACCGGGAAAGTCCGGTCCGGGAAGGCTTTACAAAGATAGAGACACAAATACCGCATGTAACTAAAAAAAGAGCTTTACTAAATAGAGAGCTTAAAAACGAATTAACGTAGGAGAGTGGAGGGATGGCAATGGCTAGTTTCCTAATCTCAAATACATTTAGGAAAAATTTTTCTAGTGAGTGCGCATCCCTCCGGATTATCGTCTTTATGTACTATCTCTAACAATTTTTGCTTACGAATCCCAAACCTCTGGTACATAAACGTAGTATACTGTAGATCAAGAGTTTGGTCGAAGTAGTAAAGCTTTTTAGTCGTGGTTTCAATCATCTCTGGGTCAGTCGCCTTGCAATCCAACTCCGTTTCGATTAGGAAGCTGATCTCCAAATAGGCGAACACTTGAAAAATTTTCCATTGAATCGGGAGGGACTGATGGCATTTTACAAGGCTCAATATAGAAATGTCAGAACCACAAGAGAGAAACATTATATCCGGTATATCCAGACATCTTTCTAAGTTCCAAGAGGACAATAGCAATTAAAAGTTGACTCGCAGGGCTTGCATATACGAGGGCCGGCTGAAAAGTTATGAGCCTAACATATTAAAACACGAGATAGAAATTCAAAAAAAATTTATTTTTCAATGTAGTCCCCGTCGAGTTCAATACATTTTTCACAGCGTTTATATAAAGCCTGTAACCCATCCAAAAAATATTTTTCGTTTTTTTCCTCAAAATGCTTGTCAACTGCCACCTTTAATTCATCTTCACCTCCAAATCTTTTCCCCCGCAGTTCCTTCTTTAAATTACTAAAAAGAAAGAAGTCGCTGGCAGCCTGCAAACTCCTTCCAAGTTGTCCCTTCAGATGTCCAAAAACTCGTGTGATGTTTGAACTCGCCGCTACTTGTCAAGGGGCGTGAGCATTTTTGGAACCCAACGCGCACTCACTTTTCTCATGTTCAAATGAGTGTGCAAAATGTCACCAATTCGTTCCTTACTAATGTTCAACTCCTGAGCTATCTGCCATATTTTTATTCTTCGATCGTCCAATACCAATTCCTTGACTTTGGCGATGTTATCATCCGTGCTGTGCTTATCATACTGCTGTGTTTGGGCGGCCTGAGCGCGGGTCGTCTTCTAATGATTCTCGTCCCTGGTGGAATAGTCGAGCCCAGTCGAGATTCTCCGTAAACCTCAGACATTTCGTCAAAAATTTCCTTAGCCATTTTTCTTTTCTTCGCAAGGAACTTTATGACGGCGCGGTACTCCAATTTCCTTAAGTGCAGCGATGAGTATTGGACAAGTATTGGACTGACAGGAAAAATTTCTTTTATGTGCCTTCAATCATAGATTTTCTATTTCGATCCTTAACTAAAACATCAACCAAGAATAGAAAAACAAGTATTCATCAAAGCGCTAGAAAGTCAAATTTTCCAACTTTGCACGTCAGTTTTGAGAGACCCTTTTCCGTGTTGCTGAGGTAGTTTTTGCAATCTTCTAAGGTACACTTTGTTGAATGTTTAGACAAGAGGGCTACTGTTATGGCCCTTTACTACGCGACCCAAATGTGCAAATTTCTCGAGACCATTAAATGAAAAAAGAGCGTCAGGCTGCGTGTAAGAGTTCTGTTTCATCAAGACAATCATTGTTACAAGCGTAGCTAACGTTACGACGTCTATCATCTGGAAGATGAATTTGGAAGCAGACTTTGAAATGCTCAAACATCCTCCCTTGTTCTTAGATCCTTGTGATTAGTTGCTGTTTCTTCGCCTTAAAGAAATTATGGTCGTATTAACGGCAGCTCCCTTAAAGATTAATCTTGGTTCAGAAAATAATGGAGTGAATGTTTAGACTTGTCAGGAGTCTTCAATGAGAAGTTGGTCACCTTGGTGTGAACAAGACCCTGACGAAGGTGCGAGAAAGATTCAATGGGCTCCACGTGTGTCAGTGGGTGTCTTAGGTGCAAAATATGTCCTTGCGTTTAAGGCCAGAATCGAAGAACGAGAGTACAATAACAGGCCTGTAACGTGAGAGTACCATTAGAGAAAAATGCCGTGGATATCGCAGGACTCTTTTGTGAGTCTGAATGTGTAAATCGGTTTACACTGATGGCAACTGATTACTTCAGTAAGTGGCCTGAAGTGCATCCCAATTCTGAACCAGGAGGCAACTAGCGAAGTCGAACGACACTGGTGTCAGAAGTGAGGCAATTCTTGCGAAAGTGAACACAATCGAACACTTTAATTAAAAAAAATAATTGAAAATGAACTTGTGAACAGTGAAACTATAAAAAAACAAATCGTAAATTATTGTGGACATTTCTGTGATGTGAACTTCAAATCAAAGCATGGTCGAAATGCCGCGCGAAATCAACGCACTTAGATAAGCGCAAGAACTGGTGGAAATCTTCTAGCAGTGCATCTACCAGCTCACTCCGGTGCGCTATCTCACAGGAGAAGAGTAAATCTAGGAAGCTTCTATCTAGTTGACAAAATTGAGATAGACTCTATAAAAGTATGAACGGACGTCTGAAACGAACGAAACGAAGGCATATCATAAACTTTCTTTAGAGATTAATCTTCATCAGATGATCTAGGTTCACTGCTGGAGGTGTCCTTTGTCCAAAGAAAAATTTTGAAGGTTGACATGCAGTACTCCCGGCACACAATCTTAACAATGTTCATCGTTTTTCATCTCCTTTATCCTTACCGTTGATCACCATACTCATCGGTATCCTTAAAGTCTCTGTTTAAGTGAAAATAGATTCATTCTGGCTTTCTGTTTGCGTTGTGTAACCCATGATGCATTTTTTTTTTTGTAATAATTTACATAAAGTTATTTCCTTTTTTTCGTTTCATTTCAAGCTGAAACGATTGTTTTGATTAAATCTCGCAACTTTGTTTGTTGATCATTCATATTTATTTCCACTGCTCCATCAAAACACATGTTCGCAGCATCACAGTATATTTATGTAAATTAATTGCTTGCTAGATCAATAAACTGGTACACAGCTCTCGGAAGTCCATATGTGTAATTATTGTTGAGTAAATCAACAGTTGTCGAAATGTTGACATTAATTCTATCTAATACAACACACATGCAGGTGTGTGAAGCTTATAGTTTTGCGAATGACCTATTAAATAGCAATCACTCGAGATCGCTTTCACTCACGTAACAAATTCACTCTGAGGTTAACTTTTGCTGGTCCATATCACATAATCCATATCATATTTGCTTGGCAAAAACATATGTGATGTGATGTGATGTGCTGGCGAATGATGGCTGATGGAGATGATTTTTTGTGGAGGTCGAGATCAGCGCTTGGTTGTACCGCCTGACTCGCGGTAAGTGGGTGAAAGTGCAATTTCACAGTGACTTGGAAGTTGAGAAAATGATTAGGGTCATGTTTAGTATCCTTTTGAATGACATGAATGAATTGAGTTGTATTAAACGAATTTTTGCACTTGTATTGCTAAATTTTTTCCGCATATTTTGGTTCGGAAATGAAGGAACCAAAACAAATTTTAAGAAATTTTTTTTTTCATAACATAAAAATAACGCCGCAGTGACCACAATTCGGCATAAAGTACCAGCTTATAAAATAGCGAGTAGTGGAAGGAATACATTTGCACTCGAATGATTCAAAACATCGATAAAATAAGTATTTTTTTTAAGTTCTAGAATTTAATACATACCAGTCCCTCGATTTGCATGGATATTGCTATCGTTCATCACAAAAAAAAAACAATTTTTTTATCTTGCATTATGACATTATGCATTATTATATTGCATTTTGTCCTCCGTTATGACATTTATCAGCATCATACGAGATTTGTTCAAAAAGTATCGAGAATTTCATGTTTTTTCAAGAATTATTTATTTATTCATGAATATCTATTTTGTCCCCTTCAAAGTAATCCCCGTCAGACATTACACACTTTTGATAACGTTTTTTCCAATCCTCGAATCATTTTTTGTGATCTTGTTCAGCTCCTCCTTCGATGCCGTCTTTATCTCCTCAATCGTGGCGTAGCGTCGTCCTTTCATGGGCCCCCTCAGTTCCGGGAACAGGAAAAAGTCACAGGGGGCCAGGTCTGGGGAATACGGTGGCTGCGGCATTACAAGTAACGATGTGTGAGCAGGGGCGTAATCATGGTGCAAAAGCCAATTTTTGTTCTTCCACAAATCCGAGCGTTTCTGGCGGATTGCTTCTCGCAAATTGCGCATTACTTGAAGGTAATATTCCTACCCCACTGCAAGAACTCATAATGCACCACGCCCCTGCAATCAAAGAAAACTGTCAGCAAAACCTTCACATTCGACCGAACTTGGCGTGCTTTTTTCGGTCCCTCTGAGAACATTTTGTACCACCGATAACCGTTGCTTTTGTCCAAAGTATCTTCGCCGTATGCAACAATCAACATCCTGAATGCATCCGCACACTTTAAGTTGTTCTTCACACAAAATTTAATACAAATTCTTTGATTCATTTTTTGGGATAGACGAAAATAGAAGACAAGCTAAAACACGTCCACGCACAATAACTGTCAAAAACTGACTGGACATTCAAAATGGCCGGAATTGTCAACATAAGTGAGAGTCATGAGTACCAACATAACACCACCAAAAGATCAAAAATCGAACATACGTAGCCCGCGAAAATTCAAAATTCGCGATAAATTTTGAACAAACCTCGTATTGATGAACGTAAGAACGTTTAAAAACTCGTTAAACGCTTTCAAACCACAAAAGTTACCTTTTGTGTTTAATAACTTTTTAAAGTTATTAAAAAACTTCAATCGCTCGTGCTTGCATCAATTCCTTTTGGGAAGAATAAAAAGAAGAAGAAACTTCAAAGTCATTTGTTCTGAATGAATTCTAATAAGCGGTGAAAATCGGCAGTTCAAGTGTGACACTTTAACTTTATCAGCGCGTTAAAATATCAACAAAGACTAAATCTAAAATCCGAACAAGGCTCAACATCCGTAGCTAAAGAATATGGAACAAATGAGGCAATCGATTAGACAATAAAATGACTAGAAGACTCTATTCGAAAAGGTGTAGCCATGGGTGCTACTTTAAGCGAAAAAATGTTCCAAATAGCCTCGAGATGATTTAATAAAAGCAGTAGAAGAAGCTCTAGTAATTTGGACTAAGGAAAATAGTAAAAATGTGTGCCGGTTGGTTCGCATTCGATAAGATACAAAGCGCTTAATATTTTTAGCTCTCTTAAAGGATAGCAATAAGCTCTACAGGATTTAGTGCAAGCAAGGGATGGTTTGAAAACTTCTAAAAAAAGAGACACAATCAGCAAAACATTCAATTTAAAGAGGCCGTTGCTTCCGTTGATGAGAAATCTGCAAAAAAAAATCCGGCATAAATTATTGAACGAAACTCTAACTAAGTGACTTACTAAGTATTTAATGCCGATAAGACCGCATTATCCTGAAAAAAAACCGGGAAGAACTCATTTGTCAACATCTGGGAGATCAGCTGGAGAATGTAAAGCAGCTCAGGATAAACGACAAAAGCCTGAATGACGTGCACAATATTTGACGATTGGTTTTATAATTGTTTCGCACTTGAGATGAAGAGTTATTTACTTGAAAAAAAAAACCTTGAGTTAATACTTCTATTCCTCGTAGACAAGTAACTAAGTCATCTAGTAAACTTGCAACATCCAAATGTAAAAATTGAATACTTACCTCCCAATAAGACTAATGCAACCTTAAAATCAAAGGATGATTTCTACGTTGAAGGCCCAATAGATTAGAAGAAGCTTCGCGGTAAATCCTTTTAATTTTGACAGACATATGGTATAATTCGGGAGTAGTTGTTGCTCCCTTCTTCAGTGTCAATTATTGTTTATCTATAATATCTTCGAAAGTAATTGACACTGAGGAACGGAGCAACATACTTCAGAAATATATATCTGTCAAAATTAAAACAAAAACATAGCATTTTAGAATGGGAAATCAAAAAATAAAGGAGAGTTTGAAAGTGCTAAGCAGGGTAAAATACACATAGCACTTTGCAGATATTTTGAAAAAACTCGGATTTCTCTCAGATTTATGAAGTTAACTGGGAGCACTACATCATCTCCTATTCTGATAGTTTCCCACAACTTCTGTGCGTAAGTATCTACAAGCAGGAATCTTATAGATAGTAGACAGTCTTTTCGCAGAAATCTTTGTTACTATATAAGAAAATAATTTCTCTTTCTATCAGATTTTTTCCATTGTGAATTAGTTTCAAAGTTCCGGGACACTTTCATCTGTATTCAGTTGATAGTACCAGCTTCTCGTTTAACTTAGACATTAGTACGTGCAGAGACGTGCCTGTTTCAGTTATGCTCCTCTTCTCTTTGGATCTTACCTTCACCACAATTCCTCCAAGTTAAAGAATGAAAAGAAGGAAGCAGGATCTCTAACCTTGATGCCAGAAAAAAGTCTTTTATGTCTTTCGACTATTTCTTTTCCGTCTTTTTCTTCTATTTCAGCTATAATTTTTTGATTTGTTTCACCATTCGGTTGTGCAAGAAAGGTGTACCTGGATATTTGGTAGACTATCTAAGTATATTGTTACCTCGTTGTTGCTCATTTCAAAATGAGCTGCAATTATCGTTGCTCGGATCAACGCTAGAGTTGTATATACATGTATCGTGAATAAACACTCCTGTTTGACAGTTTGACGTGTAAATATTAAATAAAATGGGGTTAAACTAAGAACCTTGAGGCAGGCCAATTAGTATATTTATTTCGATGAAAATGAGCTTTGTCGAATCTGTTTTTATATCAGGAAGAAAAATTTTCAGATTGGCCAGCTAGAACGAAGCAAAGCAGTAAATTATTTTGTATAGAAATCCTTCGTTTAAGACGATTTCCAAGGCTTTGTCCATGTCTAGTCCATCACCATATGAACTGATAACTTTTCAGTGACAAGCTTCGACAGTTTCAAAGTTCAATCTCACAGCCATTGCTGCTCTAAGTTGGAATTTTGACAGAATTTTGTTGCCTTCTACAAAGCGAATCAGCCTAAAATTGTGTATTTGCTTTCCCATTAGTTTTGGAGGGTGCACTGGAGGAGACTGATACACCTCTAGTTTTCTGAGAAAACTGGATCCTTACTGCTTCTAAAGATCGTAAGATAACTATATGTTTTTAAAAATCAGAAAAATACAAAAGCTTGTTGCATATATCCAATCAAGGTCTTATGAGAACTCTTATTTTTGGCAACACCATTAGGAATATGCTACACAGTTGACCCGTACTAAGTGGATTTGAGCTCTTGACTTTCTTGACGAAATTTCTTTCGATTTTATTGTTTTACCTCACGAGACTGGAAGTAAAGCTTCAAGGGAAATTTGATGCTGTTTTCAGGGGGTTGTCTAATTATATTTCAGTGAGATCATAACGCATTCTGGTTGATATATAATGGGATTGATAAAAGGTTTCAGTCAGATCTTCTGTTTTCTTTCAAATTTGAACTCAGCATTCGTTTTTCAAAGGGTACGACTGCGATTGATTTTTAGTTTAAGGATCCAGGATGTCCACTTTCCAGAATTTATGGCAGTACAATATCCAAAATAAGTTTTTCTGGATAGAAGTTAAGCATATGATTACATGACATAAGGTGTGCTCCCTACTTTTATCGTAAGATCTAAAGTTCTCTGCCATTATCACAGGAGCACATTCCGGTTCCCCATGACATTGTCGGCTTCAGACCCTTATTCATATTCTCTGTTGGTTTTAGTCTCAAGAGACAGATACTCTGCCAGATATCATCTTAGGAGACAAATGAAAGAAAGGATACTGATGGATATTGATGAAAGGATACATTTTCAAATAATCATGAACATTTTATTTTTTTAAAGTGCATTAGTCAAGAACTGAATTGAGTGTTTTTTCCCTTCTGAGTGATTCTAAAGAAAAAAGGAAAGGTGACTGCAAGGATAACAAGGTTTGCCCTGCAGTCAGTTCAGTGTGTTAGACATATTTATATGAGTACAAAGTCCTGCGTTAAACTTACTCCACCTGTAGGTCAAATTGTGGTTACATCGGAGTAGCGTAGAAAAACGTTTCATTCTCTCACGAGACCATACAAGATGGACCACATTCAACTCGAGCGTATGCAATTCCATTTCCTATAAGGAGCATTCAAGTCACGACATTGTTATCATTCAAAAACTTAATCACAAGTGTAGGGCGGGAAAGTTCTGGTTCAGTATTGATGTATTGTAGACGGATCTTAGACAAAGTTAAAGAATAAAGGATTAATTCTACCTTGTTTTCTTTTGAGTCGAAATGTTGGAAATAGTTTCAATGCCGGAAAAATCAGTTAGCCATATCGCATATAAATGAAAAGTAAACCATAAAAAGCCAAGCCAAACTCTCACCATATTAATAATTTTATTGCAACACGAAGGACATATTCGGTATTTAAGCTTTTCTGTCTAAGACCTTAGCTATTGATCATTGAATCTCAATTTTTCACAGAAGTCTCTCTATAGTTTTCAAAAGATTGAACAATTTCCTATAAATATTTTTATATTACAATAACTCAATGCTAGACCATTATGCACTTTTCCGATTAAAATGTGTGAAACAAGGCTGCGCACAAAAGGTTAGAAGGTATAATAAATCAATATGCCTAAGATAATCAATTAAGGTTTTAACTACAAGTTACATTCATTTGATTTTTCTGCAAGGAAACTTTAACGACGCTTGGATATAACATTCGGAAAATAACAAATGAATAATAACATCCATGAAGATCATTATAAATACTATTCAGAAAAGCGACAGTATCATTAACCATTATTTCAAAAGATCTCCAGTTAAAATGAAATAAGGAAATACTCTTTGATTTGAATTATTAAAAACGTATCCTTCACTCCTGCGGACATTATTGTTATGATACTGACACTTAGAGTATTACTTAAATAAAAATGAATTCCAATAAATATGCAACGATTCGAAATCAAATTACAGAACATACTATTTCTGAAATTACAGAACATCGTAATAAAACCAGGGACACCACAATATGAGCGGTTTTTGGCACTACCTCAACCATTATTATTTAAGGTGTATATATTTAACATAACGAATTCTATACAAGTACAAGAAGGAGCAATACCAATTGTAAAAGAAGTTGGACCATACATTTACAAGTAAGTACACATTTGAATAAATCGAATATTCGCTTTTACTTTTAATATTCTTGTTTACCTTCGGCATTTTTTTTTTTTTTTCACTAATCAAATGAATAATTAATTTTTAACTTCCCATGCAGGCAATTTCGCAAAAAAACAGTCAAAGAGTTTTCTGATGATGGAACATCAGTTACTTATACTCAGACGCAATTTTTTGAATTCGATGAAGTTGCATCTATGCCTTTTACCGAGGACGACCGCATCGTAGCTCTTAACATGCAAATGAATGTAAGATTCCACTGAATTATATGAAAAGAAAAGAAAACCACCGTGAAATTCAAAATGCACTTTGTCACATCGTAACGTCCTATTTGAATCTCACAACCACATTAAAATAAGGATATTAAATTCAATAACTATTTTATTAATACTTTTCCAATATTAAATTTATCTTTTATGTCGTTTTTGGTCAGTTTTAACTTTCCACTATTAAATTTTAAGTTTAAGGCATTTGTGCAATTCATAATTACTGATTTTTTCGCACTTTTACAGGCATTTTTACAAGTCTTTGAACGAGAGCTAACCGATATTTTTAGAAATTTTTTAACAAAATTCAATAGAACACTTGATCGTACGCCTGTTGTACGAATACTTAAAAGGCTTCTGGATAGGATACGTGGGAAACGTAAAGTAATTTTATAGTACTAAATTGCGTTTCGAAACTTTTCTTTTGTTTTTTTGTGTTTGAATTTCCTCTTAATCGCATTAACAATTTGTTTATTTTATTATTTTGTTTTTAGAATTCCCTGGTTATGGATAAAAAATTTGCTTTGCATGTATTTTGTGATTTTTCTCCTGCTTGGCCGATAAAATTTTCCAAATTAGCTGAACTAAAACATCGGAATCATTAGGACATTTTATTGATAATTCTCTCATATTAACACACTTTGAACTTGTGTGTACAATGTATTATTCGATCGAATCCTACAACCTCCAATCCATCGCAAATATTTTCATGCTAGTAATTATGAAATGTGAGAGATATATTTTTAGTTCGAAGCAAATTTGCGATGTCAAAAGTTTGTTCTAAGTTGCATAAATTAGATGTTAAATTAGAGTCGATTTTGTTAGAGACAAACAAAAATTGAACTCTTTTTGAGCAATTCAAATAGAAATTTGCATTTTTGAAAAATAATAATTTGCTCAAAATTTCCATTTTCCAACCCCTTCTTCACATTAAAAATGTTTTCATCACCAAGTCAACGATGTCTTTTGAAAAATACACGAACTGACGTCGTAAGCCAAAATATACTTCATTTGGTCTGGTGTTCCCACTTTTGCCCTTTATATTCTTCCACGCTTTTTTCTTTATCAAAGGATTTATGACAAGCATTCATTCTATGACCTTATGCTCTCAAAACTCAAACTCAAATACTTAAAACCAAAGGTTTATGGTTAGTCACACATTTTTTAAAACGCCTCCAAAAGACGCAACGACTGGTAGCTATGGGCAGAGAAAAATAAACGTATAGGGCTACTGCCCGAATACTTGCTCATTTTGGGAACCGTATAAGTAATGGTTGTTATGAAAAACACGTTGTCATCCCTGCAATGGTTGCCACCCCTGCACTAGTTGTCATCCATGCACTAGGTGCCGCTGATCTTGCGCCCCGCAAACGTTTCAGAACCGCGCTATATTATGTCTGATTCACTTTGAAACCTAGTTAGTATCCCAGTATCACATTAACATTGAATTAAACTTGGCCTCTTTTTTTCAATCAGGAGGCAGTTCCACCCATTGTGGTACGGAAGAAGTTTCATTTTGACATTAAAATTTGCCTAGAATGGCCCATCACCTGTCATGATTCTTGACAGGAAGTTCTAATCTTATTCTGATCGATCTCATTGTCCTAGACAAACCTGAAGCTGATGCGGATAGTTTAACCGTCATCAGATATGACACAAACTTCGCAGAAACACGGTGCCCCTAATTTTCAAGCCAAACTCTCGTAGCTGAAACGAAGTGAAATCCCACACAAATGACAATACATCTCTTAAACAACAGTAACATAACTCTTCAACAGATGGTCAAATGGTCAGACCTTTGATTGCCTCCAATCGGCAATCATCCACCCTTACGATCATATCTCTTGAAAAACTCCGTACCTGTATTAGCAATAACTTAAGCCTCAGTGAACATAGCAGATCTCAATGATTAAATCAAAGTTTTTCCAGGAAGTTCTTGCTACTTATTCATTCTCAACTCCAATATGAACAAATAAAAATATCAGTGACCGAAAAACAAGGTTATCGTCAACTGATCTACGTATATCTTGCAATTCACAGCAGTTCCCTCAGGAACAGATGGGTGCCACCAAGCCTCATAATCGATGCAGATTTTAAGGACATTGCAACAGAATATGAACATCAGTACCTGTCCCATGGCACATGTTATCCATTTTTGATTACGCCTCATTTTTTTGGTTTCTGTATTTAGATAAATAGTGGAAAATAAGAAGCAACAGTTAAGTTTCTTCTCTTTGGTTCTCTCTTACTCCCTCTCTCTCTTTCTCTCCCACAATGCAATCAACACTGACGCTTCAGTCCAAATCAGTAAAGTCATTCAATAAAGTCATTATTCAAAACAATCGTCGCCGTAGTTTATAGTTCATTTTGAAACGTTATTCAGTGAAACAAAAAAGTTGGATCCTTGAAAAGCAAACAACGAGAAACGTGGATTTTCAGCTGTACTTAAGTTTTTCATTCACATATTTCAGAGGAACTGGCTCCTCAAACAATTTCGATGCGCAGAAATCCTAGAAACTCAAATCCCGCCCAGTTTTAATTGTGAGCCAAATGTTTGTAGCCTCGACTAATTATGTCGACAAAGAAACAATCCTTTGCATGTTGAATTTTGTATGTTGAACGTTGTTAAGTGGCAAGGACCCCAACCCCTCAACGACCGAAGAAAATCAAGTCGTGCTTGATTTTTCATGCAAATTGCTTTCGATGCAAACTCTGTTCACTCTGGATACATTTTGATCCTAATACGATGACATCTAGTTGCTCAATTTACTCTTCCAACCATATGACAGAAGGAACTACCCGAAAAAGAAACCGTTTCTGTTGATTCATAGCATTGAAATCCACCATGTAGGAATAAATGCACGAGAGGGAAGACATATGACGTGAGTTGTACTCAGTCATGCATATGCTCGACTCTCTGTCGTAACGTGGTTACACGAAATCAAAGAGATGGAGAGGACAATGCAGATATTGTGCTTTTGCAATGCCACACACAGCCAAACGTTAGTGGAACTTCCTCTTTTCACTTCCACGAATCTGGAAAAAATAGTTCTGACTGTCAATACCAGATAGTATCCCATGTAAAATAAGATCAGCTCAAGAACTGCAAGAGAGGTTTCCCGGAACAGTTCAGACATACCAGCGACTGAATTTTAACGTTTTCTTGATACAATATTTCATGATTTTGTTCAAGCCACGGAAGTTTGGCCAAGTCCTTCAAATTGTTTCTCGGCAAAAATTTGTATGTACGAAGGGCTCGTCCATCTGTCTTTCCCCTGCTTGCAGACAGTTCAAGACCGAGTTACTTGTTGGCCGGTTGTCATTTCTACCAATTGTGTAAAGAGTTTTAATGGGTAAGATTATTAGCTTTATTTCTCCCATGTTCTGTTGTTATCAAAGTCGTTGAACGAATCCAATATCATTTCAACTGCTCATATCAGTTTCCTGCCCGAGGTAGCATCTGAAGTATTCTGCGTGGTCTTTCATCTTTGCCCTGACTACCCGCTCGGTACATTCAATGCCTGTTTGCAATAACGCACTCTTAAACTCTGACTCACCACTTGTATCCGCCCTTGTGCATTTTAAGATATAGCTAAGAAAGTGCTAGAGACGACAAACCACAAAAAAAATAATTGACCCGAACCATAATGTGTCGAACGCATCTCTAGGACAGAGGCTGTCTCACAGCGGCCGGGGGCTAAATCATGGGGTGCTACCTAGTCGACGGGGGCATCCAGCGGGACCGCCTGAAAGATTTCAAGTCCTAGAATATCTGATAGAGGTTATATGAAAGACTGGAATCCGCTTTAAAATACTTCGGACGGTTTGGCCCATGGCTTCGTCCAGATCAAAGATCTTTGGAGCATTTTTTAAGACGGGCCACTTGGACTTCAACTGCCAGATGAGTCACGCTTCATCGGTTGCACCAAAGATGTTGTGAACTTATCACTGAGGACGCAATTCGGTAATCTTCACTTACCCAGAAACGCAAAAAGACTAAGTGAGGAGTTTGGATGACTTTTAGTCAATTCACGCTAGCAAAGGAGAAAGCCAGAGAAATTACCTCATGTTATTTGATGATTGCAGAGGTTAGTAGAATAGCAACGACTTGTATCATTAAATAACCTAGTTTAAGTAATAGACTCATAGCAGAGTTCCTCCGAGCAAATTCAATAGGTCACTCACGTGTTAAGTTATGGTCGCATTCTCATTGTCAGCCCTAACCAGGAAATTATGCTTGTTGAGCGCTGGACAAATTTTACCAGAATACGTATCAATTATGAATCGATTGCTCCTACCAATAAACAAAAACGGACACGATAGGGAGACTGTGACCAAAGATGGAAAGCCACCACATGCTCAATCAGTAGCAACAATACTGAGTACAGTGACAAGAATCATCAAGGATATAAGGACATTTCTCATATACCGGAATGATGGGGTTGGCTTCCTTCTTACTCACCTGATACAGCTCTTATTACAAATCGTACCTGCACGATGTTGATTAGTTGAAAATCTCTTTTTAGGCAAAGTGTAAAACAAGTATGGTGACCATTTCCTTGATGGAACTAGCGACAGGACTTCAGAAAGCTGAATTTGCGAGATATTCGGTTCAGTTGACTATAATAACAAAAGCAAACTATGTTGGAATATTGATCATAATCAAAAAGGATATATTTCATCAACCAATCTAACATCCAACCGTAATGATGGTAGGTTAGGTCCTTTATCCGCAATCCCTTTTTCATATTCCCGGCAATTGTTAAAAGTAACAAAAATAGTAAAAACGGACACCCAGAAAGGATCTTCTATTATCTATGGGCCTAGAGAAAAAAGTGTATCAAACGAGTGTGTTCCCTTGTAAATTCATATCAGGAGTCAACAGAATCGATTCAAGCTGATATCACTAAAAGTAACAAAAAATTGGAACCATTCACGAAACTGATCGGCTGTTCTTTGTATTAACAAAATCTTGAATCTAAACGTCATCCAGTTTCACCAAATTTATCAGGAATGCTTCAAATAGTTCATTGCTGAAGTCGGTTAAATCAACTATGTATATTAGGCAATTTTTTCAAGTACAATTTCGATCGAACGAATTTATTCAAAATAAAATTCAGCGATTTGCATACATTGCACATTTGTGTCATGATACATTGGACAAGTATCATTCCATAAACATCAGACTGACAGAAAATTGAGTGCATTCAATGTTAATTGAGTGCATATTTAATCATTGAAAAATTACGCTCAATTTGAAAGCGCCTTTGAAAATAATGATTTTACTTGGGAGTACGTCCACATTTTGGATCCTTTCAAGAAAGAAAGGTGCGTTGCAAAGATTAGGTGACGAAATGGGAGAACTCAAGAGGATCCTTGATGGAGTTGCATCAATCGGAGACACGGATCGCAAAAAAATGAGGAACAAAAGAAGAGCAAAAATCAAACGATGAAGTTATAATAAGGCCGATAATGTCAAATTACCTTCCTAGGTATTATGTCCTTCACATCTCCGCAATGCGTTAATTAATAGAAGTACTTGAATTTAAATACATTATAAGGAAAAATCATAATTTGTTATTTAAGTAAACAGTAGAGAAAAATCAAATTAATTTTTTAAATAGAAATAAAATTTAGGAAAGGTAAAAGGAAAGGGTTCTTTAGTGGTAACTTTTTCTACTGTTCTTGTAAAAGCTGCGTAAAACAGTTGATTGATGCCACTATTACTAGATTATCATATCGCCTAATTAATTCATAAAAACCCCAACAAAAAGTAGAAATAACAATAGTAAGGATAGATAATATTCCGTGTTGATCTAGTGCGTAATCAGGTACCAAAAAGTAATCGGTCAAAGACTTGACAAGCAGAAATTCCACAAAGACCTGATTTGTATTTTTCTTTTGTTTTCTCACAAAACCCGCATTAATAACTCATTCCACTCGATATCTTATTGTTAGCTGGGCTGATGATTCACCAAAATCTTTTAATTTCTTTCTTTTCACATGATAATAGCATGCAACCACCATTCACTTTTAGCTCGACCACCTAAAACTCAGCTTTGCCATAATGCTTTTGTAGCGGGGAAATGGATTTTGTACTAACAACATTTAACTTTTAGTCTGTTCTACAGATAGCTGAAAGTGATCCTGGTTTGAATTTGTTAATGGCTCAAATTAATGCAAATTTAAATGGCGTATTCAATAGTCCAACGTCCATGTTTGTATCGACCACAGTCCGAGAGTATCTTTTCGAAGGTGTACGATTTTGCATTCAACCCACAGGACTTGCTCGTGCCATATGCAAACAGATCAAGGACAAAGGATCGAACACAATTCGATCATTATCTGATGGAAGTCTGGCATTTTCGTTTTTCAATCACGTATGTATTGGTGGAAAACGATTGGTGCCAACATTGAGATAACATTTGAGCGTGACATGTCTAAGGACTTTCATCGCTCAGCCTTTTAATAACTAACTGCATTTGCTTTTCAGAAAAATCGATCTAGTGATCACGTGTATGAAGTGCATACCGGCCTTGGAGCTCCTCAACGAGTTTCAGAAGTGCTAAAATATGATGAATTAAGCTCTTTGCAGGCGTGGCTTAACTCATCAACGGGCGAACCCTCCGTGTGTAATATGATAAATGGAACGGATGCGTCATCCTATCCACCATTTCGTCGTCCCGGTGATTCGATGTATATTTTCAGTGCTGACATTTGTCGTTCAGTTGAACTTTTTTTCCAACAAGAGATCAAATACCATGGAATTCCGGGATTTCGTTACGCCACTCGCGGTTTCTTGAATGAAATGGGTCCTGAATACGCGAATGAGTGTTTTTGTGTCGATAAGCTCGTGAATATTGTGAAAAAGAAGAATGGATGCTTGTACTCGGGAGCAATGGATTTAAGCGACTGCATTGGTGAGTAATTTTCTTTTCTGATTTTTATATTTACTATAATTATTAGTTGCAATGAGAAGAAGTTTTTGCGAAGATTTCATTGCTCACAATCACCATCCAGACATATTTCAGGATATTGCTTCTGTATTTTGAATACATAGTAAACAATTAAAAAACCAATTGATAACTTCTATTCATCGGAATTTCTTTGATTAAGCAAGAAATTATAAATTAAGACGTTACTTTTACGAAATTATAGAATATCAACAATAAAAGTTTATAACAAGCAGCAACGAGCTTTATTTGTGGTGGAACTACATGACTGACTGGAATAAACTGGCAAAGTAACTATCAAGCTTTGCATTTATTAACCAGACTGGTATCAAACCAGTTTCCAAAATAATTTAGTGCAACGCATACATTATTTGTAGTAAGGAGTTCTTTACGAACTGAGTGTTGGGCTCCCAGTCTCCCATTATATTTGCACAATGCTCTCCAACTTCCAACTCTCTGTAATATCCCTTCGCTTAGCTGTGTATTGAATGAGCGTAGGGTCAGGGCAAGGCCATCCTGGCATACTCATAATGGCATACTAGTCCTGAAGCCTTTCTTGTCCACATACTAAGATACTGCTTACTGTAATTCCATTTTCGGGAAAAGTGAACATGCTATTGGTCTTGACCGGTCGCGCGGAACTCAACACATAGATTCTTTTTATTTGGCTAGCCATTCGTGATGATTTAGGATTTCAACTGGAATCGCACTCCTAAAGCCGACGATTTCTATCGTCCTAATCAACTGCTCTCTCTATAAATGGGCTTGGGACTGTCGTAAAGACATCGGTCAAAACTGATCGGTCATATAAGCGTTGTTTAAAGTCAAGAAATTTTTTTTTGCGCTGGGGGATGAAGGCAATTTACGCCCGGAGTGTGGGACTCCTAGCAGCGCATGCTACCAGACTACCCACTAAACACCCCCCCTGTCAAGAGACTCTAGCCTGGAACCGTTTGACACATTACTTCGGGTTAGGCCTCTTTTTACTTCGCCTTAGGGCACCGTCAGCCTAGAGAAATCATCCCCAGCGGGAGGGGGCAGGATGGAGGAGGACTGCTGGAAAGGAGACCTCACTAGACCCCGCGCCCAAGGTTATCTATTGTACATTTTTTGGCAGTAAGTATTGCCCGAGAGTAATGTGCCACACAGGTCCATTTGTCGAAACATTTCAGCATTTCTCCGACCAGATTGTCTGGAGAAACCTCTCCCATCACCTCCCATAAGTGCTGCCGCATCCTGTTCCACCTTCTACAATTGAAGAAGGTGTGACATGCGTCGTCCCTTTCCCCGGGGCAGAAAATGCAGTCTGGGCACCGTGATTTACCAATCTTGTGCAAGTAAGACTGAAAATACCCATGCCCGCTAAGAATCTGGGTAAGGTAATAATCAGTCTCACTGTGCCTTCGATTTAGCCACGATCTCACGTCCCCTATAAGACGGGCAGTCCAGCGGCCATTAGAGTCACCTTCCCAGGACTGTTGCCACTCGAGTATTGTGCGCTGCCTCTCCTCTCGGTTGACAGCATATCTTGAGCCCTCCACTTTTCGGTCAAAGTCAAGACATTAACCACAAAAAGATAACTTTGTCGTGATTCAAGACAATTATCATCATAACAAGATATCATTCAATATCATCCAACTAAAATGGACAAGGAAATCTCTATTGTTCTATTCCCTATTGTACTATACTCTCTTTTTCTATTCCCTCTTGGAATCTGAGCCTTAAGCTTAAGTAAAGCCATTTCAGCCTAAAATCAAAGGCATACCATGTGATTAGGGAATAATCACGTTTGTTTTTAATCGACATACGTAAGATCCACAGTTAAGTGCGCTGACATTCAGGCAACAGAATCACAAACACTTAATACTTCAGTCTTGAACTCAGGATCTGCTACTAAGAAAGCGAATGCACTAGCTGCTGTACCAGCTTAAACAACAAATTTAAATTGATTTCCTTTTTGAAGTTTATTGTTGCACAATCATCTCCGTTTAATTAAGGTTAGTAACTATAGGTGAACGTATATCTTGAAAATAAGGATGCGAAAGTGGTGACCACGAAAATAATATTGTGCAGCGGAAGTGTTAAATTGTGATTTATTGAAATAATTCCACAAATATGGGTGCTTATTTTTTTCAATGCTAAGCTCAAAATTGAATACTGATTCCAAATAATCTGATTCGCATTCAGGATATATTGGGAAATAAATGTTGATTGTAAAAATTTTACGGACTACCTCAAGGATGGGTGAAGTTAAATAAGAATATAATAAACAGAATGTGAATATCAATTCCAATCATAATCAATTTCAGACGCAGTCATGAGATTATTTTGTCGTCCGGATTCTACAATAAATTTTAATAAGCTGAAGATCAAATTAATTATTATTTAATCATCAAGCGAATATTTAATAGATTATAAATATATGTGAAATATGAAAATAACAAAAGCAATTGCACTTCTTTACAATAGTCCGCGTTTATTTCCTGTTTTTAAGATTGATTTCAATGTGCAAATGGAAGGGGTCTGTCCTGCCAGTTAGCCGCTATTCTTACTCCTTTGTCTATATTTAGGTGATTGCCTTGATTTGGACGAGAACATACAATAGGAAAAGCTACATAATCCAAATAATTAATACTAATATCACTCTCTGAAATATTTCGTATTGTTTTGATAATTTATGGTCGATATCAATTTATAAGATTCCATTCAAAATTGACCTTTTATCTATGCATATAACGTACTAATCTATTCAGATTCTACAAAAGAATGCTTTTATTTCATTCTATTCAAATTTTCACTTGAATTTTCCTCGAAATCTTCAAATGTGGCGCTTGAGAATGTTCGAATTCCAACCGAAACAACTGTTGCAAGTTCAATGCCACAAATTTTAATAAAAATTATAACTCCAACAAGCTTTTCAACTTTGAAGAATAAAATTTCAAAATAGAAATATAAATTTGCATATCCAGCATTTTGTTTGGTTTCAATAATAGGAAATAATATCAGTTAATATATTTGTTTAAGCTTGAAGACGCTAAATTTAACATAAACGAACAAGTTGATGACGAGAGAAGTTGTTACGCATTGAACATATATATTATAATACTGCTTGTACCGATTTTCACCATTTTAAGTAGCTTAATATAAATTTAAACCGAACTTAATGTCGATTTCAACGAAAATCCAGTTTTTTACGCTATGTGATTGAAAATTAATAGTTGTTAAAGTAGAAGTTATAAATTAGCAACAAATAACGTCAGTGATTTTATTGCCTCATTTGTTTACTTATCACCTCAAGGAAATGTATGGCATATACATATATATATAAACAAACAAATATATATATATATAAGTATACATGCATCCGTACACATTATATAGATAATCCGAGAAGGTTGATTAAAAAATTATTATATCTGGTCGAAAAATATTCAAATTAAATGATGGACATAAACTAAATTTTAATTTGCAACAGAATTATTAAATATATTAATGCAAAACGATAGATCTAGCAGACAAAAAAAAATGTCGGCTATGGTGGATCAATCAGGAGCGTTAAGTAAATTCATTTTGAAAATGCCAAACGAACGCGAATACCATAACTTGATTTTCACTTGAATAATTTAATCGTAAAATGGTATTTCTTCTCTGTTCTCTTGAAATTTTCATCCAGAATCTTCTAATATCGTCCGTAATTACGTCCGCAATATCTAATTTTAGTTGATAAATGATTTAAATTCAAAAAACCCCACAAATTTCAAATGCATAAAAGGTGTAAAATCCGTGTTAAAAAGTTAAGTGTCCTTGAAAGATGCATATATTAGTACTACCATGTTCCGAATGCTACACAGCTTGCGGATGTCAATGTCTTTTGATATTTGTTATTTCTTTCCAAGAAATTTTTGAAAACTAGCAAACATAAGCAAAAACTGTCCTCACTTTAAATAAATCTATTTATTCATCTAATTCCTCGGATATGAAAATGCTCTACAGATTTCCAATGAAGTGAATTTGAAATTTTTTCATAAAATTAGTTATAGGTACCTTTGAACTGCAAATATACTTCCCAAATAAGTCAAAAATTGAGCTAGTACTAAGCGTCGACGTCAATTGGCAAAGCTAAAATGAGATCTCATCGCTTCGTTGCTAGGAAGAGTGAAATTTTCAATAAGTTTAAAATCAGGAAGCAGCCACTTTAAGTCCTCTCTTCTTGGATCCTCAACTCACTCGCCCCAGGCACACCATTACCCCAGTCGTCAACTGGAGGTGGTTACAATGGCTGAAAGAAATACTTCATAGGAACTTGAACCAATGAAACAGCAGAAAAATTGAAACCTTAACTCATATATCAACTGCGTGGATACCATTATAACACGAAAAGTATTCTCTTAAAACAAACGCAGACAAAATAACCATATTTGAAGGGCGAGTCCGTAAACCCAATATAGAAAACGAAAGTGAAGCAGATGTATAGTGTAAAATGCACAACCAAGAATTATATAAGCTCTTCGGGACACCACAATTCTTCAACATTGTAAGCCTGCTGCGATGAGCCATAATTAGTAGCATTCTTTATTTCTGGCTGGAGGACGCTGTCGATAGACCGAGATTATTGGAGATCCTAAGACGGCTAAGAAGGCTGTAGCGCCATGATGACGATGACGTGATAAACTACATACAAAGATTGTTTATCAGCAATGAAATCTTTCTACTAAATTTTGGGAAAGATTAGCTTACTGACCAAATGCCCTAACCGCAGAGGATATTTATAAACATAGCTCCTGAAAAATTCAATGATCTAACATATTCAACTACCGAAGAAAGATTGAAAATATTCTCATCTCGGAAAAGTCAGACGTACAGAAAAAGAAAGCCAACTCACAAATCAAAATCTTTGCTGCCGAACAAGGCGGATGTTCGCTAATTCCTTATAGGTATACCTTTTTTGACCAGCTTTTTTCTCTTTGTATTCGAATCTCTTTCTCATTTTTTGGCTTTTCATAAACCACTAACAATAATACTTAATCATTACATTCGCACCCAATATTTTCCTGCCGCCGGGATTTCGTCTGGCCTAAATTTTATCTCGGAGAAAGAATCTTATCACTGGATCACCGCCACTGTCTCCAGTAAAATAAACCTAATGATGCATGTACATTCGTTGACTTCCTAAATCGATTTTTTCCATTATCACCTCTATATGGGGGGCCGTTATTCATTCGCATATCCTGCAGACAATTTATGTAGAGACACATAATTACAAAGGTTATAGTACTGGTAACCTTTGTTTGCCACTAACGCAAACTTACATCCAAGCCATCCGTTAGAAGTCTATGTCGGACTGCAAAACGAAGAGAACAATGGTAACAAGCGCTCTTTTGGATCCTTTCTCTTCTTCACTATGTGGGAATCATAACCTCCCCATTCTATTCATACATATAGAAAAATGTGAATTAAAATATTTCCGTAAAGTGTGTTGAACAAATTTTTCGGAGTGAAAACCACGTCACGATCGCCAAATGATGTCCTGAGGACCCAAAACCATGTACATCTTTGGGATATTTGATCTCGGTAATGACAATCCCACGAAGGATGAACTTGATGATTGAATCGATGCTGAGCTTCTTTGATCAGGTTGGAGCGATAGTGGATAAGGCTCCAGCGGTAGTGTCCGCTTTCATTGGCCTAATGACCAACACTGGAGGACCACCCTTTAGCGAAAGATCTCTACTAATAAGTGCAATAAAGCCAGTGCTTTTGTGCAGCTTTGAAGTCTGTGCTGACGCTCTTAGTAAGGAGTCGTATCGAAGGCGTCTCGCTCAGGTGTAGAGGCAAGAAGCTTTGTGGATAACAACTCTAGCTTTGTGGTGAGAATGCAGACCGCATGGCTCATTACTGACTTGACTGATTATTACCTGACGCAACGACTCAATAGGCTCACGAATTGTCAGTCTTACCCGCATAAGATGTAAAAGCTACTGTCCCATGTTTGCTTATTCTGCTCGGGGATGACAAATGACGTCTGCCATTGTTTCTTCGCAAGCGAAATATAGACCAGACTTCGGTTGCATCTCTCAGAGAGAACAATCGTGCTCTCTCCAGAAAACACAACGAGGAATATATTGACATCTAAAGACAATTGGACCTGCGTGTCGCATTACCTACGATCGGTTCTTTTTATAAAGAAGAGAATGAGGTATCGATTAGCGGGAAGGAAAATCTTTTTGACAGCAATCCTCTGTCTTCCCATCCATCCCTGCTTAAATAACGATTTTCCCTAATCTGCAGGTGCAACTAGTCGATGACTAATGAGACGTAGTCTGAAGCAGTTCCAGGCTAGGTTTCGGAATGAGAGAAGAGTTGGTATTCCGATTGCCGCTGGCAGCTCGAAACACAGGGCGTAAAAAGCCATCAACTCTAACAAAATTATTATAATTTTATGTATATTATTGCATGTGATAGTGAAATACAACAAATCATACAAACTGCATCCTTAACTACTAACTGCGAAGCTTGCATTTCAAAAAACAGAGATTGGCTGTAACGTTCAGCACAAGGAATTAGTGCTTCGGGCATTCGAAGGAAGGTAACAATCTGTCCTGCATTTAAACAAGACGGAACCAAATTCAGTTAACCACCTCAAGCTACCTCTTGCTTGACCTTGATTAAAGGTTGTCCGACGAAGAGCTACTTTGAATCTTCTTTTAAATCTACTCCTGTGCTTCCTTGAATCATACAGCATCTCCAAGTTAATTTATGGCTAAACCGATCTTACATTTCCTTCCCCCAAACGGTTTGCGTCATTCTCGTCATCTTCTTCGTTGCTATGTGATATGAGAATAATTTTTTGGACTCTTCTGCAGTGCTTTGGTGCCAAGTCTTCTCATTTTTGTGGGGAAACCTTGTGGCCACAAAGTCAAAGAAATTCGGTTACGGCAACTTCTTTTTACGCTCAAGGAAAAGTTCATTATGGTTTCATGATCTTCTGCGGAATAAATCTTTTAAAAATGCCAACAAAAAGCCGTTAAAAATACCGTATACATTACGTAAGTACAAAACCGCGTAAATACTTGGAACGAACTCCTTATCTACCGGTTTTCAACAAAAATTAGGAAAATTTTATCTGTATTGATAAATTTTGGTACATTATTTAGTTTGACAAGAGTATCATTATCGAAACACTTAAGGGCAAACGCAATAGATCTAAAGATCTACTATTGCTTCCCCTATCTCTTTTTTGCCAGAAGCCACCCGGAGTTAAGTCGCTGTTCAGACATACACTGTGCCACAATTGTCAAACGAGAAGGATCATGTAAGAATTGACTGAGGTACGGATCAAAACTGAACCGTGTGAAAAAACACTCCGACAGAGAATTCTTCGAAATTCTACGGGATTCCGCGCAAACTAAAGTGTGCTCCGGTAGGATAAGATCCCACTGAGATGCATCTAGGGTCTAAGGTGCGTGTAAGGTCCTTCTATTCCTTATTGTTGTGTCATAGCGTAAGTACATACAGTGCTAACACTTCAAACAATATCTCGATCAAACGGCATTGAATGGGTAAGTTTTCTCTAATTTTTGGGTAAACCCTGAACACCGTACACCGTACCTACAAATTTAAATCGACCTGTATGTTTTCTATCCCTGTCTGAGATAGAAGCCGCCCGATAGTGTTAGGGAATGTGACGGAGTTTCCTTCGCCTAGAGGATGCTAGTTCCTACTGTCCTCTCCGTTCAAAGTCTCATGTAAGCTTCCAACGGATGTCCCAGATGTAACTTCACCTTCGAAAGGACAATTGTTCCCATTACGGTCAGTAGTGATTATGTGGTTCCTCATAAGTCGTCCTGTTTTCTCTAGACTGGGGCTAACAGTTTGAAAATGTGTTGGATCAATAAAATATAACGACAAAATGCTGTACGAAGAAATTTTGGTCATGATGTAATGACCGCGATAAAGTGTTTGATCAAGAAAGAGATAGTGAAAAAGTATTGGAGCGAAGGGTCATTCATTTTAGGGAAGTAGCCGAAAAATGTGGTTGATAGAGGAGCGATGACAGCAAAACGTTGAAGTGAATAAATCTTGGCTGACAGAATGTGAAAAGTTTTCGGCTTAAGGAACGATAACTACGAAATATTAACACAAAGTATTGCTGAGTTTACAATGACCGCGAAAAAGTGGAATAAAAAGGAGAATTAGCAGTGATTGCAAAAAAGCGTTGAAATGAAGAAGCCTAAGCCTAATTATTAGCATATCAGTTCAGCAGATAATGATTCAATGTCGGGTCCGCATGACGTCCGAATGGGTAAATATATATTAAGTATATTAGGAGCAGTTTCGAAGTGTAATATTTCACACATTTGGAACATATTTTCATTTGATATGCAGGACCCTATGCTTAATTCTTTCTCATATATATTTTTTTTTAAATTGTTTGTGTGACACAATAGTTTTTGTGAAAAGTGAAATGGCTCAAAGAAAGCCGAGTTCCCATTGTCCTCTTCGCTTCGATGTTTCTTTAAGGGTACCAACGGATGACCTGGTTGTAACTTCACGCTTAGAGTGGACAAAGTTTACGGTTAAGTAGTAATCGTATGGTGCCTCATATATCGACCGTGGGGCATGCGTAGCCGACATACTTCGCTGTTATTGAAAGCGAACGTCTATCACAGTTTTAAGGCTATTTAGTCCCCTTATAAGTAAAAGAACGTCTGAATATTAATGAACTTCAACATCTTTACCTTCTATATAACCAAACGTATTAATTTTAAATTTTCATATAGGCCTAATGTTTAACCCTTATTCTTGCAAATAGTTCGACAAATTCACAGGAACATTCGCTACATTGACACCATTGCTTTCAGCAAAAACTCAAACATTTCATGCACAAGGCCCTAATCAGACCCATAACAGACCAGACAATTCTCATGTGGTTCTTAATTACCCACCTGATTAGTGCGAAATATTATCTTTCTTTCGATATGGATATCCTTGACCCAGAGTTTTCCCACTTGCAGGCGGACAAATAGGTTTCATGAACTACACTGCCATAGCTGTCTAAAGTTTGGATCGTTACCAACGCCATGGTCTCGAATTTCTTCACTTTTTTCATATTGGGCGGCGATTTGACTCAAGTGAAAAACTACTACATTCCCAGTAGAGTCCAAATTACGAATAGACATTACAAAATTGTCATTCCAATTTTCTGAAAAATTCAAAAAATGTAGAAAAAACGAACCCGTCGCGATAACAACGCTGAAAAGTTCAGATACCTTCCTATAAATACACACACCTATCCCGCCATTCATGATGAGATCTGGTACGAAACGAATTGTAATGTAATCTAGTCGCCTTCGTCAATAATTTAAAATCAGGATTTGTCCTTCCGCAATTCTCAACCCACTATAATATACAACCACTCTTCCAGTATGTGAACGCTACCCGGTACCTGAAATAGAACTGAACACCACCGTCAAATTGCCTAGAGCTGAAACACCCGATTTAAGAAAACAATTATACTGATTGTCCTTTGGAAATCCTAACCCAATTTCAATCAAAAACGAAACTGATAGTTGTAATCTCAATGCCAAAGAAATCTAAACTATTAATTTATTGCTGCCATAATGCTCTATGAGTTACTTGACATAAATTTAGGGATCAAGATTTATAGAATCAAGATTATAGGGTCAAGGATAATTTGAATCAGCATCTTTTACACACAAAAAATTCTTTTTGACTCTTTAAAAGTCATTTCCCAATAAATCAACAATGAAATATATTTGCTAAACTATTTTACAAGAGTTTCCCTGTCACGATTCTTGATGAAGATTAATGGAGCCGACAAAATGTTTGATGTTCATACAAACTAAGCTCGACTCTGTTTCATCAACCATCACTTAATTAACATTTTTATGGTTTTTTTTTCTAGAAACTTAATCATCTCAATTATTTTCTAGGAAATCTGCTAATCTGCACAAAGTAATGCTAACCAGTAGTAAAACCAAATGCAAATATGGAAGATGCCTAAAATTTTCTGGTTTTACCGGTGAACTTTTATATTTAATTATGTAAACTGATTTGAGCATATTTTTCTGCGCATGAACATTAGGCGTGCTAATGATAATTAATTGAGCTCCTCAGTCAAAATTTAATTTGAATGCACGTACCAAGTGTTTGTGATTCAAATTCCGCGGACTAATAATGATTGATTTGGATACGAATGAACTTATTAATCTTGGAATATTTTGAATTGTCTTCTTCTGATTTTATTTTCATTTCATTTTCATTGGACTCTGGCGAAATAACTCAAAACTAAACGGATTGCATTTATTTAAATTCAACAAACGTACAAATTAGTTATTTGGCACTAGAGTATATTAAGGTTTAACGTTAACAACATACAAATGAGCAATAGTTAACATTTGCATTAAATTGTTCAAGGTAAAGATACTGGCCCTATTAAATTTCAGCATGGGAACCGAATACAAATTATTTACAAACATTTTCGACTTTAAGTGTGAAATTTTCTTAGTCAGGAGCGTTTCTTCTTTTTTTTGGCGTTAACGAACTAATTGGTTAAGATTTCAAATAAAAATTGATGGCATTTCGCCAAAATTGCATGTTATTAATCTTTAGCATCAATTTTCATATGGTCGCAGCTGAAACAAAAAGTGATTGATTAAGGATGGTAATTCACCATTTTATAGTCGTGTCATAAGTTCCAAAGAGTTTTATCTGAGTTTTTCTTAGTTTTTGTCCATTTGATTCATATTAAATCTGCAGATAAAGTTACTTATATTTTTTTCTACCTTTCACATTGGTACTTTTTTGCCTTTTCTTATTTCTTTTCATTGCTTCCTTCTTCTTATTTATATTTTTCTGATCCCTTGTTAAGTCCTGATATCCCTGTTAAATCAAACTATATTCGTAACTACAGAAAATGTCCTGCAGCTTATCCAACTGCTCTATGAAAAGGCATAAGGCATCCGTTTTAACACATAAGAATATGCAACATATATGCTTGAGACATGTCTACCTTTAAACACGAATTCATTTTATAAGCAAACATACGTTCTTTAATGTACGAAACATAGAATTTGCATTTTTTTCCATTCATCCAACAAGTTTTGCTTCAAGGTTGCTAGAAGTAATACCACGACATCATCACTTCTTTGCCAATTGAACAAAGCTTATTTTGCAATTATACCATTAACCTAAGTAAATAACGGTTTATTTTGATTATAAATTTCCAACGACGAAAAAGATAAATAGGTTAAACTCGGAAAAGAAATAGAATAGCTATAAATAGTTTGTGAATGTAATTAGAAATATTAGAAAGAATAGAATAGAAATAAATAATTTGTGAATATAATTAGAATAATTGTTGATAATTGTCTAGTTAAGAATAAATTCTTGAGATTTTGCTACACGCTTTCAATGCAATATATGAAATTATCGAAGGCAGAACTTTTTTGTACAAAACTGCACTTAGTTAGTGACAATGAATAAAGAATAGAATAAAATGCATACAGCGCTGAATTTTACTTATAAGCAAAAGTACAACGGGCTTCCCGGAAGATTTCCAGTTTTTGCCTTACCTTTACGTTACACCTGTTATTGCTTTACGCTAACGATAAATTCAATACCAACTACTGTCACCTCACATTTTAACGATTCAAATATAATCACATTCTTTTTCAATTCGCTTCGATTGTTTCAAAAATTTAAGATGGCTGCATACAGTCGAACCGCGTCCTTGACAACAATACGAAACCAAGGCCGGGCGGAGCCAATCAACCACTAAGAAAATTTGGCCTGCCCCCCACAAAAAAACGAACTTGTTTCAAATATGTTTGAATTGAACAAGGGTGACAAATGAACTTTTTGTAAAGTAAAAGAGGCTTATCCGTTCGAAAAAGGCTTAAGGTTCTAATTCGCCACATTGATAGCCCTTCCGACGCAGCTGTTCAAAAATGTACCTCGCTGGGAGCGATCAATGGGAAAGGAGGTGCATGAAAGCAGCATTGTAGCAATGTTTCGAGCCTGTTTCAAGATCAAAGCAATAAGCTCACGATTCAGTGGTACACCTCTGATTCATTTTAGAGAAAAGGAACCCTTGTATTGTCACTCAACCTAGCTTTCAACCTAACCAATGACTCAAAACCAGACATGTAAACAACAATAATCTAAAATCTAACCACCTTCATTAGCCATATGTGTCCGTTTCAGGAGTGGTTATTGCACTTACAAACCTCGCACAAACACTATGCACTCCTTGCTTAAGTCTCACCGCTGAATTTTCCTTACTGAGATTGGACGTATTGCGTTATTTGTCTCTCTTTCTCGCGCCCGCCGTCCTCGAGTTGCAATGCTTACACCTGAATTTTGACAAGACCTTGCTCTCCATAGAATAACCTCCCATAATTAACTAACCACTATCTTAAGATAAAAGGAGCTAAAAAGAGAATGAACCCATTTTCTTTTCTCTTATAATGGACGATGGTGATGGTGGATGATGGTGGATGATGGTGAGGAAAGTCATACCGAAGAGTGTGGATGCCTTAGCAAATAAACTACAACGTAAGATGAGCCATATACATGATCGAGTACAGCGTTTTACATGCCTCTATAACAATGAAGGACCATAATTTAGCACTGAAATTTTCGCTACTAATGCAGGTCGCTTCCTTCGCGATCGATTATTCTGGAACAAAAAGAAATGAACAGACATTTGATAAGAAATGAAGATGCGATTCGACTAACCTGCGAATGCATCACCTTTTATCAAAAGTATATGGAAATAATGCAGGTAGTTTTTTGAACAACCAACTCTTATTTCAATTATTTTTCGTTACCCTAATTTTTGCAATTTGTATTCAAATAGTATTGAACTGATTGCCAATTGAAAAGTGTGATTTGAAGAAAATTGTGCGACCTTTTCTTTCTGAACACTGGTTTCATAAGTTATCGGAGTTCTAATCTGAGGAACAATTTGAGGAACGATTCATTAAACTCCCTGCTGCTCTTTCTTAAATATGCAAGCATTCCGACGATACTTACATTAATGGCAGTAGAGAAAACCGAGGTGGTCATTCTCACGAAGAAAAGAATTCCCACGGTAATTCCTTTGCAGATCGGAGATGCGACTGTTGAGTCTAAACTTGCAATAAAATATTTGGGACTATTGATCGATTCCAAAATGAGCTTTTCGGAACAGATCAGGGCAACGGCGAAAAAGGCCGCGATAGGCGTCTCAGCTCTAAGTCGGCTAATGTGCAACAACGGTGGGCCCACACCGAGCAAACGCCGACTTCTCATGAGTGCTGTACAGTCAGTGCTACTGTACGGCTCTAAGGTTTGAGCCGGAGCTCTGAGTAAGGAGCTGTACCGAAAGCGCTTGGCCCAGGTACAGAGACGAAGAGCTTTGCGGGTTGCGTCTGCATACCGCACTGTCTCTGAGTCGGCAGTGCTGGTGATCGCAGGAGTGATACCCATCGCCCTCCTTGCTAGGGAGGGACGGAGAATTTATGACCGAAAAGTGGAAGCCTCAAGATATGCTGTCAATCGAGAGGAGAGGCAGCGCACAATACTCGAGTGGCAACAGTCCTGAGAAGGCGACTCTAATGGCCGCTGGACTGCCCGTCTTATAGGGGACGTGGGATCGTGGCTAAATCGAAAGCACGGTAAGACTGGTTATTACCTTACCCAGCTTCTTAGCGGGCATGGGTATTTTCAGTCTTACTTGCACAAGATTGGTAAATCACGGTCCCCAGACTGCATTTTCTCCCCCGGGGAAAGGGACGACGCATGTCACACCTTCTTCAATTGTAGAAGGTGGAACAGGATGCGGCAGGACTTGTAGGAGGTGATGGGAGAGGTTTCTCCAGACAATATGGTCAGAGAAATGCAGAAAAGTTTCGACAAATGGTACCAAATGGTACGACCTGTGTGGCACATTACTCTTGGGCAATACTTACTGCCAAAAAATGTACAATGGATAACCTTGGGCGCGGGATCTAGGAGGGTCTCCTTTCCAGCAGTCCTCCTTCATCCTGCCCCTCCCGCTGGAGGGACATTTCTGTAGGCTTACGGCGCTCTAGGGCGAAGTAAAAAGAGGCCTAGCCCGAAGTAATGTGTCAAACGGTTCCAGGCTAGAGTCTCTTGACAGGGGGGTGGTTAGTGGGTAGTCTGGTAGCTTGCACTGCTAGGAGTCCCACACTCCCGGCGTAAATTGCCTTCACCTCCCAACCCGAAAAAAAAATACTTTTGAGCGACTAAATAATACCTACAAGTACTTCAGAAAATAAGGACAATTTAATAATCCACGTCATGCTCAGCTTATCTTTTGAACTCCTACTCAAAATGCACATTACCTGCATTTATTAAACATATAGTAACACTACACTCAGCATTTTATTGACCACATACCGTCCACACCGTATGAACTTCAATATTCACTTAGAAGAAAATAGAATATTTATTATTTAAACAACAAAAAACCTATATTTTGCCCATTGAGTTATTCATTACTTCATTTTGTATATTTGATATTTAAAGTCGCGTATTTGCTTAGCAGCAAACGAAAGACTTAAGCCAGAAACTTGATTTCATGTTGAGCTTTTACAAATAAATTTAATCTTTCATTTGTTGTGATATAAGACATTGAATAAATTCCAAAATAATTTATCCCAAATTATATTATTGCTCATGTCATTTTGATATTTTTCAATCCACAATACAATTTCCCAAAATGTCAGCCACACTCATAGATTGCTTGGCCAAAACTAGGTTTTGTACAGCAGCTTGAATCTTGGCCAACTTCGAGAACATTCAGATGTTCTTCGCTATCGATTTCGTATAATCAAGGACAAAAACTATAGTCCACACAACATACTAAATAACATCGTGGATTTCAGTTGTGCCATATTTACCTCGACTATAAATAACGCCATAAATCTGCAGGGAAAAAGATGTTTTCACAATCAAAAGATTTTAGTATAAATTATGCATTTACGCTGAACGTTAGAGAAAAAAAAAATAAAGGTGATGAACGGGGTTATGCTCCAATACAAAATTGTTGCTCACAATAGTAGTCGCGCTGTTATGGTTTGCTTAATTTATTTCTTTGGTGAAAATTAAATAAAGATCACGCTAATCAATTTTGCAAATTTGAGACTAAAACAATAACCCGTGCAAAAAATAAATGTTCAATCATTATTGTACCGATTCTGTTGCCTTTTGGTTTTCCGTGTGAACGAGCTGAACTTGATTTCTAATTTTCAATAGGAAACTTCGAATCGGAATTTATTAAAGTCAAACTAACCGTTCGATCAAACTAAATTTGACCATATCAGTTTTCGTCGAATATTTATGTATCGGAATTTCCACATTGTTTCGAAAATCATATATTTCATTCGTTTTTCGATGCTTTTTCGTATTGTTGATGTGATCTATCGCATACACGCGCACTTCCTGTAATATACACAAATGTCATCAAGTGATTTTTTCTTGATAACCATACATAAAATATCTCAGCATCAATTAACATACTAATGAACATCTGACGCGATCCAAACTACGAATGTGACATGTTTTACATTAAGACAGTTCGTCTGCTCCACTATTATTACTTTCAAGCGTATTACCTTCACAAAACGACGGTATGCAAAAGATAAAAGGACTCATAAACTCACCACCAATTAGGAAATCAACGTTGATGGTTATGGGAATCTAAAGAGTACTTTACTACAGCCAGTTATTTTTATTGTTGAATGTATATCATCAGCGGCAGTAAAACTTTAACCATATTTCAACAGTCCTTACAGTGGTTCATGTTGAAATGATATATGTGACATTTTTATTCACACATGTAAAGTGATATGCAAGATGATTGCTTCTTCCGCATAAGTCAAACTCATATATTCATTTTTATTGGTAATAAGAACAGTTTTACTCTTTCAGCCATAGCATACTTAATAATTGACACAGACAATATATTTTTGGATAATTGTGATTTTTTGTGCAACCCCAATTAATACACGAATAGAAAATACTTTAGCCCTCAGCCAATAAAGAATGATGTGAGTTGATATGTTAACTCCAGTCAAGTCTGTAAGCACTCACGGGACCTTCCAATCGAGCTTAGATCCCCGAACGCTCCAATTTATATGATCACCAGCAGCAAAGCCAAGATCGTTTTAAGGTGATTGGAATTTGCACCATGTTAAGTTTCTGTTTCCGCAAAGTAAGATCCATAACTCAATTCCAGTTTCAGGACATCATTTCCACCACATTTTACCGAAGAAAATTGTTATTTGTTGGAATGACAGTAGCATGTGATGAATTCTATTCGTCCCATACCTAATTTAAGCATCTGATCAAGTAACATTTCTGTGTACGTTGAAAAAGTTTTTGCTCCATTTACATAGAACTGACATCCCTTCCTCACTATTTCTGGTAAACCCCACCAATCAGACATGAATTTCCAAGTTTTAGAATGAAAACCTGCCTCCATAATGCCTAACTTCACAGTCTCTTTAGACAAGAGTTGATGTTCGTCAACTGAGATCGTTCATTACATCATACTGTGCTACCAGTTTACATGCAGGATCTCCAGTTTTTATATTAGTATAGATACGGAACGCAGCTTTTCCCGACGCTTATAAGAACAACGCCACTTCTATGCCACCATAGAGGCAAAACCCAATAAGCTCGTCCATCCGTGTAGATGGGCCAGCAACCGTGGTTCCTCGATGGTTTCCAGAACAAGTCGCAAGGATGCTACATACGGCATTCTTTAGGAAAATCAGCCTCTTTGCTTCGAACTGAGATCCTATTTCTACTGTTCCTACCAATCGCCTAGGGACAGCGAATGTTCCAAGCCACATCGGACTTGGTCGAAATATAACTTAAACCCAAAATCAGGGAATAAGTTGGAGTTTCAACCAGCTCATCAATCCTAATCAGTCAAACGCGATCTGAACTCTATACGGCAAACTGCTAAACATAGTAAACCACCAAATTAACTTTTGAGGAAGCAATCAAAGAGAAAAGATCAGAACCGACAAATCTCGAAGGAACCTTGACCGATCCTGTGTAACCAACTAATTTATTGCATGATGTATAAATTTATTTGAGCTTGAATTGGAGTTGATAGGACATTTACTTTACAGGCCGAAACCTGTACCAATGTGTGACCAATTCTTTTCATGTTTGCCAGATATTGTTATTGTTGTTGAAATGACCCCATACACATTTTATTCTTTGAGAGCGACACAAAGTTCAAATGCGAAGTTGAGAGTCAGACCATGAAATTCTCTCCCCTCAGGGCAAGTCGCTATCGAAGCGGCCAGCGTCCAGACAAAGCCAATAACACCCGAGCTAGTCGTTTGTGGATTATTGTACACTGTACGTGATTGTTTTGGGCCTCTTTTTCAAGGATAGGTCGTGTTTCAAGATGCATCGTACGTAAGAGAATCGTTTCGCAATAAAGTTTTTTGCTTAATTCAATAAAGTTTATACTCATCGTCTTCTGCAACTCAAAAGCACTTTTCACTCAAAGTTCCTGTCACCAAGACAAATGGCGGGCAGGAAGTCCTTAAAAGACTGCATATCAGAGTGAACTTCATGCGAAAGGAGATCGCTTACTTTTGGTGCCTTCACCATGACACCGTTTTGATTGCCGAATGCCTGGGCAAGCACGATGTGGCGCCTTATAACCCGGATGTGGGCCTCTGCACCTTTTCTTATTCCCAAAAGACAATGAGGCACCTAAAGATTCACAATTTAGGATGTTAGAAGCGATTCAAACGGCTACGACGAGACGTTTGTAGGAGGTATACGTCGAAGCCTTCCAGTTCATGTACCGCGATCGGACGGATGGTTGATACCAGTGTTTGACGAAAACGGTGTCTTTTTTGAAAAATTAAAGCTATATCTGCAATCATTTTTTCCTGAACCCATTCAACTTCATTTTTGAACAGACCCCATATGGTAAAGGATAATCAACGTTAAATTCTTAACGGAAAAATCTTTAAAGATTTTTGTTAAATTTTTCAAAGGAAAACCAAAGAAAATATTTAAAACTGCAACGAATGAGGGCGAAACAGTGTCATCATCGACTTTCCGATTACTTTTCTGCAACTAACGTACCACGTATGCTATGTAGCTTGAACTAATCAAGGATAAAGTAGTAAATACAGTGATGTTTCGGATTTTTATATGTTGTACAAATGCTTAATGTATGTTTTTTTTTGGCCTTCGTTGACCATACTTTAGCAGCTCATTTCACTGCTTCTGCGTATGATGTTTTTACATGTGTATACTTATAAAAGAGGCAAACCGCTGACCCCTTAAGAACCAAATATCGCTTGTCTAATAATAATTTATTCAATAAATATATATTAATCAATAAAAGGAACGCGCAAATTAATGTAGATGTATGTAGTTTTTCATATATGTTGATGGATATATGCACATACGCTTCTATATGCTCATAAATATGTATAAGCTAGAAACCGTTTAGTTATAAATTAATGGGGGAAGACGCACTTTCGCTCATCAGCGTTCGAAATGCTCTTACCTTGCCGTTTAAGAAATTGTATTTCAATTTCTCATTACAATTCTAAGCATATTTTAACATCCTGCTTATCGCTCAAATGCGTATGCTGCATGATAAATTCACTTCGATTGTGCGCTGTGTGGAATACGAATATTTTAATAAATTAGAAGTAAAAATATTTGATTCTTATCGTTCGTCTGAAAGCACCTAAGAATTCACAACTACCTCTCCATTTCTTTTAATATTCCAATGGGTTAAAAATCATCAGTGAAGCGTTGATGTGAAAGGATTTTAAAGATCCCGCCAGAAATGCTACGAATCCACGCCTGACTAACTCCTTCCAGAAATGGCAGAAAAAATTAATGCCAACTACAAAAAAATTCCTCTACTGCCACTAAAACTAAATCGAATTCCAAAAATTCTCTAAAGTTTTTTTGTTCTTCGCTGACCATACTTCAGCAGTTCATTTCACCGTAATTCATTTAACATAGCTCACCCAAAAGCATGAATACCACACGCCAGATCCAATTGTCTTACGAATTTCGCGTGGGTCGCGCAAAATTAAATGCTGAATCAACAGAAGTTGAATAAACTTTTGTATGGTCCCAGAAGAATAAAAAACCAGCAATGCAACACCTCAAACTTATCCAAGTGCCACCCCAATTCCAGTGATGTATTGTTACCAATTCCAGACTTTCATTCTGGTTGCTCACTTACCATCCAGAAATCAATTCTCAAGTACACCATAAAGATTTAACTGTAACTTTAATAAGATGCACATACGTAGCAACATTTTCAAGAGACCGTTAATCTCTGGATCACCTATGCAGGTAAACAGGTGTGAATGAATGGCGATATATCCAATTCAGTTTGGGCTCAAACAGACTCGCAGCAGTAAATCTTTTAGAGACTTTTACGTGTGTATTTTTAAGATTTGTGTCTGGGTATCGCAAATGAGCAGTCACACGTCTGGATCGGTTTGAAATATTATCACGTCCGAATGATCGAGCTGTTAACATGCATGAAAATCTGCAAAATATTTACCATTCTCTACATTTGAAGTACACTAACTGCTATGGTAATGCTTCAATTACACCATAAATAAATGCTCGCGATGATAACAATTGTAACCATCGAGTAGCAACATTTGCTATGATATTGGTGAAAAAAGGATTGCTATGATATGGCTTGTTCTGCAATATTGTTTTCGAACACTGATAAGGCGTGGAAAAAAACATAAGATATGATCAGGAAACCTTTTTGTTTCTTCATTTTTCGCTGTTTTTCTGGTGATGGAGACATTGTCCAACGAGTATCGCTCACCTATTACATGAGGATGTAGTCCCTGATGCATTATTCCAGATGAACCAAATCGATCTTTACTCAGGCACCACTTTCTACGGTCCGATAGATAGGACGTCAGTCAAATGACCAGCTCAACAAAACCTCCTGATACATTTCAGGCATCCTTTGTTCAAAGCGTTGCTTGTACGATCAAATCAGGTTTAGCCTAGCTTGCGTTACATACAATGGTCCTGCCATATGATCAAAAGTTCTTACAGAAAAGCACTTGCGAACGAAAATCCTGTGAAACGCGTCGTCGCTTTAAATTTGGATAAAACAACAAAAAACAATGTCAAAGCTTTCCCACACTACAAAAATATTTAATTGTAACTGGGGAAGTAGTCGTGTCGCCAAAGAAATCGAAAAAGATAGCAGCTCAACCTTCCTGCTTCCCACTGACCCGCGGTTGAAGAAGTGCAATAAGCCCATCCCTCCAACCACCAAACTTATTTACAAGCCAACGTAGCTACCAATCTAATAAGCACTGATATCACTGGTCTAAACTTGTATCTCGTCCACTGCTGAAATAAAAATAAGCTCTTCCTTTTACACAGGGGCCTGCAGATTTTTTTGTAATCAATGCTATAGCGGCAAATTCAGTATCTTCAGAATTAATATGAAAGCACGAAGTAATTTATTATCCTTGCTTGGAATTTCTCCAAGTTTTCATCGCAGATTCTTTCACAAAACAACCTTAGAGTAGCAACCGGTAGCATTAGGAGCAACCACGGTAGCAAGTACATTTAGCGACTGGTATGGGTAGGCGATAGTTTCCTTTAGTTCTTTCCTTTCTCTAGTTCTTTCCTTTCTCTCTTGGCCCTCCCCATCCCTCTTCCGTGGGATACAAAAACTAGAGGCCCTTAACATACTCATCAATACGCTTCGTGGTGAGCAAGGAAATTGGAATACGAAATTTCATATGCTATATGTATTAGCCTCGATTGTCCTGTGATCTTAACGAGTATATATGCCGGGAAAGTTTCTTGTTCACCTCATTTCAGTGACCATTATGACTTGAACAATCCGTCTAGGCGTTCCCGGATAATGTTCAACATATGAAACGGGTGATATATTGACGTTTGGAATCCTTTTTTTCTTTCTTATAACCACGAGTCCATCGAGAAGCGAAAAGACCCTTAACTAAGAACTAATTCTATTAAAAAAACAACCTGATACTTTCTACTATGGATTGAGAACAGTTTTAGACTTTTTCATTCTTGATACTTCACTTTTACCTCCTCAACTTCCACGGAAATAAATTTGGTAGAGTCATCTGACCTTGTTGGGTGCTCATAAAGCACCCAACTTTAGTATCCCCGACCCCCTCCCCCCTCAAAGCCTGTCATTTCCGAGCCCTTGCATCACAAAATATTTTTTCAAGTTTACATTTGCCAACATATGAGAGCCAGAGAGCACGAATGCTTCCAGCCTTTTCCTGGCCTGCTATTCCTTTCGTGTATGTTTTAAGTTGGTGCCATAGCTTAGAAATTTTTTATTTCAATGGTGCAATTCTTTTCCTCCTGCGGAATAGTTTCCCTTATGTGTTGAGGTCACAGATTCCCTTAAAATGAACCCTTTACTCCTTGTTAACTTGGCGCCAATGTAAGGAGCCATTAACGGATTACCGGCACATTTACATTCTCACGATTACGGCAGGGTTACCTATAGGGAATGTAGAGGATGACCGCGCTTGCCCCGCATAGTTGACAGGTCATCTCGTCTCGATTACTCATTGTCTCCGCATTCAATCACTGACGAATGCCACAAGGTTTATCAATGTCATCGTTACATCTGGTCTTGATTTACCAAATCCGGATTTTCAGCACAAACAAACCCAGTTTAGGTTTCGATGCATCGATCTTCAATTTTCCCAGCAAGGATACCCTACTTGAATGTTTTTCCATGGAAATCTCCATTAAGTCTGAACATGAAGCCAATGCCTCAGAAAAAATCGATCAATGAGTCTAGTTTAGACTGTTTTGGACCAGGAACCGTTTCTTTGAAAACCCAAAAAACAAGCGATTCTTCTAAGTACTTAGGGGTTCAGCTTCAGTCTAAACTCAGACAGCTGTAGGGCGGCCAATTTTGCCACACTCTGATCGTATATGCTTTGCTCTGAGCCTTTACCACTATGCTTTACAAGTGTATGGCTCTAATCTTATTGCCAGTACCAGCGTTTAACATCAACCTACCTACAGATAAGACTCAATCGGACTACATTCCATGATTGATGTGTCGTAAGGCTCTTAACTCAACGTCTCTCTTACGATCGGTACAAAGGTGGTAGTACCTACCTCTATGCACATCTGTGTGTTTCTTCGTGAGATAGGAACAGTAGCTGCTCTAGATAAGCAGTCATGCTCTATCCTTCAAATTTTCAGAACAGCAAAGAGTTATGATTGAACCAAATGAAATGGTAACTTCTAGAATTCGAAAGTCCAATCGGTTGAGGTGATACAAAGTCCAAGAGATAGCTCTTGATTCAACGCATTGCTGATACCAGAACGTTCGCCCCAGAATACATGCGAAGTATTTGTTGCGGTGCAAGAAAACTTTTACAGCACCCACAAACACAGGCGTCCTCCAAAGGAGCGAGTTCCTTAATATATGCGAGCAGGGAAAGGCTACAAAAAATCCCAGAAGCCCAATATTTTGATGCCTAAATCAGAAAAATACAAAAGATGGCTTTGACTGTAACACACCAGTGATACCCAAATGTTACCCGGAGAATTAAGTTGAACCAGTGATAGTGAGTCATGGACGAACTGTAGACCTCAAGATTGACTACAGATTGACTTCCTGAGGAACATATGATAAACAGATAGCCAATATGCCCTAAGCTACTAGTTTTCATCAAAACAACTCTCAAACAAACAAAACCACTAAAAAACGATTGCTAAGGTCGAGTTTCAGCAGACACTAAGAAATGCAGCGCTGTTGCAACCACAGCGGTAAGTTCTTCGAGGATCGATCGGCACGGTTATACACGCTTATTAAAAGATACTGGTGCAGAAGAAGAATTAAATGCCCATAAATAAAAAAAAGCAATTGTCGTATTGAAAACATGTCCATAAATTAAAAAAAATATCTTATGCTCCAATACGTGCTCAAAATTCACTTCAATGATGCTCTGTGGTTCTCCTTCTTGATCCAGGAACAACATCCTGTTGAGCTAAGCAATTTGCTCGTCTTTTTCGTAAGGATACGTGATTAGACGATATGAACGTTTAAAGATAGCTGGAAGAGTACCTTCTATTTAGGAAAAAGTAGATTTTTCGGTGAGAACTTCTTCAAAAAACACAGCAATATGTTTCAATGAAGCTAACGAGGTCTCTAAACGTGGTATGATATAAATCCTAAAATTCCAAATGGTTACTGATACGTTATAGTTTACCTAGGAAACAATAGGCGAAGATAAAATACGGCTATTAGAGTAGTATTTAGAATACTCCCCTTCTGTACCAGTGTCGAACCTAATTGGTGATAATGATAATTCAATTTGTTTTTATGGTATCGGAGTATCAGCACACTTAGAACCTTAGAAGTACCATCGTCGTTGGAATAAGGTGGCTCTTATACGCCTCAACGACAAAGTTCTTCAGCGAAGTACAGCGCCAAGACAACTCAATGCAGGCAAAATGGTATTGCATGAATCTTGTGAGTCTATGTGATGCTCAAGTCGCAATATTAGTGTACATACAAAGCATAAATCAGTGTTTGTAATACTCTTCTTTTATTATCTAACGTATACATGTTCCTCAAGAAAACAGGCCACAATATGGATCTCATGTTTATTTAACCGTATCGACCCTCTTCCTCTTTTTTCACAAGATGCTTTACCATGTAATGTTCCGGCTCCACTTACAATATTTTTTTTTCATTTACACTTTAGATACCCAATGCCATCATGTCCACTTCTGACACCCATTAAAAATTTCCAAGCAAATTTTTTTTCTTGTTATTCCTTACAAAAAATCCTACGCAATAATGAAATAACTTACATAGAATTAAGGAGAAGGATGAGAGGAAATCTAAAGAAGTCTGAAGATGTCTTCTGAAGACTTACTTTTTCTTGACTATTTCCTTCTCTTTCTACGACCTATGGAGACACTTCCTAGAGCTATAAATTTATGTGAATACCTTAAAGACAAATCTAAATCAAATTAAACAATGTTTATGTAAATTCTCCTTGAATACGGTCTGAATTTTCTTTTCTCAAATGTAAGCTCTTAAAAGTGAACCTCTTAGTCCTTCGTCAAGCATTTGGTAATAGTTCCACGCTGAGCACTGTTTGCCGTTCAAACAATCGGAAATAGATTTTATGCGAAAAGCTAGCAATCAAGGGCGCACATATAGCGCGCTTCCAACCGCCAACTCTTTGAAATTGATATACGCTCTGTATGCGAATGGATTACCAAACGCGACCGCAACTGATAAAACCACCTGTTGTATTTCGGTAGGTATTCATATGTGGAGTCTCATATATGCATGAGAAATAAAATAACTTGTTTTACTGGATGGCTCAGCCATGTCATTTGTTTCTCTAATACGATGACGAGATTGCGAAGTGTTTTAAAGATGCGCCTCAAGAGACCTTACACTTAAGAACTACTGACTGACGGCTACCTACCTATATGTTAAGGTGATTGGTAAGATGATAAACTTAGTCGTTGGCTAACAACGTCCAGTACACAATCATTCATATTTCACATGCGCAACGGTTCGATAGCGCATCTACATATTCGCGATCGCGGATCTTGAGTGGTTAATCCGAACCGAGGATTAACCAGATAGGAAGTGGTTAAACAATAATTTCAACATAATGGGACCGTTAAGGACTATACTAATAGGGCTTTGCCTTTTACTTCCCTTGAGCGGTATTGTCAATGGGAAAGTGTTTGAAAAGTGCGAGTTGGCGCGATTACTTAAGGACAAACATCAACTAGCGTTGGAAGAAGTAGCGAACTGGGTTTGCATTGCGAAACATCAGAGTAATCTTAAAAGTGATTTAAGGACTGGATCTCCCGATAATGGTGCTCATGGTTTATTTCAAATAAGTGACCAGTTCTGGTGCTCACCTCCCGGAAGGGGTGAGGCGTGTGGTATTCCTTGTGATCGACTCCGGGACGATGATTTAACGGACGATATGGCGTGCGTTGCAAAGATCTACGACGAACATCAAAGGATATCAGGCGATGGTTACAATGCTTGGACAACATACCAGAGATTCTGCAAAGGTCGAGCAAGGAAATTCATTGAAGAATGCTTTGATTCATCGAGTCCAAAGAAATCTTACAACCTTTTCGAATCTGCTTTCAATTCTGTCGGGATAAGTCAGAACAAGGCGAAGGCAAAAGTTTACAGTCGATGCGAATTAGCAAAGGAGCTACGACACAAGCACAATATTCCTGTGGAACAAATCGCTACATGGGTTTGTATTGCTAAGCATGAGTCCAGCTATAATACATCTGCTATCGGGAGACTGAATGCCGATGGCAGTGGAGACCATGGACTTTTTCAAATCAGTGACATTTACTGGTGCTCGCCGCCAGGAAACGGGTGGGCTTGTGGCCTATCTTGTGATAAACTGGAGGACTCGGACATTACAGATGATGTTGAGTGCATGAAAAGGATTTATGACGAGCACAATGGAATCTCGGGTGATGGATTCAATGCTTGGACTGTCTACAAACCTTATTGCAAAGGGAAATCTGACAGCTACATTGATGGTTGTTTCGATGACGTAGATCTCGGCGTAAACAGATATTCAGGACAACCAAATCTCCCTAGTTTCCCTGTTTCAAAGCCACAGAGCTACCCAAGCACGCCAAGTAAGCCCGGGAAAGTATACTCTCCGTGTGAACTGGCCAATGAACTTAGATACAAATACCACTTTTCAAAAGAGCATGTTGCAACATGGGTGTGTATAGCGAAACATGAATCGAATTTTAATACATCTGCAATTGGGCGGCTTAATACTGATGGAAGCGGAGATCATGGACTGTTTCAAATAAGTGATATTTATTGGTGCTCTCCTCCAGGAAATGGATGGGCCTGTGGGTTATCATGTGATGATTTCGAAGATTCTGATATTTCAGATGATATTGAATGTATCAAAAGAATCTACGACGAGCACCAAGGACTTTCAGGAGATGGTTTCAATGCATGGTCCGTGTATAAGCCCTATTGCAAAGGGAAATCGGAAAAGTATATCAGTGGCTGTTTTAATGACGTCGATTCTAACACAATTGATTCCGAGTCCTCTTCCTTACATCGCGATACCCAGAAGTACTCTTACAGGCCATCACCCACAAAAGGTAAAGTGTACACTCCATGTGAGTTGGCAAAAGAACTTCGATACAAACACCATATTCCAGTCGAGCAAATAAACACCTGGGTTTGTATCGCTAAACACGAATCGAGCTTCAATACATCTGCAATTGGAAGGCTAAACTCAGATGGAAGTGGAGATCATGGTCTGTTTCAAATCAGTGATATTTACTGGTGCTCTCCGCCTGGAAACGGATGGGCATGTGGATTGTCTTGCAGTGATTTGGAAGATTCTGATTTAACAGACGATGTTGAATGCATTAAGAAAATTTACGAAGAGCATAGCAGACTATCGGGAGACGGTTTCAACGCTTGGGCGGTCTATAATCCTTATTGCAAGGGTCAATCAAAAAACTACATCAATGGATGCTTTGACGATTACGATAATGAAGAATTAAACGCGATAGCTCCCGTACAACAAAGTAAATACATCATTAGGGCTAGCAAAACCTATACTCGGTGTGAGCTTGCAGAAGAACTGCGAGTTAGGCATAGGATCCCGGAAAATCAAATCGCAACGTGGGTTTGTATCGCTGAGCATGAATCAAACCTCAACACAGCGGCAATGAATTCTGGCAGTGGTGATCACGGACTTTTCCAAATAAGTGAGTTATATTGGTGTAGCACGTCAGGTCCGGGAAAAGAATGTCGAGTTGAGTGTACAAAGTTTCGCGATAATGATATAACTGACGACGTAGAATGCATCAAGAAAATTTACAAAGAACATAATAGACTATCTGGAGATGGATTTAATGCTTGGGTTGTGTATCCTCAGCGTTGCAAAGGACGTGCAGATGAATACATCAAAGACTGTCGTCAATCTTCTTACCAACCACCGCAAAAACCTACAGAACGGCCACCTATCATCATTCCTGCCATTACAGCTCCTACCAACTTACTAGATTACAGTCAACAGTTTTTGAAGATACCCACAGCGACAAAAGATCCAATTACCAAAGTTCGTTTTTCGGATTTCCTCCAAAAGTCTGCAGGCACTTTTGACAGCATATTCCCATTCTCAACGACTACACAGGCTCCCTCATACTCGTACAAGTTTTCGGACTTTATTCGAACTCCGCCGACATATACGTCTTATCAATATGAAGATCATGTTGCAATAACGCCAAAGTCACAATCATTTGATGACAAGTTCTTTTCAAGTAAGTTTCCATTTACAAGTTCAAGCCTAGATAATCAAACCGGAAAACAGCGTTCAGAAAGTTATCCTGTGAAACCAAAACCTACTTTGCCATCAGTATCCTTTGGTGCCACAGCGGGTTCTAGATTCAGTTTTTCGTCAAACATCAAATCACAACAAGAGCCTACAACAACCGAAAAGTCTTCTTTTTTCAAATTTGGCAATATAAAGCAAGATTTTGATGATTTTTTCAATTTCGAGAAAAAAGCAACAGCTGCTTTGAAGTCATCTATCACCAAACCAAATAAATTTGCAGACTTTTCGCCATTTGAGGCTGCGGATCGATATTCAACAACAAAATCCTATCTGAAGCCGACTGTTGGCACTATCAAAGACAATAGTTTCACTGAGTCGACGAACAAGCTGAAAGCGCAAACATCTATCACCACAGAAAAACCATCTATATTTAAATTTGCAAAGGTAACGAATTTAGATGATTTTTTCAATTTCGACAAGAAAACAACAACGACAGTTCGACCATTGCCAACGAAAGCGTCGACATCGAGGGAAGATAGATTTGCAGGGTTTTCAGCATTTGATGCTACAAGTCGTTTTTCATCAACAAAATCCTATTTCAATCCTACCAGCCCATCTTTTAACAGTGATCGGTCTCCGGAAGTTGGAAATGTTAAGCCATCAACCAGAACAATCGTCAACTTTGGTCAACCTGCATCTCGACAATTGACTACTCTAAGTCCTAAAACACAAGCAATCACGGCAGAGCGGCCTCAATCGTTATCCAGAACTCAAGCGCCTAAGGCATTTACTAATATTTTTGACTTCTATTTTGATCTATACAAAACTCGAGACCGAACGGAATTATCCCCAATAAAGGTGCCAACCTCAGGATACAGTGCTGAAGAGCGCACCGAACAGCCATATCGGATTCAAAATTCGGAAACAACAACAACCAAGAAACCTTTCAGCTATAGATCGTTTGGAACAACAACTTCACGCCCTTATGTGTCCAGTGATTTCTCAGCTACCCCAGAGTTCCGAGGGTTCCGTTTTGGAAGCGCTTTTGATAGCCATGGGCAACGAGAGCAACGAGCGACTGCTACTCCCTCCAGCGTAAAATCAAGTGTTTCGTATCAATTTAGAAACCTTAAAATAGATAGTCCTTACATAAATGCACCACAAACCTTTAAGGTGGACGCCAGACCAACGGCTAGATCTTTCCAATCGAGGGAACAAACAACTCAAGCATCATCGAGACAGAATAGGCGAATAAGTGGATTCCGATTTGGTAGCGTTTATGAAAAAGAAGATTCAATATCGCGAAAAACTTAACTTCTATCCAGTGCAGTATGACCGAGAATGTGCAATCATTTACTAGAATAATTTCAACAGCAACACCATCCTGTATAGAAACTTTAACCCTTGACCTATCAACGTTTGATGTCTTTATTCACCAATGAATTTTGCATGTCCAAAAATTCATTGGATGCAACTGCATCAAAATTTTTAACCCACAACAAAGTCTGCTCCCAAGAATCATTTTCTTGGGTACTCCCAATTGATGAATTTTTTCAATTATTTCAGCAATTTGAAAGATTTGATACCCCAGTAAACGGAGAAAAAAGGACATAACATGTATAGCAGTTATTTGTAAACCCATGTCATCTTCATACGATTCATAATTTCTTAGATTTACGCGATTGTATTCGAAGACTTGCATTTTCGCTTATTTTAATATATCTCAAGATTATGCCTCGGACAGATAGTTTCTGAGCCTTGACGACATTATGACGTCAAGAATTACGAGTCGTCTGTCCCAGGTATTAGACTAAGCTCATTTATACTTTTTTTTATTATTCTTTAAAACTCCACAAAACAAAATACAGTCACAGCTGCCATTAAGTTTATTTTGTTATTTTAATAAATAAGAATATTTTGTATGCACGAAGTTTTTTTTATTAAAAAATTTATCTTGCCGAAATCTGATACCTAGTCTGTAATGATGCAAGATTTGATAAAGCTTTGTCGGGAGAAGAATCATAAATTCAATTAGCTTGAACCTGCCATAAAGAAACTTTTTTTGAAAATGCATACGAGCATTCATGTGTATGCAATAAATTTTCGTTTTAATGATGCATATATGAATTTATCTATTATAGTTGTATTTAGAAGCAAAATAGGTAAAATTGTGGAGCTTATAGCACACAATTTAATAGAAAATTGTAAAATAAATAGACAATAAAGTGTAATAAAATTTCGTTGTAATAAAATTTTCGAGTTTTTTTACTAAGCAAGGTATGATATTGATAAGATTATTCATAGAATGTAGAAAGAGATTTATTCATCAAGTGTGGACTTAACTCTCATATGCAAGAATTTGCTTCAAAAGGAAAATTCCGAAATGGTTTTTAATTCACTCCATAATTATCAGTTTACCATTAAAATTTCATTTAATACTCAGCTCTTCCTTTTCTGCCTGTATGAAGTATCCTATCTGCGTGCATGATTCCATGCTCTAAGTTTTTTCATATTTTAACTGAAAGCATAGCTTGCAACCCCTATCCTAAGTTAATAGCCCAAACAGCAACAAATTGGGTTCTCAGGTTAACAGCGGAAATGTTTGGTTGGTCCTTCATCCATATATCGTCTTCTTATCCAAATAAAAGGGAAGTCCCTCCTACTAATTCCCATTCGACTCAAAAACACGCTGCCACCGATGTTTCCACTCCTTGTGGACTCCTTGGAGTTCTGGAAGTCAGTTTAGTGCATGAGCGAGGCATTTGTTCCAAGTTTTTAATATTATATTTTAATTTTTCTTCTTTGGCTTACGGTATTTCGAGGTAGACTTTCAGTGAATCCTGCTCTCAAAAACTTCCAATTCCTCTGCTGCTACAGGGTATATGGTGAGCCAGATTGGGAAGTAATACGCTATAATTGGCCTTGTTAATGTTTTGTACAAAAGGACTTTTGTACATTTAGTTGTACGAATTTTGATGAAAGGAGGGGAGCTATCAATGCAGCTGCAGAATTTGGATGAAAGTTTTTCTATCGTGTGAGTTCATTCTAGATTTGTATGTCAAAATTACACCCCGATATTGGATGGTTTCTTTGAGAGGAATGGATGCTCTTTCAGTGTGGACCTATAAGAGACTACTTTCTTTCAACGCGGTTGGATGGCCTTTACCGCCAACATTACGAAAACATATAAGTTCGCTTAGGTCCGCGTTGATAGAAAGACCCCACTAATTTAGATAAAGTGCCACTGTGTCGAATGCTCTTTTCAGAAGGAAGAGCATTCTGCGCATCTGCGGTTAATAGCATGTCTTCAGCATACATGATAGCCTGAATGTAACCATTAACAGTAGCGATTAAAGGATCATGGGAAACTGTATGTACTCGTGGTCTTCGCATGTCATAGAGAAATAAGTTAAAAAGTGATGGGCCAAGGATGGATTCTTGTGGGACTCTGGCTAGAATTGGAATAGGTCGGGATGATTCTTGAGCAATTTAAATCACACTAAATCTATCCTGTAGGAAGCTGGATAGGATACGGTTTAGGGCTATCGGACAGTAAGCTGAAATCAGTTTGAATATTAGACCATGAATCCATACAGTGTCCAACACCTACTGCAGATCCGATGCGCACGCTATTGTACACTTCTTATTTTGAAGATTGGGTCGTAATGGCTGATGGCTTGCTCTGTTGACCTTCTCGATTCAAATCCAGAATTCTAGGATGACAGGTCTAAAAAAGGTTTTGAACTGAATGAGAATGACTTTGAACGAAAATTATGGATTTAACCGTTGCATCTGGATTTAGGATTGGAGATTTGTTGGCCTTTGAAAAATACCATATGCAAATTACGGTAAGGATTGGGTGATAAGAGGGCCACATTTCTTGATAACTTTATCAGGTATGCCGTCCAGGCCGTGAGATGTTTTGCTGTTTAGTTCAGCAAAAATGTACTCTAATTTGGGTATGTTAGTCAAAAAATCACCGATGATTTTATGACGTGGTGAAGAGGCTGTATTAATTTCTGAAAAGATTGCAAAGCAGGATCCCTGGTCACCTTTACTGATGTTCTTCACTTCCTTTGTAGCCTTTCCGTTCAGGATTTAATTTTCAGAAGGTACTGGGGACCGTAGCAGCTTCGCTTCGCTTCTCTATCCATGTTCAATTTAGTAGGATGGCGGGCAGTAAGTATGTTAATTTCCTTAAAGAAGTCTGATGAGAGTTTAAGTGAGTTGATTCTACTTTTGTAGTACTCATTAGTTTCCTGACTGATGCCATTTTTTACACCACCAGATAAGGCGGCAACGTGAATTTGGAATGAAGTATATTCTTCGCTGAATCCATTGTATTGCCAATGAAAAATACGCTTTAGCCTTGCAACATGATTTTGCGTTTATAATCAAGTCAAGTTCTTCTTGAGAGAAACTTTCTTCTGGAGAGGAGCGTGTAGGTCTAAACATTTAATGATAGAGTTAGAAAGGGTTACGTAATCATAACATGACTTTTACGAAGCTCTATCAGTCAGTCTGGAGGGAGTATCACAAAGAAAGAGATACAAGCACCCACGTTGTGAATAAAGCGAGCTTTGCAAGGAAGAGAGCTTACAAACTAAACGGCATTTGTGAGGGGAGAGTGTGTACATACTGGCTTAGTGAGCTTAAATGTATGTGAAAATTTATAATAAGAGAATGTTAAGTAACAGTGATATTATTTACGAAGTTTATTTTCCTTCCATATGGTGTACAGGTGTCTTGAACTAATTTTATGTTATCTTTGCACTTTTTTGAACACTTAATACGACGTTTCAGGATTCGTTGATAAGCTCGTTATTAAATGGGGTTGTAGTCCAGATGGCATGTTAGTTAGACGCAATTGTTATGTGTAAACTTTACTGTATTTCACTACAAATCTATTTAGGTCTGTTTATTCTTATAACTTCTGAATCGAAGCCCGGCCAATTCTGGTTTTGCCAGCTGGAGCTAAGTCTATAAGATGACTGCTCGGCTTCTTCTTTGAAGAGAAACGCTTCCAAAAAAGTACCATTGAAGAGCATTTTCCTCGTTACTACAGCAAGAATATCCTTGCCAAATTATAGTAGAGAGATTGACTTCATTTACCTCAGATATACAGAGACAAATCAGGACAAGTACCTCACAAGCGGCCAATACGTTCTCTTTTGCAAGTTTCAGGACTGATTCTAGAGCAGCAAAAGTGTCCCTTTTTAATGGGCACCCAGTTTGGTGGACTCTCCTTCTTCAGTTTGTTCTACGGTTTAATCTCTTTCGGGACTTCTTCTCAGTATTCATGTTGATCTGTGCGTGTAAAACCTGCAGTTTTGGTTGTGATGCTCTGACCTCCATCAGTCTGAGCGGATACAATTGCTGACTTCACACACGCTGATCATACTAACTAGTGCTTCAAGGACTATTACTAGCTATCTGATCTTAGAATATTATATTTTAGTTCACTGAATACCTAGAGAAGAACTTCTTTCTGTGGTCCTTATTTGTGACATGAACAATTCAGCTTCGTTACTCTCACTGCACCCATTTTTCGGGTTAAGCCCATAGAGCGTATTGAGATAGTCGATTCCAGATAGCCGCAGGGAATATTCCTCCTCGCAGAATCAAGCCGAATAACTGTGAGAAGGAAGTTTTCAGTAAATTATTCTATTAAATAAATAGAAAAGGTAAAACAATTGTTTTGAAAAGGGTTGAAACGACAACTGAAATTGAAATCCGGCATCGATTACAAGCTATTAACATTTAAATACTTAGAAATAGATGATATAGTAGAATAGATTACAAATAGAAAAATATCCGCAATTGAATTTCATCATGCAGTTTAAACATAAAAATGTTTTGACTCAAATTTAGTCTGGTTCAAAGAGTTTATCTCATATTTGAAGAGCACTGAAAATATTAAACGTTTGACTCATAATTCAAAATTTTCACTACCTATACTAGTTGTGTTACTATCATCGACAACAAACAAATCAACAATAAATATTGACATTCATTTATTTTTTGATCTTATGGTTTTTCTTGAATTTTACAGATGCGCCAGTCATATTGACACTACCTCATATGTTGGGAGCCGCACAAGAATATACGAAACTGGTTAAAGGATTAAAGCCAAATTTAACGAAACATGAAACGTTCATCGATGTTCAGCATGTAAGTAGAATTTTGTGTTCGAAGCTTAATTTAAATAATAATACACATCCGCACTATGTCTAGTGACTGATTATTACAAATCTAATGATTACTGCAATCTTGAGTATGACAACGCAAATACGAAAATTCACACATAATTTGATTAAATAATCAAATGAAAATTAGTTTTAGTATGGATTTAAGGTTACTAAGTAATTAATTATTTAAACTTTACTAGATAGTCATTCTCCTTGATGAGAAAGCTACGGATTAGCTCGAACCAAAACTAAATTTTTTATATTGAATAATTTTTTAATTCGTTATGTCGCATTTGAAGTCAAGTTTACACAAATTCGAATGATTCACAGAAATAAAAAGGTGAAATAATTCTTATAACCCTAGGAAGGTTTCCCCACATATTCTCGGATACATCCGAAAGTAACAAACATGTCCTTTCAGCCTAACAATGTTTGACTTTAAACACTATTTCAACTTGAAAGCGAAAAGCTTGGTTGATAAATTTGACTCAAAGATGGAAAAATTCAAGACAAGCCTCCTTGCATTCTTCTTCAAATCCTTCACAAATACAATCATAATACAGACCAATACAGACACCTGATGCAATTGAAGAAAATTAAAAACGCTCTTACGTAGTTTTCTCAATACAAGTGCAATCGGATTGGTTGAAAGTCAAAGTTTTATCGGAAAATCCTTGAGCATAGTCGAAAAATTTGCCCTCAATCAAATCACAATCGACTGCTTCGAAGGTAAAGTTTTATCGAGAAACCCTTGTACATAATTGTTCATTTAGATTCCTCAGCATATTGGCATGGCTTATTAAGGATCATCACGCAAACCAATTGTTTATATTTCCAGCAAAGCATTCTTACATACGCTGTCATATTCAGCTTAAAAGTTTGGGCAGATAAAGTGTTTGATGATTATTTTTTTAAACTAATTCTAACTTTGGGCCTCATGTACATGCAACGAAAGAAGGAATAACTTAAGTTGCCAAAGGGACAATTATGCAATCCTTACTCGTAACTACAACGTCATTATACAAAGCCGTATTAAAGAAGAACAGCAAACGTCAAAACAAAATCGAGACCAGAGACTTAAAGGAACATACCAAGGACTTTGTTATCACTATCAGTGAAACATGTTTTCTTTTCTCGGGAGGACATGTTGAAAGTTGAAGGTGTTCAAAAGAACATTTCCGAAGAAGGGGTCTGTGGTGCCGCAATTTATTTATCTGACTGGTTGAGAGTAGGTTGCATCACTTGGTCTCCCCATACCTTCAATAGCATTTTTCGTTTTTTTTTTTATTTACTGCAAAGAAATTACTTTTTTAACACCAATCGTAAGCTCAAGCAAAAAGTAAAAGTCCCTTGAAAAAAAGTGCACAATTTCCTTCGCATTCAGGAAAATAGAGAAAAGTGGTTGCAACTGTTAGATGGAACTAAACAAGAAGACGTGAATTTCCTGACCACTATTTGGACTAATTTAGGTACCACTATTTGTATTAATTTATCGTACTGCAATTAATGTTACATTACAGACTGCTAAAGGACTAATGGCCAAACTTCAATAATACTGGTACAGTCAGCCTATTCCTGGAGAAAAATTGAATAGTTATTCGCACTTTGCACGATCTCTCCAGTAAGGAAATGCAGGAAGCTTTTTGGAATCTGAGGATTTTATCCAATTGAAGTCCTCTACACCAAATTAATTCGGCCCCTAAAATATTTTCAGGGTTCTCCTTGCAAAACAGGAGACCAAAATGTTGCCATCATTTTTAAGATGAAAGCTTTGAACCTCTGCAATAGCCGGGCCTTTAGAAAGCAATTGAGATGCACCTGGCTCTTGTTGCCCTCCCAAAACCATTGAATGATAATAAGTTTTAGTAAATTTAGGAAACCATATGTCTCCCCGCATACCTATCAAAATTGTCAGGAAGAGCTCTTCAGAATAGACTATAATCAATAATCGAGGAAAAACATATTCTATCGGATGAGCAAATTTGTTGTAGACGATGTCACTCTAGAAGATGCCCCAAAAATGGACACGACTGAACACAGATCCATTAGACAAATGTCGGCGTACAACAAAAACAAACCAATACAACTGAACAGTTGAAATACAAGCAGACAGAATGTTGCACCGCTACAACCAAGGTCTCAAAGAACAAACATTCCCAAGTCAAGAAAGAAAGGTTCGACACGGGCAATATATAAAGGGAACGGTGAAGTCAGGCACGATCCGAAATCCTACCTACCGATATGCTTCTTTCCAATACCGGGAAAACAGCCCAGGAACAGCCCACTAACTTCAAAAACGGCTTTAAAACAAGATTGAGTACACGACGATTGGTAGATGAGGATTAAAGATGCTACGAACTGAGACACAGAGGACAGAGTACAGAGGATTTGTTGGTCCATAGCAAAATATGTATGCATAATCTCCTTCGACATTGCATTTGACAGCCTGTGGTGGCCAGCCTTTCTGCAAGAAACTGTCCAAATAACATCAAAGAGACAATCTGAAGTTATTCATCTTACCGTCACATAATCAAAAGATAAAATACAAATAAAATAAGATAATATAGATAAAATAACATCACATCAGATCGCCCACAAGGTTCAATATTAGGACCATACTTGTAGAACATGGTCATACAACGGATGCAACAGGCATCCGGTCAAAGTCCAAAGTTTTTGACATTCAAAGTCAAAAGAACCCTTATAATGAAATTCGCAGCACTTAAATATTTAAGGATATGACTGAGCACAAATCTGGAACCAGAAAAATATATTGAGAATATCTCTACCAAGGAATGGCTGACTTTCAGTAACCGGGGCAACCGGAGCTTACTGGAATCTAAACTGCGAAAGTGGGGTTAAACTTTAAAGCGAAAACCTTTATTTGAAACGGGTTCCAGCACAAAGGCACTTCTTTCACTCACAGGAGCATATACGGTCAGATCCACACCAGCTCTTTGCGTTCTTGTAGCGCAACACCCAATCGACTTGCCACCCACTGCATGTCCTGCCACTATCAGCTTAGAGACGGATCTACGTTACATCTTCATGAAACACAATTCAACGCATCTGGGCACCTTGAAAAATACAAAGTCGTATAATGAAGACGTCGGAAATTAATCTTATAGCTATGTCAACTTTGGTAGGATAATGCAATTAAAGGCAGAATCACATATGAAAAGATCTCGACCTAATGGATCGGTACAAAATGACTTGGTTTCAGCTGAAGCACCGCATGATGCAATTCCAAAAATACTCACCAGACATGGGGACTTCAAATACAACCACTGGAGAATGAGCGTATTGCGAAGCAAAGACTGCCAACGTGGGAGCGTGGAAATCCTCAGACATCTAATTTTAGACTGCAAACTCCGCGACCGACAACGAATCCTGCATGAAAATTGCTGGCACATGGCGAGTACCACTCACAACATTAGTTTCTGAGAAGATTCACAGCGAATTCGCGGGCTTTGCCGAAAAAAATACTTTTACAAAAGAGAGCGACCAGTGAAGGAACATATAAATGTATAAAACAACGAAAGCCTGATGCACAAACAAGCATGAATTTGTAAAAAAAAAACAAAGGATGGGTATAATAGAACATTTATAAACCTAGCGCAAATCTTTGTGATCCTCGTGGGTACAAAAAGGCTTATTGCCCTTTTTCACGTCGAGGGTAACTACCCAACTTGGAGATCGAGAGTACGAGGCCTTCATCTGAAAAATAAGCAATTGCTTCTCGCTCCGTTTGAAAAAATAACGCTCCTTGGGATTAAGTTAGCCAAGGTGTTCAGATCAGTTATTGAATCGACCGCTAGAGTCGCAGCCCACCACAAGGCTGCGATGTGACTTACCCCAGAGGGGAAAAACCTACCAATTTGCGTAGTATATTTTAGCTGCCCCCATATGGGAAGGAGGTTTTGCCACGAGGTTTGGGTACCCTTCTGCAGCAGTGTGTAGATTACTTAACGTTGATGCGCCTGTCGCTCATCAAATGGATACCCTCAGAGCATGAATTTTGGAAAACTTATTCTTGGTGCCCTCGTCGGAGACTTCCACTTGTCCTTTACCCTGTTTTACTGAAATTTTTCTTCCTTCTTTATTATTTTAATTTGCTGGCTACCATTTATGTAGCTGCTCCTTCTTTGTTTATCTAATGAGTTGCATCCAAAAGGCCTATATCGGCAGTCTCTTGTAGCGTCACCCTGATCAATCGCAGCCGAATAGCCGTAAGAGGGTTGAAACTGGTTCTAGGGAACAAACTATTGCCGAAATTACATGTTCCACCAATCAGGAAATCAACTCAAAATTTCACAGATTGCGAACAATAAGGAAACACTGCCATTATAAAAATTACAATAAACACTTAAATAACAAAATTTGGTTGCGTCACTTGCATATTCTAAGAAGCAAATTTTTCGAGCTGCTCACTGTTTCTTTGCACGTCATTAACCCTTACGAATGTCCTATAACCCTATGTCACCTTGATAGCTGAGTGAATAACAAAAAAAAAACCTGAGTTCAGACAGCAATTTTTATGAAATAGCACGAAATATGTATGTATGAAATATAGTATGAAATAGTATGAAATAAGAACTCATAAAGGGAGTTACACTAAGCAGTGTCAAATCACTACCAAAACAGTATAAGATCAGGTAAAGCGAAATGAAATCCAACTACAACTTTTCGATTTGGAAATATGACTCCGAGCAACAAGGGCAGCGAAAAGACAAAAAGGATCTGTAGCAATAAAATAAACTTAAGGCTAAGTTGTGTCTTAAGTTTGTTGCAAAGGGTCTAATACACAACTCTAACTCAGTACTAACTATTTGACACAACCAATGTTGAGCTTTAGTTAATACAAATATTAAACTTTCAATGAAGTTCGAAAAGTCAACATTTTAATGTATTTTTGGTGAAAGATTGTTACCAATTGAATGAATAAGATTGAAATCTGCAATTCTGCATTCGTGGAACTTGGGCAGCTAGGTATCAAAAACCAATTAAAAGCGGTTAAGACATTTAGATTATTTCAGCATTAATAAAAACCAAAGTATTCCTGCGGCATATTCAATGAACGAACTTTTTTCATAGAAAACATCAGATCTAGATTTAAAAATGCGGTTAGGTCGATTTTGACTCCAGAATCCGCATTCCATCTTAACTTAAGGTTTAATTCTCATCAAACGATAATGACGTGTCAGCATTTCAATGGAAAACAATGAAAATCTAATTCTAATATTCTAAAGAAAGCATGTCTCATACTACACGGAATCCTCTTAAAATGTCCCGATGACTCAGATTATTTTGATGTTTTAAAAAAAGTCTATCGCCAAAAAATACATAAATCCTGATTTTATAGCCATAATAACTAGTTGCTTAATATTAGTCACATATTCAGCAAAATAAATTAATTGGAATGAAATAACGATAGAATTTTCTTGAATTAATTATAAATCAAAGGCATATCCACAATTTTTTTAAGGTCTTCAATAGCATTTTTAATTTACGCGAATCGATTAATCATGATTGTTCCGCTCTCTTGTGGAATTGTATAGTAATATTGAACCCTTTTGATTTCCTACTTTGCAACACAATCGTTCTGAAAACAATAAAATTATTATCTGATCATTGATAATTTTCAACAATAAACATAGAAATGTTTATTGAAACATCACAATTCAATAGTAAAATATTCAAAGTCGTTTGAAAATCGTTTCGTTTGAAACAAACAAGTTTCTTGTTTTTTGTTGCGATTGAATGATTGATAGAAACATCTTAGTATCAGGTCACATATGGCCAAGGTTTGCTATTTGTTTCCAGTTTTTTGTTTAAACATGCCCAAATAGAACTGCGTTTGTAAATATCAGATTACTATCAATGAGGAACATGCATTGTTTGAACATGTTCTCCCAAAATCATAACATCCTTGAAGTTTGCATATTTTTTCATGAGTGATTTCTTACTAACGACGTTCATATATCGGATATAAACGAGATTAGTGGAAAATATTTCCAGTTTGGGCTTAATTATTATAATTTCAAAAGTGTTAACAAACCACTTCACCGACTAGTATTTCTTTTTCTATCTTTTTCATTATTATTATTATTATTAGGTCAAGCGAAAATAACTTCAATATCCTTATCAGAATCTATTTTTCTCTCATTAAATAACAAAATTATATTAATTTATTATTTATTCACCGTTTTTATCTGTAACCTCTATCTACATATAACCCATCTTTAACCCATTTTCACCACCCAACTCATCAATTCCTTTATTATAAAGAAGGCTTTATTGAAGGATTTTCCATTTATTAAGTTTTTCAAGGAACAGAAAACGTAGTGGTTTATCGGCGCAACATCCTGGGAGTAAAGCGGATGTGGTAAAACAGACCATCCAGCTCACGAAAAGGACTCGATGAGTAACCCTTTTCTTGAGTAACCATTGTCGTATGTGGTCACACATTGTCGCGTCGAAGAATGATGATTTTGCGATTGAGAAAGTACAGTGACAGAGTAGAAAACGCTTATTATGGAGTTTCTCTTAAACTTTTTGCAATTGCTGAACGCATCTATTTGTGGTGTATTATTCCTTCACCATTCCACAATACACACTAAAAAATCTGCTTTGATGAATTTCGGTTTCGATTTGTTTCGTTTCGAATCTGATAAGAGTAGTTGATCCTTTTCAAACCACTATTTTTCGGGGACTCTTTTGTCATAGGTAATCCATTTTTCATCACCTGTTACAATTCTGTTTAACAACGCTCAATTCTGCCCGTAAAAGTAGACTTGTGCCATGCCAGGTACCCATGCTCCTAACTTGCTGACTCTCACTTATCCACTGCATCCTTTCGCATCTGTCGCCCTAGCACTTTTCCTTGTTCAAATTTCCAAACCATTACATGACGGACAGGTTCTTTTTGACGCTCTATTTAAGAGGTTAAAAAACAGCTTAACGTAACGCGCATCATACAAACCAGTTGACAATTGACTAACTGAAGCCTCATCTATACAGTGACAACATAAACTTGCCGTCAAACTGACGTTTAGCAGGTAAAATCGAACAAAAGGTTATCGTTAGCTGCATCGAAAGCTATTTATGATTCGACCTCATATTTTTTTTCAGACTATTTGTACCAAGTCAACAAGGATATGGTATGATATTCACATGCAGAAATATTTTTTTTTAAATATTCTATTTCCTTCAAATATTTAAAGAATTTTTACAATTACATCGAGCATTCGTACCATTCAAATCCACTATTTTTACAAATTGACGAATTTTGCCTTTTTTTTGCCGCCTTTCACAGTGTGTGCTCAATTGCGTAAAGCAGTCACATATCTGGGAGCCAGACGCAACAGCTAAACTCAACTTTGCTAACCTCATGATTGCCAGCAAGTGTATACGAAATCCCATGAGAAAAACAGTGAGAGTATTATGTTTATGTACTACATAAAGGACGGCGTTTGAACGTACTCAAAACATAGAAATTGACAATCAAAAAACATTCGACAGATCATAAACGAACAGACAGGCTCTCCTTCGGAAATAATCTTCGAGCCGCTAAAACAACTTTACAAAAATACACTACTGAAACGCGTGTGTGAACGATACAAGGAAACGAACAGGGAACGACGGAATTTTGATCGTTCTGTAGTTTAACCGTGTCATAGCTTAATCGCTGAAGAGCGTTAACATTAAGAACAAACGCCCGATCCTACTGTATTTGACTTCAATTTTCCGAATGCATTGGTATTTATTTAAGAAAAACTGATTAGAGATAGGAGCCTGAGAAAGAGCGGAGAGATTTGCATTGATATGCTCTTTAATTTCGCATCGATACAAAATGACTGACAGTATCTTATGAACTAGAAAATTTATTCTCACATACATTTCACAACTCAAAAAGGTAGCCATCACGAAACCTCCACTCACTTACCTAATTCTATTTCGAAGTATTTTATCCTGCAAAGCTCACTTTATTTGTATATTGGAGTACTCGTATCTCTTTATTTGTGACATCTCTGCAAGCTGAGACTGCTTTTGAGCGGTAACGCTTTGACTCGTAGTAATGATCGCCGGAAACATCATTCGGATTGGGTTGTGAGAATTTGTGTCACTCACCGCAAATAAACGAGTAAAATTAAAAAATAATAGCAAAATAAAAAAAATCTTTATTGATAGAAAGCCACGAGAATTCTTGATATTGATGTGTTCTCGTCGAGATGTGACTGAAGAAACAAGAATATTTCTTGAATGTCACCTGACATATCATGTGACCATAAAATTAGTCCAAAATTTCTCAGAAGCTGCGACCCATGACTCTGCGTCCATTCATCAATGTCAATATGAATGGTATGTACCACGTTCGTCACCACCGAATTACGATGAAGAATGGTATAAGGAAGGTTGCCAAATGCTGTCGCGCAGTTCGGTTAGGGTTTGGTGATGCCGGATTCCATTTCGACGAAGAACCTGCAGCTTTCTAGGGAAAAAATCATTGTTTTCCAAAGCGTTTTTGTGCATACGACTAATAGTTCTTCTTTGGTGACCCTTGCAAAACGGAGAAGATGGTAGGATTTCGGCAGACTTGCGCGTACGAAACCGTGTGATAAGGCGACGTCCTGCTCAACAGTCCATTTTGTCAATGCGTACGTGCTAGAAACTCTCTTCATACATCTGAAGGTGTTGAAGCGCATTGCTTTGGTGATGGTTATCCTTCGGAGACTGGCATGGTATACAATTGTGTCCCGCGAGACAATGCTATTTTTCAAAAAAAAAAAAGAGACAATACTGAAGTCAATGAAAAATTTCAATACGAAGCTCAAATGTCGCAACTGAAGGGATAAGGCTTTAGCAACTGGCTGTTTAAAACCCATTACCAGCGTTTCGGAACATGACCGTGACCGTATGCAACTATGTGACTTCCCAAAAATCGCGAAAACTCCGATCCGCTAGCAGCTAATGATCTTAAAAGCTCGTTTCTGAGACGTGCAGTTTTCTGCGAAAGAGAGCGAGAGGTAGTCAACGTCCTCCTTGTTTCTGCTCCAGTAATGCTCCCAGGACGTATCTGATGCATCTGGTGAAAGTCTAAGTGGTTCGTTTGATTTGAAAAAAAAAAATAAAAATTTAAAAATAAATAAATAAGCGCCAACGCTGGCCAGTACCTAGTGTGCCAGGGCCAAATTTCCCTTCGGTCCTTTGACCGAAGAACCACAAGGAAAAAAAAGAAGGGTACCAGCAAGGTGGCGTCTGCCAAACTTTTTCGCATCAATCTAAAGTTTCCTTAGCTTCTGGCATCCACTTGATTTTCGTTTGATTATTTATGCTTTGCCTTCGTGTAATACTTTACAAGGACGCCTAGAGACAAACTGCATTGCAAATTAAACGACGATAGAAATTTATTGTCCCCAAGCGTCGACGGAGATAAAATCGTTAATGATAAATTGAAAAATGACTGAAAAATTGAAATATATTTAAAGAAAAGTTTTGTAAAGGTAAGTTCGCTTGCGAAATCACACGAGCTCGCCATGTTTTGGTTTTTTGAATATTCCTTCACTTGTCAAGGTGTCTTTTATCAATATGCGCATATTTTCGAAACACACACACGTTGCAATTAAGTGACAGATAGTCAAATTTCGTCAACAATTAAGTAGAATTTGATAAGCAAAGTGCTAGGCAGATGACAGCCCTTCTCATAAGTGACTTTAAGCCGTAGTTTAGTATAGGGCATGGTGGGATTGAATATAACCCGACGCAACTGCTCAGTGTGCATGCGTTTTTTCAGTCTTACCTACACATTTAGGGAAAATCATTATCCTGGGATCGATCACTTTATCCGCAGAAAACCATGCAATATTCAAATGCAAAAGGAGACCCAAGATCCGATTGAATTTTTCAGAGTGAATAAGCAAGCCCTTTATGAAAATTTATTGGATAAGACATTGACTTCTAAAAAATAAATGAAGCTGCTTGTCAAATTACGTGCAGACGTTACTCAACATAATGAGAGACGGGTGCAATGCTTTCTGGGGAAGAAGATAAGGGGCCACGTACCCAGTTATACTTAACTTTCCAGCATTTTCCTTCTTTCTCCACCCCTGAAACAATCTGAAATGGGAATCTTCCTAGCACGAAGTTCCAGCATGATTGAGGAGGCCCTTTAACGAGCAATACGGCAAATAGTTTCAGGCTAAGTTCTTCGTTTGACAGGGAAAGTGTTTGGTCGATTGTCAAGTTGCTTCAAACCAGTCAGGGCAGCGCAGCATTTTTCAGGGCATTGTTTGAAGGCGTCACTTACCTTATACATAGTAGCTCATTTTTGTCATGCACCGAAAGTGAATTGTTCCTTTTTAAATGTTTATCACACTACTCCTCTATTATTACTCATCGCTCGAATATTTCTCATTTCAGCTCACAGGAACACCACTACAAGGAGGAAAACGAGTGCAATTCAACATGTTTTTGAAACCGATAAACAAAATAACTCTCACGGAAAACCTTACAACATCTCTCGTCCCGACTGTATGGGTTGATGAGGTAAGTTCTGCCATTCAAATCCAACTTCCCTTCTCATTCAAATAACATTCCCAAAACAGGGTATTGCTCTCAATCAGGAAATGGTCAACGTGCTGAAGAAAGGCTTGATCGACACGCTTGTAACATTGGATCTTATCCACTATGGACTATTCATCGCAGGACTTCTCACCTCATTCGTATCAATACTAATATACATATCACAAAGACAGAAACAGGTTGATGTGAAAAAATAAAAATCAATCATTTTGTTGCCTTCAATAGTCAGGATGTAGTGAAATCATTTGTTGTTGATAGTTTTATTTGCGTATTTAGGTACGCACAAGTGCTTTACAATTAAGATGTTATGTAAAAGGATGTAATATATATATGTAAGAATAAAGTGTGATTACTAGTTCAAATAATCTCAATTAATTTTGTCGGAAATGTAATTATTGCGAAAAAGAGAAAAAAGAAAAAAAACGTGTTGACGGCATTAAATGTTTTAGTATAGAAATACCTTAAAACAAAGGTGGATAATCTGATATTTACAGGGAACTAAAACGTATTTATTACTTATAATATTGCTTTGAATGTTTGGGATGCGAATTTTATTTATTGCTCCTGATTGTGCGAGCCAGGTTTTTTTGACATTCAAACTATTTATAACATTTGCCTACTTACTAATAGTTTCTATTACTTAAAACACATGAACTCAACACTCGGACATCACCACTTCTCTTTGCACTAACGTTTATTCACCATTTACTTCGCTCTTTGCAGTTCCAATCCTCCTGAATATTCGTTCAAGCTCGTACTCTTAATCTCGAAAGAATAATTGGATATTTACTTGTTAACTTTCGTTTGTTATTATTATCATACAACATAGGAAGCAAGGGAAAGTTACTTCTCATTTGCTTCTATTTAAAACTTCGCTAATTTATCGCTGAGGGAAGATGTCGTATAGTATTATCATATAATAATTTCTCTCGATTTTTGCTTGGCCTCAGCCTGGAGGTCCTGTTTAATGATAAGTTCAAGGCGTGGAAAATTAATCTTAGCATTGAGCTGTTACATGAGGATCCCAACGTTGTCATATAACTGATGATCTCAATGGTGTAGTGTATCTGCTGGTGGCAGAATTAGATTTCAAACCTGTAGATGTTAGAAAGTAGAAAACAGAAAGAGTTAGAAACCTGTAGAAAACACTTACATATTTTTCGGGACTAAGAACTTTATTGGCAACTGACAGTCAATTCCGCTCCCTGGCCCGTAATATCTTAGACCTCAGTTTCCAGCAAGTAAACTATAATAACAAATGTTAAGATTTACCAGAGTGTGTTCCTGGTTCTCTTCTTTCACCATTTGTGCTTTATTTATCGATATGTCTACGGTTTTCCTATTTAGTTTCAAGGATAACTATTTCAATTTTGCTGCAATTAAGTTCATTTCGAGATTTGAACAATTCGTTTCTGTGTGTTTTCATTTATTTTTAAGTCAATTAATCATATTTCATGGCCTTTCTTCTTCATATTTTGAAAGAAGTCTTCATTCATATTTTATTGGAGAATTCCTTTAGTTCATTCATATACAAAGACGTCGTTCGTTAGCAAGCACTACTTAATGATTCTTCAGAGTATTCTTCACACAATAAACTGTAGTAGATTTATTAAAAATAAACCTGCTCCTAGTAGCGTTACATGTGGCATTTCAGTTACCACCCATTCCTTTCGCCTCTCATCGCATTTATCTGAGACAAACTCATCTCGATATAGTTTCAGTCAACACAAAATTTTGAAAACCAAGCAAATGAATGCGTATTTTTCCAAGAATCAGCCAATCTCGCTTATCTTCTTGGTTGGAGTGAAGCGCTTGCAACTTCACACGGTTCTCACTCCCGCGCTTTTATTTTCATTTCACTCTTTGACAACCAACGCGACATCTACAGCGCAAGCCACAAACGAAAAATGACAACGCTCGCACATATTCTATGCCGACTGTCGCGTGATCTGCCTTATCGACGGCCTTTAGTTTTGTATGTGCACGGGCGACTTTTTTGAAGGGACGAATCTCGTCCAAATCACGGTACGTCCGGAGCTATTTTTCCTCGTAAACATAACCTGTTCGCGTTTTTCCCTCGTCTAAAGCGCTCAATTGGTGTTTTCTAACTCTGGAACTGTTTGTGAGTGCATTGTTCGCGCGTAGTGCATGAAATTCGCGTGGAAATCCCTCGGATCGTCGGAAAAATCGGTAGTGACCACTTCGAGGAGCGCTTGTCACTGTCGCGGCCGTCGTCGAGTGTTGCACCGCACCGGATTATAAATTTCCATCGACCGCCGATTAAGTGACCGGAAAGTGTTCAAGAGCAGAGCAAAGTGTTGTGAGGTGATCCCGCGAGAGGTGGAGTTAGGTTGATACAAGTGGAATTGTCCTCGGGACAAGGTTTTCGCAAAATCAATGGGGAAGTGCTCATAACGCGGTAATTTGTCTGCCATATGCCATCGGTGTGGAGCTATTCGGGCGAAGGTGGCGTAGCCTTCAGGCATTGGTTGTCTTGCTGGAGAAAGAAGTCGAAGGGGAAGCGAGCGTACTAGAGGGATGTTTTGATACTGTCAGTTGTGCTTGGTGCGGTTGAGTGTTGCATTATGACGGGTTTTGGTTTTAATTAGAATTAAGTTTGGATTGTGTGCGGCGCGAAGAAGTGCCGTTGTTCGAAGATGTTAGTTTGAAATTCCGCGATGCATCCGTCCTGCCGTACTAGAGACTTGGCTAGGAGAATGACGTGCCCCCACCATTGTACTGTCAATGTCCGTAGACGACATATACCGCTACTCGTCGCAGATGGCGTGCTCCTCGCGTGTGCAAGAAAATGGCGTCAGCTGCCAAATTGCTTGACAACGATGCTCTTGTGAACGACGCGATTGTTGCCGATCCTGAGGTGAGTCCTACGAATCATTCGGTTGAAAAAGATAATAGTGATTCGCAGACGTCGTGCACAATAGACAACAATAATATCGAGAGGCTGAAACCGATTGAAGACAATAATAACATTGACGCGCTCTCGCACACTACACACGATAGTGCTGCCATAGCAGATAAGTCGCTAACGTCAAATGGACATCATCACTGTGAGAATTTACAGCAGGCTGAACCGCCGTCGTATCAGCCTCCTGCAAAAACCGCCGAATACTCTGCATTGTCCGCGTCGGGCGACCCTATTTCCAATTCATTCGACATCTCGCTTTACCCTGTGACCGAAACAAACCCATTTACAGTGACCGATTGCGTTCAACAGGTGGCAAACGCGAAAACTAAAAGTCTCGACGAGTCGCAGAGTGTGCCGACTCTGCCACCGCTATCATCGCAAACTTCGTCCGTGGCGACAAGTTTGCCATTCGGCTCGAGTCCAGGCCAATTTGAGTGCAACCAACAATTGCTGCAGCAAGTGCCACCTGCATTGTCCCAACAGAGTCCAGCGAGCGGGATCAACAATCAGCATTTGTATCAGAATATGCCAAAGAGCAATGAACCAATTAAATTAGTTTATCCAATAAGCACGAGTAATTCGCACCATTTGACCCCGCAACAGCAATCTCAACAGATACAAACGTCGCAACCAGGCCAGGTTGTGACAATGAACAATAGTAGCAGCGCCTCGCAGCAGCAGGCGGGAAATCGTGTGACCTTTACCAGTCAATCGCTCCCAAACGGCACTATCAACATCACAACTTCCCAGCCATCGCCGCAGCAGATAATGCACGCGGTGTCGTCCGCCGGCATTCCGATAACGACAACGATAAAGTCGATCACAGCCGCGACGGGAACAGGTCAGCAAATCCAGCAACAGTCGGCCCAGCATCAAGCGCAACACAATCAGGTGAGATTTTGAAACTAGACTCAATAAGGTGTGCTTCCACTTTTAGTCAATTTCATCAGGCTCCAGCTTTCGCCAGCATGAATGGCTTAAAAGAAATTTCTGCGTTTGAATTATGACAAAGACATTCCAAATACAACAAACAAACACACAAAAAGGCTTTTACGATGGCAGGGAATTATTTCGTTTATATAAAGTGGATACCACAAAAATCACAAATGTCCTTTGTGATTTCCTTGGAATCTTCAGTCTGTGCAATGCAACCCTAACTGATATATATCAATCGTTCAGTATTTTAGTGTAGTGCAGTCTATAACTTCATTATGAAATCCAGCTGTCAAAGAAGGCGGGAAATATAGCTGGCAAAAGAAAACGGAGTTCAGAGGCCAATAAGAAATCAACCAATCTCGTTGTTGATAAAGAGAAACCTTCAACAATGTCTAGCATGCACGGCTGTGATGTACACCCATGAACTCCAAATGCCACTATTGAATCCTTCCTATAGGCAGAGCAGTGAACTGCATTTTCTCAATGATCATCATTTCTAAAATTCTGTAAAACTAATTAACTGTAGTTATTTCCTCACGGCCCGTAAATGAATAACTTGTGTTGTACTCTGACATCAAGCAAAGCCTTATTGGAGCATTACGATAGATGGACGACTAAGATTAGTCCCCGATCAAACTCAGATAACTCTCGTTTCATGGACGAGGAGAAAACATTAGCTAACCCGAAAGTTGACTGCGTGAACAAATCGCATGGAAACACACAGCAAAACAGTTGGGACTAGCACTTGATATTAAGCTGTCTTGTGCTATCCATATAGACAATTGATAGGGATTCTTTTTTGTGCATAGCATAAATGCATGGATAGTAGCTTGAAATGCTATCATCCCTATATCTCCTCCTTAACTCGCGGAAGCTTAGTGCAAAAGCTAATGTCCTTGTAGACGAACAGATTCTGCAAATCGAGCTACTGTGCTGACTACTATTACTACGAGCTACTCGAGCTGTGGTTATTCCGCTCTCTATCAGACAACAATGACAAAAACGGTCTAATCCTTCCAGAATAAAGCAATAAAGAAAATGTTGAACTTCTTTGAAATATTAGAAATGCAGACATTTAAAAAGAGTAGAATAGTACATACGCAACACAGCGTTTGCATTTCTTTTCACATATATCTAAATTTAAGATGAATTTAGACACCTCAGTTTGCATCGTTGCAAACACAATGGTGTCAAATTTTTTGACTATTTCTTTTTGGCAGAAGATTCAACTGAAATAAAAACCTAGTAGAGGGTAGAATTTAAATATGCGAATAAAATTACCAAAATTCCAAGTCTACCCACCCAAAAAACATTGAAAAAGTAAAAAAAATTGCAGACGGATGCGTTTGCAACGATGCGAACTTCAGACACCTGATTTGTCTCACCTCTTGAATTTTTTATGGTAATTGGATTGAAATTTTTGTAATATCTTGCAACCTTTAAGTTTTTCTTGATTGTCCAATTATTGACAAAATTCAAAATGTGATAAATTCGAGACGATTGCGTTTGAAAAGCTGCAAATTTCTGACACTGGAATATATATTTGTTAAGTTAGGCTATATATATGGCAAAAAGTATATAAATAAATATATATGTGATATAAACATCGCTGGTTAAAAATTGTGAATAATCAAGGCTCACAGCTAGCATCACGGTATTCAATTGCATCAATTGCCAGTAACCACTAAGTCACGAAAGATCGTCATTCATATCCAAACGAATTCTGTTCTCGATTTCAAACAATTGAAAAGCAAACAGGGATTATTCAGGGATCCCAAGTACGTTAGAGGGGTATAGAAGAATTGTATTAGGGACCGCAAGCCCAACAACGACATATTAAGAAGTTGAAGTTGAAAGGACATGGCATCTGGGGTGGTATAAATACCATTATTAATATCGCAAACCTATGGAATGCCTCGAATGGCGAGCTTTTAAAGCTGGAGCTACCGGACGTAAAACGCTTGATGGGCAATGCTGATGTTGGTGTCATATCCAGGTTTAGTTCGTTCAAACAATTCTACAAAAATTGAAGTAAAATAAGTGCTGAGCGGGCTGGAATTCGGAAAAATTTTTGAATTCGGAATTCGGAAAATATTTACAGAAGAAAAAGCAAGGAATCAAATACCTTTAATGTAATCCATCCTGCGCAAACCCACGATTCCATTGCCCAGAAATTGATGGGACTCCATTTAACCTTCCCTTCTTATTCAGAAATGGAATCTGTAATCATTTCTTTGTGGGACTCCTCCTCCGAAGGCGCTCCCGAAATAAGATTCCTGCAGTTTGGAGAAAAGTACAAATCAGGTTCATACCAGAACTAAATATCTTGTTGCGGCGCAAGTTTCAGTTTCATTTTCGAAATGATCGTTGATCAAGGCAGTATAATACACGCAAATGCAATGCAGTAATAAACCATTTTGCAACATTTCTGTAGACCGTTCACAAATTTTGGGCGCAACGAATTCTGGATCAAATATGTGCCATACGTTGGGATAACACCTGCTTAAATACGATCTGTATGATTCGTTTCACGTACGAGGAGATCGTCCTTTTTTTCCTTCCAACAATTCTGAATCTTCGCATGTCACCTCTCTACTTTTCTCAGAACATAAACCGAACGCCGCATGTCCTACAGAACTTTTTCAACCGCACTCTGTTACGATGCAGATTGTTCTATTGCTGAAATCCAACCCAAATAAGCAGTTCACGCTGTCAATTCGTAGTATTCACTTTATACCTGAAATATGACTCTCTAAATCATATGATCGCAAAGTTCTCTTTTCACTTAAATCTACACACGAAATCTCCAATGTGCAATAGAGCTCGCTTTATACTATGAGCATCTCGTATAAATTCTGTTCTATAACGTTCTTCCAATTCTCAGGAAGTATCATTATGGCCCTTTTCCTAAATTGTTGAAGTTTACGAGCAAAATATTCATCTAAATGCAGTTCTGTTTCCCTTGCAGATTTAAAATATGTACAAAGGAGATGATTTTTTTTTGTTTGCAAAGGAACGCCCAGGATTGATCACACTGTTTAGGGCTTACGTTATGTCCGAGGTTCGGTTCCTTCTGTCATCTATTTTAGAAGAGGATTTAGTAATAATCGAATTGGGCAAGGTCTAGGAAGCAAGGAGTATTAGATAGAATGTCCTAATGAGGTGGAAATTTGAGGTAAATCAGACTGTAATACTTTTTATTCTCTCGATTAAATACTTATGTTCCGTTATCTTGAGAATGTTTGTGGCGTCCACTATGTCACGCACACTATATCCAGAATTTTCAGCGAACATAGTCTTGAACGGCGATAGTCAGCTCTTAACGTTCTTAAACCAATTGCAGGCGGTCTTTGTAGTCGTAGTACAACTTCTGTAAATGATGCGAAAATCGTCTGCGTCTCCTTTGCCCTATTGTAATTTTTCAATCAATACAGCATCAAATGCCGCAAATGCTTCTTATTTTGTTTTCCATATTGAACGCTGCAGAGAAAATTTTAACGGAGAGGAACATGAGTGTTAACTATAGGTTGACTATGGAAACTATTCCAAACAACATCGTTGAATCACAACCGTGCCCCCTGTGCATGGACGCGTTGTCCTGTGGAAATAGCATATCTTTGACTTGGACTATTGCTACCCTTTTTTCTTTGAAAGCTTCTTTCAATCTATCTAGTAACGGAGCGTTATACAGTCCCACTGTTAAAACCTACACAGTTTCTTCATATCATAAAGCATCGACTTCATTGAGAGGTGTGTAAAGTTCGCATCCTTGCAAACGAGACTGTCAAGAGTTTTCCATATTTTGAATTTGTTAGATTACTACACTTAAAATTAGGTCATTTTATTTTCGTAATTTACAGACGCTCTATTAGTTCCTCATTTCGATGTGCCCATCGACAGAAGGAAAAAGTGAAAAACATCTAGACCGTGCGTTTTTCACGATTCAAAATTCACACCTATCCAATCGAGACACTTTAAAACAATTTTCATCGAACCTGTCTTGACATGGTCAAACTCACACCTTAACTTCTTCCTTTTCTGCTTTGCAATGCTCTAAAAACAAGCGAGCAAATCTCACGCACTCGCGACTTCGACCACCATTCTTCAAACCTATTTTGAATTGAGTTTTGACTATGCAGAATGCTAATGCGAGAGGTTTAAAACTATTCTGTCTGAAACTCCATTGCTGTAAGCTTCCTTCTTTCCAGACGAATGTCTAAGAACACGATTTTTGGTGAAATTATCGTGTGTCCGGTTTGCAGAAGTCTTGAATATTAAGGTTACCTCTGGCTCAACGAATGCCACACAAACATAATAAGAGTCTGACCCGGGCCCGCACAAAGATAAAAAATCTTATGAGATATTATCTGGCGTGTTTTTCCTGGTGTAGTAAAGGCTCTTATCACGAATCAAACATCAACTTTATCCAGAATGGTCTCGGTTGTCTTCTTTACTTGTTGATGGCTCGAAAATTAGTTTAAACTCGATGTATTTACTGAGACCTTACTCAATTGATCGAATAGTGGCTGCGTGGATAAGTGATCTCACTCTATCCAACCCTTGTATTGTGCGATACGAATACAATGCTGGTAAGCTTCTTAGAACTCCGCTACCGGAATGGCTGTCCAAAAATCTCGTTGAAGACATTTTACCCGCTCCAACGCTGTCCTTTCAGGTCTGTCTTCCTCCAGATTAACGAAAATAAGCCACTGGGGGCTCTTAACGTCACCACGTTAAACCGATTCAAAACTTTAGTATATTAGGAGATTTGAACTGTCGCTTTGTCATGGTGGAGCACCGTCGCGGCTTACTTATCCGAGGATACGCGAGATCTCGATTCGTCAAATGAAGGGTCAGTCCAGCGTAATACTGACCGTGGTCCGATTGGCACAACTTGTGTAGATCGTTCTTTCCGCGTCAAAGAAGGCAGCGAGCCTTCAAAAAAGATTATAGACTACCCTCCTCCCTAGGCATATCCCTTCTATTGTTTGCACTAGGTAAGTGCCAGTTTGTGATTGTGATTGAGAATTATTGTGATTCCGCCCGCTTCACATACTGAGCGAACTGACTTCTAATAGAGAGCAAACAATTATCGGTAAAGAATTTGCTGATCAATCCACTACACAACTTAGGTATCAATAGTTCCTATATATCAATTATTTTAGGTAGAAGTAGAGGTTACTCTTAGCTAGAGTTCATGTCTAACCAAGAACTAAGCATGGAAATATTTATCACATTCCTTCAGATAAGGCCTCTTTAGTCTCGATAACCGACACCTCCACACAAGGATTGTCTCATCTTAAGCAGGAATAGATGGAAGTTTGAGGTATAACTAAGAATTTTTCGTTGCAGTTCCGGGAAAATATAGATTATAGTATAGTTTCCGGGAAAAACAACCAATCAGGGAACCAGGAATTTCGCAACCAATGTAGGTTAGAGAGAAAGTAAGGTAAAATATTATGTAGGTAAGACGGAAATACACACTCATGCTGAACAAAATCATCAGGAAACACTCAGTCTTATCATGCGCTCGACTAAACTAAACGTGAAGTAAATGATGTGGCGTTTAATTCAGCCGCCTTGCTCTTCATCGATGTATTTTCCTGCCACATAGCTAGGGTCCTCCCCTTATCTCGCAGAACAGCCCCTCTAACCTCTACATAAGTAGTCCCATATGCGATCTGCATCCAGAAGTAATATGGTAGCCACTTGGGAAGTAACCAACACAGATGACTCAGATACACTTTCTTACAAAGAACATCAGCCCAATCGTCGGAGTCGCACAGGAACAGAAATTCTACCTCACTCATAACTAAATGCCTTTTATTGGAGATTGGTCATCCACTGATGGCAATGAGGCGTATGAGACCCGCAATGGAAATGTGAAAATATGAAATTCCCGCAATGGACGAGGGAGCCAATTTCTCTTAAACGCAAGGTCTTTCAATAATTTCTTCAATTCTGACGCGAATGAACCTGGGGATGGCTTTATGTGATAGTGATAATCTCAATTTTAACAGCACTAGACTGGAGCTAGTGTTGGTCATATATCTCACTCAATGCAGCTTCATGCCTAGTTACAATTGCGGGATGGAGCGTCGGGCGGCAAATGCCACAACGACTTCTGCATATCTGATCTGGCGAGGTTCATTCGGTGGGTCCACGTACAAAAGGTCTTTTTTTCGGGGCATTCCATAAATTTGGGCCATTGAGGGCCTTTTCTTCGCCAACTTCTTAATGTGTCGTTAATAAGCTTGCGGTGGGTAGGATAATCTTTCTATATCTCTATTGTATGCTTCGTTACCCTGAAGGATCCCTACGAATTAAAAGCGTTCCTTACATCGAGAGTCGCAAGTATTAAACTATGCCTTGAGTGCTAGTGTGCGGTTCTATCCGCCGAAATGCCAAGAGAATCTTTGGGTTTCGCTTTCCCTTGTTGATCAGCATACGCTTCATGTCCTTCGAGCATTTGGGAAAAATCCTCCAATAGGCAAGCGTCGATTATGCGCCAGTGAAAGTTTGGGCCTAAATAGTGGATTGACTACATTGTTTCTGATGGAAAGCCACCAGATCTCGTGGACTTTTGTATTTTCATCATCGTTCAGCTCTTTAAAAATAAAGAGTGGATGAGCCTTTGCTCACCCAAAGAATAAAAATATACGGGCTGCATAGGAAAAAGTGAACGAACGGCCTCGTCCTTTTTTCCGTCCCAAACAAACACGTTATCTGCTTGACTCCGAATTTCGATGTGGCCAGCTTGTAACTCAAACCTCATGGGTCCCTATGTCGCAACTAACAGGGTTTTGCCATCAGGTAGTTTCATCTTATTGGTAAACTTACGAAGCTGTTTTCCACCCCATCTGTGCTTACGTTACTGACGAAGTGACTCATTCAGATCCTTTTAACGTTGGGCTTCGCAACAGATCCTTTAGCAATCTATTTTAACCACCAGGTCCAGTAGGTTTACCCTGTCGGAGCCGTAACTAGGCTTTACACAGTTGCAGGTAGATGCGGTGGACCTGGGTTATTTTGGAGATCACCAAGTTTGCAGCTGGATTCCTATAGCCCCCTGGAAATCCCGGCATTGTTACATCTATCAATCTATATTTTGTACCTTGACGATCCATTTCCAGAGGATCCCGTCTATGAGCATAATCGAGTCGCTATAGGTTGCGAGAGCCGCTGACGAACTTCGAGACCACTGTCCTGATGATTTCTCGCCGATTAGTCCTCCAGCAACATCAATTTCTGTAATATAGACGGACACAAAGGTTCGCGATGGTTCCCACGCACCTGTTTGATGAAATTTTTTTTTATGTTGCTAAACTTAATGTTAACGTACAAAGCATACAAATTTCTTCCATACAAATGTTAATATGAGTTCTTTTCTCTTTGCAGGCTAATCAAAATATTGTAGGCGCTCCAACAATGATTCCCGCTAGCGTTCAAATAGTGGGGATGCGTCCCGGCACACCCACACAAAATCAACAGAAAAATGCCGTAACAGGACTTTCACCCCGCGTAGTGATAGGAGGACCAATGGTGGGGACCAGACCGCAGAGTCCAGCAGTAAGAAAAAATAATTATTTTATAACTTTTTGGAACTAAGTTGTACCAAAATTCCAAACAGAGAGGCTATCAAAATTCTAATGTAGATGTTTTTCCTTAAATTTGTAACTTCTAAATTTTCATAGACAGAAAAAATAGTAGCAGAATATAAAACTTTATTTATTTCTTTTGCATTGAGTAACTTACATAGTCATTCGATGTCCAAATTGTGCAAATGAAATTGCTATTAAATGCTAGTATCAAAGCTGTCACAGTCTTAGAATCTCAAATATTGGACAATCCTTGTGATATTGAACAAAGATTTTGTACAATTGTAAAGCGAATTTTTAACAAAGCCGTTAACTTATAAGTTATTCAGGTTTATCTAAATCTACGGACAGGATAAATTAATTGACCATATACGAAGTCGTTGACTGAAGGACATAGAAATTCAGATTTAAACTGGTATATGATGTTCCCATCCCAAAATAAAATAAATAGTAAGATAGATTCCTAGGAAAAAGGGGCCGGGGTCCACTGCGGGACTCGGCATAAGCCAGGGTTGGTCCTTAGCTCCCCGTATACGGTTGGAGAGTATACGGAGATAACCTATAGATCTACGGTGCCAAGCACAGCCTCTTGTTCCTTGGTCACCAGTTATCCCGAGTCTGCTGCTTAATTCCATTGCACCGAGTTGAAACACTTGCGAACTAAGCTCCGATAATGTTAAAAGAAAGTATTCTTCCTCCTCTCTTCAGGCTCTGCATGTGTCGTTATCTGTGATGACTGTTCTTTCCTTCGATTGTGAAGATCAGTGATATTAATATTTATATTATTCATAATTCAAAATAAATTTTGGATTTTCGAAATGCCACTATTTACGGAACGACGAATAAACTTATGCTTCGATTCTTCGAATAATAATCTCGAATTTAGATTGTAAAGAGATGATTCATCTTTTGACACAAAAACGAGAGGAAAATCCAAGCCTTTAACTACATCGAACTCTATCTGCTGCTTGATTCCACAGTACCCATCATAATACAAGATAAATTGGTGCGTCATTGGATACCAGTCGTCTTGAGATATCTAAAATCTGTATTGTTCCAAACACGATGGTTTCGAATTTTTTCGCTTTATGAATTTCGTGGATAATTTTACTGAAAATTTCGTAAATTTTTTGACAATTTTTGGATTTTTTCACGATGGCAGTACTTCATTACAGTCCCTCGTGGAGGCGTCAAATAATTGGAGACCGTTGAGTTTGTAAGGATGTTATCTATAAGAGTCTTACGTCCCTTATAGGACTTGGAAATGCAGATAGGACATAGAAAACGCCAGGATAAGATTGTATGGACATTACATTGTCGAACGCATAACTTACACAGCGGGCAAAACGCTTTTGCACATTTAGAATTATGTTTGTCAAACAAGGTTCCCTTGTCAAATGTAGCGAGATCCGTGATCACACGCTCCCTATTCCGTCTTTTGCATAAAAAAATCAGATTCGTATCGTCTTGCTCTCTAGTCTAAAGTAGGCATACATAGACCTTAGCTTACAAACCTTAAAAGATGCATGCCCGTTTAAAACACTGTTTAAGATTGAAGTCTGTCTCACAAATTTTTGATTTAGTCAGGGCGTCAATTCAACTCAGGTTTGTTGCAAATTTAAAGAAGTTTCGTCTTATTAACGACAGCCTCCCTGTTCTCTATTTTTCACATGTCTGTGCATATCAAGTATTCTGCAATATCTAAACGAGAGTGGGCTGGGTATTACTCCAGCGATTACTTACACCGCATATTCCCCCACTTTTCGGTATGTAGGCGCTATCGACCTCGCTCCTCGTCAGCAAGCAATTCCTTATTGAGATAATCGACTTCTAATTATAATCCGCTCATCAAGAGTCGTTTCCTTGGAATGTTGGGTCCTCTGCTTTGTCCTTGGTCGACTCAGTGCCGATATGGTCGCTACAACCTTATCAGCTGTTGCTCAGAGTTGTTGAGAGAAAATCATCTTCTTGTTTTTAGGCAAGTCCAGGTATTTTATTAATCTCTTCTCCAGCGACAATTGAAGGACTCCACCTAGAGGCCTCCAGCCTCAGTATGATTTCCTTTAATTTTAAGATGGACCGAGAGTGATGTACCACCTGGTTCAATTAGTCAAGCGATTTTAGCATCTTTTAAATTCCACTATCTGGACAGACCGCTTCTACTTTTTTCAGCAAGAGCACTGTTTCAGTTTATGCACTTTGTGTAATTGTTGCTTTCGGCTAGAGAATGTCTTTCAGGGCTTCATCTTTGTTAAAGTCATGTCGTTACATGTAGATTTATTACGCCCTCTGGGAAGAAGCTCTCGAGATATCATACCTGCGATAAGATCATCTCCGCAGACTCAGGGACGGCCCGATTGGAGGATGCCTTCTCCAGTGCTCTTTTTCTCTGTACCACTCTTTGTGGGACACTCATCAGACTTAGACAGACTTGTTAGACTCTCTTCTCATACGTTAGACACATTCAACTTATAGCCGATATACTCATGGCAGCTTTACCAAGCATGGGAATTCATTATATCAGAGAAACTCAGGTTAGAGTCTATCAGCAAACTCGGAAGCTGAGAATTTCGACCCCACAAATGTATCCCAGATACTGATCGTTTACTATACTGTCTATATTCGCCTTTATTGGAAGGAAAACTTAAATTTCTCAATCATCCAGCTCTTTAATAACCAAATAAGCGCATTAAGCCCTAGTTGCTCTTGATAGTCTGTGCGCCTAGCTGTTATTGCTGCAACATCATCTCAATAGCTGGTCAATTCCGATTTCTCCGCGAATTCGGATCTCAGAAAATTTTCGCAGAAGATATTCCACAGGTCTTTACTAAGGATTTAGCCCTGAGAGATATCTGATAGTCACAAATATCTTTTGTCGACCTAGCTACGTGATGGAGGTCAGAATGGGATATTCTATATAATTTCTTAGGATCCGCATTAAATATTGTGGTACTTGGCGTTATTTTTCGAAGGCATACAGAGGTAAATTTAAGGAACTACTTGCCGGTTAAGCCGAGCTCGTGCCTCCGCATGATGAACCGCTGTCAACAACCCACGGCTGCGTCGATAGAAGATCGCTCTGCTCTAAAGCCGTACTGCCTTGGAGAAAAGTGCCTCGCAGCAACAAAAATTTCATTTGAGCTTCCCTGTGTAAGTGTCGCGAGCATGTTATGTATTACGAGCAGTATGCTGAGAGAACTCTAGAGAGACCTTCTCCTTATTTAATCTATTTCCAGCCACTGTTCGGGTAAAATTTCTTCTCATAGACAAGCAGTAAAGGGAATAAAGAGGGCAAGATTGATAGAACAATCACAATACCACGGTAGGGTATTGATACCGTCTGGTACTGGAACTGGAACCTTCTTTGATATTATGGCAAGAACCGCTAGTGCCAATTCTTTATTCGTGAAAAATGGACAGTCTACTGAAGCTTTCTCGCTGGCACCTTCAATGTGGAAGGATGTGTGGGTGAGAAAGCCCGTTTTATCTCGTCCATTTTGTCCGTGTTCGCGTAAGCAGGGTGTCTGTATAACTAGGTTTTAGCCTATACGCAATTAGTTCCTGTTCACACCTTCCGAGAGCTTCTGTCAGTAGTGGGCCTTAATTTCGTTGATCTGCCCCTGGGTCATGCCTGGTGAGCGATGATTGGGACCCTCTCATTTTTGAGTTGTCCATCACTACACCAGAGGTTCGCAGTGTCTGAGACTCCCGCAAGCCTTGATGATTTACAAGTAGATGGGTACTTAGTTCTCAGGTCATGGGCGCAGAATCAAATTTTGGTGGGCGTCTTGTGAGCTCGGCAATGGATGTGTGAGAGCATTGTTACAGGTCTCGAACGATGTGTACTGTGATCACTTGCCAAATAGTCCTCTAGAACCCTTTCTAATGAAATATCTTCAGAAACTCAACCCAAAGGTACCCAAGCAAGCAAAATGTCAGGAAGTATCAGTGCGGTGGTCACAAAGACTGCTGCCTTACCAACCTCCATCTCCATGAGATAAGTGAAGCATTAAAGCAAAATATAAATATAATAGAAATAATTTTTTTTAATTATATATAAACATATATTTAAAATAAACATTTATTATTTGAACAAATTTATTCATAAAACAAAATTAATCAAAAATAATCATTAATCTGAAGCGATGCTATGGTGCATTAGTGCTCTAGTAGGATCATGTAGTTTTGAGCAGCATGTTTAGCAGAGCAGTTAGCACAGTGTTGATTCGTTGTCTAACACACATCCTTTTTTATCTATTTTTATCTTCATATTTTTTTACCTATTTTCGTAGCGATCAACAATTAATAATCAATTCGTATTAATCTTTTCTCCAGATAACATTAAGTGCATTACAACCAGGCCAAGGCGGATCGGCCCTAATATTGAAAACAGAGTCCGGCTATCAACTGTTGCGCGTTGGACCACCATCAGCAACGCCAGTTGCACAAAATATGCCCAATTCAGGAAATCAAACCATACGATTACAGACTGTTCCGGCTGTAAGTAGATTCACCGGTCCACCATTAGCACTTCGTAAAACGATTGTAACTCAGCATCAGGTGAAACAGAAACAAAATGTAATTTCGCAACCCTCACGTAATCTTTTGCCCGGTATTGTTTTGATTTAGAAAAAAGGAAAACAAAAAACAAGAAAAAGGAAAAGAAACGCATTTAGAGATAAATATTCCGAATAATTCGAACATTGATGAGATATAATTTTTGACTGATGTTTTTTAAGGGGTCATCTTTTCAGTTTCGTTATAGGTTGTTTGTTTGTTTGTTGTAAACAGTATTGTACATTCTAGTTTAAACATTGCTTATTGTTTCTTTATCGGTGAAATGTTTATGTTGATTTGTCTTACACTGATAGATGTGAAAGTCGGATCAGGATTGAAATCGGTGAAAATCGAGAGGCTTATTTATATTTAGATGCTTTTGTAGCATTCGATATGTTAACATTTGAAGCGAATGACGATATACATCCTCCTTGAACCTTATGAAAATATTACATTTGATTCTAAACTGTACGTTTCATGCAACAAATTGGGACTGCAAATTTGAATTCTGAACCTTTTCGAGCGATAAATTTGGAAATTTGCTAATGTATTCATACACGTTTATTATTAACAAAGTTTAGGTTAAAGCTACCCAAAACAGCAGCTATTTGCTCAATGTTTCGTCCTCAGACTTTATTCATGTATCACAAATGCAATTGCTCATAATCACTGTCTTGTGTGTGTCGCTTCTTTGTGCATTTCTAACGAGCCTTAAAATGCATTGATTCAACCCTCACATGCCTTGATTTCTTGTTAGGAAATAGCTTATCAATATCTACGCACTGCTTACATACATCTGTCCTTACTGATTGTGGTCCCATGCATATAAAATCCTTGAAGTAATGATACTATGCAGTCATTTATCAGCCATCACAGTTTGCAGTCATCACTCATTCCACCTGAAAATTTTCCGAATTTATTGTTCGGTATGAAAAAATATGCTTCAAAAATAAATATACTCACATTCAGGATTATGCACAGCGACATAAATTCCACTTTGGGACAAATTAGAAGTTTTTCAGATTTGTTCTTGCATCCCTATTAATTTTTTTCCAAATTAAATATCAAACTAAAATCCCTAATGTCCTGCAATTGAGCAAATATTATTATTTATACAGATATTGTTTGCGTTGAGACGAATGATAGTATGCCGGTTATATCTTCTGGTATTTCTCCGATATTTGATTTTCTTGTTATGTTGAATAGCATGTGAACAAGCGAATTGCATATCGTTATTATGATCCTTTGCGATCTAAGCTCTCTTCATAGAGGAAAGAGCGATTCCACGAAATTTTGAGATAAGATACGCTTTTTAGTCTTGCTAAAACAAAATTTTGTATTTGTAGTTTATTCCAATTTTATCATCCTTATCATTACTCAATTTGGAAAAAACGTTCCCGAATGTTTCGATTGCCTTTTTTCAATCGCGATGGCGGTTTCATTACAGTCCGATTCTTGCAAGTCTCCGTCTCCCTATTTGACATGAATTCCGGCAACAATTTTTGCAGACCTCTTCATGCACAAAAACATGTGATTGCTAAGCCCAATAGCCGAACGGTGCGTAAGAACCTCCATCCCAATGTCCAAAGCTTCAAACTAGTTATTGTACACGCATGTGGTCTGTAATTGTCTTGTAACAGAATCTCGGGGCCCTTCTCATCGGTCTCTGCTTTCAACCCATCTAGTTTATTGCAGAAGACAGCTGAAGGGTCTATTCATAAGACCTAGTACTCATAGTAGATTATCCCCTTCTAATCCACCAAAAAACATAGAAACATCTATCTGCATTTGATTTGATAGTCCAGGGGATTTTATCCTTCCAATCTCATAAAAAATGGAACAGCTTCCTTCGAAATAGTCTAGACTGCTTTCCCTACATCGGACCAAGATAATTGATGTTTCTGATTATTATAGGTATGTGGTACACCTTTCATCACCAGCAATCATCCGTTTTAAAAATGAGACGATTTTGTTACAATTCAGGAGGGCTTCGAATGTGGGAATGGATCCATGATATTCCATCACACTCATCAATTCATGTTGCACCCAAACAGCTCTTCCAAAAAAAACCGTTAGGAGCAAAGAGCAGCCTGTTGGGTTCAAAACAATTTGGTTGAATGATCTTGAACTTCTGAACAATCTAGGCGAATCTTCTTAATAGGCCACCAGGCCAAAATTGAAGCGAGGATGCTGGGTTTATGGGGCCACAAGAGAAAATGTAGTGAATCTACCGGTAGCGCCCCATTAAAGGGAGCCCTCAGGAAATGTTAGCGTGATATCAGTTTTCCTTCAACAATTTGTTTATGAGAGCCATGAAAGCGATGATATAGGTTGTGTTATTTTGCTGAAACCATGTGCCTGTAAATGCTTCAAATTAATACAGCCAGCTGAAAAAAAAATGTAAAATTTTCAGGCAGCAATCAGTATTTTTTATAACAACTTGGCGTCGGTCATTCTCAATGAAATAGAGACTTATTGTTCGTTATGTGGCATTTGCTACCAATCTATATGGTTTGGCAAATGGAGAAACTTTTGCTGATTTAAGTGGGGATTGTGTTCGGTTCAATCACAATTTCGTTCATTTGATAAACCTGCGAGAGTAAGTTCTAAAATAAAGTCCCCATGGTTTTCAAGGTAGACAGCATTTTATTCACTTTCATAAAACCATAATCAGGGGCAATCATTATCCAGTCGAAACCTAACACATTTACCCGCTTTTGAGCAGAGACGTAAGGGCGAGCGTTGTCATGAAGTACCCTTAAACCTTTATACAGTGTTTCTCTCTAGTATGCTGGAATTATCAGGCTAAGTTTTCTTAGTGTGTCACAATATATGTCAGAGTTTACTGATGTCCCTGGAAGCGTAAAGTCAATCAACAACAGCCTTTTCCTGTCCAATTTTGGACTTTGGTTGTCATTGTTTTTTTTTTTCAACCGACTGAGTTTGTTCAAACAATTTCTTCATTGGTTAGTGGCGCCATTCGGATGATGGCGTTTTGCTTTCTACAGAAATTATATGACCTGTGACGATAGTGTCCAAAAGTTCGTCCTTGCTTCCTGTACATTGTTTCCAAAATTATTGTTGGGACGCGTTGTTGCTCATGATTTTTGTGAGCATTCTCCTTATACGTAAATACCTTGTTATACACCAGTTTGTCTAAGTCTTTTGAATTATGATAATGAAAATCTCAGAAACCCGAACACCCAGTTCAATCATGCAAACTTCAGACTTAGCCAGCAATTCAAGCGCTAATCAAACCTTACTCGGGTGCAATTTTTGATCTTTCACCAATATACATTCTTTGTATTAGCTAATTTGTCGTTTTCGGGAATTGTTGCTGAATGTTTCGTGGCAAAATTTCTCAAGTTGTTAATCTGTAGGCCTCCTCATTTCCCGAATCAAACATTGAAATCACCAGGAATGAACTCTGTACACGAATCCACTCAAGTAATCGAATATTTGGAGGCAGTCGCCAATAGATTCGTTGCTGTCATTCTCCTTCACTTCTATCAATGCGTGAACGCTCATCAGCCAAATGTTGAAAACGTTGGTCTTTTGTTTTGCAAACAATCACTCGTTGCTCGGTATGGAACTCGATTTCACTTTCCTTTCGATGAAGAACGCCATCTCTAACTTTAACCCTTCAACTCTTGATCAATTTCGAACGGTGAACTTTTGGCTTTAGAAAAGAAACGAACGGCCTTCAACCCATAAAATTTCGGACTCGGAGATGTTTTATGGGATCTTTTACATTAATCTCACATTTAAGTAGAAATGTTAAGCAACATACGAATTAATTTTAGACGATACAAAGCATAAAAAATCTACTCTCCGGCAAAATGTCCTGTTCTGGTCTTACTTTAAAATGAATTTGATTGTGTATCCTTTTACCAGGATACAATACCGTGCACTCTTTTAGAACTTTTAGAACTTTTAAAACTGACAACAAAATAGATATTTTGAATATAATGAGGATATTGTTTAAAAATATGCACTTGAATAGGAACAAACTCCAAGTTAGATGGCATACATATCTCTTGGAGGACCATGTACTGAACTCTTCACCTGCACATCATCAAAATTATATCAAATTCGTACCTCTTCGCATAGGGATTCTCTTCAGCAATCTTTCTATTGTATTTGCATTCTTAGTTTTTATTATACAAAAATAAAATCCCAAAACCTTTTGACATTTTTTCCCAACATTGACTGAAGGACCACATTAGCAATGCGTACACTAATCATTGTTTGATTTTAATTGCGCACTCTGTTAGGGACTTCTCATATGTATTTCCACTGTTGACTGGTTCAAAGGATATCTTTTAAAAAATTAGTGAAAATATTAAATACACAACGGAGAAAGTTTGAAAAATTGGGAGAAATCATTGAAGCAGTTGAACGTTGCTTTAAAAGTTAAAATTTTTAAATATTTCATAAAAAGCATTTGTTCGCTACTTGTATAGTATAGTTGGATAACTAACCCAGTAGAATGTTATATTAATACTTACAACCCACTAATTCTACATAAAAACGAGGGAAATTCTGAAATCCCTAGGTAGATTTTACTTTAAACTCCTTGTAAAAACAATTTATATTTGTTGTAGTTAGATAGAGAGATTGCATGCAAAATACCACAAAAATGAGTATTATACCGACCTATCGAGCCGAAACTTTTTATCAATTGAAATTATCGACTGCTGGAGAGAAAAGTTGCAGCATGAGGAACCCCGTTACGACATCTACTCTAAGAAACCAATTGAGCAACTTTCGTGTGTATCAAGTGTAAACGAACAAGTGCAAACCAGCGTAAAACAGTTTACGGCGCATACAAACAAACTCCTAACGATATCTTTTGCATTCAAACACTCCTAATGCCACGCGCACTCTAAGTCTTTTCCAATTTTATGCTTACAACGTTAGTTTTGACGGTTTTTGATCTTCTTATGCAAATTGTTGCATAAAATTTTGCGAAACATGATAAATGTGCTCGGTTCGTTTGTAGGTAAAAGTGCATGTTGTGTTCACTTATCGCGTTTGCAAAATACCAACTAGGATATTTCCAAGGTATACTTACGATTTAAGTTGCGATGTATATGTTATTAAGATTTGTTTTCGAATTACATTTTGATTTACTGTTTCTGATTTTCAACAAAAATGACTATCAAAAATTCTGAAATGGACATGAAGAAAGAAAAAATAATAAAATAGAATAAAAAGCGCAGCAATTTTATTTATGCATAGATAGAGTAATATTTAGCACTTGTTTGCTCAATTGCCTCCGCCTAAGCTCTCCAAGGCTCGGTGATCGTATGAAGACTAATCCTGTTTACTATTTTCATGTTATTATTACCAATTCGATTCTCATCACGAGCAGACTGTGGCTGCATCTGTAGCGAGTAGTATAGCGGCGGTGAATTCCGTTATATCAACAAATACGACACAGGTACTAGCGACACAAGCTAATTCCACGAGTATTCAGCAGCCCCAAACAGTGATGGCATCGGTGGCACCAGTGTCTGTGCACTCTTCGCAACCTGTTGCCATTCAACAGCAACCTCAAACGCAACATCAGCAAATCCAGCAGCAACAAATTGTCCAGGCGCAGTCTGTGGCGGGCGTGAATAACGCGGCCACATCGACCTCCACGGGCGTCATGACGCAAACACACGCGCCCCCCACGCCAACGCAAAACGCTGCCTCTCAGGTATTGTATTTCAGATTGAGATAAGAACGCGGAGAACACGGATTGAATAGAAGAAACCAATGTTACAGGGAAATACCAAAGAAAAGTGTCGGAAATTCTTAGCTAATTTGATCGAGCTGTCGAGTCGGGAACCGAAGCCGGTTGAACGGAACGTGCGAACTCTTATTCAGGAACTGATCGATGCGAATGTTGAGCCTGTAGAATTTTGTGATAGATTAGAACGACTGTTAAATGCGAGTCCACAGCCTTGTTTAATAGGATTTTTAAAAGTAAGACGAATACGATCGCCCAGAACTGTTTAAGAACAGACTTCTAAATAATTTTCTTTCGTTTACAGAAAAGCTTACCTCTCCTGCGACATTCATTGTTTACAAAAGAACTAGTAATCGAAGGTATAAAGCCGCCTCCTCAGCACGTAGTCGGCATAATCGGATCAACAACTCTAACTACGACGCAACTACCTGTAAGTTTGAACACCAGCATGAGAGTTATAAGTTGATCCCCATTTGATTTACTCCTGAAAAGCGTAGCCTAATTCAATTGGTATATAGCATCCTCTATGAAAGTGACATTCTTGTGGTTTCGTTTTTGACTATCAACTTTAATTTTCACTCACGCATATCCTTACTCTCACTCTCATATGTGTTAACTCAAGACGACTTTTCCACTCCTAGAAAATCCAAGCACAGATTCGTCCTATTGGTCAGCAGACGACAACAATAGGACAAACACAGGTGAAAATGGTAACGCAGACAGCTCCACGACCTGTAGGTCAGACGACAATAACAAAACAAACGGCAGGTGGAGTGCGAATTCAGGGCCCACTATCGGCATCAATCGGGATCTCGAATACGGGGCCGCGACTGATGAATGCCCAAATTCGACCCGTTGGCGTTTCTACGACCCCATCGGGGCTAGTTCAAAGTAGTAATATTCAATCCCCGCCTGCATTACAACCTGTAACTGGTTCACAAACGTTTACACCTTCACAGGTAAGTTTTCGACGCGGACGCAGAAGCATAACACCTTTACCAGTATTCTAAAGGGATCTTGAAGTATTTTCACATAATTTTCCGAAACTTTGGCATTCACGTTTAACAAATTGATGGTTAAAATTTTCCAAATTAATACTCTTTGAAGAGACTTAGCTATAATTGTCTCCTGGTTGGTCGGATTGTTGACTACATAATTAATCCTTTGGTTTGCAGAACGTCGTTCAAATTCGTACAAGCAACGCGACACGACCTCCCGCCACGGTGCAAATACGTGCTGCCGCACCCATAGTTCGTCCCACCGCACCCGGGGGCAAAAATTCCGGACCAACAATAACACAAGTTAAAGTCGGTCAAACACAAATCAAACAAATCACGACACCAAACGCAACTGTGTCGGTACCAGTCAATAGTAATCTTACACTAAGCAGTAATAATAGTAATACAGCAACAAACGCCAGCACGAATAAAGTGGTTACAATTAAAGCACAAAGTGCCCAACAGGCGTCCAGTAAAAAGGATGCGAAGGATAAGGACAAGAGTAAAACTGCAACAACATCGTCGGCAGCCTTCTTCCAGCAATCGGCAATGTCATCGTCCATGTACGGGGACGACGATATTAACGATGTGGCTGCGATGGGCGGCGTGAATTTAGCCGAGGAGTCGCAGCGTATCTTAGGTTCAACAGAATTGATCGGAACGCAAATTCGATCGTGTAAAGATGAAGTATTTCTTCATTTGCCGGCGCTACAAAGTAGGATCCGAGCTATGATGGCGGAACAGGGAATGGAGGAGCCAAACCAAGAAGTAGCCGTTCTTATTTCACATGCGTGTCAGGAGCGATTAAAAAATATTGTGGAGAAATTAGCTGTGATTGCAGAGCATAGAATTGATGTTATAAAGGTAGTTGTTTTGGTCTTGAATTTTATCGTCTATGCAATACTAATTGACATTGAACATGTTTTCATTATGGGATCATTTCATCCTACAGCTCGATCCTCGATATGAAATTACAAAAGATGTTCGGGGTCAAATTAAATTCCTAGAAGAGTTAGATAAGGCTGAGCAAAAACGACACGAAGAACAGGAGCGAGAGATGCTGTTACGTGCTGCCAAATCCCGATCGAAAATTGAAGATCCCGAACAAGCAAAACTGAAAGCGAAGGTGAGTATCTGCGTGTAATTGTTTATAACCAGGAAGAAAAGTATATTCGCCACAATTACATAAACTTCTTTCTTAAAGCGAAAATATATGCTTCTAACTTTGTAAAACTTAACAATGTTGGAAGATCAAAAAATTCTAGAATATTAACACATCTCGAGGGTTACTTGCACAAAGAAAATGTTGAGGTTCGATTTTTTTTTTGGTGACTTGAAACTCTCACAGAGCCATAATATCCATGGCCAAACCACTTTGCCTTCTTGGCTAATGTGGAGTTTGTGATTTCTTGCCACATTTCATATTACACGACCCAATATTTTGAATCTTCTTCGCGGTCTGTCTCGCAATTATATGTAGGAATAATGGCATACAATAGTTGAATTTCAGGATAATTTCATAAGATTAAAACGCGGTAAGAAATGAGTTCTATAATATTTTGTTATGTTTTACAGGCGAAAGAAATGCAACGCGCGGAAATGGAAGAGCTGCGGCAGCGTGATGCTAACATGACTGCGCTACAAGCAATTGGTCCTAGGAAAAAACCTAAACTGGATGGAGATGCGATCATGTCATCAATTGTAAGTTGCACTTGGACCATATATACTTCTACTTGCTGTATAAAATAATTTCTTTCGAACAATTAGCAACCTGGTACAACGGGACTGGGTACGACTGGTATATCAGCACCACCTCTACGGCCTCGAATAAAACGTGTTAACTTAAGGGATATGTTATTCTTTATGGAACAGGAGCGAGATACATGCAGAAGTACAATGCTTTATAAAGCCTATCTTAAGTGATCGATAATTTTTATGTATCGTCACATTTCGGTACGGATACAACTAGCCGGCACTTTTCTTTCTATTCATCACATTGTGTGAGCAGCACTAATGTTGTTATTGTTGTTGTAACCATCACTTAAATCATCAACAGGATCGTCGTCGTCGTTGTCGTCTTCGTCGTCGTGGCCATCATCAAAGAGATCTGTGCGGTGTTCGGTTTCGGGTGTTTTAATTTTTCTATGGTATCCTAATTGTAAATTTCCCCCCAACATAATAGTATAATTACATAGTACGGATATATTTAGTATAACTATTGACGCGATAATTAGTCCCTAAAATTTCTCATGATACAAATGTAAAGCATTACTAATCGGTATAGATACAATTTCTTTGAAATGAGGCAAAAATGCGCCGCGCCCTTTGAGCTTAACCTGAAATGATGATATGTGAAGGATTGTACGTAGTGTGACTTCTGATAAGAGGTTCGTTATTAATTGAAATTTGTACAGAATACTTTATTAATCACTTATTGATTTATAACAAAAAGGTGCTGCTAAGCGAAATATAATCGGAAGAAAATAGTTTCATTAGAAAATTTTACAACGAAATTGAATCAATCGCTGCCAATCATCATCATTTCATTTTATGCTTAGTTGTCTGCTCTAAATATCATTTTAAATCAGAAAGATATAACAAGCATATCATGTTGAAAACATATTATCCGATATGTCGAATCCTTACTTCCGATGCGTGTCTCAATGTTGCGATCTAATTTTGTGAATGAGATAAATAAGAGAGGATTATTTAATGTACTCAGTCATAGAACGTTTTAAACGATATCTATGTCATTTCAATTGCGTTTACACAAAAAAAAAATAATAATTTGAATAGTCTTCGGTTGAATCAACATTCTCTTCATTTTCTCATATTTTAATTCGCTTTCGTTGCACTTTTGATCGTTCTACCCAGAATAAACAACATAAAAGCAAAAATACAAAAATATTTTCCGGTTGTCATGTATAATTTTAAGATGGAAATTTAATGTTAAAATTGTTAATAGTGTTTTCACCATTATAGCATCGTTTTAAAAAAGAAAAATTAAATTGTAAGTATAGAATCTAGAAATATTCTTTTCTTCTCTTTAGTTATTCTATAAATATTTATTGAATAATTTTCAAGGAGAGGATAACATTCGGTAGCTGTTGGTTAAAAACGAACCAATTTTATTTTTAGATCAAACTCTAGAAAAAACTCTACTAAAACTCCAGAAAAAACACACTCTTATAAATATATACAATATATGTTCAAGACAATTCCAAGGCACGGACACCGCTGCTGTATTTAAACTCAAAGCATTTCTATGTACTTATCGGCAAATGTAAATTTGAAACACATCCAAAGCCTTGCTTCTGAAAATGGACAATAATCAAAAGATTAATGAAATTTCACTATTTGATTCATACAAAATTGTATTAAGCTTAGTACGATAAACCCTTTATCAACTGAAAACGTGACAAGTATTCCGAGTTTAAAACCTAGCGGAATACTTGATACATTTACAGTTGGTGAAGGGTCTATCACACATTGGCTACAGCTGTATATTTCACAACCAAAAACTAGTCATGAGGGATCATTGTTTGTGGGTAACAGAAGAAGAGTAAAACAGGCTTACGAAACTTTCAAAGACTATTCGGGCCAGATTTGATGAACATAAGTTACCTATTTAGGTGGCAATTTCCCAAGAAGGAGTTTAATGTATGATATTACGTTGATTTCCAATGATAGTACAGTATTCAATAATATTATGGACTTAATTAGACATATTGGATAGCGTTTTTTCGGGCATATTGTAATATCTCCCCTTTCTATTCAATTTTTTGGGGTTTTCAACTCTGGTTGAAAGTCTGTTATTGGCGTCGATGGTGTTTGTCTGATAAAAACAACCATAGTACGCTTTTGCGTCTTAACAGGAACCTTGTTTGCTGTTATTTTTTCCTTTTAATGCTTAGCTTAATTCCGAGAAATCTTATGCAAAATAGCCCTTGGGGTCAGTTACTTATTTTTGATGCTTTAGGCCACAGTCTTACGTATGTCTCCTCAAAAAACAATTGAAAATTAAACATTTGATATTTTTAAAATTTTCAAAACACATTTAAAAATAAAGTAGTTGAATATTCAGAATCGACAGCTACGAATGTTATCTTCTTTTCTAAAAAAAAAAATTACGTTAATTATATACTCTTGATTATAAAATCCGATTTTTAACTGGTAAATATTTACACAATGAAACGACGTCAATCGTAATCCAATAAAAAGGGCTGAAAGGAAACATTAGCTAACAGATCAGCAGAAGGATTGGCGTTGGTAAGGCTTCTTGCACTATTTATACACTCTTTGAACATATTTTACAGTTATCACTCTGAATCTCGACCATCCCCTTTTTTAACAGTAGTTACTTAATGTAAAACAACATTCTCCTTCAGCGTGTCATCATTTATTGTGAATTTCTATGTGGTTAAGAATTGAATTGCAAATTAATTTCCAATCCTATAAATACTACGCGTTTCGCATGTGATTTTGAACAAATGAAAAATTTGTTATTCTACTTTTCACTATGATATAAAGTGATATACAACTATAACCAATACATTTTTAAGTATTGTAAGTGATTGCAAAATCAAAGCGTTTCTAACAAGCGCTAACTGTCTTGGTATATTAATATATAAATGTATATCTACACAAAACTGGACAGAAGTGACAAAGACAATGGTTCGGTGTGACCCGCATTAATATTCTTTTAAAACTTGTAAAATAGGCAATGACTTACATATAAATCGGAAAGTTTTTGCACTTCAATCCAGCCATCACGTAGGTTCCACTTATCTGTGTCGTTCAATTTTTACGCTCTGTATCACTGTCATTTTGAAATGTTGCTGTTTTCTGGATAAATTCGCAATAGTGGATTATGGTTTTATAAAACTGCAGACATCGTTTCAAAAGGAAACATTAAAGTGATATCGTCTTTAGTTTCGTCTGTTGCATCCTTGATTGCTTTGAGTAAGCGTTTTGACTTTTCCCAGCCATTCCTTCAGCTGAGTTCCTTCTGAATAACTACAAATCGATAAAAGATAGGCAAGAAGCAACAAAATAACAAACATACAAATAACTTCATTGCTAGACATGGCACCATACGTAGGTCGATACCATTCCGCTGCAATTAATAAAAAATCTTACCTAAAAGCCAGTATAATTTCGGTCTGCTGTAAGAATAGATCTACGATATTTCTTTGTCAACTTTGGCCGATATAAAACACAACTGAAATATTTAAACTTCTATTCTCTACATGTGCTCGCTCTTACATTGAACACCACTTGCTCAATATGAATCCGAAATTTCTGAGTAAGGCAAAACTGATAAGTTTCAGTTACACTTTTATTTGATTTCCAAAGTATTTACGATCTAAAGCTACATAGAAGTGCAAACAATGTGCCCATTCTTCAAACCATTTTTCGTACGCTGCAGGTCTTGGTTTTAGCTCTACCGTTGAATTTGAAACGCTTTAATGCTTACATGGTTTGAAAATGCTTTCCTCACAAAGACAATTTGAGTCTTGAGAACAGAAAAAAGTCGATCAATGCTATATCTGATGAATACAGTGGTTGGGTAAATTTCACAGTAGCCTAGCTAAAAATGTGCACAACGGTAAACGTATGAAACGGCAAATTATCATGATACTAGATCCTTGAATCCCTTTACCGCAAATCTGGTATTTTCATCCGTACGTCCGTATCAATCACCTCATGACGCGTAGATAATGCTCTTTAATAATTTTTAAGCCTTGCAGCTTCAATTAATTGTTGATACATTTCCACATTTCCTTGAGGTCAAATTGTTCTGCAGGGCGCTTCAGACCTAAAACATCTATCAGGGTGTAGAGAACAGATTAATTTGCTCATTACATCCTGATCCACCACATGTCATACAATATGCCCGGAACATAGCATAACTACGAAAAAGCGCTAACACAACAAACAAACTCCCAATCGAACGATTTTCGACCAAAATTTTCCAAGAGCATCGGCATTTCTAAGCTTAACTTCTTAGAGATAGAACATCTAGATGATTATGCCGCAATTACATCCTCTTGAATTTTTTATTCATTAATAGACGATGACTCGCGTACACTAATACACCAGAAAACTTATTTCCACCCAAATTTAAGCTCAGAAAGCTTCTCATCGTGTTAACTCCAGTATTCTAGCTTGCAAAGTTCGCTACATGAGTTAGTCGTATCCCTTTCTTCTTCATTTCCCTCGAAACTGTCAACGCTCTTCAGGAAGCTCTAACAACAAGAACACTCTAGGGGGACTTCTCGATAGAAGATTCTATTTTCGATAGAAAAGGCAGTAGATTTATATTTGTATTGCAATTTTACGCAAAAACTTTAAGAAAATTGTTCTGTTTCATGCAATATTGAATGATAATTTATCAATTCAAAAACAAATCCAAGTAGTTTGGGTGAACACGATTACATCGGGAATTTTTTGGAAGTATTAGCGCTGTATTTAATTACATTAGGCTCCGAGCTTGACAGGCAGTTTCAGTACCTGATAAAGAAACCAATTAACCTTAACAAAACCGCAGTTATTTTTGACGGTTATAAGCCAAGCCGAATAGAATTTTCATTGCGCGGAACATACGCTCAGTATGAGGCCCACTATGCAGATGAAGAACAAGGTTCGTCACTGACGGGTCCGCTATTATGCTTAATAAAAAGGTTTGTTTTTGAGGAGCAAACTCTCTTTTTTTTTTGCATGTTAAACAAATGATATTTATTCTGCTTATTTGAGACCTGCACTCACAACCAAACATATATTTCGAATTTTCGGTTTTCCAAATAAGATTTGTGAAGAAAATTAATCAACAAATACAATCGCCGCACCTCAGATTCATACAAATAAAATGACAACATAATTATCCCCGTTCGTATACAGCTTTAAACTTTGTGATTATTAAACATAATTTTTCAGTTGGCTCCTTTTATTCTTTTAAATTTCATAAATGAACTATTGTTTTGATCTCCTTTCTAAAATTGATGTGATTTAAAAAGTACAACAAGCAAGTACATTGTTCCAAGGACTCCTTCATCAGTGGGATGTGTATATCATGTTTTAATAGACACAGACAATTTGTCGGCCTCCAAAGGATTGCCTTTTATCAAATGCATCAACACTGGAAAGGAGATTGCAATGTTTTTTTAGCAGATAACTCACAGCCGATTTAAAAATGGATTTTAATATTCATAAACAAAACTTAAACGTGAATATAATCGGGAAACTTGTATTGTCATTATCATATACATGCATCTGAGGTTCAACGTATTTGTATTTCGTATGCTCTCTCTATGGTTGAAGCCTTATCCAAAAATGATGGCTAATGGTCATGCAATTCAAAATTAAATTTTGATTCTACGCTAGACTTAGTGCAATCCTAACAATTACCGAGCAGTTTTCCATCAAACGTTCTTGGAACGCCCACTCGATTCCTTACACAAATTCGATTCCTGTTTGGTCAGCATATAAATCAGGGTATATAATTATAAACATGTATATTGCCGTTAAGCTCTAAAATTAAGTCAGATGATGTATCAAGGACATTTAAATTGAGACAATACTTCTGTGCCCATAACCGTTTCAGGAGAAAATAATAATAGATAAAATAACAGTATGTTGAAGGTGCGACTGCTAGTGAAGAGTTAAACTAAATCCTAGTGCTTGCATTATGGGCATTCATCCTATGAATGTGTATCAATTGATGCTGACATGGTTTTCTTTCGTTCCATCTGTGGGCAATGAATGATCAAATTTGTACATCAGAATTGCACTGAAACTGTCTTGCGTGTCCTTAATTTGAGTTTAATTTAATTTTGATGTTTTTTCGGGTTTGTTTTTTGCTATAAACTTTGGTATTTTTACATACAAACTTTGGTGTACAGTACATAAAGCTATTTTGATGCAATTTTAACATTTTCCCCCCTTTTAAATAATTTTCTTTTTAAATTCGAAAATTAAATACTCAATATTAAAATCTTAATAAATTTTAAATATCCAAAATCATTAACGATGTACCAAAAAGCGCCATCTGTGCGATTTATAAACTAATTGGACCTCACATTTACTTGCTTTTCATAAACGAAAATCTATTCTAGAACGTAAATCATTTTCAGTAAAGTATATGTTCACGAGACACGAATTTATTCAACATATCTAACAAAAATCTGCAGTAATTTCAAGCAAAAACCTTCGTTTTAATCGCATCCCACTTAATTGCTATGATAAGTAATAAAATTGGGTACGCGCTTTTGAAATTTAGCATAATATGAATTGTGCTTGTGATTGAGTTAATTTGTTCATTACAATTGAAACCGCTTTCAGTAGACTTAAACAAGTAAAGATTATTATCAACATGAAGTTCAACCGCTAATTTTCTTACCATCATTTTTCCAATGTGTAAGCTCCAAACCGTTTTTTTTTCTTTTGCTTCAACATTTATTTTCACGACGCCAATATGCAATTTCTGGTAAAATCTCCACCAGTACTAACTTGTAACAAAAACTGGCAAAAAAATGCAATTTCTTTGAGCACTCTCATTCACATTTTAATTTGTATATTCATAGAAATTTTAGAACGTAAACAAGTGTTAAAAGGACCACATAGAACCCATTTCACGCGCCATAATATCTTAAATGCATAAACCGAAACCGAATAAAAAGAAGAAGAAAAACACACTTTGTATCTACACCGCAATTATTAGAAAACTATTTTCTATGACGTAATTGTAAATAAACAAAAAGAAAAACACAACATTCATTATTTAATATCAAATGTAGAAAATATATGAAATGAAATCCATTTGTTCTAGACTGGAACAGATTAAATACAAAACACAAAAAAAAAACAAAAATTTGATAATCGAACCAACTAACGAAATCAAATCTTCTTATGTACATCTATTCAAAAAAAATCAACAAATGAAATCTGCGTTTAATTTTTTAAAAATGTTTTTATTTAGTTTTATAGGAATTGAATAAGTGGTTTGAAAAACCCAGTCTAGTAGAAAATAATAAAAATTTAAAAAAAAACTTAAAATAAAGATGCGTTTCAACATGATTACAAAAGGGAAGTCGGAAAAACTTTCTTAAAACATTAATAATAGTAATGAGTGAAAAACAATTAAGAAAAATATCCCCACGAGACACACGGGCAAAGAAAATTCATTGTTGCAGATAAGTGTTCGTTATTCATATATTATAAATATTTAATTTGCAGAAGAAGGAAGAAAAACAACAACAGCCGATATCACATTTATTACAATTACAATTGATTAATTAATTTGTAATTACTAGTAGATTTTTAACATTAAGAAATCTATTTTAATATGATTAGCGCTACTCTACACAATAATTCATTTAATTAAGGGGTTGAATTCGTATCATATTCGAAAATAGCAAATAGTTAAACAAAATAAATAAAATCTATAATTGGTTAATGATCTTCTCTTTCATTTACGGCGACTACTTTCATCCTTTCCCTTTATGGTACATCCATAAACGGTTAAAATGCACTTCCTAAATCAAAATATTTTAGTTTAAGCTTTCATCATAATTTGTGTATTTTTTATATGAGAAGAGGATAAAAATGAATCGTGTAAAAATGTGAAACAAAATATAAAATACAATATTTAAAAGAAACAAACAAACAAAAGAGAAAACAAGTGGTTATAATTTAAGGATATTACTAATTAATAAAGTTAAGAAGAGGATTGATTGAAAATGAAATTAAATAAAAAAAACCTAAAAGAAAGACTAAGAAAAAAAATGTCAAAGTTATATAAATATATAAAAAAGAATTGTGTATAAAGTAAAATAAAGAAAAAATCTGAGGATTATTATTATAAAATAAAATTTCAGAAAGATAAAAACTAATTTAAAAATGAAAACTAAAGTCGAAAAATGTTTAGACATAAAATCTAAAAGAAAAAGAAAACTAATTCGGTACGAAAGAAAATTATGTGGAAAAAATGAAGTAAATGAGCTGTAAAAAGTGAAATTAAAGTATTCAATTTGATTTTTTAATAAAAATTACAAAAAATGTTTTAAGTACAAGCGTTTTTATTAAGCGATGACTTAGAAGAATAACCAAATTGTCCACGTAAGGTCCGAAATTAGTTGAAAGTTGAACTACATACAGCATAATATTTTATACCAGCCTACGTATCACTGATTGCAGCAGGGAAAGGAAAAGTTTTGAAACAATTGACCACTCAGCTTAAAAATATTGCAGTGTCGATGTATCTAGCCAAAAATGATGTTCACTCCGCAATGGAACAGCGAAGGAAAGTACACGAAACGAATATTTTATTTTCCTTCACTTCAAATACGTTTTCTTCTACCTTGAAGATTACTGTACAGACAATGATTTCAATTGCATTTAAACAGTGAAGAGACGACTCCGTTCCAGAGTCTTATGCTTGGATTTTCTATTTTTTTTTTGTTTTGGCAGATCGTGAAGTTAATTTTATAAATATCAAGCTCGAGTGATAATTTTTTGTCTTGCGTTATTTTCCCTGGAGCTAGTTAAAATATACAAAAGTTTTTTAGCATTGTTATTGTCACGAAGGATTCCCCTAAAGAGCTAGCACTTCCTCATTTCTCAATCAAGAGTAGACAATAAAGTGGTCCTCTTTTCAGAAACAGGCATGTCAATACAAGTCAATAAAAGTCCGCTGTAGATTTATTTATTAATGTGAGGAAGTAGAGTACATATATTAAAAAACAAAAAAAACGTAATTCACACATATGCTTGACTTACTTCCTCTTCTAAAGTGAACAAGAATAAAACCCGCATTATAATAAAAAGCAAAGCAATTCAACCAGTATTCCTCTTAAGGAAGTGCCACTACTAGCGGAATTTGGGGCAGCCTTACCGATAATCCAAAATTATAATGAGTTTATTTACATAGAATAGGTGCACCTTGTAAGCTTCAACACCTGACGCTCCTTTGTAATAAATAGCAATTTTAACTAACACAGTAGGCATTACCATTTCTAAGGCTTTTCTATTCAACTTTTTGGGCTTTTTTGTTTGGTTCCTATCTCACTGTATACGTGGAAAATGTATGAAAATTCCTGTTTTTTGTATTGAAGGATCATACTCTTATTTTTGGTTAGTCTAGGAAGAACTGTCCAAGGAGTAAAACTAAGCAAAACCGTTCAGAGAACAAAAGAAATGTCCATTCCCATTGAAGAAAACACGGAATATAGCAAGAAATAGAATATTATTTTCAGCTTTATTAATGATTTCAGATAAGTAGATGGCACAAAGACAAATAGAGCCATATATTATTTACTTTGAAAAAAAAACGGTTCTGTTCGAGGAACTCATCGCGCACTTCGTCAATTTTATGGTCGGGACAATCGTCCATCAGGACAAGTAATTCGATTAACCATTGATCGTTTCCTACCACATCTACTATCACTGATAATAAACATCACTCCAGACATCGTACAGGAGAAAACATAGGAGCTGTAAAGCGTGGTATCGGCATTCGTGTCGTGATGTCTTGGTGAAGTGAGCCCATTCGACAACGCGCTCTACATTCAACCTGTGCCCTTCCAAATTATGTAAAATTTTACAGAAGTATCTTGAATTGCGGGCTGGCAGGTCAAATAAGTGCAGGAATTGAAGCCGAACGAGAACCGTGTACGGCATAGATTCGATTGTGAATAACATTACGGTCAATGGTGACCATTATGAAGCCATTACCAATGACTTTTTCGTTCCGGAATTGATTGATTGAATCTCTGGTTTCAACAGGACGGCGCAACATACCGTACGGCTCGTGTAACCATCTACTTATTGAAACCAATATTTGATGAGGATAATAATTTTCATTTTTGTCCTGTGACGATGTGGGGATTTAACACCGCTCGACTATTTCTTGTGAGGATACTTTAAATCATTCTTCTACGCCGACAAGCCCGAGGCACTTGATCATTTGGAAACGAATATTCGCTGCGTTATTCACTAGAATCGGCACCAATTATTGGCTAGAGTAGTAAAAATTGGAGAACTCTTGGCGCTCATATGGCCGGATTGATAAACAAGTCTGGCAAAAAATTATCTTTCCAATAAAAACAATTATATGGCAATCAATTTAACTGCATTTTATAATCATATTTTAAAATTCTTTATCTTTAAAAAACCTCGCTATACACAAGTATTTAATTTATTTGATCGGGGTCTGCTGTTTCTCTAAAAATGCCAACATCGATTTTTAGCTCCTCGCGTATGGAGCTAATTTTTATGTGTCCATCCAGAGAAACTAAGGAGATCCCCTCAGCTCTATGGCCGCCAAGTGTTCCAGTTCTGTTACGGCGGCACTTCTCATCTGTGTAAATGGTTTTTTTTTTCGGCCAGGCTTAATTTTTAAGGAAGCATCCCGTACTTTCCTCTTCTTCGCTACAAACTTAGAAGATGTCATCCGCTTGAATTCCTATTGATTTGGCATGTTGACCTTTGATATTGCGGCCTGTGAGTTGAAGTGCGGTTGTAGTTTGAATAGCGTACGGTTTAGTTTCTATCCAATTTTAAATTCTACTATCTAACACCCCCATTAACATTTTTTTATATAAATCCCATAGCTGAGGATGCTTTAAAAAGATTCAAGAGAAAAAGAAGATTTTCAAAACTGTTTAAATATGGCATTAGGTCGTCAAGGCAGCAACTCCTTTAAAATTTAATGGAAGATCTGGTGAAAAAATCATCTTAAATATCGAAGATATTTAAGATACATATTTTAAATGTTAAAAAGATATTTCAGCTACTATCCCTCTCGACATTCCGAACTAAGAAAGCAGAAAAATTGTTGGTAACTCGATATGTAATTTACGACGTAGTGTACCCCTACCATTTACAGTGGCCTACACATCCGATATCACGGGTTAACTCAGCGAAATGTCAAATAGCAGCGGGAAAGTGTTTAAATGAGTGGATTTGTATGTTTGTACCAAGATTTTGCAACTTTATCTCAACTGTTACTAAATAAATTCATTAAATAATGTCAGAAATGTTGCTACAGCACATACCCAAGCGAATGCATATGAAAATTGCCTTTGTTAGTTTCTATGTTCCAAGTAAACAGCAAATGAAGGTGCTTGCTTTGACCACGGATCATTGGTTGTTCGAATTGGAACACAAATTTATAACACATGAACTCGACTTAAATGGATCTGTTTTGAATGGTAGGCTAGAAACAGTTGATGGCTATCACTTGTTTTAAATTTGATATTTGTTTTTGTATATTTCAGAGGTAAATTTGCTTCCATATTCATTTGACGAATACCGCACAGATTTCAATACATCGAATATTTCTCAACGTGTTGAGTCGGAATATGAAAATGTTAAATTTGGAAAATATATTTCATATTGTGGGAGTGATAAGCGGCTTTTTCTACTTATACAAGCGTTTGATAAGTTGGTCGTCATTGAAAGGACAGCGAATGGATTTAAGGTAATTGGGATTATTTTAATTGTGAATTTAGAGAGTTGAATTTTTAAACTTATCTTTACTTGCAGCTCGTTAAAGAGTACACCAACGTCGATTATTTTGAAATTGTCGATCCAGACGGTAACTATCGACCGACAGTTGCCATTCATTTAATCAACATCGCTCCTCCGATACTTGAGACATTCATAAATACATTGCCTAACGTCCTGCCCGCGACCTCAACGTCTGTTATGGAGGAAAATTTTCGGATTGCATCGGATCGTATTGCAGAAGCAAAGACTCAACTTGCCGTGCAACAAATATCCACAAAAAAGCATTTTATATCATTGAAGGATAAACTCATGTTTGGTCCGGACATTTTACGTAGTGATGTAAGTTAACTTTTCATTATACTTAATCGCAAAGTTGCATAAAAATTAAAGAAACATTGCTATCCAGGTTATCGAAGAAAAACAACAACTGGGTAAATACGGAGACATCTGGTTAAAAGTTGTTGGAGAATTTCTTGTTATCGGAATTCCTGTAATAAACAATTGCAGCAGGAGGTAAGTGGGCTTGATTTAATTCGACATTTTTTCTATTGCTTTGCCAAACTCAAAATTCGACATCAAACGCGAATGAATTATATGAAACATAATTAACGTTCGTGAAAGTTCGGCACGCTGAGATTGATCAGGATCACGGATCATTAAACGATAATTGTTTAGTCGACGATGGTCATCTTCGAACGCCGAAATTTTAGACATAGATTTTAAGTTCCCGCGTCAGTGTTCATCTTTTTTGCCGACTAGCATAGCATTCCGGGACCATTCTCTAAATCGTCTATGCTCATAACAGAAACTTTTGTCGGATTCTTAGTTTGACGACTTGTTCAGTGTCGCACTTTGACACTGCTCCTTGATTTGGTTTCTATGCCTACAGTTACGGTATCGTGACCGGCATCGAAGCTCGTGCGATCGCTGATTGATTAAGGACTGAGCATAGTAGTCGAGCTTACTGAATACTTCGGTCAAGAATATCATTTCGATTCCGTACACAAACCTCAACCCTGGAGCTGTGGAACTAACACGGGTAGTTGATGAACCCTCACTTTCAGATAGTTCAGCTTATTCGTTGCGGCCCTTCTAGGAGTATTATAAAGGAGTGGTACAAGCGGTTAAAGGATGGCTATTATTCATTTAGCTGTAATTCTCGCTCTGGCCAACTTTCGAGCGCAATAACATCAGAAAGCGTTGACCCTGTGCAAATCACGATAGCAGCAAAATCTTGGGATGGAGACTAAACATACTGTTAAGGAGGAATTTTAACCAAGAAATTCGTAATGACGTGCGCGTGTGCGAAATTCATCCTAATTTGTTAATGGCAGAACAGAAGAATCTTCGCCCAGGAAAACATGGAAACGACGAAAATGTACTCAAAAGGATTACTTCTGACGATGAATAATGGCTTCACGCCGTTGATCTAGAAACACAATTAAGTCCTTTTCTGAGGAGTAATACTGTTGCTTTTGATTTCCATGATCCGGATGTTGCTTTTTTTTATCTAGATCTAGATTTGGGGGATAGGGGGGAGCCAGATCTCTTCTCGTGTCTTCTGTCGCTTAGGATTTTCCGAACCTTCTTTTTAGCAACCTGGCTCATGCTTTTGATTTGTCGAGTATGTGTGAACGCTTTGAGTTCAATTCATTTTTGATGCAGTCGCCCCTGAAATGCATGCACTCATAGTAAAAATTAATGGCGCGATATCCCCGGAACGTTCGCCATTGGCGCTGTTGCTGCTTTTTAGCCAAAGTTAGCGTGTTATATGTAACTTCGCCGGAAGCATGAGATAGATATTAAAAGCAGAACTGGTGTGAACTAGTCGACAGTTATCGATGAGTGCAAAATTAAAATTCGTGCCGCCTAATCACGATATTATGTTCTAGAAAAGCTCACATTATTCGCAGAGCATCAAATTTAGTAAAATTGCCAAAGTTTCAAAATGTTCTCTATTTAGTAAAGCCATATACTTTTTTTATTTTGAACGTCCTTGATTTCCAAGTCTGTCTATCCTAAGAGTAGGACACAAATGAAAATTATTTAAAAGAATTCGAAGCGTGTATTCATTCTAGTCGCCAAACAATCGTTTTATTCAGGACGAACAAGCTCAAAGTATCTAGAGGCACTGTAGCCAAAAATTTCAAAATCGTTTCTGCAATGGAATATTTCAATTATTATTGAGATTCTAAGGCTTGAATCTAAACAAGATCTACCTGTAATACCTGTAAAGATCGTCTAATTGAGCGAACGTTAATTTGGAAAAATATTCCTCGATAAGTTCAGGTGTCTTGTTTGCTTTTCCTGCATTGCGCCATTCCAAATTGAGAATACTGCTTAAATCTGCTCTATCAATGAGATATTGCTGATCCTCCTCGAATGTTTCAATCTTTAATATCATGTCAAAGTGAATAAGGCAGGGTGTACAGAATAACGTCTGAGATATTAAGTGCTGATCAATGCTTTTGGGTTTTAATTTTTTGACAACAGTGATAAACCAATTTACAAATTCACTGAAGGTAGGAAAGCTTGATTCAAACACTCCTGTTTCCTGTTTATAGAATTCATAGCATGCATAACCAATTCTTTGTGAATGTGTAATTTATTCCGATTGAAAAATTTCACTTACATTCCTTCTTGAAAATCGAACAATTTTCTTACCCAAAATATCGTGGTAAGAATTAGGCAAAGGATATAAAAATTTATCAATGTAAGCACTTAATAGCCTTTCAAACGGATGTCTGACTATGATGAACGTAATTGATCCTTGTTGGGCCATTTGAAGCTATAGAAAAATGAGATTTTCAAAAATCACATAAACGATTATTTTCTAACTACAACTTTATCCAACGAAACCCGAGGATACACTTTTCTTGCCAGTTCCAGTGGTGGCTCGGTAGAATTTTTCAAATATTCCACAGAATACCCCGCCAATAAGTTGAAATTATGCATCCAAGTGGACGAAGCAGCTTTAAATATGTTACACCTGCGATGAAGGTGGGATGAGTGGAAATGATTCTTTTCCGTTCAATAGTTTACCATATTAAACGGTATTTATCGTTGACCAAGAATTCCCATGGATCAGGCTTATGATAGATATCCTTGCCTGAAAGGAAGGAAACTTGCAATTTATTCCGAAATGTTAATTCATGATTGTCGTTCTAGGAGAGAAACGAAAAACCTAACCCAACCTTAAAACATCTGAAATCAAAATGGAACTTTTTCGTAAGCATCTTCTACAGCTTCCATAGATGTTCTTTAAATAATTATTTATTATTTTGTATTTTCAAATTTGCTATTTGTTGCATCTCGTTCTTAGTATCGTTAGCCATAATTCCGTATGGAAGTTAACATACTGATGAGCATTAAGAACATACTCTTGCATGAACGCAAACATCGATTACCTGGAATGCTCAGTCGTCTCTCAGCGCACCGTTTTTGTAATAGTTTGCGTCTGACAGCCATTCTGTGCTCTATTTTCGTCAATAGAGTAGTATTCAACTTGAAGCTAGTTCGAAACTATTCAATGAAAATTTTAAAAATTTAAATGAAAATTTTTTAAATTTAACCACTTTGCTTTTGTTACACACTTGAATTGCAGAAATAATCCTTAAGCGTTGGTCGAATTTCCAATGTAAAAGGATAACTGTCCATAAAGTAATGAATATGAAAATTTGATAATTAAGAACCCTCATTATTGTCCTTTCCACTGATGTTCAACACGATTAATGAAACACTCCGAAACGAATGAATTTCACATATGAAATATTGTTCTGTTGTATGGTCGACATGTGTGGATTCAATTGCTTTGAACAAATTAATATTGTGAATAACCTTTAAAACTTATGATATAAATCTGTGTAGCAACAATTTTTTTTTGAATTTACAAATACTGTGTCGTTTGACATTGCTGTGCTCGTGGTTTGTAAACATAAGTTATGTGTTAATATAAGAGCACCACTTGTTTGTGCGAGTACATTGATAAATCAATACGCTTCAATATTGTTTGAACGAAAACAGAAGCGTTCGCTTGAAGGATAAATAAAGATATAAATTAATGAGCGTGTGCTGACAATTTTCCATTTTTGCTCGGAAGCTGCTATTTAACATTTGTGTTCTCTTCAAAAAATAAAAATTTCAAAATGTAGTAGTTAAAAAAGGCATTCTCCCATGTTGTTTCTAAACCGGTACATCCTCCGTACACAAACGTGTTTATATCAAGAGAAAGAAGGCGAGAGAGGAAACTGATCCATTCGGTTGTTAAAGTTTTATGCCTTCCCATGGTTATTCCTGAAATCGTTCATTGACCACATTTTTCGACTCATTTTTTACCAATAAGTTGGTAATCGGTCCCAAGATGTCGACTTGATGTCCTTGGTGAGATTTTTTTTTTGGAAGTTTATGACAAATTGGGATGCCAATCCAAAGGCATCTTTCGGCGGAACAGCAGGAGCCTAGTGCAAAATGTGACACAGAATTTTTGGTTAGATCTCTCAGAAAATTGGAATTGCTTTCCAATTTTCCGAAAATTTATCCGTACCCCAATATTCAAGAGGGATTTTGTAATCGAGGTGCATATAATTGAGTTCTACGGTTGAACACAAAGTTCTACGAATAATGCTTTTTCCAAATTTTATTTGTAAGTTTTCGAAAGTTTTACGGAAGTTATACAACCTAATGTGCGAATCCTTTTAGAAAGCAACACCAAAAATTTGTTTTACATCTTCAATAAATTTCCATTCTCCGCGTGACGTTTTGCTTAGATCCCACCGCCGCCCATACATTCTATCAGATTCCTCGATCCACTTTTACTGCAACTTTGTTCTTCACACGCATCGTTGCCGACAACAGTTCTCTTTCAGTCAAATCAACCTTCTCAAAACGGATTGAATATTATAGCAATCACCCTGCAGAAGACCAACCATACGATTAAAAGGTCAACAACCACAACAGGGTCCAAGCGAACTAAGCATTTAGATGTCCAAAGCTTGCAATCACTCCGCTGCTTTCCGAAGCGCCTTGATATAATCTTTGTCGCCATTCTGTGGAAATGATTTCAACGATTTTTCAGGGATCGATTTTAAAGCAATTCAGTACATTCAAGATATACTAAATGCAAATGTATTGAATAGTGTGCAACATATTTAAAGTGAATAGAATTTGTAGGATGAGTGCTGTGGGGAAAAAAGATGAAAAGGATATGACATTGAAACAATAAATGAAAGTGGAATAAATGAGCAAACGCAGGAAAATGCCGAAGCACAATGAAAGCAAGAATGTTTTACTTTGAAGTAAATATTAAACATTAATTTAAACACAGTAACAAAATGAAAATAGCAATGATTAGCTTTATAATCGTTGGGTTAATGAAATACACTTTGTTGTGGATTTAAATAAACGTTTTATTGACAAAAATATATCATGCATTTATTTTTTGATTTCTACCATAAATCTTTCCTAAAATTTGATATATTGGAATATTCCAAACGAATCTAGCACAAAGCCACTATCACGCAATCATAATTAATCGAGACAGTTAAACTAGTATCTTTGTATATTGCTTATTACTAACAAAAAATCAAAAACAACTTATCACTCATAAAATTTATTTTTATTTGTTAAACTCTACATTATTTGTTTCTTCTTTGAAAAATATCAACAATTAAAAATTAATTACGTAAAGTATTATTTTGGTGTATCAATTGATGCACTATCACTTCATCGCTTTACTATAAAGTGTAAAAATTTAGCTATATTTATTCATTTATTTATTTTTGTTTTAATGTTTCTTCTTGTCTACATTTCATCAGCTAAATTGTGAGGGTTTCCGCGCAATTATATCTTCTGCAGATGAAATAGTTGCCATCCGGAAATCAGTTTCCGGGACAAATTGAACTAGTTGGTTTACCTATGCATAATTCCTTAAATTATATTAAACATGGAAATGCAATGATTGCGTTCATTTGTTAGTTTTATAAATAGTTTTAGTGTTTGTATCAATTTCGTTTTAAGGACTAGGCAACATGTTTATCTATTTTAGTGTCGTTTGGTGTAGTCTAATATAATTTCGTTTATTTTGCTAGCGTAAATTTGAATGTTTTACGGCCTAATATGCAATAAACCATTCTTTGCTTTTCTCTGATATGTCGTCTAATTATTAAGCTAGTACATATCTAAAATCTCCCATTCGATTCGTTTCTGTTTTAGGAAGATTATTGAAAAACCAAAAAAATGCATAATATTTTTATTCCACTGGCTCGATTGTGTTTTGTTTCTAACGCCATTTAAGATTGTTGCGAGCTTTAGTACGCGGTATAACACTTGCGAATACATTTTGTATAGGTATGGCTAATGTCCTGGTGGCGAAAGTGATCTAGGATCTTACAAAATTTTATTATGTTTGCACGTTTCCTCCTCTGGGATTCATTTGAAGCCGATATGTACTGGATTTTAGGGAGTAGGCTAAGTCGCAGTGGGGCAGCTAGTGAAATAAATGTTAATATGCCTGCATTTTCATAAAATGCTGAGGATAAATTAGTTAAGTGGGTTAGAACGTAATTCTTGTAGTAAGGTGTGAAGGTGGGACTATGTCTTGACACGCAAATTCTAAAAATTTAGGCCTTTAACATTATTATCTTATTTTCTTCGCGCTCTAATTTTAATTCAAAGCGACTAAAACTCTTCTTTTGGTAGAAGTGTTCTATTCCTAAGGAATTCATGTTAAACATCTATTTGCTAACCTCATTTTTGCTACTTTGATGAAAAGATTGTCTAAAGTTTTAGCTTTGAAAAGGACTTGGGAAGTATATCCTATGTATCGTTTCCATCTGCATTCTCTTCTGTTCGAACAATGTTGAAGTAAGGTGTGGCGCTGTAGCCAAACACTTCGAAGTCATATCTGCAAGGGAAGAAAGTTACGTTTTTGAGTTGAGATCCTTCTTGACTAACCTATAGTAATTATAAAGGCCATCTAATTGTTTACGTGTCAGCTGCGAGTAGAACGTTTGTAAAAGTTCCAACGTTTTCTTTCCTTTGCCCGTATTTCGCCACTCGGGCATTATAGCGTTCGTTAATCCAGCTTTCTTTATCAAATACATTTGATCCTCTTCCAACGTTTCAAATTTCGCTACAATGTCAAATTTGATGAGGCATGGCGTGCAAAATTTGGTAGCGGGAACCAAATGCATGTCGATGTGATTATTTTTCTTGACTTCGTCAAGGAGCCACGCGACAAACTCGCTGAAGATTGGATACTTTGGTGAATATCTTTCTGCTTTCTGTTGAATAAACGAAATGTTGGGTGTTTATTTAAATATGACGAAACGTTAATGCGCAATACTTACATTTTTTCTATAGGTTCTAACTATTTTACTGCCTAACTTATCGTGATAAGAATGAGGTAATGCAAATATAAATTTATCTCTATAAGCACTTAACAGCCTTTCGAATGGATGTCTCGCGATGATAAATGTAATTGAATCATTTTGTGCTTCTTGAAGCTGAAATGTTGAAAAAGTTGGCAATGTTCGCATTGAATTGTTTCATAATTAAGGTTTTATTTAATACCTCTTCTAACGATACCCTAGGATACTTCTTTCTAGCTAAGACTAATGGGATTTCAGTTGTCTTTTTTAAAAATGCCGGCGAATAACCGGCTAAAATATTAAAGTTATACATCCACGATGAAGATGCTGATTTAAATACGTTGCACCTACAAGAAATGAATACTGTGGTGAACTTTTAAAATTTTGACCATTTAACTTACCATATAAGGTGATACTTATGATTTACTAAAAACTCCCATGGGTTGGCCTTATGAATGGAATCGTTGCCTAAAAAATTCAAAAAAAAATTGTTTTAATTTAATCACTTTTCTCAAGCTTAACAATAAGAAAACGTAGGGATATTGATGAAAATTCTGATTAGATTTTATTTTAACAGATGCTGTCACATATTGTTCGGCTGAAGACGGCTTCTAAGCGTTATAGAAGCGCTGAAACATGAACACTCAAAAGTTAAAACTCGCTGAGTGTGGGTTGCGTCGAACATTTGCGAGATTCGGAGTCTTTGGAAGCTGTTTCAGATTTCCTTAAAATATCATTTTTCTCGCATTCTTGAACCTGGATTTGAAGCATTTGGGCAGAGGAGAATTCACAAGCGATTCACGAATTGCCTTTTTATACTCAGAAAATCATTGTTTGATACCGTCTTTGGGCTCAAATCGTGAAGGGACCTGTATTTATTTGATGAAGATGGAGATGGATAGATTTAATCACATGAAATTCGCTAGTAGTTACCCTTTTTTCAATGAAAGGCTCTCGTTAATGATTTTAAAGGGCATGAATTATGTTATGTCTATTAAGTAGGAAACTTTTTTTTAAGGTTTTGCCCAACAATCATAAATTATCATGGATAAATATTGCTATTTATTGATTATAAATATAAATATTGCCATAACTCCGTATGGAAGTTAACATACTGATGAGCATTAAGAACATACTCTTGCATGAACGCAAACATCGATTGCCTGGAATGCTCAGTCGTCTCTCAGCGCACCGTTTTTGTAATAGTTTGCGTCTGACAGCCATTCTGTGCTCTATTTTCGTCAATAGAGTAGTATTCAACTTGAAGCTAGTTCGAAACTATTCAAAAGTTAAAAAAAATCTTGAAAATTTTTGAATTTAACCACTTTGCTTTTGTTACACACTTGAATTGCAGAAATAATCCTTAAGCGTTGGTCGAATTTCCAATGTAAAAGGATAACTGTCGACAAAGTAATGAATATGAAAATTTGATAATTAAGAATCCTCATTATTGTCCTTTCCACTGATGTTCAACACGATTAATGAAACACTCCGAAACGAATGAATTTCACATATGAAATATTGTTCTGTTGTATGGTCGACATGTGTGGGTTCAATTGCTTTGAACAAATTAATATTGTGAATAACCTTTAAAACTTATGAAACAAATCTGTGTAGCAAAAAATTTTTTTGAATTTACAAATACTGTGTCAATTGACATTGCTGTGCTGTTGGTTTGTAAACATAAGTTATGTAATATAAGAGCACCACTTATTTGTGCGAGTACATTGATAAATCAATACGCTTTAATATTGTTTGAACGAAAACAGAAGCGTTGGATTGAAGGATAAATAAAGATATATATTAATGAGCGTGTGCTGACAATTTTCCATTTTTGCTCGGAAGCTGCTATTTAACATTTGTGTTCTCTTCAAAAAATAAAAAATTCAAAATGTATTAGTTAAAAAAGGCATTCTCCCATGTTGTTTCTAAACCAGTACATCCTGCGTACACAAACGTGTTTATATCAAGAGAAAGAAGGCGAGAGAGGAAGCTGATCCATTTGGTTGTTAATGTTTTATGCCTTGCCATGGTTATTCCTGAAACCGTTCATTGACCACATTTTTCGACTCATTTTTTACCAATAAGTTAGTAATCGGCCCCAAAATCTCGACTTGATGTCCTTGGTGAGATTTTTTTTTTTTGAAAATTTTATATGCTTTGTAGATGTGTGGCCCAAATCCTTGTCTACACCCAGTAATATGAGGTAGCCACTTTCGGCATATAAGTCTAGATGGTTCGCAATAAGAACTATGTGTGGCATACATTCAGGATTCTCGACTATGTCACACGTCTGTAACTAATTTGCTGGCCGAAGCGATGCAATCCTCTGCAGGGTTCAAAGCACTCCACGTACTTTGACTTATCAAGCGCAACGTATCGCAATTTCGGCGAGGAGGTTTATGATGATGTTTATCGGCGAGGAGTTGAGTCGTAGGACTCAACTGGAATTGTTAATTCTAGTCGCCGTTAATTTTTTCAAAGTGTGCGAGAGAGCACATTTCGCAATTACAAAAAAAAAAAAATGCCCACGCTCTGGAGGAGCATCACAAAAAATGAAACGAATTCTAAAGGCGCCGAACTTAAAAACAAAAGGAGCTTTGTAAGATAGAGAGCTTGAAAATCAAATGAGGTAGAGTTTTTTGCTTGAAAAATCAGCTTCAACTTGTTGTCCCTTGATTATTGCTTCGATATTTTGTCTCAATGGACTTATTGAAGGACGGCCAGTGCGTCGCAACTCCCCAATTGATCAATACTTTAGAAATTTTGAAATACACTGATGACGTATTTGAACCACTTTTCCGACCACATTCTGATATTAACGATTGGCTGAGAAATCATGTTAAAAATGCATGTAAATTGTTTGCGTGCAAAAATCTATTTGAAACTTTCTTCTCCTCGCCGTACTGAACCTACCCCATTTTATTCATGTTGCATATGGCATATGAATTTTTCACAGTGACTAAACCTTCCAGCAAATTGTGTCAGATGGTTGGGATCTAGGCTGCGTTCTCAGCGTATGTATCTCAGTGAACGTATCAAATGAACTACATCTTTTCATATGTCGTTAGTCTAAACATTTTCTGACAGACGTCACATATTTCGCCCATAGGTAAATTCCCCGGGGAATGTTATCATTATGAAGAGTGAAGTTTTTTTTTGTGCATTTTTGAAAACCATTTACCATTTTTTCACAAATTGTTTGATGCAGATTTGGTATGATTCAGCAAAAGGCTCATTTGAAGTTTAGCGGCAACTATAGGTGTGAAACTATCCGATGGATATAAGAACGATTTCAACATCTGGCAAATAATGCCAAATGTGTAATGAAATAAATCATTTTCGATTTAACACGTTAAAAAAGTTGATTTAATAGTTCGAGGATGATTATTCAATCATGACAAAGATTTTTTCAAACGATACCTTTGATTAAGTTAAAAAATAAGGTATTTATTAAGATTAAAGTTTAAGTTTACTTGAATTTAGTTCTCGACTGTGACTGTGTGGGTTCTCAGATAAGGAAAACAGAATCAGCAGAGATTTCAATAGTTAAAATAAATTTTAAGGTCGAAATTCGTTAATTATGTGACTTGGATGCAAAGTAAGTCGGAGATTAAGTAAATTTCAAAAGTTTCACAAAACGAGCGTTCTAATTGGCGCAATCCAGTGATGCAAATCCCAAGCAAATGTGAAAGAGTTTATTTAGTTCCTGAGGACATTAATCGAAAGTGCAACAATAGGGAAATGCTTTTACTTACAAATAAAAGATATTATTACTCAGATATATCCATTCGTCCGCAAAATATAAATGAACAATTACCTGGTATGTCCAACCCAAGCTCAGAACATTTCTGTGCTAAAAGTTTTTGTCTGGCTTTCATTCGTTGCTCAACTAATTCCAATTTGCTGGGTGCCATCGTTCGGACAATGTCGTCCGGAAGTGTTTGTAGCGTTGTTTCATTGTCAAACTGCAAACAGATACAAAATATTTGCACAATTAAACATAGCTGAGAGCTTATGCATACGCGATAGAGTGAAGGAAATGTCCTTGGTCATGCATCTGCCTCACGTTATTTGGAATTTTATGATTACTTTATTGCATGCATACTTTCACATTCGTATGAAATAATTGAAAAAGTTAATGGAAAGACTGAACGACTTAATTGAAGTGAAATTATTCTTTACCATGCCGCGACACATTATTGTGTCAGTAAAGGGCTTTACGTGAATGGTGGAATTAAAATAATTGAACATTTAAATCCCAAAGCATTTAGAATAAAGACGAATTCCTCAAGGATACACGAGTTGCTAAGTATAATTCCAACTAAAGTCAAACGATCACCAGTTGAATTTAAACAAATTTGCCGAACAATTAAGCATAAATTGTTATTAGCTATTTGCAATTAAGGTCCTTTCATTAATCAAATGCGTTTTATACGTTCTATATACATAATGTGCATTTATCGACAATATATTGTTAAGTGCAAATCCCGTTTGATAGCCTCTTATAGTTGAAGTGTTGATTCCTCAAATTTCCGCCCATTTCTGTTTATATTCATCAAATCACATTGAATGTGAGCTGTAAAAGATTTTCACTGTTTGAAGTCATTTTCACAAAATCAACGTTCAACCGTTTGGAAAACTAACGCAGCACAAGAGGAAATACAAACAATCACTTTATTATTACTATTTGCAGATTGTTCGGGTGCAATGCTATTTTTGTTATATCGAGCATTCCACATATGCAGAAGAGAACGCTCTCTGGCAATTAGAAGAAAAGCCATCACACGTAGTGGAATTGGAAAATTTAACAAGCACTAACAAAGTGGATTTTTGCGATAAATCTTTTATGTTTGGATTGTGGAAATTTGATTTCCAAGATTTCCTCAAGTTTATTTGAAATTGAGCAGTAGTTCATAATTGTGAATGTTTATTTTCATCTTTGTAATGAAAATATTTACCGACAGTGCCCGGCTCCTTGTTATTTTCATGCATTGTTGCCAGCGAAGTTGATTTTTTTTATGTTTATGTTGTGTTGTATTGAATACAGAAAAGTTATTTTTGATTTATTGTTAAATATGTTTGCTTACGGGTTCAAAAGAATTCCTTTAGTCGACCTTGATATCCCGATTAAAAGTTTGCTTTTATATTGCTTTTTTATATAGAAAACTGTGCTGTGCTTTGTTTCGAAAGACCCCAACACCGATTTATGTAATCTTAACTCATGCGAAAATGTAGTGCTGCGTGCTCGTTTCCTGAGAGCGCATTTGTCTTTCTTTCCTGTGTAGGAACGAGTATAAACTATGGTAACATTAAATACTGAAAAATTGAATATCTTTTACGGCCGTGAGTTGTTATTTTTGAACCCAGGATAATTTGCTAAGAATTTTTGATATATTTTTTTCACCAACGAACAAACCATCTAAGGAATTCTTCCTTCAGTATCTGTGAGTGACTTCGGTAAATGAAAACCATATGCGTGGGCAATGGAAAATCTAGCATGAACCATTCAATATTCAGAATTCATACATTTCCGTATGTCAATATTTTAATCTAAAAATGTAATAATTAGGAATGAAAGTAGGAAATTTTCCAAAGTAAGGAATTTTCCAATATTTCCTCACACATACCGCGTAGTATTATCCGAGTAGTCCTTCAGCTGAAAGATCGAACCAAACAGTGACTTTCACAGAACCGGGGCTCATAACTCGCTCAAGAACTTTCTCAGCTCAAATCCTGCAGTTTGCTTATTCTGAGTCTGTAGCGACGGAATGGGCTTCATTCGAAAAGATGATTTTTGATCCATCTTCCGGCTGCTTCACAGCCCACTTCGCCAAAGTTTGACGCAAAATATTATCAGCTAGTCTAAATTATTGAGTTGAATAAACCTTATCTTCTAATGAAGATATTTAGACAAAATTTCGAATGATTTTATCTAAAACAGCTCGCGCATCTACGAAGGACACATGGTACAAAGAAACTCAGATCAAGTCTCACACTGCGCTTTATGAGCGGAGCACGAAACTTCACTCATCGGCAACGGAATGTATGTTATCACATTATTCAATGAGATGACAGAGCGGTCGATTACTTGGACCACATATATCTTTCTATGGAGAAAAAGTCCGCCGATCTGAGCACTCATTTCGATGATAAATTCAATCGGCAACAGGTTGACATTCAAGTTTTTCTTTGACTTTTCGATCAGTGTTCCTCTTCTGAAAATCAAAAGCCCTAACATCCCTTTTGACAAATCGTTTAAATATTTGACGGAGAAGTTTCCGCTTTCAAGACATTTAAATGGAGCCAGCAAACTCGTTCTCTTCACTTCTATGTTGATTCATTTTTAACCTATCAGCCATACATGTGTACGCTTGATTCACTGCCAGAGGGATTCGTGTCCTTGATGTCAGGCCATTAAGAACCGTGCGTCAAAATGTAGTGAATGAATTAGTGCCCAGTTAACTAATGACATTAATTGACATAAGAATTGAAGTATCCGAAACCGAGGAATCGGTTACGTTGAAGGAGTTCCAGAAAACTCCTCATCAGCTTGATGTCAGGTTTGACACGCTATTTTTGCTCTAGAATAACATCTCTAGACTAATAATAAAGAATTATAATACACGTTGAACCACACTATTCGGCAATACACTGATTGCGAAGGTGTGCGTAGTTCCTCCGGTGATTAAAACGTTTTTAACAGTTCTAACAGGTTGGCAAAAATCTGCCTGATAATAATAGCTGGTGTAATTCGTTTAAACAATGAAATCACAGAAAGGTTTTGGTATAATCAAATAGAGCTTATGTAGGCTAAGGTTATTTAAACGTCACTCAGAATGCTTATGTTGCGAAGAAATAGCTTAAGGTAGATTTCATATCATAGATGAGGTAGAGTCTGAGGGGCGCTTTTCTTTAGATTGTAACTTCTATTTGATGGCATTTGAAAGATATACCCTACGAATAAGAACCATCTCTGTAAGCAAATGCCCTATTAAATTTGAAATTTTATGAATTTATTTACACTCCTGCGATGATGTAGATGTCTGGGACAGACGACGACCTTTGAACTAGTTCATTATGTCGCGTTTTACATTAATGAACCAATTCACCAAGACACCCGAGTTGGAACACCGTGAAGAAACTAATTTGGGTTTTATTTTACTGAACACTGACTCATCAAAATTCAAGTATCTTGGAGACTTTAGCAAGTTTTTTTTTCTTTCACCTGCGGATTGTAATGCAACGCACTTAAGTGAGTTTGATATAGTTGAATTTCAGAATCTATTTGAACCAATTTCGCCCGATATTTTGAAACCTCGATGTTTCGTTTATGACGTCTATTTTGAAAGTTAATTCAGGTACCGTCATAAGTCCAATGCATAATTGTAGACTCCATAATAATATACTCGTCCTTCTATACTACTATAAAAAAACGAGTCTTAGGAACATATTATTTCTACATTTCCTATGAATAATTTACAATATTTCCCTTTCATATAACAATTTCATGAAGACAGTTCGATTGGCTTTCGTTGCATCTTGCGAATCTTGCCTTCAAGAAGAATGTTTACATGCAGACCCCGAAATTCTGAAACAGTAAATTTCACTTTACCAAGTCTGATATGTTTCCTCTTCCTTTCCTCTAGTAGGAGGTATTGGCTATAGTACTATGCAATGAAGCAAGCGAAATCTGGTATAAAGTCTTCAACCTTGTTATCTAAACATTTTTACTTTTGCCGAAAAACCAAGAATTGTTCCTATTCCTATCCTAGCTAAATAATATTCACTTCCAATTGTCTGTGCTTTTGCAGCAATATGGAACGTATTAGTGACAAGTGAAGTTCGTGACTCTAAACCATTTGTTCAGTGATTGGTTCTTCACTCAAAAATATTGTAAAGATCAGAAAAGAAATCGCTTGAACTCATTTAAAAACCTTTTTTCTCAAAAGAAGTGTTCTGTTGGCTTTCTCGCCATTATGCTTTTATTCCCAGGCCGTTGTCCTCGGGAATACTCATTAGAAATATAATTAGGAAATTTTAAGGTTGACTTAATGCTAGGAGATTCACCACCTATAAATTGTTCATGGTCAAGCACGGCCGGCAGAAATGACGGAAGTTCAAAATCTAAGTCCCTGAAATTGTGTGGAGCTCAGTCAGGTACATGAGAGTATCTATTCGAACGCACAAAACCAGATCATGTTAGCTTTTGGCATCTAAGCAAAACAAGCAGGAGCAGTAGATCAATGGTGAATGTGATGCAACCACTAGCTGTACAAACTTTTAAATATGCGCGAGGTCTGCAATATCGCGAAACAGCGGAACCTACGATGCGCTTGCCAGTTCAGTCGCTAAATAACATACATAAATTCTAGGAAGCTGTTCACAGGTAAAGTAGAAGAGAAAGAGTTGGTTGAGTTAGATTCATGCGGTCTTTTGGTCTAAACTCTCGAAAGCGTTACATACGGAGGAACGATTTAACGATGGTTATAAAACAGATTTAACGATGACCAGGCCACATAGAGCATGGCTGAGGACAAAGACCGATGGAAAATCCCAAGAAGAGCTGGGTACGATCGATTCACAAAGAAAATGAATCGCATTTCAGGTTATCCTATTAGCGGGCACATTTAGATGCATATGCAAGGACGAGGTATGAAAACGGTCTTAGCAACACAACAACAATCACGATATTCGCGGGGGGATGGTGTTAATGCTGGACTTATTCCAGTACAAATTCCCATTATCATGTATCCCAAGCGAAGAGATGGAACGGAATTTAGGCATTTTTTATTTATGGAGGGTTTCTCTAAGGGAGAGTTTCTCCAGAGGAGCGTTAATTTTTTTCCATGTAGCGTTTCACTACAATTCACGCTCCTTTGAAATTCAATAATTTTAATTTGAATTTCGATTACTATTCAGAATATGAAAAGATATATCCAAATTATTCTCTCTTATATGACACGAAATTAATCCAAGCTTTTGATATTCAGTCAACTGAAAAAGATACTTTTCTGCTACTTACTAAGTTCTATCGCGAAAGTATCTACACGAGCGGATCATGAATTTTAAAAATGATTTTCAAAAGCAAATTTACACTTGAAATTAAATCAAGAGTAATCTGCGCGTGATATATTGATTTTTCCAGCATCTCATCCATCTTTTGATGAAATTATTTTGCGTAGAAGATCAAAAGATTTGCGGAAAATGTAATTGCCTGCTTGAGGATTACACACATTTAAGAATTAAACTCATACACTAACTCGCTCAAGCTTATGCTTGCTGTTGCTTCTGAGTAGAAAATCCTTAACGATTGACTAGCAAATAGTGGATTTCAACAATAAGTGCCGAGAATGGAGCAGTTGAATTAGCTGAAATATATTTAAGGATGAACAGCAGCTAAACAAATGGCCAAGAGCGTACGAAGGATGGGAAGTGCTTCAGATATGAATGAATAGAATTTACTGCTGTAATTAGAATCATCAAATTCAATTAACTTATGACTATAGAATGTAAAGGAAAATGCCTAATTATGCTAAATGGACAACAATTTGGTCTGAATGAATGCAACCGCATAGCAGTGTCGAAAAGTAATTGATGTTGAAATGGGAAAAGCTAGCATAAACTTTCTGAAGGTACATTCCTAATTAAACCACAGGCAGTTAATTAAAAGGATGGAAATAAAAGGATAAAAAAAGAAATTGTGATCATTCAAAGCGAACAATAGGAACGCAAAATCAAATTCTAACAAATGTTTTTAAATGTTATTCACTTTAACTCTAGAGGTTAAAGATATCTAGAGGATGAAGATAGAGTGTTCATCAGATATTTCTTCATGAGGGAGCAGTTTCGGTAAGCCAATAAAAATAGGAATTTTTTACCAGAACTTCGAGTAGAATGAGTATTCAAAAAAAAAAGGAAAATAATGAATTAATCAACTAACAAGACATCGTTGCAAAGTTAAATGCTAAATATAAATTTATAATTATAGAGTTTATAGAGAATATAAAATTATAGAGTTTCATGTTTTACTGAACAAGAGAGAAATTAAAAGTCGCGCAATTACGAGGGTCATTCAACAAGTACTAAGCCTCACCGCCCGATGGCGCTGCTATTACAAAAAAACCATCGTGCGGTACATTCTTTTAGTAGCCTTCTGTCAAAGTTTCAGTCAATTCCCTTTATTAGTTTTGTTTTGATAGCCTTTCGAAACGAGCGTGGCGGTTGGTTGTACAAAATTGAAAAAAATATCGTATATCGTTCGGTAACTAGATTCTTGTTTTTGGAAGGGAAATCGCGCAGCAAAATCAAAGATGCGGGCATGCTGTGTACGGTGACTCTTCTCCTTCGATGGCGACCGTCGAGAATTGGTTGAACGACATCGGCCGCACATCGGTTTTTGATGAGCCACGCCCAGGTGCCCCGAAAATGGCCGCTACGAAGGAAAACGTCAAAAAAATCCACGACCTTGTGACCGTCGATTGAAGGTTCGTGAGATAGCTGAGACTGTAGGCATCGCAGAAGAAACGGAGCATTATACGAGTATTTTACACGAAGAACTAGGCATGAGAAAGCTGTCGGCGCGATGGGTGCTGCGTTTGCTCACACCGGAAAACAAGCGCAACCGTCAGACCACATTGGCGACGTGTTTGACGCTGTTTCAGCGCAATCCAATGGAAACATGGATTCACTGGCACACACCAGAGACCAAGTAACAGTCGAAACAGTGGACTTCACCCGGCGAACGTGCTACGAAGGCGAAGACTGTTTGATCGGCCGGAAATGTGATGGCCACCGTTTTCTGGGACTCACAAGGTGTGATCCACATTGATTACCTCGAGAAAGGTAGAACAATCACGGGGCGCTACTATGCTGACTTATTTGGCCGATTCGACGTCGAATTAAAGAAAAAGCGGCCCCGTTTGGCGAAGAAAAAAGTGCTGTTCCACCACGATAACGCGCCGGCTCATAACTCCGCCGTAGCCATGGCCAAGTGGTCGAATCGCGCTACGAATTGCTGCCCCATCCACAATACTCTCCAAATTTAGCCCCCAGTAACTACTTTTGGTTTCCAAACCTGAAAAAAGCACTCGCCGGCAATAGATTTGGGTCGAATTAGGAGGTCATCGCCACCAAGGAGGCCTATCGAGAAAACATATTTTTATCGGGTTGACAAAGTTGGAGCATCGCTGGGCCAAGTGTATCGAGCTTGAAGGAGATCATTTCCAAAATAAATTGCCACTTTTCAAAAATTTTCATTTTTCTTTTTTGGGCTAAGTACTTGATGAATACGCCTCGTATCACACATCATTGGTGTCAAAAGTGGGAAAGTTCTTGCGAAAGTGAAATAAAGTAGACAATTAACGCTTTAAACTAAAAAGGAAACGTTGGTATAATTTGAAGTGCATTCTGGTGGTTAAAATTTACACCATATTGGACATATCCAATTAAATTCGAAATAAAAATTTGACATCGTGAAATCGTTTAGCTTGAAATATAACCCACGTATAAAAATAATACGAAAAATTCATGCACTTTGTTGTCCTGAGTTGAAAGATTAAAATAGGTTAAAATAGGAAAAATCTCGATCTAAGGTATAAAGCGAGGCTGATCGACCGTTTTCCTTGAGCAAAAGTAGCCTAAGGAATGAACCCTAAGAAGTGGAGCCTAAGGAATGGACACTAAGAAGTGGAGCCTAAGGAATGGACCCTAAGAAGTGGAGCCTAAGGAGTGGAGCTAGCTACATTTCTTGATTTACCGAGGAGGGTAAGGAGAAGAATAGGTCATGAACGAGAAAGTGCTAATGAGAATTATTATGTTGAAGCCCAAAGACAACAACGAAGCCCAATCAAGAAACAACGAAGCTAGGAAGTTGACAAACAAACTAGAAAGATCAAGTTGCAAAAGCAGCACAAAACTTTTGGTATTTGTTTTGGTATTCGACGGAATTGGACAGCTTGCAGTTTTCAAGAAGTACCACTTAAGGCTACGAAATCTGACTCCAACTCATTAGGAGCTAGGCGAGGATATCGACAAAATGGACTGTTGACATTCCCAATGTGCTATCTGGAGCACCAGCCAAGGAAGCTACGAAAAGTCAAGCCAAAGACATGGACTTGGCTGAAGTTGAGAGAGCCTAAGACCTAAATTTTAAGGTGGCTTAAATCGTCAAATTTGACTCTGATAGGATTCGTGGGATAATAGGTGATGGTTGTATGTGTTAGTGACTAGACATTAACAGGGAGCATCAGGTGAATAGGAGACTTAAATGGGAAGATTGCAGGAAGCCTGGTCATCTCCAACTAAATCGTAGGTAGCGGAAAATATTGAACTGTTATTTAGGGCATTGTTCAGAAGTATTATTCTGGATTTCTGTTAGAGCGGGGGTCCTTTTGGGAACACCTGAAATCGAAACAGAATGTAACATTTTTAAATTGAGGAGAGCGCTGGAAACACGTGAGAGATAATTTCGTTGTGCATAGGCCGACTAGAAAATTGATGTTCCTAGCACTACAATCATTGTTCCTTATGCTGCATCATAGTATGACTAATGTGTTGATGGAAAAATCAACAATAGAAATGATACTGTGGCCATTCCTACAATTACAAACAGATCGGTATTCAAACCGAATCCACTGTAACACCAATTAATGTTTAAAACGGATATATTTTTAATACGAACCGTTTTTCCTCCATGGAGAGATATAATTCCAGGGATGCTTAGGAGAGTAAGTGTTCCGACATACATTCCAGATCGCTGAAACCATGGACGATTACATTCTGGGAATAGCTTTCTTGCAACGAAATGGATTTCCATTAGACTTTGTTGGAGCTAGTCATTGAAATGTGGAGCTTTTTCCAAATTTTAAAGTTAGCGAAATTAAATGTTATGGTTTGTCCATCGAAGTGCAGAGATCAATCGCAGTATGCGAAAAATAACGATTTTAAGGACTAAAGTTTGGTCCCAAAGATAACCTCTAACGAACGTATGAAAAAATTTGCGTTTTCACCAAGTTCAGGATGATTGAATGGAGGGGTATCGTAGATGATTTATTTTTACTACAAGAGTCCAAAACCAAGATAAAATGGACTGATGCGAATCTTATAACGCGGGATATTCTTGGAGGAGGGAATAACCGTGTATATTGTCGGAATTGTCAGTGTGTGCGAATCGGTAAACTAATATACTGTTGCGTGGTTTATTACTTAAGCAATCGACCCAAAGTATACTCCATTTCCAGCTAAAAAACGATAGTATTGCATTGGCTTCGACGATATATATGTAACACGAGATGTGGTGTATTATAGACCGGTGAAAATGACTGAAGGAAAAAAAAAAACAAAGTGAATACCTTGTGTTTACAAGCTCTCTATCTTACAAAGCGAACTTTGTACGAGAGAGAGCTTGTAAATGAAACGACGTTGGTGTGTGGAGAGAACGCGATGGCAGGCTTTCTCAGAGAATTTTAATGCACATCTCTTTCCACCTATGATAGTATGTCTTATCTCCATCAAAATTAGATTACAAATACCAGCGCATTTGGAAAATTGGAGTCGAGCGCCGTTATATTGGGAGTTTATTCGAAGTGTCAGTGTTGGTTAATAGTTTTGCTAGGGATTATAAGTATATGAGTATGCTAAAGTATTTTTTGAACAACTGATGTACGAGAAATTATTCAAACGTTCTTTGGGAAATAACAAGGAATGTATATACGTTTTATATTACATATATATGTAATATAAAACGCTTTGGGCGACTACGAATTGTATCGAGAAGATCATCAAATTCGGTGTTCATATTTCAATGGCTGTTTTAAATCAAAGGCGGATGACTCTGTTGAAATTGATGGAGGATGGGCGGGGTTCATCAATTGGCTTCAAATCATACGAATACGTGGTACAAAATAATTAGGAGAGCATTGCAATGCTGAAAAAGCCACGACTATTGCATTGGAAGAAGTGACTTTGGAAAAAAGCACCAACAGAAATGGGTCAGGGGAATAGCGCTTTCGGACTGCTTTTGCATGAATCAATTGATTGTATTGCATCTTCCGTGAATAATTTGTAAATTTGTAATAGAAATGCGTTTTTCACGAATTTAAATTATTTAAAACTGCGGACAATATTGTTCTCGGTACTCGATCGGTTTTATTACATCTTGTTGAATTTTCTTCATTAGGGTGTTCTACGTGACAATTTTCCAAATTGTCACCAAAAAGTTGAAAAAAAATTTTCATCAAGGAAAAAGTGCAAAATAACCGATTTTTTCGATATTTTTACAGTTTTTCCACTTGAAGGTTTTACTTTTTTTCAAAAAGTGATTGTTTCAAAACAAAAATTGAAAATCAAAACAAAAATACAAAATTTGATTGTATCAGACACTTCATTTCTATGACTAAATATCCGCATGGGTCGTTGCATTTTTGAGTGCTCAACTTTCAGCGCTCTCTGTGATTGTTGTCAAAGGTATAAAAGTTAAAACAAAAACGAATACGAAAACGAAAATTGTTTTCGTACTTACGCCAAATAATAACGCCAAAATTGTTATGTTAAAAAGTTTGGCTGTCTTATATAATAAAATAGCGGAGATTTTTCTCAGCCATTTAAATCTGCAAAATTTTTACTACTTTTCATGGTACTTGCCTCGCGGAGCTCCTTTTTTTCTGTTGAATATTTTCTTTCCTTTGGCAATTTCGAACTGGTATGCCGTTAGATTTTTCGATTTAAACTTTATCTTACAATAAAGTGCTGAATACTTTGATCGGTTTTGTAAAGAACGTGATATAAGGACTCTTTGAACCAAAGAATTAGCAAGAATAGCAGCAATGAAGAAGAATAGAATAACATGAATAGCAAATGCAGTGTAAAAATGTGTGTCCAAGTTTTCAAGCCCATTCCAACCCTTCAAAACAGGGTTGAATAGGAAAGCTCGCATGTGTCGTGTGAATAAGAAGCCACGTCTCACGCGAAGGATTCATCTTTTAATGTAAGTCTTTACTTGCTGGCAAACTGCTCACTAGCAGATCTTCTATGAACAAGTGTTTGTTAATGAGTAGTAGTGCTCTATTTTAGGTGCTCTATAGTTCCACTTCTAATTTTTGAAATTTTGGAAATTTCGCAAAGTGTTTTTTATGATGACCTTATGGGTACTTTGGTACAGATGATTTGTTTGAAAGGAATAGAGTAATGATATCAAAAAGAAATAAGAACCTGAATGGCTCACTATGCCCTCTGATCACAACATAAATCTACACTTTCTGAATCCTTCTAAAATGTTTATGGAGGAAAAAAATAAATAACACTACTTAGATGTAAATTAATAATAATTGACAAAAAAGTTGTGTAGATGCGTCTTTGTTTCTTGATTCTATTACGAAGGCTTATTTGCAAGCTCAATTAATTTGTTTACAACTCAATACATATATACATTTCAGCTTTCTCCAATGTTAAAAATCTACTCTAGTGTTAAAAACTATATAGTAGCCTATCAATTTTCAATTCAGTATTTACATATTCTGTACAATGCTTCTATGTGATGATACTTTTGATTAATTGATTGATTGATAAGTTGATTGAGTCATGACTAAAACAATTTGATATTACTCTCTAGGATGCAACGATTTTCATTTGGTATATTTTTGATATAGGAATATTTACGTATTTATGTCTCTTTAAGTGTCTGTACGGTGACGATCTTCCTGATTTGCCCACAGCGCGTTTTGCTAAGGCTTTCAGCGGTCCCAGTATCATTAATGGATAGCGAAAACTTTTTTCCACTAATGTTTGCTTAGAATAGGCCTACAATTGAAAGTTATATGGAATATTGTTTTAAACTATATTTTAGCGGATATTTAAAACTGATTATTTAGTAATTTATCATTTACATGTGCATGCATGCATAGAGGGTGCAGTTTTATGTGTGGTGTTTTGTTAGTTCTTTGCTTTTGACGAAAGGATGGTGTTAATGGTGGTGACTCGTATCATATTTATGCATAACAAATGTGCTTGTATTGTGGCTTGGAAAGTGGGTGACCAATATGTTCTTGAGTTATTTACAACAGTGTGATTAAGTTAACTATTTTTTACTTTTAATTACTTTTATGGCATTATTTAATGTGCTTACGTGCATGCAAACTATGCTAAGAGATCATTGTAATAGTGAATTAAGTTGTTTTGCATTAGGCATGAAGTTTGTACGTTACTTTTAAAGCTTTAATGTTTTTATTGAAATATTTCGTTTCATGTTGGCATCATCAAGTAATTTAAATTAATAACTTTTTCCTGGAGAACACAGAAATGTTTTATCAGAACTTACTATTACACAGTTTATATGATTTTGGAAAATATTTGTCACCTAAAATTTCCCTAAAATTTAAAAATGTCACCTTTCCTGGTATTTCCTCTCAGCATTACAAATATTTTTTTTTTTGCACTAGAAGCGTGCTATCGTATTCCCCCTGTAATATTTTCATTGTTGACCACATATCCTCATAGACCCAATTTTGAATTCAGTGATTTTGGATTTGTGATTCGAACTTTGCAACTAGATTTTCCTGTGCATGGTTTGCGTTATTGATGGTGATAGACAGTCTTCAAGCGAAAACGGTCACTCCGTCCAAAACTATCAAAATCTTCATCAACACATTTTTAACCAATTTGTATAAAAAATCCTTTAGAAAGCCGTTAGTGGCACTACCAGAGGATCTTATGCAGTGCACCTCCAACAAAAGACAAGACAACTTTCAAAACTAAAATAATATTTTCACTTTAAAGATCCAAGCAGTAAACATCAAATAAAAACATGAACATTGGCTTGGCTTATTTGAGATTGTTTTTATTTGTTGAATAACATTGATGGAGTGCTGTATCTTTATCACTTCAATCAGTATCACTTTGATCGATCTTAGATTATGACTCTGTCATGAATTCAGAATTGATCCTGTCTAGGAAAAGGCTCCAAAAAAATGTAATTTTTTTTATAACTTTATGTAAATAGGGTACCGTTTTCTTTCATCTTTAAACAGAGAGAAATTGGTTTTGAGATTCAGTGATGGACAAAAGTTTGCAAAGTCATCTATGAAGTAACACAAGTTTTAAAACAAAAAAAAGAGATTTCTATTCCGTTCTTCTGGAAAAACAAATATTCTTGTTCAGGTATTCAATTACACACAAAATGTAGGGAATAAAATAAAATATCAATTTGTCCCTGGAAAATAACAAAATATTTTAAATAATACCTTCGTGTTTGAATCTTCCGGAAGGAAAAAATAGGAACTTGGGCGTTGATTCCGATGGGGATCACTTGGGGGACACTTCGAAAAATTTTCCAATCGAATGTTTTCAACCATTGGCATTGGAGTATGAGGTGCGTAGAGTTAGTGCGATTTAGCAATTTGACTCCCTCTTATCTGTTGCCCACTCAACCTATCGCGGTCTGTCTTTTTCTACTCAGAATTTTATTCTATAATTTGGCGGATATTCGGGTACGTAGAATTTTGTTTCGTGTGCAGGATTCTTAGGAACGCCATGGTACTTTTTCCGTGGTTGTCTATTGTGTCGAAGAGCTTTTAAGCCTTGTCTCATACGTATTTTTTGACCGTCTCTATTTTGATATCTTTGTATATGTCCGTGTTTCTGACATACCACGGGGTTCCCAAGTTTTTCCTAATCACTCGATTTTGGAAGGATTGGAGTGCTTTTTTGTTTGTTTTTGTCGTTTAGTAGAAAGCGGAATTACCTTACAGTAGCGTCGATCGTATAATCTGTTTCAAGATTAGCACTCTATCTTTCAAACGGTTGTGAATTGATCAACTGACAGCTCACCCAACCTTACCCTGACCTATCCTAACTTTCACATACGCATACTTTTGTATTATATAAAATCAAGGTTGGCTATGTTATCTTTTAATCAGGTTGACAGTCGATAAGACTGATCGAATTATTATTATTCACGCGACACTTAACGAAAGCAGACTAAATTGTATGGCGATTAGGAAAACGTGCTCCGAATTGTTAATCTGAAATTTGTAATTGTTTGCACTACGATCCGGCGATTGTTTAGTGAAAGTTTTGTTTGCCAAAACATTGTTATTGATAAAAACTGTATCTTTTGATAAGTGAGTCAATAAATTCATTTGTGACCTCACTTGGACTCAATTTGTTCTGCCAACCAACCCTTCCACTCACCAAAAATAACAACACAAACTTAGTTTTTTCGATGCCAGAAGAGGGCGGAGTGAGGATAGGAGGCCTATGCAATGTCCTCGTTTGTTATATATGTGCTGTTTCCAAGTAAGTCTGTCGTCGAATGTAAGTCCGAGATATTTTTCCGTTCTGTTCCATTCTATGGGTTCATTGTCGATCGTAATTGTCTGTGGATTTTGTCGTAGCTTCCGGGTTATAAAAATGGCTTTTGTCTTGTCTGGGTTGATCTTGATTTTCCATCTGCAAAAGTATTCCAAAAGGGTGTTCATTGAGCGTTGAAAATTTGACGTGTTGACTTTTGCTTGTCGTCCTGTAGTGAAGATACAGGTGTCATCAGCGTACAGTGATATATTTACTGTTCGGGGCAGACTGGGAAGATCTGCAGTGTATATATTGTAAAGGACCGGTAAGATGGGTGATCCTTGAGGGACGCCAGCTTCAATGCGTCGCAGGGTTGATAGGCAGTTGTCAATTTTGACGCGGAATGTTCTACTTTCTAGGAAGGAGCAAATGATTTGGGTGAGTTGTAGTGGTAAGTTGAGTTCATGCATTTTGTCCTTAATCATGCATTAGTCCTGCATGCCAGACTTTGTCAAAGGCTTTAGCTATGTCAAACATAACCAGTTCTGTTGACTTCCTGCGTTCTACACCAGTTCTTATGTGCTGGATCACCCTTACGAGCTGGAGCTCTGTGGAATGATTAGCTTTGAAGCCGAATTGCTCTTCCGATGCAAAAATCGATACAAAATCACCCTTTCTGCAATTTTCGCCGTCGACGAAAGGAGGCTGATTGGCCTCCAATTTTGTGGAAATGTTGGGTCCTTTTGAGGCTTCGGAAAAACAATAATAGTCGCTGGTTTTCATGCTTTGGACATACAGAAAGATGTTTCCTAATCGAAATAGAACCAGCTTGTGGTCTGATGATAGTTCGTCGAGGACTTCTAGGCGAACATCGTTTGTGAAATTACGTGCAATAGCAATGTCTAGTGCGTGGCCGTTTATTTGCCCATAGTGGGTTGGTTCGTTGGGGATATGCAGGCTTAGTTTATTTGCTGTGTTGAATTTATGTAGCTCGATCCCGGCTTTGTTACTTCTCACAGCTCCACAGAAAGTCTCCCAGAGCTCCCAGTAAAGTCTCCTGCGATGAAAGTTGGATCATCGAAGGACATCAGTGCCTTGAGGTCATCGGCATGGAAAAGGCATTGTGTTCTGATGGGATTGTAGGTTGAAATCACAAAGAATTCCAGAAAGTCAGTTCGCACCTTTATAACCGTGGCTTCCATGTGATGAAGGTGTGGTGTATTGATGACATTGTGGCTCACATTTCGCCTCACGAGAATTGCCGTGCCTCCTCCTCTACCCGTTAATCTATCATTTCTGTATAAAATGTAGTTAGGGATACAGAATCGGTTTCTCGGCTTCAGGAAGGTCTCTTGGATGAGTATGATGTCATATTTATGTTCGAATATGAACTCTTTCAACTCACCAGAGTTCCGAAGCAGGGAATTCGCATTCCACGTGAGTATGGAAATGTGATCCTTTGGTGTCATCAATGTTTTTTGTTTGCAGTTTTTTGCGTGGCGGTGAACATGGTTTGGATCATGTTTGCCATCATTTCCTGCATCATACTTTTGAACTGTGTTTGCATGTTAGCAAACATTAGTCCCATATCTGGGGTATTTATGTTTGCGGCTTGATTTGTGGTTGTGGATGGTTTTGTGGTAATGTTTTGAACCAAAATAAGTGGACTTTTATTTGGGTTGGTAAATTTTCTCTTATGTTTGTATGAAACAAGAACACCCCTCTGATAGTTTTAGTGTAAAAATATCATACAATAATAATTCTATATTTACTTTCAGTGTCTTTTTATGAGAACATGTTAGCGCTATCTGTTTTTACGCTATGGTGTTGGTATGTGGCAATGATTCATATATTCTGCCCCAAAAGTTTGGTCGTTTTACCTTCCACTTCTGCAATTCAGTTGGTATTATACAAACAGCAATGAGGGTTTCGCACATGGTTTCCCGGCATAAAGTGTTTCTTGGATCAGATGTTCATAAATAAATTGATTTCCCGATTCACCAGTCTTTCGCTTCAAAATTGGGCAACATTACAACATATTCAACTTCGCTGAAAAGTTCAACAGGAGTCAATCAATCCTTTATTTGCCAGAAAAAGTTGAAGTTCGTATCAGTTGTGATATTTTTCTCGTTATCTCCAAAACTATCACTTAATAAATCACGTCATATCTCCCTTCAATTCAACAACCTCATTTTTATACTTTTATTCGCCCAAAAAGATTCAAACTACACTTCAATAATCTGTTTCTGAAGGCAATCATTTCTGAGAATCTCCTACTTGGCGCCGTCTTTTTTTTTCATTTGTATGTGAATTGATTTAACCATTTTTTTATTGCTTGTCAAACCCAGCAAGGACAACCATACGTTCATGAATTCTTCTTACGTGTATTTAAAGTTTACAGAAGGGAAGACAGCATACTAAATAACCAAACAAACATTTGTAGATAGCGATGCAACGTATGCAAACAGAATCGTCTTGGATCACCGAGGAAAAAATGCTTATATCAAAGCCCACACATATACACATATGACCACATTCAGCCAGACAACATTGCTTGTGGTCATCAACAAGCAAAGGACAAGTTTAAGGTTGATTTAATCAATGTGGAGTGACCTTTTTGGTTGATGAAGGGAAACGCAAAATGTTAGTAAGCATAATACGAAGGGTATTTTTTATTTATGAGCATGGTTTTTGTTTTGTGCTCTATTGCAGAATACTATCCCTAATAGAAAAGTTAACATGGAAATAAATGTGCGGAAAATTATACTTGCTTTGAATGTTTCTCAGAAGATCTATGATACCATGCTGAAATATATGTGTAGGTGTTTCTTGTTGGTATTGTTTAATGGGAGAGGAAGGTGTAAATTTTTGTTTCTGGAAATCTGCCGAACTATGCTGAGAAGAAAAAGAAAAGTGGTCTCGAAGTAGATGAAAGAGTTGTTTATCTCATTCGTATCTATTTGAGAAAGCCAAAAAGGGTCGGTTTGTTTTAATTTATGTTTTCATGTATGTATCCATGTATGTTTCGTATATATACTATTTGGTTATAAAGTAAGCTCAAAGTGGTTAAAATGGCATGAAAATCGCATCAAAATCTCCGTATATTGTTTTGTGTTTTGAAATGCCCTGCAGTTCGCTTTACTTTTAAACTACCAATGGCTCGCATGCTTTCACTTCTGTTCTCAAATTAATTTTGATATGTTTTCGTGGTGAAATGATTTCTGCTTTCTCCTTGTGTTGCTCATATGTTTAACCTGAATGCATAATCCCGGAATGCCATTGTTTTGAGCGTAACTATATTATTGATTTTAAACAGTTGGTATTATATCCAGCTTGCTGTCTTCTAAATCTCTAGAATGTTATTATCTGAATGTGCGAAGAAATGAACTTTATGCCTCCACTTTGATCTGAACTATTAGATATTTCGAAAATTTCTAAAATCCATAAATCGTACAAGCGTAGAAGCCAATCAGCTTGGAAAAGAACAAAAACAATCTAATACTGTGCCTCCCATATGGTGATGGGAGGCCATCATATGGAGATCAGCATCATATGGAGATGGTGCTGAGAAAAGAGGAGCATAGCGTAACCACTATCAAGCGCTAACACTTCGAAACAATTCGCAATCTAACGCAAATTTTCCAAACATATTGGTATTTTTAAGCAAAATTTATTGAATATTAAGCAAGAAGACGAAGCTGCGAAGAAATATGCGTGAATATTCTCTTATATTTTGCATTCATATACAATGATTCAATAAAACCATTACCCTGGTATTATTGAATCCTCCTCTCACCTGCATCATTGAATTCACAAGCTCTCCATCTTGCAAATAAAGCTCGCTTCACTCCAACATGGGATGTTCGTATCTCTTTCTTCATGGTGCGCCACCGAAGTGTGAGCGCTACTGAGTAATAACGCTATCCTTTGGATCATGGCGTCATCCTTACGACGTCATTTACGGTTAGCAATTTTATTGCCTTTCGGGTCCTGATGGATGATTATGATGATAACTGATAGATTCAAAGTGTTTGTTGAGATTAATAATTCAGATAAAATAATAAAGAGTGAAACCAAGTTCTTTTCTATTCCGCCATTAGATAAACCATTTTTTTGTGAAATATATGTCTATTTGTGTTCAGGCTAATAGCGAATCTTCTAGCGTTCACATCGATTGCACTTTCACCTTACAACAATGCCTTTTATATGATTTCTATAATCCACATTTAATCGTGCGGGTTTTCCCATCTAGCTGGACGATATCTCTATGCTTACAGAAATTAAAAAAAAATGACGAACGCCTGTAATTTTCCTTCCACATTCCTCGCGGTCATCGCCCGAAGGATAATGTAGACAAAAGACATATAAATAGACAATAGACAAAAGCATAAACTACAATCGATCTTGAAGTGGGGAAAAACTGTGTTGGGTAATATAAGCCTGCAAAAGACTTTGCCTATTGAAAACATTCTATGTAAAAAAATGCCTTCGATATCCTTCGAAATTTTAAAGAATAGGAGAAAAGGAAAGAGCGCTGTCAAACCTGGCGTAGCACAGGAGTCAATTTTGGGCTAGAAACGTTAAACAACATCATATTTAACTATTCACTGCGTCAGGAAATGCCTCTCAACGTGTTTACATGACGACGGAGTACCAGTTATCACTGCCAGATCCAGTTGAATCCGCCGAACACAGCCTTAACAATGTTCTGAAGAGGATGGAATGATCGAGTGAATCCTTTAGATGTACATGAACTGATTTGGCTTATAATAGCTAGTGTTCATACCCGATACAGAATATTGTAAACGCGAGTGCAGCGCTGGACAGCAAGGTCTTCCAGCCGCTTGGAGGCGAGACTCATTGTGCTCCCTGAACCATCGATCAAGTGGAGCCATAGAGATGTAACCTACTCTGTTTGTCAGTTTTTATCGGGGACCAAACGCTTTCATGAACGCACGAAAACATACAATGGGAGCGGTCAGAAGCCATTTTGTCGTTTTAACCAAGCCAAAATAAACCATAAGACTCCACACATCCGTTGCGCGCCCATCCAGCATCACGCTCGTTTCCATGATGCGTCCGGTTAACCTTGTTTCTACCGTGGAAGTGCGATGCCAAACTGAGCGTGTGAAACAGCTTAATCCCTTGGCAAATCTGCTTCATTTTAGATGTATTGACCATAGAGTTCAAGTAATCTAGCGCTAATGGTTAGAACAATCTCGTGTGTGTTAAGAGTACTCCTACGGCTTGATTTTGTAAGAACTTCTTCAGAGGAGTTTTCATTCGACCTATCGCATTAACAGATAGTTATAAGGCATACAATTACAAAAAAAAAAATACGCAAATAATTATCCCAATTAAATTAAATTCATAAATGTCCTAATATTCTTATTTCGTTAGATCATACTTATCAAGTTTTAAGGGTCCCTGTTAATGTTTTGCTCTTTATCCATTGAGTTTGAAAGAAATGCAACACAAACAGTCGATAAATACTTCAATTTTCGGAGGGAAAAACCTTGTGGGGAAAATAAATGGGAATTAATCGTGTTGATAGGACTATAAAAAAGTTAACAACTGATCTGAGGAAGTCATTAATCAGTTGTTTATGGTTCCCATGTGGAAGATCCTTTATCGCTAGGAATCTATATGCAAGGGTTCAATACGTGAAGATGAAGCACAAAGTATTTGTGACGTCATTAATATTTTTATAACCTAATTCAACATACACGTTGCAATCCGCCGTTATTTTCATTATTCGTACTATTTTCCTATCAGATATTCATGGAGAATCTAGAATATATTTCCCGACATCCTTATAAAGGTAGCTATGCATAAAATTAATTTATATACGTTTGATTATAGATCTGTATAATGCACTCCACTTGCTTCCTGCCACGTTCACGAAAATTTCGCTGTGTTCTTGCTCTGATTTTCCTCTAATCCAATGAATTTTCATCAATAAATTCTGTTTTCTCAAATATTTTCAATAGATTTTCCTTCTGGAGGAAATTGCATTAGCAATCAATATATGATTCTGTTTCGAAATTAATGAATATTCCCCGTGTCACTTTTATTAGATTCGGAACAGATTCGAAAGTTAGTATTGAAACGATATCCTATAAATCGGTGAATTTGTATCATTTATTGATTTCACTAAAAGGGTGGGAATAATTTGAAATGAGTAATGAGAAAATTTAATACTTTACTTTAGTACAAAAATGCGGTAAATGTTTGTTTGATAGAGAAAACCATCCATTATCCAAGTTAAACTTGTATTGAGTGCACAATTCGTGTATTTAGAAATAAATTTAGTTAAGAAATTATGCGTCACGTGATTCAACTCCTGAAAAATGCACTCTGAAAGATTTATAAATAATAATTAAAACAGCATTGAGGAAAGTTTTCGAAGCAGGAAGCGTAAATTTCAGACTTTTGAGAGTGATATAGTCTAATTTACTGCTTGTAAAAGCTCATCTATGAGATAATTGAATTCAAATAGTTAAAATTTATCCTTTTTATTAACGAAGGGTTAGTTTTCTGGCCAGTAAAAGCATCTGATTATTGAGGGCAGAATTATAAATAATTTATATTTTTTTAATGATTGGGAGGTGACGGAGCATGTATAGGATACCCAGTAGCACAGCACTTCCAGGTAACACTTCTCTGGCGCCCAGGAAATGCAGCTGGAAAGTATTTGGCATACAATTTTGAGTTACACCTCTTTTTTCTTATCGGATGACACTTGAAACTTGCGTTTGTCCTTATGACCCTAAATCCTAGGACCCGTATACAAGGCACAAGTTGCGGTGCCTGCTGTACTAAGAGTAGACTTTGAAGAACAATTTTCAAAAAGAAAACGGTATGAGATCTATTTTATGTCAGATAAAATAATAAAGAGTGAAACCAAGTTCTTTTCAATTCCGCCATTAAATGAACCATTTTTTTGTGAAATATATGTCTATTTGTGTTAAGGATAATAACGAGTCTTCTAGCGTTCACATCGATTACACTTTCACCTTACAACGCGATCTTTTACTAAGGCTCGTCAAAATAGCAGACAAATTTTTAAGCTTCATCGTTACATCGTTCCAACTTTTGCTTGGATGCAAATGAATACCCTGCCATGACCGAGGACTTTTTTCTACTACTTCTCTGCTACTCACCATGAATTTTTTCGCCGACATATTTCTGCGCAAAATTCGCATAGACACTTCCTGTAGCATGCAATGAACACAAAAAAATTGCGTAAATAATAATGTTAAATGCTCTTTTCAAAAATAATAAGATTTAAAGGTAAAATTTAATATAAAACTGCATGCTCACTCACATTTTTGGCTAATGCCAGATTCGTACTAGTTTGAGCCATCTCAATCGACTGTTTCGCCTAAATAATAAAGCAAATCATAAATTGGTTTTGTAAAAAAAAACAAACAAAACAAAACAACAAATATAAACATGCAATCAAGAGATTTCATTTTAATATTAAACTTTTTGCGAAAATAATTGCACGAAGCTCTTATATGAATTTCGACTCCGTTTTCAATGAAGTTAGCAGCAAATCAAAAAAGTGCAATCAATAAAAGAAAACATAAAACTCACCTGTTCCGCCATTTTACGTTGAAAAAATGCAGCCATCTCATGGTTATCGATATCAAGCTTAATTTTGAAATCAAAAAACAAAACAAAGAAAAAATTAAAAATAAATCTTGATACAAAATATTGTAGTAAATGTGTTGTGTATGTATAAAAACAATTAAATTAAATATAGATATAATAATAATAATAATAATAATAATAATAATAGAATAAACACATTAAAGATAAATGCAAACTGGGATAGCTTAAACCTAAAGGCGGATTCATTTTTGGGGTAGCTGATGAGCAATAAGTCAACTAAGAAATAAATAGTGTGTATATTTTATTATCGATCAAAATAATCGCTTCTGAAGTTCTTGGCTCATTTCAACCCTTCCTGAATTTTTGTAGTGTATTTTTTTACTGCTTTAGGTCGTCTAAATATGAATAATGTTATTCATATTTTATTCATATTTTAGGACCCTATTCTGTATAGGGTCCTGAAGCTTCTAAAAAGACACAGAAAAGTAAACGCGTATTTAAAACATGAAAGGTATGTGGTGTCCATATTTTTTTTTTATTTTATTTTATTTTGGACAATCCTTGATATACTTTCGCTCAAATGTTCACCAAGAGCGTTTTCACTCAGCTTTTTGATTTCTTGCTCCTAAATGACGTAATTTTTTCCCTTACTAAATATGGAAAAACTTTCGATTGCTTGCTCCTAAATTACATTATTATTCTTGATGACTTGAATGTTTTAGTTGCGAATTAGAAGCTACACTGATAAAAAAATATTAAATCGACGAAACACCAAACGGCAATGGATAGTTCATCAATTTTTTGCATGTTGGTAAAGTCCTCTGATGTAATTGACAAAAATTTCACATACGAGGTCTGGCTATTAATAACGAGAGGTCGCCGTAGAGGGGTGGGGAAAAAACGAGTGGCGCGTTGGGTATCTAGATATCTTGTCTATGCACGTACCAAAATACGTTCTCGTCATTATTATTGTATTTGTGCAGTAGCGGTTTGAAACGAACGTGTTTTTTTCTCGTGCCGAAAACCATGTGTGACGAAAAACAGGAACAATGTCAATCTTAAATTTCTCTGTCAATTGAAAAAAACTCCGTCTGAGTGCTATAAATTGTTGCAAAAGGCATATGGGGACAATTCCTTTTCTCGTGCGCGTGTTTTTGAGTGGTGTAAGCGCTTTTTTTTTGTTTTTGTTTGGGAGGTGAAGGCTATTTACGCCCTGAGTGTCGGACTCCCCCGCTACCGGACTACCGACTAAACACCTCCCCTGTCACACCGAGAACCTAGCCTGGAACTGTTTGTCACATTACTTCGGACTAGGCCTCATTAATCATCGCTTAGCGATGTCTTCAGGCTAAGGGAAATCTCTCTTCACGGATGGATAGGAAGGAATTGCAATTAGTAACTATAATATTGCGTTACAGAGATGTTCCCTCCCTCGCCAAGCGATCCATTATGTCCTTCTTTATAATGAGTACTGTCCGTACGTAATGTGACACACAGTTCCAATTGTCCTTTGATTTCATCATTTTTCCCGTTAGATTTTCTGAGGAAATTACGCCAATTTTCTCCGAGAGATGCGAACGGAGTCTTGTAAATCTATTACACGTAAAGAACGTGTGGCATGCGTCATCCCCGGGCAGAACACGCAAGTTGGGGATGGTGTTTTTCCCATCTTATACAGGTAAGACTGAAAATACCCGTGACCACTGAGTAGTTGCGTCAGATAATAATCAGTCTCACCATGCATTCTGTAGAACCACGGCCCCAAGTCACTTATCAGCCGTGCGGTCCATCTGCCTCGCGTTTCGTTTTCCCATGTTTGCTGCCATAAGATAAGGGTTTTTCTCCGTTCCTCTCGGCTGAAGGTTTCTCTCGCCGACTCCCCCCTACGTGAGTATACACGTTTCCGTTCGTCAGCAAGTAATTTAATTGGAACCACCCTCGAGATTACCAGCACTGCAGGTTCAGAGACAGTGCGGTATGCAGCGGCTATCCGTAAAGCTCCTTGCCTCTGCACCTGTGCCAGACGCCTTCGGTACGTCTCTTTATTAAGAGCATCAGCCCAAACCTCGGAGCCATACAAGAGCACTGACTCCATTACACTCATCAGTAGACGTCTTTTGCTCGAGGTTGGCCCCTGCGTGTTGGCCATAATGCGGATTAGCGCCGATACCCGCGCGGAGGCCTTATATGCTGACGCTCGAACCTGCTCGAAAAAACTCATCTTCGAATCAATCATCAAGCCAAGGTATCTGATTGATTCTTTTGACTCGATGATCATTCCCCCTACACGAACCGGCATAACACGAGGGATTCGCTTCTTTGTGAGGACGACAACCTCGGTCTTTTCCAGCGCTAGGCTAAGCCCACGGTCTGTCATCCACTCGCTCACTCGGCGTATTACCGCATCCAGTTTGAGCTGCGTCTGTCCGACAGTATGTCCGGCGACTAGTACTGCTACGTCATCTGCGTAGCCAACCAGGCGCGACTCCTCCGGTAACTGCAGTCTCAAAAGCTCATCGTACGAGACATTCCAGAGGTCCGGGCCCAGAACGGAACCTTGCGCGACCCCTGATGTCAAATCAATTCTTCGTCGGCCTCCCAACGAGTCATAGATGAGTTTCCGATTTTTGAGGTAGTCTTTCAATATCTGCATCAGGTACCTCGGCACCCTGAAATATTCCAGAGCACCAAGAATATCTGTCCATCTAGCAGAGTTGAAGGCATTTCTCACATCTAGAGTTATGAGCAGTACTATTCGTCTCGAGTAATGATTGTGGGCTTCTGCCTGCTGGACCGCGCTCACAACCTCTGCTATTGCACCAATTGTGGATCGACCAGCCCTGAAGCCGTACTGCCGAGGAGACAGATCCCCGGCATTTCGAATGGCTTCTCCAAGTCTTTCTCTAATGAGCCTCTCGAGTACCTTCCCAGCGGCATTCAGCATACATAGGGGCCGATATGTAGATGGTTGCTCCGCGTTCCCCTTCCCCTTGTGGATCAGCACGAGCCTCGCCTCTTTCCAGCAATTTGGAAACACGCCCTGCCGCAAACAGGCATTGAAAGTGGTGAGCAGCTTTTCAGGTCAAAGTTGATGTGCAAGCTGTATCACTTCCGCTGGTATACCGTCTGGTCCTGGGGCCTTTTTCGATTTTAAAGCTTTTACCGCATTATCCAGTTCGATGGCGGTAAAAAGTGGGCATTCTCCGAGACATTCAATATCTGCATCATCGGGACGAATAGGATGCATAGGGAAGAGCGCTCTAACAATCTGGTCCATTTTTTCCGTTTCAAGGACACAGGGCGTCCTTGCAGCTCCTAGTTTCCGCATGGCAAGCTTGTAACCCAGCCCCCACGGGTCTCTGTCGATGTCCACAACTAGGTTGCGCCAGCAGTGAGCCTTGTTTTCGTTAATTAACCTACGGAGAACTTTTCTAGCCGACCTGTATGCCAGCGTTCGGGAGTGTGACTCGTCTCGATTTCTTAAACGTTGAGATTCGCGGCGGAGTTTGTGACATTCTCTCCGCTTTTCGGCGATTTCTGCCGACCACCAGTACACAGCAGGCTTATTGTGTTGAGGCCGTCGCCTGGGCATAGAGCAGTCGCACGCATTCTTGATGAGCCTCATGGTGGAGTTCACCATGTTTTCAGCTGAGGCTCCTCCCGTTACCGTCATAGTTTCACCTCTCATAAGAGCTGCGGCGAACGCGTCGACATCTATTTTAGATATATTCCAACCTACAGTTGAGGGTTGGGTTGCTACGCGTCGAGTAGCACAGTCGCCAATTGCGAAAGCAATGTACTGATGATCGCTCGCCGAGTAGTCCTCCAGTAGTCTCCATCTGTGCATCCTAGGCACTAAGGACTCCGAAGCAAATGTCACATCCGGTATAGTTCCCAAGCAGCCTCCCCGTCGAAAAGTTGGTGTGTTCCCAACGTTCATGATGACAAGTTGCCTCCTAGCCGCCATTTCTAGGATTCTTTTTCCTCTCGAGTCTGGCAGAGGCATTCCCCATTCTATCGCTTTGGCGTTAAAATCACCGCCAACAAGGATTCGGCCTTCTGTGCTCGAGACAGCTTCCTCCAGTTCATCGAGCCTGCTCTGAAAACATGAAATTGACTCATTTGGAGTGAAATAGACGCTTATGAATGTCAAATCGGCGCACCCAATGAGCACGAAGCCATTTCCACTGGTGCAAGTCCGAGCTGTAGGTAGAGCCCTATCACGTACCCAGATGACGGCGGTGCCGGATCGATCACAATACCATCCAGCTTCCTTTTTGTTGTGGTGTGGCTCAGATATCAGCAACAAGTCAACTTTTTTCTCTTTTGCAACCTGGTCTAGTAGATCTTGTGCGGTTGAGCTACGGTGTAGGTTGATTTGCAGGACTTGGATCATGTCTTTGCTCTTTTCTTGCTTAGTGCCTCTTTAGTGGTGTAAGCGCTTTAGTGAGGGCCGAGAGAGCACTGAAGATTACCAACGCCCAGGTCGCCCTGTCACTGTTTCAACTCCGGAAACAGTGACCAAAATCAACCAAATTGTGCGTGCACATCGTCGAATGAGCATCCGGGTGATTGCCGAGGCTGTAAACGCCGATAAAGAAACGGTTAGCCAAATTTTACACGAGGAATTACACATGACAAAAGTCTGTGCGAAGTTGGTGCCAAAAAACCTGACTCCTGACCAAAAGCTCTTGCGTCAACAGGTCTGCTCAGATTTCCTTGAAAGGTTAAAAAAAGATTCCGAACTGATGAAGATAATTCCGAAGATTCCGAAGATAAAATCTGCTTTGAAAGGGACCCAATTTGAGTCGATTGAAGCGATTAAGCAAAAAACGGTAGAGCTCCTAAAGGCCCTCACTAAAGCAGACTTCCACCACTGCTTCGATCAATGGAAAAAAACGTATGGAAAGGTGTGTGGCGCGGAAAGGGGAGTATATTGAAGGGGAGCATTCGAGTGTAGCATAATTTTTATAATAAAACCCTTTTTCGTAACCAGTCTCGTTATTTAATAGCCAAACCTCGTAAACGCATCCACAAAAGATTATGGAAATCATGAAGCTACAACACACACATTCTCATCTCAGCAACAGCATATTTGATCCTACCAGTTTTTCCACTGCTTTTTAACAGTAATAAGACAACAAAGCAGACTCGGAGAGACCACAAACTGTTTATCCTAAGAGCTAAATTATGCAGACCTTAAAATCTCCTATTTTTGACGGAATTCCATAGGGCATAAAGGAAATTGGAGATCGACAACGATGGAGAACTTTCGCAAGTGGGCAAAGTCGAAGAAGCTTAGGCTAACGCTCGAGAAAAGGGTCATGAAAATTAACTTGAGCTTGGCCACTTAAAGTAAACCTGCAAAAAGCCAGACGGTAGTCATAGTTGCCTGAGCACATTTTAAGACAAGCTGCGCTTCGGAGCCAGTTGGCATTGCAAGGCGATATCAGGAGTATCGGTCGTAACTATGTGTGAGCTGTGGCTTTGAAGCAGCGGCAGGAAACACTCATCTCACTTAAGGATACGCTTTTTATGGAGTAGGAACTAAATTCAATGTATTATGTGTTTCTTGACATGTACATATTTCGGGAGTAAGACACTCCTTTCCTCAGTGTCAATTGTTTTCTTGACTGTTTCGACGGCATCCCAGTAGAATTCATGAACGAAGGAAGTTAATTAGTCAGGAAGTCCGTTTTTAAGCAAGTTTTAAACATCTGGAACAAGGAATAGATGGCACAGAAATGGCCAAAATCAATAATCGGCCATATCCGGAAAATGAGACGAAAAGTTTCAATGTGAGCATTGCACAGGTATTTCACTGATCTGCCAATCCTACAAAATTTCGACGAAAATATTGGAACATTAGATAATAATGTGTGCTGACATGAATCTGTCAATAACAAAAAGGTTTCAGAGCTGGGCAATCATTGTTAAGTGTTCAAATATTTGATGGCATCCAACAAACAAATTTGACCAACAAATTTGATGGCAAAGAGGGAAATGAAGCTGAAGACAACAACATTTTTGCAAAACTTTTACTAAATGCCCAGTGAGCTAGAGGCAACGAAATAGTAAGGCTGCAGGAATACTAACGGAGTAGCCACTTGAAGCTCCTTATGTGACTCTCGAATAACGAAGAAGGTATTAAAGGAGCAAAGTACAAATGAAAGTAGTCAAAACTCCCAAGCGTTGGATGTTTTTAATTGACGAAGTCACCTCGAAGCCGTTAGAATTCTAACATTGGAAGACGCGATCAAGATATCGAAAAGGTCCAAGGACATTTTGAAAGCCAAAATCCGATGTGGGCTTTAGTGGATTCTGATAATGATTTTGCTCAAATTGAATAAATTGTCTTATAGTCGTTTTTCCTAGCAAATATTGAAAGTCTATCAGTGTAGGCTTCATTGAGAGCCAGGCTGAGCTGATTCTGTGTTCAAATCTGGGCTGATTTGTGTTCAAAAAGATTAAGTAATCCTTACGATATGATCTGAAAGATCATATCGGTCACCTCGGTCACATTTAGTTGCATGAACAAATGGATTTGTATATTTTTTCGTTCGCCAACAGTTAAAAGATATAAATTATAAGCGACGTGTGATTGTCCTTGTTGCTGGAGTATCAAAAGAGTTTTTAACGAATAAACCGTTTTTTGGAGATTTTTGAGTAAATATTTTGGAATTAAACTTCATATTAAACGTTTGTTTCAATACTACGACTAAAGTTGTTGATGGGTTTGAAAAGGTTTAGTATGAAAATCTTTTATTAAGACTTTAATATACACCTGACGTATTGTTTGATAGTGTTGTAGCACAGGACTTTCAAGTATTCTAAGCTCTGCTGTACTTTTAACATGTACTAATTGGCTTGAATATAATTTCGAAAAACTCATTTTTCGTTTCTATAAAATGTTCATGCTCAATGACTTATTAAATATTTCGCGCATTTGCATAGACAATTCTATCGTTATGAATATACATATAAGCGGGTCTGTTGTAATACCTGCAAGGAGACATTTAGTAATTTGGAAGATTTACAATTGAAATTTTGAATTTTGATTCAGAGCTTGCCCAAACGTTAATCAAGCAAAAAACTTATGTACTTCGATTGAAGTACTTCCCAGGTTCTCGCTTAAAATTTATATTATATGCTGCAAAGCTTCCAATAAAGTTTAGTCTTTATGCAAACAACCGGGTACTGTATCTCTATGTATAACATCGTGCCAAATTCTTGTGAAAAAGTTTAGAATTATCATTGATGAGAACAAATAATTCAAAATTCTACGCCTTCATTTCACATTACTTGTGTACCGAATAAAAAATTCTTCAGTGGCCGTGCGTTGCCAATTGTTACCAGCGCTATTACGCCGTGTTTCGAAATTGTTTGCTACTTTTTTTTCGTCGTGACCCAGTGAATCTTTATTAGTAGTACAAACTTATTGTTGGCCAATTTATATTGTACTATGTAAATATTGTTTATCTATCAGCCACCCCATAACTTCGCATTGAACACCGCATACGTGTTACAGAGTGAGTAATATATGGGCAGTAAACAATAATCGCGACCAATCAATAAAGCTTAAAATTGATTGTAAATCATTAGACGTCAAATATATTTGTATCTCAGCGAATAAAGATACGCGCTTATCGCATTACACGATGCATTGGGCTAGGGGCTAACAATTAAGGGAGAATATAGAAGCAGAACTTGCACATATGTAGCAAAACGACAACATATCACAAATATCAATGAGCTACTTCTTCTGGCCATCATCAATCGGTAGTACGTACATATTACGTAATATCGCACGTGATCTGTGTCGAGTATGAACACGTATCACGTACATATATGTATATGCCTTGGTGTTCAATTATTCATATCAGCTTTTAATATAAGTTGATGTTATGCTGCGAACAAATTTGATGAAAACTATGAAATTGTGCTGGAATGTAAATAGAAACTCCACATTTTACGAGAACTCGGCAAGAAAAGAATTCAAGTACAGAATATTTATTACAATGTTATATATTGCTTGGATACTGTAAAACAGAGGATTTTACAACATGTGCTGGAAAATATCAACTGTCGCCAGAAGTTCCTGGCAATGCTCTTAACTCAAACACACGTACAGAGTTACACACGCCCGGAATTTCAAAAAAGGAACATTCCGGAAAGCACATTTATTCAAAAAATGCCACTGCCACCGTAGACATTCATTCTTTTGAAGAACTTCTAGTGGAATAAGATAAAGAAAGGTGCGTTTTGTCTTGTAAAATTTCCATTTGATTAACTCTATGTCTGATACTCTATAACTGATATGTCTATATCAGTTCTTCTTTACCGTCTACCGTAGACAATATTGACAAAACATCGACTTAGACCCGTCCGATGGTTATAAAACGAATTGGTAATCTGTTTTTGGTTTGACCTAAATATCAGAAAATATTGAAATATAAACCAAAGTGGACTGTAGAACACTCAAAAATGACATTTTTACTGAAAACTGGAAAATTCGTTTCTCGAGCCTTAATTAATTTGCAGAAAAAATTATAGGCAATTTTAATCCTTAAAGAAAACCTACTGTGATTTAGTTCCGTTTAAAAACTAGTACATGAAAAAACAAAAAGATACGTATTTCATTATATGAAAATCAACTATTTAATTTTTATTACTTAAGCACATTCAAAAATTGCAATAATATCAATTTATCAAAAAAAAAAAAATTGGTGAATTTAAATTGGAAAATATTTTGTTTAGAAAATTCTGCAGTATTTCAGTACATTCCAAATCTATGATTTTTTTTTTAATTGAAGAAATCAACATAAAACCAGAAACCCCTTTAGAATATTCAAAAAAATCGATTTTTTTCTTTTTACATATTTCGAAAGTATAATACCCAAAGAATATACTGACCAAATAATCAATGTAATTTGTGGAGCTATCGCATATAGTGTCGAGCGGAGGAACAGCTTGCGGTCAGATAAATAGGGATTTGGGCGCTCGGACCTTTAGAGGCAGAGCAACTCTTGCTTTACTCCCTTTGCTGTTCTCTCCTAGCAACCTTTGCTTTCTGATTTGCTTTTTTTTTGACCAGGCAAATGTTTCGGGAAATTTTGTACGGGGGACATTATCACTGCAATTAATAGTTTTCACATGTTGAAAGCTGTAAACGCAATTATCTTGAAACTACGTTTTCAAGTTTTTGAAAACTTCGTTGTCGTGTTGTAGCTCAAAAAGTTAACGACCGATTTCGATGAAATTTTGGGAGATTACTTTCAGTAATACTATCGAAAGGATATGCCTAAAGTTTAAAAGGCAGCGTGTAAATAAATATTTTTTTGGGGAACAAATTTGTCGAAAAAAAAGGGTCGAAAATTCGAACTTTGGAGTAAAAAAGGTCCCAAATTTTCGATTTTGCGCTTTTTCATAAGTTTTTAAGGTATATCCTTCCCCTTAATATGTCATTAAACGAATGACACTTAATATTTATAAAGAATTGTGGAAAGAGCTCAAGCTGGTTTCGAACACGCGTCCCTGCCGCTTCTCATCAGGTGCCAACTCACAGGCTGGGACGCGTCGATTGGCACTACCAGCTTAGGTGGATGTCGACTGGCTATTTACTAGTTATTAATATTGCTCTACAGCTTTGAACTTTTTCCTATATTCCAAATTGCCTTTGGTCTGGCTTTATCAATTTCAGAAGTTTTTGGTAGATCAATTTTTCCATTTTCACTTACAACTTATAAGTGATTTATACCCTTGCTAAGCTAACTCAGCGAAGACTCATGGGTGCGGAAGTTCTGATCAAATGTTTCGAGTACCTCGATAGTGAATTTAATATTTATAAAGAATTGTGGAAAGGAAAGAGTGCCAATCGATGCGTCCCGGCCTGTGAGTTGGCACCTGACGAGAAGCGGCAGGGACGCGTGTTCGAAACCAGCTTGAGCTCTTTCCACAATTCTTTATAAATATTAAATTCACTATCGAGGTACTCGAAACATTTGATCAGAACTTCCGCACCCATGAGTCTTCGCTGAGTTAGCTTAGCAAGGGTATAAATCACTTATAAGTTGTAAGTGAAAATGGAAAAATTGATCTACCAAAAACTTCTGAAATTGAATGACACTTGTTTAATCTTTTTCAGATCAACAGAAAAGAGTGACACTGCAGCACTTTTCGATGTCACAGAAAACAGGCGTCCTAAAACCCTTAATAACGCAGCCATTATTTGGTATTCTCAAAAGAAAGTGTCACAAACTTGAATGGCATAATAAAATTATAACAAAATTCGAAAATGATTAGCTTATTTTATCCTCTTTACAAAATTTCTGGAAATATACCTATTTTTCACGCTTCTAAACGGATTTCTAGCCTTAATTGTTTTTGCAGGATTGGTTTGATTGAGTTTTGTTTTGCCCTCTTTTTAAGTTATCAACATCTTTGTTGAGAAAAAGTAATATATGTAAGTTGACACGGGCCTGATCAAGGATTGCATAGAAACGGCTTAAAAGTCATCTCTTAGTTATGCGTTTTGCTAGTTTTGTTTTAAGTTTGACATCCGTGCCTTCTCTTGCCTGACTTTCTGGTTTTTCCCACGTAGGAAAGGATTTGGTCGTCTCATGACCGCTAGATATGATGTATATGTTACAACTTTATTTATTTTTTAAGCATTACCATAATAGTATCATTCCAGAATTTTGGAAAACAATTGATACTAAGGAAAAGAGCAACTCACTCCCGAATTACATACTTGTCAAAAACAATAAAAATAGCGCTTTCTCTAAAAAAAAAAATAGAGCCCCCATTTGTTTAAGGCTATGCGAGTTGCACCTGCAAACCCTTTTTTGGTTCAACTTTTCGGTAACGCTGGGTTGTTCTTCCGTAAAGTCGCAATCGCTGTAATTCCTTAATTCGATTTAATTTCTTCGACAACTGGTACATGATCCAGTTGTTTTATGTGATATTTCTGTGAGTAAAATTAGTTTTGGAGTAATGAATTGCGAAGCAATGGTTTAAGGTCCAAGACTCCTACCCACGTGAAGTTTGGCATCTACGATATAAGTAGTTTAAAAGTCATGATATGATTTTTTATACTGTACGTTGTCGGTCTGTACATTTCACACTTCAACCTTATTCTAAACGAATGCAGCAGTTCTTCTATTTTATAAAATTTGGATGGTGAATAGTAAACCTGCTAATTTCCTAATGAATCCCAAATCTCTCTGATGGGTGCCAAACCGCGAAACTTTTCTCCTTCAGTACAAATTTCGATAGCATTCTTTCAAACTATTTCCGGTTATTTATAGTATCTTACTTCTAAACATTTGCCAGCCACCTTTCTTTACTATATAATCGACAGCGGTGCTTTCCTTTAAGGATACAAGCATATTTTTATATTGCTACAAATTTGTTTATAAATCAAAGTTTATCGCTTTATTATATATATAATTTATATATATTATATTGTACTTTATTTGTGTTGGATTTTTTCGTATTATTTTGCTTAATAAGAATAACTCTCTCGCAAGTTTTGACTGAAAATGCCACACAAATAAAAATTTAACATGGCTCTTTCTATCTCTTTCTACCAGACGAGAATTGAGAGTGTTCTCGCTATTTGTGCTTACTCTATGACGTCGTACAACTGTAGAATTAAAAAACACTGATATGACTTTTTTACAAAATAACTGATAATTGCTAACGATTGGTGACCACTGAGTGATAGTTCATTGATTCCTGACTGAAGGTTTACTGACCGAGGAAACTTTTTGCCGCATTTAATTAGCTCGCTCCTAAGTTTTTCATATCCCAATATTTGTACAGGACTTTTCATTTATGCAAAAAACGGATGCTTAATTTCTTTACGGAGTTCTCTCGACAAGTACCACTTTCCAACTTGTATCAACCATAGAGATGAGCTCATTATTGGATACTCAACGCGTTAAAAAACTCATTATTTTGCTCTTAGCCACACCAATCGTTCCCGAAGCTCATCCTTTAAGCCCCAATATATTCGTACTAGGTCGCACTCTTATCGGTTAAAACCTTTTGTATCAACTTTCAATTTCAGGATTTTTGTCTGTATTGGCAAAAGCGTTGGTAAAATATTAAGTTTGCTTGGTCATATAACGATTGGCACACAGGACGAAATGATAGAACCCTAACCGATGGTTGCTTTAATTCGTTTCGTAAACCTGAAAAAAATATCGTATTTGAATGTACCAAGTCTAACTGCTTTGCCGTTTGCCAATGGAAAACTTTCGTTTTAATATTGTTAGCCGGGTGCCGTCATCGCATTGTCGTTCCCTTCCACTCCACGACCCTAGATCGGGGTATACACAGCGGAATAGTTTCCATTCCAGCTTATAATGCATATTATGCATTTCTGCATATCATTTCCGTTCAGCAAGAAAGCCGAGCATTGTGAATTCGTCTACTGCATTGCAACAAGCGGTGCAGCGAAACTAATTTTCTTCGTTAAATCCAGAAAATCAATACCTCCAACTCTGCATGTACTTTATTGTTGTACAGGAGCACGAGAAAAGATTCGTGATAAAACGAAACTAGGTGTACAATGTACTAAGCGAGCGAGTACTAAGGAAAAGTTGTTTTTGGCACTGGAAAGTTTTCAAGAGTTGCATAATCGCTAGCTGCTACTCATTATTCATTCTGTGAATGAGGAAACAAGAGGGTGGAATTGGCACGGAAATGTTTCTCATGCTCCTTCTGGTGGTCACGTCACAAAGGCTCCTGAACCGTATATACGGCGAGCAAAAAGTGAAGAAAGCAAGGTAACAGGACGAGACGAGATTTCATGTGAAAGCTTTTAGGACATGAATGATATTCGATATTAAAAGAGACGTCGTAAAGGGTGGAGGGCGTAACTAAATCAATCGTAACGATGTTCTGACAAGTATGTATTTAGTGCGTAAAATACTTTATTGAAGTGATGATTCAAATGTTTCAACACTTTTTAAAGTTCCAAAGAGAAAGTGAAACGTGGTTCTATTTTGTTAATCGCTGGGTAAGAACAAAATCTCTAGTTTCCAATACCTTTAAACCTTTAATTTTAGTAATTAAATAATTTTTCAATTTTTGACAGAGTATAGTAGTGACTAAGATAACTCTCTGATTATTTGTTTGCCAATTTTATCATTTTCTCAAATTGTTCTCAAAAAACTCGGCTGCAATTTTTGAATCTTTCGTCAAACCGCTTCTCCACGTTTGCATTCATTAAGGCCGTGCTTCCTTTATTTGCCTTTATTTAGTTTAAATTTGTAATAACCGTGCGTCTGTTGTTATCCTAAATCAAGTCAAATGATTTGATTTGATCTGGATTTTGATTTTGCAATGTAGTTCCTGGCTGATATTTTACGCGCTTTAGGCTATTTGCTGATAAATTGTCTCCGTTCTTACAATGGTATTTTCTTTTGAAATATTTATGGCCTTTTCACATAATTAAATATCGTGATTTGAAGCATTTCATCTGAATTCGGGCTCAATTCGAATTTGGTGGCCATTTCAAGGACTTTTGGAACTCGAAAGTGTTGTTGATCGGGACCGATTCGATCAATTTATAGTTACTTTGTACCATTGTTCTTACCATTTTATCCAGTTCATCCAAGACGTCTTATCTTAGGTTGAATTTGGGATTCCCAGTTTCATATTTTCCTTAAGCATTGGCTTTTATCCAGATCTCTTTATAGTTTTGCCAATTATATTTATGATATTTTGTAAGATGTGCTTCGTTCTTATGTTCTACAGTCTCTTGTTTCTCATAACTTTGCTTTTCAAATTTGTAAAATGCCCATGTGAGCGTAAATATAAGGATACTTCTGATTAATTTCTAGGCCAAAGTTATCTTGTGTTTTCTATCCAGGAAATGATGATGTTGCATCATTTTTTTCTACGAGGTTAATTTTCTATGTGAAAGTTCAGGTTTCAATCCCTGATTTCATATCATGAAACATCTTTTCCTTTAAAAAGATTCTTGCCAGTGCTCAGGGATGATTTAAAAGAAAAATACTTATCATTAATTTTCCAAAAAACAGGATATAATATTTAACCTATAATATTTTCATCCCTTCCATGATTGTTTCTTTCTTTTTTGTGGAAAGTACATGCGAACCATTAATTTTATTTTTTAATTTTCCTAAATATTTGAATTATTTGAAGTAAACAACATGCTTAAAAATTCAATACAAATGGATTCTGATGTCCTTCTCACAATCATCAGATGACAGCTCTCCAATTTCGCTCCTGAAAACATGATGAACTTTTTAAAAATCGGACTCAATCGACCCAAGCCATTTGATGCAGTGATAAATATTGTAATTTTGTTTGCACGATTCAAATCCCAGATAAATATATCATTAACAGCATGACAAAAAATTAACTTTACGTGATATGTTGCCTTCGTAACATTAACACATGGGTAGCAAAAAGTTCAGGACATATTTCAAAATAAGTTCAAACTTCTGCTAACAATGTTATTTATGTTCGTTCTTTCATTCAATGTCCTTGCCCTTTTGTCATTTGTCTCACGTTTTCTACGAATGTTAACAAACAAAATAATCGCTATCAATAGGGCATGCATTAAGTTGCTTTTAACATCTATTCACGACAACAATAAATCATCGTAAACGTTAATTATTCATATTTACTCCTTCGTCCTAATGGTTGAGTTTCGTCAATAGTATTTCGAATAGTTTGGGATTTTTCCATTCAATTGTTGTCGAAAATAAAACAAGTAATTATAGGATAGCAACCATGTTATAACACAGTATACATATGCATGATCCCGATATAAATACTCATAAGCACATAGTACTAGGTTTTACTCGTCATGGATGAAATGCAAATAGACATTAAATAAAAAAAATATATTTTCCATCGGTAATGGAAAGCAATAATGAGAAATATCTATCTATGATTTCAAATAAGCACTAATTAAATAAGAGAGCTGTTGACTTTACTTAAAGTTAGTTCATTATTTTGAAATCCGTACTCATAGCGATCTAAACTCAGGTTTGGCAGTTTTGGAACTCTTTGAAATTTGGGAATTTGACATTACTACACCCGGTTTCCCACTTAGGGACAAATGCTAGATTATTAGTAGTTGATCACATTCAAAAGCATAAGAAAGGATTTCCAGGTGAATATTCCACGTCAGTGTTTCTGGTAATACAAGTCTGACAGTGAATTTGAATAGCTAAACTTGAAAGGAAGTTTCGTCAGTCGATTCGATGTGTCAGATCGCACCGAATCGGCATTCAGCATTTACATCTTTAGCAGCGAAGAGGTCTGCAAAGAAATACCCACACATACTCATCAACAGCTGTCAAAGCTCGTTGCTGGCACAACCAAAGGGAAGCTACATACAACGCTAACACTCTGGCGACTTTGCTTATAAAAAAAAATGGAAATAGCGCAAGCAGAGTTTTTATTGTGTTGCATTTTTTATTTTAAAATGAAAGAAAATTTACCAATACAAATAAAGTTCCACTTGCTTTGGTTAAATCCCTTTAGATCAGAAGTTTCTTCCAAGTGTTCCTGCTGTTTTGCATGTATGCTATGCTTCGGAGAACAGGAGCGCAGGAAGATTAAAACAGTTCTCTGGATTAGCTTACACTTCACGCAATCACCTAAGGTTGAAGGTCTTTGTTGTATTAGGCAAATCCACAGGATAAGCTTCAAATAAATGCCGTGGATAAGTGCATTACATACAAAAAAAAGTTTATAACAACTGATAGAAGCAAAAAACAATGTACATTTCATTTCATATCAAATAATATCGTATATTTACCAATATACCCATCATTTGATTCTCTGATTGATTTTTCTTTAGAAGATTATTTTGATACCATTTCTCTCCGTAGTCATTATCCTTAAATATCCACATATCTATGCTTTTATCTTAATTGAATTACTCGGAGGTAGGTTGATGTCGAGGCAGCAATCACATATCAATCACTCAATTTGGATAACAATCTCAATTGTTTACAAAACTCCATTTTGTGTCAATGCATTAACATAAAAGTGGTTGTATACTAATTTTCTTCCTTCAAGTCAATGGAGGTTATTAATTCAAATTATTAAAAACTAGCGAACGATCGATGTATGTAATCGACTCTGACACCTGATATCAAGAGGAAGCCATTGAAGTAATGCATTGCAGAAAAATATTCGCTTAATCCTTTTTAGAGGAAAGAGAACTTTGAAAGCAATCTCATCAAAGTAGTAATCCTTTGGCCAATACTGTTTTCATTGTTCTTATCGTGAATAATTCAGGATTTGGAGAGAAAAAATTGATGTTTTTTATTGATATGAAATAATTGCTATAAAAACTTGAATTTTTTTCGTAAAGAAATAAGCTCGTCCTCGTTTGGAACTTAATTTAATATTCATTTAGATCCTTCATTCGCTTCGATTGAAAGTACTAGAAAACAATTTATGCTAACAATGGATTTTCAAACTTATTTGTTTCAAAGCACGTAAAATCCCACACTGATTTGCTTATACGCATTATACAAACACTATTCAATCCACTAAAGCCATGGCATGCCAACACGCATTTCCTTAAAGGATCAACCGCACTAACATAACCCAATTTCGCTTCTGGCAAGATGCTTCCAGATTAAGTGGAAGAAGATGAATACAACCTTTACAGCGTCCTTCGACAGTTTCTTCTTTCTTGCTTGGACAAACTTTTGAGTAACTTTCCATCATTGGCTTATCTCCAATTTAGTACAGTGCAATTGAATGGGAAGATTTATTTTAAGCATTGAAACTTACAGAACGACATTTTCACAGTGGCGTTATTATGCGATTACCGCGCAAACCAATTTGTGTGCACGAAAGGAGAATGAATGAAACAAAAAACCAACTAAAAATGAAAATACCAAAATAAAATCTTCTGAAGTTGAAGAAAATTGTGACAAGAAAAATATATTTATAGAAAGGGCAGGAGCCTAGCAGTAATGCGACGATGGTTTTAGTAATATTTCAAAATTTTGTAGATTTTTCTACGACAACTTTTACTCGGCAATGCAAGTTGCAGAAGTTATTTGTTAGCTGCCTAACATGACTGGAAAAGTGCATCAGAAACTTCTTCTGGAAGTACATCACAACTGTCTTTTAGCTCGAAAATTTAAAGCTCCATATGTACAGAAAACAAAATAACCCCACAGTTTTTGCTGGTCTTTTCCTTATTTTATTAATGAACAGAGGATACTACCCTTTTGCTTGTTATTGAACATGAAAATAGGGGAACGGATTGTAATTCATTAGGATTTTTTATTTAGTCTGAATATCCAAGTTCATGACTAAACTATCCTTCCTTACAGCTCTGCTAGCAAATTCTACTCGTCCCTGATTTAGTAACTTCTTCCGAAAGTGACTGCCCAACATACGCTTTTTTTCGCTTTGCTTGCCTTGCTCGCTTTGGCAGCTTGAAAGCATTCCATAAGAATACGTACAGTTGATTTGAGGTATAAGATCACACACAGCAAACAAAACAACCAAAGTTTACTTTAGGACTCCACTTCCAGCGGAAAACCGAAGGAAACCAAGCGTACCACGTTTAATAATGGCATCTATAAAATCATGCAACCGACCGAAAATTTAGCCACGGGTTAACCGCTCATCCCTGTGAAAACAAAAGCTGATTTTGAACCCAAAATGCTTCCTCGGACAGGAGTGGATAAATGAAATCGACCCCGTAAAATCACTAAATCCTGGAACTACAGATCACTCAGCAAACCTGGAGCTGTAACATCACTGTCATGGCAGGCTACTCGATACAAACTGAATGTTCTGCAAACCCATGAAACGGAATGTAAAGACAGCCAGGACTATGCTTTGACGTCGCATACATTACCTAAATGTGAAAAGTTGAGAAGTTTCATTTATAATTAATAGAGTTTAACTCACATGCAACCAACTTAAAACCAATAAACAAGGGAAACTTTTTTTAAATGTGACAGAGTAAAACTCACGCTAGACGGAATTAATCCAATATAGTGTTGATAAATGCTCACTCACAATGGAAAAAAGACCGAACAAACGATAGACTTTGTCTTTCTTTGACTAAATTCCCAAAAACAACTAATTCCAGGTGATTTCATCGCGAAAGGAGGCTACAAAATAATGCAAAATATAGGAATAAGCTCGACAGAATTCCCACATCGACTCCAATTACCAAAAAAGAATTGAAGCATCATCAGATGGCAACAAGTTTAGTTAAATTGATCATGGGTCACGCAGGAAAGATGATGTCCGTATACTACGAATAGCAAACTAAGCCACGGGTCCCTATTTCCAAACCCCAACAAGATTCGAACCACGATCGCTTCCCCCAATTGGAATATATCTTTATAATCTTTATAATCTACATATCTTTATAATTATAATCTTCAATCTATCTGCCTCATAACTAAAGTAAAGCAACAACAGAAGGCGAGCATTTCGACTGCTCAAAGATAAAAGGATATACAATAAGCGCTGTAAGTCATACAGTGGAAACTGAAACACAGACTATTCGTGGAGGATATAGAAAAGACTGTCGGTGACGATGCCGAGCATATTGATTTAGATAGAGATCACAGCACTGCGATTCCATACATATCACCACAGATAGTAGATAGTAAAACAAAAAAGAAGCAAAATGTCGGGCAAAATGGGAATCAAAAATGTCTTGTTTAGCAGATGTTGTGTGTCAAACGTAAGGAACATGGCGGTCAGACAAAATATGCGGCCTTGCGGACAATATTGCAAAATATGCGGACTAAACTTGATTTCCTTTCTATCTGACAATACAACGGCCGTGAAAATGGCTTCTAAAGAAGACTGCCCCTAAAACTTAGAAATTGCCTTCCACAACAAACATAGTGGCTCAAAAAAATAAGAAAATTAAAATATCATCGATTGTTTAGCAGAAATGCTTGGTACTCTTAGAGTATTTTTCACAAATACCTATCGATCGCTGGCCTGACACTAGAGTAAGCTGTAACACATGAAACACCAATTCACCCAGAGTGATCCTGCAGCACTTATACCTCTCTTTCATTCAAACAGGCAACCCTACTCTAAAATATTTTGAAAATGAGGTTGAGATTTTAATAGAAATCAAAAAAAAACGTTAAAGGTTATCAGATTGCTCCTGACAAAAACAAGGAAGACCAAGACAAAAATTATTAAACATGGTACATGTTTAATGCCCTTAACCTCGGAGTACGTGCAATTAACTACAGACAAAGTAGTTTTGCACGTACAATACCTGTAACATTAAAAACTCATTGGTACAAATGAAGGTACCTCTATGGTTCAATTCTAACAAATATGGCTACCTTCTATCCAGCTGCGCCTTTCGTTTCACGTTGTTTGAAATGCAGAAGAGCCAAAGTAACACAGGACTGTGTTATCTCCCAAAAGATAACCATTAGCACAAACTGTTGAGCGATAAAGGCTGAAGGAAAAATTGTCATACTTTGACAACAAAAGCAAAACATTTAACGACAAACAAAGAGTTCTCGTCCGTATAGTTGACATTAATCTTTTGCGACAGCGAAGGCCATTTTTTTTCTATTGGACAAATCTACCATACCTAGCAGGAAACTCGATGCATATCTTACACTTGCTATTGAACGAGCAGGTTTCAACCCGCCTTGTTAAATTAGCGACAATGTTTCGAAAAAAACGTCATGCAGAAACACGTGTTTCAGGACTTTCTTAAAGTGCATCACGGTGACTACAACATAGATGCGTACAGTGCTAACACTCTCAGGCAGCTTTTTTTAGACAGAGATAGACAAAACAAAAGTTGATTAATTTTTACATTGCATTTTTCTGCAAAACCTTGGAGAGGTGTATTCTCTTTTGGAACACAAAAATGAGAGGAAATTTGACGTTCCAAATAAAGTTCGATTTATTTTGAGCGAGTGCCATTAGATCTGGAGTTTGTTAGTGCTATCGCTGTATGTACTTACCATATGCTAAGTGTGGCTACCAAACCGTTTATCATAAATAAATAGCGCCGCCGGTGTTACACTAAGGACAGCTCTCACGATAAGGCATAAAGAGTGAGAGTTAACAAACAATAAGTTTCAGCGCCCAATTCGATGGCACACAATTGTGAGGTCTGTGGGATCAATTTTCATCTATAAAATTTAATTCATAATCATCAATGGCAATCAAACAAGAGGGGATAGGGTGCATTCAATCTTACCCCCACAAAAATGGAAAAATACAGCTCCCAGACTGTTTTTCGCCTTGGAACCAGATAGTATTATCCCCTTTTTTGCGGACAGCTTCTTCAGAGCTATGTGCCCGTTCGCACTTTGTCTCTCTCGCGCTCTCTCTCTCTCTCTATGATTCATCTAGCGCAAGAATCGCACTTGTCAGTGTATTTAGCGCATACTGACACTGACACTTGTCAGTAAACCTTAAGAGATAAGGAAATTAGCATTATTTGGTTACATTACGCTCAGTTTGTTGTTTAGACTGGAAGGACATTTTGTGTTTCCTTCGGGATGCGAACATGTTTCCTACCTCAATTCCGTCCCACTTGAAGAAAACTGTTCTAACCGAAAATCATCGTTGAAGAGGTGGATAAATGTGGCCAAGTTCGAAGTAATGTGTCAAAAGATTCCAAACAAGAATTTCTTGATAAAAAAATGTTTTTTTTGTAGGAAAATCCTTCACTTGCGGGTCCCACATTTCGTCCCATATTAAATAATAAATTCAAATATTCAATATTTTATAGTTATACAAGTTGAAAATGAACCGATCTGAGTAAGGGCGGGCAATTCAAAAAGTTTTTGTATGCAGTATGTCTGTAAAACGACTAAAGATAAAGGCAGAAAAGAAGCGTTTTTGACATTGAATTGAAGGAGTAGCAGTAGTAGACAGAAACGAAAAGAATTCAAATTCAAATAAATCAAATCTCGAAATACATTTACGTTAATAATTGAAAATCAGCACTTAACACCAATTTATCGAGGTATATGAATCAAACTCCCTTTTTTCTTGAGAAATTTCGTGATTTCAAGAAAAAAAAAATATTTTGAGTAACGCCTGCGAAATACTCTTGACTACATTAAAATTCACATCTGAGCATGAATTCATCAGACAACGACACAAATACCTTTTCTCAGTCTCATATGCAAAGACAAGTACTTTCACGTGAAAAAATAGGGGCAAAACTAAAAAGGGTAATCATTTTCTTAGTAGGAAATAACAACAAAGCAACCATGAGTCAGGTTGCTTCGCGTGCATTTCATTTTACTTCTTATTATTGTTGCGTTCACATTTTTAATATTTACGATATGAAATTTTCCTCGACAATAACAAAATTTTAGTGAAAATAAAAAACAACTGAATGTACAAGGTACTCATATGTTAGACAAGTATGTATGCGTGTTTATTTTCCGATAAGGATATGAATTTACGAGAAAGTTAAAACGGGCGTATTAACTCGATTTTCATTGAGATAATTAAATTTCAGCGTATGTAAACGGATAATTGAAGATTTTATTTTCGTTATTCGTATAAAAAAGTTCACCTTTGAGATAAAATAAAATTTCACTTTAATTTTAATTGATTTATTCGGTTCTGTTTTTGATAAAAAAAAACTTGTGCTACGCGTCATTTTGTTTTATTCAGGAGCAATAACATATGCCAAAACAACTAGAAGATAATCTTCAACACTTTGCAGACTGAAGTTTTGTCATTTGAAGTTGAATGATCAAGTTGGCCATTGTAATTGAGTTGAGAACATCAGCTGCAAAATACTTGCATATTAAAAAACATTAAAAACAACCAACATTTTGGAAAACTACGAGAGCGGTTTGGTCGGATCTCGGTCAAAGCGTCCATAATCCCTTTTGAAGAGCCACAACACATCTGGCGTCTAAATTAAAGGAAGCCTAAGCAAAGAGAAAGGAGTTGGTGGAAATTATCTAATGTGCTGTCGTTCAGGAAGAAAATTTTCCGCGCGAAAAAAGCGTGCATAGGCCTAAATGCTTTATAAAGGAAGGCTTAACCTTGAATAGGCAGAAAACGCGTGCTAGCAGAACGCTCGGCTGAACAGAGTTGATATGTAACCTTGTTGGCGGAAGCATAGCAAAGCTACTATCTAATATCGTAGTAGTATACTTCTATTACCATAGCATTTCTCACCTGAGCGTGACCACTGCTAAGCACCATCACTTCTAATATACTCCCAATCTAATGATGCTCGTGATGCTTGTAGGCAAAAATTGATAGAGATGTGAGCGAATATGCGGAGAGATACGCTAGCCGTTCAGAAAACTAACGGTTGCGATCTCTCCACTTAGCTATGTGATTTGATTTTAAAGTTCTCTATCTTGCAAAGCTCGCTTCATTGGCTACATGGGGTGTTTGTTTCTCTTTCATTGTGACGCCTTTCGAAGAGTGTGCGCTTTTTAGTAGTTTCGCTATCATTTGGTTCAAGACAACTCGTACCGTTTTCCACGACATGGTTAAAATCAGAATAGGGTTAAGATCAATCAGGTCATGTCAGCTTTAACTGTTAGTATTAAGGGTGTGTGCACCAATGGGAATGAAGACAAGTTAAGTGTAGCGCGATGTTGAAAGAGTGGTTTTAAAATTTCTGGAAGTGGCATTAGCGAAGACAAGGTACTCATCGATGCATCTAGGACTCTCTCTTTTACTGATGCTGCGTAAAGACAATGTCACATCACTCGAATCTTCGATGAACCTGCAAGAATGACAAAACATACCAATAAATGGGATCAAGAACAAGGTGAAATACCTGGAGCTCTGGTCAAAACAGACATGATTGCACTTCCTCCTGAAGGAATCGCTTTTGCTGCTGATGTTGGTCTTTTTGGGATCGGAAGTGTATGTGTAAGTGAATATGCGATTTGCAGAAGGCTTTTAGATATACGTAGAAGACTGATACGATTTTTGATGCGCCTTTCTTCCACAGCACCGTAGAGCGAATCTGGATTTTGTGCTAGAGTACTGTGTTTGTAAAGCTGTCGGAACACGTATTGTTTTCAGGTTAAAGGTAATAGTCTTGATTGATCCAGATGGGCATTAGCTTGTCTACAAGGATAAAAATGACAGATTAGTACCCTGCACTATAGTTTAAGCACTGGGTTATCAGGGCGGAAAAATAATGCCGAGGGAAAGATATCTATATGAGACCTGTACATATCTTCTCGTCTTTGATAAGGATAGATTGGATGCTCATAATATCTGGAAAGGACCCTTCAAAACTATATTGTACCACTTGCTTAGTTTTTTGAGGGAAATTCGAGACTGATGCATGTTAAAACGTTTAGGATGCATGAATTGGATATTCAATTTTTGTAATGGCCAGCGCGTAGTCCTCATCTTTTTCACATTAAACACATTTAGTACAACCACAAAGACGAGTACTACCCTAGGAGGGTCCAAGACCACTGTGGTTAGCGAAGGGTATAATATCCCTGAGTCCGGCATTAAGGATGTCTTGAATAATATTCCCAATAGCCTTCAATCTTTTACTAAAAATTACTTTTGTAAAAATTATAAAACATAAAGTACAAAAAATACTTTTTTGTACTTTATGTAAAAATTACTTTTACATTTGTTTAATTCTGTCTGCTAGAGTTGAGGTCAACAAATATTTTGAAAAAAAAAACGATTTTGAAGAATAAATGCTTGGTTTTTGTTTATCAACTGTCGCTTTCAACACATAAGGCTTCTAGTTTGAGTAAAATATGGCACTATCAGCAAAATATAAAAAAGGGGGGCAAATTGTGTCTATGTGTAGTTGAACTTTTAAAAAAAAAATTTGAAAAACGCCTGATTTTCCATTTCGAATTATTATTCGTGCGGTTGATGGTTACATTTTTCATTAAAAATACAAAAAAATTAAAGTATAAGTTCAAGGCTTGCATTTTAATATTGTGTACTTGTTTAATTAATTTTTGGTCCTTGGATCCCTTAAATAAAATATTCCAGATCTATTAGGACTGCTTCAACGAAGATTTGAGTTACTTCTACATTGATAAGGACCCCTGAGAATTCAACTGAGCCATAGTATCACACGAGGTCGTTTTTAGGAACGCATGTGAGTACTACATGAGGTCCATAAGTTCCGTTAAAAGAAATCATTGTGGCAATAAAGCTTCCCTATATTTTAAGGCTGCAAGTCAGTCATATTTCCATGAATATCATTGCCGGCTTGGACAATGTCGTCCTTGCACAAATAAAATAATTGTTCCAAACACGTTAGGCGCATCTAATAAAATTGATTTAATGAATGACTTTTGCAATATCTCACGTTTGATGTTCATTATCTTCCTACACTGTAGCTGACTTCTTATTAACAATTGAATGCTCATATTTAACATTCTAATCACGATTTTGTACTTCCGTGCTCACCTTTCCATACAGAGTTGCTACTATGTATGAGAATTGTTTAGACTACTATCTTAACACATACACCTAAACAGAGATTATTATTTTATCATTTGCAGTACCACTGCAAGTATATTTGATGCAGCAATTTACAAATTAGTTAAACTCATTGAGCCACTATTGTTTTCCAAAAAACAAAATGGCCGTTTGTAACTTGTTTCAATTAATTATTAAATGTGTAATTTTAACTATCCTAGGTGGATATATGTGTTTAATTAGGATTCTATTTAATTTATATATAGATAATTAACCACTTGTTTACTGACTGCTTTGCGACTGTCTCTATTGGCAAACGTTCTATCGAATGAATAATAATTGTCGTTATTTTCGCGGCTTGACGCCGTTAAGGTGAGTTAGTTAATTAGTTTCACTGAAATTAAAGCTTGTAAAATGATCTATAAATATTGACTAATTATCCAAATATTGACTAATTAAACTAGTATAATGACTTAATGATATTACAAATTCGGTAAATGTTTATCCATTAGGAGAGATTTAGATTCGAGCAGAAAGGAGTGGTTGGTTATAAAAAATTTACGATTCATTATGAAATTTGGAATTTTCCGGAAGATAATCATTAACAATTTGAACATTTCTTAACGCAACTAAGTAATTACTTCGTTTGTTTAGGGTTGCTTGGATTATCCGAGGAAAATTCCAACAATTCAAAGCTTTAGGATACTATTTATTACATTAGTAAATACGCGTGAAGAGTGTTTTTCCGATTAATAGAGTTCAAATATCGCAACTAAGTGTGTTATTTTTAGACAAAGATTTAATACAGTGTACGGGAAAATTCTACTCGAGAAAATAAGATTTATTGTTGGATTAACATTCTGTGAAGATTTTCTAATAAAACTATATATTTGTCCGTATAAGTGAATCGATGAAGTTGTCATTAGTTACTTGAAACTAAACCTTTGTTAAAAGGTTATATTCCACTGGAAAAAACAGAATTGCACTTAAATGGGATTAGGCCATTATATGTAGAAAACCTGTACAATTTGTCTAAAAATTAGGCCAGAATGTTTATCATCATCAGTGGCACGACAGTCTAATTCCTTGTAATGTGTACTCCAAATACATTCACTCCAACTGATTGGATCTTACCGCCGCGATCTTCTCTAGAAAATCTCATCAGTGATTTGCTATCGTCATAGTAAGACTCCGGTCGCTCATTTTGCGACATTCTTGCCGAACAAACCTCAATATGCGTCCAGAAACCCTCATATGGTTCGTCTATTTGTCAAACGATTGAACGAGGGAGTTTTTCGTCAGGGTTTTTTGCGTGTTATCCGGATGTCACGATAGATACCGCTCAGATACCTGTTGTGGGAGTTCGGTGTCATAACAGCTGTGATCATTTTGTTATTATTATTGTGGCGCAACAGTTCATAACAGAACTTGAGCCGCCAGACAGGTTAGAGCTGCCTCATTTCAAGAGCATCAGTTGCTCTGCAGTTGTTATCCATTAACACTAACTTGACCCATTCTGTGTACCTTTGGAAAGATATTTGGACAGTTTCGTCCACGGCACTAGCAAACTTTGATTCATCATAGGACATTACTGTAGGATCCTTCCAGTGGGCGACTTCGGGTTTGAGTTGCCATTACTTACCCATCTGTACCCGCTGCCTTCGCTCATTTTTGAGTTTTCCTATATAAAGAATCAACGTAAGTTTGTTTGTCCAGATCTAATCTCAGATGCTGCAGCTTGTTTGCCTTTAAGTTGTATTGGTTTTACTTTATTCCTTTTAATGTTTTCATTGCTTAACTATTCATAATTGTGTCCCTCATCTCCCATATTTGTTTCATGTTATCCCCGGCATTTTTTATTTTTAGTTTTTCTTTTTCTTAGTATTCGCGTTTTGCTTAGTAATACTCGTTAATTTTTTGTTCTTCTTCAAATGTAATTAGTTGCTTATTTTATTATGTTAATTTATTTTGATTTTCAATCAAATCAATTGTGACCAACAGATGGCTTCGAACTCACGTTTACCACCCATATCACCTCATTTGAATTGTTGATAAAACTATAATTTTCTTACAAGTCTGAAATTTTCGAGTTTCCACTTCATTCGTCGAATACAATCCATATGATTTTAAGAAGCCAATAGCAGAACTAGGACAGTATATTTCCTTGCACGCTTATTTGAAAATCTTGAACACATCTCCCAATCCAAACGCTCACATGCAACTTTCTCATATATTAAACAAACAATTTTGTTTGATATGGGCCATGAATGAATGCATAATAAAGTATGTCCTGATTCCGATAAACGATGTCTACAACTAAATGTTGCTTATTTATTGCAATGAATCTCATATCACAGGGATCAAAATAAATAGATACGATAATTAAATGTAGATAATGAGCCAAAACAGTACAATGAAATTAGATCAGGGAGGTGTCCTTTTAAGGAGAGGAAATTAAGCGTTTCCTTTCATTTTTCGCACCTACAGTGGCAAAAGTCACGTGAAGGACATTTTCGCCAATTTGAATCGCTTATTTGTGTGAAAGGAATATTCATAAGACAAGTAAGAAGAAAATTGGCGTTTCAGTTGAAGCCAAAACGTACAGACCGAGAGTTCCTTTCAAATATTAAATTTTATGTTGACAAATGTATTCAAATGTTCTCGTGGGTTTCTGCTGATGATATTAGAGGATTGGAATGGTATTCTGTAGATATTTAAATGAGACGCAAATACCAATTACTGCAGAAAATTCACACGAAAAGCGTGAATAAAGCGGCAAGGGAAAGGACAATGGTACTCGCAGCCTTCTGGAAAGTTTGTCATGTGAATGCGTATTCTGTGGTTTACCGTGGATGTTGTTTTGATAACCAAAACGTAACTGAATGATTCTGTGATATGCAAAGAGAGCAATACGAATGGAAATAAAATCTGTAAAGTTGTCCGTGTCATCAAGTTAATTTGTGTTTCATATTCGGAATTGAAATTCAGTACTTGCCACCACCCTCTTCGCGACCAATTATTCAATTTATCGTTAGTAAACCATCAGAAAATACAATTAGTTCCAGGAGAAAACCGAGTAAGTGTGTCAATGATGAATATTTGAAATCAAAAATGAGACGTTTGTTTTCCAAAAGTAGTATTTTCTGTCGCGTTAACGCTAAATTAAATTGACAACACATGCAGTAAACATAATAGTTGTGTATAATACTCATTTTAACCCATTTCCGAATCATATGAGTTAAATATGAATAAATTTGCTGCGTATAATAACGAAGAATCCAGGGTTTTCTTTGCCAGCACGAAAAACAAAACATATCAATATGTAATGAATCAAAAAGTTTTCTGTTTGTTAACCCTGTCCTTAAATACGACGCATGAAAATGCTGCTCAGCCTTTAATAGGAAAATTTCACTTTAAGAACTTTATCCTTCGATATAGCTTTCTTTAGCAAACTTATCTTTAAATTATACCATATCTTTCCAACCCAATTACATCCAATTTTTTGTTACGTCATTCTCAAAGTTCATGTGAAATATGAATTTTAAGGATGCTGTTCTTTTCGATGCAGAGAAAATCTTATTTAAATTATTTCTCGCAATTGATCTTCGTAAATGAGTAAGGAAAATATAGTGCCACTTCGTTAATAATAAGTTCTATTGAAGGGACTCGAAAATTTTTCTACATAGATATTGAAGCCTTCTGCGCTAGTCACAGATTTGCCTGCATGTTGCAAGGATCAACAGAGCTTTTGTGGTTCAATTTGTGCTATTTGTGTTACTTTCCAAGTATTATTGTATAATTTTAGTAGGATTCCAACCTAATAATGCGTTATATCACTTTTTTTTTTATTTAGCTCGTTTTTTTAAGTTTGTTAATAGTGATCGTTAATTATTGCAGTTGGCTAATATAAAAGTGTTATGTTTATGCACCAAAATATCAAAATATAAATAGCGTTAATCAAATGACTATGAACATATTGATTTAACACACGCAATTATCACGTCGAGATGTTAAGCTTATACATTTATTGATAACAGAACGAGATAAAATTATTTAAGTAAATAAGCATTTTAAAATGATAACCTTCCGGCCACAAATTTACTTTTCGTGACGTACTAATAACTTGATTAATCCTCTGACGACTGATAAGTACACTTGCATTGTATCATGTTAAATCAAGCCATTATTTGGCAGAATTTCATACCTTGATATTTCAACGAAAACATAAATTCTGTTTGTTCTCAAATCAGGTCATCTGTGTAAGAAATTTATTCTAATTACAATAGAAAATTTGACAAGATTCCTCATAAGCAAACCTTTAGGTAATCGCAGAAATATTGTAAATCAACTTGGTGTAATCTAATTTTTTTTTTAAATTAATTTTATATTTATAAAAATTTTGGCAAGGCATAATTTAATTATTCCTGTACGAGATTGAACTTAACAGCTGTAAAGCATTTGGTTCTAGTGAAACTATTTTATCCTTTTAACTACATTTGCTTGTTGTCCATTTGCTGTAAACAATTGAAAACCGTTTTTGACGAAAATGTCTTTCTTACCATCTTTACCACAAGAGCGATAACAGATCAGACAAAGAGAACAAACATATTTTCAAGTCTCTCAGAAATTAAAAGACTGCAACACCCTACGAGTAGGCACCACAGGATCAATCTCCGAAAAGAACATCAGAGCTTCCCTCCGTCGCCTACCTAAGCATTTGTGGCGCAAAAGCCCGAGAAAGAGTTAGGCGCAACAATTGATTAACGTTTGGATCAGGATGCTATACTGCATCACATACTTCTCGCTTGTTTCTGTCCCTTTTGTGTTACTTGTTTCTGTCCTTTTTAGAAAAAAACCAGGCTCGTGTCGTTCAACACTTAACTGTTCTGACCGAATCCAAGCGACTTCTGGTTGTGGTACAAACTCAAGTAATAAGAATATACGGCGGCGTCAAAAGCAGTGCTAAACCCTGTTCGAAAATAGAAATCTTGCAATTGCGAGGCAACTGGGAGTAGTATATTCAAATGCAGGAAGGGCCGGCAAGTCATATGAGGGTGGGGTGAAAAGTTTCCGACCTGACCAAGAAGAACGATGTGTTTTAATTTCTTTTTGCTGTATTTTTCAACATAATCTCCATCAACACTAACGCATTTCTCATAACGGTGTTCTACGTAGATTCGTCAAGCTCCTTAAATTACTGATTTACAGCTTCGATAACTTCTTCGTTGTTCTTAAACTTATAAACGCCCAGCAATTTTTTGAGGTTAGGAAACAGGTAATAGTCACTGGGGCTAAGTCTGGAGAGTAGGGAGGATTCGGCATCAATTCAAACTTCAATTCGTGGATTTTGGACATGGTAACAATCGACTAATGCACTGGTGCGTTATCATGATGAAACAAAATTTTTTTCTTCGCCAAATGAGGTCGTTTAATTTGCACCTCGTGCCACAAACGTTGCAATAACTCTGTGTAGTATTGACCAGTGATAGTCTTACCCTTTTCGAGGTAATCAACGTATATAATTCTTCTCGCACCCTAAAAAACAGTAGCCATAGACTTGTTTGTCGATGAAATTCTTTTTACCTTGCTTGGGGTTTGTTTCCCCCTTTCCAATCCACTGTTTTGACTGTTCTTTATTTTCAGGAGTGTAGTGATGGACCCAAGTCTCATTAACAGTTATAAATCAACGCAAAAATTTGTTTGGATTACGCCTGTACAGCGCCAAATTGTCGGTAGAAAAATTTTTTCCAATCAGTTTTTTGTCGAGTGTTAACAAACGCGGCACCCACCTTGCACACAGCTTTTCCATGCTCAAATGGTTATGAAAAATATTTCGCACACGTTCAGCTGACATCCTACAGGTCTCAACTATCGCATGCATTTTCAACCTGCGGTCTTCCAACGCTATTTGATGGATTTTCTCGATCATTTCTGAAGTTGTGGCCTCAACGGGCCGTTCTGAGCGAGGCTTGTCAGAGGTGCTCACACGACCCATTCGAAATTAAGAAACCCACTGCTTAAAAGTTTAATATGTTGGGGAGAAGTCTCCTAGTGTGGAATCCATCTCTTCTTTTATTTGTTTTCGTGTGAAACCTTTCAAATAGAAGTATTTGATGACAGCACGTTTTTCCAATTTAAACACTTACACGAAAACAACGGAAGCGTCTCGCGCTATGTGCTCTCAAACGCAAACTAACGTAGCGATTGGGTTAAAACTGTACATACAAACTCGGTAGGAAGTATACTGAAGGATGTTGCTCCAAAAGTAGACCTAGTGGCACCATCTCTTGGTCAGACCGGAAACTTTTCACCCTACCCTCGTATAGCAGGTTATACCACACATTGCTAAACGCGCCTTTGCGGCTTAAGCATAACTGACAAAAATCTAAAACAAACAATAATAACAATCAAAGAACTAAACTGCTACAATGAAATCGAAAAAAAAAAACAACCATTCACCATTAATATTGCCTAGAGAAAATCTCAACGCAAGAACTAATCGAAGAAAACTCGACGAAAACCAAGAAAATTAAATAAGCAAAAGTCATAACCACGGTTCAGGTTATCGTACTTAGGACCTCTCTAAGTAGTTTAAATTATTAATAATAGAAGGGAACAATTATTTAAAACAAACTGATAAGTCGCATCAAATCCGAGAAGAAAAAAAACTAGGAACACAAAAAAATGCTAGCATATGAAGTAAAGATAACGGGCTAGCACATGAAATACCTCATCAGGCATCCAATTCCGAAATAAACATACATACCCTGAGTTTGGTACATAGCCTGAAAATTGGCTGTTGTGCTTTTTGAAAGAAAACCTAATACTTTCGCTTGAAAATTATCCTAACTGCGCTTTCTACGCATCAATTCAATGGTCTTCAGTTAGATGACGTAAGGCAGGCAGGTAGGTGCTTGCGCAGACAGGTTAGAGCCATGGCTGTCGGACTGATTTCCTGACGTGATTTCAACTGGGCATGCATGTTTACGGTCTTACCTGCACAAAAGTTGGTAAACTACACACTTTTGACGTCTTTCCGGAGGGATGCTCTCTTTATTTGACAAATGGAATTTTGTGGTAGATTATACATGTAACACGTCAGACAGTCTTATTAATAGAAACGGTTGAGACCGTTTTATACCGCGAGGAACAAGAGGGCCCTCTTCTAGCGAATTTTTCTCCATGCGTTCTTCCCGCTGGAGAGAGAGAGATGTGCTGCTTAGAGACTTAGACTCTACAAAAGGAAGACGAACAGGAAGAAAGAAGAAAACGGAACGGAAAGATGAACAGAAGACGAAAGAATTGCTGGAAGCGGGACTCTTCCACATCCGCATAAATTCTTCCACATAAATTCACATCAAAGCAATCGTCAGGTGGATTTCTTTTCAATTATTTTCACATATCATATGCAAAGTACCAATGGTATAAATTTTGATTTTGAAAAGTATTTCATCGCTAGGAGTGAGAAACATTTTGTTACCCATTGTCACATCTACACGAACTATTGGCTATGACAAAACAGATTTGCAGAATGTTTTGAGAAGTCTTTGATAAATTCTCTTATTATTATGTGACATATTACACTTACAACGTAAGGCCCATTGTCTAGAGGGTTTATCTTCTGGCTGGAAGATGTCTGACATACTTAAGCATTTTGGCAGCTTAGGAGTCTTTGAAATTTCGGAACGGCTCAAATAGACTTAAATTTCTTTGAAAAATGACTAGATTAAGAAAATTTCTCAAAATATAAATCTGTAAATTTATTCGAACAGTATTTTGTTGTTTTCTTTTCAACCCTCGAAGGAATGAACTTTTGTCAGTTTGTTCTTTGTGGGCACGTTATTGCTGCAGGACTTGGTCATCAATAAATTTTACTCTTTATTTCCAAGTAAACAAAATATTCTTTTCATTTATATTTTGAAATTATTCGTTGCTTGTATGGTTGTTGAATTCATATAGGTAAATGTTAAAAACAAACAAGTTAGCATTTCAAATGGTACTCCAATGAGAGGCATATTAAGTGCTTTACTCGAAATGTGTACTGGTAAGTGTACTGTTAAAGTAAAAATGGTTCCTTTATTTAAGGTGGAAAACAAGTTTCATTTCATGTTTTGATGTGGTAGATAAATTAAATTTCGGAGCCAATAAACTCTTCGAGCTTAAGAAAGATGCATTCTATTTGTCAAAACATTTTCAATGCATGTCACACTATTCCTTACTCTAAAAAAATATAAATTTGTTTGTTTCCAGTATCTCCCACTTTGCTCTACAGTGTCGTGACGGTAATGTAATGAAAATAATCAGAGATACTGTAATCTACCCTTCATTTAAAATGTCTCTATCAAAAACGGACATTTAATCCTCAACTTCATTATGATACCCCGGACAAACGTTCTGTACTAGAGAAATATTATACTCGAACATTGTCAAACCAACTACAAGGATACCAAGCGCGAATTACGTTTTTCTCGCAACGATGCATTTTCAATTTAAATTGAATTTCATTCCATTTCCAATCATTGTCAATGGAAATTGACACGAAACTTTAAAGAGACAGAATAATATAAGGGATGTATGGAATTGAGGGAGGGGTGAGAAACATGCCTCTTTTTTAAAACTCCTTTATCAAAGGTCCTTTAATTTATCTCTTTATCGATGGAAATATTGCTGCCTAGTTACTATTAAATGTTGAAAAAGAAGATAATCTGGGAAATATTGCTAAAGAAATAATTTTAAATTTATGTAGAGTGTGTTGTGTCCTTCGTTAGCTTTGTCAACCGAATTTGGTTATTTAATATCAAAAACTGATGATTCCGTTTTAGCACTATCTCTTCATACCTGAATACCCGCTTTAAAGAATTTTTTACTTATTTGAACTTTATTATTGATGTATCGATATCCTGCTTGACATCATATTTGAACTTTATTTTTGATGTATCGATATCCTGCTTGACATCATGATGGGAAAAAGTCAGTTGAATTTCAGGATTATAAATCTGCTGCATATGTTACCATGCTGATATAAACTGTTCAGTGGAAATTCACATTCTCTATAAATTTATGTGAATCATAAAACAATTTCTTGAAATTCGTCGCTTCGTATCAGCATTCTAGTCCTTTTGATGACGGTTAATTTGAGAATTATATCTCTATATCAAACCTTAAAATTATGGGGAAGATTGTGTACTGATGTCCCATCTCAAACGACGGGTGATAAAGATAAATCGTTAAATAGTAAAGTCAGTAAGTTTTTCAGTATCGAAATTGAAAGATATTGGTAAAGAATGCAACTAGGTTTTTGTTTGCTATTACAGCAAATACAATTCAACTCGTCAAATTTATGCCAGCGATTTCTTTCCAGTTGTCTCATCTTGCGTTTAGGCAGTTTGTACTTGTTGCAGAGCCGTCTTATCTAAGGCTCACAATATGATACAACATTCAGACCATGCAAAAATCGAAAATATTCTGAAGATTGGCCTGTGTTGTTCTTAGAATTTCCAGCAAGACTTCATCACAAAACACACACGAACTACATTCTACAAACTAATTTCCTTTAATATTCAGTATTCCAATTTGAGTCTTATATGTACTTTCAGCGCACCAGCGACAAATTTTCTCGAATTAGGAATTCATCTTCAACGTAAATAGACAGATTTTGACAGGTTTTTAATGTACAAAAAACCGCAGTTTTACTCTGTTTGTGTGATAGTTAGAGCACTCGACCTCCGCGCAACGGATTCCAGGTTCGAATCGCTTGTGGCAGTGGTATTTGAAATTGTAAATAGTCCAATATGTAACAGATTCGGAGGGTAGTTTATAAAAACAAGGACAGGCAAGGCTACAGACAATCCTCGTATAACACGGCTTTTGTATAGCACGGTTTCATTTTAGCACGGTTCGAGAATTATCTTAACTTCTTTTTGAACTTGAAATGTCGGTAAATTCGGTAAATCTCTGTAAAACAACTTGACAAGCTTTTGAGTATGAATATGAAAGTTGATGTTTATTCACATGCATGTTATCAGATTTGCCTACAAACCTTCTGGTATTCATTTAAAACCTATTTATACTTTATTAAACATGAACACTGCCACTGTCTCACTTTGTAATCATATATCTACGTGCAGGGTGATGCATAAGTTAAAAGATTCAGTTTCTTTCGCATAAAAACCTTTAATTTGAAGTTGAGTTAGCTAAGTTTTTGTGAAATGTTCCAAATTGAGATTAAAGGGTGCAGTCTAATCTCCTTTTCTCGAAAAATCGTTTTTCTAAAACCATTTTTTTTGCTAATGTCAATGATTGACAGTGATCTATATAGCTCAGCGAGCTCAGTAAATGTGTACATAATAGTTATTTAGAGGCGCTCGTATAACGTTTCGGAGTGTTTCGTCTGATGACGGACATAACGGTATCAGAGCGTATTCACAAATCAGCAATAACGCCCCGAACGGACTCGGACTCAACAGGGAACAGAAAAATATTATTTGTATAGGAAAAAGATTTTCTCCCTCTATTCTCATTATTTTATTTTATAAATAGCAACGTTCTCAAATCGGTTAATTAACAGCAAAACACAACTTTAAATCGAGTATTGTTTGCTCTGTATTGCTCGCTCTCTGATACGCTTGAAATCTCGCTGAATACGAAGAAAATAGGAAAAAGTTCAGAGGAGCATGAACTTATCAGCAGGAAAAATGAGCAACGTCCGAACCCTGTGCTAGGCCAGACAATCCCTTATTAGCAGCGCGGTGTTGCACGACACGTTGCCGTTGCGAAGCTTCCAAGATTCGGCAATTTCTGGACGCACGAGTTGACGGAACTTTTTCATAGCGTTCACTTAAAACATGCAGCCACAGTCTGTCCAATAGGTGCGAATCCGCTTTAAACCATACCGAGACGATTAGAAAAAAAGATGACAATAGATTTGGCCCTTCACTTAGTCGTTCTCGCTTTCTTCTGACGTTTGGCCTTAACCTCGTACTCAGAAGGCCACGCTTTTTCACCAATAATCACATTGTTAAGAAAATTCGGGCTTTCTTGGATACAGCTTCAAATTTACTAGGAGATATGCACACGAATTTGGTACATTCATTTCAAATGACTGAATTCTCTGTAATAATTTTTTGCGTGCTGCTATGCGAAATTCCTATCTCATCGAAAATCGGACGAATGTTTGTGCGTCAGTCGAAATGCAGGAGCGCCTTTAATTTAGCCACTTTTTTTCAATCCTTGAAGTTGACGGGCGCGTTGTCTTATTGAGCTCCAACTACCACAACGAGGTGATCCGACTCCCTTTCACCATTTGGTTCTTGGCTACAAAAATTTGATCCCCCTACTAGTTTTCAATCATACTAGTTTCAACAATAACGTATATATCGAAAACTTGATCACAAGAATGTTTGAGTGGGCGCCATGACTGGGGACATTATGCCCCAGTGGAGTAATGTAACGGGCCAATTTTCGATCAAAAGTTCTGCTTTGACGTGTGAAAAGTGGCTTACAAGTGTCAAAAAGTCGCGTTCTCATTACCACAAGCCTAAAATACCCTCGATATAATAAAGCAATCTGATAATGATAAATCACACGAACTAAGTTGGTAGATGGCTTTCAGTAAATTAATTGTATCCTTGGCTCTAATCGCGGAAAATTGAAATTAGTAATCATATCTCTTTACCAATCACTGATGACTAGAAGTTGTTCGCCAGTACTTTGTTTCGAACGCATATCCTCCACGAATCATTTAAGAGAAATATTTATGTTAGAAAATAAACTGTCATCTGTCAAACCGTCTTCCTCCGAAAACAGTGTTGTCATTTTAAACTTCTATACATCCCAATAAAACAACGTCTATTCCCATTATTTTGTACAATAACATTTTTATGATTAAATTTATGAGACAAAAAACTGCATTGCAAACAAATGAAATTCAAAAACTTCTGAGGAAATGTTGATAAATCTTTATCATAAACTTCCTTCCTTCTTTTATCAGCATCTGAAGAAGCCAAGAGACAATGCTGCACTTTACAACTCTTATCACATTTTGCAATTCTGTACGCTACGTAAATGTTGATAAAGTAAAAGCGCGCATTCAGAAACTCCAATTAGTTAAGGTCAACAAATATTTTATTCATAGCTGAAGTCTTAAATGGAAGGCTTTAAGCTTTTTTTGATGCCTAGATACACATCAAGATCGACGAACTCCTAACATCAATGTTTAATAGATGTTTTTGGAAAGAATTTTATCTCACCTCTACGCACTGTCGCGAAATTGGAGACATGTTAATACAACTGAATTGTTTTTTTTTGCGGAATATGCGAACTGCGGGTTCTTTGTGAGGCATTACAGATTCATGAGGCGCTGAAAAAATGGTTCACATACTTTCATACATTATATTTTCTAAGTGTTTATGCTAAGGCACTTCAACACTCAAAGTTTAATATCCGTATGAACGAACATACATACATGAGAGCAAATTTATTCAAGCACATTCACGCCGTACTTATCATAGTGTAGATGTAAAAGTTATAAATCAATTGTATCTGATAAAAATTTAATATCACAATTCGCAATGTTTGGCATGAACAGTATTTTGGGTAAAAACATTTTAAATTTATTTATTATTTCGTCGCTGTAAAACGGTTCACAATGCACAATAATTCGTTTAAATCCCGCAATGAATTTATGTCTCCATTATTGAATAGAAAAACGATAAAATTTTAATTTTACCAATATTGACGATGTTGACATGAAAATATGCGAACACATTAAATTCATCCTAAACATATTACGATTATGTTTATTAAACATATTAAGAGTGATAATTGTGTAGTAGTAGTGATAATAGCAGTAGTAGTAGTAGTAGTAGTAGTAGTAGTTGTTGTTGTAGCTGTGTTCGTAGTAGTGAAAGTCAGAGTAGCAGTAGTAGTATTGGTTCTTGAAGTCCTGCAGAAAGTACTAGTTATAAGCTGGCAGGGAGTGGACAAAAACATTTTAAAGAGATTTATTCCCATATTTTTCTAATAATGTGTTTTCGAATCTGTTGGTCCTTTCCTGAGTATTCAGACCTTCGCCAATTTTCAGAGATTTTTTTGCCCTAGGGGGTTGAAGACTATTTACCCTTACGCTTACCTTAATAACCTGACAACTCAGCCTGGATACGTGGCATACATAAAATTTTCTATATTCTGAGGTGCTTCTGCAATCGCTCTTCCAACGTGAAGAATAGAGGAAAGCGAAACTGCTGGAAAAGTGGCTCTACTGCTTGCGACATCACCACGCGCTATCTTGGTTATCGTGGTATATCCTTCTTTAGTAATAGTGCAGTCCGAACAGAATGTGGCACAAGGTTCCCTTTGGTAAACAAAATTACCACCTTTCCGATCGAATCGTCAACAAAGACTTCAGCCATTGGTGATGATGATCATCCCAAATTCCCTAAAGAGAGTATTCCTGGATATACCACTTGTTATTCCGTCACTTCTGTGCATCATTGAGAAAGCCATAGCAGTTGCATGATTTCAAAAAATTTTCTTAAACGAGTATGATATGGTACTTGCAATCCTCCAAATCGCCATACTTCTGGAGTATCGAATTTTCACGCGACGTCTAAGGATCTGAATCATAATCGACATTTTGTTTGTTAGTATCCAAGCTGGCAATAAAGCAGCTTTTGTACAATCTTTCGCATCAAGAGTCTCGGATCATGGTTTGATGCTCGTTATCGTATCGTGTGATCATCCAAAAAAGCCACCCACTTTGTCAGGAATCCTGTTTTGATATTGTTCCGCGATCTACTTCGGCCTACTTAGATTTTATCTTATAACAATAGAAAATTATCTTATAAAAATAGAAAAATGAATTAAAAATAAATTTTAAAACTCAACAAAAGTACAACACAAAAATGAATAAAAAAAATTTAAAGTGATGATTTAAAAAAATATGAATAAAAACAAAACAAAAAAAGGGCAAAATAGGGGACATAAGATCAAGATAATAAGTAAATACTGAAGATATCTTAGTATTCAGATGGGAAAGTATAAATTTAAAAAACGGTAAAACAAAGCACAATTTTCGAGATTCTGTGTATCACCGTATTGTATGTTGACTACGTCTGGAAATGCTAAAACGAGCTTTAACGATAGCGTATACTGATACCTATCACCGTAACTACTGATCTTCACACCAAAACAACTGGTAAGCGTTGATACTCTCGGGAAAGCCACTTAGAACGAGACAAGTATACTCCAAATCAAACAAACTTATGAACAACCGAAAATATGAAAATCCAACGACACAGATACAACGGGAGAGCATGATGGCTGAATTAAAGAATTTAATTTTATTGGGTGGTAAAACTTCTTGGTGTAAATATGGATCTTATGTTTGAATATAAGGTTTTAAAAAAGTGTTGAATCGTACTTCACCGTACCTTTATTTTTATGTCATATATTTTTCCACTTTGTGGAAAAAACCAATGCACGTTTTACATGCATTGACATTATATGAATTGGCTTTGTATGCAAATTCAGTCCAGATATTCATTTGAGCTGTCAAAATACGCGAGGCTAATAAAAACGAACAAAGCGTTTTTTGGGCTTTCATTATAAGTGTAAGCGCTTTAATGACGACGACTTGTTCGCAAAAATCTGATTTTGCATCGATAATCAGATTCCCAATTCGAAGTATCAGCCCACTTAATCATGATTCCCGTGAACGATGATCCCCGAACCTTCGGGGAGGCGAATAAGGTCTAGTGAGATTCTGACCAGATCGTCTTCTCGTGTATTTAAGGTCTCGAAGTGAAGGGGTTCTAACATGCCTGACGGTCTGATAACCCAACAATAACCACAATCAGTAATTTGAATGTAGCGATTCGTATAAAGAAAAAGAGACGCGGCTTGTCTGTTTTCAATTATGTTTGGTTTGCCTACACTTGGTTTGAAGCATATGAAATTCATTCCTTATCAACTTCTTCAAACTGCTTTTGCGTATGTTCAATGGGTAGTCTTGACGGCAATAGGTGACTGATCCGATTTTCAGCAATATTCTTTCTAATGACTTCATTATTTTCATAGGAGCGAAGTGAAGTTGGCCAAGCTTGTTGCTACAACGACATGCTCCAAGAAATTTGAGGTTAAACTACGAATGGTATTACTTTTAGGCATAGGACGATGACGGTATTTACATTTACAGTCACGTTTGGTTAGTATGACTTAGCGATTATCTTCGATGTAAGGCTACATCAGTTCAGCAATTTATTTCGGTGTTGATTGGCTCATGTATAAGATCGTACTAAACTGACAGTTCGAAAACTAGCTCAACGACATTGATTAGTATTTCAATAGTATTTCGAAGTATTTCAATTGTCCCATTGAACATGTACAAATAGAGCGCACTCGTTATCTATTTTGCCCATCTTGAATTAAGGAATAGTTGATGCCATTATAGTAATTCTGTAGAGATCAGCAAAAAATAAATACAAAAATCCCAAATAAGGCAAGGGAAATTAAAAGATATAAGAATATTTAAATGCCATCACTTCGCGGGCTATAACCTGTAATAGTATTTATAGTTGGCTTTGCTGGAATGCTTATGCGGCACTATTTGTCCAACTTGAATAAAATGGTTTTCTATCGAAAGATTTCTATAATCCTGCAGACATCGGGAGAAAGACCAGAAAAGTTATAAAAGTTCTACCTTATACAATTCCATGGGAAAAATATGTCCTCGAACATACCATACACTAACTCCCTTACACATAACGCATTCGAGACTCAAAATTGCTACGTTTCGTTTATCATGTTATTGATTTAACAGTTCGCCCGACAAACCCTCCCATTTGCAGTCAACTAAAGTGACACTGATTTTATTGATATTTTAAATAATCCATATAGCAAACACAATACTTTTCCACACTCCTTTATAAGTAGGAGTAGTAGAATAAAGTGTAACAGTATGTACATGATGTATTTTATTCAACATATTTCACAGAGTCTTGTTGTCCTTGTTGAATAGGCGCTACGCTACTTGTGTACAGGATGGTGGGATGAAGCGTGCAAATGAAAGTGACAATAACAACTTTAAGTACGTTGTTCAAATCTAATTATGATGGTGTTCTGTTGTGTATGATTATGACTCTTATGGCATAGCCTTGTTCATGAAAGCTCTCTCTAAGGCTGCTAATAGCTCTACGCGAACCAACTAAACTAAGTTTGATCCTAACTATAGAGTGTTTAATTGAAATTCACTCACCTCATATCCTTTCAGCTTGTATGCTTGCTCGTTCGTTACTAGGTATACTAAGGCCAGTGGTAGTAAGGCGATGGCAGTAAAAACCAAAAAGCAACGCCGTAAGGCGCGACACTGAACTCCTTTTGATCTCATTTAACTTTTGGATATTTCGCGATTCCCGGTACAACCAAGTATTAGTATACTAGTTTGATTTTGCCGGATAATGCGACGCAGAGTGTGAGAACATATTCAGGTTTGCTCCTAGGGGGACGCATTGGAGCGATTTAATCGCATTCAGTTCGGGTATCTTTTATCACATTACAAGGAATTTTATTGCAAGGAGATTATAATATTTTTTTAGCGTTTAATTAACTTTAATTTTATTTCCTTAAGCTATACTTTATTGGAAGACAAATTTCTGCTTACTTTCGTACTGAACAAATTTACATGGTAAACAAATTCACACACTACTTCCTTTGAAGGTTTTCCTATTTACAGTTCCACTTAACTATCACTTAAAGCGAGTATTTATCGCGATGAAAACACTTTAAACTCCATGTTCTGCTCCTGCTGCGCGTCCTTGCATCCTCTCGAAACCAAGCCTAATCAGCCAGAGGAGGAGAGCACCAGGTGGCGAACTGCGACAATTTCATGTTCATTCATAAAAAATCGTACACTGTCGGACAGGTTGCTCTTATCGGGGTTAGACGAGCGATTTTCCGATTTTCCTTGAGAACTTCTGATTCGAATCACAGATACAAAACTATGCGCCCGACAGATTCTAGTAAGCGACTCGCTGACACCGCATTTGTCCCTTGGCTCGAATTCTCGTCCTGCGAAATTCAATGCGACTTCCGGCTACGATTGATGGCACAAATGTCCTTCATTTCGTGGGTCCTGCAATGTCTCCACGGATGTTTTGTCAATTGTCAAGATGTGCCTGAAACGTTACGTTCGAGTACATACCGCACCACTTATATTCGAGCACTACTGAGTCAAGTTGAGGAAAAAATCTCACATTATACAACCGTAAGCTTTTGCGACCAGTGCACGATGCAGAGCTGGTTGACGATGTTCTATGCGCATGCTGGTTTTCGGAAAATGCTTAGGGGAAAATTCGTATTCTGTTTATCAACATCACGATGTGCTGTTTCGACCATCGCGAAACAGTGGCGTACTGCGAAATATATTCGCCAGCGGAACTTTCATCAATTAACCGACTCTGGCGAGAAGCGTGATCTCGGACCACCATTCCTTCGCCGCGGGGTGATTTATCTTCGTGACTCCTGCACAAGCTTTCGATCAAGCACCAGAACAAAATGCAAGAAAAAAGCCAATGGTGGCGCTCGCTGGACTGACCATAATCAATCCGAGCCGTAATTAAAGCTAATAAGCAAAGAACTGGAGTAAGGTCATTTTGGTCCGACACATGAACATGATCTCATGCTTTTTATTCATCAACTATTTGTTTACCTAATTGCTACCATTTCGTTGCTGCACTCTAAACCATTTTCATCGCGATTTCACTCTAATTGTATGCAATAAGATACTTTACAGCTCAATCTTTTTTTCATTACTCAAACTTAAGTTAATCTGTTAAATAAAATAGTAAAAACAATCGCTGAGTTTCAAGCTCTTAACACTCTGATTATATGCAAGTAATTGTATTTGTTCTTTCGTATAATGCATTAATAACTAAATTCAGTTTGTTACTCGCCGTGTCATGTTTGCAATTCCATGCATCTTTTTTACTAAATACACAATTTCTGTGAAAATGTTTTTTCGCAGCGGGTATTAAACTCAATTTTTATTTGTCACGGTAAAGGGGGATCACTTTGCATAGTCAACACTTTAACCTCAAGATAAATTGATAAAAAACGTAATGTGAATAGGTAATGTCTCGTTTTAACCTCAGTTTGTCGATGGCTCCAATTTCATTAGCATATCTTTAGCTTAATACGCTCCCACAACGCGTAACATCTTTAAGATATAATTGCGAGTACAATTTGCCATTTTAATTGAAATTCGACTCCGCATGAGCGATCCTTCATGATGCACGAAATCACTCTCCATATTGTTATCATTGCTCCAACATGATAGATAGTTTGTGAAATAGTAAGATTGCCGGTTTCTAAAGTTGTAAAACAAAACCAAAATATAATACTATTAAATACCTGAAAATCTTATTTTAAATTCATTGCAAGTATTTTGATATTCTTAACAGGAACGCAAAATAGGTGCTTTAAACCAGAAAATACTACAAATGAATTCCATACTCTTGAGGAGACTTTCGTTGACGCGAAGCATTTTGAATATAACTCTTACTAATTTTTCTTGCATTTTCTTGAAGATGAAGCGAGACGCAGCGTAAATTTTTTAAAGGCTTATTAACCAGCTAATTGTTTCGACCTATTTGAAAAAATGCGTGATTAAATAGCGCCGCAAAAATTTAGCAACACTGAGTGGAGTGTTTTCGTCGAACATAGAGTATGGGTAACATGGAATTAGGTTGTAATGGAACGGCTCAGGTTTCTCTTTATTATTCCGTCCCCAACCACTACTAATTATTTGTTTACTTTATTTAACACAACTGTTTTGCATATGACCGAAAACAAAAATTGAATTGACTTCTTCTTTGAATTCTGCTTGAATCATATTTTACTCCTTCCTCCGAATCACGTACCTTCCAACGAGCTTTGATACTCCCGCGTAACAGCAGTTAGAAAGAGAAACAAATACACCAAACGTTATCCCTTACATGTATAACAGAGAGATTGAAAAGGTTGCTGAAAAGTGGTTTAGGAAAGCGATAGTAATGTGATCAGGACTATGAATTTGAATACGATACGTTATTACTTCAATCAACATACTGTATCTGTGATCACCTGTTTACGTTTACGCTCGCTAGAGTGCGCAATGAATTTCTTTTGGAACAACTCTTAGATGTTTTATGATGACTGAAAAAGCATGAAATTTTAAAGTGTAGCCAAAATAAGTGCATTAATGTCATACAATTGTGTAATACATTTACGTAATGCAAATAAATAATGTCTTGATTTCGAGTAATTAAGGCCCTGACATCCTTCAAAATTAACCACCTTAACTCCAATCCCGTGTGTGGGTACTGAATATCCACCATTCTGTAATAATCTTCTACAGGTCTCGGCTACCTCTTATAGTTTTTTTGCTTTACATTTATTGAATCTTGTAATCATTTAAAAATGTTCTTAAGTTTGGAACGACAAAACGTTCAACTGCCGCAATAGTCACATTGATCAAAAGGTTCTGTTAAAACTTTGACTGCAGTGTTCAGTGTTTTCTGCTAAGCGATCACGGAAACTTTGACGATTCAATAATGTGTTGAAATTATTAAAATTTATCATTAAAACGAGTGTTCAGTTCATCAACAGCCATAATCGTAATCGACCAGCCGTCTGCTCTTTTTGCCACCTCATTGAGCAGTATCATAAAAACAGGTTAAGTTGCAGCTCTGTACATCGTCAAATCGTTCATACAGCACGTTCAATACCCAGCTGTCAGTCTGATTGTGAGTACACATCCAAGTCTCTCTGTTTCATGCCATTAATAGGATTTGAGGCTATCTCAGATAACAACGTGGTAAGCTTTGCGTGAAGATCTTCATTTGAAGGATCGGCTCAAGAACTCAAACCTTGTTTCAAAGCTATCTGAAACAGTGTCCTTGATTGTTGCGCATGTCATCGATTCATGAAAGCTTATTGTCAAATGGGAATCCTACCTGCCCGTTCGTTTTCACGGTCCGATTACAGTGATGAAAGCTAGTTCGATTCACAGATTAATGCTCCCATTCCAGTGTCATGGATTGACCTCTGTTCTTCGTGATGAAAACTGCTTGCTTCTTGTTGAAACTAACCTGAATTTCCCGACTACGCCAATGACCTCAACAAGTGCATAGCTTGATAGTTGTAATTGAATACGACGCATTTCGAGTTTATTCCTGAGAAATAGAGATAGGAGATTTCGGCGTCCAGGACCATTTTTACATTTGAAGAATTGAAAGAATATCTACATTGCAGCTGAAGTTTGATTTTACGTTTGGGGGAATCGAAGGAATATCTGCATTAAAGCTTTTTAAAATAGGAAATTTGAATCCTTTAGAAACTCCAACTTCAATTTATCTTAGACTTGATGAAGCGTTTTCAATTTTGACGTGTAAAGTTTTGTCATCGAGAAATGAACCAAAAATTTAGAAGAGCTGCAGTGGCCGTTGAAGTTGATATCCTATAAATATTAGTCCTTTATATGAGACTTTGTCAAACTCATTAACTGCGTGAAATGATCGGAGTGGCATAGTTCTATATAACTAATAACGAGGGCAATTAGCATATTTCGGTTGAATCGAGTCCTGATGTTGCACTATCCTTGCCAGCTGGAGTTACGTAGACTGCATACGTTGAAATCCACCTTTTTCCTTCTACGTGGAGTTTATATTCTCAACAACCTACTTCATACTAATGTCTAGGTCCCTATATATAATTTCCGCATTGACAGCAAAATCACTGTAAGTCTTTAATTTTCAGGGAACATAATGTCGCCCTCCTGATTTTGAAGATCACTAACTTTTGCTGCCTTTCATGCTTTAGAATATCTTCGCAAGCTGGCAAGCGAAAAATAATTGTTTGGTTTACAAAGTGTGAGTGATATTCATGTCGTTTTAGACATAATCAGTACCTTACATTTATCTAAGCCGGTCCCAAAAGACTGGAGCGCATAGATACGTTTTTTGCCGTTGATGAGGACAAAAATTCAAAAAAAAATCTTTATTCATTCATTTGTGCCATTGTGACTCAAAGGCTGTCTCCGTATTGATAAAAATCACCAACGATGAAAAATGTAGCCCTAATGCCCATCCACGGGACCATCTGAATCATTTAATTGCATCCACTAGGTTTGAGATCCAAGCAACTTCAGACTTTGTTTGTCGATTGGACCTACAAAGCCCTTCGAGGTTTACCTACTAGTCTCCTACTGTCGCTCCTCACGTCAAATACTTTCTGGTTACATGATAGACAGCGGTATGGAAGAGACCTGTCCACTGGAATTTCTGAAGCTTTATTTTTTTGGGGGTTTGACTAGACTAATTGTTCAGTTTTGTATCTGTTTCGCCCTTGGTCACCAACTCATTTTATTAGTCACACTCGATAAGCCTACTCCCAACTTTTCTTATAAAACGGTTAATTTTTTTTAATACTTGTGTATTGTCCTGAAGAAAGGACGCCGTTAGAACTAATTCCTAACGGTCAGAACATATAAGTTGTTCTTCTGATGTTGGTTTCATTATAACGTCAAGAACTAGTTCAAACGGCGTCGTCTGCCCCAGGTTAAACAAACACGTGCCTATATATAATTTGACAAATTTTCATAAAAACAAGATGTAAAAAAAAGGTATACCGGAAGAACAACAGAAAAATTTCTTGAGTCGTTTAACATATCTGTAAGGATATTTCGTAAATAATAAAAACAATATATTTTAATAGACATTAAGACAAAATACAAACAACCGCATAAATTTCTTTCATTCAAATTAGTTAATCATCACAGAGTCACTATAAAACACAAAACTTTCGCGGTTGTTTTCATTTCGATGTAAGTTTCCCGGATAAATGATATATGAACATGTGATACACACGTAGTTTATCGTAAGTGCACAAGCTTTTTTTTGCTTTTCACACGCTGAATGAAAGTAAAAAAGAACAAACATGATATTTCTTATACAGGAAGCTTTCGTTTATCTTCGCGATTTCACCTCTCCTGACTTTCTTATCTTTCCAGTCGATGATATCTAATACTAACAGAGTATCTAAAGCTTACAGATATGATGAACATTCTCTCTTTTGCCGCTGTTAACTTTTCCGCAACACTTTCCTTGATGGAATAATAATGATTTTGCCTAGATTAGAACAGAGTATTTAGTGTTCGGTTGTTTTTAATAGTCAGAATGTTTACGTATAACCTTTTTTCCTTCAATTTGGAGAATTACTACAAGTACAAAAAGTCGCCTGGTTGTCTGAAAAGAAGTGGAAAGAAAATTAATTTTTTTCCGGAATAGCAAAAGCTTTTAGTTCACTTGAAAAGTTTAGGCTTCTTCGTAATTTTGGATCGAATTACTAATGAAACCTGATAGGGTACAACTGGACTCATTGAAATTAATAACGTCTGCTTTTGAAGTTACAATCTTTTCTTCACGAGGTCATAAATTAAAGTAGGATAATGATACTCTGTGATTATTCAGTGCTAAAGTAATTTTAATTCAAAAAAAATAATTTTCTGTATTATAAAATTCCTTTTTTTGGTAGGCGCACTCCATTATCCAACACGATTTATTATAAAATGGGGGCTTCTTGCAGGTATTTTTTTTAAATAAAACCATTTTTATGCATCATATTTTATTTAATTTTAACCCAAAAATGTGTGAACAAACAAGCTCCTTATATAATATTTTTATATGACTATGTCTGGGCTATGTTACCTTTCTTTATGAGCGCTTTGTTACAAAATTATGTTCTCCAGAAATTTAGAAATATTTTTATGGTATAAATTGCTATCAGTCTTTGGTTTTCTATCCTTTTCCAAGGATACCAAGCTCATTGTGATGCGATGAACGCGATTGCAGGGCTCTGTCGTGATGAGTGCGACTCAAATTTCCATTTTGTTCGTAACAGCCACCAAGTAAAAACATAATTTAATTTAGGTAACTTTTTTGGGTAGAATTGGTAAATAGAATTACTCTTAGAAATGGAACTTGTATTCTTCGAGCAGATGTGAAAAGTAGAAACGAATCGGCCAGCAAGGATAATGGGAAACTCAACTCGTAGCAGAGAAAATTCTCGAGCCCACCAAGATAGTGGATCAAGTTCGGTGACCGAAATTCTTAAATATACCAATTACCTGCGAAGCCACTCAATCGAGTTTGAGCGTCTCGACTGTATCTGATAATAAACTTTAGGTGTTTCTGAAACTCAGCCCGATTGAAACTACTAACCAGCCCTAAAATTTCGAGAAAACACGCAATCTCACCAAATTTCACTGAAATTGCAATTTCAGATTTATTTGTATGTGTAATCAAAACCAGTCGAAGGTATGTGGATAAATACCTATTAACATTCGCATAAATTGTGTTTTTTAATACAATGACTGTGCATTTAAGCTAAGTTGAAGCTTAATCGTCGCGAGCCCCCCTTTCACCTGTGTCGTTTAATTTCTACGGTCTCTATCTTGCGAAACTTGCTTGATTTGCTACATGGCGTATTCAAATCTCTTTATTTGTGATGTCACTTTAAACTTTTAGGGCATTCAAGCGGTTAGGCTAAGCTCTCTTTCTTGCAAAGCTCGCTTTATTTGCTATATGGGATGATCGCTTTTCTTTCTTCAAGATGTATTTTTGAAGTTTCAGTGCCGCAACAGCAAAGCTGTTAACAGCGATAACACTTTGAAGTTTATTGGGATTGGTGAATTTTCTCTGGAGTATGTGGTTCATGGAGTTAGTGCGATTTAGCACTTTGACTCCCTCTTGTCTGTGAGCATTATATGCCCACTCAATCTATCGCGGTCTGTCTTTAATTACTTTAAATTTTAAATAGTTATCTGGCGGATATTCGGGTATCTGGAATTGGGTTTAGTCTTCATGGTTCTTAAGAACGCCATAGTACTGTTGTCGTGGTTGTCTATTGTGTCAAAGAGCTTTAAAGCCTTGTCTCGTACGTATTTTTTGACTGTCTCTATGTTGATGTCTTTGTATATGTCCGTATTTCGAACATACCATGGGGTTCCCAAGATTTTCCTTATCGCTCGATTTTGGAAGGATTGGAGTGCTTTTTTGTTTGTTTTTGTCGTTTGGTAGAAAGCGGAACTATCGTACAGTAGCGTCGGTCGTATGATCTGTTTGTAAATAAGCACTCTGTTTTTTAAGCTAAGCTTTTTAGATGCGAGAAGTGGGTGGAGTGAGGATAGGAGACCAATACAGTGTCCTCGTTTGTTGTGTATGTGCTGTTTCCAAGTAAGTCTGTCGTCGAATGTAAGTCCGAGGTATTTTGCGGTTCTGTTCCAAGCTAAGGGTTCATTGTCGATTGTAATTGTTTGTGGATTTTGTCGTGGTTTTCTGGTTATAAAAATGGCTTTTGTCTTGTCCGAGTTGATCTTGATTTTCCATCTGCGAAAGTATTTCAGAAGGATGTTCGTTGAGCGTTGCAAATTTGACGTTATGACTTTTGCTTGTCGTCCTGTGGTGAAGATACAGGTGTCGTCAGCGTACAGTGATATTTTTACTGTTCGAGGCAGAGTGGGAAGATCTGCAGTGTATATATTGTAAAGGACCGGTGAGATAGGTGATCCTTGAGGGACTCCAGCTTCTATGGGTCGCAGGGTTGAAAGGCTGTTGTCGACTTTGACGCGGAATGTTCTTTCTTGTAGGAAGGAGCCAATGATTTGGGTGAGTTGTAGTGGCAAGTTGAATTCATGCATTTTGAATATTAGTCCTGCATGCCAGACTTTGTCAAAGGCTTTGGCTATGTCAAACATAACCAGTCCTGTTGACTTCCTGCGTTCTAGACCCGTTCTTATGTGTTGGACCACCCTTACGAGCTGGAGCTCTGTGGAATGATTAGCTTTGAAGCCAAATTGTTCTTCCGGTATGATATTTCTGTCATATAATGCCTCATTAAGACGATGCAAAATCACCCTTTCTGCAATTTTCGCCATCGATAAAAGGAGGCTGATTGGCCTCCAATTTTGTGGAAAAGTTGGGTCCTTTTGAGGCTTCGGAAAAACAATGATTGTCGCTGATTTCCATGCTTTGGGGTACTTTCGCAGCTGGAAAATTGCATTTATTATGTCCGTCAATGTTTGTAGTATATTGTCGGGTAGCCATTTTAGCATGGTATTCGTTATTGTATCAATTCCCGGTGCTTTTCGTTTGTTTAGAGTTTGTATTAGTCCTTTGATTTCGTGGATGTCTGTTGGCAGTATTGTTTGGTCGTTGTTCTCGTGTGATCTCAGGAGCCTGTCGGCCGAATCTGACACGCCATCTGCAAAGTCATAGTCTTCGTCGTCGGACGAATTTTCCTTGAATTGCATTTCAAGGGAGTCCGCAAATGCTTCTGCTTTGTCTGCACTGTTATATTGTAGGCCGTTTAGGCCATGTATTGGAGGTATTTGTATCTTGTCTCTCAATCGAAAATACTTGGATACTCTTCAGAAGTTGTCTGAGCCAGGGTCAAAGCTTAGTAGAAAGCTTTCCCATTGCTCGTTTCTGAATTCGCTTATCTTTTCACGTATTTCATTAGTTAATCGTGTAGCTCTCACTCTTTGTCCAGGATCACCTGTGTACCTGGCTCTTCTCCGAACTTTGTTCCTTCTCCTTATGAGTTTTTTAATATTTTCTGGGAGTTCGTAGGGATTCATTTCCCTTCTCGGAGTTATGGTCGTATTGTCCTCTTTTGCCTGCGTGATTTTATCTGTTAGAGTTTCTATTGTTTTCTCTATGTCGTCAGCCGTTTCAGGTGTTCGGTGTATTTCTTTGGCTAATGCGACTTGGAAAGCTTTCCAGTCCGTTATTCTTTTTTCCCGTATGGGGACATCTAGAAAGATGTTTCCTACTCGAAAAAGAACGGGCTTGTGGTCTGATGATAGTTCGTCGAGGTGGTGAATTTTCTCTCATGTTTGCGTTAAAAAGTCCTTCTCTCAAAACTAATTTGCAAAAATGCCATGCTTTAGTATAAACAACTTATCCTTTTTCTATCTCTTTTTGAGGTCAGCGTTCCGAATGTGTTAACGCTATATGCACGTACGCAACGGCTCTGGTTAGAAGCTACGCAGTGACCTTATTTGGGACTGTGTGGGCACTGATAATATAAACAATACCCCTAAGTCAACAAAAGGAGATGTGCAGATATGTCGAAATTGTTCGAAAATTCCATCTTTCACGGAATTAGAAAAGTGTATAGCTTAATTTTTACAATAACATACAAAATGGATTGATACATTTTCTTGAAGCATAATTTCATTCCTTTTTACATATGCGAAGCATATGGCAAACATTTGTCGGAAAGAACACGAAGCCATAAAATGTGTAGCTACCTAATTTCAAAAGCTTATGAAAAACCTTTAATTTGTAAATTGAATTAACAACTTAGACAAATAAAAATAAATATTATTAAATTTTCATCTCCTTCCTAACTCATTCAAAAAAGAATTAAAGTTGAAAATTAAAAAAAATTATCAGGTGTTCACAATAATGTGGTAGAATAATGTAGCTCACATGCAATATAAATTGCTACAAAAATCCTTGGATTGAAAAACTATTGTTTTAACTTAACAATACAACTAAATGACTTTTTTTAAAACAATAAACATCATAGAATAACAAGGATCCAAGAACCAATAAATTTATTGAAATCCTAGAGTAATAAATTGCGTTTGAATATCAAGGAATAAACTGCTGACTGCTTTTCAAAACAATTAACTCTTCTATTTCCCGGCACACGAAAAACGATTATATAACTTTCAAGATTTTATTAGGGTCTTCCATATGAAATTCACCATCCCATGATACGAGTATCATTATATACTAATTCATGTACAAATGTGGAGATAGTATCTCTACCCTTTTTGTTAACATTTGCAAATAGAAGAACTAATCTCATTCATATCCTAAATAACCTACAATGTATATGCTATGATTTGGGTATGTGAACTTGCCCAACTTTCATTGAGGATTGTTTTTATCTACGCTCGCTACACAAATATATTCATACAAATACAATCAAACGCATAAACACAATACAACGCAAGGATATGTTAAGCAAACTTCGGCAAAACTCACAACTGTATGAACATTCAGTAAAAAAAAAAAGCAGGAGAAAGGATGCCCCATGAGAGTATGACGGGAATACTGGAGGTGTGTCATCATAATTAAGGGAAAACTTTTCAACCATATACGGTTGTTCATTGTTTGTGAAAATGGTGAAAATGTGTGTCAAGCAAATTGTCACCATAAGTATCATTCTGGAATGTTTTCCGTAATTTTTTTTTTCGGTATGTCTTTCTGATCCTTTAACTGGGCTTGTTCGGCCTTGTTGAGATTTAATGGAACGTTGGGCTGCTGGTTCTGATACAATCTTTTGTAACTCAGTATATCATATTCAATAGATTAGAAGTAGGACAATGTGAATTCATATTTATTTGTAATTTAGTTTGTCCACATTTTGGGAAGATTGTTGAGAACTTTCTTCTACAAGTTTTTCAATTCTTGCTGTTTCAACGGTGTTGAACGTTCGTATTACGTATTATTCAATTAATAATAATAAAATTCCTAGACGGAATATTGGCACTTCGCCGTCTAAGCCGCCAACATCGGTGCAGCTATACGGCTCCTCTCTTAGTAAGGAGTCGTTTCCGAAGCGACTCTTCAAACTCTGCATCCTGTCTCCAAGCCGACAGTGCTGATTATCATTGTTACGATACCTATTGTACTCCACCGAATGACGGAGGATTTACCTGTGTAGAGGGAGAAGAACGTAGAGGTGATAGTTCACAAGATGGAAGGGGAACGATTCTCGCCCTGTGGTAGAAAGGATTGACAAACGAAACACGAAGCAGATGTTACTTGACACCGTGGCTCGATCGAAACCACGGAGAGACTGATTACCACCTGTCGCAGCTTCTACCTGCACAAAATGGGAATAGCACGATCACCTCATCGGCTGTTTTTCACGTGGATCGCGGAGGACGCTTACCACATCATATTCACGTGAAAAGTGGATAAGTCATCGTTTACAACGTTGGTATAGAATGTTTGAGTTCTCTTCAGAAAATGTAATGGAGAAGGTGTCAGTATCAAAGGACAAATTGAAGTGTGTGTCGCACGTCGTTCGAACAGTTGTTCTGACAAAAGAGGGCATCCTCTACCGCTTGTCGATGCACAGGGAAGGTGGATCACTCTTGCAGCAATACACCTCCTTCCAACCGTCCCTGCCTAAAGAAGGCTCTCTTTAAAACGAAGTCCAGACTTCAGACGTCTAGATCGAAACAAACAGCCGCAGGCTAGATTTTCAGTGTGACATGGAAGATTTGGGGTTTGTAACTGAATTGTTGTTTGCCACTTGGATCCCGACACTCAAGGCGTAAATAACTTTCATTTCCCAACCACAAAAAATTAGTTTAGCATTCATAGACCCTATTAATTATTATTATTGATAGAGCGCATCCATTTATTATTATTAATGGAGGTAGGCACAGGCCAGCATCGGTTTTTAGTCTCTAGCATATGTTGCTATTAGAAATGCAGATAGTCCATACAGTCGTCCAACAGAAACGAAAGGGGTCCCCTACCTCTGTAGTCGCTAAATGTTCGAGTTCTGTTACATTAGTAATTCTCAGTCATGTGAGACTTTTCTTAACCAACCGTGAACAATTGATGATGTTAAAGATAATGGTGAATCCTGCAATAACCAAAGTCACAGTCACGCTTTTCTAAGAATTAAGAAGAACAAGAACGCGGTAAAATTTATTTAGTTTTTATGACAATTTTATCGTTTAATACTTCGAAGATTAACAGAATTTCAAAGTGCAATAGAAAATATATAACAAATTTTTTATTTGTTCAATACCATTACCATTAAACAATATGTAATAACACTTGTGAAAGTCCATACTGCTTGCCTTTGTGGTCTACCACAAGTAGCAACGATCCTTCAGCAATGCACAAGTCTCATAAAAATGTTATTGTTTGCTGAAAACTACTGAACTTTTACACTAGCGTCGTAAATTATACAGCAAAAGCTAGGGCCTATAATTACCCGAACACATGTTAGCAAACAAAATCTAAGGAAGAATTTATAAGCTTCGTGCGCGTATTGAAACAGGACATTGAATTAAAATCTCTTTAGTCGAGACTGCCAATGCTCCTACCTTTGCAAGTAGAATAAATGAATTGCGTGTTTAGATCCATTACGATTACGTCGAAGCAATTTCAGTTTCGTATTTGATTATCGTTGTCGTACTTAACCAACTTACCTACAGTTAATACGTTCTTGGTTAAGTGCAAGTTCAGTTATTTAGGTAGCAATTTCATGTAAAATACAAACAAGTCTATCGCAATTGATTCCCTAACTATTTACCCGGATTATTAACCTATTGCGTGTTCAAGATTCCTTGAAGGGAATTCATTCGCTGGAAATATTTCTAGTTTGGATTATTTAAATCACATTTATGGTTCCAAATGCAAATCCGCGGATTTGTTTGCAAGTTTATATGTATATCTATATCTGACAATCTCCAACTCTTCACTATGTTTCATGGTAGAAGATTTAGTGAGTTGGCTTTCTTGAGAATTATATTTGATAAAACAGTGGAAATTCTAGTGGGGGAGCTTTATAGACATAAGAATTACCTTAGAACTTTTCTCCATTGCAATTATTTATGTAACACGTTTCCTGATGGAAGCTAATTATTCAGCACGCAACGTAATCGCATTCGTAATCTCGTAGAAAAAAAAAGCATACTTCATGTTCTATTCTTATATTTGTTCCTACAGAATGGTATATGCACGTACAAAGGACGTCATATTTTATCACAAACCTACCGACTTGCTTCTCGAGCTAAATCACCCCCAGGGAATGGTTAATTGTCTCTCAGAAATATTCCGTGCGCATCTCATAGGTCACCTCTCTTGGAATTCTTCCAACTTCCAAACCATTATGTTGTTATCGCAAGAAGTGCTTCGCGTAGTGTATACAAATCCTTATTTTTTTATTTGTTTCAAGCAGATGCTGCAACATGCAACCTTTAGTGCTATTCCTTATTTGTTTCTTTTCCCTTTCAGGTTGACAATCCTACAAAATGTAAGAGCTGCAGTGATTTGTGAAAACAAGGAGACCATTGAATATGAATGTGATATATATCAACTAAAGGATGATTCTTACACATATGATAATTTAGATGATTTACTGAATAACAGGGTACAGCCCTTGGAACTTACGTTCCAAAAAGAGTGGGTACCTATACAGGTAAGTTGTATTGCTGGTACAATACGATTGTTGTCAGCACGAACAGCAGAAGAGTATTGTTGAAATTTTATTTAGAAACAGCAAAGTTACATCAGTAACGACAGAAGACGAGTCATAACTTTTGTCAGGAAACATAGACCATCTCCATAAGGGTCTTGCAAATAGATATATCATACACTAGGGATAATATTTTTGCACTGAACAGCTTTTAACAATACCCTTATCAGCAAAAAGTTGTAATTTTACCATCCTGGATACTTTTTCTTTTTTCTTGATAGCATAAAATTCTTCGGCCGGAGACGTCGGCAGTTGTGACCATCAAAACCAAACTCGATTCTTTCCTAGATGCCACAGTTCATTGTCTGGAGTATCACTGTTTCCTGCTCTATGACATTTTCAATGAAGATTGTAACATTGAATCTTTCCAACAATATTATGTGAAAACTATCGTAGTCGACACCAGCATTTTATGCTCGCCGGAATACCAAATCAGCTTTGACCCATGTACAAGTGAGTATTTGAATCTCATTATAATAGGATTTTTCTTTTTGGTTTGGTGTTGCTGCTCTTTGCCCTCATTTTGATGAATATCAAATGCACCCTCGTTTGGTTTGTGTGTTGTGATTCTTATTTTCATTTTCATTTCAAGCCTACAAGGATTTACTGGCTATAAGTGTGACATCCAATCTATTTTGCTGGACTATTGAGTCTAAATCGGATTCTATTGTGGCAAAATTGACAACGTGTCTTATCAACACATTTGGATTTAGTCGATTAGTTTGGAAGGATAGTCGAGATGATGCCACGGGCGATAGGATGGATGTTGATGTGAGTAAAGGATTACAGGAACTGAGTGAAATGTTTTATTTGGCAATAATTTGATTGAGAATCCCTAGTAGATACTAAGTAGTCGTCCAAATTGAAAATATCAGTACAAAACTTCTAATGTAACGAAGCTAACGATCGAGTTCACACCGGAGAAATGACCCATTTATTTAGGGTTTGTTTCGAAGTAAACGTCGTTGCACCTACAATTTAAAATCCATTAAAAGCGCAATGAAAGCCCGACAATTTTATTTCAAAGCTTATAACGAGGCCTGAATTCCGAGCCTTCCCAAGCAGAATAGCTCAAAATTATTCAAATAACATTCATTTGTTTCTTCTCTGCAGCCAAATTTCAGTGCCTTATCTAGCTCCAATAATATCCTCCCCGGAGCGACGGCCAAACGACCAACGAGTGAAATGTTCTATCACCGGCCGACAGGACATAATCATTTGATGGGCACATTGATAAGGACCGAATCAAAGCTGAATGGACTACATCTCAAAGTTTACGTCAGGTGAATTTAATGAACACCTCTTCAATTTTATCATGCCATTACTTTTGGACTGCTTTTTCTTTTGCATGTTTAGAGAGGACTACAAAGCACTTTATATTTATAGTCAGCTATGCCGTGAATTTGGAGAAGAATTCAGGATTCACCCAATAAGTTATGATTGGAATGATTGCTATCAGCAAACAAATTTACTCAATTTCCATGAAAGTTTGCAGAAAGAAATCGAAATGGCCATTGATAATATGAATTCAGTTGGACTGAAAGGAAATCCGAAAAAACGTTCGGAAATGTATGAGAGTCAAATTAAATTATACGCTCAAGAATTGGAAACGGATAGAATTCTGATGAAATTAAATCGATTCTAGGATACTTTCCTTGAACTTCTAAAAAAAACATCTTTCATTCAATGTTAAGTGTAGGAAAATAGGAGTATTTTTTTCATTGAAACAAGCACAAAATCTATCAAATTAATATTTGATACAATCCTCAAAGAAATAATAAATGAGTTTCTTTATCCTTCACTTTTAGTTAAAAATTCAAAGTTGATTATTGGAGACAAAAACATTTGTTGCGACCTCAAAGTTTCTCTCTGCCCTTCGAACTACAGCCATCACATTTCAACAAGATTAAGCTTCTCATTATGGAGAAATTGACTAAATATTAGAATCTATCCAAGCTGTTAATGAAGCACTAATCAGAGTGTTTTATCTTCATGCTGAGAATATTTCGCAGTTTCCGCTTCAGACAATGACGTGAGGGTGGCTTTCACAAAATGAATTACTGTTATGTCATCCAATGATATCTGGCTAGTTAAAACTAACTCATTTTCCCATTTGGATCACAACAGCGATGTAAATTATGATTCCAGTGCTAAAAAACAGATGGGGGTCTACGTCTCAATCAGAGCATAGCCACTATGACAATCGTGACACTTTGAACAAACTGCCAATCTAAAATTGACAGTTTGTTGGAGATAAGCCATAAAGTTGAAGGTGCGGAGAAATACGTATAAACATCATCTTCACTTTTGTATTTGTACATAATGAGCCACATATACGATCGCACCAAAAAAGATATACATTCGTTAGATAGCTCAGAAAACTAACTATCGCGATGTGTTCACTCACCTACACTCACCTCTTTCTTTGTGATGTCTCTCCGAAGTGTGAACGCTTTCTAGTTACGCTATGATCTAGAAGGAAAACGGAAGTATAAGGTTTTGTTGGTACGCCAGGTCGTGTTGTGTTTTGTGGAATTGTTCCGGTCAGTCAACTCGTTCTGTAGTGTTGGACATTAGTTTAGTCTACCATGGTACATCGATTATTTGAGAATTAAACAATGGAACGACCGCTTATTCAAGTATTACGACCGCCAATTCCGCGCTTGCCTACCTCCACTTACGCTATATTCGCGATTAGTTTCGACTTGTTGATTGTATGAAATTGTAGGTCACGTCCAAGTCCAAATAGCCGCTAGTCAATATGCAAATTTTAGTCGTGTGAAAGTAAACTCTCCTGAAACGCCTGAATGTGCCCTTAAACGTATTGTTTTTCTTTTGAAAGTTAAATACGAGATTGATAACCGGTTAGAGGAAGGCGAATTTGAAACGCATACCAAGTTTGTGAATCTACCAACACGGATAGAAACAATAGCAAAAGACGAGCACAAGTAACATTAGATAAAACAAAAATCAAGGAATAGTTAATCGAAATTTTTATCCACGCTACAAAGGTCCAACAATTATCAAACGATGAATGCAAGAAAACATTATTGCTTCGTGATATTGCCCCAACTCTTCCATCATGTGACATCTTAAATGAAAAGGACGAGTTTTTGAAAGTCATGTCTAATCCATAGATGACAATTTGATATATCCAGTTAACCAAAAACGAGCTTTAACACCGAACACCGAACGAAGGCTGATTATGAGCCTAATCATGCCGTCTTATGCTAATAAAAAAGGCTTAAATTGATGAATCAATTGATTCTTGCAAAGATATAAACCAAGATCTCTGCGTAAAATTTTCCATAGTGTGGGTGGACAAGGGCCAAGTTGTTGTGAACTTCGATAAATTCGGTAAGAGTTTCGCTGACAGAGGCAATATTTTCACTGCTACGCAAATTTCCTTATCTTGTCGGCAGCTTCACATGATTTAATGAATAACCAGTACAGGATATATCAACAACGTCAGAAATAGCATGCCCAGATGGACGATTATGACGACTATGAAAGAGACGAAGAGCTCTGTAACTTTGATGAATTGAATTTTGACTTTGAAAATAAATTTACAAAATTTGGAAGTGTTGATTGATTTACGATTAACAAACCTTCTTAAACCTACATTTTGAAATTTGGAGGAACATGCAATGTTGTTGAAGGATCATGCAATTAAAATTAAATTACAATATTATTACCTGTAATGTTCCAAATATTCAATAAGTAGCAAAAATAATGTTCTTACATTTTTCTTCAATAAACACGAAAATGTTGAAACAAATGGTGTTTAATTTCTCATTTTCTACTACACATATTTATTTATAAAAAATCATTCAATGTGTGGTGAGGTGGGAGGAAGAAAACTAGCGAAACTTAAATTTTCGAATTGTAATCATACTTAATTGGAAATATTTGCATAGAATATAATTAAATAAACTTTTGAACGACGTCGAAAGTAAGTAAATAAGTAAGTAAGTAATAAATGCAGAAAGTGGTTTTTCGTCAGAACTTTTCACTAATTACATCTTAAACCCGCTATAATATTCCGCATGAAAAGCGTTTGTAAAATGCTCAACAATGATGTAGCGTCAATAAAGTAACATTTTCTTACTCGTTATCCTTCAAAAAAACTATAACGTACAACAAAATATCTATCGTGTATCAAGCTGTGGCATGCTTTTGTCATATGAAATGTTGCCGCATGAACAGAATATTGCACAAAGCGAACGTTGTAGATGCATTTCATTAAGTATTCAGGAATGTTATGGTAGAATAAAACGATACAAAAGGACGAAACAGATTGAGGAATGTATGAATGAATGAACGAATGAACGTATTCAATCTGTGAAATGGGATAGTGCGGAAATTCATGAGTACATAATATTCGTTTTGGAGTGCTTTGCTTTCAATAACACTAATGATTATTTTATGGTACTGCGAGAAGGATTACATTGTAGTCCTTTCGGCTATTGTTTTCGACCTTTCGTTTAGAACAATCGCCATTCTCATTTCACACAGCAATTAGTTAAGTGTAAATATCTACGTTTCAGCCGGAAGCACTGCTTACTTTGTTGAAAATAAGCTAAATTGTTATGTGCTAGTATCTTTATCGCAAATTTTAATATACGAGACGAGACTTCAATTCTAGTTCGTCTAAATCTACACTTTAATATCCATCAAACTAGACCATTAATCATCACATACTCATCAATTTTTGGTTTAAAAGATTGGATTCGAAGGATTGGAATCCTAATCACAAATGACATCTCCGTGAGTTGATATAAACGCTTAAAGTTGTTAAGGCTTGTTTCCAGTTTGACAGTTACGCGTCCGAAAAATTATGTGCATCACTGAGGTGGGCAAGTATCATAGCAAATCATTGTACAGGAAACAAAAATACCTTGCGACACTCTCTAGCCTTTTCGACCAATAAACAATTTTTATTGTTGCCATGTAGGAATGATGGGCACGTGCATTGAAACAAGTCAATTAGAGAGTTATTGTACGTTCTTACTCGATCGACCAAAATAAATAAACAATTTTATATTCAAAATACTTTCTCTTGCTTAGCCCTTCGAGCCCACTCTCAATTTTCGTTTGTTTTTCTTATCTTTGAACAAATTGCTTTTACTTTTTTATATTTTTATATTTTTGATGTATGAATTGTATAAAATAAAAATTTTTTTTAAGTTATTGTGAACAAGAACTGAGCTACCATCCGAGAACCTTCTTCATCCGAGATTACGAGAAAAATTTCGCAGAAGTGATTTCAATGGAGGGTCTTCATTGTCGGCATAAATATATACAAGGAGCGGAATGATGGAGCGTTCATGGCGTGGTTGGCAGTGCGCAAACGAAAAGCGAAAGTGAACTCGATCGTAAGTTTAATTAATCAGTAACAAGATATTCGGACGGGAAATAGTCGGACGGACGGTCAATTTAAAATGAGAGGAGGGTATTTGAGTGGAATGAAAAAAATTATTTTATTTAAATTAATTATTTTATTTCCCTTAAATTCCAATATTTATATCAATTCGACACATACTCAATTTTCATTTGTTCCTTACCGGCTTAGTGTGTACTTAATTGAGCAAAAAAGTCGCCTGTCATCTTTATTGTGCCCGTAAGAATTAGCATCCTGTTGATTCGGGACGGGTTTTCTATGTTTTGAGATGTGCTTCTAGTCGCTTCACTCATCCAATTTTGGGAAACTAGTGGGTTCCTGATAGTAGAAATGTTGGTTGCCTGCTGCTCATCGTTTCGAAACTGTTGTCGAATGTTTCCTAGTAAACTTGAAGAAACAAAAAAAAAATCGTTGCCTTGATCTAGCCGTAAAGTCCGGAATATATATATAAAAGCAAAATATCTTGAACATGTAACAAGATATATCTTGAACATGCAAAGAGGGGTTTGTCGACACGCCTTAGAGAACATCTCAGACAAGCGGAAGTTGCGAAACGAAGCAACACAAAAGTACTTCAAGTTAATAGCAGCGGAACATATAATGTAAAATATAAGGTTAAACGATACCATTTCCAGCAAGAATGCATCAATGGTCAACCTTATTAGAAACGCGAGAAAATAAAACGTGGCCGAAAGCAATGGAGATTTACAAATGTTCGAGAGACTCGCTGCTTAATAGAGATCAGGCCACTTTTGAAAATTGTGAAAATAATGCCAGACCATCAAGGCCGTCCAAATTTCACCAATCCTCGTCAAAAACCCTCTACTGCTTCAAAACAAAGACTCTCTGATATTTTTTCGCTCACTGAATGAGCACTCATTCTAATCAACCATCATCATGTCAGTAATGGGTTGTATATCCTTTTTTCGGCTTATGCAAAATTTGCATCAAGCCAATCTTAATGTTAAACGGGGGACATATAATTGTTTTTGGGTCAACTAAACATATTTTTCAGCTTCATGGGTTGGGAAAATTAGGGCAGAAATAGTAATGAATTAACAGTACTTGATGTATTAACCTCCTGAGCTACAAAAGTAACCATAAACGATCCGATTGTGACAATCAATTCTGTCTAATTGATCATAATTGGTTTCATCACAATCAACACCATGGCCAAAAGGAATACATTGCTTCATATTTCCATTGTGCGGTGGAACAATATTAAGCCTTTCCTTTGAAAAACCCATAAAAAGGCACTCCTCTTTATGTTCATATTATTGTTTAATTTCCTAAAAAAAATTCTCTTCTACTTCTTCCTCTTTTTAGCACTGCAGCCTCTCCCGGCCCTTCGATTTTTGCAGCAAGCATCTCCAACTCTCTCGGTCCATTAACCGCGTCCTCCAATTTCCGAGCAGCGATGAACTATTTTGGTCAACAGAGTCAGACCAGCGTTTCCTCGGTTTCCCCACTGTTTTCTGACGAATCCCTTTTTGGGTATCTATAACTGAAGGGCGTTCAATATATTTGCGGATGCTTGGGTTAGGACCCAGATTTCACACCCATAGCAACGCACAGGTCTTATCACCGATATGTATACCAGGATCTTTGTTCGTCTTCTGTCTGGTTGGTCTTCAGACCCAAAAAGAATCGTTAGAACTGAAAGAACGTTAGAATGTTAGAACTTCGGCGTATTTTGTCTCTTTCATTAGCAGTTCTCGTTATTTTGGGGCCAATAAGTCCTTTGAAGTCATGAAAATAACAAAACCCATTTTCGTTTGTAGAAAAATCAGTTTTATTTCTAAAGCTATGAATACTAAGTTTTGAACTAGGATCAAGCAAACTCTCTTGTTGTCGCTTGAAGGTAAGCAATTCCGCTTTGACTTTTTTTTACCAAATTACAGTTATCTTTTTTTAATCGATATACTAGAAGCGAACGACAAATCTACAATTAAGGCGAATCACACAAAGAAACAAATTTCCATCTTGATTTGACGCTGGGACTCTGAAATAATCTAAATAGGGCACGTGTAACGATTTTATCACAGGAAAGCCACACTTAACCAGGACAATATTGCCACAAACATAGTAACGTCAGTTCAGGTGTAATGTACGTATTTTAGGTGACATTTTTCTTTAAAAGGACAGCTTTTGAATCACACAGTTGTGTGTGCAAGTGGTGGCAAACTATTGTAGTTTGTTCATCCAAAGTACCTCAACGCTCGTTCTCGAAGACGTGATCAACGTAACTGAAGAATGGTGGATGGATTTAAAACAAACTGTAAAAAATACGTACTGTAATGAAAAATAAAACATATTTTTTAAAGAACATCCTAAGCCTACAAAAATGAATTCATCAAGAACAAAAAAAAATTGGTAACTCTTTAATCAGCGCCCATGTTTGCAACCACGGCAAGCTCGTGCTTATAGGAATGTGGTTTGGTCTATGGCAGCCAATTAATTGTCTCGAGAATTGCTTTCATAGTTTAAGTGCTTTCTGCTTAACCAACAAAGTAATCGTTTACCTTCAATAAATTGTTTCTTATTATGCCTGAATTCTTTTTTTTTTACTGTTGTTCTTCGGCTACTTAAGCTCGTGCATTATTCTGTTAAATTCCGCACTATCAACACTAATGGTTCACTCAATTCAGGACACCAAAAATTGTCGGGTTTTTGGAGTTTCCTTCGACACCATCTTGCACTAAAACGCTGATATTTATCCGGAATTTAAATAACCGAATTAGTTCATCTATTCCTCAATAGACGTTGCTTGCGCTGCAATGCAGAATTTCCAAAGAATTGTTGACAAGCAGACAGCTGTTGGTCAACAACCACTTTGCACCTCTGAACTTGGCTATCGCCTTTTTGTCGATTTTTTGTAAATTCTTTATCATTCATCAGCAATTCTCCGAACACTCCATTGTCAAAGTACAAACTAGATAGTTGGCAGCATTTAAAATGAATGACGAGCAACGGTTAGCAGTGGTAAAGGAACACATTGGCGAGTTCCCAGATTTCCCGAAGAAAGGTATCGTGTTCAAGTGGGTGTTGTTTGGTCTTTCCTTGTGATGCGAGATTATTTTTTTTTTAATTTAATTTTTCTTTAACAGAGATATATTCACGGCTTTGTCAAATGGCCATGTTTGCACCTGCCTGAAAGAATTAATAATCAATCATGTCCGAGCCAAGTGTCCTGATGTCCAAGTGGTCGTTGGATTGGAATCGAGAGGATTTTTGTTCAGCTTGATGATAGCTGCCGAGCTGGGCATAGCCTGTGTTCCGGTCCGCAAAAAAGGAAAACTACCTGGGGAATGTGTTTCAGTCGAGTATGAGTTGGAATATGGAAAAGTATGCACACTGAACTATTACAAATAATTTGAATTATTTCTTGCTTTGTACTCGCATGCTTTCGCTGTTATATAAACGTTTCATGTTGAATGAATATTTTATATTACAGGATATATTTGAAATGCAAAAAACAGCCATTAAACCAGGTCAAAAGGTGCTAATAGTTGATGACCTACTTGCGACAGGTGGTTCCATGGAAGCAGCGATAAGACTAATTCGAAAACTTGGTGGTGATGTTTTGGAAGGTCTAGTGGTTATTGAGCTTCCTTTCCTGAACGGACGTAAACGTGTTGACTGCAATGTTCATTCCTTCCTACAATACTAGATTTTTGGTGATATTTCAATTCAAACGAGCGTTATGCTTATTGTTATAAAATTTCCAGTTTTTATCTGGGAATCCATTCTATTCCAAACTGCATTTATACTAAATAAATGTTCGAATTTACGTCTTAAATTGTTTACGTTTCTTGTATGCTGTTATTTTTTATTTTTTGGTCAAAATTTCAACCTCTGAGTGTCGGAATCTGTAACTGAGTGTCACTTCGGGGATTGCATACTTAGTTTGTTTATTTTTAAGGGACTTTGGTTCGATTCAATGCTTCGATTTCATTCCTATTGGCTACTTTTAACTTTATTACAGGTTGGGCTAATTTTAATCAAGCAAGAGACTGTTAATTTTGCTATATTCCGAGTATTTCCGACTGGGTTGGTAATGTTTGTTTGTTTCTCAACAAAACTTTGACGTTCGCCGTGGTTTTTTTTTGTTTTTTGGAAGATATCGTTCGTTTTTTGTAACGTTCCGTGTGGGGTAGCGAACAGCGAAAATGGCTGATTGCCGTAACTCGTATTGAATTGTTAAAAAAACTATGAACGATTGAGTTCCGTTCGGAAAAGTACAAATGGTTAATGGTTGATCAATGGATAACGCAATGCAATTGTTTAGCGTCATTAGAATCCTCTGAAATTGTGGGGTGGGGAAAATGAAATTGTGTAAATTGGCCATGAAGCGTATCATATCCGCGCGTCACTCATTCGACAATACGCAAACTTATGTCGCGGCTGAAGCAGTTAAAAATTGGTAAACATTAAAGCAAAACTTGAAAGGGACTCTCATTAAAATATTTCCCTGTTATTGCGATCGAAGTCTCTCTGAAATTCTCAAGATGATAATTGTAAACGCTACCTTAGCCACTCGCAGGCTTAGCGTAACAGCAAATCCTCTATTTTTTTAGAATTTAGCTTGGTTGCTTTTTACCATAGTTGACGGGGTCAGCAGATACTGAAGAATGTTCCACCGTAAACAGCTTTTAATGGTGGGAAAACAAAGATAGCAGAGCCAAATCAAACAACTGCAAAACAAAACATAGAAATTATAAAAGTCGTTATCTGAAATTTCGCAACAGAATTTAGGACATTTTGCTGTATTTTCCACCAGTAAGCCGGGGACGAGAAAGCTTAAACACGTACCGGTGATTACAGAGGAGGACTGCGAGCAAGAAAAAAAGGCAGACAGTGCTGAATGTCCCGAAAAAAGCACTTCAAAGTGGCGTTCGTGCATAACCCCAGGCCAGGTGAAAAGTCTTTTACACAATAAGGGAATAGTCAAATGCGTGGAAATACGACCCGGAAAGTCTATGTTCACTCTGAATTGAACGGTATGCACCGGAGACATCAAGATACTCAACTACAAAGACCAGTTTACACTAAACTGGACGAGTTTACGAAGCTTAAAAGATGCACTTGCTCTAGGCGGGCAAACCAACAAGTGCTAATAGTGGCCCCGAAGTTTTCCTCCAGACGGAAAAATTTTGAAAGACATCCTCGATTTGCCAAGAGGGTTTTCGGATTGCAATTCGTCAATCTTCATCACAAAAACGGACGTGAAATAGACAAACGTAAGTACTATTGGCGAAGAGTAAATCAAACTTAATCTGGATATACCGATACTGCAGTAGATATTAGGAGATCTGTCGGTGAGCCTAGAAATTAGGAATGATTAAACCAGGTATTAAGGTTCAGGACTTCACGAGCGTTCCCATTCGCAACATAAAACCCATCAGTAGTCAGCCCAAATAAATAGATTGAAATTGATAAAATCCGTTCTTTCAATACAAAAGAGCAGTTTCAGCTGCATGCTCGGTACAAGATTCACTTCAAAAATGTTCAAAAATCAAAAACGTTCCGAAGGTCAGATCATTGAAAATTCATTATACAAGAATAATTTCTATTTTATCGTTCAAGTAAAGAAAAAAATATTTGTTCAAACAAAATGGAGGAACGAAAGATGAAAATAGTGCCGGGACCAGTAGAAACAGAGGAGTTATTGCAAGTGAAGAGCGGGAATTAAGGCCAATATTTTTATCCTTTCCTTCACGGCTCGAGTCCATCATTCCTCAAGAACATCATTTTTATTTTTTTTGGATTTGATTCTTCCACTTTTGGTTTCCATTTAGATGAGATAATTTCTCCATCATTGCTACCACGCTTGTAATTCTACACTTCAATTTATCGTTCTTATTTTCTAATTTTTCCTAGTTATCTTTTCGACTTATAACCCTTGAAGCTTGTTAAATGGACTGGGCTCGCCCCATCGATGGTGGAAATCATTGGCCACTTGCGTTCTGCTTTTGCCGTAGAGGCAGTAAGCACTCTTGCTTTTATTTGTTGGTTTACATTCCGACTATGGACACAAGGATGGGATTGGGAAAAGTGCTAAGTTGCATTAGCTCCGCGGTAACGTCACTTCAAGTCCTTCTTGTGATTCTCTATAAGCAGTCGTCTAGAGGCAAAAAATAAGCAATAGTCCATCAGAGAATGATGGGAAGAATGTGTTGAGTGGTGTAAAGGTTTCTAGGTTGCTAACAATGTTTCCATTAATTTTTGCCGTAGGTGGGTGTAGTCTTACATTACATTTATGAACGTTGATTTCCAGTCGTTTGAGTGATACAGGATGTATATCAACTCATGCTTTATCCCTGCTGCTCATAAAGCTTAATCTGTTTTAATATATTAAAGTTTTAATCAATGATCCACCCACGGGAGTCCTGCCTCCATTTGCATGTAGTGGGTGCCGACGTTTCACCTTTGTTGCAAAGCGTCAGACTTTGGTTTCACTTTCCTGAATAGAGCTCAACTTTTATTCTCGGTAACAACCCTCGAGGAAATCCTTTATCGGTATGACAAGCAATATGGGATACGAAACAAACTAATCAAAACAAGTCCCCTTACAAAAGTTTGTCGGACATCCATCTTACTTTACCGAGCATTTCAACTCATTCGTTATTCGCAAGGTAGTCGTCCTTGGAAGCTGAAACTCTGCGATAATTTTGCGCTGTGACTTTTCCATAGCTTAAATTGCGTCTCTGACACGCTGTGTAAAAAAATCGAACACGTTAGTGGACAATGTTTACCTTCTGGTACCTTTTTTCTAATTGATAGTTTTGCCATTCCCACAACTTTGTGTACTTTGTCAAACTCACTTGAAAATTAAAATGCAACGAGTTCGATCTGTACTCGAAATAATAGAATTTTGCAAACGCAACCTCAATGCGCTAAAGGAATTCCGTATGAAGCAACCGAATTTATTTTTTTACATGACAAATGCAGGGCCGGGTATGGGTTTTTGTTCAACAAAACTATTAAAATTCAAGTGATCTATTCAAAATCTGTCAAAAGAGAGAAAAGCAGTGTTTACACTTACAACAGGGCTTGAGAATATCAAGTTGGTTTTAGAGCTGGATGATACGTAGCTGTTAAACTGTTCCCAGTTGAGCATTTGACTGACAAAATCTGGAAGCTGAGCAGCTCAACTTAAGTAAAGTTAAAATTAGTTTACGATAGTAATAAACCAATTCTACTCATTAAAATCTATCAGCGGCCCACGAAAGTCTGTTTGGGTCACTCGGGGAGCAGTGTTTTCCCGGATTGATTGAGGGAACTATTTTAAATAATCTTAATTTTTTCGGACAATATGATCTTAGCTAAACAAGCATAAATCTATTTAAATTAGTTCAGATATAATCTATTCTGTTATAATCTAGTCGGTCATAATTATGGAGAACATAACGAAATCACTAGTCGCTCAAATCGTCTCGTAAATGGATTTTTCTTGTTCGCAACTCCATTATTCGAGGACTATCTGCAATAAATAACAAAAAATAAACAGTCTCTTTGAATTGACGTCATTTTTCAAAAGCAAATACCTTCGAAATTGCTTGCGGAATGAAATCGCTTAAAACTCGACGGTAAAATGGCATCAGGACTTTTGTATTGTATTTGTTCCGAGAACAAAACACTCTTTTTCTGCGTTCTTTTTGCTTCCGACTTGAGAATTGACTTTCGCATGGACGAGTTCATCGCCTTTGGCGTCACTGTCAGTCTTCGATTATACGAATTTCCGACGCTGGTTCTCCTCAAAAGGGAAAGTCGTCTTTGTGCCGGCGTTAAGATACCTGGTGTTCGACTTTCTCTGGAAGCAATGGACGTTCGATACGGAGTTTTAACGTAGCGCGTTGACAGAGTGGGACTGGCTTTAGCCGGAGTGGAAAAATTATTAATATTAGTTCGAGACGGTCGTGATACGAAAATAACATCCTGGTTAGCTTCATCATTGCTGTCCGCCTTACTTTTCAAATATTCAAGTCGCGCTTTCATCATTAAGCTTTTGATTTCATTCTTTGGTTTAATTTTTTGCTTAATCCTTTTCGGCTTCATTGTCTTTGCAAGAAGATTTCGCTTTTGTTTTGGTTTGTCGTCAGGATCATTCCAGCTATTATTTCTACTAGATGTTAAATTGTCGAAACGGCGATCCAAATTCTCTATCTACGTGAAAAAGAAAATCTTCGTTTAGTATCTATTTCAAAGTGTTTTCTCATACACACCTGTAGTTTAACTATATTCCAAAATCCCTCCAAGTCTTCAGACGAAATGCTTTGAGAGTTTAGCAACGTCGGCATATCTTTGCATTCGCTTACAAACTTTTCACAATCATTCACCAATGTTTCAAATTGCTTAAATTTGCCAGATAAAAGTAGTCGCGTTTGTCCAACTGCCACATTAATCGAATCTATGCAATGCTCCTCTAAATTACTGACGTTTGCATCTTTGTAACTTGTCCAGTTTGCACACAAATTGTCTAAGCGATTTGTCTCGTCATCTAGAATCTTACGAAAGGATTGAATCGCCTCTCGTCTTCGCCTTATCTCAACCGATTCCTCGACAAAGTCAGTCAATTCTTTTCTATGTGCTGAATTTCGAGGTTTTTCTTTTTTGTTGGATGATCGACGCGAAACGAAAATAACATCCTGATCAGCTTCCTGACTATTTATCTTATTTATCATCAATTCACGACGAGCTTTCTTTATCAAGCTTTGAATTTCATTTTTCGGTTTAATCGTGTGCTTAACTTTCTTTGCTTTTATTATTTTTGGAAGTATTTCTTTGTGTCTCGGCAGGATGTTGGGATCTTGCCAGCCATTGTCCTTCCATAATGTCAAATTATCGAAGCGACGATCCACGTTTTCTATCTACAAGAGTAATAACAAAGTTTCTATAGAAAATGAACCTTCTTATTGTTTAACAAAATTATACTATATCCACCTGTATTTTCACTGTATTCCAGTATCCTTCCAAGTCTTCAGGTGAAATGTTGCTTTGGGAATTTTGTATCACGGCGGTGTCTTTACACTCGTTTGCGAACTGCTCGCAACCGTCAACAAGTTTCTCAAATTGTTTAAATTTCCCCGACAGAAGAAGGTTCGTTTGACCAACAGCTACGTTGATCATATCCGTGCAATGCTCCTCAAAGCGTCCAGCATGTTCATCACCGTATGCGACCCAAATATTGCATAAAGTTTTCAATCGATTTGTTTCATCGTCTACAACTTTGCGGAAGTATTTAACTGCCTCTCGCCGTCGCCTTACTTCGACGGGCTCCTCAATGGATTGGTTTAATTCCAACCTGTACACTGAATCACGATTTCTTTGCTCCTTTTTAGCACTCCCTTTGCCCCGCGATGTTGTAACAAATGGACTCAGGTAGAAATGCTCAACTTTAACGTTTTCTTCTTTTGGGGGAGTTTTTTGTTGTGTTGCTTGAGTCTTTTCTGCATGCTCGGTCGATGGTATTTGTTTTGCCGCTTCTACAGGTTTATTTTCTTTGTTTTCGCCTGCATTTTCTGCTAGGACACTTACTTCTAACGGAGCTATTCCATCGATCGGGCTGAAGACTGCCTCAAGGTTCTCTGCTTTGTCGTTAACGTTTTCGCCGATTGAATATTTACGTGCGGTGGATGTCAAAACGGGCCCAATAGTGTTAAAAACAAACAATTTATCCTTTGTTATGGGCGTTTCCTTAAGAACCAACGCTTCCGCATGCAGCTTATCCTTGCTGATTTTAATCTTTTCTGGTACATTTATTTTAATATTACGCGGTCGGAGGACCCTGTTGTTTTCGCGAACTGCAGGCTGCATACCGCATTTACCGTTTTTCGTTTGACGTGCCTCTGGGATTTTCAAGTTTACCTTCTTTTCATTTTTATTCGTTTTACTAGAAGATGTCGGTTTTGATACGTGATGACAGGCAGCTACTGGTTTGGGTGCCACAAATTCAAATGGTTTTTGTGTTGCAATGTGCGTCGATTGACCTCCAACAGCACTAATAAAAGGAGGTTTTTTAGTTGATTTTTCTTTCGCGAGTCGTTGCTTTTTTTCTTGCATATATACCATGAATCGTGCTCTGTAAGCTTCCTCTTTCTTTTTGATCTCTTCGGACTTTTTTGAAATGTTTTTTGCTGATGTAGATTGCGTGTTTAGTGATTGGGTCTCAGGACTTACACTCATGTCCCGTCCACGAGAGAAAAGCTCTTTTCTTTTTAAATTTCTATCCGAGTTTATTTTGGCTGCACGATTTCGTCGCATGGCAGAATTACCCATGATATTCGACTTGAAAAGAAGCTTCCGATCCATCTGAAACAATTTTATTTATTTATTATCTATTTTTGACTATCAAATTTGATAAGACTTTTACGACTACCATTTCCGTTTGTGGAATAAGAAGTTGTTGCCCTATGTTATGAGCTGAGACAACGATTTTAGAAAAAAAAACAGTTTTTGGTTTCGGGGAACTTGCACAGTTTTTCAATTCGAATAAAACACAGTAAATTAATTGATTTATTTGAAGTACTATCTTTAGCCAATGTTCTTTAAATGTGATTCCGATCATGTGTCCACCAACTCTGGCGCTTGCATCTCGTAATATTGAAGTCCAACTTTCATTCGCTCTTCATACCATTTCTACTCGAGTTTTGGCAATAACGCACCGATTGTTTCCTTCTTATTGTTCAATAATCTGTGCCAGACAGGATAAACAAATGACGTCAGATAACCTCGCAAAAAAAAAATTGGTTTAACACTACACTAACTCGTCTACCAGTTCGCAGCTTCATTTCATCAAATGTATCTTTAGCAACTGAATGCCATGATGTTAATGAAGATCATCTTGCGAAGATGCAGCAGTTGTTTGTTAAAGATTAATTGTATATTTGTATGGCAGACGGAATACCATCCAATCGTATCGCACATCGATTCAAGCTGGAAGTTCACAAGGATCACCCATATATGCACCATTTCTCTAGACTGCAAACTTATTTGGGCTGACGGGAAGTGTAGTGATAGCATTATATAGCGATCATACGTGTATAATTTGTCTCACCGCGCCAAGCAGAATCATTACGTCAAAATTGCAACAACCAGAGGATGTCCCATTGGAACATTTCCAGACCGTAGCTTTTACGTTGAAGACGGCTGACGTTAAATGAAACGAGATAAAAAGGAGCGGCAAAAAACTACCAAGGGCTCATATATAATTTCAATTTATAATATATTTGAATATCAATTGGTCTCAAACGAAACAATCGAGGGAGCGCACGACTCAGGGGTTAAAATCAGGTGTATTAACGAAAGTAGACGTAGGACCTTCTGTTAATCGCAAGTAATATACAATTGGATTCCTGCAAAGTGGTTAGGCTATAAAGTAACTACAAAAAGTGCTAGAAGGCTGCTGTTGTCCCAACGACAGAATCTTTTTGCAAAATTTATACAAATTGGCTCTATCGTGTGTGTTCATATAAACACAAGAATTTTTTCAAAATTCATTTGACCCAGGGTGAATGTTCTAGTCGACAACATTCAGTTTTTCTGAATACAAATCCTCTTCCCATGTTCAGAATTTTATACCCCAATTCAAAAATAAATGAACGATTGAGGTGTGTTTCTAGTTGGTTTGAAATATAACAAAGATATTCCTTTGATAATGATGGAGATTACAAGCAATTGTCGAAATGCCATAGAGAGCACTGCATACTGTTTATTATTTCAGTTGGGTCATAAAAACTTCAGCCACTAATCAGGCTTAATGCTCGAGAAAATGCATTAATAAATTATGACTGCTTCATAAGTATTTTAATTTCCATCAAACTTTGTTCCTGCAAGCAAAAACACTATGAATAAAAATACGAATATGATAAAATTCCCATACAGCATAACGTACAAGTATCATCAAATGCCGCAAACTAAAATCTCGAGCAATTACGGTGCTTGCCCCGAATAAACTATTTCTCACCTTATTTTGCTCTCCACACAATAAATTCTAACAAATAAATAATACCAATTCACTTCGTTTAAAGACAAATACAACACTATAAAATGCACAAAACTCGCACCGTAATCTTTTTAAATTGGAATTCAAACGTCAATTTATGAATTCCGTACTAGCAAACAGATACATCGTTCGAGACTCGATTTTGCTGTTCTGAGAAATCTAGTACAAAATTGTCGGGAGGAAATGTAAATTACGCAAAGATAACGAGAATTATATTTGAAAAAATTTATTGTTTTGAATCACGGTTTTTTCGAAAAATAATTTTCTGCTGCATGCATATCAAATTTTGCTAAAAAAATTTTGGAATAGTGTCAAAGAAGACAGAGATTAAAAGTTTTATAGTATTTGTGATTTTATTTTCTGTCCAGTATTGGGTACAGAATAGGACAGTTTTGCCCTTTTGGTCTCTGTCTATAGTGATTGTCTTTGTGTATGGTCCATATCGTTAGAAACATATAAAAGGCTCCCTTAGTTCCGTGGCTTTCATCGCAGGTTAGGTTACTAAGCCTCAAGCATTTGTGGCTGTTCAGAATCTGATTCTGGCAATATAGAAAAGAATGAGCCTCTCCCTTGTCGGGAGGTTGACTGTCGTCAATTCGTTCGGTGGGTTGAACTAGAAAGCTTTGACATGTTCGTGATGCTACAAGGGCACTCACCTCATTCCAGTTCTTTCCTTAGAGTAGCTTATGGTCCTGGTTGGTATTTATTCTCGTCATTTCAAGCGGATTCTGCCTCTTATTAGAGAGGGTAGTCGCCAGCTTGTTCCCTCACTGTGGTTGGATACACTTCATTGTATCCACTTTCACTTTCATGTTGTTAAATTCACCCAGCTCTATCTTGTTAATCGGGTATTACACTTCCCTCCACATCACGGCGTCCAGGAGCCTACGTTAGTTGTATTTACTTTAGGTTAGCTGCAGCTTTGACGACCCGCGTACAGTAGTGAATGTTCAGCAAAGCTACGTCAAAGCTTCTGCAAGTATCAAGAACACGCATGCATGCTTGGAAAATTTATTTCTTTTTATTATCTATATATCTTTTAATTTCAGAAAGCAGAATATTGTCGTTAGTTAACCCTTGGTTACTACACTTCCGCGGAGCAACACGCTTGCACAATGGGGTGTCGGCCACTCCAGCCACGATAACAGTGATAAAATATTAACTTTTTGATATTTATCTTTGGAAATTGGTTTACAAATTTTTAAAATCTTAATTTAAGAGATCATGTAGGTTATACAGCTGAAAATTAAATTTAACAATACTTAGAGAGCAAGAGCGAAACAAAAAGATAAAAACTACGCTTTTTTTTAATGTATATATGTATATATTTAATATTTTTTAATGTATTTATTAAGGACTAACATTTGAGCTGAGTCGTCTGCTGATATATCACTATAAGAAAAAAAGAACTTCATTATGTCTTTCAAAAAGGTGTTTATTCTCGGGAACGAAGGACGACTCAGGCGCCGCAGAGAGCTCATATTCAGCTTGTTTCTAACTCTACTTGTCTGGTTCGTGAAACTCGGTTGTCGGCTTAGAAGTTGGCCCTCACCATATATGACTACGCTTAGACCAATTGCAGAATATTGCGATAGAATGCAAGCGCGACTTTTGAACTTACTTTGCGGTATAAACTCTGAATTTGTTTGTTTTGAATTCTATATCCTTCCTAATATTCTAGTATTATTTCGGTGAAGCAAAGGGATTCTATGCTATTGTTCAAAACCTTTGATAGGGATTTTTTGTTGCTGTTCTTTGTGTTGATTTGTGTCCTGCTCATTCACGTGCTTGCTGAATATCACTAAGGTGTTCCTTGTTTTATGCTTTTGAATATCACTAAGGTGTTCCTTGTTTTAATATTTGAAGTCCCTGGATGATGCCCAATTGAGTAACCCATTCACAAATACCTGAACAGTACCATTTCCTTCTTTGTTACCCCTTTTTTTTGGTAAGGAGATGCTTTTTTGTGTCTCGAACCAAAAAAATTTCTGAATTAGCTCGAACGCTTCCAAGGTTCTAGTTACACGGCCATAGATGTTTGGACGATTTGCGATTCCTTGTTATAGATGCTGTTAACTTCAGCGACAACAGTCTTCAGTAATGGCAAAGACTATTCGTCATTACAAGCTGCTGGTCTCATTCCCGTCAACGTTCGTCTATTTTCATGATTGTCTACAGCTTGTATAGCTAGTCCTCTTGCAACTTTCATTTTCTTGGACGGAGTCTAACACCGATTTTGGGTGCACTCGACGCATGGGTTGCAATATGACTTCTTAGCTCATAGTTTGATTTGAATGTAGACTCTTCATCTTTTTTTGTTGGTACCTTATTACTTATTAGTCTGGGCTTATTCTTCATCTCTATGGGTGATAGGACAGATTTACCAACATTCATTTTTCATTCTACATTTACCGCTTTTAAGATAATTCCTTTGCCGGTATCCCCAAGATCATTTTTCACTTTTTTATTTGGTTGCGAGATAATATAGGAGCCCCTGTTTTTGCAGTTTCTTTCGAAGCTTGAACTTCCTTTGTGCAAGCCTTAAATTGTGTCGATCATAATACACTGTGAGACTACATTGAAATATTGTTGTGGTATGTTGAATATCGGTATCCTGGTTAAGTTGCATTTATAAAAATGACATTCAATACAATTCAAGCACAGACAGATAACCAACTTCCAAACGCTTTACATGAAGATTGGGATTTAAGTATGGAGCTGAGCTTGCCTCTCTGTTAAACCCTAAAATATGTCTCTCTTTGATACGACATAAACGATTTTTTGAATTGTCGCATACCCAGATAAATTCAACATCCTTTTCCGGCCTTATACCATCATTGACACCCTTCAGAAAATCGATAACAGGCACAAAGAGGGCAGCAAAGTTACGAGTCAAAGACCAATGTGTGGCGCTAAGTAGAAGCTACCGTTAACAGGAAAACCTGCCTTTTAACCAATACTACTGCATAAATTAATGTAAATCTTTTAATATACACTCAAATTTTATAAAGAATGAAAATCAAACCAGTGAAAAACGTAAAAGAAAACTGATTGCCAATAAAACTTTTTTATAAGTTTTACGGATACTGAGTGCCTTCTATGTATACAAGAGAATGAAGTTCGCATGATAAACTTTGTGATGAAAATTGTTTTGTGTAATATTGACCATCACTGAAGTATCCACGAAAACTGTATTGGTTACCGGATGATTATTTTGCTATGGAATATAATTATAAAATAAAACAATAATTTCACCTGTATCCATAAAGTATTTTATAATTTTCTTAATACGTATTTCGAACTCTATTGTGGGTTCTTCCGCAGTGGTTACTACGAACATTTTTTCTACAACACATTTTATATATTACTACTGTTAACAGTTGTCACAAGATCCATTGATCAAATTTCTTGTTCTAAACTTTTAGGGAAATTTTATGATGCGTGTATAAGACATCTTAATTGAAACACTAATTAGGGATGTAGGAATTTAAAGAGGAGTGAAAACGCGTTGCCTAAATCATTGTTGATTCTGTTGTCTTTTTTGGGTTTTATCGATTTCCAGACTCTCTACAGTGTCTAATTGTTGCATCCGGCGTACCTGGCGAATCCACGAAAACATTGAATGCTTTTGAAAACTCGTTCCTGGAACAAATTTTTATTGCTAACGAACAACACGAGCAATATTATAAGAGGTTCAATCATGATTTGTTTCAATTTCTAGTAATCCCGAAGTCTTGATATAAGGAAAATATAGGGTCACGTAACACGCTTGGACGAGCAAAGAGTCCTTAAAAGACAGCTGGAAAAGCCGATCGGAGAGAGAAAACTTATCGACGCGGTCAAACGAAACAGCTTGTCTGTCGTTGCTCGGTCTTCGGAATAAGACGACATAGTCAATTGGGCAAGACATTCGGAGACTCTATTTTGACAAATTCAAAGCCCCATGAGGAGCTGGAAAGCCGCTGTAATAGCAATAGACCTTAAAACCTTAATAAATAAGCAATTGAGAGAATCAGAGCAAATACAACTTTTCATTCCAACAGATCACTTTCCGAAAATGAAAAGATATGAGTCTTGTGCACGATAAATATAGGCTAAATATAGCTTATAATGTTTTTTCCTATTCCTAATGAAAGCTATTTGTAATTTTTCCTTGCAGTTTATAAAATAACATTCGAATGGATTCCACACATCTTATAAAAAAAATTTTTTTTGTTTAAGAATATTTTATCTTTGAATATCTACCGCGTCAAGCCTTTGTTTGATTTCGGATTTAATAGAAATTCGCTATGAAAAAATTATTTCTATATTTATTTGGTCTTTATTTTTAAGGAATTTTTCGAAATTCTTTCACTGAAATTTATTTCTTATTATTTTGCGCTCAACCATTGCCATAGTGATAACCAAAAGCTTAAAATATATAATTATCTATTATACAAAAATTACAGTATATTAAATTGTTCAAACGCACTCTATTATTTATGAAAATAACTGCAATACATTGCCTATTCCTCCACAATTCAATTTAATTTCATCAAAACCATCCTGCAGGATATGTTGAAACTCAAACCCATAGTTCTGTGCAACTACACTTATTATAAAAATAACATACAAGTGCACTGGATACCATGAGTGCACAATATATATTTGGTATTATATTGTACTGTAAAGTAATTGCGCCAATTTGTACAGCAATCGCAATCCCGAAAAGATTAAAGGAAAGGAATTTCGTTATGCCTCCCACCAGCACCCTACTAAAAATAATCATCCATTACAATAGAGAATGCCTTTCCCAACAACTTATCGTACCGCGTCCGTGTACGAATGGATGAAACCAGCTATTTCGCAGTACTTTCATTTATCTTTCGACTGGCGCAATTTCGATATCTGGAAATGAAGCGCTCTTAAGAACACCGAAACGCAATTTCAGCAACTGATACTTGGCAAACGTTTCGTTTATTTACTTTTGACATGTGTACGATCGGTAATGGAGGATTGAATCATACCTCGATTCTCCTTGAGATGTTTGCTGTACGCATTGGAAGGAAATCGAGTTAAAAAACTTAATCACAATATTTTTGTATTTCGATAGTAAAATCAATACGATTTGAAATTTATTTATTAAACAAAGAACATCTAGTGGAAATTTTACATATATTTATATGTATAACAGTTCTCAATCATGTGTGAAACGCCTACTTGTGAAAACTTCCTGTCATTGGAAGAATTGCTTTTTATCTTATCACAAATCGATTGTGCTTATATAAGATACCATAGAATTAATTCTACGATGCAAAATACTCTAAACTTTAAAAAAGGGCTTTGAAAATATGCTTGTTAAACTTTGCCGAGTTATAGATCCTCCTTCCCTTCCTTAAAACGCTGCGTTCAAAGTGAGGGTATGACATTCCCAGTGTATCGGATGAATTAACACCAGACCAGACATCAGACAACACGAGACAAAAAAAAACACTTATTTCAATTCTATACTTAATTTCGAATGCTCTTTTCTACCTCTAAAGCAATGAAATAATTCCAAAAGGAAGAAAATATCCCATCTTTTCTTCATCCCAAGAAAATATCGTTTCTGTTCGAGAAACTCTTCGCGCAATCCGTCTGTTTTATGGCAAACATTTATCAGAACAATTAATTCCATTAGTCATGAATCGTTTTCGCACCAAGTTTGCGCTCACTGATAATACACATCTATCCAGACGTCGTAAAGAACGTAATAAAGCAACAATAGCAGCTGTAGAGAATAGTATTGATGAAGACTCAACTGAGTTCATTCGACATTGTGCTAAACAATTAATCCTTTGCCCATCCACATTATGGAAGATTTACAGATGGATTCTGGTTTTGCGAGCTTACAAAATTGAATCGTGCAGGAATTGAAGCCGAACGAACAAGACAAAAAAAAAACAAATAAAAAACAAATTTCTGTAGATACCGAATTTCATAAGAAAATTTTGTTTAGCACTGAGGCTCATTCCCGGTTGAATGACTACTTCAATATACAAAACTGTCCACAGGCGGTTGTCCAAACATCGTTTCATGGGTAGAAGGGCAGTGCTTGGTTTTATCTATGGACCGGTGAAATCATTGATCCATATGTCTTCAAAAATACTTTTCAGGCAATAACATTACAGTCAATGATAACCGCTGTAGAGTCATGTTTAATGACTTTACAGGAGGACTTTACAGGAGACTTTTGGTTTCAACAGAATGGCGCGGCAAGTCATGAGGCTCGTGCAATCATCGACTTATTGAAAGAAGCATTTGATGAGCGCATAATTTCCCGTTTTGGACCTTTGAACTGGCCTGCACGATCTTGGGATTTAACACTGCTGGACTAATATTAAGTTGTTTGGACTGCTTTGCTATGGTTGGTTTCGATAGTTATTGAAAAAAACGCAATTTTCCTTTAAACCATAGAATTTATTTAATAAGTTTTTTTTAAACATATACCGATATTTCGGAAGACAGTTGCTTCCTTCCTCAGTGCTCCTCAGTGCTAACTGAGCACTGAGGAAGCAACTGTCTTCCGAAATATCGGTATATGTTTAAAAAAAACTGCTGGACTATTGTGGGGATATGTCAAATCGTCTACACCGAAAAGACGCTTCACCATTTGAAAATCAAAATTCGCCGCTTTATTGGCGAAATGAGGCCCTGGGTATTGGTTAGGATCTCTCGTTTAGATTTCTTCCGTGCCAGTTGTATACGATGTATACGAGTATACGATGAGGCGAACACATCGACTTACAATGCAGCAAGGGCCAGTATACGATTTCATCTGCTGCGTCCTTGAAAATAGGTATCTCGCTTTGATGAGATCGCATGATATAATTATGGGATCTAGTTTTATGGATTATTATATTATTTTTGAGCAATTATGACTGCAGCTAGAAGAAGAAGGAAAGCGAGGACGTGATCCACATATCATCATTGCGCGCTCATGGACTTTTATTGTGTGAATATTTCGAACTAAACAAAATTCAGTCTACTATTTTCAGATGCATTATGAAGAATGTGTGTTTTGAAATAGAAGACATCCAGAAAATGTGATGTTTGAAAAGGCCGCGTTGTCATCAATTAATGTTCAATAAAAATATTTCCACAAAAAAGTATGGCAAACATAATTTCATAATGTGTGGCATAATGTGTGGCAATATAATCTTAAATTTGAATAGAACGTTCAAAGAATATGTATTATGTATGAAAATTTGAAACCTTTTTCGAGGATATTCAGAAGTGAGTTTTCACTAATACGATGCATAATAAATATCTATTAAAGTTTCAGTAATCTATCATCAGTAATTCTCAATTGGTCCCGCTTTTATTTTAACGCGTTTTGTACTAACGAAATGGAACTTACTGCTCCGTTGAAAAGCATTTTCGCCGAATTTAAATGAAAACAAGGAGTATTAGAGACACCTCCTAGCGGTAACCCCAAAATTTCCGTGCGGAAAATTCTATTTTTGACTCGGGGGCTAAAATTTCGTTGGCCGGCATTAGCCGTTGGACGTTGAGAATTAGATTTTAGTCGATTCATCGCCGGTGGTTCTAGCGTCTATTTTCCGGGAGGAAAACTCCTATTGCGTCCAGTTCGTCTAGTAGTCAAAAGCTCTGCTGTTTCGTACGGTGACATTTTTAAGGTCAGCCGTCGTAGAATCAATTGAAAATTTCCCATATTTGTTCGACTTCCGGAAAATTTGTTTGCATCTGCATTTGTTTTTGCGATATTCTTTTGTTTCACGTTTAAGTTATTAGTCAGACCTCTAGGAATTCCGTCTTGTGTGTGTCTCATCATTTTTGCACAGCGCCGGCGTTGTTTTTAATTCTTAGGCTTTCGTTGGCATCTTTGTTGGCCTGTCTACTTGAGCTTATTCGGTTTGAACAGTTCCCGATGTACATCCTCTTTTCGCACGTAGTGTGTTGAAAACGCCAAGAAGGAAAATAAGGAAAAGAAGCGACGCTTTCGGCCGCTTTTTAACGGACGGCAATTCAATAGATTCTGAGCACGCATGTCGTAAAATCATATGTCAGTGGAAGTGGCGTCGTCAAGTGAAAAGTGTAGTTCGTGAAATTCGGGTAAGTGCATTTGACTAAAAGTTAAAGAATAGTTTACAGGAAAATATTAGAAATGTTGTTTTTAGACTAACTAAGTTGCTAGGATCTTTCGGATAGTCCACTTACTCATTAACGATTCATCTCAGTGTTCAGCAATTACTTCGAAAAAGTACCAACAAAGGATGTTTTCGCATACATAATCGATTTTTGTCCTGCCACAAGGATATTTTTCACTATGTTATACAGTTGACACGGAAGCTAATGAGTCTCGTAGCAAGCAATGGGATTTCAGGATTCATGAATGGTGCATATTAGAAATTTCTAGTAACGCTCATAATTTTTCATTCACTGCCTTAAGCTTTCCTTTGCAGGATGATTTCACTGCCTGCTGTTTCCCGACATCTCGTTCTCGCACCCTTGACCTAATTTCATCTTTCCACATTCGAAATTTTGGTAAACAAGAAGGGCGCAAAGCGAGACCGAGAATCGGACACACTCCAGTCAGGAATCAGTTGGCACAAGGCTTTTCCACTTGTTCTCCAATTGTTTAGAATATGCCGTGCGCGGGGACTGGTGGAAGGGTTTGGAGGGGAGCGCCGCAAGGTGCGAGTGGTTCCGGTGGAAATGGAGCAAATTTTCCACATGGAAAAGTGCGCACATTCATTCTGGTACGCTGAACATTGTTGGCCCCATTCCCTGGCTCCGTGGCTTTGCCTATGCCACCATAAAAGTAATTTGGGAGTCGCCGACATATCGACACGTATCCATGTTAAGGGTGCGAATAGTGAATCACTACAGTGTTTGGTCAATGGCCACTAGCATGATGCAACAGGGCCACGCTATTTGTCTTATGCATGCTTCGAATCCAGCTTGCGTGCAACTTGCCCGCTATTGGATTCTTGCTGATACTCAGTGTTGCTCCTTGCTCTTCTATGTCTAATTATAAAATACCAGAATTGGAATGGACTTTGTTGCACTTGTCTTTGAACGTTCACGTTCGGCGTGGAATGCAAGGAAACTAATCTGCTTTAAAGTTTTCGCTTTTACTTATTTTTTCGTAAACATATCACATTTCTTTTGACTATAAGAAGTAGTAGGTCGGGAGCAGTTCCATTTTGTTAATGGAGCGCTCTTGTGGTTGCAGCCCTAACAAGATTTATGTTGTGGCTAATCGCTTCGGATGTGTTGCTAGTAACGATCGGAAGCACATTAATTTTAGTGTTGTTTATATTTTGAAACATAGTGAATGGGAAATGTTGATTTGTGATCATAAACAGTCTTGAGATCTTAAGTGTATTTGGAGTATTACCAACGAATTATTTGTAATAATCTCAATTCTTATATGTATACATTGGATGCTGTATTACATTGTTGAATAGAATCAGGTATTACTACATGAAAAATAAGTATCATTGCATTGAATATATCATTGGTTTGCTTCACAATTATCAAGTTATGGAAAAAGCGTAAAATAGTTATAAAGGAACGAACAAGCTCTTAAGAAAGATGCTATTCGATCGGTGTATCCCTTTCTAATCGGAACGACAAAAGAAAAAATTAACTCATTATGATCCTGTAGATAAGTTTGAATTATCTTTGGTTATTTTAACTTTTTATTGCGCCATGAACTTCAGATAACGCGCGTATTGTATAGCCTTACCACTTCATCTTTATCTTAATGTGAAAAATGCTTGCGTATTTGTCAGGGCAAAGTTTTCCTGGTTTAATTTGAACGTATCAGTCACCAATTCTTGTTTGTCACATCGCAGGCGCTTGGACTGCCTTCTAACTCGTCTGAGTGACGAGTCGTCTTGGCTGCTGCATATTTGATCTTCATATTTTTTAGATAATATTTTCTCGGCCTTTTTTTGGCTGTTCATTTTCCGCTGCACCTACACTTGTTACAGCTCGCAATTCGCAGACATGGGCGTCTACAAGACAGTATAGTACCATCTAGTATATTTTACCTTTCCATCAGCAAGATAGTGAACATTATATATCCTATAGTGGTATAAGATATCTCTATATACGCATTATCGTCCTACCTGTAATGAGGTTTCATACGAAAGTCATTTTTTTTATCGAACGATTTTCATTGGTTTCTTTATCGTCATCCAGCCTTTTGATAGTTCCATCTTGTTTTGGCAGAGATCACGTTCAGGATCTCCATCGCTGCATGTGGAAGTTATGCTATATAACCAACAGTATTTGCTGAAGATTTGTTTCCCACATTAATTATTTATTGGCCAGTCGAACCCCGGGTTTCTGGCATGCCTTCAGGACAACTGTATCCTTAACATTCGTTTTCAGAACAACTGCAGATCGCTACAACAATTTTGTATCATTTTTGAATGATTATTTGATACTAATTCCTCAAATGCTGATTAACTATTCTGAATATTTCATAATTTTCTTCTCCTTTTTTCCACTGTTGATAGTAGATTTGTTACAATTTGTATCGTACATGGCTCCCCTTGAAAGCTATCTATAGCCAGTCAGCCAGTCCTAAATTAGTAAAAATCATCAGGTTGGGTAAGTACACTGATGTAGCTACTCCGGTTTTTTGTACTTTTCCGGAACATACCGTGGGAATTTTTTACTAAACTGTCTACCTAGACTATGCTATTGGGTCGTTATGGGAGAAATGTCCAACTACATAAAGCATCAAGTATGAAAACCATTGCCTTCAATATTTCACAGTCTTACTTTTACGACCTTATGACTGTCTAACTTGTAATATTGAGAAGGGATAAACATTCGAACTTTCAGACGCAATCTTTTGCTTTTCTTAGTCCTTTGCAGCGTAAAAAGTCGACATGTAAACGTTTGGTTTGACAAAAGTGTACTGTCTTCGATGGCTTGGACACTTTGCACCTTAAGATTTCGATCTTCAAAATGAAGCACTGAACGGAAAGCTATAGCGAGAGCCAATGCAACTTAAATGACGCGTCAATGAGCACCAAAACCAGGAACTACCATTGCGAGAACATCAGGACATTTAGATGCGATTGAAAAAGTGAAGAGCTGAACAATTGAAAAAGTGAAGAGCTGAACAGTTGGTTTACACATAACTTAAGCGAAGGAAACTTATGTGCTATTAAGCAAACCTTCCTCATTTTCACCAAGGTTTGCTTTCCACACTTTGTTATGCATTATAGCTTCTGCTGCTTCCAAAGAGGAATTAGAAAGTTTGCCATTCACGCGTATGCTAACGGACGTTATTTGAAATTTTATAAATTTCACTGATTTACGGTGCGGGGGAAAACCAAGGAATTTATTGTTTGAATCAAATGTCCAGCGGTTGAATAGCAAATTTCACATGTTTCAGCTATAAATCATGTTAAAAATTTTCAATTTCAACACAACAGACAAGATATAATTCACTCCGACAGAACAGAATTTTTCACGAACCAAACAAATCAAGATCATGCACTCAGCAAGTACATTTTCATGGATGGCCTTGACATAAATGCTTGAAAAACGTATTCACATGAGGCAATTCACAGTCCCAATTCATATGTGATTATAAAGGGTATGTTGAGTATTTTTAAAAGAATCCCTTGTAAAAAAAAAATGCATCCACTGCACATCCATACACGCAAGAGCTTGTAGGAAATATAATCCAAAAATAAATTTTTCTCTACGGGTCGATGTGGAAATGGTGCCGTTGACACGAAAAAAATGCAATGCCGCACGGTCTCAAATACAGCTGATATTTTCCAAAAATAAATTCCCAATCTCGAGGCTCCAGTCTGATGTTAATGCTTCTCGGAGAAAGATAGAAATTCATTAAAAATAAAAACCGAAGAATATCCAAGGTAGTTAGAAGCAAGAATTCTTTTGCAATGGATATTGGCAAAGGATATGTAACATCGCCATTCGGCTTTGGCCCAGAGGTAGTCGTAGCTGATTTTGAATAGTTAAACTCTTTTACCTTTTTCTTTGCTTTCGCTGAATTTTTCAGATGTGAGATAAAAGCTGATACTATATTTTAAATATATTCAAGTTTAGTTCTGCACTTGCGGTTGATATGATTCAGTGTTGCTAATCCATATGGTCACAAAACTGCGTCAGCATTAGGGTACTATTGACAAAGTTCGTTAACACGATTTCAATTAAACATTTCCTGTTAATTACGAACTACATTTTAGGAAGTTGAGTCTTTATTGAATGAAGTCGAATCTTAATTTAACAAATCCATTCATTCTGTTGACTTCAGATGATGGCTGTCCAAATTAAAAAGTCAATATCCATCGCCAATACAAGTGCAGACACAACCAATTAGAACATGTTGAGTAACACTTCCAAAAGGGTCCATCTGATAATTGATTAGGCGATAGCTAACACTAAAGTGGCAATGAAAATTTAACCACGTTGATTTCTGCATTCTTTTTCCACCTGAGCTCGAATAAATGCATTGTCAGCCTCTTGAGCTCTATATGCTGAGCAGCGTTACCGGCAGTCATTCTAGCAGGCTGTGTCACCAATAAGTAATAAATTAACACGTGCTTCAACTAATTCATTGATACCTTCTATTTAAACAGACTAACAATAATTTTGTCAATATTATTCACTCAAGTAAGTTTTCACGCAGTCGCCGAAGCCCAGAGATACTATTGAGAATCGAAAACACCTCATAAGTAATACTAATGAGGTGACAATGTCACATCGAAACAATAACGTGTACGAGGATGGATACTATTCTATCAAAGCTGTGTCATCTTTTTCGCCACCTGTTATAGGCTCGTTAGCGCCTAAAATCCAGGAATCCTATTCGATTTTTACGCAAAGGCATCGTCAAGAACCTGCTAAAGATTGTTGCGCGAAAACCAGATATATGAAAGTAATAAAGGGTAAATAAACGATAAACTCTGCTCGAAAAGTTGCTTGCCACAAAGCAGATGTAACAACCGAAGTCGAAATTACCTTGAGAATAATAGACTGCATTTTCAACTACTTTGTGTAAATAAATTATGGACAAGAGGAATAAAGTGCTAACTGATTACTTCCAATAATTAGAGATAATACTTTTAAGTCGGGATTAACGCCATCAACCAACTGTGCAATTTTGTTATACCTAAGGAAATTTCAATTAACAATACTTAAATAATTGCTAAAATGCGAGCCCATAGCTTATTTGAATTAAATTATGGATTCTCACGAAGAAAAATTTAATTCAAAGATAGAAAGCATTCAAATGTGTTTATGAAATTTTAGGCAATTTATATTTATATCTCTTTTTTTTATTTTATGTTTTTTTTTTTTTTCATCCACACAAACGTCGTGGCTGTGTGATATTGTCTCGTCCTCCGTTTTTGTCCCTCCAATAATATTTCAATCCCTGTGGACAATAATTGTCCGACTAAACAGTTTGAACATTTGCGCTACGATGTCATAATAAATTATTACCTACACTTTAGTCTAGTTAATAAAACATAAAAATATTAATATTTAATAGGAATGTTTTTGCATGTACTTTTTTAATGATTTTCTTGTAATCTATCTTTCGAAAATGTTCACACATTTCCTAGTAAATTATTTTTATAAAAATTTCTACCGATGGAGTTGAAACGTTAAATTTTTTCCAAAACTATGGATGAATAAAGACCAAAATATCGTGAAAAGATTAATAAAAAATACAGTGATTTTAATATTTCGGGTCCAAATGATCATCATTTAGGTCGAATTTCAGCTGCATGACCAATACCGTGCACATCAATACAGTGAGGTCCCTTAAAACTCGAAAGTCGGACACTTAACAAAAGAAGAGTAATGCCAATGAAAGGTGCAACTTGGAAATATTTGTCAATTTCCGCAAACTTAACGTATATAAAGAATTTATCATTTATTAATTGATCTTTGCAATTAGCATGGTAAGGACGGTTGAGAGCAAAAGAATACAACTCTAATTTTTGTAAATGCGAGAAAATTAATATTTCGAAGAAAGCAAGCATTAATATAATTATGAAATTCATATATCTACAGCAAAACATAAAACATAAAACAAAATGTTTCCTTGAATGTTACTGACCTATCTTACATAGCCGAAGATGAACTACTCATTATCACCATCGAATCCTTCAGCTCTATTTTGTTTTGAACTTTTTCTTATCGTAAAATATATTTTCATATTATTCCAACCAGTAAATAGTAAATAATTTTTAAACTACTAGTGAAAATCGGGCTGAATGAAATATCAGCAGTAATTTTAGCAGAGCCCACAAGCGTTTTAGAAGGGTTAGCTCATCTTGATTGATGCTATGAAGTTACAATATTTATTTCCCTTTTCGCTAAGCAGAGCTCATATCCTGTTCCATAAAAGTCGCGGTGGCATCCCAAGTTTCGCTGTTTTTAATTACAAATGAAAAATCCCTTATCAACAGGTACTCATCTGAACTTTTTAACAAATTCACCGGACCCCAAGAATTATTCTTCCTTCTTGCTATGCATTTTTGTAGATTAGTCAAAGACAAAAATTCTTCTGTCCTCATAGGAATAACTAGAAAAGATGGGAAATTCATTTCGGCAATTTTTATCACTTCTACCCAGTCCTGCATGATCCCAAAGATGTGTTGGCTGCGTTGATTTGCATTCACTATTCTTGCAAAATTCATTGGGCAGACATAAATGGCACCAAATTAGATACTTTAAGCAACGTGGTGGTCACGCATTTTCAAAACATCGATTTTGTTTTGTTTTCAATATTTCAAAAGTATAGACTTTGAGGAATATGCTGTCAAATTTTCATAATGATACAGAAGGATTTCAAGGTTTGTTGCCCTATTTTAGCAGGCAGTGCTGAACGATTACAGCATGCGTCCAGCGGTTGCTCCGCCTCACGTCTGGTTCTATTGTTCAGAGTAATGCATTTGCTCTGATCTTTAAATAAAATTTGATTTACTGGATAAATAAATAATACAAAAATCGTGACTCCGACTAAATATCATCTATCATCGCGGCAGAGGTCGTCGCCAACAAAATTTTTAAGAGTTGAATGAAAAATATTGAATTTTTGAGAATTGAAAGAAGAAGAAGAAGAAGAAGGACACCTGGCTAACGAACTATCAGTATCTGTTGATGGATCTCAGGCGGAACCTGACTCTTCATCCCTTCTGAGTGTTTTTCTAATAATTCCCATCACCTTCGGCTTATAAGCAGAACACAAAGCCCTAGATCTTAAAACGATATATAAAACTAAGTGCTAGTCCATAAGTGGTTCGAAACGTCATAGCCGCTTGTCAAATAGCAAAAGCAGGATAAGAAGAACATGAGATTTTGGAAAGGATTCTGTTTATTTCAAATTTACAGTTAGTACACATTTATACTAATTTTTTTCAACGTTATCCGCGTGTAAGGCTTTAAACTCACTTATCTCAAAACTACTTTTATCTGCGCGCCACAGAGAAGAAAATAAAAACTTGTCTTCCGATTAAGTGAGATTTTGAATATGCAATGACATTTTATTTAGATTTTATAACATATTCGTTCTACTTGTGGCTATCGATGGAACTAAAACATATGGAAATAACTAAACTATCATTTTCAAAAAAATTGTATTTTTGGTATCCCAATTTCACAAGCGTACCATTTTATCCAAACAATATTTATTTTTGTTGCTATTGAAGCAAATATGCAAATACACAACCATAAACTTTACATAAACACATTGCAAGAAAAACAAAAAATTAGTAGCATTCGCTTGTTTTGATAATAATTTTGCTTTTTAATTGTTTTAATGTAACTCATACAGGTTGCCATTTTCTTGGCTAGTAAACTAAGTAGTGAGTCCTGCCCGTGTATTCATTTTCCAACACAACAACAAAAATTATATTACAGTTATTAAACAAGATGGGTGCAGTGAATTGTTCTTTTTGGTTTTTGGACTATGGCTTAGATATTTCATTCTTCCTAGGCTGGCAGCCTATGAATAATAACCAAAACGAAGTCTAGACACATGGAAAACTTCAATTTCTCGCAAATAATGGTCTCTAAGAACCAAAATGATCATCATCATCTTTAGCCATAGCGAAAAAGAAAAAAAGCATCATTTGAATACTGCAAAAGGAAATTTTTATTGAAGTAGTAAAACCAATTTGAATCGTAAAAAAGTTTTCCATGTTCGCGTCAACTATTCCGGCTTTGTTTTTACTGGCATTCTCAATTTAGGAATTAAACAAATAATAGAAATTGGTATCAATAAATACTATTTGAAAAACATTAGGTCCAAGAACTATCAATATAAACAACTAACCAACAACATTGGTACTGAGATTCTGCGTATCGTTCAATCCTCTTGCTCCTGAAATCAGTCATTCAATTGTTCAAATTGTGAACTCTCCAACTAATTCACTGTAACTAGTCTGCAAAGATTTCTGACTCTTTTGACTTGAGATTCTTTGAGATTCTGGCTCGTTAAAATTTTAAATTGCATCTTCAAACAAAAACGAATTAATAATGTGAAGGATGTTTACACCCTGAATGTGGGATTTCCACTGGCACATAATAACGGGCCTACGGAAAAAACGCCTCCCCTGAGACAACGAGATCCTAGCCAGGAACTGTTTTTCATATTACTTTGGATTAGGTATCTTTAGTCTCGCTTCCCAGTTAGGGAGTTGCCTCTTTCAAAAGGAGCGGATAGAAGGGAGAAGGATCATGCGCCAGAGAACCCCCGCCGCGCTCATTTTTCTCCGCTGCAACGGCAAATGATCGATAATAATGTACCTTTAATCAATATTGACCTATAACATATAATGGACCTATAATCAATTTCATTACTATTATTATTCATTACTATTACTTTTGTTTTTAAATTATCTATTTAAAATTATTTACTTCAGACTAATATGGTATTTAATTTTATCTCTCAAACGACTGACTATGTGGAAATCAGTAATCATCTTAGCAGCCTTTTTTTAATGGCATTGAAAAATTATTAATTGGATGATGTCGTTTTTTTTTAATGACAATGAAGAAATATTAATTGAATGATGTCGATCAATGGTCAGGTTTCATAGCTGATGGTCAGAGAAGCTTTCTTTATTAGAAAATCTCCAAGATCCCAATATGTTTTAACGAATTTTCTGAATTTTTCTTCAGAAAAATTCCTCTCGCACCGTTTCGCGCATTTTATGAAAATATTTTTTATACGATTGTTTTGCGACTAGGCATACCATTGCTGTTCCCTTTTCCCGATTTGTTATTCATTACTCAATTTCATTCAGTGGGTTATTAAACGTACATATTTTGATTATCATTCATTCATATTAATTTATACATTACACCCTTAAATAATCCTGAAAAAACCATAAATTTATACGATGTAGAACACCGGATTCCCTTGTGTCAATGATACTTGTTGGTCAGGCAGGACCTTGGATCTTTCAGGAAAATCAATATGGGTTTTATATTTCCTGTTTCGCCAGTGTAACGAACACAATATGAAGTTTTATTTGTATAATAATTTTTTTTTTTCAAAAATCACACACGTCTTCGATTTCCTCGAATCAGATATCGAAATAATTCTATCAACCTGGCGACTCTATATTAGCCAATTGCATCCTCTAGTTCTCTTTAACACTGAAAATGGTTATATGTTGAGCAAAGCAAAGTTATCGTTATTTTTTTTTTAATATACCAAAGTGTGAAAAGTATAGTAAATAGTAATAAATTGTAGTTGAAATAGTACATAAATAAAAATTTTGGAATTTTGGAGTTGGCTGTATTTTGCACTGATTGCATTTTGCACGTCCATATAAAAACAAGCTCTCCTCATGCATCTAAATCTCTTCCATTCTTCTATTCGCAATTAAGCTGGTTCAAGCTTTTGTAATATTTGCAAAATTTAAACTAGTAATGACCCATACATTTTGATAAATACTATTTTCCAAAAATAAAAAATATAAATATAAATTTTACCACTAATAATTTATATGAATTTGTAATTCCTATTTTAATGGGGACTTTTGGAGCTAGGATGGTATACTATAGTGCGCCCTCTCCATGCCAGAGGTCCTGAATCCAATAACACACCTACGTGTGTTTTATACCTTCAACCAAGCGACCAGGGTCTTGTTTAATCCTAGGAAATCATCTCATGCGCCTTTGGCTTCTCAAGAGGATCGTCTAAGATTCAGTGGGAAAGCATGTTGGACTATCAATTGTACGAAGCGATTTCGAATGAATTAGAAACGTAATATTAGTATATAAAGTAGTTTGACTTAGTTCACATTAAATAAAGATGTTATCCCATTTTCATGCTTTGAAAGAAAAATGCTTCACCGTTTTTACGACCCTCTGTGATTTTTAAATTGCCACTAAGCACCTAAAGCCTAAGAACATCACTTTGAGGTGCAAATTTCTCATGCATTTCTTTACCCACTCATGTAATATTTACCATTCTCATATGCTTGACATTGCATTGTTTAACTGTAGAAACTAATAGTTCTAATATGGTCACATACGTATATTTAATCACCAATGTCATGGCTATGAATTTATTAACTTCATTATGTCAACAACATGTTGAAAATAGTTGAAACTGAAATTAAGAGCCGATAGGTAAGGATAGCCTTACATACTCATTAGAATCTCAGTGCTGAGGCATTCGTCTTACATTACATACAATACATAATTGCAGGAAAGTAATGCTTTTCCGCGAGTAGTTGGCTAAGAAAATATTCTGTTGGAAAGTTAGGTTGAGTTTTTGACTGAATTTTAATGAAGGATTTCCTTATCGACATAAACACGAGATATATTAGCAATTCCCATTATCTTATCATTCACAAACAGAGAAAACCTAACAACCAATCATTAACTTTCGTTAAACCGATCTATGAAAAGATCACACCTCAATACTGAATAAATTGCATTTTTATTGGCGATAATCGCTATCAAAAAAGATAAAAACGTCTCAGCTTGTATTGTGTATACATACATTCATCCAAGATTGTTTGATTAATTATAAGCAAATGTGCTTTAATCTGTCTAATTGAGAGCATGTTTGAACGAGGTTTTGATATTCCAATTTAATTAAATATCTGCTATCGTTGTCGAACATTATATGGTGCCGTGCAATGATTGTTCAAGAGAATATAAAGTAACGAATTTTTACGCTTACTATTTCTTCTTTATCCGCTTTTATTCGATGCACCCTCAAAAGATCATAGGATCATATTTTCACGTATAGGCACAGAAGAAGAGATTCATAATATATAGCATGTTCATTCATCACATGTTGGTTTCATTGTTTTAATTATTAGAACTTTGATTTCATGGTTTTGACTATTGCAATTGCTTGGATGTATACTATCGCCGTAATAATGATAAACAATACCGCGAAGCTCATATTACTTTTCTTGCGATTAATCAATCCTAAGCAAAAAAATAACAATGTACATCAAACTCGCCAGTATGGGAGTTGCATGCAGCTGAACACACCCAAAACGTAGGCAGCTTTGATTTAAAGGATTTTATTCCTAATGCTGAGCTTAATTTCTAACTCCAGCAATGCCAATGAAAGGGAGCGTTTCTACGGACTCTGAATTCTTCATATTGGGTCTATAACTTAATTCGTGCGGTTTGCTAAGAGATGGCGTAATTGGTATAATATTACATCGTTCCAATATTCCGAACCTGCGTTGGAAAGCTACTGTCATTGTACGTCTTTTCAGTGTATGTCATTCATTTGAACCGTTAACAACAATAATTTTTTTTCACTCAAATATGTCGAACTTTGTTCCTGAAAAATTGTTTTTGCGGGGAGTTCTTCTTCATTACTTTAATGTGAAGAAAACTGCTGCCGAAAGTCATCGTATTTTGGTGGAAGCTTATGGTGAACATGCTCTAGCTGAGTGAACCTGCCAAAAGTGGTTTGCGCGATTTAAAAGTGGTTATTTTAGCTTGGAAGACGATGAACGTCCTGAGCAGCCAAAGAAGTTTGAAGATGAAGAACTGGAAGCATTACTCGATGAAGATTGTTGCCAAACACAAGAAGAGCTCGCAGAATCTTTGGGTGTCACTCAAGCAGCCATTTCAAAACGTTTAAAAGCAACTGAATATATTCAATAGCAAGGAAATTGGGTTCCACATAAACTCAAGCCGAGAGACGTCGAAAGGTGGTTTTGCATTTCCGATATGCTGCTGGAACGCCACTAAAGGAAGTCATTTTTGCATCGGATAGTTACTGGTGATAAAAAGTTTATCCATAAAAGTTTATCCATTATCATATGTGAAATCCGGCCAACCAGCCAAATCAACGGCAAAGCCGAATATCCATGGTGCGAAGGTAATGCTCTGTATTTGGTGGGATCAGAAGGGTGTGCTGTATTATGAGCTGCTAAAACCGGGTGAAACCATCAATGGAGCACGCTACCGAACACAATTAATCAATTTGAAGAGAGCAGTAGCCGAAAAACGCCCGGAATATGCGACCAGGCACGAGGCAATAATTTTCCATCATGACAACGCTCGGCCCCACGTTGCTTTTCCGGTTAAGAACTATTTAGAAAACAGTGGATGGGAAGTTTTACCCCACCCGCCTTATAGCCTAGACCTTGCCCCTTCTGACTACCATTTGTTCCGATCGATGCAGAACGCCCTCACTGGAATACGGTTCACATTCGAGCAGGATATCAAAAATTGGCTTGATTCATTCTTGGCTGCCAAGCCGGCGCAGTTCTTTTGGGATGGGATCCACAAATTGCCAGAAAGATGGGAAAAGGTCATAGGTTCAACTGGGCAATACTTTGAATAATACTATTTTACATGTTTTTCTTAAATAAACGTTCAAATTTTGAATAAAAAAAACCCGCATGAATTAAGTTATAGACCCAATATTAAAACTAGAACTAAGATCTTAAGTCAGAAAATAGTGCCCGATTTTCCTGAAACCTTGTTCTGATAACCTCATTTCTGGAGGTACGCTTTGGTACAAGTAAACCTCCATCTGTAAGATGTTACTATCAGTGTTACTGGGAACGGCTGTTAGAAGAGTACTATGGTAGCTAGTATAATAGCTTTTTCCTTGCAGAGTTACAAATATCTGTGTTCCGATCTTCCATAAAATTCGAAGACTCTGGTTGTAAAGTAACGCAGGCGTTCGTAAGCGTAAAGTAACGTAAGCGTTCATTTCAGTAAGGTCACCGTGTGTTCCAGATAAAATTATAAAGTCCTTAAAAAAATTTCCGTTTGTGGCATACAGATTTTTTACTGTGTTTAGCACTGTCTAAACTATTCTTTATTTGTTGATTTTACATTCGAAAATGGTGTTTTGTTTTTGTTCCTCTGTTTTGTTCCCTTTTTCAGTGCCAATTATTTTCTTTCATTGAAAGGAAGTAAAAAGAAAAATATTGACACTGAAGAAGGGAGCAACATACTCCCGAAATATATATATCTATGAAAATTAAAACAAAACATAGTATTTTGGAATTAAAAACCAACAAATGAAGCAAAGATTATTTTTTCTGAACAATATCTTGCAAACCATGAATGACAATCTCAAAGGTCTTAACGTTAGTGAATTTATTTCTTAAGAAAAACTTGAAGGAACCCAGGAAAATTAGCATTGTTTCCTGTAATACTTACAGATGCCTTGAACGTTTTTATAACATAGGCATCGGAGGAATTATTCGGGATTTTTTCAAAAATTAAGGAGTCTACCTACGTTACAAAACTGCAGAGAGACTTAAGAGAGACACTCTCGAAATTTACGAACGAATTTTTTATTCACATTCTGGTATGGATTACAAAAAAAACATATTTGGATTTGTTCGGAACTCCTAAAAAATGGATACTTCTGCGCTTAATGAAAGCTCTGACAAATGAAAAAAACCAAAATGTTTGATATTAAGTATGATAATGGCTGCAGCACAAACTAGGATTTTGACCATAAACCGAAAATTGACAAATTGACGACGGGTTTTCGGAAATGATTCAAAAAAGGACTTTTTTCACTAAAAAATAGTTAAAATCAAAATATCGGCAAGATTTTAGTTTAGATGAAATGAGCTAAAGGTGTAATAAGCAAGTGATTAAATGTTTATTTGGATGTATTCAACACTTTTGGAGATTCTTTCAACAAGAGTTTCAAAAACGTTGTTTTGAGAAAAAACACGATTAAAGTTATTTTACATGAAAACACGTAACGAAACGAAACGAAATGATGAAACGAAACTACCTACTCCAGACGCCTGGTTTTGGGGTCCATGGTAATAAATGAAAATAAATTAAGATATTGCTGTCTCGAAATTCAAAAGAGAACTGCCACTGAAAAAAACTAGTCGTCAATTTGTAGTCGTAGATATACAGGTTAGTCTGCAGGAGGAGCGAGCTGGTACGCGCGAGCGATGCACATCAAGCCCACCGAGAAATACAGTTTTACTGCTCCAATTTTTATTTATTTTTGATAAAATAGTTCTAGATACATATACTTTCAAAAAAATGAAATAAAAAAACATGATTTTTCAAAGCAGTCAAAGTATGAGGTTTCATACATTTCAGACATTTTTCTTAGAATATTTTATCTTATTCGCTAGTTAATTCTTATGACGCTTTGAGTTGTTACTGTTTGAATAAGATGCTGAAATCTGAACACAGATTTATTTGCTTGGCTATAAAATCAATAAGATTCGATTATAGTTTCCTCTACATGAATTGTTCGTTCGCTTCCATGTTAGGTTCCTTCACAAATGCGTTACAAAATCCTTCACATGTCTTCCCATTATTTGATACAAGTAAGCGTTCTTGAGTGGGGAATCGCTTCAGCGTCAAGAACTCAAATGTAGATAGATATAAAACTTCAGGAATGTTTAAAGTAACTTTCACTTCGCTGTTTCTATCTAAAATATGAATTGGTAAAAATTTCCTCATTGCCTGCGGTTGTAATCCTATAAAATTCCAAACATGCGAACGTCTCTTTTATCTTTGAGTAAATGTTCTTACCGTGAATTCATATTCATAATACGCAGTAATATTTGATAGGATAAGTCTCTCGGTTAAATCCGGTGGGCCAATAGTTTATAATCGATTCATCAACAACGGTTGTGTTAGTTTGTGGTCATAACTACGGAAAAAATGTCGTGCATATAGCAAATACACAGATAAAGAGATAAGAATTATTGTTTTAAGGCCAAAGACATTCGCAATTGTATACATTGATGAATGCTTTAAATGTATTTCACAGAGCAAAGTTTCGGCAAAATCAAACATTGTCTCTATATACGTAGATAGCTCAATCACCCTCTGGCCGAAGCATATGGGGACGGGGCACAAAATTCAAACTAAACCCCATTCCTATGTTCATTGTTCGATTGAATAAGGAATTGTTTTTGTTGCTGCTGATGCCCTATTCAAAGTACATCTAAATATTCTGAAATTCATGGAACATGAACATTATATGCAAAGAGAAACTCCAAAAAAATAGTAAGTTCCGCAGCCAGTCGTCCGTTTAATGTCTACCCCAACTAATTATTGAAGAACAAACAAACTTTCAACTAAATATGAAAAACTTTGCCCTATTAAACTGATAATTTAAACTTATAGCAGATCAAACAGCCAACTATGCAAACAATGTTTCCGTTCGTTATATCTTAAGACATGTTGAAAATTCGCCTTAGATTATTCAGTTGAAATATTGACAAAAGATAAGATCGCATAAACACAAACCAAAATTGAAATTGGATTTGTTGGAATTCTTAGATTCACATATATTTGCCGATCCTTAAGTTACAACACCTAGTGACGCCATATATGCGAACTTGAATAGTACGGATGTGCGCAGTGTAGTAACTGAATTTAATTGAACCATAAGGAAGAAGTTCGTTGTGTAAAAGTACCCTTCAGTGCAGATTAGATTACAGAATTAAAAATTGCAGATGTGAATATGCGGGCCTTGATATTGGGCTTGGCATGAAGGGGATTCCGTAAAAAATTTAAAACTTTCCCAATAAAATGGAGTCAGTACATTGGGTGATATTTGGTGGATATTTGTTGCATGCTCTCGTCAAATGATTCATAAGAAGGGTTCGTGGAGAATGTGGTATTAAAAGTTATAGTTTTCGCTTTATTGCGCAATGAAAGTATTAGTCATGTCCGTGTTTTCGCATTTAACGACGAATATCCAAAGAACTTCTCCTTACGCTGAATTCAATTTATGCAATTATTCTTTGTTCGTTATTGTTTGTTTTCGGGATCTCTACAAGTATCAGCTGGTACTAAATTGTTCGTCACATACGATTCATTAAACATTGCTGTAATTATGTTTGTTGTCGACAAGTGCATCAACATTCTGTTATTGTTGGGAAATATAATGCCGGTTGAATATTAAGTCATAATATGAAGCAGATTTTATTGAATCATTGAGTATGCAAGTTATGTAAATAAAAATCCATAACAGACTAACATATGAAACATAAACTTTCACTTTCTTTTTATTAGCCAAATAGTGACACTATTTTCGAGTCCACCTTACTAAAAACACAATCTATAATTTAAAAGTTTAGTTTTAATTACAATATTTATTTGTCTATTTTTAAAGCAATCTACATTTATTGTTGCTTTCATATTCAGCAACCCAAAGCTTATATGGTAGAGTATTTATTGAAATTTGATTTTCTAGGTTATGATAGTAGAACTAATTTCGAATAATACATTTTGAAAGATATGGAGCGAATAGTCCTGTCAGGCAAAAGTGAGCTGGATCAAATTCAACGATCCCATACAGAATTAACATACCAACCAGAGGAGCGTGGGTACAGGACTATACATTTTAAAGTGAAATTGTGATCTACACAGATGTGTCGATAATAATTAAGGAGAGTGGAGCCGGAATCTTCCTGGACTGTCAGCAACTTAACCGTAGCTACAAATTTGAAGTTCGTACCACTGTTTTCGAGTCGTAAAAGCAACTGACGGAAGAATACTTACACTATCGGGCAATGATTTGGCACAGAAGGTCTAGTCTCTGACTATAAAAGTTCAAAACAAATGCGGGATTATAGGAAAGCACTCAAACCCGAACAATCCAACTAAACGAAAAAGAAAAGGGGACCTAAGGACAGATATTTATAGGGAACTGCACTAAATGAACAAGAAGATGGAGATAGAGCTTCACTAACTAGAAAAGACACAATCAAAGTGCCAATGGAAATAAGGGTACTATGCGATACTCCTTTGGAATGAAATACATACAACTGGTAATGACAGGAATGATTGAAGGAATTCTTTGGCTTCACTCTAACGCAATGAGGGGAAGGAAAAAGAAGAACACGGCTTGAAAACGATTGTGGCAATTTAAACGATTCGTAAACTTCCAAATCAACACACAACGAACAGGAATCCAAACAGATTACACCTACCGAGCTTGCCATGAGGACGAAGAAAGTACAGAATCATCCCTTCTAGATTGTCCCATCTTGACCAATAAAAGCCGCACTTGATCGAGGCATTAGAAGGTAACTGAACCGGAGCACTGGGCCACTACAGACCTAGAAAGTCTCCTCGGTTTCTGCAGGACGTCCGAATGGATCATAGTACCATACTCGGGAAGCAAAAAGCCTAGGCTAACCTATACTTTCTACGAATAGGTGGTCCCAGTTAATATAAATTAATTCAAAAACAGCATTGAGCGCATGTCGCTAACATGGCTCTGCTTATTAAGTGCGGGAAATTATCAATAAGTGTTGGTTAAAAAGCACTTGAAAAAATGCAGAAAAGTTTTTTTTGTGTGATTTTTTGTTTTGTTTTTATTTGTTTTTATTTTTTTAATTTCAAATTCGAGCGCCTTTTAAATCAATATATTTTTCCACTTCTTGAATTGGTCCGATTAGTATTACTTACAAATTTTCAAAGTATTCTTCGTTTCAGCTGAGTTTTTTCTCGAGAGCCATGATTTCACAAAGAAAGGATCTCATTTCGCATGCCCACGGCTGGTGTGGCATTCATTCACACAGTTCAGCAGCGAACATTCTCTTGGCTGATGCAATTTCGTTTCGTTGGAACAACATTTCGCCAAATTGGATAATGTTTCCTTCAATGTCTTCTCTAATCAGCCCAATTATTCACTATAGTACTTCCTCAGTGTCTTTCTTCCTTTTTTCAATCAATCACTACAGTACAACCTCAGTATCTTATTTGATTTTTTTTTTCAAAAAAATTTTTTAAGGATTATTCTCTACGAATCCAAAAAACTTGTGACAATGACATTTCCCGTCGATCAGAATGTCCTTATTTTCTTCAGAATAGATTCATCTGGGAAAATCCATCGTTTGGAATTTTGCTTTTTCTCCGTGTTATCAAATGGTGTCCTGGTTTCACCAACATTGACTGCTTAATATAAAAACTTTTGAGATTTTCGCTCAAAGCAACTTCAAGTGCTGTTTCAACATTCTCAGTAATTTCCGCTTGTTCATCGCACCGATAATTTTCTTGAACCGATAATGTAAAACTTTTCATGTAAGGTGATGGCTGCGGTTTCGCACGCTCATCTCTAGCGTGTTAATAGTTTTTCCATTTTTTATCGATTTATCTAGTAATTTCGCATCTAAGTTGGCAGCACTGCGTTCCATTCAATATTAAATCATGATCCATAGACCAGTTGTCTGACATACGCTAGTTGAATCAGTGCACCTCTGTAGTGCGTCACGATTTTGATAATGAATCACGATAATTTTGCGATGCAAGGGAATTGTTGCGTTTGGAATCATTGAAAATGTTGAAAAGAGCTAATTAGTTTACGGCATTTTAAAACGCCCGTAAAATGATTGAATATTTGCAACATTCCGAAAGTCTTTTGCCCTCTGTAATTGTTTTAAAGATCGACGAAAAGCGAATATTATAATTTCGGCTTAAGAGAGGCAGCGCGTGTATTCAAAATCATGAGTCAGTTTGTTCGATTTTGGTAAGATATACTTTGGGCATGACCACTGTCTACGTTAGAATTGTCCCAAAATAGTTTAATTTCCAGTAAAATCATTGACGTAAAGATGTCGCTTTGGACATGCGATTCGCGTCAATTCAGATCTGTAAATCAGTGAATCCCAACTGGAGACACGGATCTTTGTATTTGAAAACGTTTAACTCGTTTTTCATACTCATCAGCTCATCAAAAGACAAGCCGAATCCGAGGAAACCACGCCAAAGCAGATCAAAAGTGAAAGTGGTGCTCATTGGTACTTTTCGATATTCGTTATGTGGTGCATTAGGAGTTCGTCCCGGAAGGATAACCAGTTGATAGAGAATACTATTTGGCTGTACTTGGACGTTCACATTAGGGTTTCCACTAAGAACAACCATCTGTTCCTAAGTAGCTTTCTTCCTTTTCCGAAAAAAAGGGAGAACCTCAAAGAGTTGACATTTTAGAAGAATAAATGAAATTAAAATGTAGTCAAGTTCCAGAAGTGTTTTGTGAATTCGAAAATATGCTGGCTAAAGTATAATGTCTGATGGGCACTGATGAGAACGGTGAGAACACTAATTGAAATAAATAAAATTCGTGACAGGAAACACAAATCTTCGTTAATTTTGGAGCACACTTTGTATATCCTGACTTTTGAAAGAAATTGTAATTATAAACAGCTTGAACATGTTTCTTGTATTCTGCAAAACCAACACAGTACGTAGGATTATCTAGATTTCATTGACGAAAGCTTACCATAGTCAATATACGATAACAGTGCATTTTTATCACTCAAGTAAAATCTCCTCACATGATTAAATTAATTAAGAATTTTCTTCCACAGGTGATATGATCAAATGCTGTTTTTGAGAGTGTTGAGTACATACTCCAACTCATTATTAGGATTTTTCCTCTTTATCAACTACTTAGTTATTTTTAACCAATTTTTATCCAAGAATTTTCTCATATTCGCCAGTTCTTGGTTGAAAATTATCCATTAAGATAAATTGAGTCATAAGCTCTGTTCAGCTAGTTCCACTTTCTATCAGTTTCTGTAAGGCATCAAAGGTATCAAATACTACTTAAGCAGATACCAATCGTTAAACTACTCGGTTCAATCATTTGTTCGAACGTTTTGCTCTAGAAGAAAATCTATTAATTTATTGAAATATTTTGATTCCGTTTGTTCAGCGCTTGTCCTTGAATATTACTTTTTGTTGAAATTATTTCTTTGATAGTGTGTCTAGCCTTATGCGCCATGCAGGAACTGTTGAAGAATATACGAATTTATTTCAATCGTAATTCATCTCTTGCCAATGGTAGCCTATTTTCTTGTTAGCTCAACTGCTCAACTCGCTTTTATTCACCTAGAACTCATCACAACGCTATATTTTTAAATTTTTATTAAAGATTTATTCATAATAAAAAAATAAGTTGATCTGTTTCTATGAAAGAACGCAGCCGCAGATGTTTTCTTTCGTTTACTTATTTTTGTTAGCACAGTGACTAAGGATGTACATAAAGTGTAGGCATGTGAAATCGGAAATTATAGAAAATTTCCCTAAAGCCTAACAATAACTGCTGGGACGGACTCATACCCTAATATCTTTTTCAATGTGACGACAATTTTCGTTTCTGTAAGAGAGGAACATTAACCACATTTCGCAACAGATTCCTTTATTTGCCACTAAATAGCGTCAACTTTTCTATGCATTACTTGGTTTTATTTTCATATCCATAAGTTATCAGCTCATTAATCCTTTTAACTTGCAAGCAAACATAGAGATTTTGTAAAACAGTTTGCCAACGAGCTTAGCGCGTATTATCACCTTGTTAAGGTAATTTCATTGATTCACCGCAAATGAGTTACCAAAGTTATGAATATGTAAAACATGAACACATGAGATATTCGCCAAGCTTTTACATAATCACGCGTAAATATACATTCAATGTACATATGCATCTTTGCATAATGCATATAACAGAATGTATGTATGTGCTCAGATTCCTTATCCACATACTGATATGATTAGTTTCAGTTCTCGTTTCTATACGCTTCCAATGAATAATGGTGTGGAGAACGAGCTGTTCGGTTTGGATAGTGAATGCGAATATTCTATCGTAGAATTAGTTGGATTTCGACTGTGGAAATGAATTTATCAGGGAAAAATATCGGCGGAACTTGCAAAATCGGACATTTTTCGATTTAGTTTTGTACGCGATCTCGATAGATATTCCACACATATGGATGTGCGCTCCATAAACGCTTGGTTAGCAGTTAGAACCTATTCCGATCCTTGAAGTTGTAGAATTTCAGTTCCGTGTAGTGCAGATGTAGTTCAGTGTTGAAATAAATTCAGGAATCGGATGTGTTCGTTATAAAAATAAGCCAAGTGATAATTTCCCCCCAATATTAAATTTACACTCACGAAGATATTAATGTGTCTTCATATTCAAGAAGATAAGATAACTTTTCGACAAATTTGGATTTTGGTTTGTTTTCAAATTGGCAATGTGTGGTATTAGCAAAACATGCCGGAACAATGTGTTGTTCAGTGATTTGAAAATCCAGAGTTATTTGGAGTTTATCATTCTATGAGCATAAAATCCTAAAACCGAGAAGTGTTTTTAAATAACCTGAAGAATCTGGTTTGGATTAATCGAAAACTTAGTGGACAGTATCAACGAGATAGAATGATATCATAAGGTGAGACACACATGAGTGTATCAAATGATTAGTTCCAATAAAATTAATATACATGAAAAATATGTTGGAATGCCATTGTTTTTGCAATATCGTTCAAAAAATCCTTAAGACACCCAAATCAATAAGAGGCCCAGGAGATGGCACTTGTAGCAAATGATTTTTTTCGAGTATTGACCATTTCTAACCAGACCATTAAAGTCTTTGCTTTATCTATGACATAATCTAATTGATATCAATGATTGAATCAAAACACGTTTGTGCTCTTAGAAAAATAAAAAAAGAATGAGTTTGAAGTTACGCTGAAATATTAAAATTCTTAAAAGTAACCAGCGAAGGATATTGAAATCCTTCGAGTTAATTGAAGTGTTTGCACATCTGCTGCTTTATTCGCCACTTTTTATGGCGAATTTGTTTTATTATGCGTCTGTAAAAAAGTGTGAAAAGTATTTTAAAATGCGCCTGCGAATCAAAATAAGGATAATCTCACCAACGTTATAGCGGATATAATCAAGAGATCAAACGTAACGCGCTGCCAAACGGCCATAACACAAGAACATCATTAAGATGTTGTTGTTGTTGTGTTGTCAAGATGAATTTGAGAATTTACTCTCACTGGAGCTATAATGCGGTCAAATGAAAGGTCTCCACAGCCTTAGGCCGTCACCAGCTACTCCGAGGGAAGGTTTATCGTAGGGTTATAAGCACACCCCATGAATAAATACTGAAAATAAATGCTTTTTGGTGAGCCTGTTCTCTAAGCAGGAGCATCATCTGAGTTGACGAAGCCGTTAAATTTGATTGACAAGGCAATAGCCAACATAGTTTTCGGATCCACATTATATCATCTATATTGACAACTTCTAAAAAATAATGGGAGACATGGGAGTAAAAATTATCTTCTATTATCATTAAATAACAAATTGTGCACAAGATATTGTAATTAAATGCCTTGAGCATAATTAATTACTTTTAAGCCCAAATTAAGGAAGTCAAGTTGGCATGATAACCATATCCATTGTATTGGCTTGTTCGATAATTCATTTCGTTTTTGTTCCATGTTTTTCAAAGGAAATTTATTTATAATTTGTGATTGATTCCATCTTCGAAAAATATATTTAATATATTTAACAAATGAAAAGAAAGTTGTAACATACCCTCATTGTATGTCACAGCCTTCCAAAAAGTTGTTTCTTGGTCTAGAGTGGTTAATGTTGATCCGTCCTTCATTTTTCTTCGTTTCCCGATTTCTTCCGCTATCCTCGTTATTGTTGATGGGTTGAAACCATTCAATTTAGCGGTCTGTAGAAAATACTCCATTTTCTTCTTTTTTGTCAACGCACTTAATGGCAAGTCTAGCATGCGGTTAATCATTTCCCGGTATGGTGATACCTTAATTAGTTGCGTGTGTTTCGAGGTATCAAGAATTGTTCTCTGCGTGTGGGCTAGTTTCCTATAAACTTCGAAGCTTAGGCAGCCATTCGTTCTTGATACTAGCATGTCCAGTAATGCTAGCTCACCGTTCTTTTGCTCCTGAATTGTGTAAGTGATGTTCTTGCGTGCTCTGTTGAGGTCCGTAAGGACTCTTGAAGACGCTTCTTTTTTTGACGTACGCAAAGATGTCATCTACATATCTTTTCCATACCCTTTGAAGTTTATCCTTATCTCTGAGCTCCCTCTCCAGCCTGGTCATAAACATATCGCTGAGGAATGTTGAGAGCGGGTTTCCCATCACAACTCCTCCGCTGGTTTTGTAAAAGCTACCTTCAAACATAAAGTAGATCTCCGTTATACACAGTTTGCAAAGTTGGATGTTGCCTGATCGTTTCACACTACGTTATCGTAAGGAATCCATTTTTCATTACCAGTTCGGAAACTTTTAAGAAATGGGTCGTTTTGGTTTCGATTCAACAAATAGTCACATATGTTAATGCGCATCCAGTTTAACGCTGGGTAGCTTGGGTCCGCCGGGCCTTGCTTCGTGGGTCTCGAGGACGCGTTTCGGCTGCATACAGCCATCTTCAGCTCGTTCTGATCCGTTCTGAAAACGAGCTGAAGATGGCTGTATGCAGCCGAAACGCGTCCTCGAGGCCTACGAAGCAAGGCCCAGCGGACCCAAGCTACCCAGAGTTAATTTTGGCCTATGGCAACATCAAAACGAACTTCGCATCTAGTTTGTTTACGTAGCCAACCTGTTGGAAGTGCAAGTAAGTTAGTCGACATTTTATGCTATCTCTCAAGTTGTCATAAGCCGGTTAGCTTCGATTAACGCTTTTATTTTGTCGTCATCAATTTTGGTTGAACGACCAGTATGTAGTGCATCCTGCACATTGAAATTTCCAGAACGAAAGTGAGCGAACCAACGCTGACACTGGCACTCAGTAAGACAGTCCTCATCATAATCTTCACAATATTTCTTTGGGTTTGCACCGCTTTTTTGCCCTTTCGGAAATTAAACAATAAAATAAGTCGAGAATACTCTCTTTGATTGTCCATTTTCAAGTTTATTTTCACTAACTTGTTGTTCACAATTGAAGCTCAGTTTTTGCCAAAAGATAGTCTAAAGTCTAATCTTTAAAATAGTATATAATAACATAAGCTGCGCAATTGCCACTCCATGAAATATGCAGTTCATATTAGCTATAAGAAAAAAAAACGACACGAATTATCGAACAACCCAATATTTACCCTTGTTGTGCCCTTTATCTCTAAACTTCACTAAATAGCTTGGCAGATAAGAGTTCACTGAGAACTAGCTAGCTATGTCTAGAACGGAAGACAAATTCTAATTTTTCGATGGCTTCATTAAATTTTCCAACTCTGAATAAATCAACGCTATACTAACCTGAAAATTTATATAAGCAGTGAATAAATGAAGGTTATAATTTTATAAAATTGACTCTCACATATTCTTATCACTTACTCTCACTTATTGAACATTAAAATTCTTTTCAACAATTTAAAAGTTAATTTCAATTTTTCAATCAATATTGAAAACGAGATTCGCACATACAATATTAAATTTCCGCATACAAAATTACAACCTGTTATCCTAATCTCAAATAAATTGACGTATGTGAAATTCGTCTCATAGCAAGAATCAATCCAATATACTCTTACATACTATTATGTTTCCTTTTATCACAAAGAACTCTCTATCAAAGAAACATACATAATAAACCAGGGAATTAGAACAATGCATTGATTTTCGCTACTTACCTATGATTCTTGATCTCCCGGTCATCGCTCACTCTGAGTCTTATAGTTTAATAGTGATAATCCACAAATTCTTCAGCTTCAAAATACTTTTCTCTTCCTTGGCCTTGGATTCAGTGATTATGACTTTGAAAGTTTTCAATTTACTGCTGTGAGAACCTCTTGCGGCGTACACCAGATCTGCGTCCTGACTATCGGAGAACTTCCGATAACACTTCCGGAAATAACTCAAATTTGAAATTTATACCTTCTATCTTTCAATTACCGAATCTTTACTCATGTCAGAAATAAACTAAGCAAGTATTAGCTATGTTGCAACCACGAAAAACACCCCTTGCACAACACTTATTTCCTCTAGAGAAGTCAATTATTAATTGCTTCCGTGAGAAGCGTTTCCTCTGCATATGAGACTCATGAGAAATCATGTTTTATCAGAGGATCATATCTCCAAACAACAATTAGTGGCAAAAATTATAATAAATGTATCAAGGACAAGCTCTTCAACATGATTCTCAGTCACGCTGGATTCTCTGAAATGTTTGCCCAAATTTCCCAGCAGGTCCTTGGACAAAACACGGGTAAATGTTAGTATACTTGCCAATGACATGGAAACAAGCCTTGCCTTCGTGATAGATTCACGCCCTAATAATTCTGTACACATTTTGTAAGCTTTCTTCTCTCTATTAATAAATATTAAAGAAACGATTAAGATAATAATTATCATGTATGGTTCTCATACATGATAATCCTTGTATCTTGTATGGTTCTCTATAGAAAATCGATCGAGATAAAGTTGTCTATTGAATGCAAAGATATATTCACCTCTCGATTTCCATGAAAACAAAGATACTTACTTACGAAATCTATCTTTTCTTTTTTAAATTTATTATTATGATTGTAATTGTTGTTAAAACGTTTTGTAAATTCATACTCGTTTAGCTTGATTACATTTCAAAAAACTTAAATACTGTATCCTTAATGTTTGTATGCGCGTGTGGTTGTTGGTTGCTTTCAGACATTAGCTTTTATACTTTAGCATTATATTTTGATTGTTGCAATCGAATTTTCGCAGAGGAAATCATATAACACGAAATTTTTGAACATTTGGTGACTCAGTCGGAAAATTCTGAGATCCATTTTGTATCTGTGCGATGAAATAAGCAGGGATGAAATATAACCTGAGCTATTGTGCAAGGTATGCAATGTTTACTAGGGTTCCCAGTCTTGTTTTTAATGGTGCAGTGTTTGATACTTACTTCTCTATCCTTTCGTTTTTTATCTATATATTATTTATCTTCTAAACATCGAGTGCCCGAATAGAGGCACTCTGTTATAATATAAACTGTAATAATATAAACTTAGTAATAATTTAATCTCAGTGTAATGTTCAAGATCAAGGATGATACCTATCTTTAGTCTTGAATTGTAAAGGGTGCAACGCAGTTTGGGATCAAAGTTTCATAAACCATTTATTTTGCCGTTGATTTATACTATATTTCATTTGAATATGCTCATCTTTCATTAAGTTTATGTTCACACTATTGTCTCATTTGTTATATTTCAAAAATTATTAAACACCAATTGTTTAAATTCGATAAGATTTGAATTGAAATTCAAATTAGTTGTTTACCAACGTGTGAATTAACAATTATTTTTAATATCACCAAATTACGTATTTCAATAAATTTAAAATCGTTTTAAATACGATAAAAAAATAGCCGGCACTAAAACGTACAGAGTTCTGTTTCCAAAATAATTTGCAGACTTTTTTGTATGTAGATAAACAACATGTGTAGAACAAAGTACACTTTATTTACAGTTCCTTTAAGTATTGTTTTTTTTTAGCTCTCACAGATGTGTAAACAAAAGGAATATAATTAATGGTCGCTATCAGAATTATTATCTAACGTATTTTTGAATTCTTTAATCTTCTGTTTGAATTGCTCTATTGTATGTTTTTGATCATCATATCAGATTTTCGATATAGTAATTCAAGAATTACAATTATCAGTTTCATTTATTGTTTTCTATAAATAATGAAAAAATAATTGTCTTTTCATTTTGTCTAATAGTGTCATCATTTGACAAATTGATTGCGAAAAGAAATAGCAAAAACGAATTAAAATGACTCACCGAAAATTTTGAGGTTGTTCTACTTTACTCTAAAGCATCCTTGAAAATATTTTGAACAAATAAATTATCAAGGGCAGATTTGATTTTCATCAGATTCAAGTCTTCCGAGTCAGGTCAATTCTAATAGTTTGCTGTTCGTTCTTTCAAAAAGACTTGAATGGAGTAAGACTACAGCTGCAAGGGTACTCCCTCGGGTTTCACTATTGGATCCAGTCCGTTGGTTAACCTTGACAAATAATTCGGCCTAACTCCTATTGTCCCCAGAAGTTCCGCCAATCGACTAGACAGGAGCCGTTGCCAGAATTACTTGGACATAAAATATCTCTCGGAGCTGTTCTGAACGTGAAAATTTACATGTCGAGGATACTAGATGTTAGAAAGAATGGCTCAGGAATTTATGTTAACATTTGCTTTGCATTTACGTTTACAAAAGCACAACCAAAGAATGAAAAATCATAGAAACCTTTTCACAAAGTTAAGGCTCAACTGGTCACTTCGCTTGCAGGCCTCAGGTACCATGCAGTAGCATCTTGAAAATTGCATGATAAGTTCAGACAAAGTGACTAAAAATAAATGCAAAAAGTGACTAAAATTTAAAACCAATAGAGCTAGGTAGGAACAGTGGAAATTTGTCGCTCTCATCCAGGATGGGTACTAAGATGTTACCCATGAAATTATGTTGCGAGCGAGTCGTATTCACTTGAATATATAGCACAAAATATATAGCATAGCACTTTAAAATAAATTTTTAATACAATTTAAATCTTTTTTACAAATATCTTTCATGCAAATAATGTTACTATATTAGTTATTAATTAGTTCTCGTTGTCTCTTGCAGCTGCTAGGCATCGCCACTGCCATTCCTCCATGCACATCACCGTGTAGCTGATAACAGCGACTTCGCACAAACTTTATCAATAAAAAAAATGGTTCTCCCCGTGGGACAGGGTTTGGATAATCAACATGCTAACAGCCGTACTATTATCATCCCGTCAGCGCCACCCTCGGATGGCGATGTATTGCATCACAGTCACTATATTGACTTTATTGTAGTGAATGGCGACGATCGATATGTGATTCGATGCGAACGTAAAGCTGTGCTGGAATCAAGTGTCGAGCTGGCGAAAGTGATAAATGCAGGACCAACAAGTGGACGAAGAAACGACAACCATTTCATTATAAACAACGTTGACAAGCATGATTTCGAATTAGTCATAAGATTTTTAGAAACCAAATTTATAAAGTTTAGAGATCATCATCACATATTACGTATTCTAGAAGTAGCTGATCGTTATAACTGCCCAGATCTAGTCATACATATTGTTAAAGAGCTTGATCTTCAATTATCCAGTTCGACTGTGTTAGATGTATTCCGTTCGCTGTGGTACTACAATTCAATTTCAACCAGCAACATATCTCCGCCGCAAGCATCGTCTGCCAAGGAGAAGAAGAAGGCTAAGAAACTGCAGAACCCTCCACCGTTCACCCCTGAGGAATATTTGGCAGCGTTGCTGAATAATTCGTTGCAGCTCATAGATATGCAGGCCGAACTCATACTGACGAAATCTCAAATGCTCGAGCTCAGGTTTGAGGAGTTGGAAATGATTGCGAAAAGGGAAGCCTTGCAAATGCAGTCCGAACTGGTCCTTTTTAATTGCTTGGCCGATTGGAGTGTTGAGGAATGCAAAAGGAAGAAGCTCGATCCAACGCCCGAAAACCGAAGGAGAGTCCTGGGAGCACTATGTTACACGCCGCGATACCTCACAATGTCCGTAAACGAATTCGAAAAAGCATGCTCTCGAGTGGAGCTGCTCGATAGCGCTGAAATTGCCCTCGTTACAGCCGTCATAAAAGGAAAGAAACTTACAAACATAACAGACGAGCAAAGCAACATGCTGGAACGCTTCCGCACACCTAGACCGGCCTACTCAAGACTTCCAATCCACTTAAGTGACAGGACTAATCCGAAAAATTACAAAAAGAAAATGCGACGTGCAGAACGAGGAAACGACGAAGGTTGTTGCAGTAATTTCGGCCTGAATTGTTTGGCTATATTAGCGTGCATCTTTGACTGAAATAATAATTAGGTTACTGGACGAAAATATTTCTCCTTATTTTTAAGATGAAATTGTTTTCTGCTGTTCATACGACTAAGAAACAGATTAAGCAAGAGGTGTGATGACTTAAAGCAAAAACCGTGGGGTGCAAGTTATATAGAAAACCGAAACGATTTTCAATGACTCATTGTAAGCCTGTTGGTTGTTTCATTTCTATATTAAGATATTTCGTAGGACACAAAAACTAAAGCACCCTACAGTCAATATCGCATTCAAATATCCAGCGATCCTTACAACAAAACCAATACCAGTAAATCCTTCGGTGTCTCCAATGCACAAAATATTTCATATACATACGAACCAGCGCAGGCTTTTTAGGCTGGGAAACTTTCCATAAAGATATTGTTTGAATACTGCTTTGAGCTTAGCTTGAAGCGTGTTTTGTAGCTTTATGAATTGAAAAAAAAAACAACATAAGTATAATATTTGCCTACCATATGCTCATTCTTCGTTATTTATCTTGGGTAGCACTATAAGTGCTATCGTTCCATTAAAAATTTAAATTAATTACCTATAACATTTATTAAGATAAATCGATTTTATAAACGTGTGTTACGCTATTATATATTTAAACTATATGTAACCGTTATTGCCAGGTAAAACGATAAAGTTTATTATTTACCAAATCAAATAATTATTAGCTGTATCCAAGTTTTCGTTTTGTGTTTTTGGTATGCCAATTTAATAGTGAAATTGATAAATAAGTGATGACAATTCAATTGTCCTAGAAAGAAATTATTGAGAAAATGGAAATTATAGTCAAAATAATTATTTGTTGAAAGATTGTAATGCATTTACACTTACCATAAGTTTTTTTTTTTTAATTAATCGAATAGTCAATTTAGAGAACTTTTTGTTGAAACTATATTTAATATAAATCAATTTATAAAATGTACAAAAAATATAGTATTGTGTCATCTTTTTTTATTTACCTGTTTATTATAATGGAAAAAATAAAGTACATTTTTGTGTTATAACAAAGTTGCATTGTCTTGAACTTATATTTTGCTTTTCATAAATGAACGAAATTTTGATTCTTTCGCGAAGTGTGGTTTGATTATTTTCTATTAATTCGAACGTATGTATTGAAATTCATATGAGCTGAAAAGTTCGTGCGTTAACAGAGTGAAACAAAACTTTTTAGTAAATTTAGTTCGATGTTGCTATTTAACTTAATTTTCTTCAACGGCGATACAACAGTTATATTGGTCATTCAGTTTTTGATACAAATTTTAAAGGACGATTTCTCTTTAGTCTTAAAATTGTTCTCAGTTTTGGCGGTTGTCATTTCAGTAGTGCTGAATTTTCAGTGAGCATGCTATTGCGGAGTGCAAACAGGAAAATGTCACCAGGGGTCATATCTGCAGAACATGATGGATGAACAAGCAATTCGTAGACAAATTAATTCCACTTCGCCACCGTTTTTATTGATTTCCTACTATGTCCAATCCAATTTCGCCATCGTTTTTATTAATTTGTCTGAACGAAACAGCAATTTTTCTTCTTCAAACATGGACATATTCTCGTAAGTATTTTCTTCAAGCGCTCCTACAACGTTATGCATTATGACTGTTGCTGCTCTGGAAAATTTTAAGGAAATCCATGAATATCATACAATGCCCTTCCAAAACCATAATCAGGCCATAACTTTAGCAGCCTTCTATTGCATTTTCCTACGCTTAGATTCGCATACAGCCATTAGCTGACTGTCGAATGGATTCTGGATATGTAGCTGGATTCTGTATATGATTATACAGATTATATTATACCAATGGATTCTGGATATGATTATAGATATGTAACCAGGATGTGTTTTTGAGGATGCGAAGGGTATGCCATAATAAATGTAAATAACGGAGTGATAACGAATTCAGTAACTTATTATCATTATAAATAGCAATTTTAAATTTAATTCAAATCGGATTACTAGTCCTTGAACTATCGTTGATCAAAGAACGCAATTTGGAAGTGTTGATAGTGGAAAAAATTGAGTACCGCGTCCATTAAATTCCGTACCAGGTAAAGATCGTCAGTTGAAACTATAATGGAAGAGATGGCGGTCGTTCATCTTGGCATGGTTAAAGTCTGCCCTTTCGATCAAGCACAATTAAGGCTGAATGTACTAATGCGCCGGGTGGGGTGCTGGATGAACACTCACGGATTTAACCTACCGTTAGAGGAAACCGAAGTGGTCATCCTGGTCCAAGCCGGGGACAAATTAGTAGAGTCGAAATTATCAGTTAAGTATCTGGGCTTGCTGACAGACTCTAAACTGAGTTTCCCGGAGTAAATCAAGGCAACGACAAACAAGGCCGCAGCAGGGGTCTCGGTAATTAGTCGACTAATGGCCAATCATGGGGGACCAAGTCCAACAAAAAGGACTGAGGAACAAAGAACTGCACCGAAAACGGCTGGCAGTGGTGCAGAGACGAGGAGCACTGCGGATTGCATCTGCATACCGTACAGTCTCTGAGTCAGCAGTGCTGATAATTGCAGGGGTGATACCCAACGCTCTCCTTGCTAGAGAGCGTAAAAGAGTCTACCTCCGAATGCACGAGGGTAATAAAGAAAAAATTGCTTGCGATGAAAGACGATGCACTTTCGACAAATGGCAACAATCATGGGAACGTGAATTAAAAGGAAGATGAACCGCGTGGCTTATCAACGACTTGAGATCGTGGCTCAGTCGAACGCATGGTGAGACTAACTTCTACCTGACCCAGCTACTGAGCTGACACACTTTGTGTCTTACCTGCACAAGATAGGTAAGTCACGGTCTCCAGATTGCAAATTCTGCATTGGTGTGAAGAATGACACCTGTCATACGTTTTTTCGTGCAGAAGATGGGACAAACTGTGCGTTGGTCTTGCCGAAAAAGTGAGAGAGCTCCATCCAGATAGCCTAATCGAAGAGATGCTGAAAGCATTTGACAAATGGAATCAAGTGGCACAATACGCTCGGGCAATCTTAGTAATGAAAAAAGACATACTTGATCGGCTGGAGGCGTCGAGGGTGGAGGGTTTCCCTATCTAGCAATTCTCCTCCTCTTTCCCATCCAACTGGAGAAGGAATCCCTGTAACCCGAAGGCGCCAAACGGCGTAAAATTGTGAGGCCTAGCCCGAGGTAATGTGTCTAACGGTTCCAGGCTAGACGCTCCGGTTGACAGGGGAGGTATTTAGTCGTTAGTCCAGTAGGTCTACTGGGAGCCCAACACTCAGGACGTAAATAGCTTTTAACTCCCTACCCAAAAAAAAGTCTGCCCTTGATGGGTACCAAGAATGCTCACACCACTTCAGAAACAACAACGTATAGTGTTTTTCCCGTGCGTTTTCGGACCTCTATAGTCAAGACAGGGATTTACTATTGAATCGAACTTTTACTTGAGACGAAATCAGAGTCTATCACCATGAGCCTAAAAAGGACTCTATGCAGTTGCACAAAAAAGGAACATCACCACCGTCGGCTGGTAGAATCGACAGTGTTTTGGGCCTCAGAAGATATCCTATTGATCGATTACAACCGAAGAAAGACAACCACTTTGTCCTCCTCCTAGACGACAATGCGCCCGTTCACAAGTGCTGTGTAGGATTGGTACTTCTGCACAAGTTGGGTTTAAATATATTGAATCACAGTTTATGTTCCCATTATTATTGTTCCCAAAGCTTTAAAAAAAACTCCGTAGAAAGCAATGTTCAAGCGATGAAGAAGTGAAGGTTTCAGCTTATTTTTCGGATAAAGACAAACATTTCAAAAAAAAAATCCCACAAAATGTACATTTGTCCATTGTTATCACTATCCTAGTTATATTTTGGTGAGCGCCAATCTTCTTTATTTTAATTTGTGGTACTTCAATCCATAGTGAAGCAAATTTGAAATGCTCAATTTTTTCATCACTCGTCACTTTACATAGTACAAACCATGCATGCCGAATGGCTCGGTGAACTGGTTCGTTCAAGATCCAATTTCAGTTCAAAAACTAATAAGAATTCATTTAATGGTTTAATTATTACAACGACAACCAGTTCGTATTGTAGAAAAAGTATGCTATTAATTGTAAGAATTACAAAAGGTTTGACGAATTATACGCCTCGACCAAATATAAACCTACAATAATTATAAAGTATTTAGTTTTCCCTTGAACAAAAATGAGTGTAAATTTAGCATTAGACTGAGTGGAAAGTTTCAAATTCTAATCCCCCGCGATAAAGCTATCAGTAATGAGTGAAGCTGAAGAACTGGCAACAAATTTCGATACTGTTTAATGCTGCGAAAAAGAAGAAGAATAAACTCAATATTGATTTTGACACTGACATATCTTTGACAAGTTGTTGTTATTAGGATCGTGTTCAGTGAGTGGAGCAGCACATGTTTCATGCTTGACGTAAATTAGGAGCATATCGGAAATACATGAACTTCATATAGAATCCGGTTGAAGGATCCTCTGATCATAGTCTACAGCGGCGTATAAATCAAAAATAAGAAATAAATGAAAGTGAGTGTCGTCGTTAATGCGAAATTATTTGAGATTGTTTGATTTTTAATTTTTCCTTTCACTTAGACTAGAGTGAAACGCAAAAAATTGCCGTTAATTCTGAAATTTGCAATGAGTTTATACTATGTTCATAACAATCAAATTAGGGTTTACGTGTATTTTATAGCTATTCACCCCTATATACTGTGAGATATCTCGTTAAGAACTGATTGCCTGGACTTGACTAATGACCTGTTCATTTGACTTTATTTCAGCACGCGGACGGTTGAAAAACCAACAGGAAATTCGGCAAAGCTATCCGGAATGAAAGCATTGACTACAAAACAAGAAGCACGATTGCAGAAAAAGAAGAAAAAAATGGTTGCATTGGCAGAAATTATAAAATTGAACGACACGGATCGCAACAACAAAAAGGTTCGTTCAAGCTCGGAAAGTAGTGGATGCAGCAGTTCGAGCAAGGAAAGTACAAATGTGAAGAATCGAACACATGCCAGTAGGCTTTGCGTGAAAGAGCCGAAAACCAAACGATCGAAGAGCGAATCGGTAGGGGATATACGCAACAGCGACGACGAAATTCCAAAGAAAAGAATAAAAATATTGGCTAATGATATAGATGAGCGACCTCTTGCCAAAGCGCACGAAAAAAGCCCACAACCTGCAACGATTGCCATTCAAATCGAACAGAAAAACAAAGAACTCACCGGAGATCAATACGTTCAACTAAAACGGGAATTGAACGAGCGGAAGAGGAAATTACGAAATGTACCGAGACTTCGGCTAAAGGAACAGGGCGAGTTGGCTTCTCTTTCACTAGACGTCGACAGCAGAACACCCATCTTCCTCACCGACATACAGCACTTGCTGATGGTAGCGCTTCTCGGGAACCGGTCGCCCTGCACACCATGGCGATGGTGCCACCTGGAGAAAGGAAGTAGACTCTCTCACACACTGGTCCTCGTTGTGGAGGGGCTGTCTCTATTCCATTTCCTTTCATATGAGTCGCAGTTCACAGAAGCCAATCGCATATTCGAGGACAAGCTAGAAGTTATAATGCCAACACACAGAGACGGAATGATCATTGAAGAAATTGCCAAGGTACCTTTGACAAATTCCGAGAAGGATGAACTTATTAAGAAATACGGGAGCTTGGAAGCGGCCATTGAAAGCAACAAGGATCCAACGCTTCTCGTGAGAACAGTGTTCCCCATGGAAGTTCAACCTGAGGAGCCGCCGCAGCCGCTGCAGGAAGGTGACACGTTTTCTCGTACGAAGCTCCTACTCTCAGCACTTCAAATGGTGGAGGAAGGGTATCCGCTGCCTCTGCGTGGCAAACTTGCCAACCGATATTCGATGTATAAATTCACTAAAGACGAGTATAAAGCGGTAACGTCCACTAGTCCAATGTTCGGGCTCGACTGTGAAATGTGTAAGACGGCGAAAGGTTTAAGTGAACTTACGCGGATTTCCGTTGTAAATGAGGATTTAAAGGCAATTTACGAGACTCTTGTCCGACCTCCCGATAAAATAATTGACTATTTGACACGGTACTCGGGAATTACGGCGGAAATGATGAAAGGTGTGACCAAGACATTGATTAATGTTCAGGAAGACATCCGACAACTGCTACCAGCGGACGCAATATTGGTAGGGCAATCTCTCAATGCGGACTTGCACGCGATGAGGATGATGCATCCTTATGTGATCGACACTAGCGTTATTTTTAACATAACTGGCGAACGGAAACGCAAGTCAAAGCTGTCCACGTTGTCGAGGGACTTCCTTGGCGAGCTGATTCAGATTGACGTAAACGGACACGACCCCTTCGAAGACAGTCTTGCGAGTATGAAACTCACCAAATTGAAACTATCCAAGGGTCTAGATTTCGGCGATGCTGTTCTAGGAGGTAGGAAGAAAGCTAATGAAGTTTATAACGAAACACAACAGATGAAAGCACAAGCTGCGATTGGAGCCGATACGAAGGAGGTTATTTCACATAATTTATTTGCACATATTGCCAAGGGCGAGAAGCGTACCGCCGTCATAGCTTCTGACGAAGTCGATGTTGATTTCCAAAAGCTTTTCGACAACAGGGCAAATGTTTACGTTGCGGATGATCCTGTGAACAATGAGAACAATCGAGAAGAACTAGAAACGGGCATGCGATCGCATTTAACAATTGATTGCTACCGCACCAAAGACAACAAAGCTACTATTCGCAAAACCAGAGAAATCAGCTCCAATTATGCGCTGACAATAACGAATATGAACGTGGCGCCGCAACGCTTGGAAGTGTCGCGGGTTGAAAAAACAATAGCGAACGTGGACAAGTGGATTGGTCGTCTTTGGGAGACAGTAGCAACAAATGGCATGTTTATAGTTCTCCTGGGTGGTGCGCCCGGTGCGTCAAGTGGTGTTGCTATGGTAAAAATCAAGAAAAGTGCTGCAGAAGCTGCTACAGACACTCCAATCGCTGTATAATGAATATATAGTATTTTTATGCAAATATACAAATATATTTTATAAAAGATTAAATAATAACAGCAATGGCGTGCCACCAGCTCGTTGTTTAAAATTTGCAACTTGTATTGTCGATATTTTACTGAAATAAAATTCATTATGGTTGGCAATAAACTCGAACTTGTACAGTAGAAAATAACATCGTTTTGTATTCAAAAGAATGTTTCCAAGCAAACTCGTAATATTAGGACGGTAGAGGTTACTTTGCTCGACTGAAGCTTAAGTTGACTGCCCTTAAACACAATCTTGAACATTGTTTTGACCAATTCCAATTGATCACTGTCGAAATCTTAATGTAGATGAAACAAAAGAGACGAAGAACGACGGAAAATCATACGAAAATCTGTCGAAGAAACTGGCGCATATCGAACAACCAAATATGATTATCTTGAATTCCAATTTATTTCGTGACATCCCTAAGCATGGGACATAAGGACCGCTAAGGTTATATTTGGACGATTTGAAGCTGTTTCAGTGCGTTGTCATGTGTTATGTTTGTGTTTGTCAACAGTACTCCTTTTAAGGTACTTGTAAATGTTTGTGTTCCCCGCATTCATTGGTGTTCTAAAGTTCTTCCTTATCGCTCTATTATGACATGAGCACTTTTGATGAAGGACGTGAGCACTTTTTACGTTAACCCTTGTCATTTGGTAGAACGATCGTAGTCTAACGTTGGTAGCATGTTCTGTCAGTAAATGAATAATTAAATTTTATTAATACTTTTTAAGGGGCTTAAAATGAAAAGATAAACCAATTCACAACTGTGCCCATTTTTATTGTAAATATCTTCAATCAATAATGTCAATAAAGTCCTTAGTATTTGGCTGTTCATTTTCATGTTATTGTACAGTAAACAGCTTAGTGTTGATGTACAGTCAATTGTGTCATTGGTTGACGTCCGTTCTCGTGATGAAAATTGCTTGTATATTTTCTGAATTAATTTGAGTCCAAGTCCAACAGCGCACTGAGTGAACATTCCAGCTGATGAGAAGCAGACAGATATTCTTTTGGTACCGGGCAATTTTTTTACGTTCGGGAGCAGTGAACGAACACCTGCAGTGAATGAGCTATATTAAGTAGGTACTCCAGCTTTAATGAGTCGCAGGACTAAGATATTGCCGTCGATTTTTATACGGAAATTTTTCTCCTCCAGGAAGGAGCCAGTTAACTGAGGGAGCGAAAGTGGCAATTGAAACTCATACATTATAAATATTAACCTCGGATGCCAGAATTCCTCCGAGGCTTTCGTCACAAGTCAAAATACTCGTTCACTTCCTTGGATTGCTAGATGGAGTTTCATCGAGCCCATTTGTTTAAAATCTAGTTAGTTGAAAATGTCGTTTTGAAGTTCTATAATCCAGTTTTGATTGCATTGATAGTGAAGTTCAAAATGGACGGTGGAAAAGAATATTGTCAAGAAAGGATTGATCAAAGCTTACTCAGTTTATTTGCAGACCACTGTCTGAAATAAGAAATTGTTACTCATCTCGATTAATTTTGCTTGACGGCAACAGTTTGAATCAAATTCGCAAACAAGCAAATTCATCGATCGAAATTCCTCCATTTTTCTTCTGAAGAATTGTTGCTATATTTTGTTTTCGTGAAAGTTAGTCACATAGTTCATGTGTTACACGTGGCTTGGAAGTTCTTTTAAAACGAGTGAAGCCAGGAGGATGCAAACATTGTGCAAGCATAGCTGAGTGGTAGACAAAAACAAAACGGACAAACTTTCAAGAGAGAAAACTTGATTTTATAAAACAAATTTAGCTTGCGATACTTGTGAAGATTGCTGTGAACTTTTTTTATCAAAACTAGATCAGATTTTACGCTACGCATTTCATTAAGACATTTAAATTCAAGAACAAAGTATGCCAACTGCTGTTACAACTTACAACTAAATGTAATTCTTTACAAAAAATGTTTGAGCCTGTAGACAGTCACTCGTCGAACAAGTGATCCAGCTTGACACTTTGACTCTTTCCTATATCGGTTGACTGAATTTTGGGTGGTTTCTTAGCTTTAACCGGCTTTTGTCCGATAACATACTCGGGCATGACAACTTTTGATCCTCTCATTTCTGGCTTGTCTGACTCTGGCCCAGTATCAATGCTTGTCCTTTGCTTTGATCGCACACCAACAGGTTTATTGAATACAATCTTCCCGTCATCTTCAACATTCTCGTCTGCATTGTTGCTTGCTTCTTTTTGCTCCGCAATTTCCCTCAGAAATGTGAATGCAGCGTCCGAATTTGTCCTATCCGAAATGTCAGCATCCTCTAAAGAATATTTTGTCCATTTGTGAGGATTGATCTAATGGGTTCGATGAAAAAGTTTAGATCCTTTTCCATACCAAAGGCAATTTGCCATACCTGATAATCTGGTTGTCGTCGAGGTTTGAGGCATTTTGTTATCGGTTGATCTGGTTTGACAAAAATGCTTTCCTTTCCCTGATGTCGAATTATTTTACAATTTGGCCTGTTGTCATGTCCATCGATGTCTTTCTCGTGCACCCTTTTATTGCTTTGATCGAGATTCGTTCCTTTTAGCGAATCTTCAGCTTGACTAAGGCAATCGAAAAGCGCCCTCTTTCTCACTTCAAATGATTCCATTATTCGGATAGTGCGCTCCAAACAAATGAAAACAGCAAATTTCGGTCGAATACAAACAATCGAGCAACTGTCAAATGTTTATCGCTGGTGCTTTAAGGTTTGTTTTCTGTGTTGAACCGATTCGAACTATTCATAGGTCGTTAGCGAATTTGATACCTTATCTCTGATGCTAAACGTACATAATCCTACTCAGACCGACTAAAACACAATCATGAAAACCATTTGAATGCCAACATACGTCCTTATGTTATAAAATGAATTCGCAAGCTCATTGAAATTTTTAATAAGATAATAATTTGGTAGAGAAATGAATTTTTATTAATGTTTGTTTAAATTTGACTACTGAAAAATTCCTCCTATACGATGCTTCAGGATAGAATAAAATGTTGGTGCTGTATTTTTTAAAGTATACCAAACGCTTATAATTAGGTTTTCCGCTTCAGATGAAGTATGCTCAGGACATTAACAACATAGTTAATAACCTGAACACATCCATCAAATGTGAAGATTGGCAAAAGGAAGATCAGCTTCAGATTGAACTTTCCCATGTTTATTCGGCTTCATAGAGGTTTGAGATATGTAGAGAGGTCCTTTGTTGAAATTGCTGTCCACATTAACTCTAAATTTACTCATGTTGGCACAAATTCACCACACATAAACAATGAACGGGAGAAAATCTCCAGATCTGAGCTATGGTTACAAATATGACAATATTTGCTTGCTGCAATATAAGCAAGTTTTGTTTTTATCACCATAGAGTATTCAAATAACTCCTATAAACTATAGTTCTATAGATGAAAGTAACGAATGAGCAGTATATTTTTGTAAATTTATTGAGTAACTACTATTGTCACTGAGGATGGAAAATAATAGCTAGTTGTTATTTCAGGAGATCATTGTTAATGTAATTGAATATACTAATTATAATGATGGTTCTTTAAATATACTGGTGAATATTAAGAGATTTTTGTTGTGTTTTTGAACTCAATTAGACTCCTATACATTCCCACTGGCACACCTTCCTGTAAAGTTCACTAGCCAAGCTTTCGAACAGTCCTTTGACAAAGACAGATGCTATGTACAATTTGAATAGCAACATGCAATGGTATTCAATGTGGAATCGTGTATAGCCAAACATTTTCGAAGAGCGCAAACTTTTTGGAAAGAATTCTTGTTGAATATGCATTGGGTCCAGTAGTAATCTTGCTGAGATTTCATTCTATACAGTCACTTATTATATTTACAAGAGACTTATTGCAGGTGATTTGAAGGATTGAGAGGCTCTTTGGGAAGTTGGTATCGATATTGGGGCTGTTTTTTTTTGTTTATCTAAAGTTTAATTTTTTTCCGTAAAATAAGTCTTCATTGATAAGCGAATAAAATCTTAAATGAAAAAAAAAACAACAAAAAGAAAACGAAATAAATAAATCAACGTTTTTACTGATGCTGAACGTTGTTACTGATCATGATAGGAAAGATCAAATTATTTAATTTAATTAGTTGGTCCAAAAAATAATAATTTTTGGCAGGAATAGGTCGTGCGGCCTTAAAAGTAAAAAAGGGGGAGGCAATTTGCATCGCTGCTTAGTACCACAAGTCCGAAGAAACCATAAAAGTTATTGATGTTTTCCACGCCAATCCATAAAATTTTGGAAGAGTTCTATTCGGCTTAGTTTTCAGCCAGAAAAGCTGTTTAGAGAAGAGAACAACTGGTTTTCAATCAGGATTTTATCTGCCAAGAAAATTTTGGGTGAATTACAGAAAATTCAATAGAGAGTTCCACGAACCAAGAACTGAAATGACTTCATGTCGGAATAAACTAACACCTTCCGTGCTGCGAGCGAGCGCAACAAAAAGAAAGAGAATTATGGGGAATCTAGTGGGAGTCGATCAAATTGTCGAAAATATTCGGGTATGGTTGCTTACAAAGAGTTTCTTTCAGAGTTTCCTAATACAGAAGGGGTTTTTGGATGCAATTTAGGTATTTTGTCAAAGGTAAAGTCATATATACATGCTTGAGCTTGTAGGCTTATCGAAAAGTGCACATAATCCGAGCTATCAAAACACGCACTGCGCGTGCATCACCTTTTCTTGGTTGTTTTACCAAACTTTCAAAAGACATGCAAAGCGTATATTGGTCCTCACCCCAAATCCAACCAAAGGCCAACGGTCGCTTTAGGGGAGTGAGATTCTAGTGCTCTATGCTGTCAATGGTTCTACTCGGCTCGATTAGCAGCCACCTTATACGCTTTGAAAGAAGAAGAAGAAAAGTTTGTCTGGAGCATCGTGCCGCAAGTTTTAATTTCATCAATTTTGAATGTTTGCATCTCAGCCTCCGTCACCAGGGAGCAATATAGGACATCTTGTTACTGATTAAGTGAGTGCAATTAAAGTAACAAATGGTAATGTGTCGCGTCATCTCTTGGCTACGATAATTCATTGCCGGCATTTCTCAGTGTTCAGCGACTAATATGTGTATAATATTTTATGCATAGTAGGGTTATGGATAATAGTGGACTATCATTACTAGGTGCATATCGTCAATAGACCATTCGAAAAGATTGATATAACCTAATAAAGTAAAAGGAGTCCATGATCAGTCCCGCACCCCCCTGACAAAATTTGTCTGTCAAATAAACTGTCAGACACTGAACTGTAGATAAATCAGATCAACTGACAAGCATTTTGTCATGCTGCAGGTTCCACGCGAGGTAGTTCTTGTTAAATCTTTCTGTCGGAGTTAGTAAATCCATGCAGCGGTTGTTTGCTGTGCTCTCGTTCCGTCGGTCGTTAATTATATATATCTAGTTTTCAATGCAGCCACAGGAGGTTGTTCTGGCATTTCTCTCGCTTGTGACATCGATTGCCATCGTTCTTTTATCCGTTTTCATAGGTAAATAAAGTTCTAATTCATTTCGACTCAAAACGTGTGTGCGTATTGCATGTAATTTTCTGTTGTTACAAGTGTAAACATTTCATGATTGTCGCTTAACTCAATACTCGATGAGATAATTTGTAGGTTTGACAAACTTGGTCTGATGACAACAAAGCATTTTCTTAGAAATTCTTAATATTGAACTTTGAATGCGATAATTTCATAGAGCGAATGCGTTTTAAACAAAATTTCAAAGTAATCTAAATTAACTGATTGTCGCAAACCCGAAGCTTTTGTTCAATATTTTCTGTTTCCATGGTTTGATATGCATAGTTTTACATAATCGCTTCGAATTATCAGCGATTTGTAAATCAATAGAACATGTGGGTGCACCACTCAGTGCAAGATACTTTACCCCACGAAATGTCGCGATAACAAATCAGTGAAAGGTATTCCGACTTGTTAGTTATGGTCAAAGATTGTCGATGAAATTTGAATGGGTTAGCAGCGAAATATAGGTCTTCGTTTTGGGATAGAGGAGATGAATAAATCAAGCATGGAACAGAGTTCAATCCTGGTTGTATCGCTTATAACATTTTTGTTTTTAATTTTCCAGGCTGGTACCTGATTTGGAAAATATTCTTGTCGAAATTCAAATTGGTCCGTGAACTGCTGGGCCAAGCAAACGGCGACGTTGTAAATAATACGGAACAGATCGACAGACAGCGCGCGAAGCGAACTAGGCGAGACTAGCGAAAGAATCCATAGCCATCGAGTTGTTTCAAATAAAACTTGAAACATGAATATACGTTGCGCGAAACCCGAAGATCTAATGAATATGCAACATTGCAACTTGCTCTGTTTGCCTGAAAACTATCAAATGAAATACTACTTCTATCATGGTCTCACTTGGCCTCAACTTAGTTACGTAGCGGAAGATGACAAGGGGAATATTGTTGGGTATGTTCTCGCCAAAATGGAAGAACCTGAAGCGGGCGAGGATAGCAAGCATGGGCACATCACATCCTTAGCCGTGAAACGATCATATCGACGCCTTGGCCTTGCACAAAAACTTATGAATCAAGCATCAATCGCGATGGTTGAATGTTTTAATGCTGAATACGTTTCGTTGCACGTCCGCAAAAGCAACAGAGCCGCTTTGAATTTATACACAAATTACTTAGGATTTAAAGTTCTCGAGATTGAACCGAAGTACTATGCAGATGGCGAAGATGCCTATTCAATGCGTCGAGATTTAAGTGAAATTGGGAAAGAATTACACGAAGAAAACGACTCGGAGCCGATTATCACCAACAAAAAATCAAGTGATCATAGCACACACGACGGACATTGTTGCTGAAACTGTTAATATATATATATGACATAGTGAAAGGAAAAAAGCGACTATAATGTGTTTTAACCGCCAAAAATCTTGAGGGATTTCTGAAGAAGACTTGTATCCGCATTTCTGATACAAATGATTAGAGAAATTATAAAATTAATTCGAATTTAATTATATTCGATCCTATGAACTGGTCATAAACGTAAAATTATATTGTTAGTGTTAATTGAACTCTCCTAAATATAGAACTAAACATAAAAGGTGAAAATAAATGCTTTTATATTCACAATATATTATATCAAGTCTTTTTAATTTGTTAGGAACAGTATCAACTTAGAAATTTGGGTAAATTTTAGGAAATTGCAGCATATACTCAGCATGGGTTAAATGTTGAACTTTGACCTTGTCATTGGCGATGTTTTAGTAATAATCCCAGCACTGCCACTAAAGCAGCAATTTTTAAGTTGGAATGGAATACGGATTGTCTGAAAGGTGACGCACGGTTGACAAGTTCGCAAAATACTTGGTGAAGGAGATGAAATTAAACGCAGATCTCTTACTACCGACGCACATTCACCAGTGGCGTGAACTGCTTGTGATACGTGTAGGGTCACGTCATTGAAAATTTGAAGCTGTCATGTCACTTGTTATCGAGGCTGTGCAAAAAGCTGTAATGGACCCCAAAAATGAAGTTGTTCAGCTTAGGATGTAAGATGGGTTCAGGTCGACTAGACTGCGGTAGGACAGCAATTTTCAGCTTTATATTTTCGAATATTTCAATGTTCGATGTGTGCGCATCATCATGCAAAATCAACACAGCACTTGGAACATTTTTGGACGCAGTTGCAGTTTGATGGACCCAAGATAATCTAAAAAAAAAATCCCTATTCATTGCAGTCACAGAACGTTTCTTAGGATCATTATTGAGTGTTTTTCGGAAACTTTTTAACCTTCTAACGCGACAGGATTCTTCCCAAAATAGTCTAATCGATTTGATGATGCGCTCTAGGTAACGTTCTATGTTTTATTGATCGCAAAGAGATTGATTGCGAAGGTATCAATTTAATTAGTATAACTAATTGTCATTTTTCATATGAAAAGCATTCTGTTCAGTACACAATATGAGCTTTGTCAAGCATTTGTGGCGGTATCGTTTACTACAGGGCTTCGCGGAAGGTTTAGAGCCGCCTCATTTCAAGACAAAAGGTATACGAACACATGATCTGTGCAGTACTACGTTTAATCTCTATAATGTCTCCGAAGGTATCACAGATAGGTAGGCTGATAATCTGACATCATAGATACCAATTCAATTTCACTGAAACTAGCGGCGCTTACAATTCGATACCTATGCCACAGGACTGAGCATTCTAGGTCATGTTTTGGAGTAATCGTTCTGCCTATTCGTGTGTTCAAATAAGTTCAGTGCTCTTCTTCGAGACGACTGCCAATGATTCACTTATTTACACCTTTTGTTTCTGATATTTGTTGAAGGTTGACATCGATGCTCCATCGTGGACAGAGACATTAGCGCATCATTGTTTCTTTCCCAAACTTTTTGAAGTATCTTTGCGAAATGATGCCTTGAGATGCCATTACGCTTCTGTACTATGAATCACAGCGAGTCTTGAACACGTTTCTTTTAACTATGAATGCATTTCGGGCAATTTTTGGATGCGGGCAGACGTACGTTGATGTAATGCAGAAGTTCGAACTGACGGACACTATGGAAACGACAAAATATACCAATACGATACCAATTTACACAAGACTAAGTTCGAGTAACATGTTTTGTATGAATAATAACAGAAAGACCTTTCATTTAATTTTTCGGATTAAATATTTATTTTTCCGTAATCAATTTTCGATCGTTATCGTTCGATCTTCCTCAAATCGCTGACGCAGACTTTTATTTTTCTTTTCTTATTTTTGGAAATATTTGGCGAACCAATTACGAAAATGTTCTGTGCCTATAAATATCTTTGGAAGCTTTTAAAAGCAGCGCTTAGGTAAAAAACGCCATCAATTGGAAGTTCTCTAGTTGTTGGATGATTTCTAGAAAATATTACACATGTCATAGGATTAAAATTACATCTCGAAATGAACTTTCTCAATTTAAATTGATATAGTGTGGGTTTACAAGTTTTAAGAGTGTTTCCACAGAATGATAATCACCAATTCCATGAGAAAATTAATGATTATACACTGGTTCTGTTTCTGTTCAGTTGAAGAAAACAATAAACTGCTAGGACATGCAGTTTCACTACCACCATAAGTTTGATGTGCGGACATCCAAACCACAAATAAGTCAACTGAAGTTGAACAACTTCCAGAAAGTCAGTTAAAGTAGCTTCCAAACGTATAATGTACTAGACTCTCATCACATCTATCTTCAGTAGCTCTATGAGGTATTCACTCCATCCCTAAAGAACTGATAATTTAATTTTGTGTTGCTTGGGTCCGCCGGGCCTTGCTTGGCTGGTTTCGAGGACGCGTTTCGGCTGTATACAGCCATCTTTAGCTCGTTCTGACGTCTTTGTCGCGGTGTGCATCGGGTTAATGTGCATCGATAGGTCGGGTTTATTATACGTTAATGAGGGTTATTAAGTTTGGGTCTTTTCAGGGTCGTAGGATTATCGTTGTCGGGTTCGTCGCGTTTTCTTTTCTTGATAAGGATTGGGTGGAGGACTGAAAATATTGTGTCGGAGTTGGTCATTATTTGTTCGTTGATTATATTTCCGTGGTTTTTTTTGTGTTTGTAGATCTCTAGTTTCTCTAATACGTCAAGTCTAACTCCCTTCTTTTGTTTGTGTAGTAGCGTCATTGAATTTGGCATGTTATCGGGCTCGTGTGTGTGATTCTGTAGATGTGTTGCGAAGTTGGAGTCTGTTTTGTTATGTGTATACGAACGTATGTGCTCCTTATATCTAGTTGTTAGTTTCCGTGTCGTTTTACCTGTGTATATCATGTCACAGTCCCTGCATGTTAGTTTGTTTATGCCGCTGTTGTTGTATGTTGGTGTGTTGTTGGGCTTCGGTGTTAGTTTGTTTCCGATGTTGTCGTTGGTTTTGAATGCGGTATGTAGTTTGTATTTTTTGAAGAAGCTTGCCAGTTGGTATGTCTCCTTGCCTACGTACGTCAATGTGGTCCAGTCTCTGCCTCATTGATCTGTATGCTGCTAGTTTGCGTTGGTCGGGATGGTTAGATGAAGCGTGTATGGTGTGGTCCGTAGTAGTCGGTTTCCTGTAAATTATGTGTTCCGAATGGGCTTCTCTGCGTATGATGGTTAGGTCCAAGTAGTTGAGTTCTCTGTTTGATTCTTTCTCCATGGTGAACTTTGAAGGCCCGGCGGACCTAAGCAACACAAAATTAATTTTGGCCTTCGGCAACAACCAAACGAACTTCAACTGAAAATTCGTCTGAAGCATCTTAAAACAAAAATCATCTGAACGTCATCCATTTATCCAAATACAAAAAACCTTCAAAATACGAATATAAGCTGAACTTTTATTGAAGTCATGATAAGAGAATAGTTCGTGCGGAGCAACCACGCCAATTCTGACCCTGGGTACCTTCCGTATGTTTTTGTATATTGCGGACGTAAACGACAAAGTGGATTTAACGTAGAGAAAGAGAAAGCTACTAGAAGGCTGGTTTGCCACTCGGTTGAATGCGCTCGAGAAAAAATACGTAAAAGTCTGAGCTAATGATGAGCATGGTGTGCAGGAACTGCTTTTTTTCAACTTTCCCAACTCAAAATAAAGCCTACACTTGCATCAATCATGAACCTCTCGTTTACAATCGAGCAGAATAAGGTGACGAACAAGAACGAGGAGGGATACAGAACTTGAAGAGGACGAGTACGAATAATTTGATCGATTTTTTCTATCGCCGTTTCGATGTCAAGTCTAATCGCAAGTCAAAATTTTCAGGTATTTCCCCGAAAACAAATTTTCTTATTTAAATACCTGCAATAATTGACACTTTAAGAATAATCACTCGATTTACGTTGCTGTGGTGTATTGCCATCTAACGAACATTGATAGTACAAAACCAAAGCCAATTTTTGCCTTATTGAATTTCTAAGGACTTTTTGAATTATAGAAACTTGTTTGGTAGATCAACTTTATCCATTTTCACTTATGAGTTGTAAGTGATTTATACTCAGAGGTGCGGAAGTTAAGATATATTTAGTCAAATATCTCGAAAGTGAATTTATAATTAGACAGACTTTTTGACTTCTAGACTTTTTGAACGATATTTGTATCTCATATATAAAGTGCATTCGTGATCTTCCTTAGAATTTTATGAATTGACTAGCCAGTATTATTGGGTAATTAATATCCTTGCTGACAGTGTCTGGATTTTAAACCAATCTATGATGCTTATCAGCGTGTGAATGTGGTGTGAATGAACAACTGAGTTTTAGCTGGAAGCACAATTGAGTTGGTCGTGAAAAGGAATAAGACACATTCGCTGGTGCAATTCTTTCCTCTGAATGCACTTTTTCTATCTGCAATGCATAACAACACTTATATCCTTTATTTTTTGGTACAAAGGACTCAGAAAACATTGGCTTCGCCCTTCTCCTCGCAACATCCACGTTCCAAATCAAACAAGAATTTTTAAATATATCAATTTCATATTTTATTTCTTACAATATTTTTTTGTTGTTTTGAAACTACATAATCAGTTAATTAATTATTTCGATCCAACATCACTGTAAATAAACAAACTATGTTATATTAAAATTTTGTGCTTGTGTTTGGAAAGCAAGTCACCAAACATAGTTGTTACCTTTCGTTAGAAAAATTCAATTTCCAATATAATGATTGGAAAGCATAATAATTATAAGACGTTTCTACAATTCTATGCTGTATTCACAATTTCTCGTTTTATTCACATTGTATTTATTTTATAAATAAAATTAGGAGCGCCAATACGGCGCGTATTTATGCATTTCATATTTTTTAGGATTCAAATCTTATCTGTATTTGTATATATTCACATGTGGGCGTGAACGCTTTTGTAATTTTTTCATCGTATTTAATTTATCTTTATCTTGTTTCTCGCTTTTCTATAATATAGTACATATATATATATATAAAATATCACATATAAAAATTACTTACTAGTAATTAAGAATCGTTATGGATAATCTTTAATTTTTTTTCTAAATTGTTTTCGTTTGCAAGTAGTTTAGTAGCTTAGGCTTGTAATACTACGTCGTAGCTGAATGCTCATTGGCGTGGCTTATAAAATTTTGTATTTTTTTTTTGTTATTAACTTTGTGAAGATAGCATGTACATAATACTTTAAATTTATAAATCGTTGCTGCCTTCCATTTAGGTATTAGCCTAAATATTTCCTTTGATCGTTTTTGCTTAAATTATTTAACATTTATTTTATTTTAAGACTTAGTGCAACTTACACAATCGTCAGATGTTTGACATCAAACGGTTTTTTTTAATTTAATTTCTGAGGAACCTCTTCCAGATTGGCTCTAAAAGTTCTAGCATAATGTTTATTACATGAAGTTTGCTTTTTTCGCTAAATTTTGTTGTTAAAAGATGCAGATAGGTTGGAAAGATGTCTTTATCACCGAGTTTATGAGTGAGTGTCAGTGAAAATATTCCTTTTCGTTTAAGCTCAGTGAAAAGATTCTATTTGTTTAACATAGTGAATAGATTACTATGCTTTTTTGGCTCAGTGGATTGATTTCTTTGCATGAGCGGCATTGTTGTATTTTATAAGGCCTGATTACATACTTGAGCTTTGTTGCTCAGTAGGGCAATACAAATAATATAGTGTCATCGATAATAAACTATAAAGTTTACATTGTCAATCAGTGTCAAATGCCGCAAGTTCACTCCTTATGAAAACATGTGTCTATGTTTGATATCACTTGAATTTTCCACCTATTGTATTTGTGATAAAGTAATATTGAACTTAGTGTGACAAAGATTTCTTCTGTTTGAACGAACACGGGCGGTTTAACCATTAACTCAATGTTAACGATTAAGCGAACAATGTAGTAGAAATGAAGAAATTTATGCAACCTCTACATGAAACTTGCTATCATTATCCATTTATATATGCCACATATGAATCTTAGGCTACGTGAACTATACGTCTGATGACCAATACAACATTCCATTTCCCATTCGGAAATCTATTCACAGGGAGATCCAATGGACCAATGTCCTTCGGATCAATGTCCCTCGGACCAATATCCCTCAGACCAATGTCCTTCGGAAAAGTTAAAAATGCATTGAAAAATCCCATCAAAGTTGAGTTCCTGTAACTGAACGTAGCTCCATTGCAGTTTGGACAAACACAAAGATTGATAGAAGTGTAACTAAGCTCGGTAAACATATACTTTTATGCTGTGTATCCTTCCTTTCGTTACCGTCGCATTTCCTGCAGAACAGAACTTTAGCGTTACCTTTAGAGCAACAAAACTGGAATTCAATTCCCTTATTAGCATTCAATCAACTCAATCAATTTCTCTAAACGATCTAAAGCTGCACTGAATGTAACACAGCAACCTTTAGCTCATACGCCAAATGCGATATATCGACGACTGAATCCACCATTTCTTGTACAGCATTAACACTGGGAAAATGTTGTGCAGCTTTTTTCGATTTTTGAACACATGCCTTCAACGCATCCGACAAACCATCCGTACATTTTTGCACTTGTGACTTGATATCTTCCCTAGATATATTTCGATGAATGATATCTCCGATACTGACTAAATTGTGTGCGCTAAGGACGACAAATTTGCCGTAAGCAATGAAAAATTTTGGCGGCTGATTTTTCTCCACGGTCTCCAAAAAAGAGTCGATGGCTTGGGTGAGGTAATTCATGTGTGTCGTTATTTGTATCGCATAGTATTTGATTAGCAATTTGTCGTTGGTGTTAAATTCCATTTTGTCGGAACTTATGGCTGTATCCTCCGCCGCCCTAATGGCACTATCAAATTTTTTCTTTAGGTTTGGCGGCAACGATTCGCGTAGTTCCACATTCTTTTTGGCTACAGCGTCTTTTGATTCAAGGCTCACATAATCGTTATCCTCAATCCAATCTCCGTTCCCATCACTATTACTATTTGGTTGGTTTGTGGGAGTTTGCGGGATCCGTTTGAATAAAAGTGTTGCATTTCCTTGAATGAAAGATGCCGACAGACGAACATCTTCGGTTAATCTTTGTGCGCAGGCTATAAGCTGGTCTAAACTATCCGGGGGTGTAGTTCCACTTGATTTTTGATCTTTTCGCGATAAATTTTCCACGGTCCAACCTTGGGTTTCTATATTATATGTAACTTCGTGTATAAGTCGGTCTGCATCCCGTAAAGCTTTCACCAACGGTCGAAGCTTGTGCGCTAGGGATTTGTCTTCGGATCGGGATGCATTTCCCAAACTACCCTCTCCGAATTCAGCCAGATCATGTAGCGCTGTTTTAACTCTTACCGCTGCCAATTTAACGTCCATTATAACGGGTTCAAGTTTTTCACGTGTCCGCCAGTTTGGAACGGCAAATGCAAGTAGCCTGAAACGAATTGAAACGAAACAATTAGATCTTATCAGTGAGAAATTCTTAAATTTAGAATTTGCAAGACGTCCTTTTTCGTTTTCGAATAAATATCCCAGATTAGGGTAAATTCGATGATAGAGCTAAAGGACATAACAAAAGCAACTTTAACCAGTGGAAATATCGTTTGGGTTAGTGTGCGCATTGGGGAGGAGCTATGATCTGCAGTTTCTAATTTAAAAAAGACATTAGACACTGTACGTTAAGAATGAACAGGCAGACAATTCTTCAATTGCTAACATTGAATACTTTATGAAAGAATGTGGGAATAAGAACGTAGGTAACTTATATTTACCTATTCAAGGAATTAAATACAACTTTACTAGAACGATTTTATTGTGCAATTTTAATGTTAAACTTATGAAATTCATGCAGCCTCAACTCGCTATTTTATAGATATGCTAATATAGAAAGGCCAGCAGACTTCTTAGTAGCTGAAGGGAACGCTGGTGAAGAGAACATTGGTTTACTTTCACCCCTAAGTGATTAGTTTCAGTTGGCGCCAAAATGCAACGGCGGTTAGAATAAATTAAATTGAATTTTAAATTGCATCACACGCGATTCGAGGAATACTCGTCATCTTATTATGAAACGTCTGCATTGTAAGAAGTCTGGAGAAGCAAAACTTGACTCCAAAGGTTATCAGTATCTTGTACTTAGTTCACATGTTTCCACTTCCGATCTAAATGGAACTAGTATTCTGTAATGCATCTGAGCGATAAGAAGACCTAATTAAATTGTTTATAGTTTCCAGCACTACCACAAAATATAATTGCATCAATCGATGAGCTTGATTACATACCTCGTGACGGATGTATTTGCCTCTGTTTGCAGCTTCGCCAGTGTCTCCAGCGCAGATCCTAGTTCAAGCGGAAGCTCTTTGGTAGTTATTGGTAAGCTCTTATCCTGGTCATTGTTGGCATTATTTTGGGGTTTCAGTGTATGCTGTGGGTAGTCGTAGGTGCCGTTCGACTGATAATTGTTCGGCGAAATTGCCTGTTGGGGTGTTGGAGTTCGTAACGGGGGCGGATTACGACGTGGTATGTCATAATCTGGCATATTGGCTAAAGAGGATCGGTTTGAGGAGGATAGACTGAGGTTATCGGGTGTCATGAGTGACGAATTGGAGCTGCTCGGTGTCATATTCTGTTGGCTCAATGATGTTGCAGGACGAGGAATATCATACGAGTCATCCTGTTGCACTTGTCGATGATTGGAATCCTTGACATGCGGTTTCGGGCAATCGTAATTCATTTGAATGTTGGCTGCAGGTCGGGGTATGTCATATGCATCGGAATCAGACATAATGCTTAAATTTTGATATGGGCTGCTCCGGCTTGACGGTGATCTATCGTAAAAGTAAACATCGCCAACTTTTTGTGGGGTTATGACCTGGAATGATTAAAAGATGTGCCTTTAAACAAATTTTCTAGCTAACAATAGATTTATCAAAAAACGCGATTCTTCAAAGCACTCGAAAGCAAATAACTACACAAATGAGGTTGAAGAGGGAAGCAAATCTACTTATAATACTAATTTCAATGCTAAACAAAATAACAAGGATCACCGCATATTTTGGTTGAAAGGTGATTGCGTATATTACCTTCTGAATGTTCGAAAAATTCCCAATCAAATCACAGCTTACGCAAACGTTTATATTTCAGTCAGGATACAATTCATTCATATTTTCAATTTCATTTTACTCCAGCCTTTATCGATTTTCGTGACACATCACAGGATGTGCGATTTGTAATTGTTAATGTAAATAGTCACTGAATGCAGATAGGATTCGAAACGTTCAGTCTTTTACCAGAAAGCAGAACAGTCTGTGCTTAACTATTATTTATAAATTAACCGACAAAATTGCAAGCTATAAAATTTCCGGAAGACATTCTCAAGAAAAATTACAAACTATAATACTTGTTCCGATTCACACACTGACAAATATTCCGTAAACTTGACGACCGATAAAGTCCTGTTGCGTGCATGCGCATTAAGTGCAACATGTAGAATATAAGGTAGATATGGAATTAATGTTAATGTTTAGCGACAGGACATCGAGTCGCACCCTTTTTTTTACTAGCAAGAAGTACATGCATCTATATGAGTACAAGTTCTAGCTTGTGGTAACATTATATAGAGGCATTGAATTGACTTTTTTATATGGGGGAAGATAACGAAAAGGAATAAATACTAAGGGGATGATTGAAGCAGAGATTCCTTTCTTAAGAAAGAAATATTATACAAAATTAATAGCCTGTAAATTCTGAAATAGGGACGAGATTGTAAACGTTATGTAGAGGACATATTGTTTATACTTTTATTTTTTGACGTCCTGCCTAAAAAATTGGTACCTTAATTGTTCACTACGATAAAACGAAGATTTGTGTATTTCATGCGAAAAGTTTATACAATAAGATTGCGAAATCTTGAACATAACGTTCATACTATGAAAAAGATTCTTTTAACAACCATAACTCTGCCTACTAAAGCCATCACATGATTTAATATTAAGTGGAGATTGGTGGTGGGGGTGTGGAGGGTTAACCTAAAATAGGGTGTAAAGATTGTTTAAGACTTTTTTAAAAAAAGCGAATGCGAAAGTGTGTTTTTGGGTAACAATGATTGCTGTATGAATTATGAGCATATCAGCTATTGCGTTTAGGTCACAAAGTGTCCTTACATGATGAGGAAAGTCCGCGGCAACCGGATTCGAAATCCAAAGATCGAAAAAATCTGTGAAATGGTTTTAATGGTCGATCAATCAAAGTGACAAAATCAATTGCAAACACAGGCATATGGCAAAGGAGTTTTTTTTTTAATTGTTACAACAAGCATATGACAGGGATTTTATTGTCAACTCTACAGGATGAATTGCATATAAAAATTGAAATACTTTTTTGATACCGTTGTCGATTTGCCTCACTCGACACGACACAAAACAATAGGATGAGGTTTTTTTGAAATCGTGCAGAAACCTGGGAAGACAACAGATAAAAAGCCTAATCAGCAAGGTCATATCTTCAAGATTTTTCACTCGAAAATATATAACTCCTCTGCGACCGTGGAGAAGACTCGCAATCAGACAGGAAAGAAATTGGTGAGGATACACAGAATAAGGGTTTTTTTAAAACTCTAATAGTTTAGGATTCGTTATCACTGACATGCTGGAGATGAGTCGGCCTTGGCCTCGCGGGGACCAACTAGCTGTTTTGGCAACTTGGTAAAAAAGTAGTTACATTCGAGGCAGTGAAAAAAGAGATATTTTTGATGAAACAGCGATGATATGAAACTATTGAGTTATAACAAGCCTCTCCATTATATTATGCCCCTATGATTGATACAGCACCATCGCGGAGGTTGTTGTGCTCCTTAGGGGTAGAAGGACGTTTGCTGCGTGCAGAGAGAACCTTATTAACTGGTGCCGATCAGTGGAGTTTTTAAAGCGTCATGAAATCATTTCTGCTTAGAATTTTTGGTACTGATTGCTTTGGCGCATTTTCAAAGATATTTTTGAAAGGATTCAATGCAGGGTGTGATGATTCTTTCAACTACCGAAAGAGAACATGCGCTAGCATGTCACCAGTGTATTGATCTATGAGCGGAAAAGGGTTAACAAGGTTATTTCCGATCGTGATACAATATTTGGGCGTTGCATGATCCATAGGAAAAATGAGCCTGATTTTTTCTATGGATCTAAAGATGTTTGTGTTGAAAAATGTTAATGAAATTGGAATAAGCACTGGTTACTTTTACCAATAAAGTAAAACTGGTTACTTTTACCAATAAAATAATAAAACTCTTGATTTACAAAGCTAGTTACTGTGTACGCTAGTGGAACAGGATGATTCCCAATGAAGAGGTTTTAATAAATCAACCCTATGGGCTAGACAAAGTCTAATGAATCAAGTCAATTGATGACACCACTAATATTTCTTTCTTCATTGTCTGGCTGTGAAACAATCGCGGTCAAGAAGGACGACTTGATCAGCTTGAGGTCCAAATGTACCTACGTTGTAACTAGCCTTCCGATGTTTAGAAAGATGACTTGTTGCTCCAGAATTGTGACTATATTTGATAGCAAATACTTACTATTAGTTTATTTAGGTCGGCGTTGGCCTCGTCTGTCGGTAAAGTAAGTAATAGCGCTTTACGTGTGCAAGAGAGAATGTCCTTTTTAACTCGTTCATTAATAATGGTGGTATGTGGTCTGTGTTTAGCTTTTTTCTGAAAAATGTTTTTTTTATTTTTTCAGTTCATAGTTTGGTATGCCATCAGGTCAACTGGACTCCTTGCAGTTTATTGCGTCCAATACAGACTGTATTTGGTCGGGACAACAGACATTTTTTTTGAGGAGGTTGCTGGATGAGCTGAGCCTCCGTTAACTGTTCAAAAGATCGTACGGTAGGAAGCGTGATATCCGTTTTGGCATTTGCGGACAGGTTCCTTTATAATGGAGTTTGTACCTGAATGCAGGGATTATGTTTCCCCGTACAGACCAGTGTAATATTGCGGGCTAGTATTTAGTTGTTTCTGCGTTGCATTTTGGATTGGCTTGTTCAGATTGATTATATTTTTATGGCATAGCTCAAAATCTTTCTACCCGTACGGGAATAGTTCCACGTGAACATGCGTGGCGAGGCTTAGTAAAAAAAGCCCGAAAAATTAAGTTTACTGTGTTTCATAGAATATTACAAAGACTATGAACGTGTTTTCGAAAAGGTTGAAAAAGGATTCAATTCCGTCGGCTACAACGATGAGGGAAGCGCAGTTGGCACTGATGAACAGGTGCTAATTTAAACAGAATCTCTTCAATTGCACTCAGGAATAGTGCTAATTACTGTGCCAATTTCAGACAACAATACTTGATCAGATATCAGCGAATCGATCTTTGAATTTTCAAAAAATTCAGCTGGAAACAGCTCACCTCATAGTTCTGATCTGTACTTGCCAGACATGGATCTTGTCCCAATTAAAAAGCACCCTCATTGCCCGGTAGGGAAGCGTTTTTAACCGTTGAACGTGCTTCAATTAGGAGTAACCTGACAGATTTAGATGCTCAATAAGAACAAGATGAACGCAATTGAACGAACTGCCGCGACGAAAGCAAACGTTTATTGAATCTAGAGATTATATTGGTATTATAAAATACAGTGAACTCTGCATTACTGCATTACATGGAACAATACTCGCAAATTCCAAACAGTTCATTACTATACGAGGTCTGTTCAAAAAGTACCCGGAATTTTTAAATTTCGCGGGTCTTTGTGGGGTTATTGTGTTGGTATACATGCCCCTAAAGTATGATAAAATTTTCAGCCATATTCACTGTTTACTTTGTCTGTGGTAGTCGCTAAGGTTCGACGTGTTTTTATGAGCTCGGCGATTTTTGCTTGTTTAAACAATGGAAGAATTGAAGAGTCAAAGAATTTGTATTAAATTTTGCGTAAAAAATGAGATAAAGTGTAACAAAGTGTGTGAAGTGTTACAAAAAGCCTATGGTGAGTCTACTATGTAAAAAACAAGTGTTTACGAGTGGTATAAGCGTTTCCAAGATGCCCGCGAAGACGTTGAAGATGACGAACGCTCCGGACGACCCAGCACGTCAATAATCGATGAAAATGTGGTAAAAATGGTTATAAATGATCGCCGAATAACAATTAGAGAAGTTGCTGATGAAGTTGGCTTATCAATTGGCTCATGTCATAACATTTTTTCAAAAGTTTTGGGCATGAAACGAGTGGCAGCAAAATTCATTCCAAAACTGCTGAATTTTGACCAAAAAAACAATCGCATGAAAATCGCTCAGGAGCTGTTAGATGCCGTCAACGACGATCCAAGTTTGCTTGAAAGGGTCATAACTGGTGATGAAACATGGGTGTACGGTTATGATGTCGAAACCAAAGCACAATCGTCCACCTGGAAGCATTCAACGTCACCAAGAGCGAAAAAGCACGTCAAGTTCGATCAAATGTCAAGGTTTTACTTACTGTTTTCTTCGATTATAATGGCATAGTGCATCAAGAGTTCTTACCACAAGGTCGTACGGTTAATAAGGAGTATTAACTTGAAGTTATGCGACGTTCGCGTGAAGCAATCCGAAAAAAACGCCCCGATTTATGGAAAAAGAATTCATGGCTTTTGCACCACGATAACGCACCTGCTCACTCGTCGTTGCTTGTTCGTAATTTTTTGGCCAAAAACAATACCGTAGTCATGCCCCAACTTCCATATTCACCAGATATAGCTCCGTGTGACTTTTTCCTGTTCCCAAAGTTGAAGAGACCCATGAAAGGACGGCGTTTTTCCTCGATTGAAGAAATAAAGGCCGAATCGCTGAGAGTGCTCAAGGACATACCAAAAAGTGAATATCAAAAGTGCTTCGAGGATTGGATAAAATGCTGGCATAAGTGTATTATATCCCGGGGGGGGGGGGGGGTACTACTTTGAAAGGGACCACATTGATGATCGTCGACATATTTTATTGACAATTTTATTTACATTATTTTTATGAAAAAACGCAAATTCCGGGTACTTTTTGAACAGACCTCGTATTCTAGATGAATTGTGATTTCCCTATCAAGTCTAGGCCAGGTTGAACAAAATTTTAAATATAAAATTCTATAACAGCAAATAAATTCTAGATGAATAGCCTTCTAGATGTAGGTAAACATCCTGGTTTTGTAAAATAACCACTATATGGCATTGAAAATCATTCCTGCAAGGGTACACAACTATTATTATGGTCATGAAAAAGGAACTGGAATAAATGAAACGATCCGTAAAGGTGTTTATGATAGGGAATATAATATGCTGCAATTGTGGTGAAATTAACACCGCAAAACCGACAAAGCAATTTTCAAAGGCTACACTCATTATGGGTTAAGCATTTATTATACGTGAAATACGACACTTCCTTAATGAATTCTTTTTTTAAAGAGTGATCCGAAAAAAATTGTACATACATGAGGGTTCTACTTGAAAATTTCGTTACGCAGCATGCATGCTCTCCCTCAAATTTCTATAAATTCTCTCAATACCATTCCAAACATCTGCTAGACACATTATTATATTTTAAAGGGTATCTGAAAACCATGTACGTGCTTTTTCGCACAATACCCCAAAAACTATGAAGAGTCTAGACAATGATTTCACATAAATTTGACATCTTGGTCATATATGATATGTGTACACGTATGTACTTATGACATACCCAAACTGTAGGTTATTCTAGTGGCGTAAAATAAATGATAAATGACTGCGACCGACACATTGAAAGGATACAAGGACGGGTGCAAATTGGTATGGGCCCTTAAGCGATCCCTTTTGTATTGTGTAAATACACAATACACACATGAGAATCATCGGAACAGATCTATATTAATATAAGATCGAAATATTGAACTGAAAGGCAACAGCTTGACCTATTGACCGACAGTATTCGGGACTTAATTTTTGTAGTGACAGGATAGCTAGTCATGTATAGTAAGTAGTTACACATGTGTAGCGTTTATTAAAATGGAATGCGGACGACAGCAGGATATGAATTTATTTAAGTTTGATAAATTAAGGCCTGTATGGAAGTGAGCATAAACTGATGAAGATTGAAATCAGTAAGTTAAGAACCAACGAACATTTGTAAAAATTTTCGAAACCCGCGTCGTTACGATTGCGATCGATAACATCCCATTGATTCATGGAATGCTTTCAAGGATACTATTCTAATGGAAATGAAAAGGCAATTTATTTGTGCATTGTGTGGTTAAAAGGTCTGATAGACATATCGCTGTATAGAAATCACGTTTCGTTTTTTTTAACAAATTTGAATGAGAATGATGTTTTTTTTTTTTGAATCAATCTTAAATTAAATTGTACAATTCGCACGAACTCTGTTTCGGTTTATCAATGGAATATTGCAGAGTAGGCAATTTTATCAACAAAAAACCTTAAAAATTTCCCACATCACAAACTTCTCTAGATTGAAACAGTAAAATATTTCGTCAATTTCATTTCGAACCTATTAGAACTCTTCCAGAATAATGTATGACAATAAAATTGGACACATAAAATATCACTTAACACTGTTCGAAAATTAAATTCCATCCTTGGATTTGTTGTATCTTTTTTTCCCACCGATTGATATGCCGCCAACTAAACTCAACGATGCCAATACGTAAGGAAGGAATAAATTTACTTGGAAAAGGGTAGGTATGGGCTTGGAACTCAGATTTATTGTTCTAAGATACAAATTACAACATTCTCTATGTGACTCACTAATTACAATTGATTGAATCGAGTTTGATCAAAATGAAAATGTTCTACTTAATATTCAACTCACACATGGCGTATTGTTCTTAACATATGCATCGAAATAATGGAAGCAACTTCTCCGTCCTGGCGTCTTTCTACATTCTTTTCATGCATTCAATGTAGGCGGACTTTGGAAAGTATTTTCAAAAAAAATAAGAGACCATATTTAAGTTTATAGCCTAGTGATCTAATCTCTATTCCCTTTTGCCATAATACTTGTTTAAATTGAATTAAGTATACTTTATTGTAACTAGCCGAAGACAGTATCTTAACAGACACGTGTATATTAGATTGCGATAATGTATCTTTCATTAGGCATTAATTTATCCCACTCGAGATTTAATAAGTAGTAAAACCTTTTAGCATTAATATCTGTTGACAGCTGGAACGTAATTTTAAATTTTATTAGTCGTTTTTAACGCGCCATCATCGCTCTGATCTAGTTTCTCCCTCGAAGATATCCAGTGAAACTTCTGCAGCGTCTGGAGTTTAACTGAAATGTTAAGAAATATTTCTTTCAACGGTTGCAGACGTCAGACAAATTATACGAATGTGTCTCATTCCAAATCTTTATAAAATCCGTGCGATGAAATACTTTGAAGCACATTGTTGGGATGTTTAAGACCTTATGGAATTTCCAAAAAATGTATTCAGGATTCGCCGACATTCATGGAGTAGCATAAATTAGTCATTTATGTTTTTGGTGGGCTGGCGGATAAAATCGCTTACATGTTGCTTCAATCTCGCAAATTGGTAGATACGTGACTGTTTTTCGATATCTAAGTCTAAATTATTGCTTAAACGATTTTCGATTTCTCACAGTTGGTTCAAAAGAAATGGGAATTTTAAGATACATAATTTTGAACGTAGATACCATTTAATGTAGTCACTAGCAGTGATTCAAAGGACAAAGAATACTATGATGGACAAGTTAGTAATAGTCTATAGATTGTGAACTCCCTTCAACCACGCAATGATTCACTACCTACGAGGTGTGTAAGATACGTAATGACACTGATTTTAAATTTACCAATTTTTTTTTCTTTTTTGCCAACCAAAAATGTTATCCCCTTGAAAGTAGTTCCCTAAGTCGGGTATTCACCAAGTCATTGTTCCCACTGTTGGTAGCAACACTGGAAGTTTTCAATTGGTATGGCATTTAACTGGCCGGTTACAGGCTTTTTGAATGTTCTCTGAGGTTTCAAAATCCTTTTAAAACATGTTCAATTGCGGGAAAAACGCAAATGTCACAAGGACTCAAAACAAATGAACCCATGGATTAGGGAAGAACAGAAAAGCGTGTTGCAATCAAAAAAACACTGATCAAAATGGCCGTCTGACACAGCCATTGTCATTATGTCATGCCCAAATTGTCTATTCGAATTTGACGTACGTACATCATCCTTATTGCTAAACAAGAGATCTCACATGTTTAACGTTTCCGTAACTTATTGAAGTTGAAGGTCTCCCTGAGCGAGGTTGATCTTCAACTTGTTCTCGGTCTGGCGAAAATCTACTTCACTTTCAGGAGGAAATTCAAAGAAAAATTGATGTACACTATGATCAATAAGTACCGGGACTGTGTATTTTATTTAGGTTGGTAGGACCTTAACTGACATCTGTGTCAAATTTTGAGCGGGATTGCATCATTAGTTTTTGTTTGGCAGCTGTTAGCGTCAGTCAACTTTTTGTACTTCGTCCCATTTTACAATGGATAATTTTGTTGATCAACGTATTTGTTTGAAATGTTGTCTTAAGAACGAAATTTCTTGTGCCGATGCGCTTAAAATATTGCAGAAAGCATTTGGGGAGTCTGCTCTATCAAGAACCAGAGCGTTCGAGTGGTATAAAATGTTCAAAAGTGGTCGCGATGTAGTCGAAGACTTTCCTCGTTCTGGACGTCCTTCAACATCGAATACCGGCAAAAATGTTGAAATTGTGAAGAAAATCGTGCTTGAAAATCGTCATGTGAGCCTCAGAGAGATTTTTAACAATCTTAACATCTCTTATGGAAGCGCACAACACATTGTTGTCGATATTTTGCGCATGAACCGCGTCGCCGCACGGCTTGTTCCTCAAGACTTGAATTTCGTCCAAAAAGATCATCGAAAGCAAGTGGCTGAAGACATGATTTCCGAAGCTAAGAAGGACCCAACGTTCATGAAACGTATAATTACTGGCGATGAGACATGGATCTATGAATTCGACATGACAACTAGCCAGCAATCATCCGAATGGCGTGCTAAAGGCGAGCCAAAACCAAAAAAAGTGTGCCAAAGTCGATCGAAAATCAAGGTTATGCTCATTGTTTTTTTCAATTATCGTGGTGTGGTGCATTATGAATACGTTCCAACCGGTCAAAACGTTAATAAAGAGTATTACCTCGAAGTATTGAGGCGTTTGAGAGATGCTATTCGTAGAAAACGACCGGATTTGTGGGCCGATAACAGCTGGATTTTGCACCACGATAATGCGCCGTCTCACAAAGCACACATTATTCGCGATTATTTGAACAAACACAGTGTGAATACCATCGATCAGGCTTTCTATTCTCCAGATATGGCACATTTTTCAAATCTCATATAGAAAAATAAAGTGGTTGATTGCACGTATGGCTTAATGACAATGTTCAGCTTTGATAATATTTTTCAAGTTTGATAACACAGAGCTGATCGGCAAAATGAGGATTAAAAGCAATGTGCACCCCATAAGACCCAACGCGATTAGATGGTGTGCGGAAGGATCAAAGACATCAGAGAGAATAGAAGTCTGAATATTTGCGTTAAGCAGTAGATATTCAAAAACAGTGGGGAGAATGCTAAGGATACTTTTGGTAGAAATTTTTCACAATTCAATTCATAACTGTAATTGAATTATTCAAGTTAGTTAGTCTAACAAGAGTTAAACTATCTGACAGACAAACATTTCTAGAGGTTATTGAATTCCTTGTTAATACATAAACAATGGTTCTAGATTATTGTAATGTACTCCGCAGGTTAAGTAGGGACAACAGTATGACACTATAATGGGTGCCAGGCACCCAGGGATCGAGAGTATTGAGCAGTGAGATCAATCAACGAAAAAAGGAACTTCAGCAGCATGCGTCGGAATTGGTAATTTTAGAACGGTAATACAATGGGCTCTTCCATGCTTTAAAACACTAAAGCTTTCCTGGAGTCCATTGACGAGATGATGCTTGAACCTTTATCGGAATGGACAAAAACGAAAGCTAAGGATGTTGACTAGAATCTTGGAACATGCATTTTGGGGGAAGAGACTACAATGCATGATCCAGAATATCCGAGGAGAATAGCCAACCAGGAAAGCATCCTGCTTATCAGTAAGGGATTTGGGCGCTTAAAATTGAAGCGGATCATTGGATTTCTTTGGAAGATTGGTCTGCTTAAAGTACTCGAGCTGCACATTAAAAACAGTGGGCACAATAAACCTTTGCAGGTTATCGGACCACACTTCCAGTTTCACAGTTTAAAATGGGTCAAAGGGATATTTTTGCATCTTTGATCATTTCTTAATCGATGTATCTGCTGGGCACTAAAATCCTAAAACTATACTTTCAAGGCTCAGATCTATAAAGATTGAACATATCTCAAAAAAAGTTTAAATGAAACTCGTTATGTGGCTCTGATTGACTCTTTGTCTACTCGAGCGATGATATGAATTGAAGATGAATACTGTACAGAGCTCTCTGAATTTCATCTGTGCACTTGTTGTTGTTAGGAGTGAACTTTCTGGGCAACAGAATCCCATTCAGAGTAACACCAAGAATCTACGTTGCTTCATTGAGGTGGTTGGAATTCCTTATAGAAGTTGCCTCATCCGGTCAGGCTTAGGGCAGCTTAACTGCAGGACTGAATGTTTCAATTTAGTACTTTGTATTTGCTCACCAACAAAATTCGGGGCACGGATAAGAGGTCCACGCAAGGAGTTTCAGTCAGTTTACATTAACCAAAAATTTCGTTCTGTAGAGCAGAAAGTGCATTGGCTGTGTATATTATCTGTATATATTGATGATAAATTTGGTATAACAGCGTTCAGTACTCGAATTCGTGTAGGTTGGCCAAAATAATTTTTTTACATTTGAACAATGCAGGTACTGAGGGACTATACCAGGGACTATACCAATTATACTAGGCACTGGTTATTAAGTTGTAGCTGAGCGTCAGTACTTTCAGAATTTATTTAATTGGACGCCAAGAGCGATATGCCTGAGTTGGCATTTCAAAAGACGAATGTTTGGCTAAGATATAAAATATTTAATTTTTCAGGCTTCAAATCAAAACTCAAAAAACTGAATGAGCAAATGGACGTTTTCCTACAGTTTAAACACGCAATACATTTGAAACATCATGTAGTACTGCTTAAAATTTTGAACATCTTCAAATTAGTCTTGCACGACCTCCAGCCTTTGGATTCCTAGAATACACCCCATTAAAAATTCCAAATTCAAGAAATAGTACGCTTCAGAAATGTTGCCGCCAAAGAAACGCTTCCTCAACACACGCAAAACAAAAGATAACTTCGGTTACATGAATTCCGATGTCCTGGTATTTTGGTCAATAAATCAACGTCTCCTTTCCAGTTCGAGGCCGAAAACATTCCATCCCAAGGGATCGTTTGGACTCAATACGAATGCAGGTCGTGACACATGAGCGTTTCAAATTCCATTTTTGCAACAAGTACTACACCGTGCATTGATACGTATTGCAAAATGCATTCCTTTGAACAAAGTATTCCACAACGAGTTTGACCACGAGCGTATTCGTCGAGTGTTCGAAACAAAAACATAAATTTCTTTTGAATTTTACCTGGAACACGAAAGTGGATATGGTCCTGTCCAGTTTTCTTTTTTCAACGCCATAGCACACTGGTTTTCATTTCGTACGGATGGATCGCACTTCATATAAACATACCTAAGGTGACTTCGGTGGTCATTGCTGAAATGCATGTAAGAGGTGAAACGGGAGTCAATTGTGAACGCCTTAAATAGGAAGTAGCCTGCATGTACACATTTCGACCTTTGGATGGTTTCAAAGGAATCTTGCACGAGTTCCTTACAGTGTTAGTGCCGACGATTGATGCACTTGCAATACTAAGAAGGTCGCGTGCAATAAAGTTTTTCGGGTAGTTCATGTTGTTGATTGTTGAATTATCAATTTATTCGTGATTTTGAGCGTTTTTGAATGTTTGAAAGAAAATTAGCATCGGAAATTTCCTTACTATGGCATCAAAATAAAAAAGGACGCGCAGACGTTCTTTCGGAATGATAATCATTCGCACTTCTTTCTTTGTCTGCTACCAGTCTCATCCATACATTCATCGAAAATATCCATGTTAAGACCTCTCCCTAATATGGTCAAGGTGAAGACATTTCCGACAATGGAAATGGCTCTTTTGCGACCGCAAGACATTTTATTCCTAACTTAAACCAACGGCAGCAATCGCATATGATATCAGCGCAGCGGATCTCTAAATGGATCCCGCCGAGTTGGGTCAATGATGTTTGCGTCCATGGAGTGGATACGTAACAAATCCAATATGTGCAGGTACCGTCGATTCACACAGACAGCTCGATATACATAATGTCGTTAGTATACATTTAGTTGAGAATTCTAGGACTGCACCTTTCCGATAATGTTTTCTTCGTCATTTACTACACATTTCCACTGAAATTGGCTTGGAGTCCAGCGGTGCGAAGACATTGCCATGTTGGACGGCACAAAACATTCCGTCATGGCTGATAAGGTAAATTAAACTAATTAGGAAAAGTGGAGAGCCACGAGACAAACGTTTATCTATTTATAGTTTGTTCAGATGGTGATACTGGATTTGGTAGAGCGATGCCCATGTATCTAAATTTGTAACGAGCAAGAACAACGAAATAATACGATTCACTTGAAATCCAGGATTCTTTATACAGAAATGCTAATTCAGTTGGTGTAGGAAAATATCCGTAATTAATTGTTTTTGCATCCTGGAGTACGCTTTTTGTCCTAGAATAGGTTTTGCGCGATACAGAGTTTACTACCAATTTAAAGGACACCAATGTTGCTGAATGTGGAGTGTGGATTTGGGGTAACTAATTTTTTAAACAATAATAATTATTAGTTAATGTGTTTGGAAGACTCATCACCAAATCTACTTTTTTAAGTGCCCTCCTTGAAATAATCAATTTAATTTGGGAACATTCTTTGTTTCGTTTTGGACGTTCCAAGTTTATTAGTTTTCATTTCTTTCATTTATTGCTGCAGTATACGTCATGAGTTTTATCGGAACCATAAAGACTAACTGATGGGACTTTAACCCACCCTGGGAACAGGGTGCACATTATTCTAGGATCGGGGCTCTAGCCTGACTTACAATTCCGTTAGAAGTAATGATCCAAGCCACCTCTTTTACGCTTATTCTTATCAGCCCTACAAGCACAGCTCATATCACTTCAGCCAGAGGACACATCAAGGATTTGTGGAAATCTGAGGATAAATAAAACCTTTGCGTTCTATGTTTTTTCAAGATTTCGCATTGCTTCTTTGAGTTTGTTATCACTGGCGTTAACAACCGTGCGGCAAGGGTAGTTCTTATGTACAGTAAAGAGTCTGCAAAAGAAGAAGGTGTAGAACACGTCATCTACGTATTGTAGGCAATACTTATGTTCTAATGCTGTTACTTGTCATAATATATGACGAACTCTATTTCCGAAAAAATCGCGAAAAATTCAACTCTCTTTTTTTATATGAAGCCATATCCCCTATTAGGGGATATGGCCTTCCCAATGGGTTTCGGATAAGCATTCTTCGATAAGCATCCTTCGAGCACAGTCTTCTTTGTTAGTCAGATCTCCCTCTATCTATCGTACCCTACCATTCATGTAGTGTCGACTCTGTTGAGCATCCTGCCAGGAGTGTGTGCCCATAGATAGCATTGTAAGTTTCATGGTGCTGCTACCCTTGCATGGTGATGTATCCGATCATTAGACGCTCCGGGATTTGCAACATGAAAAGCGTTAGGCTGATAAGTCTATAGTCCTTGATTTTGGTTTAACGACCTTAATTTGCGGACACTTCTTTTGCCCACCTTGCAAATACCTGCAATGCATTTGAGTTGGCTTTCTGGTAAAGAAGAGCATCGTTGATCAGTTGTCAACCCAGCAGTAAGCGAAACTACATTCGTGGGACATAAACTATAGATGGTAGAGTCGAGACCATAGCTTTCGGTTCCCGCACGTCCTTAATAGAATTTGCAACAGGCCCTTATTTGTATTGTATTTCTTATTTGGATTCTTCTCAAGGTTTCATTAGAAGGTCACTTTTGTTGATACCGTACCGTTCTTTCAATGGCTCCTGTTTTATCGGATTTTTTTTCCACAATTTTCCTTTTGTCTTCTACCAACGTAAATTCTTCCATCAATTGGCCTCGCTTTTTACGTTTGGTCATTTTGCCTTTGGGATCAGTTCAACGGCGTCAAGTTTTTTGAGCGTAAGGTCAATTGTGTTCCAGGCTTCACCCGTAGAGCCATCTTTGCTGCTTTTTTGAAATCCACTCAACATAATGAAAAATAGCTTCTTTTTCACTCATCTACTAGGAGGCATAAGCTAGACTCATTTCGCTCTCCTCCTTGATCCGGCTCAAGAGGGCTATCAGTCATCATTATGTCGTTTGGGATGGGATCGATGTCTTTTCTGCCCACAATCACCGGTGATGATAGTACTGGATTCTACCGACTATATTATGAAGTTCGCTGATTGCAGTTTTTTATATTCTTCGTGACGTTTTTCTGGGCATTCCTCGCGTCACTAAGAGTTTTTAGGACCGAGCTTATGTTTTGCGTTAGCCAAACTGTTTCACTTCTGTAGACGGCTATTATCGTGGCCAGTTCGTTGACAGGAGGCGTTTATGGTCCACTCGCAGCAAGAGAGTCTGGACAATTGTGAGCATTTTCATTCCTGCGGTAAGCAGAGGTGTATGGCTGTGGACAGTTTCTAAAGATGGTGGAGGTCTCAGGGAACAGGAGAAGCTTAAGCAGGACGAGCGTTCTGGAGTCGCGGTAAATTGCGTATTGCCGCAACTTTTCATTTTTTTTGCGGGCGGATCCGGCAGCAGTTTTTGGCCAGCGGGCGAAAATGCTTCCCTCATTGATTATTAGGTGTTAATCCTTCAGTGGCCAAGTGTTCCACCACTCAAAAATGACCTGGCGACTGATCCTCAGTCTGTTTGCTGGAGAGAAGCTCATATAAGGTCACGATTCTCTCGAGACATCAAGGTGTACATCCCCGCCCACATTTTTTTTGTTTTTTGAGTTTCATCTTAACAATTAATTGGGCATTTGTATTGGATATTATTTTTTATTTTTATGGATTTTATTGGAGTTATATATGTCCTTCAGTTTCCTCCTTCAGTTTTCTCCTTCAGTTTTTAGTGTCAAGATAGTACCTTGAGGAAAGGTACTATCCTTCTGCTTAAAAATAACTTCCTCTGTCATGCCGTGAAACCAACCTGGGACTGTTAATCACAAAACTTCGGACTAACCCTTTTTGATCGCGCCCAGCGGTGCCTTCAGGTTAGGGCAATGCCTCTTTCAAAAGGGATGGTTGAGAAGAAGAAGCTCGCCCAGTGATTCAGGCGGTCTTCTTTATAAGAAGAACCGTCCGCACGTGACACGCAGTTCCACTTGTCTTTAATTGTACTTTGTCTATTGCCAATATCATTTTCTGGAGAAAGCATATCTATCTTTCGTATAATAGTATAAAATTATAGTAATAATATTATTAATAATAATAAAGATACTAAGAATATTGATATCAAAAATATTGATAACTTGCATCCTTTAGATTTATCATATGTGGCTTGATTGCTTTAGTACATGTTTGAGTTCAAGCAAAGCATTTGATGTCTATCCTGAACATAACAGGATATCCTGAACGTTGACAGGAATAGTTTGTTTATAAGAATAAAGGAATAAGTGCCAAGCTCAGCAGGTTTATAGGGACAGGTTGTGTCATGAAGTCAAGGACTGAGTCATCCTTTTGGTTTGGTTTGCTTTGTTTCAGTTTCATGTATAATTATAGGCAATTGGAAAGATATAGTTGATATAAAAGTGAATCAAATATAAAAGTAACAGAAAATGTTGTATGAGTGTTTATGAATTTACGGAGTTGTGACTCGATTCACTCATATACAATGTTTTGTTCAATAGCAAAAGCGTTGTGTCTCCATTGATTATTTTGCTAAGCCTTTAATTATTTTCTCATGATGATTCGCACATTCGTCTTGTTTTTAACTTTAAACTATTCCTTTGGCACGTGACGTTTGGCGCTCTTTGGTAAGTTTGTCACAAAATAACTCAATGAAAGCAAAAAGGATATTCAAAGTTTAATTCTGTGATATTGTGTGGATTTACTAGTAATCAAGGGAACTCTTTTGAGCATTTTTCATATTCTAGGTGCATGTTTGCGTTTTTTTTGCTTTACGATGTGGTTTTTGTCATTGGTCTCAAATCCAAAGCAGTATGTCCTTATAATGAACTATTGGGTCTATAACTTAATTCATGCGGTTTGCTAAGAGACGGCGTAACTTGTATAATATTACATCGTTCCAATATTCCGAACCTGCGTTGGAATGCTACTGTCATTGTACGTCTTTTCAGTGTATGTCATTCATTTGAAGCGTTAACAACAATAATTTTTTTTCACTCAAATATGTCGACCTTTGTTCCTGAAAAAGTGTTTTTTTCGGGGATTTCTTCTTCATTACTTTAATGTGAAGAAAACTGCTGCCAAAAGTCATCGTATTTTGATGGGAGCTTATGGTGAACATGCTCTAGTTGAGCGAACCTGCCAAAAGTGGTTTGCGCGAGTTAAAAGTGGTGATTTTAGCTTGGAAGACGATGAACGTCCTGGGCAGCCAAAAAAGTTTGAAGGTGAAGAACTGGAAGCATTACTCGATGAAGATTGTTGCCAAACACAAGAAGAGCTCGCAGAATCTTTGGGTGTCACTCAAGCAGCCATTTCAAAACGTTTAAAAGCAACTGAATATATTCAATAGCAAGGAAATTGGGTTCCACATAAACTCAAGCCGAGAGACGTCGAAAGGCGGTTTTGCATGTCCGATATGCTGCTGGAACGCCACAAAAGGAAGTCATTTTTGCATCGGATAGTTACTGGTGATGAAAAGTCGATCCATTACGACAAACCCAAGCGCAAAAAATCATATGTGAAATCCGGCCAACCAGCCAAATCAACGGCAAAGCCGAATACCCATGGCGCGAGGGTAATGCTCTGTATTTGGTAGGATCAGAAGGGTGTGCTGTATTATGAGCTGCTAAAACCGGGTGAAACCATCAATGGAGCACGCTACCGAACACAATTAATCCATTTGAAGAGAGCAGTAGCCGAAAAACGCCCGGAATATGCGACCAGACACGAGGCAATAATTTTCCATCATAACAACGCTCGGCCCCACGTTGCTTTTCCGGTTAGGAACTATTTGGAAAACAGTGGATGGGAAGTTTTACCCCACCCGCCTTATAGCCTAGACCTTGCCCCTTCTGACTACCATTTGTTCCGATCGATGCAAACGCCCTCACTGGAATACGGTTCACATTCGAGCAGGATATCAAAAATTGACTTGACTCAAAAAATTGGCTGCCACGCCGGGGCAGTTCTTTTGGGATGGGATCCACAAATTGCCAGAAAGATGGGAAAAGGTCATAGCTTCAGATGGGCAATACTTTGAATAATACTATTGTACATGTTTTTCTTTAATGAACGTTCAAATTTTGAAAAAAAAACCACACAAATTAAGTTATAGACCCAATACGTATTTAAAAAAAATGGTAGTTAAGCTTCTACGTTTAATATTGATATTTACGAATATTTACAAAAAATCAATTAGTGGAAGGACTTTTCATGCGGAGATTTCTTGGAGTTAATTTTCGCCTAGAAATTGAAATTTAATTCACAAAATTCATTTCCACAGTCGGAACATGCTAACGATATGTTAACAAATTGGGCGTGACCTCGTCTGACTTTTTGTTTTCTTAGCTTAAAAGTTTTTCAAAAATCTATAGCATATACGGACGTATTTTGGTTTTGTTTCAGCTCTCAAAGATGTTACATCTCTACGTATATTATACATTGGATAGTACAAATAAGTTTTTTACTTATAAAGGAAAAATTTGAAAACATGAGGACTCGTATCCACATATTTATTATTTCCAAAATGTTATCCTACAACGCCTCGAAAGTGAAACCGCATCGTAGATCATTTCAATTTATTTAATTGATGGTTTCCCTCATCGCTTGTATCCGTTCGTGACTTTTCCAATAGGATGCGGCTCCGAAGAAGTTATGATAACTTCAGTTTAATTCTCAGCAGGGAAGCGATAAGGGGACCAACACTAGGATTAGAGTTTACAGGGCGTACAGACGTTGAACATTAAATCAAGATAAATTATTGTTAGAGTAAAAGCTTTCCACATAGTGAGAAGCAATAAGTGATTAGTAATGGATAATACAGTGATCACGATGAGTGTAATTTACACTGGAATAATTTGGCGTTTGTATACTTGGCATATATTAAATTGTTGCCACATTTAACTTTTTCAATTGAATACTGAGCTAATAAATCATTTAGAGTATTAATACTGCACCGTCAAGCCAGAGGAGGAGTTTTATTTGAGTAAGCAAGTATTTTTAGTATGTTAACACAGTCTTTTCCCTTTTATCGTATGATTGACAACTGTGTTTAGATACACAGCATCTTCATAGATATTTTCTTTAAAGGTGTCCACGAATTGATCTTAAATTATTGATAAAACAGCAATCGACGATAGTTACTTTCAACTTAACAGATGGCAAAGTGCATTCATTTCCTTTTTCGAGTGGAAGCAAATTATTTGCAACGCGATGGTTAGTTTTCATCATTAACCAGCTAAAAATAGTCATTACGTACTGAATGCAAGGCCATAAAGAGGGAACCACTTGTTAATCATAAGATTTATGGAAATTTCGTGATCACGAAACTGACGAGGACGACGCCAACTTACTGGATTGCTGAAAACTACTATAACCACTTTGGAAGAAATCGATATGACTCGCCTGTGCTAGTGTAAAGGTTGCTAATTTCCCTGGAAAATCTGATAAAATTATGCTTCGAGTATGTACATCCATATTAGCTATTGATGCTTAAATGAAAATTACCAACTTTTACATGGTGACATGTAACCGTAGGCTTATGTCTACGTTGTAAGGATTGACGGGGAGTGACGGAGAGTGACGGAGATATTTTTAAATAGATATTTCAATAAACAGCATGAAATTTAATGGAAAAATTTAATAATTTAATATCCATTTATTAAATTAGTAAATTTAATAAAAATTTAAATAAAAAATTTAATAAAAAATTTAATATCCATATTTCCACATCCATAATTATTAGAATGCTCTAATTTTGCTTGAACTGTGATTACTGGGCCCATCTCTCGTTGTAGTGCAAGCTCAAAATAGTGGATTCTAGCCACAATATAGTACACTTTGGTTTTGAATGCACCAACAAGTTGTATGCTGGAGCCGAAACTTTAAAAAAAGAGCAGATTATGAACTCATGTGATTGGATTAAGCTTCACCATTGCGTAATCGCAGCGGTGCTGTTAAATTCTCTCGAAGATTAGCTAAAATATCAAGCGTGATGGGACCCAACAAAATCGAAGAGACCGAAAACAGTGATTTGGCTACAAAAAGGTTTCTCATGATGCTAGTCATCCCAACAAGAAACATATTGCCATCTAAACAGGATATAAGCCTTGAGTTGGTTTAAAAAAACTTCAAACCTCATATGGCCAACAGCTACTGCGAAGACACATACAGCGCTAACACCCTCGTGTGATTCAATACAGACAGAGATAGAAAGAGCGATTGATCTTTCGATCGATCGAATCGATGTATATTTTAATTGCGTTTTTAAATAAGAGTTGTGATAGGTGTATGCATGTTTTACCTGAGAATTGGAGAGAATTTTCTAAACAAAATGAAGTTGAACATCTTTTGGTCGAATACCATTAGATTAGATTAGATTAGATTACCATTAGATAAAGAGTTTGGTCGAAATGTTGGTGTTGTGCGTACTTATGCATTGATACAGCTACGAAAAAATTCAGAATCGAACGAGAAAAAGGAGAAAGAACTAAAATCTAAATAACTAAAGAACTAACATCAGACTCTTTCCAGATATTGCAACATCGCACAGGGTCGGGTCCATGTTGCAAGATATGGAACGAGTCTGGTGTTAAACAAAGCACTTGAGGTCGAAGGCATGGAAAAGGTACTAAACTAGCTGGATCATGTTGCGAAGTGCAAACGAGCTGATCTCCTGTTGATGTTGGAACAGCACTGTAATAGGGAGGAGGCAGGATTGTTGTGTGACTAAAATTCCTTCACTACCATACATGTGTCGAATAGCGTTCTGGTTCTGACTGGTTTTGGACTAATCACAAGCTATCAGCGTTATTCAGTGTCTGTCTAATGCCAAACGAGCTAATGTCATGGTCCCAGAATGGCTTCACCATCTGAAGATAGTTGTTTGGAATACTGAAAAATGGATCTTTCCTAGGAATGACTTAAATGCCGAGGCAGTTCAATCTGGAATGAGTTAGTATGAATGAATGTGGAAATGTTAGCTAGGAATGTACTCGTCATGATCAACGTGCCCTGCAAACAATATAATCCTTATATAAGGGTTATTTCAGTGTAGTTTATTCCTTAGTGCATAAGACCTATCACTTGGAAGGGAAAACAGTCTGCATATACTTTACCTTATTTTATCCCTGATTTCAACATGGGCCATGTCATAGGCAATCAGGTTTACAGATTTGATCATTATGTATTTCTTATGATAAGGCATAAATAATGACATAATAGAAGTGGTGATTGCACTGCACAAAATGCACTTACCCAAGAATCATCACTCACTCGAGATAGTTGTCGCTCACTTTTCACTATCCCTGTTCTGTTCACTATCCCTGTGTACAATTTGCACATACATTGATAATCCTTGGTTACGCCTACACTCCCATTCCTATTGACACATTTTGACAGTGGCCTTCACAACTTGAAACGGATTTTTTCATGGAAATGCCAATGAAGACAGAATATTTTAAAGGAACAGTTCAAAACTAGTATAATCATTATAATAAGGCTTAGCTAAGGCTTATACTCATCATTAGTTAAGCATAAGCCTGATATGTCTGACCGTTTTTTTTTTGCTGGATGGCTTCATACTAACACTTCGGCAGAGTGATTGCATATGGATCAACCTCGACGTGATAATGGCTTTGGAGCTTTTTACGCGTTCGGCGCAGAAACAAAGTTGCCGGAGGATTTCTTATCTAGCGGTTACTAGTACATTGCTCTTGAAAAATAACCAGTAAATAACAGCGCCCCAACCCAGACTACTAGTCTCGAACTCTGCGATAATGGAGTTGACTTAAATGCTTTTGATAGCCGTATTCAAACTGGGGAGATCAAGAAGTTCACCATGAGTCTCATCATGACAGCCTGTGACTCATTTGTGCTCCGCCGATCAGCATAATATACTCTGTTGGTTAACAGAGGTCGGTGAAAAGCAAAAGCAAAGAGAATCCCACTTGCTCCTCCCTAAAATCCAATCAGTATGAGTCACCTACCTTTATATGAGTGTCTTAGAATATCCTCCGCAAGATAGTTAATTAAAGTGAGGTCTGACAATAAGAGGACCGTGAGACTTCAGTTTTATGCTGACCACGCAGCAGCTCGGAGCTAAAAAACACCCTGTGATGTCGAAATATTATAGTTTGTTTTCCAAACTGCCTATTCTTTCCATTATGATCATTTTGATGGTCCTGGCCAGAAAAGCCTGATTGATTGACCGCACTTCAGTGTAAAGTTATATGTAAAGGAGGAGGAGTGTAAAGGAGCTAGACGAAGGTATGCAATTGATGAAAATGCAGAAAACAATACGGGCGTTATCTTTGCAGAAGTGCTGCAATCGACGGTCTTATCCATGATATCGTGCTTAGCATAATCAACGGCTACGTCCTCTAGGTTGGGTTTTCGAAATGCTGGAAGAAAGCGAGGATTGTTCTGATCAGCACAGTAAAAGGAAATCCAGGCTTTCCGTTTGTATATTAGCTCATACGCGTGCTCGACGAAAAAGGAAGGAGGCTCGGCGATTCTCTTGGAGCCGCATGCAATCTTTCCTAGTCGGAGAACGGCTTCAGTGCTGATCCATCATTAGTGCAATCATAGAAGTAAGGAACTCGGTCCAGCGGGCAGAAGCAGACAATAAACATTCAAGAGGTATCACTTGTGACGCTCTATGCTAGAAACGCCTTTAATTTTCGTATTTTCTTAATTTAATTCGCTAAGTGGACAGATATCCTCGGTACAATGAAATCCTTTGATCTAGATCTCTATTGCTTCGTAGCCAACCCTTGCGGCCAATTTCCAATGGAAGGCGCTTATAATGTGATCCAAATATTGCATTACAGCCTCGAATATTAGTCCTCGAAGAAAGGGGCTACGACTTGAGAAGAGAGAGAGAGGAAGGACTCTGAGTTAGTTGGGGTGGGTGGAAAAAAATGCCGGTTCTGAAAAACCTTGCTAGCAGTTGGTAGGCCACACCTCCTGCGTGTGATTCGAGGCCAGCTGATTATTACCGGATGTAGCTCTTGAATGGACAAGAGTTTTAGTCTTACTTGCATTAGATGGGAAAGTCACAGTCTCTTGTTTGCGAGGGTATTTCTTTAATGTATAATCATTCTTAAAATCGACTGTTCAGAAAAAAAAAACGATAAACGGTGCGAGTTTGAATTAAATTTGTATAGAGCTATTCAATTTAGAGGATAATAAGACAGAAATGGAAAATTATGACGAATAAAATTTGCTTGCACCCGGAAGGCCAGGCTCTGAATAAAATTGAAATTTGCAATTAAGATTGGGCTGCAGTAAACAGTTTGACTATTCTTTAGTTTTAAGTTTGTCATGTATAATCATATTGGGAGAAAAAAAGTCCTTAAACTCATTATGTGAGCCAACAAGAACTGACTACTTAAATTAGACTCGCTCTGAGTGCACTGTCGAAAGAATTTAATTTTTGCAGTTTGAAAGTATCTTTTTCTGAAATTACCATGTTACTCCAACCCACTATCTTAATTCCATTCAATTTGGAACGGAAAACGAACTCAACGATACTTGATCATATTTATCATAGTTAAGTTTTTGTTTGTGATAGAAATGGAGCCAGGAATCGATCTGAGTTTGCAAAGTGAATAGAAAGGCACGCGGAGTGGACAAATTAAAGCAATGAAAAGAAAACTTTTTATAGTATAGCAGTTATGACTAGCACGTAAAGAAAGTTATCGGGAGCACTTACCTTATTCGGTGAATTATACCACGACCTCAGTTTTCCTGATCGCAATGTGGAAGTCTCGTAGATATCGGACGATGAAACTGATGGTGTAGAAGCACCCCACGAAGGGCTGGGGGAGGATGATGGCGACGGTGTGAAGCAACCGGAATCGTAAGAATTGATAATTCGTAAGCGATTTCCTGGACAAAGTCCCTGAAAGGTAAAGTAGAAATGGGTCATAATTAGATTGTGTGCAGGTGACAATTCAATAGTGATTTGTGTGGCAAACATATTCTTGGGCTCATAAGAATTCCAACTGCCTTCTAAACTCTTCCGACAACATGATAAATTGTCGCCCCACATATCTCATGCAATTGTAATCACGCATTGAGGTTAATTTCATTGTTTACATTTCCATCAAGCGTCTAATTAAAATTTATACTTGCACGCTTACTTTACATGAAGTGGCGACATATCATGAGCCATTCCACAACGTTGAATTGAATATTTCTGAATAAATAAATGAAATGATTTGCGTGCCCAATCAAACGATCAACCAAATCGAACTCAAATTCAGTTTAATTATTCTTGTTAACCATTAATTTATTCGTCCTACACCAATTATAGATTCAACAATCTCCTCCTACCAACGAGAGCAGTTTAATGTTTTCAAATTATTCACAGACGATTCGAAACGAACCCATAATAAATATTCTATTCTGTTTTGTATCAGACCAATTCGGACGAATAATGATAATCAACACCCTGCATACGAAATCATCGGATACCGAGTTTAACCAAAGAGATATTAAGACATGTGACGCCAATTACGCGAAATAGATAAATCAAATGTACTATGCCTACTGGAAAATAGAATTTCTAATGAAATTCATATGTGACGTGGTGAAGGTCGTCCGTTCAATTAAATTGATCGAGTGTTGCGGGTATGCATTAAAATTCGTTGAAATTGAAATCAGAAATTTCGAAAGAGTTGGTGATAATTCAGTTGGTGATAAGCGTATCACACATTTACAGCAATGTAGTAGTGCATTATATGAATTTTCACCTGTAAATCAATAATAATAATTTTTATTGTAGATGAGATGAGATCTTATCAAAAAATTAAAATTCTGGAATCATCATCATGAATCATGATGTTCATCATGAATCATTTAGTTTCTCTATTTGCTTCTGCCTTTTTGCGAAACAATAACTTAATTATCCTGCCTCAAATTTTGGCTTGTAAACGGCTTATAGCATTCATCAAATGTTCATTGACTTCAAAGTGTGATGAATCATTTTTTATTTGCAAAATCGCTGATATGTTAAAATTGCAAGTATTCAATCCAATATATTTAACTAAACATATTTATGGTGGATAATACAGGAAGAGATACGATTTCGTATCAGTGCCTTTTGGTTGTATGCAGTATTATATCCTCATTGTTTGGAAACTTTGGTTTCATTCGCTTTAAATACACTTTTAAAATCACTCACTAAATTTCATCTCATATATCCATTCAATAAGTGTCCCACATGGTTCCCTATTGGGGCCCTATCTTTTTAATTTTTGTTTCAAGATATTTGTAACCCTACCAACTCTATACTGGTCAACGCGAATCATGCCACGAAAGCTCTGCTAACAAACGAATCTCATAAAAATCCCAGCCTCCGTTAAAAGATTTAAAAAAAATTACAGATTTACAAGAATGATTCCATGAACGGAATCGGATAATACGCTGAACTGTCAATGAATTGCACGTAGCAAAGACATGGAGCGGATGAGCACAGGAAAGTCTTTTTCAACACCTTCAACAGGATCAAGAATGTAGCCAAGCGGCTTAAAAAACGTAGAGTTATTCTGGGAACATCAAAGAACGCCAGCACAGAACTGACTGATTAGTTGATAGAGGTCTCGAAATCAAGAAACCTATAGTGGCAAATTAGCTGGCTTCCATGCGCTTTGATATAAAATTCCTTGCCTCCCATGGGTGAAAGAATGTTTATTAAAAATATTATATTTATTTTTATTGAAAATATTTGATATTTATTTGGAATTGAATCAATACCATCCAACCATCAGTAAATACTAAATATAATACAATGCTAAAATCTACTTACAATATGCTTGTGGGCAGCTACCAAATACTGAGGAGAAACTTTTATTCTTTACCTCTGAATTGACAGATCGAAATTGACAGATCGAAATTGACTGCACTCTGGCTACACTAAACAGGCGACAATGAAAGCATGGGAAAATCGTTTTTGGGTTAGCATATAATTGAGGACATCTTGGAGATAATACGTAACGACAGACGTCCACACGATAGTTATAGCTTCTAACCATGACTCATTCATCATTGGCAGGGAACTGAAGGCAAGATAGGACTTTTGAGAAACTGTACCCGGAACATATAAGTGTCATTTTGTGGTACTAATCGAACGCCTTTTTGGAGTAACTAGGTAATTTTCAAAACAGGAGTTCCTACATATCCAAGAAGCACTTCTTTCCTGCATCAATATCCAATAACAGAATTACCTAGAAATTCTACTCACTACAGTTGCCCAACCTTTCTATCAATACCCGACTGTTATCATCTTTGTTATGTATTGAAGAATTTGAGAAATCTGACGACCACTGTCAGAAGGAAATTGTCAATTACAATAGTTTATAAAGATTCGAATGTGTCCTATTTAACTAAGGAATGAACACCCGCACTAAAAGAATTGTAGAGTCTATACCACCTTGACGCTGATTTTCTTAACAAACACCAAAGAATGTACTTTACAGAAGCCATACAGAGGATACACTAGCACTCAGACCTAAAATCTCTACAGGTTAAAATATAAATTTATCATAGGAACAATAACCGAGTAATTAAGGATTATCTTACACTTAAAATAGAAATCAGCGCTGTTTCTAATCCTATAAGATATATATATATAAGACAGAGACAGACTATATAAGACAGAGCATAAGAATGAAAATGAATAAAAAGTAGATTAAGTGGTGTCAGTTCAGCTTCGGATGTCTTTAAAGAAATAAACATGTCAACAGGACGTCTTATCAAGCTTATGTCTTCAAATTGGTGCCTACCCCTTACCCGGATCCCCAATGGCTATTTCTTATACAGAATCCAAACTTCTGAAGCTGATTACCAAATTTCAACCTATTTTACAGGGTATATCACAAGATTTCAATGAAGTAATTAAAGCAAGCTTTGCTTGATAGAGAGCTTAGAAACTAAAGGAAGTAGGTGAGTGGAGAGATCGCAATGGCTAGCTTTCTGAGCTTAATTGTATGTGGGAATAGTTTTGCCTAAATACTATTGAGGGAAAACAAATGGTTAAATCGGATGATTTTAAAGGAGATAGTAGGGAGGTGTATAGTAAACTTGCTAACAAAATAGTTGAAGAAAACAAAGAAATCATTAAAGTTCCAAAACATTGACTTATATTTGAGATATTCTTAGAAATTAAGCAGCGACGTACGAGGACATTTACCTAACTGTATGTCAGCTATTTAGGGGAAATTCAAAGGGGCGGAAAAAATTCAATTTTTAGGAATTTTAGCGTGATGCGAGGATCCTATAATGCTACTTACAGTGGAATATTAGAGCCTATGTATATCAGGACACGATGCATGAAAAAGTCATAAAACAAGGTGTGCTCTGTGGGTGCAGTTGTGCACAAAGGATGTCATTATCAATGATTTTACTGTTCGATGATTCGTTGTCGCAGGCTAATGTTTATTTTCTTCTGAACACTTCTATGTTTTACTAAGGTTCGGATTTCTGCTTCTTCTAATTATCATCAGCTCAATCTCTGCAGATGAAGTGTGAAAAGATAGAAAGAACAAGCCATGAAGCGTCCTGACTCTAAATTCAGTAAGGCCCGGAGGATCTTGAAAGTAAATAATAAAATTATTATTGAAGGTTATTAATAGTAGTGTTGAAGAAAGGGATAGGACAGCAGCTATAAGGGGGAAATAGATAACGCCCAAGTTCTCTCTGAAGAAAAATGAAAGCAATGCATCTTAAATAGGTAATTTGAGTATAACGAAAGGAGAGATAAATGCCACTTTTGAGCAAGGTTATGGAAATGCAATTTTTTCTTGGAATTTTGTATTAGGCTGGAACAGCAAGATCAAGATGGGATCGCTGGAGGAATACAATTAAAATATTAATTATAATTTGCATTTGCAATTCGCAGACTGCATTTGCAATTCGCAGACAGTATTTGCCAAATTCCTTATGGTGTCTGCTACTTTTTGTAGCATATCGAAAGAATGGAAAATTATGTATTTTAGGTTCTACTTTTGGAAAATCTTGTAGACTTGAAGATTTTCACTTATTTATCACGTCGAAGTGCGATACGATTTTTATTTGCGTTATGCATTCACAACAATGATCATGAAAATTGTAAACAAATATTTTTTTTAGCAGCAATCAGTGGAAAAAGAAAATTTGTATTGAATATGAAGATTTTCGTTTTTGTATCCATTTCACTTCTAGATATTAAACAAAAACCCATTAAGGTCACTTATTTTGAAGTACATGTTTAACATTGAGCAGAGATCGAAGAGGTGTAAATCATCGAAGAAAGTATGAGTTGATTTTGTGGCTGTTTACCGACATTCACTTATACAGTTTCATGTTCATGTATCATGTTGTCATGCATTATCCCTCAAACTTGTACAGGAGTTATGACCAGAAGTCAAATATACAAATCATTGCAACTGGCAGCTTCGTGGTATTTGCATACAACATATGTCGCACAGCTTTCGTACGTATAATGTTGAGATTAAATTGTTTATAGCTGTTTCATCGGGTATCGTTTTCATATATGAAGTTTATACTTTACCATCTATAGGATGCAGACTTGTGCATATTTCGTATGAATATTTATGAATGCGAATATGAAACCCTGTCCCGAGTGTTCCGTGGAAGGATCGAGATTCCACGCAATAATCAAACAAGACTTTCCATTGACTCGTCCGTCTCTCGCTATCGTTGTACCACGTTACATTTTAGTTTAATTGACAATTTATAGGCGATGGCTTTTAAAGGGTTATTGGCTTTAATGGATCACTAAATCACAATTCTTAACGATAATAACAAACAATAATCATACGTATGAGCACTATTTTAATTAAACACTTCGTTGTTTATCATTGACATTGTTTATCATTTAAGGGTACACTCAAGATAGGATTAAATTGTTTTCTATTGAAATGAAAGAATGACAAAGAAATGAGATTGATTTTTCATTTAACCAAAGTATCTACTTTTTTTTAACGAAAATTTTGTCCCCTTCAAAGTAGTTCCTTTGGGCAGGTATACCCCGTCAAAATCGTTGTTCCAACTCTTGGTAACAGCGCTGGATGTTTTCAATTGGTAGGGCTTGGTCACAGTCTTTTGAATGTGAAATTTTTTCCGAAAGTGAAACAAAAATTCAATTTCGGAAAAAATCAAAACAGCTCGAGCCAGGCGAATAGAGAGTTGAGGATCAAAACAGGAAACAGAATAAGAGGTGAACAACTCTATTCAGTTGAGCACTTTTTTGGCACTATTTTGGCTCAAATCTACCGCATGCACAAATCATCAGACAAAATTTGATGTACGGTGAAAGGGTTTTAATTTAACAGTTCAGTCATCATCCTTAATATTGGACAGTCTGATAAGCCCTCACATGTTTACGCCAGTTTTGAAATTGAAGGTCTCCATTGAGCGAGGTTGATGTTTAACGTGTTCTCCGACTTCCAAAAATAATTTATGCCAGGTATGCAACGTTTCCCATAGGCCTATTTCAACTTTTCAAAAGTGTAGCACAAAACTTGATTGCAAAACGCTGCTTTAAATTAGAGTGCTCCATTTTTGCAACACATAACAAAAGTTCAGTGATTGCATTGTCAAAAATAATGTAGTAGTTGCACGGAGTTGAAACCCTGACTGGGAAAGTGGAAGGGTCTAGTACAACCTGGTAGACACTACCTTGCCAGATCGCCCACAGTACTGCCAGTGTCATAGCTTTTTTCACACCTCTTGTATGAAGTATTCAGTATTACCCTTATTGCGCTCATGCTCCTTATTGGCTTCACTAGTAACCCGAACTGAATTTATTGGCTCCCTGCGAGATTTTGAGGTGCAGAAGTATTTTGAAAGAAGGATGTGGATCACACCTGCGTTCACCAAGTCATAAGCTGCAATCTTGTTACCGCTGGCTTCGTTCGCCCGGAGAATCTTGCATATAAGATTCTTATATACTATGTGTGGTTCTTTGTGTTTTATGTGTGGATCCTGACTGTTCTAGCACTCTAGCAATCCTTTTATTTATGCGGTTTTTCAACGCGCTTTCTCCAGTGATCGGTTGAATCTATCCTCCGTTCAACCGTTCTTATCCTGGAGAACTATTATACAAAATGTTAAACAGACATACGATGATGTTGCGATATCACTTGAAGTAACTTTTATTATTTAACGCCCTCAACCCGTGTCGACGGTTCTCCAAGACCGTGCTCTAAGTCCACATCAAATATTTTGAAACTTGGAATTTTTTCAATTCTTTCAGGATATTGTCGATCACATTTGGAGACTCCTGATGTGAAGTGGAGGAGTGACAAGAGAAGGGTTTAGATGTTCCTGTTATATTAACGGTGTGTTTCTCGCTTTGCATTAAAACTTAAGAATCGCTTTCTGAGCATTTAGAATCATTTGTTAAAGAGATCTCGAATATGAACAACAGTAGCGAGCCGGTTTCTTTCTCAGTATGTTCGAATTGAGTGCTCAATATCATCGAGGCCAGTCCATCTTCTTGTCTAAGCCATGCTTCAATTAGAAAATTTCCAGAAGATTTTATTTGGGACATGATTTTATCAATCAATTGATGTTGTGCCAAAATTTTCTTGGAACGCTAAATTCAAGCATCGTTTTACTTAGAACACGAGACGGAGATGTCATACGTTTGTTTCAAGCCTTTGACACTGGAGTACCCGCAAAGTTTTTGACAGTCACATGCTCGGTCCACAAAATTTGAAATCAGTTCTGAGTTATTTTACTAACTGTACGAAATACGGCTTTACTTAATAACTTGAGGTACAGACCAGCAATTCTCACAGCACAGTCCGACTTCCTCTTTGTTCATCGAGGACAGCTTACATTTTAGATGTTCAGCTACTTACAAGTAGCTGAACATCTTATTCATATTCTGGGTTGCAATCAGTAAAATTCGATGTAAAGACTCGTTTCCTCGTTATGAAGCAGCTCTTCAGGGATTTCGATATATGACTTGCTGCAACGGTGATTGTAACATCTTCATTGCTGTTGCTACTGCGTTGTTTTGTGACTAATTATCAGATAAAATTAATTTATATTCTCCCTTCTATATTTTCTATTTTGCAATGGAACACCCTTTGAGTAACAACAAAACATCTCAGTGTTAGATCAAATATTTGGATCGTTTCGAAACCTGGTGTTAAATTGAAGTTACTCATGAACAAATCACAACACTAGTGACAGTAGTAACAGTGACAGTTGGTGTCAAATATTGTAATTCAAAGATGGCTGCTATTAGCTGTTCCAAGTATGCTATCTCGTTTGGGAAGTTATTTATTATATCGAAGCTTTTGTAAGTGTTACCTGATATTAGAACATCTATCGAATAGTTAGGTTTTCAGTATGGAAGCTGCCACGTTATACTTTTACAAATTGGTCAGATTGTGAAAAATCAAAAGGTTATACGCCTTGAATTCGACTGTTGAAATTAAATTGAAATATTGTATTAAAGTCAATTTTTTTCAATAATAAAAATAACGGTAAAAATAGTGACATTACTAATTTCTCTTGTCTAATAGGCTGCATTAGACAATTGAGAAACTCAATGCGAAGTATTTTGGATTCTTTCAATGTAATTCTTTCAATTCTTGTGCAGTTCAGGGTGAAATTTATATTATCTGTCTGCGTCCACTTTATTTACCTTGAAAGTTTTTTAAAAAAAAGTTCATGAAGCCATTTATGTTTTGATTGTCGGTTAAGTAAAAAAGGATTCAACAATTGTGTTTTCCTAATAACTTTAATTAACTCATAATATATTCATCTCTCATCATATTACCTGACAAAAATCACAATGGCTTAAATCCTTTTCTTTTATCACAGACACAAATAAGGTTCAATTTACATTTTTACGGCCTACAAGAGCAGTAAAGTTTCGTCTTAAGAATATCTTACAAGCACTCTTAAGAAAACCCTTAACATGACTTTTCGCAATCTGGAATTCTTCGAGATAAGTTTTGCGGCAGTGTCACGTGCTAGTAGCATATTCTCAAAATGGGAAGAATGGACATGATATCTTCGTCTGCATTCCCAAGGATGGCTAAGACAACTCTTCAACGAAAAGTATAAATCCTTTCAGCCTTTTACCATTATTGCTCTGTAGAATACTGAATGAAAACTTAAGTGTTATTATTATCCTTGACTGCTGCAGGCTGTATTTTCATACTTTTTGAGAACTGTAAGGGCAAGCATTTGTGGTGAAGCAGTGAAAGGATGTTTCAATGAAATAAATACAAGTGTTGTATGTACATATGCCGGAAGAGATGAGGATTTTTACGTCAGAGAATAGCATGCAGGAAGTTGTTTTTTGAATTGTTGTTGATTTTTAGGGGTTGGTGTTTTCAGACGAGCGTTAAACAAATTATTTTATATTGTTAGACAATTTACGAATGTATGTGTTATTTAGTTGAGGCTTATTTGAGTTTGAATAACTCCTGCTGGAAATACTGTTTATTTACTTTGAGAATAGACAAAAACTGCGATAAAAATTTTTCAGTTCATTTTTATAAATTGGTCGCTCTTCACTGGAATATAATTTGAACCAAACAAAAAAAAAAAATATCCTACCAAAGATAAAAGTTGGTCAACAATATGATTAGCATAATTTTTCTGATTTTGTTGTGTCGGGAGTTTTCGGGTGGTTCGCAATTCATTCAGTCGCCCATTTATCGATTTTCCCTTTTTTATTTGTATTGTACACGGTATTCATTCTTTCATTTCCTATTCAAAATATTTCGCTCATTTATGCTTCTAGCACACATTGAAGACGTATCCCTCCTCGAAGTAAAGTGTGTGTTTTTTGTAGTAAGAGGTTATAAAATCGAAAGTCGACATATAAAAAAGATATTCCAAGCACTCAATCAAGCGCCTCGTTAAATGTGGAAAAGGAAGTTTCAAGAGTTTTTGGGTCTGACTGTCGAAACAGAATTTCATTTTATCGCTTTTTTAATGGGCACATGCGAGGAAAATATATATATTTATATAGCGAATTGAATAGAGGGTCGATGGGATGGCTTCAGGGGCAATTTGTTTGGGTTTTTAACTGAATGAAGGTATCCAAACAAAGTTAGAATGATAAATGGGTCTTTATTGAGATCCTTTATCGAAAAACTTATAAATTTATTTGCGTTTCGATATGGAGTTTTTTTTACTAGTGATTTACGAGAATTCTTTTTTCTATAGCAATTAATTTTTATTTTGATAAACTGCAGATCCTATTTTTAAGCTTTATTTATTTACGGTTTCAGTTCGTTTATTTGCGAATAAAAAAAAATATCGACTAATTCTGCAATGCGTTTGATGTGATCAATATCAGTGGCGAGACAGCCGATATTGGAGTTAGGGGCAATATTACACACAGACACAAACAAAGAGGACCCGCTGAGCAAACAGGGCGTGCATAAATTAACGTATGCATGTCAATATAGCTTTCGTGAAGATTTCATGACCACATAAGAGACTGTAACAAAAGGTTACAAAGTCAGGACCCAACAATAGAGTCCAACTTTGTGAACTACAGGATAACAGCAAATGTACACAAATGTACTAACATTAGGATGACAGTGGAAGTACTAAATGTACAACGGTAAAAGAAATGTAAAAGGACGGCGTTTGAACATACTCCAAAGCATGGAAATAAATAGACAAAGAAAAAAATCGACCAGCGAATCATAAACGAACAGACAAGCTCTCATTTGGACATAATCTTTGAGTCGGCGAAACAACTTAAAAAAAGCCACACCGCAAAACGACAGTGAACAGGTGACTGTGACAAATCAAGGGACTTCCTCAAACCAGAATAATCAGCTATTTGCTTAAAAGGACCCCTACCTGCATAGAAACTGCATAGAAAAAACGGAACCATATATTAAATAATCTCGATAAAAACGATAATCTCGAGACATAAAGCCGAAGTCATTAGAAATTGGAATTAAATATGTGTCTCTAATGTTCAAAGATAGATTTGTCTTAGATCTTGATGGTAAGACAAACCAGGTAAAACCTTATAAGGGAAATGTTGAACATGTTTATAGCAGTATGTCCTGATAGCTACAGTCTTGGCACTAATGTAACATATATCACTCCTGCCGGCTATACATCACATGGAAATCGGACAAACACGCTATGAAGACCTTAATTTTTTATACTTCAAAGTCACAAAGTTATGGGACTGAATTTTAATTTACCAAAGTTTTTATTTTCATCATACATCAATGTTATCCCCTCCAAAGTAGTTCCTTTCGGCAGTTATATACCTTCAGGTATACACATATGCGTTATGAGCTGGATTTTTTTTTTCAGTTGTAAGGTTTTCTTTCAACGATTTTGACACAATCTTTCAGATTTGATGCACGGTGAAAGTGTTTAAATTTGACAGTTCGCTCATCAGCTTTAAGGCCGAAATATAATACTGCGAGACTGCGATACGAGAGCGCGACGAGAGTCTCGCAGCAAATGTCAACCCGTTTTCGTAACATGCGTTTGTATACGACATCGTACAATGATTGCGATGCGTCGATGCGAGACGAGAAATATTCGCTAAATCGAAAAATCCTCGCAACGAGATGCGTTGACGTTTGTCAGATGCTATAACATGACGATGGTGCTTAAATAAAATTTGAAATTCAAACGCCTTAATTACTTTATATGTACTGAGGTTATTCTGAATGAAAATGTCGTGCATCCTTGTTGAGGCTATTATTTGCCATTCAAAACTTTAAAAAAATCAAAAACAATTGCAAGCAAATTTCAGTTGAAACGTCACCAATTTGACATTTGTCATATGAACATTATTCTTCCTCGCATCGCGTGCATTGTAAAGTGAATGCGTTGCCCCGTGACGTGCGAGAATCGCATCGCGCTCACGCATCGCCGTCACGCAGTATTGTATCTGGGCCTTTAGTGTTAAACGACGATCTGATCTCACATCTTTAAAAGCCAATAGAATACTATCGAAACTGTTGGAGGCAGCGGTGGTACCATGACCATGGACAAATGAGTTATAACAGTGCCATTAAAAAATTAACTATTCAAGGATCTTTACAACTTAGAAGAAAGTTGATACTATTAGATGTAACAAGCGTCAGATGTCTTCCCAACTTTTCCAATCAAGAGAGACAAAAGCTATGATGCTTTGTTATAACGGAAACTTTTCAGCAGTATCTTTCAAATCAAAAAACATACTGTTTTACAATATGGTATGCATATTTTTCTGGAATGTAGAATATTTACATGGTCAATTCTTTTGCCATTCGCGTCCTGTCGTAATAACAAAAATATACTGGTATAATGAGCGTTTATCCAAGAAGAGATTATACCTTAAACGGATCATCGTTGCTACTTTGAGTAATACTTTACCATGCATGTGCCAGCTGTACCAGCTAGCTCTGTGAGTCAAACCACGAACCCATAAAATTTCTGCAGCTATGAAATTAGGTTTCTGAAGTCTGCATCGTGGCAAACGCAATTTCGTTAAATTTGTTCAATATTTCTTTTTAGTATATGATTAAATTGAAATGAAAACCTAGTAGAGTGCAGAAAATTCAAATATGCGAACAAAATTTATGAACACTTCAAGTGAAATTATCCAAAAACCATTCAAAAAGTGGAGAAATGCGAGACCGTCGCGTTTCCAACGATACAAACTTTCGGCCCCTATGAAAATGCGTGACTAAATTTGTCTGCGTTTCTTGTAAACGTCATATTGAATGGAAAATCGGGTGGTTTGTACCTAAAATGCTCCGATTAAATGTTTCGATTGTTATTCTTTTAAATATAATTTTTAAAAAAATGATCATTGTTGTTTTTGTGTTTTTCAAAACTCTCTTAAAGTCATTAAATTAAACAACCCTAAAAGTAAAGTGCATCAGAATCGTATTTTTATGAATAGTGTTATCTTGAATATAGTTTATGAATTCAGAATTAAATAAGGATGTCCCTTTGATACTTATACAATTGTGATATTCGATTCGTGCGAAAACTTGTGTTGATTTTCAGTGAATATAAGTTTTGAAACTAGTTTTTCTCTTTTGGGTCAAAATAGGTCTGAGGAGTGGCACCCAAAATAATAACAACATAAATTATGAAGCCCAATAACTAACGAAATCAATTGAATTCCAGACAATCTTGAACATTTGCTTACACAAGGATAAAAGGGAGGATAATGGAAATCTTTTGATGCCTTCGACCATGAAAATGAGAATTTTTCCAGCCTTCTAATATTCTAATTTACCCAAACTGAATGCGAATGTACATTTCCACCCTAGGGATATGGATTTGCCTTGAGGTATGTAATAATGAATAAATTACCTGTCTTCCTCGCAATGTGCACAACCACCAACCACTCAATCCATCAGTGTCCTGTTCTATCACATTGAGAATATCACCCTTTTTAAATGCTAGCTCTTCAGGCGACTCGGCAATGTTGTCGTAAATAGCTCGTGCATGTAATTTCTGTGAAATTGGAAACGATTTCATTTTATAATCGATTTGGAAACTAATTTAATTCTAGGAAAAATATTTCAAAAAAAAAAATCTAAATATTGGATCCTATGAAAATTTACTCTGAAAATATTGCAATAATTCGCACCTTTGTGGGTCTTAAAAAAAAAAATTCGCTGCAAATAGTACAGTCATGTTGATTCACAATTTTTATCACATATGGTTGTGAATCACATGTGGTCGTCGTTGATTTAAATGTAATGTTGGTTTGAAAATTTTATGGAACGCTGTTGATGAATCGCTTTGTTAAATTGGCGATTTGTTAAGGTGTTGAAAGATTTATTCGTACGGAGCTATTTACGAGGGAACTTTAATACCGCTGAAGTTTTTGCAACATTTTTTCGTAGCGAACGTTTCAAAACATCTTTCCACTGGATCCCACTGAGTCACAGTTCAAAAGCGAATTACGTAAAACTTGTGGTGTTGGTTTATGCATAAACTTCAATGTTAAATAAAATGGCAAGCGAAAGTATTAACAAAAAAAAACTACACTTTAAGTACATCTTTCAAAGAGAGCATTTCCGCTTGAAAATTTAGCGGAGGTTTTCTACATGTTTCTTGTTGTTGGGCAAAATATAAACACATCTGCAAAATGGATTTAATGCTGGAAATAGATAGTTGCAACATTTGCACAGTCATCTTCAAAGTGTGTCTTTAAAACTGTTTTGACACGAAAATAACCTTTCGTTTTCCTTTTCCTCTCTTGAGTGCCACTAAGTATCATATGAGCTCCGGTGTTACTGTCGTTCGTTTGCATTTATCAAAGCATATCCTCCGACATGTGTAATAGACAATGACATGATAGATTACTCAATTGGAAAATGAGTGGTTTCCATCAAAGCACGAGACACGCAATTGCAATTGATTGGTTTACCAATGCAGCAAGAACGAAATGAGGTAAAAGACATGGTAACATTTAATTAACAGCCAACCGCTGACTCGCGATTTCTTGCATTGGTGATTATAAGAGGTTAGAATTAATAATAATACTTTATCTTTAGTGTGAAGAACTGCTCCGGTTGTTTACTGTCTCAAATCTGTCTCATTTGATAATTTTCTTACTTTTTTATGGCCGTTTCTTCGGTCGTTTCATTACTCGTATGGCGCCTAGTTAAGTGTGGATTTCTCGGGAAACGAGATAATCAGTGAATTTATTTCTATTTTAGGACTTCTGCGGATTTGATTGGGATTGCCAGCAGGTTTTGTGAGTTCTGCTATGGCAAAGTTATGTGATTGAGGATTGCACTAGGTTGAATTTATTGTTGTGCCCGTACCATGAAATCGCATCTAGTAAATTATGGTCATGAGCAGGTTAGTTGTTCGTCATGGTTTCCATGCGATTTTAGCATTGCAAACGCGCATTTACATCCAAAAGAATATTGGTGCCTCACTATTAGGATTGAATAGAAAAAGGAAAGCAAGAGTGTTACGGAAGAGTATATGTTGAAATGGAAAGAACAAATTTCAATTTCGCAAGAAAGAATAAACACTAACCAAAAAGTAATATTTCTTCTCATTGAAAAAATAACCCTTTTTTATCTGTGGTAGCTCTTTGTAGCACTTCCATATAAAACGATTGATTTATCAAACAGGGAGAGATATTATCTATGCATAACCAAGTCCACTTTGGGTATCATTGAGTTTTTTGGCAGCTCAAACCTTATATCGACCCGAAGCTGCGAACTGATACGACTGTTTGTGTTTGTACGATACAAGGAATCAAACGATGAACGATGGAACAAAAAAAACTTGTCTATCCTTGTTGGACGACAACTGTATCTTTACATCTTAAGTGAAACAGTGATGCATTTTTTGCAGAAAAGGTGTCCTGCTGAAGTTCGATCGTGCTAGTAATTTCGGGACACTTTAGATTTCACTTCATCCAACATTTAGGAAACTCGTTAAGATCACTGAAATTCGACGTTCCTGATATCTTCTCATCCGCTGAGTTATAACTGGCTAACTTCATGCGAGGAGCTCTACCATCCTTTTGTTATTGGTGATCCACAGATGATCCTCACGAATTTTTCTCTGTCGGATAAAGCCTTTGGTCAGCAGTGCTTTGTTGGTCTTAGCTAGTTCATAAGAGAAGAAGTATCCTTTCTACTGCACCCTTTTCAGAGGACATTATTTCAAATCGAAGCTAATTAATACTTTCAATTCGTTTTGGCTGATGTCACGTACTCTTCCTTTTGGATGTCTCTAACTACGTGCAGAGCTTTTGGTGTACAATTTTTAATTAGCAAAAGAGGAACACTTAGATTTTTAATAAGATTGGGACATTTACCCTGAATGCTTTTTTTTTAAACGACGAAAAAATATGTAAAATTGTTTTAGTATTCCGTGACTTTATTGCCAATGAATTAAATACAATCTGTGCCTAAATACTTATATTTCCAAAGAATATCCTTTACCTTAATAACCGCTTTTATTTTTGCTGGCATACTATCAGTGGACTTCTTAACCACGACCTTTATTTTTCACTATTTTCCCATATATTGTAAATACTTTCGTTTCATATGTCTACAGGAAGATGAAGACTTAAACTTCGTGTTTTGAGAGGCTCCATATATTCTCAATAAGGTTCAAGTCAGCGATTTGCCAGGCCAGGGAAGAACAGGGATAGTGGCGTCTTCAAATATATTTTGCACGGTCTGGGCACGATGACATGGAGCACGGTCATACAAAAGATAGAGCAGGTTCCACTGCATCTTACAAAAATGAATTATAGAGTTAATATGTCTTCCATAACGTCCCTCTTCGAAAACCGTCCCGAAATCTTCCCTCTCTTCTACTTCTTAGAGGGATTTCACCACGAGGAGTTATTTTTTTTTTTTTGGTTTTTTTTATATTATTAGATATTATAGATAGATATTATTTGTTACAAGAATAAGTCTTGAAACTTACTAATTTTTTTAATATCCGATTTTCATATTATATACACGGAACGATTCAGGTAATAAGATAACCACGAAACAAATCAAGATATATTGCTTTCGCAAATCCATCACCCATACTCCTAAACACTTTTCACAAATCAAACAAACACCCAATTTATATGAGGATCACTTTAAATATGATAATATCCCCGCTAGGATGTACAAGCGAAAAAGCGAAGTCCAAAGATTGGAATTTTTCAGAGTGCTTAAAACCCCTTCAGAACCCATACAGCATAAATACAAAATGAAAATATTCTCAAAATTCAAATTTAAATGACACCATAATCAAAATTTTTGAACAAAACTCATTAAAATGAAGGTATCTGAAGTTTACAACGTTGCGAACGCAAAGCTGTTAAATTTTTTCACTCTTTATTTTCAGTAGATGATTAAACTGAAATAAGAACCTTTTAGAAATCCTAAAATTGAAAATGACGAATAAAATTCACCAAAGCTTTAAGTCAAATTATCGTATTATCAAAAAAAAAGTCAAAAAAGAAAAAAAATTGAGACCGTTGCGTTTAAAACGATGCAAACTTCTGACACCTTAAAAATGATGAGTATTCATCATATTTTGAACAAGGACTGTTTTCTATAACAATGCCTCCTCGAATTTAGCCCTTGTCTTGCAACCATTGCATTTCCTTTTCCGCTGAGTCTTCCTATTTCACTGAAGCTTTACAGCATCCTTCAACAATCGTGTTTCGTTTTTGGTTCAGACATTTCAATTTGGATGAATTTATGCTGATTTATACCTATGCTGATTGAATTAATATAATCAAGTAACCAATTTGGAATATCTTCTAGTTTATTGCGTTTTTTTTTCTCGAATTTACGTTCTTCAACTTTAATGCTCTCTGCTATGAAAGAGCTCGTTTTGCTACATGTGGTATTCGTATGTCTTTTCACGATTATCCCGGGAGGCTTAACGATCTTTAGAGACTTTGTTATGATATAGTTATTGTGAATGTATAGCGACGTGTCGAAAGATTTTGACGTTTAGAACTTGTCAAAATGACACAAAACCGGACCGAGCAAGATGGCCAATTGACAATTTTGTATGTTAGTATTTTGTTTGTTATCTTCAATTAAGATTTTCTGATCACGAATTTGAATATTACCGGAAGTAGCCGGATTCCTGCGTTTATAATGCACGCACGGTATTTGGTTTCCCTAACATATATCAGCAGTTTAAAGAGAGTACTGTTCCCACCGCGTTACGCGGACTTAAAGCGTAACAAATATGCATCTAGAAGTTATATTAAAATTCGAGTGTAATTAAATACAAGCTGACGTAAGATCATAACCTATATCTTACATCATCTTCAGACTTCAAACAAAATGTTTATGCTTTACAAATGTAGAACGACGTCTTCTGAGAAGAAAGAAGTGATTCATTTTGTAATTCTAAATAAACTTGGATTCGCATCATGCCCTGATTATGTTTAACGACCGATTTTTTAATTCCCCGGTCATGATTGGTAGATTTCTTATCTACGCTGAAATTGACTAACTACGGTTAAAAAAAGCTCATTCATTTAATGTTGCTCATATCTATCTAGATTAAGTGGTGATTATCTGCAACAACATAGCATGGTTCAAGTGTTTAATAAGAAATAAGTTTTTTCCTTTTTTTGGCAAAAAAGTATAAGCATATAGAAATGCCCGGCAATAAGCCTAGATTAACCACAATTTTCTGCGTTTCTCTCCTTTTCACTGAACCATTCGAAATGACATGGTTTCTAAAGATAAAAAATTGCAAATGTTTTTCTGTTTGATCAATGATTAATATATTCACATGAGGAATTTACGAGGAATTATGAAGATAACATGAGTATTTAGAAGAAAAAAAAAGCGTTTATAAATACGACTGTGAACGGCCGCAAGGGATACGTGAAAAGATAATACCACAGCAAGACGAATGTGTAAAGTCACACGTAAGAATATGCTAATGCACGGATGCGTGAATCATAAACAAATTTATGCGGGAATATAGAAATTCCGTTTATTTTGAACCAAACACGCATATTTTGAGTATGAAAGATACATTTTATTGCAATCATTTAAAGAACTTTTAAGGCTACACATTCTAATTGGCGACCAATCCCATATTCGCACCTTTTGCCTTTTCATCCAGCAATAAACAATCGCTTTACAATCATATCATCGATAAAAAATTACGGAGAAACGATAAAAAATACTATAAAGCTCATATAGTGGCATCTGATCTGAAAATGATGTAAGACCAGGATGACTGTCTATGAGTGCTTCACACATACCAAGAAGATGCCCACGAAGCTATAAATCTTGTTTGCATAATGCATTTTTCTTTGCGTGTCGTTGCTATTGTTTAAACCATTTAAAGCGACATAACACAAGCACATACTTCTACTTATGGTTCGTGTATTACATTTATGCACATTTATTTACATTCGTTTTATGCTACCGCAATAAAGTGTCCACGTTTCTAGGTAACATTTCAACCGATTTCGACGTAGTCATCATGTTCCTCTTTTTCCCGAATTCGTGTCACCGAAACAATGTTATTTTTTCAATTGTTTATAGTTTTTATTAAAGCGCTTTCCGTTGACACTGTAAGTGAGCCATCTGAAATGCAAACAAGAGGAAGAAGTGCTTCGACTTGAAAAGCTTAAAATCTATAAAATCTTTAGATACATGCCACAAAACCACTTTGGGTATGCAGTTAAAGTACAAATGAGTGTATCGACCCCAAAAACCGCGGAACAACTTTCTTATGAGATTCAGATACAGAGATTGAGATACATATTTGAGGAAGGGTAACGCAATATGTCGCCGATGGTGGTGACAGCAGACGATGTCAAAGACCAAAATCAAATCAATCAACGGCGGCTTTTCATCGACCACATTGCATTCACACTTTCTGGCTGCAAGGAGGGAGGACTATATTTGATTCGCTCAGATTGTGCATACATACATGTTGGTCTGGCTTTGACTTCTGGGTTGAGTGTGAGACATAAGGAAATTTAGAAATTATCGCACGACTTCATACTTCCGCTCATTTTGATTTCAAATAAATTTTTTTGCTAATACTTGCATCTATCATAAAAATCAAATTCGCCTACGAACAACGAAATAATTCTTGCTGAGCTAAGGTTTTATTGCAATGAACTTCTGATAGAGTCGGATAAATTAAGGTACCGAATCAGCAGCTTAATTTATACACAAACCTGTCTCTTCTTAAAAATTCTCCCAGAATTCGTCTTTATTGGGTTTGGGACGCATGCTCTCTAATCAAATAGCATTCAGGGTTGACTCGCGCTTCTTTTCTCAAATTAGAAACCTAAGACTGTATTCAATGTCGTCTTATAGCGCTAACTGAACAAGCTGAAGATCAATTAGTGCTCAGTGCAACCAACTACAGCTTAGACTACACAGAGTTCCAAGCCAGGGTTCAACCCACGTGGTGACATTTTTGTTTAGTACCAATGCATTATTAAATTTTATAAAACTAAAAAAAGGATGAAAAAGCAAAGGAAAAGAACCAAGATCTGCGTTTGAAGTAGTAGGAGGTATGTTATCGGGGAGCTTAAGGATATGTTCTACTACCAGGCTAAGATGTAGAGATTTTAATCATGGGGTTGCATTCGAATGTGCTTTGAATATGCATGAATTTCGCCAAGGAGGCGACAGAAGACAATATATAGGCAGGCTTGAAAGAAGGTGATGAGATGACCATCGCAGATTTACCCAAGAGGTTGCAGCTCCACAGAACCACTACGGAGAGAATAATTCATGCGATAAGGTATATGTTAAAGTTGGATGCTTGGGTACCCCAAGAACTTCTGCAGACTCCATGGCCTTCCGCGTTTCCCATTTTGCTCGGCAAACTAATGAAGGAGTCCTGCGATTGGATACTGACTGCAGGTGGGTAGTGGGTCCTGTACAATGACGTGTAATGACGCTGGACAGTTTGCAAAAGAGCTGAATCACCAATCAACATCCACTTTAAACCAGGCGTACATCCACCAAAGACCTATTTAAGAAGCTCGTCAACGATCGATTTCTTCATTGTGTCTGCAAATCTGGTGAATATCTCTCACAGCTGGAGGAATTTTGAATGTGGAGTTCTTGACGCTGAATCTGACCATCTTTTATCCCATACAACCATCCACATTTTATCCCATACCCCACAGCTCTTTATCCCATACAAGCGCATAGACTGGGAAGCTGTTAATGCTGACCTGAGTAGAAGGATTGAAGAAATCTCGATCAACAGATCGAGAACCTCTCTCCCACTGAGATTGAAGAAGGCATTGCTTGTTTGAACTCGACTCTTGCTACGGTCATTTCAAGGATATCCATAAAAAATTCCTCCAGAAATTATCTTTAAAGAGACTTACCAGAAGACATCTCGAAGCTACATCGTAGACGTAGCACCCTCAGGAAACTGCTTTCAAGGATTTACCATCGCAATCTGAATATGGTTAACTGGGAGTATCAGCGGGTACACGTTTTAATAATGTCCCTTAATAGAATGATTTCGAGAAGAACATCTGAATTTGCCAATGAGAGATTCGAACAGACCCTAGCAAACATTCGACCAGGTTCTTGTATGTTCCCCCAAATTAATAAAATAACAGACCGGAAGCGTCTGCCAGGAGTCCTCACTTATAACGGATCCATGCTCATGGATGGAAACGAACTAGATCTCTTTTTTCCATGTTTTGAATGTTTTCTTTTTGTATTGACTCAAAATGTTGATAAATTTTATTCGCATATTTGAATATTTTGCACTCTACTACGTTTTCAGTCAGTAATCATATAGTAAAGATAATAAAAAAATTTAGCAGTCTTGCGTGTGAATTGGCGAAAACTTCAATCACCTGCGAGATGACGAGTAGAATCAAATTTTGGAGAGTGTAGCACTGCCATATTTTGATGAGATTGGCATCAAGAGATCTTCATTTTTATTTATGCAAGATGCTTAAACAGATGGTTACCTCTCGTTATACAGCGAAATCAATAAAAAAATCATTCCTGACAGAAGAATTCTTCTGCTACCATGGACAAGCAACTTGAATCCTGATGAACTTGATTTGAAGAGTCTTTTATACGAAGAAAGTAACCCAAAGAACATTGCCAATTTTCAGAAATATTTGGCCAAGGACTGTATGAATGTGTGGATGGGTTTGCATTTATCGATGTTTTGATGTCAACATCTAAGGTGGGAAGTACGAAGTTTGTTCAAAAAGTATCGCGAATTTCATGTTTTTCCAAGAATTATTTATTTATTCATGAATATCTATTTTGTCCCCTTCAAAGTAATCATCTTCAGACATTATACATTTGTGATAACGTTTTTTCCAATCCTCGAAGCATTTTGAAAAATCATTTTTTGTGATCTTGTTCAGCTCCTCCTTCGATGCCGTCTTTATCTCCTCAATCGTGGCGTAGCGTCATCCTTTCATGGGCCTCTTCAGTTTCGGGAACAAGAAATAGTCACAGGGGGCCAGGTATGAGGAATACGGTGGCTGCGGCATTATTAGAGTGTTGTTTTTGGCCAAAAATTCGCGCACAAGTAACGATGTGTGAGCAGGGGCGTTATCGTGGTGCAAAAGCCAATTTTTGTTCTTCCACAAATCCGTGCGTTTCTGGCAGATTGCTTCTCGCGAATTGTGCATTATTTGAAGGTAATATTCCTTATTGACCATTCTACCCTGCGGCAAGAACTCATAATGCACCACGCCCCTGCAATCGAAGAAAACTGTCAGCAAAACCTTCACATTCGACCGAACTTGGCGTGCTTTTTTCGGTCCCTCTGAGAACATTTTGTACCACCGATAAACGTTGCTTTTGTCCAAAGTAGCTTTACCGTATGCAACATGCCAAAATTCTCAATGCGTCCGCGCACTTTAAAGTTTTTCTTCGCACAAAATTTAATACAAATTCTTTGATCCATTTTTTGAGATAGACGAAAACCGAAGACAAGCTAAAACACGTCCACGCACAATAATTTTCAGAAACTGAATGGACATTCGAAATGGCCGGAATTGTCAACATAAGTGAGGGTTATGAGTACCAACATAACGCCACCAAAAGATCAAAAATCGAACATACGAAGCCCGCGAAAATTCACAATTCGCGATACTTTTTGAACAAACCTCGTACATTTAGTTGACTTTTGGTTGAAGAAAATGTTATGGGCAATATTTTTACACCTTGATTTCCCTAGATAAAGCATTCTCTAGTTCAGCATATCCTGGCTGGAGTTTCTCTTAACTCCTTTATAATACGCAAGCCTTATGAATATGTTTAGGAAAATAATATATTAAATAGCAGGGAATCGATGTAATGTTTTGGATACATTCTAGAGCATTTTAAAACAAATATAAAAGTCTGGGTAGCTTGGGTCCGTCGGGCCTTGCTTTGTGGGTCTCGAGGACGCGTTTCGGCTGCATACAGCCATCTTAAGCTCGTTCTGGTGTCTTTGTCGCGGTGTCCATCTTTTTATATGTGAAACTTTTGTCGGAGGGGTAGGTCTGGTTAATTAGGTGTTAACGAGGGTCATTAAGTTTGGGTCTTTTCAGGATCGTGGGATTATCGTTGTCGGGTTCGTCGCGTTTTCTTTTTTTGACAAGGATTGGGTCGAGGACTGAAAATATTGTGTCGGAGTTGGTCATTATTTGTTCGTTGATAATATTTCCGTGGGTTTTTTTGTGTTTGTAGATCTCTAATTTCTCTAGTACGTCAAGTCTAAGTCCCTTCTTTTGTTTTTGTAGTAATTTGTAGAGAATTTGTGTAGAGTTAATTTTGGCCTGCGGCAACACCAAAACGAACTTTAAATATAAAAGTACCTTGCAATGAAAGTCATAGATGGAACAATTTTATGTATAAAGTAAAAATGTAGTTGTATAAAGTATAGAGTAACTGTAATTTAAATAGATTAGAAAAATGAATAATTTGAAATTTTGCTGAACAAGTTAGCGAAATTATGAAGAGCAGTAATTAGCAGAACCTTTATAAAACTTTTTTTCATTCAAAATCTTGTGCTATAATATTTTATAATATTAGAATTGTAGCCTCATTTACATTTCAATTCCTTTCATTGCAGTTAACACTGGGATAAACACCGTCATCCCTGATTAAATACGAATCACCACGATTTAATTCTTTATAGATTGCTTACGTTCCAGTACATGATTCATGAAGTGAAACTGACCTTTCCCCTAAACCACGTCCTAATCGCCATTATTAACCTCTAATAGCCTCCAATTTGGGGCAATCTTTTCGTATTTTTCTTTCGTTTCAGTTCCGTGGTGGTTTTTTTTTTAAGTTCTAAATAATAACGAAATACTTGATTGCAATTTCTTTAAGTTTTTTTTTTGTCTTGCGCATAATATCGCGAAGGTTCACGTTTCGCAACCGTGCTATTGGCGGCCTCATGCCCTCCTATAACGGATCACTTAATTACAAGCTATCATTCATCGAAGAAATGATTTAAACGTTTCACCATGGCTTCAATCCAAGCCTTCTGCAAGTTAACAACGAAGTTAAAATGCTGGTTTACTGATTGGTAGCCGTCTCCAATATAAGGAGATTGAATGTTGGATCTTCCGTTCAACGGGCGTATAAATATAGGCTAAAAGGACAAAAAAATGTAGAATGGAATGGAATGGAGCGAGGCAACCGAGAACCTCGTCCGCCATCATCAATGGCTGAAAATACGGGCTCCAATCACATAATCATTAATAGCACTTGGTTCAATAAAAGAAATTTTACATACGTCTTCCTTTTGACTTCATTTGGCCTGTTTGCAACATTGCAATTCTGTATATTTTATTTAATTTTAATACCATCAAATACTATTATATATAAATGCACATATAAACACACATGTGATACTAACTCTTTGTTTTGTAGAATAAGAGTTTTGCGTTTGAAAGTTTTGCGCTCGAGTTCAACATAACCTTGGGTTAGATCTTAAAGCATGAAATAATAATTGAAGAATTGCCCTCGTAAATTGTTAAAAGACATTAAGATAAATATTTGCCGTTGAATGAATGATTCGATGATTTAAATTTATTATGTACAACCACAACAACAACGAGGTTACTTGCGTCATGACAAGTATGTGGATATGTTTAGAAAAACAAAATCTCATAGACCTAAGCAATGTGAAAATTGCTGGTCAGATAGCAAATTATTGACAAAAATGTTGTAGATACCTTCTACAGTCAAGTATTGCGATTTGCTAGGTCTGTGGAACACATGAGGACTAATGGAGTACACACATGAGAATGATCTCGCGGAAAAATATTCAATACATGATGTACACTGACCGGAAAAAGTATTGGTATAGGTGGATGTTCTAGAACCGGAACCTGAAGATGATTTAACTAAACATCTATTCGTATCATATATTAAGTGAGCATGACAATCTGAGTAATAATTTTCATAAGAAAAAGTAACAAGTGTTGACATAGTACAATTTTCCTAAAAATACTTTGAAAGAAAAATGTTTAAATTAGTAATGAGTTGAGACTTCTTTCCGTTGAATAACCCGTCTCAACCTTTTGGTCCTTGGCCGCACCAACCTTTGCGTAACATATGCTCTATTTTCATCCACTCACGTATCACGTTGAGAGGGGCTCTGTTAGTAATGTGGTGATTTCTAATCGATTTCTCGACTTCATCTCACACAAGCTCGAAAGGATTCATATCAGCTGATTGAGGGAAATATAAGGAGTATTGGAAAGAAACCATTCTCGCAACAAGTTAGTGATGTGCTTCGGGTTGTTATCATGTTGAAAGATATCATATGGAAAAGTACCAATAAAATTGACAAAGAAAAATTACACAATACACAAAATACACAAATAAAAACAAGAAGGAGAGAAACAACAACCTGACAATTACTTCCTATTTTGACCTGGCAATGAGGTTAAAAAATATATTGAAGAAACCCGACATAGAGGCAAATACATCAAGTAAACATATACGATTGAAAATAATATTGGGAACAACAAAAGACCAGAAAGCCATAATGAGGTCAGTGACATATATAAAATAACATGCCGCCAGTGTTCCGAAATGCTGAAATTCTGATAATGATGAGGATGACTGAAGTTCTTAAGGAAGTTGACTTAGTATCGATATTAACATCGAGTTCCATCGAGATGAAGCTAGGCACGTGTTGAAGGGAAGCACAGCAAAAAACATTGCAATAATAAAGAGTGTGAATAAATCATTCCAACAAGATGCGCAAGGGAGGTTTTTCATAACGCGAAAGTCCACGGAACTGAGCTAATTAATTCATGACCTAGGTCACAACAACTCACATCTAAAGGACATGGCGATTAGGAGATACAGGAGGTAGATTATAGGTGCAACGAGGAACATTAGAACTTCGAAAGGGGATTTTTTAGCTCGATAGTTGTATAATTACACAGGCCTGCAAATTGAGACTTTTTGATTTTTCTTCACCGTAATGGGTGAATCGTATGTATTTTGGTGCGCTGAGTTCAAATATGCCCTCAGTTTTTCTCCAGCACGTAGGGATTTTCCGTAAAATGAAAATTAAAGTTATGCAAAACCCGCAGTACATATAGGTAAAATTCCATTTTGAAATGAAAAAAAATATATATATATTACTAGTGGTTTATTTACATTTTTAAATACAATTTGATAAAAATAATATGTATATACAATAAGGATTTATAATTCTTTATAATATCTACATCTTTTTCCCTCAAAACTTCGTTTTGAGCTTTTCCGTTTGTGTGGGATGTCTGGAAGTTCTCTATGGAGCATCCAACAGTAGTCTCCCATCATATTCACATCCCATCGTCCTTGGTACCTCCGTTCCATTTCTTTGATGTCTTGGTGGAACCTCTCGCCCTGCTCTTCACTTACGGCACCAAGGTTTTCTGGGAAATAGTTCAAATGGGAGTTCAAAAAGTGAAGTTTCAAGCTCATGGAGAACCCCGAGGTTTTAAAACATTTCAACATTTTATTTACAATTTCTTCATAATCCGGGTCCTTATTATTCCCCAAGAACTTAGTCACAACTTCTTTAAATGATATCCACGCCTCTTTCTCAGCTTTTTTCATCACATTTTCAAACTGTTTGTCTTTCATTAGTTTCCGAATGTCCGGGCCAACAAAAACACCCTCCTTTAACTTTGCCTCAGACAGTCCCGGGAATTTCTTTTCAAGGTACATGAACGTTTCACCATCTTTTGGCAATCCCTTGACAAACTGCTTCATCAGTCCAAGCTTGATGTGAAGTGGGGGTAAAAGCACTTTTTTGGGATCAACCAAAGACTCAAAGTGAACATTTTTTTTCTCCAACCTTCGAAGTTCTCGTTGGCCACACTTTTTGGCTCCAGTGCTGTTCTTTTGCCCGCCTATCCCACTCACATAGGAAACAGGGGAATTTCGTATAGCCACCTTGTTGTCCAAGCACCATAGAAATGACTTTGAGATCACCACAGATAGGCCATCCAAACTCCTTATATTTCAATTTATCAAGGATAAAAGCCATGTTGTCATACTTTTCTTTTAGATGCACAGAGTGCCCCACGGGTACAGAAGCGTATTTATTGCCGTTGTGTAGCAAAACTGCTTTTAAACTTCTTTTTGACGAGTCAATAAAAAGCCTCCATTCATCTGACACATTTTGAATGTTAAACGTTGACATCAACTTGGGAACATCAGAACAATATACAAGTTCGCCATCTTGAGAAAAATTTGGCTTAAATTGTTTTTCTCTGCTTGTGTACCAAGAGAATTAAGTTCTAGATCTCAACAAGTTCTTTTCTTGAAGTCTGTAGCCCAGTAATTCAGCAGACTCTTTAGAAAGCCCTAAATCACGAACAAGGTCGTTTAATTCTTCTTGTGAAAACTGTTGGGGTCCACAGTCTTCGACTTGAAACTCATCGTCCAACTGCTCTGACTCGCTCTCTGATGACTCTGGCAAATCGTCAAAATTGTGTGGGGGCCCTGGTACTGAAATTCCGGGTCCATGAGGCACAGGTCGAAGTGCAGATTGCATGTTTGGGTAACATATATGTATCTTTTTTATTTTTAGCATTGTACCCTTGTATGTTGCAAGAACAAAAGTAGCAGTCATCGCCGTGGTTTCTCGGCTCTCTCCAAATCATAGGCATCCCAAAACGAAAAGATTTCACCTTTCCTTTAGACCACATGCGAAGTCCTTCAACACAGCCTGAACACACTCTATGAGGGGTCCAAGATTTTCCTTGATCTCCGATCTTCACACCAAAATAGGCAACGTACACTTTTTTAATAAACTCCGTAATACTTCGAATTTGTTTTTTTAATGCAAGTTCGCCACAAATATAACAGAAACTATCAGGATTATTAACGCAAGCCGTTGAAGAAATTTTGAAAGACACTTTAAGAATATTTAAATTCTTAAAGTGGGAAAACAACTTTTTTCGGCATATTCATAAATACACGCCCTAAGGTAGGAAATCCTGCAGAAAAATGCATTTTGCGGAAAATGCATACGTGCTGGAAAAAAACTGAGGGCATTTCTGAACTCAGTGCACCAAAATACATAAGAATCACCCATCACTTTAAAGAAAAAGAGTTGGTCGCAGAACTGTGTTATTTTTAAGAGCAGCATGTATAAATCGCAATCAAAAGTTTTCACTTTTCGAAAAAAGACCATTCCGGGTCACAAATCCCACAATTTTCTCCCTACCATCATAATTTTGGTGCTATCATAATATACTCTAGTATTTCATCCTATGTTAGTTGCTAGTGCAATGAATTGCATGGATATTATGTTCTAAAGCCGTCCCACCTGCCTAAGAAAAGAGAATTTCTTATGTACTAACTCATGTTTACTTGTGGTATTCCCTGCAAAATCATGGTCATTGAGTTTTGTCGGATAAGGCCTATTACTACTTAAAAAAATGTATGTTTGAAGAAGTTCATATTGCGCAGGAGCACAATTTGACACGCAAAATTTTGGTTATCAAAAATCCTATCGTTAAAGTTCGATGAAGCGTTCCACCAAGATACTATTGCGTATAAACCATTCGAAGGACTAATGTTTTCGGCTTTCTTTAAAATTCTTTCTCCAAATTTTTTTTGAAATTCCGTCGTTCGTCGTCTGTTTCCTTGCAGCGTTCAAATAAGCGTTTCAGCAATGTGCCATCTTCGGTGTGTGGTTTCGTCCCTCTATAAGCCCTTCTTCAAGTTACATTTTTCTCAAAATCGGCTTTTAACCCTGAAGGGGTTGTTTCTTGATTTTTCTCACCAGTTAAAAGTTTTCTTGGACAGTGCATTATTGTCGCACAGTGCATGATTGTCTTGTTTTCTTGAATCTGTTTTCTCGCATCTCGAATCTTTTTGGCACACTTCTAACTGAAAAATTGTTTCGGCCTAATATTTGACCGATACAATTTAGGATTTTCCTTTTCAAAACAATTTTAAACTTATTTATCTATCCGAAGTTGAAATTTCTTTAATTTTTCTGCAAAATTTTAACATAATGAAATTTCTTCAATATTTTGGGTCTACTACACTGCATTTTTCGACTTTACAGAAAACGGACGATTTTAAACAGAACATTAAGTAACTTGTATGACATAATTTTTTAAGATGAGAAGTGAGTGCATTGCTAGCGATACTATAAATTAATGGCATCAACCAGGAACAAGAACAGGAAGATCCCAATTAAGGGGTGAATGTAGTCAAGCATATGAAGAGCTTGGGTTCCTTTCCATCTTTGAGATGGCATCCTATGTTCAGAAAATCAAAATATTACAAATTTGGACTTTGTGATATTTTTTTGATGTACCAAAATATACACGATTAGTATTGTGAGTATTTATGATATTGTGAGTATTGTATAGTGAATATTCATTTTTTCTGAACACCCTCCAAATTAACTTGCGCTCAATAGGTTTAAGATGATCCTTTCTAGTCCTTGTTAGCAGCGCTCAAGGTAAAAAATACACCAAAGATTTAAAAATCATACCTGCTTGATAGCAGTGACAAGTAGGCTTTTTGTCTGACTCCGGACCCATTCACCTTATATCATTGTTGTGGACTTTTGGAAACTTTTGGAAAACTGTCGGGCCACCCTGTATACTACGATGGTCTCATCGAGATGAAATGAATCTCGCGAATCGTGTGCGAAGGTAAATATATATATATTATTTGAATGATAGTCAAATACTAGTGACGAAGTCTTCAATTCTTCAATGCTGTTGTCTTGCGAATGAGTTAATAACAGTTGATCGCAGCTTAAGATAATCCAGGATAATTTTTTTTTATTTGAGATTCTTCAAACTCAAAATAGCGATTATACAACAATGCAACTATTTCAAAAATGCAATTACATCACAATACGGTAGCACAAAATTTCCATTATCTTTGATTACTTTATTCAGCATTTTAAATGAGCTTTACTCTGTAATAACTCCAGTAACGGTACGTCCACATGTCGATCACCTGGTGAACGACGATTGTTACATACAAATCAGCTTTGGTATTGTGTGCGAAGCAAAACAGGATTGTATAAAAGTCAAGATCACCTTTGACTCATTGGTTGCAAACGATTACTCCACACACGTACAGACATATGTGATGCATATCATCATGTAATTCGCTGAAAATTCAAAACAAAACCGTGCTAACAAACTATCGGCGGTGAAATTTCCGTATGTGTGGATACGAATTTTAATTTCTACATTAGTTATTCGTAAGCAATCGTGATTAATATCGAATACCATTTACTTTCGGCAGGAAATTCCTTTCATGACTCAAGGCTAAAGTTAAAAAGAAAAAAAAATACTTAGAAATTGCTATCAAACTAAACATCATAATGAAACATTCAAACATTGCGAACTTTCTCCAATTTTCGTACGTCTGAAGTCGACAAGCAAACTTTGAATATCTGCTACCTCCGAGGAAAATCTCAGAGATAGTTGCGTCGAAATTGAAACCGAGCAACCTATTGTCGAGCTCCACTAAGGAGCTTATTAACAAAAGTTTTCCGATTTCTATATGAGTATTTCGCTGTAAGCGCTCGCACAACATCCGTGCGCAAAGATAAATAATAATAGTAACAACGTCATTACTAATTAGATATCAATTCACCTGTTCGCTACTAATATGTATCTGTGCCCGGCACCAGTTCTAATCCGTATAAGTTTGTTGTTTGTTTACCGCGAACCCAGACGCATGTATGACACTAATTATTATTTGTAGTGTTATAATACGAGCCATGATTGCGGCCGTATTCGTTGTTCAGGGTCAAAGATTCCCAATGACTTTAAAAACTTGATATCCAAGTCCACTTTTCCACTATTGTTGATATATTATTTGTACAATCAACGCTGGACTTCATTGGAACATGATTAGGCGGATTCGCAGAAACGAGTCCAGATTTAACGTAAATCACATGCGAGTAAGTATATTGCAGACCGCTGGATAACTTATTCATAGTTGTGAGCTGAAGTTTGGCGCCACAAGGAAAAGTTTTCAGGTTTTAATAAAGTTAATGGAGGATGCTTCCACCTTGACTATGAATGCATACATGCTGGTGCTAGCCCATTAAATTTCTCTAATATTTAGATTAGCTTTCGATTGGATTCTGCGGGACATGCGGAAAATGGAAAACTTTGGTAAAAGTGTCATTTCAAAGATAGCAGTTTGGTGTAGAAATTATCTTGTATAACGTAAAATTATGCACTTGAATTCGCAGCATTCACTATTCGACACATGAGCTTCAAAGTTACAAAAGATAAACGATTAGCGTGAAAATCGTTTGAAAGTACACACGATCCCATACTGCAATGAGTTTGCACTGTAATTGTAAGATAAAAACAATGAATACATAATTAAATTAATCATCAAAATCTATAAACACTGCTCTGGCACCGAGGCTTCATACTCTAAAGACTAACGCACAAACATTAAAGGAGTCAAAGTTTGATTATAAATAAAATAATATAAAATATAAATATTATAAATAAAAATCTAGTATCAATCTAACAACAACTGATGTTGTAAAATTAACTATTCTTTAACCAATGACTGAAATATTTTGTTTATGTAAATATTGCATCGGATTATGGTTCACTTGGAATTTATATCCTGGAAATTACATCTTGGGAATTGATATTATTAATTATTAACTTAATTTCGTGTCGCATTGAGCGATGTATCAACGACCTTTCCAATGGAAACCCAAATGGTGAAAAGGAACCTCAATCAGTCGAGTCCATTCCGGAATCGCACAAGGTTCCATTGTCAGTCCACTGCATTTCAGGTTCTCCGTTTATGATATCTATGCTTTCCTATCCTCGATACGAAACGCAAGATATTTTCACTTACACTTCAACATACAGACGACATTTTATATCTGCAAAATATTCTGGTTCCACTTTTGGCTTTTTCCTGACCCTGTACCTAATCGATAAACAAATAGAGGAAGGCGAAGGCAGTTAAGCCTGTCTTTGCCTTAGCAATCGGCAAACATCGAGCACGGTTAGTTTCGCATTGTCTATCCGCCCGCAATAGCACTGATCGAGCCTGCTCCATTCGCGACTATTGTCATTTTCTTCTTAGGTTGACAGAGATATGGATTTCTCCTTGTAACCAGAAAGTTTATCCATTCCGCAAGGTTGCAATTAGGACTTTATATCCCGCATTGTAAATAGAGTTTACAAGGAGCGCAACAAAACGAGATAGAAAAATGATTTGAAGGTAAAAGAAAGGATAAGCCATATGAGCTGAACCTTCCACAACCTTGAAAAAGGCTGGAAGAACCGAGAAGATTGATTCTGACAACCTCTTTAGGGACATTAACGAAACGAAATTCGGCTTCCTTAAAGAAAAGACCACGATGGCATGTACGTTTCATCTGTCTTTTTTCGAAAGTTCACGAATAACAAGCCCGGAGCAGCTAATGACTCAGAATCTCAGGGGCCGTGAGATTCGATTGCAAGGTCTGAGCACTCGCGATTCAACTGGTGTCTGCATTGTGGCACTGGATCTCCCCAAAGAAAATGCAATGATCAGGAAAAGCATTAAATACATATGGCTTTACGCATAATCTAGTATCCAAGACAAGCGGTATAGTGTAATATAATCATTGTGTCAAACCCATTTTTCACGAAATGTGGAACACGATTTTTGCTCTTAATTATTGCGGACACCAGAAAATCACAGCTTGTCGAAGCCTTTTGGAGGATATACTACACTTCATTGGATGCGGTACCGATGTCCACCATGAGCTTTGTGGGGTAGTTGAACGAATCAAAGAGCTAGAGAGTAAAAGTATTGTTTTGGAACCTTTTCTGAATTCATGGAAAAACTAATAATATCAGTCATTTACTCGTGATGAGTGGACTGTCCACTGGTGTTTCTTCATGGTGAGCTTAGACATGGAAGCAGCGTAAGTATTTAATATATTGTAAGTACACACAGCACTAACACTTCGAACAAATTCCTTATCTAACAGTATTCGACCAAAATAAATTGAATTTTCATAAAAAGTTATTGTGATTTTCCTATCTTTATCTGAGAGAAGTTGACTGGATAGTATTAGCGTTGTATGTAACTTCCCTACAATACCAAAATCTTATCCAATCCCTCTTGAAAGCAGGGCACCTTGAAAACACTAGATTCCCGGTTAAACTAGCTTAAAGCTATATTTTCCAATCACTAGAAATATTTTGAAGAGACTGCAAACGTCACTCAGCTATAAGTTTTGAAGTCTGTATTCTAAACACTACCGGCTCGATAGTTTTTTTAGGTTTTTTTTTATTTTATGGATAATAAGATGATGATAAGAATTCTTTGGAAATTTGGATGTTTTTTTGTTTCATAAATTTGATTCGACTGACACTATACTAGTTCTTCATTTTCCTTCTGATCATAGATAAATATATGAAAGAATTTGATTGAAAAGTGAAAAAAAAAACAAGACTGTTGCTTTGCCATACCATAACTCCGAAGAGGATATCACAAAAAATGAGACAGTAATACCCCATACTGCTAATAAGGCGAGCTTTGCAATATAGAGAGCTTAGAACTTAGAACGACATATTTGAGTGGAGAGATGGCGATGGCTAGCTTTCTGAGCTTAAAAGTAGTTTCCAGTCTGAAAACATATATAAATCATTGTCTTCAATCTTCATACACAATTCAAAAGAATGTTGAATGTGAATGAATGCAGATACCAATCAAAGGGCTGACTTGAACCTTATATTTGTAAAGTAGATACCAATGCTCTGCCATAAGATCGTTGATATTAAAGTCATTGTACAGGTGATTAGGTGAGCTAGAACTTTACTCTTATTAAACTTTTTTGACTGGGAGATTAGAAGAAACTGAAATTTATGAAAGTCTTAACCTGGTAACCGCATAAATAAAATAACAGATGGAATTCATACTCTTCGTTGCAGTAAATGAACACTCTGCAAAATTAAACAAAAAAGAGAACACAAAAATAACATTTTCGTCGCGCTCCAACTGTGCAAAGTGCAGGCGTATGGTAGTCGAAAGTAAAAAATAAATTGATAACACTTAAAGAAAAATTCCATTAAATCATTTATGTCACAAAGTAACTAAATATTGACTGCTTTGAACAAAGCAGAATCAATTTTTCCAGAAAACTACATCAATGAGTGGAACTCAAAACGCCAGGTGCCAATTAATTGAGTGCTTTAGCCGCTTCCAATTAGCTGGGACGTTGCCAAAAATACAATCTGCCGAATATTAAGTTTCAAGCCCAGCAAACGCAGATAAACCTACGCGAGTATCTTGAATTTCATTTCGCTATCAAATTGTTTTTATTTTCCGCTTTCAGATAAGCGATTTAATCAAATGGAACATCTATAGATAGTGCCGAAACTGCTGAAAAAGTAATTTAGTATTCTGTAGATAAGACTATCTAGTTTCCAGATATTTGCACAATAAAACTGTATACAGTTCGCATTTGAGAGTGTGAAGTTGTTCTTTTTCGGAAAAGCAATTGTTCACGAACCAGCTACGCAAAAGTTTATGCCAGATATATGGCTGGGGGACGTGGTAGTCCAGAGAGCCCCTAATTCGGGCACATGTGAATATGCTTCCGTGTAGGAGGATATTGTTTGTGCAACAATCGCTAAAATTTGCAACAACTTTCAAAACCCAAATTCCTCCCATACATTTAACCGCGTTTTTGTTTGCAAAAGTCGCACGGGGCGATTTTCATTAACTTCTCGTTGTTATTTAGTATGGAAAGGCAGCAGAAGCAGTTCAAGGTAATGTGCAAGTGCATGATACGATGAATATGCATAATAAGATTAAAGGTGCTTGCCGTATGTATTTCCAGAGATCGAGTGTATTTGTATATGAGCCATTATTATGTGACCGCGATAAAAAAGATCCGAGAATAAACGAATCCGCAACTTCAGCATTGGCTCAGATGCAAACAGCATTCCATCCTTCTTTGTGAGAGCCACAAGAATAATTGGTGATGCTGATCAGAATATTACTAAATTCTTATAATTAAAAAGAAACAAGTTTATTACTCTTGCGGTTGCGGCCACAATTCCACTATTGTCCTAACAAAAAACAAAAGGAATGCATGCGCAAAGCTTGATGTCTACCTTTGGATGCCGAAATGGTACATCATAATCCTTGGGATAGACGGTTCGTTTCTCTATCATTTTCGCCCGAGGGTTTGCTTTTAGCGTGTCCAAGTTGAGATGAATCCGTGACGGGGATAATGATGCTGCCAACTTGGTAAAATACCACAAAATGTGATGACTCAGTGCGCACTTCTTCAGGTACTCATCAGGTTTTCTAGGAAATTCGCATCTCAGTGGGACAGTCCGTCGATGACTGTTAAGGCCGAGGTAATGGAACTATTCATGCAGATCACTTGAAACCACTATTCAAATTAATTTGCATGCCACTCAAAGCACCATCGACACCAATTGAACTTGACGATTTATTATAATATTTATGAAACCAACCGAATTGACTAACATTCACTCGGATCTTTTTCGTTGTATCCAATTTGGCAAAAAATTTGACGATCACTTGATCAACGTAGCAATTTTTTTATCAAACATTTCACGGATTATCAGTAGATGCAAACACAAATTTTTTTCAAGGATATGTCATTTTACAAATCGCTTCTTTATATCGCACTCGAGAAATATCTTTCGGCCTAAACCTTATCAATAACACACACCATACATCCTCACACGTTGTCGCACCGGCGAACGCGATACTACTGAGGTCTTAACTTACAAATGTATCTGAGAATTCAAATAGCTACGCGGCATATGTGAAAAACGAAAGATACTGAAGTGGTATGTTGTCGTAGATGGGAGTAATCTCTGGTGAATTAGGCTGTTTAGGGCGATAAATGGAGTCTGTAGACTTGACGATATATCCTGTTGGTTGATCCTGATATTATTTAGCAAGTCAAAATGTTTTTGCCAACTCAGGGATCTCATATTCCGCGATTATCTATCTATAATACGGACGATTTTTCCACGTACTGTAACTCAGATCCACGAAAACCAGTTGGTCCCTGGTTGAGCTTATACTGCCAGTGCTTGGGTACCCATCGATTTCTCTACGCTAGAAGAGATCAAAAATTTCCCATGGTATTGCTGAGATTTTATGTTATACACCAACCGATGATGTTCATTCAATAAACAAAAAACAAAATCCCAAAATTTCACATTCTAAATTTTACAAAGTTGAAATTTTTTTATTGTTGCCAATTTGACAATATAATTTGGGGCTCTGAATTTAATTCATTGCAAAGTTAATGCTGTAAAAGGAAGCATATATTGAATATTATTTTTAACAAATATGACATATTGTAGAAAACTATAAGATTACTAAGATCGTTTTTTGACAAATATTTTACTGCTCATTATCAAAGCAGTTGGGTTAGAGTTGGTAAGTTAATTGGATTTATGAGTTAGCAAGAAAATAAAGCCAATTTTATAAAAAATATTCATATTTTTACGTTATATGTTACCTTGGGCCATTTAATCTGTGATACAAGTTGGGACGCGGTAGTGGTTCGAATAGGGTCTTTACATGCAGCAGGTCCATGGTTCAAGTATTTCTGATGACAGTTGTACATGTCACTCTCTAAAATCAGACACGTTCAGCCCTCTGGCTATATGAGGTCAGGCGATGACTTGTCTTTTTCGGTGAGTGTTTCATTGCAGTGTATTGTGTTTAGTAGCAAAACAGAAAACATATTTTTAATGACATATTGGGAATAGGAAATTTCAAAATACTCAATAAGAAGTTATTAATTTGACCTAGTTCTCCACGGAGTACAACGATGACTCGTCATTAATCAACAACATCAAACAGAACAAGATTACTAAGAAAAAGTTGCTCTTTTCGCGTAAGTGATCATATTCTTATGTAAAAATTCCAATCTGGTCGAAAGGATTGATTATGAAAGCTAGTATTCTTTGGGGACTCCACGGAAGGCTACACGGAATATGATCCTTAACCATACACAAACTACGGATCAATTAATGAACTAAAACTGACGATAATGTAGTAGCGAACTTGAGGTTTGTTAGTAAGGTTAGCACCTAAGTGACCTCCGAATAAGGCCCTTGGTAGGCCTCAGAGTAGGTTGAAACTCATATCACTAAGCTGGAAGTATAAATTCGGTTCAGGCGGACCCCCGATAAGCACCGATCTGTAACTGAGGACCTTTTCCTTCTAAGGGGTGGAGAAAAATCTTGCATGGCCTCCTTGCTTAGTAAATATAACCATGGCATCGTTAAGGTGACTACAGAACCGAGCGGAGATCGCGGCTCTGAATGGGGACCAATTAGCCATGACCTCTTTAAAACACTTAAAAGAAAAGATAACGACTGAGCAAAACTTTAGAAAGCGGAAAGACGTGACCCAGAAAACATAGTTCAAACAGACTTTCAACGCGTTACTGAAAAAGCTCAAAAGAAAATATAAAAACAGAGCCAAAACTTCTAAGAATAGAATGGCGAAAAATATAAAACTAATTATTATCACATTCAGACGCAGCAAGAAAAACATGCTCACCCCAGAGAGATCAGCAAAAGTAAAACAGAATCTGCTGCAATCTGCAACATTCGAACAGACAATACATGTTGAGACACCAATAATTTCTGTCATCACCATCGCATCAACTGATACAAGGGCCTTATATGTAATAAATACCCCCTAACAATAAAAATAAAGAAATAAGTAATAGTATAAAAAATGCATTTTAATGAAAATAAATAGCCTTAAATAAAAAAATTTGAAATAAAGCGGAGTATAGAATACAAACGGAGTTATAAAGTTGAAAGATCTCCCAACCTGAATGGGTCATTACGGATGCCGGTGACTAAAGACTGAAGGACTCTACCTTCTGCCTTCAGTCCCAGAGCAAAAGTATAAAACAAAGTCTATACACTTTGACTGAACTGTAGTCGTCCTGATTTCAACCACGAGCAAAACGTTGACCCGTAGACCAATTAAAGGAAATTAGGGTGAGTATAAGAAGGACGAGACTATAACTTCCAAGTAACAAATTACGCAGATTACGCTGAAAATCGATTTTCTACAATTCCTACAACAATTCTCAATTCAATTCCAATCTACAATTCCTCCACAAAAACTGAAATACAAGGACAATCCACTTTTAGTTAAGGTATAAAGACTAAGATGTCTTAAGAGGAACCTAAAGGTTGGTAAAACCAGAAGACCGACATGGCATATAACTACGTACCGCCAATTCGGTCAGGACACCTGCTTCTAAAGTCAAAGACAGTTTCTATGATAGCAAAAAAAACCTGGGAGGAAATGCAAACGTCACCACACTCCAGCTTATCGCCACACTCGAATAAGGACTCTGAATGTATTATGATTGGCTATGGTAATGCGGTTTGATAGATGGGATCGGATGAGATATTCTATTTGTCTTTGGCAGTGTGCATCTGTTCATTGATTCTCCGAGTATTGCCTATTGCTGTTAGACATGACTTTTACTTGGCTTCAAATTCGAATGGTTAAATGGAATTTTTATGAATTTTGTGAATCAATGGTTGGAATGAAGAAAAAATGAATATGAAATATGATATAGGCAAGAAGTTATAGTTTTTTGATAATGGATTGTGAGCTTAACGTAAATTAAGCACTCTTTTTGGGGTTGTTTCCATAGCTGTCAATTTTTCAACAGGTTGAAGATTTTGGCTAGTAATGTAATACATAGACAATTTTTGACAAAGGAAAGAAACTTTAGGACATGACACAAAAGCGATTGTTGTATGAATCGTACAAGAAGTCCTGGAAAAACGATAATTGTTCATTAAACGATAAAAAACGGCAATTGACAAATGGGTAAGCCCCATGTTACGATTGACCTTATAAAACTGAATATATACCATAGTTTATCAATATTCAAGCGGTTTTATTATCTACCAGATAGCAATCTTTATGATGATTTGAGCGTTGTCAAGCTCAAGTGCTTTAACCATATCCCCAAAAGGGGGAATGGATTGATTATTAATTATTCTCATACGAGGGGAGGTACCAAAGCCTACTGACTCCACGTAGGCACTATCTAAGCAGACGGTATTCCTGTACCTGCACTCCTGCACCAACTAACCCCTAATTTGAGTCCCGAATTTCTAGACTTCTCATTTCAGTCTAATCCAGGAATGGCCACTTGAGTTTTACATGAGCAAACACGTCAATTCAGAAGAGCCTGACCTTTATGGGCAAAATATATATATATAAACCAGAATTTAGAAAGTTCTTCACTAAACAAGGAAAGACACATCAGAGAATGTTTTATCAGATGTCAGCTGTTCACGAGGACTGCGGTCCTTTTGATACTAAAGACTATTATTGACACCATTTTTTTCAAGCAAGGAAGAACTTAATTAAAGGTGATCCTCTAGTTGGAATTTTAGTTGATGCTGCAACGCCAAGGATAATCGAAAAACTTAAATAGAAATTTAGTTGGAGATGCCCCACTAAAGTAGAAAAATCTGGCAGCATTCGTTATAGTATTTGAATCATCCAATCTGAGCATCCCAACGTTAAAATCTTTGGATTACTAAAGTTTGTACAAGATAGGTCCTTAAAAATGCTTTCACCACTCAAAAGCAAGCGTAAGTTTTTGGGTCTATCAGTGAGTTAAATAGGCCAAAAGAGACAACAGACGAATAAATTGTGGTTTAAATTGTTATTGGTGGTGAAACTCGGATTCACCATCATGACTCTGAGTTCAAACAATTCGATGGATAGGCATACTCCTTCCTAAAGAATTCAAAGGGTCTCTATCGCCCGGTAAAATAACGGCGATCATTTTTTCCAAATACAGAAGGTATATTTTTGATTGATAAGAAGAAACGCGAGGTCCTCGCAGGAATTTACTATGCACCGTCACGAGATCATTTAGTGTAATAAGGAAAAAAGTCGGAAAAATTTGGCTCCTGATGAACAACAATGCTACTGATCTCGCAACTATTACAAGAATAGCTGGCATTCACGGATACCCTTTTTGATAAATTGATCATCCACCATGGCTTAGAGTCAGGTCATTTTTCTTAGAGCCATATCATCCCTAGACCTGGCTCTAAGCGAGGTTTATTTCTTCCAAAGATGAAGGACAAGTTGCGGGGGCAAAATGAATTACGATGAATCGAGGTCTAGACTCTTAAACTAGTAAATTTTCACTTATAAAAAGGGGTTTTAGACATCCAAAGGCCCCACAAATCTCAGAGATAATTGCTACGCTCGAATCTTAAACCTATCCGACCTGATGTCTTTGTTAAAATTAGAATACTCATCGCTATTGAAAACTATTAAAGATATGTCAACATAGTTCGAGTTCTAACAGAAGTCAATTTAAGAACTTTGAGGCCCTGAGACGATTTGAGCGATATCAATGAACTTATTGTGAAGGGAGGTCTCGGAATCCTTTCAAACGAAGTTCAAATGCATAAATTGGACAGTCTATAGACAAAAAATGTATCTTTTTATCGTTAAATTTGTTTCCTTTGCATTGATTCCTTCGTGGAAAAGTTTTGGACTGATGAACCTCCCTGATCAACAGTAACAGCTGCAATATATGGAAATAATAAATTAACCAAAAAATTGAAAAATGACATTCCCAATTTTGTAAAAAATTATATAAGGTCCGAGTTCTTAATTTCTGGGTTGCTTCTAATATTTGTCTTTCCATTCCTGAACATTGGTGGAATCACTTTTTTACCAATTTCACAGAAGTTTTCCAGAGAAACTCTATGAAACGAAGTCTCTTTTGACTCGCAGCACTGATTGCTGCAATTTATTGTTTTCCCGCAGCACATACATGTGATACGGAAAGTTGAGTATATAACAAACCCGTAGACAAACTAATCAATAAAAAAATTGCGATAACATTTCCACTCACATGAGTGATAGCAACTTTTAACGATTAGATTCCGCCTGTAACTTCTATGATTTAGAGTGCTTGCCGTTTCAGGAAAATGCCATCAGCCAATTAATTGGTTCAGAACTTTTACGTTAAAATGTAGGTAGCGCTCGTATTAAGGCTTATCCCATTTTATTGCTGGTTTATATTAAAAATTGCCAAAATGGCGTGTAAGCGCGATAATGCTGTTATGCTCAAATATAGTTCCGAGTCGTTACTTTATAAATGCGTTCCAAGGTGATTAGCATCCAAGCACTCTAATCTAATTCGCATCGTTCAACCGTTTTTAGCATCGAGCGTTCTGTTTTCCAATTAGTGCGTTCCCGTGGAAATTCGATTACAGGTGCCATAACCAGAGAAATGACAATGAAGATAAAAACGCGCTGGTGAAGATATATTGAGCGAATGTACCGTGATACGGGTAGGTGGGTGGGTGGGTTGAACCAAGTGGTGTTCAGTCATCAGATAAATATACTCAACAAAGTCATAACGCGGATTATGACACCTATTTGTTTCTACGAGCACTTATTGTTAATAGGCTAGAAAGACTAATATCGTTGCTCGGAGGAAATATGTGAAGACGCAACCTTGAATATAATGTTTTAACAAGCCATGTGTGTGCTTAGGTCGGCTTACATGAAATAAGAGTAAGATTTAAATTTTTCTGTAACATTAAATCAAGTAAGACTTTATGCTACATTTGCAGCAACGACAGTGAGAAAATTCAATAAACTGGAGTTGATCATGGTAGCAGGTACTTGGTTCTACATTAGGGAGGTAAAGTACCACCAAACGATATTGTTTGCAGTGTTTCTGAATGCTTGAAGATCCCCTGTTTGATATTTGGGCCAAGACGGCCTGAGTATAGTATAGTTCCCACAGATTGTCTATTAGGTCACCGCACACTAGGAAAGACTACTAGGTCCGCCAAGGCCAAAGATTCTATCCCTCTTATATTTTTCTTCATTCTTCAAAGCTAGACTAGGACAAAACGAAAAAGGATAGATATAGAATAATGTATCTCTCCACTTTTTCATGGTTACTCTTACGTCAAAGGAGTTCCTCCTTAGACTTTGAAAACCCAAATATTTATTGAACGACAAGGATACAATAGAAAAGCTTAGGCCTAGATAGGGATAACTAACACATGTTTACTTGTACTAAGACTAATCACAGAGGTTGGTTGTTCGTTGACAAAAGCGCGAGAATGAACAGTAGCAAATATCTCAAACCCCAGGAGATGATTTTTCAACTGACCCTCTCATCTCGACACTTTGCATGTATACTCCATTCAATTCCATCCAAATCCTGAGAAATTCAGAGCAAAAATATCTCGAAAACGGCCACTAAAAAACCAATTCTATTTTCATTTAAGCACCAAAAGTTTTCAACATATTTAACCATTATTAACAATACCCGATTGAGGAAACAGCTCCACATAGACCCTCATTCCGACAACAGACAACAATACACTTCAGAACTCATAATAATGCCCCTGAGCAACATGATCCGCTCTGAAACAAAAGCCTTTTGAAGACAGTCGCAAAGGAAGCAATAGGTCAACCGGATATACACATTAAGGGCAAATCACAGGAAACTCCCGATCTCTACTTAATTCCTGTATTAAACAATAGACTCTGAGTCTAAGCAATGTATTAAAACTCAAAGATTACCATCAATATTCCCGAATTGTGGAAACGCTCACCAGCCATATCCTGCTATAACTGCATGGTGTCCTACGCAAAGAACACACACCAAGAACAAGTTTCATTCTAGGTTAGCTAGCAGGTGAGCTAGCTAAGTAGCTAGGTGAGTTCAAATTAAATCTACCATAAAAGATTGAATACCAAAACATCAGCATGTACTCTGATGTTATCCTTTTCTTTCTATAAATGGACGTTTACTAAAATAAAAGTAAATATTCTATAAATAAGGTGAAATTGAGAATAAACTTAAACTTCTCTTAAACTTAAATAAACTTCTTTGAGAAATTGTTTTACAAATATAGTAATGTAAAACAATTTCTCAAAGAAGTACCAAATGTGTCAAAACATTGTCAAAAAAAAAAAAAAATTCTAAAATTCTTGCTGTTGAGAAAAACTCTAACTTCAAAAATAAACTTAACTATAACTGACATAAAACTAGTTTTAATTCGCCTTTCACCTTCTGACATTGCCCTCGATCCCAGGAAGTTATCACTTAAACTTACCACGAGGATGTTGGAATTGAATTTGGTAGAAGATTTGGCAACTCTCAGTTTTTAGTGTCTGACTCAAGAAATCTGCAAGTCTACCTTGACGCTGTGGCACTTTACTACAAATCGACTCGATAGAACTTGAGATTGTACAGGATCAAAGGGTCACACTATATTTGCGTAACCATTAGAACCCTAGAATTTACCTAGCGGCTGAAAAGTATTCTCTTCTACTTATAAAAAGCGTCAATCGTTTATCGTTGAGCTTTCTTTTCAAAGTAATCATGTATTACTACTCTTTTGCTGGTTTTCCCAATCAAAGCGTGGTTCGTATGAATCCTAACTATTCCAGAGGGGAAGCCTAACTATTCCAGAATCCTAAACCGCTGAATCTATTTATAGAGTTTTTCTTTGCCAATCTCGTTCCATTAGTTATGGACAGCTCAGTCGTCCACAGAGCGCCGGATAAAGATTGATTGGCACCTTCTGGGGAAAATTACCACGCCTCTCAGTTTTCTCGGATGATTAATTACGAAGTGCATGTTGAGGCTTCGGCGAAAAGACTCCTATGCCCATCGCATTATCATTTACTGATGAACCATGCCGTGAATATTCTCATCAGCATAAAGAAAAGAAGTTAAATCGAACGGAAAACGTCGATTCCCTCAAGCCTGTGCAAGCACATACAATGTGTTGATGGCTAGACAATACCTGAGAACCACATTCACTAACCAGCGATAAACAATGTTGCAAATTCACGCGGTATCACCTTGGAAGCTTTGCGGTGTCGGGATTAAAAATTCGCTTCCTTGTCCTCGTACGCAGCTCAAAAGAAATCTGATCTAAGCATATGCCAGGCACACTTGCAGACATTTCTTCGAGTTCTGCTGAGATATGTCTTCCGAGCCGCAGATAAGATAAGAATCGTGAAACAACAGTTCCTATCTGAATGTATCTTAAAATAAACTCCTCTGCTACAATATCTTAGCATCGATAAAAATTCCGTGTGGTAATTACGCATAAAATTCCATTAGTTCAACAATTAGCACGTTTGGTCTGGGCATGTTTCGCAACGCACAGTGGTTGCTTCGAAAAAACTAAGAGTTGAAATGAATGCAAGGAGTTCGATTGGATATTTGCAAGTGGTAGTGCGGCGGAAACGCGAATTAGTTCATGCAGAGGCGATGGAAATTGCAATAAATGGGTGCCTTTATTGTATCGATTGGGTTTTAAGGCGTGCAGACGTCAGGCAAAATTACGACTACACTTGCACGGGCAACGGCAAAGGCAAACTATTGGGACGGAGACGCCTTCTGATCTTGCAAAACACGAAATCAAACCATTCCGGATCGCTAAGATCTTACGTCAGATCTCGAATCCGAAATCCAACTGCAATATGCACTTTTCTTTTTAGGTACATATGTGCAGTAGGGTTGGTTTGCTCAAGCTGGTCTGCTAATGGAGTCCCACAAGTATCTGTTTGGGCGGGAGTCGTGTTGCCAGATTCCAGTAGCCTTCCTGCAAATACTCTTAACGTATCCTTTGCACTGGTCACTGTTGCAACGTTCTTCCGTTGATTCTTGAATGCAGTTTTGCACGCAATAAACCCAGTCGCTACTCTTCCCCGACTTTTGTAGACACATGTCCTGTATTCGGGATCTCACTCACTCGACAACCCCAGCGTCATGTATTGCCTACTGCCCATATCTCCGAACTAGACTCAGTCAACTGCATTCAGACCAAGGAGTGCAACTTATACACGATGCATCACCTTTATACTGGGAAACATTGCACAACTGGATACCACATGCTTCTGATTCAGTCCAGATATGGAATGACGTCATGACTTACAAGATACATTTGCTTTTATCGCCACTAATCCAAGACAGCGGATGCAATGGACACATCAAACATTCCTCGTGGCATTATGAAGCAAAGGGCTCGAATCCTAAGAGCTTAGGTATACGCATGTAATATAGTTGGCGCAGTCAAAGAGTCTAAGCGTCCAAGCGATCCGATCTGTTAACGATCCACGTCAATAACAACCTGAATGGCAATGAAGATGATGGATAACGTCTGTTATCTGTGGGAATTTCAGAAAATACAAAGAGTAAGTGGAAAGTCTCGGGGCGAAGTCCTTGACATTGGGCGATTATGAAAATTGAACTTGAACAATTCCAAACGTCGACAAATGAGTGTACACGTAAGAATAGAGTTCGTGCCGGAAGTGCGGTGAAAATTTTAAGATATTCAGATATGTTTGGGAGATAAGAAACTTTCGAAAGAAACTATCGATGAGGCTCGTCTTTTGCTCAGTCACAAACATGTGGTCGAACTATGTTACTTACATTCCGGATCCAGTTCCTAAAACGTTTCAATTGTTGTGATAACAAAGGTATTCACTGAAATTATGATGTTGAGGTTATTCCATGGAAAATTGACCAGTTTTCAGATAATTTTGGGCTCTCCTTCTTGAAATTTTCAAATATTTTGCTTTTCACAAGGGCAGATGAGCTGATTTACGAAATTCAAATACTTTTGGGGAAATTTTTCAAATTTGGTCTCTTGAAATTCTTGATTGTGATGCATATAAAACATTATATATAATCTTCTACTTAGCATACAGCCTTCACATATGACTTTTTGAATAAGACAAGCTTTGGGAAAATTCGAAAATAACACGCAAGAAACATCCTGGCCCATAAGATTAAAATGTGAAGATCAGTGAATATTTTAAAATTTTATTTCATCCTTTATCCATGAATATTTCAAAATGCACACCTTCTTATTTTCGCCACAAATAACATAAAAATACTTTCTAGGAGATAACAGCCCTGATATGAATCCCAAAAAGAATTAAGGGGCATTTGCCAAAAAGAAATTCAAACAAAGTACAACCTCAACGATGATTCCTTAAAAGATAACCTTAAGATAGAAGAGAAGAAATTTCGTACGGTGATCCATAGGTCAAAGGAATGAGTTAGACTCATATTAAAGGAATGCCAGATAGGATACAAGCGTTGAATTTTACCAAAGGATTTCATACTAAATAATAAAATGGGGTTTCTTCGTTTTAATAGATTTTTTATTTACATGATTTTAAATTTTTAAACATTGGCTTGATGCTTTCTGGAATAAACAATTCCCGTAGCTAATTCAATATTCAATGTGCAAAACTCTCAAACCTGTATTATTGCTTTCATTCTTTGCCCTCCAAAAACGGAATGTTCTTTCTACAAAACTTCTTGTCTTTATATATACCCAGGACTTTCCTTAGCTTCAACCAACGCCGGTCTAAAAACTTGAAGCAAAGTTTGGAATCAAAGAAAATTACAGGCGTTGCGATTAGCCCTGATTTAAATTGTAAAAATATGGAAAATATGGTAAGCAAAGGACATATGTATTGTATGATATGCGCTAGATATCTTAGATGTAGGATATCCTATCCAAAATAATCCTGAACTAATTTTCTTGACTTTTGTTTTATGATCGCGTGCAAATGAATTTTGTCAATCGTTACAAACAATTTCTATTATGGTAGTTGCTGTATCCCTCTACTGTTGATATCTTCCCCTTAGCCATCGAAAAACGATGCTAGACTAGTACGAAGATCCTCTTGAGTGTTGTATTCTCTTCCCTACAGGAAGTTGTCCAGGGATCGAAACAAATGATAATCTGATAATTGTAGCAAGATCGGGAGAATATGGTCATTGGGGTAAAAGTTCCTAGCCAACATGCAGTAATTCGTGCTGGTCTCGTGTTGTCGTGGTGAAAGATGATTCCGTGGATGTTGGCTAATTACTTTTTGCTTGTTAAAGCCACTCGATTGCACATGTCCCCATTTAACCTTTGATTTCGTTCCAGAAGCTCCTAATCAATGACTCCTCCTTCATTAGTTTGAAGAGAATGATGGGAAACATAGTAAGCCATTCTTAGTTCCTTCTTTGTTTGTGGAAATTCGTGGGTATCCAAGCATCAAAATTTACCACACATACTAGCGTACGAATTCACCTCTCTAATGTGGTTCTGTCTACCTGGAACTTTTTCGGTAATTCTCCGATGGTCATGTTATCACCTCCTTGTATGACTTTTAATAGATCACCATTTGTTACGTCTGATGAGCCTCTGCGTCTCCGTGTCAAAGATCAAACTCGTCTAAAACATGCCGAATATTCATTTTATCAGCTTCCATGTTTATCTTGCCAATTTTGCTTCAGAACTTAAACGCATTTACAACGATGATTACCTTTTGTAGTCGTGAAAATGAGATTGCTGCTGTCAGCTGCCAGAATGAGATCAAAGATGCATAACTTATGAATAGTTTAAAGAAAATTCGGAATGAAAAACGGAAACAACTTCTACACACAAACAATTGTGAGAGTATGTGCAAAATAAAAGCTGTCGTTGCAACGGTATGTATGTAAACCAATTTCTACATTATTTTGATTAACATCTATTAATGAAATTTTTATAACTTCTATAGCTATCAAATTTTTCGAGCAATTAGGTCATGTAGCAATGTTTTCACAACACTCAGCGCTGCTCGTTCTTGGTATGAAAATTTTTCTTGTTTTATCTTTTAGGGGTACATCATTCGAAGACATAACACTATCTGAATCAGAATCGGAAACACCATCATGAAAAAAATTAGGATTGGTAAAGTCATCATCGCTCAAAAACATCTTTCTCGGGTATCTTCCCCTGAAACCGATTCGTTTTCACTAAATTCAAAGTCGCTCCCCTCTAAAATTCTTATCAGCTTTTCCTTCCAAAATAAAGTTTCTTATCACGAAACTGCTATTCGCTATGCGCACAATTGAAGTCCACTCAACTCAAGTATCTTTTGACAGATCCGTTAACCACTATGAGCACATTCGAGATATAAACAACAGGGATATTACCACGAAACCGTAAACTATTAAGCGCACAACTGATGTCAACACAACACTATTATGTAAACACAACTGATAGCTACTAGGAACGTTACTCGTTGAAACATTGTCATGATACTGCCATAAAAAATGTTTAGCATTATTACCGTACCAATTTTGTAGTATTACCAGCTCTAAAATTTCCAAGTATAATACTATGAAGTGTGATCTGCATATGGTTCACGGACGTGCTGACGGCTATAATACCTATTTCTCAAATTCTTGATCCTTTTTTATATATAATGTATCTCGAACTATCCAGAATCCTTCAAAACGAAAAATTGACTTGGACTTCCTGAGTAGACATAACATTTTTTGTGGGACAGGGAACGTATTAAGCAGCTTGCTGTAATGTTTGACTTTTTATTGCCATTTGGTTCTGTCTGTTATTGATTTAGCCACATTTTGAGAAGTGAGATGACACTTTTTGACCTAGATGCAAGGAAATAATACCTTGACGTCAAATGGAAGGATGGATTCGTTCCCTCCTTTTTTCTGAATTTTGTTAATGCTGAATGAAGTGGTGAGTGTCTCAAATTGTTTGTCCATGCGTTTTATTCATCCACTCTTCCTGCCGCAGAAGGATCATCGTTTAGCAAGGACCATGGTGATATCCCTCCCGCGATCAATAACATCGCTGGTTTAACAATGGTGGACAAGAAATGTGGAAAGCCTCTGCACCTGCGTCATACGCTTCCGATATAATTCCTGATCGAAAGAGTCTGAGCAAACCTTAAAACCGAAGAAAAGCACGAACTCCTTCAAATTTATTGTAGGACTAAGCAATTGACGAGCCGATTTTAATTCCCAAATTAATTTAATTTGAATTTGATGACTAAATGTCACCCCTCGGTTTGAAGAATAGACTTTTTCATACTCCTTGAAGTTGTGAAATGACTGAATTGTGCTCCACTACCTAAGGAGGTTTTTGAATTTCTTTTCCTAAACTTTTCTCTTCCTTTTGTCGTTGTCTTGTGTTGTCAGAGCATGCATAGTATGTTGTTCGCTATCCCAAGTTGATTTTGCATGATTACACGGTTGTTTCAGTGTTGTTTTACTTTAAGGATCCTTGCGCTGTTTGCGAGGATTTCCTTGCTCACTACGTTAGTACAACTTATGTTGATTGATGATCTTGTTTTAACACCATAAAAAATGGATGTGGTATTAAATGATCTGTACTTGCAAGAAAAATCGAGGTCCTTGTTCATCGATGCAATTTCGTTCCATTGCACATTGAAATGAACTTGCTTAGTTCTGAGTAGGTGTGCCGGCTATATCTAATCAAGGCATCCGAAAAGGATCCTTTCAAATGGTATATTTTGTCTGTATTTAAACATTGCCCAAGTTCAATTTGCACTGAATTCCACAAATACAGGTTTGATTTCACTATTTCTTTTTTTATAATATATATTTTTAATTTTTATTTACTATTAATAAATAAATATATTTTCTGCAAACATGATTGGAATTATTCACTATAAATCTTTATCCGTTCTGTCTTCCTCGCAACACTTCAGCATATAGGCATCATAATCACCGAAAAATCTTCTTCTTTTCTTTTTACTGAAATGTGATCCTTTAATGAAAGTCGAAATGAACCGCGGTTGGTGGCGAGTACAAAAGGACCGCCACATTTAGAAGTCAGTAACGCTAAAGCGGACAACCAAAGTAATTCCTCTTAAGTATTTTTGCGTTTGCATATACCAAATATGCAATGCCCAGCACAAGCAATTACCAATCCAAATACGTAAATTACCCAAGGCAGGTAGGTGTAGGCTCTGCTATCTTTTCACTTGTCTGCAAATCCGCCGCATTTGGATGCACATATCCCGATCGCTCATATGAGGCATATAAGCATTCACATGTTGATCGTAATTGGAATACACTTGAAATTGAAATCTTCTTCGAGGAATTATGAAATGGCTCATTACACAGCGGCACGACAGACAGACAGAAGCAGAACAGAAATCCAAGCAACCGCCTCTTGACATGAATTCCTCACGCTCATATGCTCATACTAGCATCCTCAAGCCATAGTACTGCACATATGACTGAAGATGTGTGTGATATGTGAAGAATACAAGCGATCATTTTCAATTTGTAAACTCTTACTTACGTGCGGGCAAGCAACGACTGTTGCCCGTCTTTTGGAATGCGTTAAGTACTTGCAAAATTATCCTTAGCATCAGTGCGTATTGGTCTCGAGTGATGATTGAATTGAGTTTTTTTCAGCGCAACGGGTTTAAGTGGAAAATAACTCGTGGAAAATATACTTACACAACATACTTGTGTTGCGTGTTTCACACTAACTTGGAAGTATGAAAGAGTCTCGAAAGCAAAAAAGGAAGAAATTGTTACGTGCTCTACAGAATCGAGATTGCGCGAGATAGCCCTGATCGTCTTTTACGGCGAGTTCAGGAACAATTAAAGGCAGTCTCAGAAAAGCGCTTCAGTCCTTTCAGAGTATAACAATTGGGAAGACTTATGGATTATCGTGGTATGTTAGGAACAGAAATATTTGCAAGGACCTCAAGCAGACTGTTGAAAAACTGTTCTCACTCAAACATTGGAAATGCTTACAGCCCATTTCGAGGAGTATCGTGAGGTACGTCCAATTTTAAATTCAAACTGCAGGAATGGAAAGTTTAAGAAATGACGGCTAGATGTCGTTATTGAGCATTCACTTCACATAGACAGGATTGAGATACGCTCAATCCCAACAACTCTTACTCCATACGGTTAAATATCTGCAGCATTGTACTTTTTAATAGACATAAATAATGTTGCGAATCGACACTGATTTGTTATTTGTCTATGTAGCAATGCATGGCGTTTATTGCATTTTATTATTACAAGTCCTATTTTTACGTATTCCCCTTGCTTGTCATTTCCTATTCACCTTTTCCCCACACATGTTATCCCAATATTCTTCCCATATATTGAGTGTGTGCAAACAATTTTTTCGGTTTTTGGCTTTAAACTGTAATAATAAATCCTTGATCCCGTTTTGGTAGCAGTCAGCATTTTGAGAATTTTACTATCGCGCAGTTTCAAAATCAATCACGATTAGGGCAGCCCACAGAGATGACAGATGGTGATCTATTGAAAGTCATACAAGCAGTTGATAAAATGACCATCGCAGAGTTACCGGAGAGGTTGCAGGTAAACACAACTACTCTAGAGAGGAGAATCCATGCACTTATATGTGTGGTAAGGTCCGATGCTTGGATACCGCACGAAATTTCACAAAGAAGTTTCCCTTTCGCCTTTGTCAAGAAATATTTCGACACATGGATTGAAGTGAAGCAATTTTCGCATGTGAAGTTATGGCTTTGGTTTAAAAAGTTAGTAGATGTCTAAATAACCATTAGCATTTAGAAAATAAGCTGTCATCACATCACAAGTCATCATAAATGGTATGACATTATTGTCCCGTCTAAGGCTGTTTCTATTGCTAGCTGATTCAAGTTCAGAAAACACATATTGGAAAAAGTTGCGCAAAAAAGTCATTCACACGTGAGCCGATATTTCAATCATACTTGTACCCAATTTTTTTACAGTGGAGCTCCCTGGGAGCAATAAGTGAACTCAGTATACCTGAAGCAAATAAAAAAACTATAACCGAACTTGTCAAGACTAGAACTTGTATGGAAGTATTTCTTTGTTCCCTTCAATCTGAGGATGCAGTAAATAAATCTCCAAAAGTGAGGGTTATTAGGTCGAAAAGTAAGAGTTATTGTCCTTTAAGTTCTTTTATTTTCTTATAAATACTTTTTTGTGTAGCTAAGATTTGATTTAATATTTTATTTCTTCAAAAGAAAAGAATTAAACATATAGATGTTAAATTTCGTTGAATGTCACAAACCTATGAACTTTTGGGTTATTTCGCAACAAAGAGTCAACTAAGCGATTGCAATGGAAATTGACGATACACTTGATATTTATGAAATATAAATAAATTAAATAAAAATAAATTGGGAAAGTGGAGATGGAATCACGCGGTGCTTGGACATGTATTCAAACTTGTTTTCAAAAATTCGAGACGAATATACCTTCAATATAGTTTTCGAAATCCTTTTGCAGGGGTCACCCTCTTATGTACTACGCTTACTCCTTTTCACCAGAGAGAGCGATACCAAATGGTCGGAGGTGAAATTCACAAATCATAGAATGGCAGGATATTTAGTAGGCATCGCTGTCAAAAATGATTTTTTTGAACATGTTTAGAAAGTTTTGACACAATTTTAATTCAACAGAAGCTCGGGAAAACTTTTTTGTCATATCGTATAGTTTTGTCTTTTCTTCAGTGGAGATTTTTGCAAAACTAAAATGCGTAAATTAACTCAATATTCAGTTCTCATTGATTTATATTTTGACCTTATTTTATTTAGCATGGATTCCAAGTTCCCTTGGTAGCCGATTACCGCGCAGTGCAATCGTTGGAGGACGTGGCGCCGAAGGCAATTCTATTTACATTGGTCGGGCATGGGTGGAAGGAGAGCTTGTCCCATGTAGTGTAATACCGGGAAAGCAAAAAGCAATTGCCGTCGGTGTCAATGGAAAGGTTGAAGAAGTGTCGACTTATGACGTCCTTTGCGGTGACGTTTATTCCTGGAAGAGGGCTAGAATGGGTGATGTACCCGGATCTGCGTTGATTGCAGGCCGATCAAATAATGGTGAGGAGCTCTATATTGGCCGAGTAGTTGAAAATAAAGCTCTCTACCTCGGAATGATACAACCCTCTCGGAAATCGATACGATGCCCAATGGAGAATTTAGAAACCATAGAGAAGGAAGAGTATGAAGTCATTACTATAACAACGTGCGAACAAGGGTGTGGAAGTTGCGCTTTTCTTTGAGAACAGATTTTTAATTGCGTTTTTAATTTGTGTATTCCAAATCGACTGTAACGTTGTATATTGATTGTTTTCTTATCGTCAAGTAGATTGTATAACCAAACATTTTTTAGTATGTCTGTTTAAGTAATGTAGGTCTGTCTGGAGAATGACATATGGCAAGTATATTGCATCGAGATCTTCCAATCAGAGCAAGTTTTCTGCTGCTAATCCTTGTACAATCTGTACTGAGTCACGTACTATTAATAACGTTTCCGTATAAAATTGGGGCTCAATCATCCAGTTGCAAAATTTTCCGACCTACATGGTTCATTTTCTTGAAAATACGCTATCTGTCTGCCATTAACTAGACCTCTTTAGTATTATTCCCGTATTATTGCCTTAGAACTCTTGTAGTATGAATGGATTGAGTCCCGAACATCCGGTATAATTTCCTTATCTCCAACGTGAAATGGGCTCACTAATAAAATCGCCGATCTACACTGTTGACTCCGTAGAGGAAGCGTTTAACGTTCGTTTTTAATTTGTTCAACCTAATAATAGTAGGATCTTTTGATATTTTTTCAATGTTTGATTTTGAAGTTACATTTCCATTGGTTTCTCATGTTCAGATTTCCAAACTGCGTCGAATTGAAATCTATTCGGTCGGTAGTCATATTTCTGTCATTTGGACATTTGGAGTGTTGTTAAGGATGTCGTTTTAAGTCTACATCTAGTCAGCTCTTTGGAAATAAAAGGTATTGAGTGAGTTCCACAGGTCATTGAAGTGGAAGAGAACGTTATGGAAGCATCTTCAGGGTGAGACGATTCATAAAATGTGGTGCTTCTGGGCCGAAGCCATAAAAATGCACATGCATAAAATGTTTCATCTATGCAAATCATAGGGTCTTCACGAGAATCGGTGTACCAGGAGGTGGAAACCATTTCTTGTTCAAAGAGGCATCGGACAAGACGAAATACAGGGTTATGATCCAAATCCTCCAGATCAATGCGCATCGAAGTGATAAGCCATGCGTAACTTACTGCAACAGGCTGCCAGGAAGAAAGAAGTCAATTTGCAGTTGGTATGCAGGTAATACCCCAAAAGAGAACGAGGTAGGAGGCTCGTGTAACTAAGCTGCCATTGCCGCCATCCTTGTTTATGCATTCATGCCCATGGCAGAAATGGTGGATTTATTTTTGCTGATCAGGTGGACACATTTGGCTTTCTCAGTATCAAATCTCAGGCCGATTAAGGAAATTTCATCGTACCAGAGGGAACATCTTCTCGAATTAGCACGATTCCCGATAATTCGCATCCAAGTCGATCAGTTGCGGGTTGATCAATGTAAACAAAACCCCTTTCTAACAAAATGTAGTAGATGATATTCAAAGGTCCCGGGAGATTTGGTTTTAAACGTAGATTGATAGTTTGCAAACGGAAAGACTCTTCGCGGCAGCCACAGAGGGTTTTTCTTCACAGCATTAGGACTTTCCGGCTGGATAATTCATCATCGGTGCAATCACAGATGTTACAAACGTGTCCCCACAGCGGTAATCACACAACCAGTTCTCCAATGCTAGTCTTAATACTGGTTCAATAAAGAACAGCAAAACATCAAACAAATTCGACCCATGACCATAGATACAATAATATACAACTCGCCCAACCATCCCCTATAGCAATTAATAACAAGACAGCCTCTAGCAAAGAAGTAAACACGATATATACGACAGCAGGAAATAATGGACACAAGAAGGACCTGCTGAACAAGGTAAGAAATAACTAAAACCACCCAAAAAGCACAGAAAAGAAGAATAAAGTGACAAGAAAGCTTTGACAGCATCAACATACACGGGAAAATCAACATACAAAGTGGCGAAGTTAGACAAACATCAACACAGCCTTCAAAACAAGGAGCAATTTGGGTCAAATACTGTACACAAACCGAAGCGAAGAGTACTCGTTGGACAAACAGGGTGTATGTAAATTAGCCTGTGCATGCCAACATAGCTACATCGATCAATCAGGACATAAAATAATAAGAAAATTTCGCTAGATTTCTTACTTATAAAAATATAAGTAACATCTGCGATAGCGATCGATTGAATGCTTAGCACAGACCTCAGGAATGCCGAATATGACGAGATTTTGAGGCTGCAGCTCCCCTAGAAGTAATGTCTGTGTCTGCCACAAAATACACTTAAATCAGGTGCAATTCATCATACGTTTGTTATCAAAACTAGTGTTGAAAAAAAAATTATGGATCTTTTTTCAACACAATATACCTGTTTAGGTGAGAAAAATGCCTTTTAACTCGAAATAATTCCTCAAATACCTCGGTGAGAGTATAAATGCAAAGATGAGCTTGTTCAACCTAGCGTTCAAGCTAGCGCTCTGTTATCCTATAGACAAAAGACTGTCTGTCTCAGGCTAGACAGCACACCCTTTGTGTGTATACCACACCGTCTGTGAACCGACGGTGTTGGTTGTCACAGGAGCGATAACTATCGTGTCGATTCCTGAAGACTTAACGAAGACTTAAGAATGATCTTTGTGTCTTCCCCTACTCTGGGGCTAGCTAACAAGAAGAAGAGGAAGGACTTTTGTTCTATGTAAGACGCAAGTGGGCTTCGTGCCTAATCAGTGACATCTGGCCATGAACATTACCCCACGCAGATTCTCAGTGTTATTCCTAGTGCTCAATGTTACTTTGACTGATGAGAGTGAGACAACTCGCTTTCTGTACAAGAGATACCGGATTTAGGTTCAGGTTCAGCTGGTGACAATCATTTTCGAATTTATGCGTCTAGTATATGGTAATCAGTCCATATAACTGTGGTCTGTACCTCCGGGGTAGGTCTTTAAATTCCAGCCTGATTCTGACCAGATCATTTTCCCATGTTCTCTTCGCCGTGACATGAAGCGGCTCTAACACGCCCCACAACCCAAGTTCAGGAGCAACAACAGAATTATTGTGAAAACAACAACAGCCGCTTCTCAGTGGGATTGAATATTTTACACTTCTGCGTGTGTCCTGCCGGTCATTGGAATGTCCTGCCTTCTACCTGCTTGTTAAAAACGACTATCGTGGATGATACGGCCGAATCATCCTCACATTTGAAAGGTGGACAATGTATAGTTTACATTTTGGCGAAATGTTAAGCAAGTGCTCTCCAGATGGATTAGAAGAAAACATTCTTGTGTCAAAGGACAAACGGAACTGTGTCACACTACGCTTGGACAGTTCTCCCTCTCAAACAAGAGCATTTTTGATCACTTTTCGCTGCAGACGAAAAGGGGACCACTTTTTCGATTATCCTTCTTCCTTCTGACTGTTTCTGCTCAAAAGATATATGCATCAAACGAATGTGTCCTCCGGTGGGAATGAAGAGGCCTAGCCAGAAGTAGTGTGACCAGACACTTGCAGACAAGTTTTTTTATTGGAACAGTCGAGTCGTGAAGTCAGTGGTCTAGTAGCTGTGTAGAAATAGGAGGATTGACGTCCTGAGTGTCGGACATCACAAAAAAATCTTATTATAATTATTAAAATTATAGTATTCCTATTGTATTAATTATTATTACAAACCACGCAGGGATCTGCTGCTACTATTTTATTTCAAATCTTGTGTTCATCTGAGATCTACTAAATTAATCCTGTTTACACATTCCTGTTTGTTTTCAGCATAGTTGTGCTGTATAAAACTTTAATTATATTATTATTAATTCATGACATTTTACCGTTCAGTTAATCTGAAAGAAAATTTGCCACCCCATAGCTTAGACATGTTATTCACACCTTTATGTGTGCGAGCAGGGAACATATAATGGGATAAATTATCCTCTAAAGATTTTTCTCAAGCTAACAAACCATATGTAGGTATGTCTTCAAGCAGAACGTCATAAGAAGAACATCATTTCATTAAGAAGAACATCTGCCTCCTAAGGAACCATCTAGTCCTTTCGAATCTGTGTGCAGACTTCCAAAAGAACAAATACAAAATCGAGTGCCATCATCTCATTAAAGTCAACATTCTTAGCAAGAGGGGAGGATTCTTCAGATTGATCACGCAAACAAACAAGACTCGAGGAAGATGAGATTAAAGATACAGATTCAAAGATTTTACCAGTCGACTGACATGGGCCTCACAGCTTTAGAGCGCTAAACCATACAACGAATATTTTTTCAGTGTCACATTAATGCATTCCCATGTCAAGTTGATTCTTATTGGGGGGTTTAAAGTATTCACAAACTAATTCAAAACTATCCTGAAAGTCAATTTCTCTGTTCAAAGTGGCAACAAAGTCCTAACAAAATGATTGATGTGGCTTAATCACCATTCGTAGGAGCTAATGGTTGGAAAGGACATGCCACAAGCAGCCGTAGCTGTAGAGCTATGTAGGAAGGATTTAAATTAATCTTTAGGATTAATGATTGGTAAAGGCTTTGCGGGAGGTGCTCCTGGTTTTCGGGTTTCGAGAGAAGCGTGTTGGGAAATGTTTACGGTTGTTCTTTGTAAACTATTTAAACTATTGCCAGTCAGTTTATTACCAAAAGACTTTTCGTTTCTCTGCCATTGACGACAACATTTCTAACTCTGCGATAAAAAGTTGCATCCAGCAGCGGAAGCGATTCGAGCGCATTGGAAAGGAAATAATTTCTTTGATGCGAAAGAGGCATCAGTAGGACTATTATTCCGTTTACCATAGCATAAATGGTACTCGAATCTCCATCAACATTCGACGAATGGAATCCAGCTGGAATTCTCGAGACCAGACTATTGTTTTCGTATGCAGAAAATGCGGGCTGCAAAATACTCAAATTTGATGGTCGACGATGGCGCCCGATCGAGTTGGAGTGCTTAAAACTTTTTTCTTGCTTCCTAGTTGTAAATCCACGAGTAGTATATCAACAGTCGATTCCATTCAAATGTTGGCTGCAACAACAAAGAAAGCACTCGACGAAACCGTGTTGATTGTTCTCGAAATGCTACTTGCAATCGAAAATAGCTGGAAACGTTGCCCTCGAGTTAATAGCAATTAAAAGCAATTGGTTTTTGGTTTTCCAGCAATCTACGTTTGTGAGTCAACTGCCTTTCTGTTCAGGAGTGTTCAGGAGTGCAATAGTTTATAAACAAAGTAAAGAGCCATAGAAAAAAATCGACTTTTCTATGAATATGCATAAGGCTGGGTAGACGATAACATGCATTTCGATTGTTATTTTTAATCTGAACTTTGTTTGGTTGGAAAGCAAACGCGCATGGAAATGAAGAAACTGAATTTGCATAAGCTGCGATACTCTGAATAAATGAGCTTGGCTTGTCTGCTTCTGTAACTATAAATAGCAAAATTAAAGTTTTTCAACAAATTTGCAGCTTATACACACATATTAACTAAAAAAGTGCCCGCGCGCGAGGCATGCATTGAAAAAGAACTTAGAATCAGTGGCTCAGCTAATCAGACAACGTTCTACGGTTCAAGGAAGTCTTTCAATTCCTTAATGTTTTTATAAGGTCTCATTGTTTGTATAAAACCATAAAAGCTGTTCTTAAAGGAGCACTCTCTAAATATGGTTCTGACTGTGTGGTGCTCAGACCACTTGTCTACTACGCAGAAAGATTCTATTATATTCTATTCTGACTCCAGAAAGATCACTTCGCCGTAATAGATGAGAAAGCTTGCGTCGGAGTATCAATCGAGATCAAGCGTAATATGGACCAATCCAATTTCTAATATATCGTCAGTTACGAACAGTCAGAGGTATAACATAATTTACGTTTAGATAACATAGTCCGCATTGTCAAATCGGACGTTACAGGGATCATATGGTACACAAGCATCCACACCGCTAAAAATGTCCCTAACTTAAATATAACCCTTCAAAGACCCTTTTTCAACACGAAATTCCACGCCCGGTTCCTCCTTTGGAAAGAAACCATTTCATCTCTTCTCAATGGATCATAAGAGGTATACGGCTCGATGGACCTATAATCTAAGCGAAATTCGGGCTGCGCAAACAACTCGACGAGCTATATTCATCTTTCAAGTAAGCCTTCAGCGTCTTTCCACAGAAAACTGGTCGCATGAACTGCCAAAGTAGGGTTCCACCCATTTTCACTCACCCGGATTTTTTATGTGAGTGTGACAGGATGCAGCAGCCAATGATAGATTGAAGTGTCACTCTATTTTATCGTCTGAAATGGACGGACACCGCAATGAAATCGTACTAAAACTCATTAATGTGTATAATGTTAACGAAATCTTTTATAAGTACTTCCTAAGGGATCTATCTTCTGTGAGAAATTGTTATTCTTCCGCTACCGCTCTAGAATAGTAGGCTCTTGCCAAATGTTTTGGTTGAAGCCTCGTAGTTTTCCAGCAACAAAACACCAACCATCAGACGAACCGAAGGAAGCACACAAATGGACCACATTGACGTACGTAGGCAAGGAGACATTCCAGCAAGCAAGCTTCTTTAAAAAATACAAAATACATACAGCGTTCAAAACCAACAGCAACATCGGAAACAAACTAACACCGAAGCCCAACAGCACACAAACATACAACAACAGCGGCATATACAAACTAACATGCAGGGACTGCGACATGGTTTACATAGGAAAAACGACACGGAAACTAACAACTAGATATAAGGAGCACATACGTTCGTTTACACATAACAAAGCAGACTCCAACTACGCAACACACCTACAGAATCACACACACGAGCCCGATAACATGCCAAATTCAATGACGCTACTACACAAACAAAAGAAGGGACTTAGACTTGACGTACTAGAGAAATTAGAGATCTACAAACACAAAAAAAACCCACGGAAATATTATCAACGAACAAATAATGACCAACTCCGACACAATATTTTCAGTCCTCGACCCAATCCTTGTCAAAAAAAGAAAACGCGACGAACCCGACAACGATAATCCCACGATCCTGAAAAGACCCAAACTTAATGACCCTCGTTAACACCTAATTAAGCTACCCAGAACTCACTTTTTGTTAGCTTTTGTCTCAAAAAGAAAATCAAATCAGGAAATTTTTGTGGCTGCCGCAAGTACTGCGGAGAATTTTCGATAGCTACAAACGTTCCTTAAGGCTTCTTAAGAGTTCTATGACGTCGTTAGATATTCAAGGACCTTGAGTCTTATGTTTTTTTTTATTGGTTAATGCAAACAGTAGAGAATCGTCCTGCCAAATCGATTGGAATGTACACAAGCACCACGGTTTTGTTGGGTGGGGAGGGGTTGGTTGATTTGCGATGTTCAGGAATAATCGACACAAAGATGTAAATAAGTGGCGTAGGGGCATCGGTCAGTTCACGTTCTCTCCGTATGTGTACTGAACATGCGGTCATCATTCTAATGACCTTATCACAAAAACAATAAGAGTCAACGTCAAAAGTCAAAGGAGAGGACTTACGGAACAGTCAACTTATGTACTTAATTGGCTCAAAGATATTGACGACTGTTATGCTCTCAGCATTTCTACTGTACTCCACATCGGTTTTTGGAAAATATTAATAGGTTCATGGTTCCGCTAAGATAGTCAAGAATTCGCATGGGTGCCACTTAAAGTTGAAAAAGCATAGAATTTGAACTGATTATTCTAGGTTTCTATTCAAAACCTAAAATGCAACACTATACAACATGTATGGCCCCTGTGATTTCTTGTGAAAATCTTCTGAGACAATACTAAATCCAGGAAGCCAACACATTCAAAAGATATCCCCGACTTCGAAGTTGGGAGTTACTAAAATCACTTGGTTACCGTCCTCTGACCAACTGTCAACTGAAAAATGGCATTCATCAACTTGGTAGTACCCGATCATGCTGTTCAACGAAATCCACACCAGACGGTTTCTTACAGATCGTGTGTTACTCATGGATCACGTGGATTTTTAAAAACCGTTCTAATCATTGAGACAGCTGTCAATATTTCGAGCTGCTGTTCATGATATGAGTAAGTTGTCAGTGAATGCTGTGAATGGGAGTGTATAATTGGGGGATAAATGGGAGTAATATAATTAAATTAGTGTCAAAGAAATTACTTTAATTATAGAACTTCGTGTTTCACATAACAACAAGGAAATTAAACGGAACGTACCTAGAACTCGTGAAATAAGTAAACTTCGATTTACTGAAAATTAAAGTAATGGTTCTAACAAACGTAGCAGGATGCGGTTATCAATATGGTCTTTCCAGCGGTGTTCTACTTATGACTTATGCTCTACTCTATGACTTATTGAGTTCCACGGGAGACTATTCCAAGACCAGTTCGAAGGTACTTCTCATAATTAAAGTGTTAGGTTCCTTCAATCGATCAAGTCGATTAGGCTTTCATGAATACTTCATCAAAGGACTACCTTGAATGTATTCCATGTGAATATTGAGAAGCATTTGCGCCAAGCAAAGAATATTCTCAATTGAATTATGATCAAATCAATCAAAGGTTAAATATATAAATATAATGTTTTCTCAGTTTCAATACTAACACCATCACCCGTAAAGTATTACAAGAATCCGTTTGGAAAGCGAGGCTCGTTTCGGGCTTTTTCTCCATCAATGATACTGCTAAAAAGAAAACATATTATTCAAATACTTTCGTGTAATATTTCATTAAGGATCTTATTTTGAGTTTCATCATTCACTTTAAAACGATGAAATATTTCAGTGAAAAAACAAACAGAGAATTCCTAACAGGAATGAACGTCATTTTGATAAATGTTCGTCAACCATCCTTAAATTGTCTCCTTATCCAAGCAACGTCTGCATTTTCATCGGTATCACACCGTAGATAATCATTCGTCACGGGCAAACATCCCCTAAAAAGCTCATTACATTCCCCAAATCATGGATTTTATTGTCATTCCTGAATATTAATTGTATGCAATCTAGAGATTATTTCAGCCGCATCCAATTTCAACAACCCTCATGGCAACTTTTGTTGCTATGCTTCAAACGTTTCATGCTTTTCACAATATAATTTTTGAAAACGACAAAATTATTTATTTGCCATGAAATTTGTTGACTTTTTCATGCAATCGTGGTTGTGTTGTAACAATGTCGCGGAAAAGACAAATATTTACTTTTTTGAGTTCCGTATCTTTTCTGAAGCACTGAAACACCGATTATTCTCAGTCACATTGTTGACATGGAAAAAATATGAAAATTAACAAACCGGTAGAGGTGTGTTATGTGTGTTATTTATGAGGCGAGTGAAATTCCCACAAACATCAAATTGGAAAATTGACTGTGAGTATTATAAAAGGCTGGGAAGGGTCTTGGTGCAGGGTAGGGCCATCGTTGGTGGTAAAATATTTTGCTTTATCAGTGAATTTATGGCAATTAACAATCAGGCGTGTTGTTATTTTGATTTCGCGAGTGAGCCGTTTTATTTACGATAAGATTTCACTTCTGATAGTCCCTCATCCATCTAGTATAATAAATGCGTGGTAGCAGCACGAAATTCTAGTTAATTTTTTTCCAGTCTTGCAAAAGTTCCCTACTTGCTATACAAAATTGTCCGATAAAGATGAACTATCTGAGTGAAAATTTGACAGCTATCCCAAATAACTTGGTATTGCCAACCATCATAACTATTTCATGATATGCTTGCCATATTTTTCCTATGCCGGGAATTTTAAAGGTAACCTCGTATATTTGACGCATGTGCACTATTATTTTCCAGGATTTTTTCGGATGCGAAAATTGAAGACGCATTAAAAGTACAGAGTATTATTGAAGAATATCCTGTGTGGTTATCGCATCGTTTGAATGTGGAAAAATGCTAAAAACTTCTGGAAGTTCCCAACTGTTCTAAACGTTTATAGCTCAGCTGACACAATTGTGGCTATTAAAATCCAAATATAACAAACTTAAACGAATTCTTTCTATAAGTTCTCCTCTGGCTTTCACAAAAAAAAATAGCTGGGGCGACACTAATAAACACTGAGTCACAAAATTCTTCTTACCCTAAAAGAATTTGTAGAATTCGAATGAAAACAGAAAACTGTACTGGCGTTTTTAAAATACATAGATTTAATTTAATTATTTATTTTTAATTAATAAAAAATTTAAAAGAATCTCATATTAATTAATTTTTTCATTTAGTTGACATTTAAATCCAAAAAATGAAAAGAAAAGACTCGAAAAGTAATAACAACAAAGTCTGCGTACGACTGCTTCATTCTGGATATTGTATGTACCTTCGTATCCTTGGAGTCTATAATTTCTTGAAACCTTGATGGCATTGAATTTACTAATTTTGCAGTAAATTCTGCTCGGATATTCGCGCATTCTTCGATAGAGTCTTTTTGATGTCATTCTTGATGCGTACTCCCAGTTAATGGATTCGTCGTTTCAGTTCATCCCATAGATATTCTATGGGTTTAAGATCTGGGCACTGAAGCAAAGAGTGGAGTTGTTTGCTGGCGAAGTAAAAAAGCCATTCCTTAATAATCCCAGAAGTGTGCTTCGGGTCACAATCCTGCTGAAATATATAACCCGAATACTTCTTTTTATGATATCCTAATAGACATCCGGATCCATGGTACACTCATTGAGATATATTCTACCAACTCAACTCGCCGCTATGCAGCCCAACATCATAACTGAGCCTACTGCATGCTTGAAAGTGGGAGGCACGTTTTTCACTTTCCGTTCTTCGTTGCATCTGTGGCAAATTTTGATCCTGCCATTCTTCCCAAAAACGTTATGTTTACGCTCATCTATAACGATAACCTAACTTCAAAAGCTGTCATAGAACTTATAATACTTTTTGACATCCTCAATTGGTTTTAGTTATGAAAGGCTTTTTACGGAGATTTCTGCAGCCCAATCCAGCTTTTCCTAAGACAGTGTCATACAGTTTCTGCAAGAACGTTAAATCCAAATGAGTTTTCAGCATCATCAGTAACGTTCTGGAAACTTAATGGTTGTTCCGCTTCCCATTGGTTGCACTCATTGTGAACGGGAGGTCGACCTGAACTCAGCTTGATTTCATAACTTTCAGTATTGTAGAAGTTTTTAAATATTGTTTGCACTGTTGTCTTCACCAATATTTTTTGAAGATTTATTTACAATTTTTGACTTTGTTTTCTGAACAGCAATTTGAACTTCTCTTCTATGGGAACTCTATTCGGTGGAATTCGTTCTTCACAACTCCCAACATTAACGCCCCACCTTTCACTAAGCCCAACAACACCGTCTCACGGCAGTTCAACTGTTATAATTCTAACGGCACTTTTTTCACTTGCATAATGAAGCAGTCGTACGTAGACTTTTGTTGTTATTAATTTGTAAGTTTGTTTCGTTTATCGTATTTAAATGTCAATTAAGAGAAAATATGTTTAAAAGGACTTGTTCATTTTTAATGATTAATGATTAATTAATGATATACCTTACAAAAAAATCAAAACAGTTTACTGTTGTTTTCATTCGGATTCTGCATGGTATAGTAGACTACGACGTCGACTAAGTATATTTCACATGAGAGGGTCGTTAGGCAAACGGTCACTAATTTTAACACTGTGCAAAGTATCCTTGGACAGTTTTAGTGCAAAAAGTTAAGAGGCTTTCATGTTGACAACATAGTAATTAATAAAATTATATACTGTGTCGATACTTTTCATAGGACTAAGAAATAAATTAACATGAGGTTTGATTTTCAATTTGTTCTAAAAACTTAATGAGATTCCTGCAAAACAAGGTCTCATGTTTACAGAGTTTGCTTTATACAATAAATAAATTACTTGATGAGAAATTGGTCAGTAAAGTAATAACGTAATAAATAAAAACTATATCTAACCAATTTGTGAATAATTGAAGGCACTGTCAACTAAATTGGGGGGAATACTTGCTTCGCGTAATCCGCATTGTAATCCGAGTCCGTTCATGTCCAATGAGATTCGGTCAATTTTTCAATTTTATTTGAAATTCAATACGCAATGCGCAAAATGAGGTAAACACCCCAAACTCAAGGAGCTCAACAGGTTGTGGTTTAATTAGGTAGAAGACAACACATCCGCAGTTTAAAGGCTTAAGTTAAATTAATTCAGCTAACGCAAGATGGTATTAAGCGAAAGATAAATACGCAAAAGGATATTAGGTAACGTATATACGTAAGTGAGTTCAAACTCCCATAATATTAGTGAACTTGTTACCTGTTTGGTGGGAATTATTGATATTTGCGTTACACATGAGTATGTGGGAGAAGGCCAAATTACGGCGATAACGTACATAAACGAATCCAAACAAAGTGCATGTGTTTGCGATTTCGCAGCGATATAACATTCAAGATGGCAACGTGATTAGATAAGGAGTTAATTGGTTTTCCATAGAAATTGTAGGTGGTATTGGTATAGACGCAAGCGTTCATTAATACCATCCGTTGCTTATACGGGGAAGAACCCTTTTCATTGAATAAGTTCAGCTCACACGACAGGACATTGTTTAAGTGCGAAAATCAAATTACCTTTTCAACGGAAACGAATATAAGTGGCGGAGGAATGCACTTTTTCTTGTTTTCACTCATATTCAAATCACACACATTCACTCAACACTTTTTCAATTCTTTGAAATGTTACTAAGAAATAAACAAAACTGACTAGAATGGACCGAATTGCAATTTACATTTCTTATGCTAACACTGAAGACCGTTCCGGCTGTTGTTCCTTTGAACAATTTTGATATTGCTCCTTGTTTATTGAATCGTTATTGATCTCATTCCAAAGATGTCTGTATTCCATGAGCGCAAAGTCGGATACTGTTATTAACCACCAAAATTTATTTGCGCGTTATCAGATTATTCATATGATAGTAGTGAGTAAGCATTGAAGTATTTAATAATATTTTGCGTTCATTTCATGTTTTAATCGGGAATTCTATGTATAACCATTGCTTAGGATTAATTGAAGCTATCTTATCGAATAAGGCAACAACATTTAAAATTGTTCATATAAGGAAAATCAGTAAGTCGAACGAAATTTATTGGTGGAGGGTAGAGTCAACTTTGTATCCACCCCGTGTGTAATACTCTGGTTCTAAAACCCAAAGCTTCAAGTCCAAAATTTTGAATAAAATAATTTGAAATAATTTCAAACAATAGTTCTAAATACTAGCTTCCAGTATAAGTAAAAGTACCTACTTCCAAGTGTAAATGAAAGTGTAAATGGGAGAAACGAAGGATTCATTTGGGTTCGATGATCGTTGCCATCCTTTGGCCCCTGAATCATGCGTTGAAGAAGACTAATTCGAGTATTCTTACTGATGTCCTCGTTGGAAGTGACTTAAACGGCATAGCTATTGAATGGGACATGTGGATCCTGGATAAAGTAGCTATAGGCTCTTTGTACTGATCACGTATTTCCCTTTCTCCCTATTGTCTGTGTTAGATCTATACTGAACGTGACATTCGCTTCAGAGTCCTTAGCGTCAGGAATGAATTATTTGAGAGAATTGATTGCCCACTCGTCAAAAGTATTACGGTGCTTGTCAACATCGACACGCTCAGTCTTTCGCGCTCTAAAGGTCTTATCTGAATAAAGGTCTTACTTGAATAAAGGTCTGTACTCTAACATGGTCAGCGCTAAAATATTGTTCTATTCATACGAGGTGGAAAGTATGCACTGAATTGTATGGGTTCCTTTCCCTATTCACTCCCGTCATGTCGAGGCCGATTAAACTGACGGAAGCAGTATTATTTGACAGAAAAACTGCCATGACCAGATCAATTTCATGGCTCAGATCGATTATCTTTACCTTTAACTGCTTCTCCACAACGTTTACGTGCTGTGTGAAAGGTATTCTCAGAGAGTAGAGATTTTGCGAGACTTGTGCTAAACAGGGACACAGATCCACAAGTCATCGTTTGAATTATAGCGTAACCTCTAAAAACCGGTTACTGAGTATCACAAATATCCCGTGTAGCAAAAACAGCGAGCTTTTTAAGATAGAGAGCTTGTACGTTGAGATTGACGTGATTGACGTAAGAGACGTAAACGGTGTAGGTGCCTGGATTGATCACGATAGCTTGCTTACTTTAAATGTATGTGAAAATAAATTTATCGGTTTTATCATGTGTATGTCATAAATTTAAGAGAACGCTTATGCGCATCTCTCCGTACCTTCCTACCTGAAAAAACGTATCGAGCATCCTGAAAATTTTGGTCAAATACAGTTAGATTGTGCGTTTCTTCGTTGTGCTAACGCATGGTAGTGGTCGTTTATTGAGCACTTTCTAGAAACACTCGAGAGAGTGCTTTCGATATGGGGAGGTAATGCCCATCACCTTCGAAGACATGCAATACAGAAATATTTATCTGTTAAAAATCAATTTTCAAGATAATACTAGGACGTTTAGTAGAAAACTTAAGCGCGGGCGATAATCCTGTTTACATCATTGCTGTCACTGTGTGATCATCGGCAAAGGGGAAACAATACACTTTAAGCGAATGGCAAACATTTATTAAGCATGGCTCGAAAGGAACGTGGAAAGTTCCCTGAACTGAGGCTGTGGTTTAATCGATCGCATCGTGACACTGATTTCTACTTTAACGGGGTCTTGATCGGCTATGAGTCTTTACAATATTACCTGCTCAGAGTGTATAGGTCCCTGTCCTGCAACTACGTGTTTTGTAAAAGGAAGGTCGATAACATTTCATGGGTGTTTTTTTACACGAGCGGTACGTGACACTTCCTACATTTTTTTTTTGCTGCCAAAAATTTGTAAAAACTGCGTAGTTCCTTCCTCAGCGAAATTGTAGGATGCTTCTGTAGATGATCAGTATGGTTGACAGATCAAACTATACTTGACAGCCTTTAAAATTTAAAAATAATATCCCCGAGTGTAGCTTAGGCTTCAAGGGTGCAAAGCCGGTGCTTTCCGATAGAAAATTAATTCCTATAACTTGTAAATATCTCTAGAAACATATCCCAGAGTACGACGAATCGTAGCTAGGAATAATATGCCATACATTATGCGGTCAAAGTTTACAGATTGACAAGAAAGGTATTTTGTAGATATTCTAGGAACATTGTGCGTGTGGGAGTTCCGCATTCAAAGTGTAACCAGCGTTCACCCCTCTTCGAAAAGAAAATATCACAGGAAAAGGCTTTGGAACTGCTATGAGATATACTAAAAAACTACGTCGACTGTTTGAATTTTTTCAGTAGAATCTGAATTTCGTGTCGTTGAATGTGCACAGGACATCTGAAAAAATGCGAAAAAAAACTTTAAACGTTTTAATATATTCAGCTGATTCGTCATATTGGGGTAAAAAAAAAGGATCGTGAAAATACTCTAAATTGACAAGACAGCCCTCCATTGACAGGACTTGATTCGAGGATAAAGTACTTTCAGCATCTTATCCCTGATTTGAGTGGAGAAGTGATTAATACTGCAAACTACTACATTCTAATGAAAGCTTCACTAGTTAACTTACCCTATTTATGGCCTCCATTACACCCAGGGAACCGAGGGTTATTATGATTAAGTGTAACAACTGGAAAAACATGCTTCGTTCAATTTTCGAAAATAATTTGGATACCAATTCCTCTTTTCTTAGCCTTCTTATCAGCTTTCAACAATTCCCTTAAATTGCGTTCGTATTCTAATAATAGAACTGTTTTGAAAATAAGTCTTGCAAAAAATAACGATCTCCTCCTGTTCCAATTCGGTTTCTGATGCTAAGATAAGCTTTAAGTTGTGAGTCAACAAACACAGTTGACACTTTAAAAGGGGTTCATTTTTTGCGAGTAACACTCGAATCATAATGGGTTACACAGAAATTAGGATTAATAACCACCCAAATATGGCCAAAGGTATCGTATCAGTTATTGACAAATTTCCACAATAAAATGAAGCAAGCTGTCTTGCTTTAAAATCGAACGAATCACAAGCCAGTAAAAATTGCAATCTTATGAAAACATGTTATTAAAATAAACAATATTTATGGCGTAAGAAGTCTTTTAAAATTCGATTGATTGTTCGATGGTATTCACCTTTCCACCTTATATTTATTATCATTTTTCCTGGAACAATTGCCTTTTTAAGCGTTTGTCAAACAAACGCATATCATGATAAAGAATGCAATCAATTCCATAGAAAGGAGAAAAAAAAAAGAAATGTGACATTGTATTGAAGTGGAATGCAAGAACAATTATTGAGTTTTTAAAGTTCACATTATGAACGTATCGAAGTGTCATGATTGCTATTCTATTGTTGGAAGTTTGACATAGATCATAGTGTTATTGGCAAATTTTAATTGCTTAAGATGAAAATATAATTACGATAATTTATGTATTCTCCCATGTTTAGCGCTTCCAATCAGTTCTTAGCAATTGTTTTCCAAAAAACGCTATAGTTAAAATATTTTTTTTCCAACATATATATATTTCGGGAGTAAGTTGCTCCCTTCTTCAGTGTTAAGTGTTTTCGTTTACGATGTTTACTATGGCATTATTCAAATTATTTCCCATTGCTTGACACAATTTTTTATCACTTTTCTGGCAACGCAAGGATCCTTTGTCGGAACAAATGGTCGCCTTGTGATTTGATAAACGAGTCAATCTAATTCCTGGTGATTTTGTGCTCGTCGACGCACTGTGAGAACAACTGTAAAGCGAACGGAACGACGTTTGATGGATATGGTGAATGTGGCCGAAACTCCCGTTTTAGCGTTTCCGAATAACTTACCACAAACGTTGCAACATTGGGTTTGGTGGTGCCGTGAAACAAAATCACATTTCTCACTTCCTGAATTTCCAATCATTTCCTGAATTTTGGCGCCCTTCCTGTCTGACGCTCGGCCTAAACCGATCAACTGCAATCTATCGAGGCCCGTTGTAACGGTTAGAGTAAGAGCAGCTAATTATAGCTTACGTTCTGCTGATCTCACCTTATGCACTGCATGATCTTATTATGAATAATACAACGCTTAAGTGATAATGCCGTTTTCTTGCCTACCAGAAGAGTTTCTCACACATGGCTTAACTTCGTTTGACGTTCCTTTGAGTTAAACTCACGTAATTCTGTGTTGCTTGTATTTACCATTCCACCATACCATTCCAAGGACATTTAAGTATATTCTTATCATCGGAAAGCTACATGTAGCAGAAAACTAAGGATCGAAGATGTTGGTCGTCTTTACAGTAGCCAAGTGAGTTATTACCCATCAGAGTAAGACCGGTCTTTGCTGTTTTAATTATAAAAAAGTGCTGCGGGAAATAACATCGATAACATGTCTTAACAACTATGCAAATATTGTCCTGGGCGGTTCAAAAATGGCGACAGTGAAATTTTCTAGCAATCCCAACAGAGTCAGTACTAAAGGAATTCATCAAGATTTAAATACATTAATTTTCATCCACTGTTGAAATAAATTCGTATCGGATTCAACTTGCTAAAACTGCGAATGGGGATCGACTAGCTGTCATATCATTTATGACGTTTATGCGTATGATCAAAAAGCTTGTACAAAGGATTCCATGCAAATTTGAACTAATTAATGGCAAACCCATCCAAAATGCTGGTTTTCTGAAGATGTACAGCAAATTCATAGATGCTTCTCACCGTCACTAGTGAAGAGCAAAAAAGTCCTTTATGATGTCTGGCCAACAGGAAAAGTCAGGGGTTGAAGTGAAGAAGGGGTAGAACTTTACGGAAATAGCTGATACATTGAAGAAAGATGGCGAGAGACGAAAGCGAAAAACTAATACCAGACGCGAAGTTTCTATACTTTGTTACGCCAAGGTACATAATCAACAACTATTGAAGTGTTTGGAAAATTACAGGTTCTACATTCCGCCACATCCACTTATCGTTTCAGCTTTGGAAAAGCTGATCTTGCTCATCGAAAAACCACCTCATTTCGGTGTAGCATGGTTCCACTAGATTATGCCTGACATTACATGGAGAAGACATGAGATCATGACCTCTTTGAGTCAGAAAATAAGCACATTTTGCTGTAAGGTATCCATGTACTGATGGGCAGATCCAATTGATATTTCAAAAGACATGTTTTTTCATTTTTAATTTTTTCCAAATTTAAGGCAAAAAGTTCAAATCATGTTGAAAACGATGAATATTGAAACTTTTTCTAAGAAGTTTTCTGAAGAAGTTAAAAAAAACCTCCACGTCACAACCTTTCAGTATCCTCTACTGGGTAGTCATATGAACTGAAAATGAGAGAAAACGTAGATCAACAAAGTAGCATCAAATTTTGCTTTTGTCTTGGAAAGACGAGCTCGAAAACAATCATTATGATGTATCAAACATTCGGAGACGAGCTTTTACGCTTGTTGAAACCAAACAAGCGTAAAAGAGTGGCATAAACGGTTTAAAGACAGCCGCGCGTCAGTAAGCAGTGATTCTAGCTTTGGCCAACCTTTTCGCGCAATGACAACATTAAACGTCAAGTGTTCGCGACATGCCTCAGTTGACTCCATGTGCACTAGAAAGTGATCTTTAAACAACAAAAACATGGTTGTTATAGAAGAATTATCAATTTCTCAGGACAAATTCGAAATGGTTTCTTTTGATAAAAATGTACTCAAGAAGATATTAGTGATAATGAATCATGAATGAATCTTCTTTATGGCTATGATCCAGAAACGAAAGCAACCATCTTACCAGAGGAATCATTCTGAATTCCAAGGAGAAAGTTGGAGGTCAAATTTGGGGCACAGTTAAGACAGTGTTGACTGTTATCTTGACACGAATATGCTCCGCGTGGTTAAAAGATCACTTAAAAACATTCCTTTGAATTATTAGAAAGATTGCGTGATTCAGTATGGAGAAAACGGCGAGATTTTTGGACCAAGGGTGATTGGCTGCTTTACCACGACCATTGGCGCCATCTGCGTCAAATATCTTCGGCAGCATTCTTATATTACCGACAAAGATCTTTGCAACTTTTGGCTCTTGCCTACCGTAAAAATGCCATTCAAAGGACATCGGTTCGACGATTAAGAGACTGCACTGAAGACTTTTTCGAAAATTGGCATCAGGACTGCTTTGAGTAGTGGAAACAGTGTATGGAGCGTGATATTAAATCAAATGGTGACGACCTTGAAGGATCTCAATCACCGCGTGATAAAGAATAACTCCAGTGGGAAGAAATGAAGGCATGCTTGATACTATTGAGACAAACGTGATACTCAGTCAAATTATAAATTCGAAGGATTATAAAAAAATTAAAAATTCATTTATATTGTGGTTAATAATTAGTAGAGAATCTATTCACCATAAACATTCTCCTAGTGTTCCAAAGCCTTCTAGTGGTCTCAACCGCAAAGCAAAAGAAGACGCCAGAAAATTTAATTCCGTAGAATTTTCCAACAAACCTTCATACATGCTACAAAGAATAATTATTCAAGGAAAATTCTGAGTTTTACATATCTTATTGTATGTTAAATTTTATTTCTATTCAGCTGAAACTAACAGCTTCAGACAAACATTAATTTTAACGAAATCTTTTTCGAAATTTATTGTTGAGGACGAAATTAATTTCGAATTTCTGAGATTAAATTTCATTTGATTTAATATTTGAGTAAGTAAAAGTCACGAAACAAGGATAAAAAACATATGTAGGCCAAATAAATTTAAGGAAATGTACAAACGCAATAGACTGAGATTGTAGTGAATGACCACGTTGAATAGTCACAAATACATACATACATCATATGGATGGACCGCTGCAAAGAGCTTAACAACGCAGCTGTTAACGTATTCAAGAGTAGAGTGAAGTTAATCTAAGAACTTGCCACCGAATTAAAAACAAGTCAGTGAACCAAGAAAATCGTCCAAAAGACGTGCGAAAAGACAAAGCCTAAAACAAATAGCTACACGTTCTATCGGAGAGGACTAGATGCATACGTAAATATGTGAATGCATGAAAAAAATGATACGGGATAGTCACCGATTTTTGGAACAATTTTAAGACATATGCAATATAAAAGGAATATAGAAATAGATGCTTGGAATATCTTAAAATTTATTTATTTTTTGACGAACGGTGAGACAATGATTCCTTTACGAATCATTCCACTTGTAACTCCGACGAGCATACTTGCTTGCTTTGAGGATGTTTTTCCGATGAAGGAAGCCAATTTCAGTTAATTCTGGAGGGTAAGTCTAATACGTCTTTATAGTCAACAGACAGAAATTAAATAGTCACCTTATCTGTATATATATTGTATATAAGTAAATATATATATATATATAATAATATATATTGTTTAAAGGATCTGAATTCGGGTGTAAATTGAATGAGGCTACCAGAGGCGGATAATTCACTTCGTTGACTAGCCAAGACACTGAAAAAATTACAAGCCAGATAGCCATACCAGGCATTGAAGAAGAATACACCAAAGTTGGTTGGAAAACACCCAAAAATTGCAATGAGCAATTAACGCGATCCATGTCCTTGGGTAGCAAGAGTACGAAAAGTGCTCCTCTGATACGGCATAACTTCCCAACTAATGCAGGACTCAAGTCAGGCAAGCACAGCTGCAGCTTAACGGAGGAGCGTGAATAAATGATTTTCCTAGAACAAAGAGGTATCAAAGGATTCGAGAGATCAGACAAAAAAGGATCAGCTAATGAAATACCCGTAAGAATAGAGATAAAAACAATTCCCTTGGCAATAGCCTAAGCAGAGTTAGACGAAACCTATTAGAAGGTTAAGCTTGGCTCGCAAAAACAGGATAAGCCCAGTCCTTTTCCTTACCGCAACAAGACGCAGACCATAAATCACCCAGGGAGGAACAGAAATGATGTTAAAACTCTACTGGAATCGGACACACCATATGATAAGGAATCTACGCGAACGACAAATTCCATGCCTGCAGCAAGAAAGAAGAAAGTGGAAAACACTATCATAATATTTATCTAGTTTATCACTCTTATAAGCTTTAAAATGACCTCTACGTTTCCGTAAGGAGGACTGATCTCTTTAAAGGGAACTTACTTCCTCTTGTTGGGTTCAAATTACGATCCAAGTGAATCCGACGGGAGTTGGCATTTATCTGAATCCTAGACGTTTAGTAAAGTCGCTAGAACTACGATCTAAGTACGAAGCATAGTGTAAAGGCTAGTTAGATACACTAATGTTTGGAGTATCCTTCGCGCTTGGTCGCGCAAAATTTAAGTCCGGAGATATTTTAATGTACAACGAAAAACTGGTAAGTCGCCATCCTTATAGTTGAACTAGCTAATCGCGTTACGGTCTTTCGGAGAGGATCGAGTTAACTAGTGATAGATATTGGTGACGATTTTGTCGATAGTGTCACGAATAATTCGGTTCCGTATCTACCAGTACAAAAGTTGGAGATTAATAATGTAAAGTGTTATCTCATTACGATGCATTGGGGGCCGGTAAAAGACGAATCACAACTATTGGCTAAAGAGATTGTGAGGTAAGGACTAATCAAGGTGGATGGTACTGCTACCTGCAACTTAATGAACTCTACCTATTCTTTTAGTTTATTATTATTGGTCCATTTTATTTGATTGAGCAACAACAGGCTTTTTGAATGAGAGTCAAATAAGTATCAATCTAGCTTCCTCATCTCAACGTCTCATGAGATCTCTCATTTCCAAAAACCAAACAATGATAAAGCGGGCCCCTGCTGTTCGGGTTATACCAGGAATTTTCAGCTTTCACGTTGGTCTGTTTTTTCTAGTTTTTCCTACGAATACCTTTACTTATTGTAGCTTTCCATATTCCGTGTCTTTTAAAACAGCTTGCTAAAGCCATACACAATAACAGGCTTAGAAGTCTCCATTCGGAACTATACGTACATGGCTAAAGGTAGGCCGAAAGTTGCGAAAAATTGTATTAGAGTTTCGTGAGTTATATGGCCACGCCTGTGTGGTTTTAGGAAAAAGTATCAATATTTTCGGGATATTATATTATAATCAGGATATTCAGGATATCTTTTTTGCGAATAAAAGTGTACGTAGGACACGCGAAGTATGTAAAAAAGCAGAGTGTTTAGTGAAAATTGAATGTGGCAAATATTTGGAAGGAAAGTTTTTTGTTATTTTACTAAGCTTTCGCTCGTCTTAATGAGCAAAACGTCAAAAGGCCCCGAGGCAAATGTGGCTAGTGCCATCAATGACACCGTGATTTTGCCTAATTCGATCCTAAGCTCGATGGAAAAATAGAGGTGGCCTCTCAGGGAAGTCTTTTAAAAGTTTCAGATATGGAAAAATGCTGAGAAACGCACTTTTCCGTAATCACATTTTCTTGATAGATATTTCATGGGCATTTCCATATGACCACTCATACAACATATACTGAAGATCACTACTTCCAGCAAATGTAGGGTGCGCCAGGGCTATTATGACGTATGGCCCCGATCTTCCTCGTTAAAAACTCTCCTTTTTATCTTGATGAAATGTACGCTAGTGAAAGGTACTTGACAAAATTTAACGTATTTATGGATGCTTGATAGAGAGTTCATATCTCCCTACGCTAGCGTAGCATAGGCCTGAATACAAATTCGTATGTCTGCTTGCTACATCACCCCCAATTTCAGTTGAACAGCTCTCATCTCAGGTACACCAACATATGTCACTCCACCCTCTCCTCTGTTGCCAAGTAAAACATACACCCGTGAGCCGCTTGTTCATCTCTTTTTCCATCACTTCACTCATTCGACATCAATGGTAATCCCAATCAGTCGAATGGAAAGTTCGTCGACCATTAGGTCCTTAGGTTCTCCCTCGCGTTTAATGGACCACCGTTTACGTCAAGCATGAGATAAAGTAACCGCTGGCCAATATTCAGCCTAAATAAGTACCGCAGATGGAAAGATATGACATTTATACGACAGTCTGTCAATTGCTTATAGATTGGACTCCCCTGGAGCTTTCCTTGTTCTACTATTGCTTTAGATCCTTTATTCAAGGATATGCAAACTTTATGTTGAAATGTTGTACACCGAACCCTATTGATGTTTTCCACTAACAATAGCACTCGAATATGCACCACCGTCACCAATTTCATTCTTATTAGCAGAGTGTAACTATTAAGAAGCACTCACACATGGGAGGAAAGAAGAAGTTACAAGTATCTCGTGTAGCATATAAAGCGAACTTCGCAAAATAGAGAGCTTGGCAATGTAACGGTGTACATGACTGGATAGATCACGATGGGAAGCTTTTTGAACTGGAATGTAAATCAGAATAATTTTTCCGGAATGATGGAACGTGTGTCATTGTGTTAATGTGCATTTCTCTGCATCTTCTTCATTATGTCCTATCTCCATCAAATTTTGTTTATAAATGATGATCAATCTAACAAATTGAACTCGAATACCGTTAGATTGGGAGTTTGTTTGAAGTTTTTGCACTGTTTGGTGGTTACGTTATACTTGTGATGCTCCCTCTCGTTGTTGGGGACGTCGTCTTGTTTTCTCCTTTAGCTTTAGAATCCTTTTACGGACGGTTGTAGTTGATGAAAACCAAGACCCATACTTCTTTCGGTATGGATCTAATTTATAAACGTATAAATTAACCTTCAAGCTACCAAGATGACTTTTCTCTTTAACTGGAATTCAGTTCTTTCTAAGGATTCTGGACATTGGCTTGGTAAATGTTCTTTTTGTTCTCTCATAAATAAAGTCTCTTTTTCTTGATGGGCTATAATAGGAGCAAAACAACTCCGTAAAATTGCATTTGGTGTTAACATTCAAATTAGCTGATAAGGATCTTGAAAAGAATTCTCGGTTAGGCTTGGTAGAAGCCATAACGAACGCTTTTCCCCTAAATCAGAAGATTCTCACAGGGTACATGAATGATAAATGGACTCGTGTCATTGCATCTGCATATTTTCCTTCACAAATCCAAATACGTGGTCTGCTGGATGTCCAACTTTTTCAGATGTATATGCAGGTCAGTTTGATGTAGAATCGCGACATCGAGTATGCATCTGGGCATCGGCGAAGGGACTCGATCCAAATGGCGTTACGTTGTTTGTTCAGATGGAAACGAAGCCAACCTAAAGTATGCCATTGGAAATTCAAGATTCGTGTAAACACTTGGCGCCATGCGACTAGCATGCTTGCAAATCTGTCCCGTCAATTGTTAAAAGGAAGCAGAAGGTTAAATGTTGTTGCGTCCTGACAGTTAAATGGCAACCAATGCACGTGAGGGCTCTGCATGCAGACGAGTCAATGCAGTATCTTATAGGAAAATCTAAGCATTGTAGGCTTGTCGATTGTCATATTGAAATTAATCTGTAAAGTAGGACACGGTAGGATTATAATATTGATCTAGACGAAATGTACATTTGATTCAATGCAAATTAATTCTCAGTAGAATAAATTTGAAAAGCACTTAGGTACGATAAAGATCGCACATTTCAAAATACAAGTAAAGTAGTTTAAGGGATTCGTTGCTAACGAGATGTACGTTAAGGCAATCATGTGTTATTTCTCGATATCCATTTAGACTTTTTAGAAACTTCTCGAGAAGAATATAATAGTAGTCCCCGAAAGAAGATAGCTTTATCCCAAATGAGTAAATAATGGCATTCAAATGAACTTATTCATGTGAGAGAACATCTAGTGAACTCTTGTGTGGAAAGGATATACTAGCAACTATCATAACAATTGTTGAAAATATTGTTAAATAACTGCTTCTGCAAATGGACTCACGTTCTTTCATCTGCTCTGTAAGATAACTTGGAGGATATGATGTCATGTGATGGGAAGCAGAGTTACTTCCTGATATGTTTCACGAATATCAGAATATTTCCCATCTAATGAGCAACGAATTCACTAAAATAATTCAAGCTCACTCGAAGCAAACTGTACCTGACACCACCAATTTACCTACCCGATGTCTAATAAAAACCTAAAAAAAATGAGGAAATTTAAAAGTTTAATAGGAGCAAAGCTACTGTACCCGACAGAATACCAAATACAACTCTCAAAAATCTATCAAAAATTATTTTCTAATTTTTTTCGTATTAAATGCCTGTTTGAACTTTCGAAATTGCTCGAAACATACCAGCGTAAACCAATTCTGAAGCTAGGTACCGATCCGCATGATCCTAAGAACTATAGGTCGATAACCTTCTTGTCTTGGCTCACATCTTAAAAGTGGATTGTTCTTCGAATTGATTAGCTAAAAATCCTTTTTTTAGTTGTCCGGGAAGAAGATGGCATGATCAGCATTTTACTATGAACCCTGTTAAGAATCGACGAGCTTAAATATGTTTGTGGGGCTCACATTTTATTTTATGGTCCAAGCCCAATATTTTGAGAGAAGCCGAAGCCGGTTACTGAAATTTAGGTGGAGACATTGGAAAATATCATGTTTCCAGGTCCTAAAGAAAATTTGCGCTGAAATGGGCTCTGGTGCGAAATAATGATCCCGAACATACCCGTTGTTTCGCCATGTCTTGATTTTGAACCAAAAACTCTAAGTTATGGACAGGCCTGCTCAGTCCCCCGACTTTTATCAATTTTTAGAGTTAACATGCTGATGGTAAGCAAACTGCTTTGGGAGCAGAGCCAAGGGAGATCAATGATCCTCGAAATATGATGGATAAATTACATCAGAACCATGTCTGCCCGAATGGCACTGCCATGTGATAATGTAATAGCTAATAAAAGTTATTAAGTAAATTATTCGTTATTTATCAACTTCTTCATTGAATGAATTCTCCATTTTCGCATCATTTATTCCTTCGGAATTCGAATAGAACTATTTCTTGCGCAGTTCATTGCAGGTGAGCTCTTCGAATTAATGAAATTTAATAAGCGTTTTGTTCCAGGGAGCCTTATTTATTTTTTTGATTTTTCACTTTGCTACACTAATAATGTACATCAAAGACAATATATTTGAAATTTTATGGTATAATTGGTTTTCTAAAAAAATTATTCAATTTCTTCTGCATTCCTTTCATTTTCTTTCTTTAATATCGATAAAACAATTTGTTTACAGAATTATTCACTCTCCAATGTAATTCCTTTGTCATTTCCAGATAGCATTTCTATATACAAGATAGCTTGTTGTTCTCGAATATTTTTTTGAAGGGATATTCACAACCCACGTGCACGTCCCACACATAAAAAATTGTCTTTCAAATTTTCTTTTACCTTCTAAGAGCTCTGCCTTAAAAGTTGTTAAATCTTCCGGAATTTCTTTAATCAATTCGCAATTTATCATCATATTCCTAACTTCTCATTCTATTTAAGCATCTCTTTTATTTTCCCAAAACTCGTCCTTAACACATATAACCGTAGAACTCCTTAAGCTCTTCAAAATGTAGATACGAGAAAATAGTATGCAAAAAAATGTTGCCTGTTTTAGGGAGGCAATTGTGAAAATTGCGGGAAAAGCACAAGCCAAGGTAAGCAATTTACATGCGTGGATATAGTATAGAAAATCATTGACGGAATTCTCACTTCTTACAAGCGTGTGAAATGATGTTTACGCAAAAGAAACTGCGGAGGAGCAGATTTATTCAATTTTATCAAAGCATATCCTGCAAAATTGCCGGCTCTGTTGTTATAGCACTAACAAAATCCCTCAAAAATTGTGTTTGCGATCCTAAACAAACTCATCTTCCAACATACCATATAAATAAATTTTCATGCAAAAAGCCAGCTGAATTGAAACCCAGGACACTTGCCGCTGAACAAATTTATCGATTCATTTCCCTACGATTGTTTGTACCAACTCAGTGTCAAAAGGATGTTCGCTCTCGCACCCACTTCACTTCACTTGATAGTATAAATGTCCAATATCTTATCATATCCATGCCAAGCATGTATACATATTAGCTCCAAACGCTGGATCAGGTTGAAACTTCAGGAGCAGGAAGCAATTGGAACCCTTGTTGAATCTCGAATTCATACTTTTTTCATTGTTCTCTCCACATGTAAACATCTGATTTGTCTGAAAAATGCCAGAAATTTGCTTTTATCCTGCAGAAAAAACAAACAACCTAGCTTTTAATCCATCTGAACTAAGATAATAAATTTCAATAACAATTGAACGTCCTTGCAGAAAGTCAACCTGACAGATCGAAATGCTGTTGAGGACAGACGTGAAGGGACAAAGTCAAAGCTTGCACGTTTACAAATTCTATGAATAAAAAACGAAGTGTCTGTATAGCAATATTATGAGTACTTACTTTTGCAAAAACCGTTTGGCTTAAGAAATATCATCCTTGGTACATTCTTGGGCGAAAGCAATAAAATATATTTTAATTACTCGTTGCTTGGTGGTTGTCAAGGGAAAAGTAAATTGATCCTGTTGCGTACTTCTAACCAAACTAACACATTCTTGGCATTTATTTTAATTGACGATGCTTCTGATGACTTCTGCATCACATTTTAGTTAATTGAACAGGATTTATATAAGAAAAATGTACACGAGATCACAGGGGGAGGTAACAATAAGGAACCAATCGTTGTATGCGATTGACTCAACCCTGTGACTCCAATTAGCACGTAGAATTAAATTGTGTACGTCTGTTCAAACAACTGATTTGTATTAAGAATCGCGTTCTTGCAACCACACCATGTTTACAGTCCAATTAGCTGATTTGCATATGCATCATATGTGCATGCTGGCAAATGGTACAAATAACATAAAACACGTGTTTCAGTCATTAGAAACGACTGCAGATGAAAGTTAGACATCAAAATTTACAGACAAAAGCCAAAAAGAGCTCAAACATAGAGAGCTCAGTTTTTGCAAACTATTTTTAAACTTTATACACATCATGTAATATCTATGCATCACAGTCTTGGTACTATAAATCTGCTCAAACTACTCGTGTCAAGTCCTTATTCATCCAACTTTTGCGATGGCAAAGAGTTCGAAGAATGAATGTAGAATGTCGAAGACGACAGCATCAAGCCAAGTGGAGAATAAAAGTGTTGCAGACAAAAGAAATGGAAAGAATCCAAGGAAGTTGACGATGTAGGAAGGTTTTACGTTATATATCGACAAATTGGCGTCTAATAGATGTCGGTTGGTAAGACAACAGGAAGTAAGAAATTAGTTTAAGGGATACATTCACGTGCGCAGAATGTGGTACTTTGGTGAGAGTTACCATTACTGATAGTAACCATGCTCTTCGGGGTCCATTGTTGGATACAAAGTGGAACATTGTTGGTTTGTAGATCTCTGAATATGGTATAATTTTTGCAGACAGTGCATTCGGATGTGACAGCATTTCGTCCTGCAGTTGTCAGGTGTTCAATTTAGCTTTTAGATTCCATTGCATTATTTGAGATGTTTGTGCGTCAGGCCCAGCCTACTCAAAAATCAGTTCCGAAAATTGCATCCTCTTTGCGGAAAATTAATCAGATGCAAGACATAACGCGCAATGGTCGCTTTTTCTATGCTTCCTTGGGAGTCTTTTTCAGTTTGGTTTCATAAGGGTGAACCAAAAGAGCTCGATTTATACTGTAGCTATCACGAACCGCGTTTCGTTTCTTTTAAGAGGTTTCGTCGAGCACCCGTGATGCTGGTCTATTTGGTGCTTTAATTGTAACAATCTTGTTGCATTTTCGAATGACACTGCTTTTGCTTACTTAACCACCCTCTCGTTACCCACTACACCACTGTGCCATTAGACTCACTTTGGTTCTGCTTCCTTTTCGAAACCGGCAGCTATAAATGCCTGAGTTAACGTACGTGGTAAGAATCAAGCAATTGTAGTGATGTCATGCTATTTTAAAGAGTGTATAGTTTGACATTTACATTCCTCATTGAGATTTCTGTTAGGTTACCTTAAGTGCAATTACTACTGATACCCTTTCAATCAATCTCTAGTCTATAGTTTCAGTTAATTGTCAATGATTACCGAAGTGAGTTTTGGCTCCAGTTCATTCATCCCTTTTAAGCCCGTACATGTAGATTGAGATTTAATACTTCCTGTATAGGAAACCCTATGCTGTTACCTTTTCCTTTTCTCTAGTCGATGGATGGACTTTTTAAATGAAATTTCAGCAGTTGATATCTCTCAACCAACTTCCCGACTCTCTGGGCAACCTGCGATGGATGCATATCACCAACATGAGACCCATCCTACGGAGCAGTGGTTTGCGCAGACTAAATCCAAGGAAGCAAGTTGTGGTTCACACTCGACCGAGTCCACCATTTAGTATGCGTCTTTATCACCAGAGCCCCACCGGAAGATTGCGTCCGACAGCAACCCCCCAAAAGTTTCCGGTTTGCCTAAATCGGACAAACTTTCAAAGTCTTAAGCCTTGCGATTACGCTGCTCCGGGCCAAAAACCGTGAAGCTAATGGGAATCGTTGATATATATATAAAGATTTTATTGTATTGCTCTAAGTTGTAAGAATACAAAATTCATTATGTTTATTTATGTCTATTGATTTGTTCGGTAAGTGTTGAAATTTCTTCTGTCTGTTGCCCATTTTTGGTTTTTTTGTTTTTTTTGAAGACCTTATCACTAGTTCCAGAAAGGTCTAACACCTTCAGTTCATGCTATTTTAGCTTTTACTTTACATTCCTTTCTAGAGTTATCATTCTTGATTCTCAATGTAATCATATTAGACTTGTTGCTTTGATTATTGTGTTCTATACGGCGAAAAAGTCTAATTTTTTTCAAACCACTTGATTTTGTTTTACCCTTCACCGGATATAGTTTTAAGAAAGATACAAGCAATCAAAAGAGATTTACGGCCATGCAAACTATATGATAAGATGATGCGATAGATCTCAAGCATCCTTCTACCATTCTTTCTAACTCTTGCCACCAAAGAAAAATTAAATGATTCTCACAATGAGTCGAGAAACAAACGATCAGGATCCTAAAATAGGATACTATGATGAAAAAAATGCACAAATAAGGAGTGACAAATAGATACATATATAGTTTCACATAACAATCAATTTCCCTTCAAAATCCTTTTTCGTTGAATAATTGCATCTCCTATGTAATGATAATAGGTTCCTAGGAGCGGACGCCGTAAAAGATATGAACAATTTCAAATTGAACTAAAACCAGTTCACATCTTCCAGTAATTAATTTTTTCAATCTCCTCTATCCCCAGGATTTGCTCATCGCTCTATTCATATTCCTTTTAACATGAATGTGTTATTCTGCGTAATACAGTGCACAAAGTCGCTAATTATACGCAAAAATGTAGACAGAGCACATTAAATAAACACTACAGGCAGGAGCACATAGCGTGTTCAAGTTCACATTCATTTACCGCGAGGTTCACCCAGTAATCACCGGGTGAGACAGTCCTTGAATTCGTTTACCAGCACGCAAACCATTTACAGCCTTGATAAATGTATTCGTCCGCGGAACAACCTGTGCCCATCACAAATAAACGGCGGCACAACCAGAACGCTCGCAGTCCTAGAGATAATTAATAGGAGGCATGAGCCATGCTAGCGAGCACACTATACACATGCATGCTATTTCTTAAAATAAATCTTTTCAGCGCTAGTAGACACAACATATCCTGGATAAATTAACATTACTCGTACCTGGGCTGTGAAGAACCGATGCGATATCACCATGTGCTGTTGATGTTGCACTCCCATGCCCGCGAACATGTTAATACGACTACGGGCGAACTATTCTTCCGTCGCCCACCTGAAATGCAAGAACTTTGTCTTTCAAGACGATGTCGAATATCTACCACAACAATCCACGCACTTTTTTTATCCTTATTCGCAGCTTCCAGATGAAGACATGTGTGGGCGCGATATTCACTTACGACTTTCCTTTTCAACTTGCCGTTTCGCGATTCGACGGATTTGTGTTTCACTTTTTTTTTCGCCACAGAACTGTAAACAAAACAAATCCGCGACTTCACGATCAAGGTGAGACGGCGATTCCTTTAATAAAATGCTTCGAGCCACAAAATTTACGGAGGCCGATAAACTTGAAGATAAACAAACAACTGCAGCTTCCTTGAAAAGCAGTTGTAAGCCGATAAGGAACACTAACTTGCGGCAATTTAGATGGACGGATTGATACCGGCGATGCAATTTATGAAATCCTTTCTGAAAATAAGGGACACGAACGATACTAATAAATATATTAATCGTCGATCTAGTTCGTTCTTGGAATAGTGTAACTACAATACAGGTGTAGGCGGAAAGGGATAAATGGAAACTGGACTCTTTCACTGATTCCTTCACAAGCGGCGTTTGAGGGAGGACTAGAAGACAATGAGGCGACAGAAGTAATTTTTGGCAATCAGCGCATAGAGTGCAATAAAGTTTTGCCAAAGAGGATGGGGTGCGCCGAAGCAGAAATGCCGGGTAACCAGTGCGCATTATCGCATCTTCAGGGGTAGGAGATCAGAGTTACCTTCCTGCAAAGATTGTTCAGTGCCATTCAAAGCAAAGTTAACTCAGTTATTGAAACTGTCATAAACAAGTTAAGTAATATGAATGCAGTGTTATAATAGGTATAAATTGAAGTAAAACAGGAGACGTTCGAGAGGACGTTCTTCTTCTGCAAAAATCTACCTTGTCAGTCTACTTCATTTTGTTCTGCCTTCAGCATCCTTTTTTAACACATAGACAAGAAATTAATAATTTTCGAGATTTTTTCAAAAGACAAAATCAAATGTTTTTTTTATTAAGGAGCAATTCTACCAAAATACTATCCTTTTTTATACGAAAATTTCGACGATTGGAAAAATGTTCGATATACAAAGAGTATGTAAAGCACTATTATACTTTTGATATTACCTAGTTTATATCTCAAGCATAGAAGCTACCAATTCTCTTGATATATCAGTTGCACTTATCCTTTAACTGACAATTTTCTGCCAGTAGTGTCTTAAGAAAATGACGGCTATAGTATTTCTCACAGTATTGAATCAATTCGATCATCAAGATAAATCTTTTTTTGTAAAATAAGAAGGCATTTACATTAGGAGTGTTGAGGATTCCAGCAGTATTTCCTGTTAGCTGGTCTTCTGTTAACCAAACATCTACCTCTACTTTATTCAGAGATGCTAGCCTGGAACCTTTCCTGAAATATAAGGCGGTGCCTTTCTTCATCGCATTCAATAGAGGAACCTCATTTTCCAGTCGAACAAGACAAGAAAGAAGAGAAAAGGTACTGGGAACCAGCTCCATCATTTGAAGAATGAGCTGAGCGTGAAATGCGGCATGATTCCCTTTGTCAGTACAATACAGAATTTCCTTGAAGAGAGCTGACACGTTACCATCAACGAATTCTAACGCCACTTTTAACATTTCTAGTAAACAAATCTATCTAGAAAATATCCTTTATGTTGTGAATATCTAACTGTGAGATAACTATGAGCTCAACCTGTTGTCTTAAGGGTTTCTAAGATTACATAGAAATTTATGACTTAAACAGCCATATTCAGTCTCACCATGCATTGACTTCACCCCAGGCCAAAGCTACTAATGAGCCGTGCAATCTACCTTCCCTTTACTTCTTTTAAACATTTCTGACTTCACATACTCAACATTTTTTCCTGATTGTCACCATTCCTTACTTGTTATCACGATATTTTTTTTGGTAATCATGGTGCCTGCTTCATTGGCACTATCATGTCTCCCGAGAAAATTATTTCTTCACCATTGCAAGCAGAGAAATCACTAACATCGCCGATATAAAACACAAACTCCTAGTTTCTATATCCGAAATCATTCCCAAAGGCTTCCGCCCATGTTTAACCATACCTCACTACATTAATAAATGCACTCATCAAGACACGTCTTCTCATGGAAGTCCCCCGGAATATGTCATCAGTAGCGCTGCAACTTCTAGTATAACTTTACCAATGACCTTGTTTGCTCAGAAAGGCTCATTTTCGAGACAATCAGCTAACAAGAATATTCCAATAAGTGAATTGAAAGAATTTGCATAGTTTCACTCAAGATTTGCGATGGGATCCATTGGACCCATTTCTTAGTTAAGATGATCACTTCGTTTTTCTCCAGCGGGACAATTCAACGATGGGATATCCACTAACTTACACATGATCGTTACTAGCCATACCACGCTTTTCCAACTATGTCCCTGGTGATCAAAGTCAACACACCGTCATAAATCTCAACCAAACGCAAATCGTCTGGTGGCTCTACAGCCTGTCTTATAACGCATTCTACAAATTAGGGTGTTTTCTACAACTTATATCACTTTTATATTCTTTTGTCCTTACAGGATGTCTTGCTGGAGATGGTGGCGTTACAAACTGATCAATTCATAACAATAACATAATTTCGGAAGGATATTTCAATTTTTCTTAGAAAATCCGTCCATAGTGCTGAGTTTTCCAAAGTTACAAGCAGCAACATACTTCAGTCCATTCTTCAGTTCGATGAACCGAGTTTTCTACGTCCATAATGGCTTCAAAGGTGGATCCTCCTGCTCTTAATCCTGTGATTAGCTTCTTAAGCAGTGTCTAACGTATACAGAGGGTGGTTCGCAAATGCTTGCTCGGGATCTCACCTCCCATTTCCAGGTCAGCAAAATATGAAAGGCTATTTGTAGAAACCCAACTGAAACTTTGCTCAATTCCAACGCTTTCAAGTTTCAAGTTAAAACGCTTTCAACTTCATAGACGAGAACAGTCGACAGTTAAAGAATCCTTCTTTGCAGACAATGTCTACGAAAAGCTTACATACCACGAAAAGCTTACATTCTAGGGATCCGAATTGCTATCCTTATTTTCCATGGGCTCAAATTCACGGCCAACCTGGCTTTCATTGATCAGTCTGAAGAATTTCTGTTTTGTTAACCCATTTGTCAAATTCAAATTGGACGCGTCGATCGGAGATATGATCCCTGACTCGATTCTTAGCACCTTCTTTGGAACGCCCGATATTCTACCGTTTTAGGTGTTGTAACTTTCAGAGGCAGGCATAGCAATTTAATCCTTTTCTATTTATTTTCTATTGTATTTATTTTTTCTATTTAGCTATTTAATCCGTTTTTTTTAAATGATTTAGATAGTGGTGTAGTTAAAATATTCTATAAAACAGGTACAACTGCTGACAATTATTATAGAAATTACGTTTTTAATCCCAGTCAGTCAGTATGAACGATTGCAAAGTCGCTTTTAATGCTTAGCAAATAATCTTCTAGTTTAACTTTCGTCAGGAATAGAGGACACCTCAAGGATCGGAAGGTCCGGAAGGTTTATGACGCCATGGACGATCGGCGGAGAATGAACGTGACAACTAGAGTGGCGCAAGGCTCCATTTTTGGTCCAGATCTATAGAATGTTTCGCGTGGTGTCACAGAACTTGGAGAAAGTGAACTCCAACTGAGCATAGTACTGCGCCGAGTGAGCCAATGGGTGATTGGTCGTGGGATTAGCCTAGCGCTTGATAAAAATGATGTCAACATACTGATCAAGAAGAGGATTCACAGGATGTAATCATTCAGATTCCAAAACAAACCATCAAGGTGACGGCGTCAATAAAAATCCTATAAGATGTGAGTATCTGAAGACTAATGGAACAGCAAGTTGATTTACGCGCGAACTGGTCTACTTGTAAGGAAGGGTATAATCTATCACTTATGGGCGCAGAAATTAGGGAGTTCTCTCTCTCTCTGTAATACCTGTTGCTTCGATGTGTACCCTCTGAAAGAGGCTATAGCACGTAGAATATATTACTTATCAAGAAAATACCAGTAAGATCACTTCTGGGCCCAGAAATAGGGATGCTCTCCCTCTTTCTCTCTCTCAATAATCCCTCTACCTTCGATCTGTACCGCCTGGTCGAGGGATCTCTGTAACTCGCAGACGCTGCTAAGCGAGATTCAAGGGGCCTAAATGACAAACAATTCCAGACTAGTTTCTGGGTGTGACAGAAGAGGTGTTTAGTTATAGTTCCTGTGTGCAATTGGAAGTCTCACACTCAGGGCACACTATACTTCACCCTTAAAAAAAAATTGCGGCTATCTGACGCCTCTGCAGAATTGATGGTGGACGAGAAAATGATCAGGGAAAGAGATAGTGATCAAACAATGAACGAATGAGCCCATCAATGTCGGCTACAAATAGCTGAAGGTGTCCTTACAAAAATTATAGCATTGTCTGGCAGATCTAAACTAAAAACCTGAATGGAAATGGAACTAAACAGAATGGAAAATTGGACAAAAAAATGAAGGCACAGTAATAAGCTCATTAAAATTTTGTAAGAATTTGTGCCGGGAAATTTTGGCTTCCACGTTCAAGTTGAAAGAAAAAGAAAGCCAGCCAGCATGATCTCTCTAGTCACTCACTAAGATCCTTCTGGATGAGCGCTTGTCAGTTGTTATGTTAAGGTTAATAATAACCTACGCTCACAGTACTGGAGAGCACCAGCTGGAAAGAGAAATTAATATCCTTAGATGAAAAATAAAACGAAAACACTCATAACAAATAGTGCAAGCAAATTCTTTTTCAAAGAGGACGAGAGTGAATTGTGAGCAACTGGAGAATTTTTTATATTTTCCAGCAAAAAAAACCTTAGAAAAATTCATGTTCATTGCCGCAGGCCAAAACTCATCTGTTGTTATTTGAGTCCACCGGGCCTTGCTTATTTCTTTTCAAGGACGTGTTTCAGCTATATGCAACCATCCCCAGCTCATTCTCTATGTTCAAAACCGTTGTCTGTCTTTAGAACGTCCTTAATATACACTGCTAAATATATAGAACGTTCTTGAAAGAGACATTAATAAGGACCGATGGACCCATGTAACACTATGCATAATTCACCCATGTCGCCCATGCCTTTGATAACACATGAAATTCCTTTTCAAGCTACTTACAATGGAGGTCAATACTTAGGACCGGGCGCTGGACACAAGAACATGTTGTTGACTTTTCTTTAACGCATCGGAATCTACTAGAATTCGACGTCATAGGTACGCATACCGGAAAAATTAGGCGGTTGACGAGCTTTTAACCGAATTTATCAATGATTCGAAATAAAACAACTCATTTACTTCCAAATAAAAGGTCCTAGTAGCTAATCGATAATCATTTTATACGGTCATATGTAGAATGCAGACAGACTTTTATGAACGCTTACAGACAATTGTTTCTCTCATAGCGAAAGTATTAACACTCTCGGGTGGCTTCAATTAGATAGAGATAGAAATAGCACAAATATGTTTTGACTTGTATTGCATTTTTGCGCAACAACTTTGAGACGGGTGTTCTTGTTTTACGCAGAAATGAGAACAAATTTACCAATCGAAATATAATTCCAGTCATTTCAATTGAATAAATCAGAAGTTATTAGCGCTGTCTGTAATTACGCCATGGTATACACGATCAAACCTTTATTGTAAGAGCAATATGGATTTGTTAAAGGTCGGCTTCTGCAGATGACGAACTTTCTAACAAAAGGTTCGACATATTAACTAACGCTAGAGCGGTCAATGAGAAAGTCTGTTGTAGTTGAGTGAACCATATGTTATTGGATTCCAACATATTGGAATTCCCGAATTTGTTGTAAGACCCTGAAGTATTTTTCGTTCAAGAAAATGCAACCCAAATTTTTTCAAATCTATCAGATACAATTACATTCATTTATCTCAATGGCTAAAAGGTGTGGAAATGCAAACATGCATGCTGAGTTGTATCTTGTACGAGTTTGAATTTATTTGAATCGACAATCAAAGGCGTTCTACTTTCTAACGTCTAAAGCAAACAAGATGGCTGGATAACATCCTCAGCGGCAAACGCAAATACTCCCATACAAGACTGCGCTAATGCCTAAACAAAAACCTTTAAACCGAATAATAAAATGTCTTTTAACCACCTCGAATCTGTTAAATGATCTCCAGATAGCTTCGAATTACCAACGAGTCGTCACTTCTGGTTTTAGAAGTCCACTATTTATGGAGCGCATAACAATGACTAGATGTCTAGATGGTTTGCAGATAGCTCTTAACACGCTCCATAAAAGAATGGACTACGACCAATCAACTGATTTTCATGTACGCTATGACATTGAAAATGGACTGAATTAATTCACTGTTTTGTTGACTTGCCGTGCTGCACTTTTCCTATCTCCACTTGGGCCACCTACACGCCTACAGAAGAATTCAGTATTGAAACATTAACACCGCCATGCTCAGGTTGCAGACACTACTTCGCGTGAAGTGGTTGAACTTACCTGTTGTCTTCCGATGGCTACGCGCTTCCAGGTGGGCCTCAAGATGCACCGGGACTCACTCCAGACTCTACGCCAACCTGGTCAAGTGATGTGGGTTCTTTTTCTCAATAATGTCAACACCGACTATCTATAGGCATTTGAAAGGGACGAAGAATAATAGCCGTGTGTCTATTTATTGTGCATATACGTAGCTCTAGATATCATGTTGCTCAGTGGATGCCATCATGTGTGGTATTTCCAAATAAACCACTGCCACCAGCATCTGTACCATCAGCATCAGTCGCCAAGCTCGAGTATGAGATATTTATGTTAAACAATGTCCCTGAAATGAAAAGGGCTCGTTCGTGGCGATATGCGGATAGTGGTACCCGAGAGCCTATTAACGGCAAGGGTTTGGATTTGGTTTTATAGTCGGAGTTAATTTCAACGTAATTTATTGATCGTAAATCTTTTTTATTAACTCCTAGATAAGCTTTGCTAGCACCTAAGCTCCGGGACATATGAGATAGGAAGAGTGAAACATGCACACGAAAAACGTGTTCAAATTTCCTTTAACTACTCTTTTGCTATTTGAACATTTAACACGATTTTCTCGCTTATGTCTGCCGTTTGCTTTGAATTCTACCAGATTTCAAAATTTAATTGGCATCTATATCTATTTTGCGCATTGACATGGAAAACGAACTCCTCACCGTTGACAAAACCAATCTGGAAAGCGTTCAATTATCAATCTTTAATACGCTCAAAGTAAAATGTGATGTCCTGGTTTATTCTTTATTTTTAATCAGTACATACTATCCCCGGGTTAACAACAGAAGAAAAGAGCGATGGGTCAACCCCGGTTTTTTGCTGCGGAAGTACTTACATACGTCAAAAAGAGAATCATAACTTTGTCTACGTCAGCGATCCTTTTATTTGAAAGTTCGTCTTTTGCACGAAACTTTGTAACACTCTACCAAGTAAGTTTCCATCAATTCTCCTAACATTGAATTCGTTGGCTGAGCCCGTGTTTCTACCTTACGAGAGTCCACCAATAAATTCTCAGAAATGGATATTTCGACAAATTTTATCCCTCGATTTTATTTATCTTCTTTGCACCTATCAGTCGACGGTTAGATATCAGTCCTAGATATTTTACGGTCACCTTCCATTCTAGATTTTTCGCTTCTATTCCCTAACGAACATCAATATACCAAATATGCGAGGCTATTCAGGATAAATGTAATTAGCTGATCGTTTCTGATAGCCTCGAGGAACAACCAATTATTTTTACCCGTATCCTGTATCTGTATCCATTGGATAGAACTACAGCCTTAGCTTAAACCAAGCCGACGAGCTGAAATTATTTGGATGGTACCGCAAAAGGCATAGGGTTTCTTTTTATGTTGAAACCCTTTCGTGAGTGAAGAATGAGTTACATTTTTCCACATGTCCGGAGAGTTTGAATAACCTAAAAAGGGTCTTTACTTGCCATCAACATAATTTTTTTAAGGACGCCCATACGAATTTACTTTGAATTGATACATTCAGTACAAGTCCACTGAGACAGGGGTTGTTATTGGCCATCTCGGGCCAAAATATACCGAGCAAAACTCCTATGACGCAAAAATTCTTTAGATTGTATCGACACGACAGCTCTGGAGAGAAATCACACTATCTCTTCTTGCCTGAACCATTAATATGAACTTATGATAGCAAGATCATAGAGTAAGCTGAAAACAGCACTACTACTTCGTTTAAAGTCCTGATTATTCGAGACTCAACGTCATTAATTATAAATATACTTTGGATGGGTAAGTGTTCTCTCATTATTGCATTTAACAAGAACAGCCCGCTCTAAGGTTTTGAGCAAAAAAGCAAAATAGAAATATAATTCTGTCAATGCTTTTTCTATCTCTGTCTATCGGAAACCGTCCGAATGTGTTCTTGCTACTTGTGTTTAAGTTTCGGAACGATTAATATTTTTCTCTTAAACAGGCATTCTAGTTTAAAATGCGTTAATTGAGCACCTACCATTCGTTGGACAGTGACCATCGCCTAGCGATGGTCACTATCATGGTCGCAACACTGGATGGAATATCACCACTCCGAAAAAGATTTTTGCGATGATATTACCTACCTTTACGCGACATTGAATATTGATTTCAAAGTTATATAAATTCTAGTTGATGAACTATTTTTGTAAAACATTTTAAAACCGATTTCAGGCTTAAAATCCGTGCTCCTCCACTCTTTGGCGATCAGACCATGTCTGAGGAGTGTTGAGGAGTATACTCCATGTCTTGGAGTACTACCAATAACACTCAGTCGTTTTTTCGTACAGAGTTTTAAGCTTCGTTTATTCTGCGGAAAAAAGAGCCCCAAACAGAACCATGAAACCAAGAACTAGTTGATCCAGCAGTGGAGCGACGATTTCTACGTACCAAGCGTGTATAGCAAGACAAAGTGTTGTCCGCGCACGAGGGTGTACCAGGCACGTTGCGTTGGTAAATTCAACTTTTAAATCAATGAAAAGTGTAATGTTATCTTCAGTCTGAAGGACTCTACGCTAATCATTTTTACCTCTTTTATGACAGTCCACAAGATGGTGTCTAAGTTCTGCAAGATAAATGCCTTAACATTTTTTGACCTAGATTTGCTTTAATGTGTCTGTGCTTTAAAATGTATCAAACTAATTGAATCTATTAACTACCGATGTTTGTAGATTTTTAAGAGGTTATTTCTTGTTGAGATTTGTCTATATTTGGCTCGGTAGCGGTTTGACACGATTCGCATAGACAATATTGCCTAAGTATTTGGATTCTATAGTTCCAAATTTCGTACTCGTTGAAAAATAAAGGTGGTGTTTACGCACTGAGTGTGGGACTGCCAGTAGCAGTAAGCTAGTAGACTGCCTTAAAAACACCTCTTCTGTCACTCGAAGAACCACCCTGGAACTGTTTCTCACATTACTATGGGCTTGGCCTCTATTTGCCCGTCAGCTTGCGTGTTCAGTTGCAGAAGTTCCTTTGTCAGCCAGAGAGATCCGAGGGTTTACAGCTTACCAAAAAACAGACCGGTTTTTTGGCTGCATCAACCAGGGGTGATATAAGCTTTTTTATCGTCAGAAGAGTCAGCTGAGGGTTATATGTCACACATGATAACTTATCAATTGATGATATCATCACTTCCGTGTGAATTTCCCGAGAAAATTCCCTTGTTCTTCTCAAATAAAGAGAGGGCTAATTTGCCCGCCTTCTGCATTCAAAAAAGATGTGGAGAAGTGGAAGGGTGTTCTTTTTGTTCAAATAAGTACGTAAGTATTATTGACTATGTGGTTGGAAACATTAAACGTCATCGATAGCTACTCCTTATGGCTTCATTCGAACGTATTAAAACCATGAGTGCGGCTGAACAAAATTCGGAACGTATTTGATTCAATCTAGAATAGAACAGACGATTAGTTCTAATTGAAACATTATTAAATCAAAAAGTATCAACTTGGATAGGCGCTTCAAAAGTTTGATGAGTCTTCTCGGAAACTCTTGAGAAGTACGAATATTTTATGACTTTAGAACATGACTTTTGAGATTATCATTACTTAGTGAAGGCGAAACCCCCATCACAATAATTTTCTCAAAAATTAATAAATCTCAGGAGAACTACACTTTTGTCAGGCCAATTTCCGAGATTTTTCTTGAATTTCCTATACAAATCTGACAAACTGAAATCATTTCGTGAATTCAGTTATGAATTATCATCAAGTTATAGGTTGCCCTTTGTAGGAAAGACGAAAAAGCTTTCACTCCAAATTGCTCGTTATATCAGTTGTGTATAGTTCTTTTTATTTTAGTGAGATTAATGTATTATACCAACATGTGTTACGTTTAAGTGTGTTATGTGTTAAGGCTAAAAGATGTTTATCATTTCATGAGCTTCCATGAGTAAACGAACCATATCGTGGCTTCACATTCTTCACATTCACGTTCCTTTTTCCGGACGTTGAGTTTGGTGTGTCCCTAAAGGCTTAACATGTACATCTGTCCTATCAGACTGTTCAGTTGTTGGTGTCTTGCTTTCTTCACTTTCCACAACAACCTCTTCAGGCTCATCGGAAGAATCTCTAGAACGAAGATTTTTGAAAGGAGTCATTATTTTTTCATGTAAATATGTAAGTAAATAAAAGATTTAGAGAACTCTTAAATGCTACCAACACCTTGATAACATTAGACTTATTCAATGTATTTTGAGGCAATGAGCCTTTCTTGGCATCGGCAACATTGGAAAAGCTAGATGCCATTGTCAGAAGCCAGGAAAATAAAATAGCGCCAGACAGTGATGAAATTCCAGCAGAACATATAAAATATGGTGGCAGACGTGTCCAAACTTCCATCCATAAACTCATCCAATAAATCTGAGTGTACTGATGGTTTGACATCGAAGTCCACCGAATTTCTTTAGACTTCCTAAAAGCTTAAAGCAGAATCGATCAGTATAGACTATACAAACACATTCTTTTTGACATTCTTTTTGACATTCTTGATTTGACATTCCAGCAAAACTCGACGTCGACAACATCACGAGCCAGAACGAATAACCAGCTGAATAATGCTTTTGACATGAAGATGGAATTAAAGCAGGGAAATGGCTTGACCCCACTGCTGTTGGACCTAGCTCTAGTCTATGTGATAATAAAACTTCGAAACAAGAGGTAAACTGACCTATAAATCGAACCAGAACAATCCACACTTCGAATGAGCCAGAAAGATGGCTTGAAATAGCTCAAAACTTTCTCTCGAACCTCAAAACTAAATTGAAAAACTGGTCTTACAGCAAATACTTCAAGCATCAACGCTGCCACAAATAGTTAGCAATTTTAGATGACACTTAAAATGGAGGTCATTTCCATTTCAATCCGGAAATCTTTCCTTCAAGATTTTGTATTGCGTGACTCTTATATTGTTGTGATTTTGTAAACAAGTGAATGAATGAAAAATTAAACTTTTGTCTAGTATTAAAACAAACTGAGATAGCTTTAATGTTTTCTATCAGAAACCTTGCATAGCAATCAGAACATTTCCTTACAACCAATACTTACTTTTCTTCAGAAACATCACTCAAGTCTCCATATTCAACCGGCTCAGAACACAAAAAGCACTTATTTTCCATTTCTTCAAAACATTCCTTGCAATAGGTTCCCTTACATCCTGGCTTTGGACAGCGAATCACATCTTCATCTCTAATCAAAAAATCATAAATATAAACTGCGTAGTATGAAACAAAACTTGTTAAACGCAGCTCACATTAACAATGGGGTGGCGCACAACATACACCTTATGGTTCGACTTTTACCTAACAGCTTTCTCATCATCCACCATCTGCAAGTTTACTTTATAAAGTAGAGAACATATTCAATTTTAAGTAGTTTAACCTATCTGTTCTGGCTCTTAACCAATCCAAAAACGAAACGTCATCAGCTTTCTTATTTTTTCCATACTCTAGTCGCGCTTTTCTTCGAGCGAATTTCAGAAAACTAGCTACAGTGAAATATTGCATTATAAAAGCATTACTCCAAAAATAGTGAAAAGCCTCGTACATTCATATTTTTATTAATAACAATAGTTTAAAAAAATTCACTCACTTCGTCTCATTAAAATCTGTCCATGGAGCCATACAGCTCGTGCTCTCGCTCGTTCAGGATAAAAACTTCGCATAATAACTTGTCGCAAACGAAGTCCATAAGGTTCAAATAAAAGGAGACTCCAACAAATCATCAACATTATACCTGGAAAAGTCACACTTACTATACCTACCAGGAAAAAGCAAAATGATTGATGTATGCACTTGCCTATCTCCAAGTAGCGATCGTATTTTGGTGGGCTTGGAGAGGGTAGACAGGGTATAGGATCAATATCATACTTCTCGACCATTGGCGAGAAAGCTTTTATCACTCCGTCATAAATTTCTGCTATAAACCCACTGCCAGATACATTCACACTTATCATTTCAGGCGCTTGAAAATAAAAACAAAATATAAAGCCATAGATTAATGTCAAATTAAATTAAAAATTTTATATTAGAAAAGCAGTCTAATTCGCCTAATGCATTGGCTAGATGGCTCTTTTTGAATTAGTTCCTGTTGTTATTGTGACATAAACGTTCAGTAAACGTACGAAGAACTAGTTCATGAATTGACTTAAGTAGTTATTGAACTAGTTCCAACTGACTTAAGTACATTCCAGTACCATCTGTGCGTGAAATAAAGAAAGTACTTGTTCAGTTTCAACGTTTCAATCAGTTTCAGCGGTTCTAAAATCGTCGAAACAGCAGCCATTTCAGCGAATTACTTTCAGTTGCTTTAAAATCGTCGAAACAGTAACAATTTCGGCGAATGTTTTTTTTAATAGTGATTACTGTTTTGAGAATATGTAGAAGTCTTGAAAATCTCCATATGCCAAAAACAACAATTACCGTCAACAGTACAATGAGGATAGGATAAAGCATGTCAATGGTATCTCTTCTGGAAACACACACGGACTAGAAAATGTCTATCAACTGGATTAATGCCGGAAAACAATTTGAAGCGAAGGGTTGGAGGATGGAGGATGCTTTCGCTGGTTAAACTTCCAAGCTCTTACTATTTTTGATGAATTACCAAAAAATTGTTGGGCGGAGCGTTGTCCTAGACGGAAAGTGGATTAGATGGATAAAAGACGATATTTGTCCTTTACTTCAAATCTGGCAACTTTCTCCAACTTATTGTGAGTAATCGCTCTAATTTTCTACAGTGGAGTTGAGAACCAGACACATGGCTAACTGAAAGTACCTCATGGTTAACGATTCCTTCCTAGTTCCACAACACGCACCGCATCATTGACAAATCGCACTGACAAATGTCAGTGTCATGTTTGCCTTTATAAACACCTTTGTGGATTCATCCACGCTTGTCTATAGTCCTTCAAGGTTTCAATTATCGTACGCAATTAATTTTGTACCATCGGCTTTGACATTTTCTGAAATAGTTCTAAGCACGTTTCAGCAGCAAATCACAGAATTCAGTCTAATCTATCATGTTTCTTTCAGTCCTCACATGAGAATAATGCATCGATCTACTTTTTGACATCAATTTTGCCTAATTTAGCTATGGTGACGGCGGAAGTGTGAGCCGGTGCGTTGTCATGGTGCAAAAGCACTTTTTTCTTCGCCTAATGGGGCTTTTTTCTGCAATTTGGCGTCGAATCATCACAAGGATTTGGCATAGTGGAGTCTTGTGACCGTTTTGCCCTTCTCCCAAGAGTCAATGCAGATTACGCCTTGTGAATCCCAGAAGTCGGTGGCCAGCCCCTTTCCGGCCGATAGGACAGTCTTCGCTTTCTTCGGAGCACGTTCGTCGGGTGACGTCCTCTGTTGCAACTGTTCCTTGGTCTCTAGTGTCCATCAGTGAACCCATGTTTCGCCGACGGTCTTTAAGCGACGCAGAAACTCCTTTGTGCTAAAACAGTGCTATAGTAATTGTGCGTTATAACAGCGTCAAACACTACTCTGAAGTGGTACCACGGTTGCGTTTTTTGTCTACGTAAAAACTTAAAAAAGTAAACGTCTACGTAAAAAAGTAAACGTCGCATCCATTGCGACTATTCTCATACATAATACGACCCACTCGGTCTTTTGAGATGTCTTTTGTCTCAGCAATCTCGCGCACCTTCAATGAGCGATCTGCCAATACGAAATCTTGGATTTTGTTCACTTTATCTTCGTAGCCCCGGTAGCCGTTCCCATGGCACCTAGGCGTGGCTCTTCACGACGAGCGACCATATCCAAACTTGGCAAAGCAGTTTTTACGGTCACCATAGCAAGAGAGCAAGAGCAAGCAAGAGCATCCGAGCACTCTTTGAATTCACTGTGCGCTCACCGACCAATATTGGTCTTCACATTATTTTGAAATCCGCGGACACACCCACTTCTACACGTGACCAAACCAAAACTATGAGTCCGATCCGACTGGAATTTTGACAGAAGTGCGAAAGTGGCCTCATCAGGCGGTGAGGCTAAATACTTATCGGACCGCCCTCGTTGGTAACAAAAGTCGGACAAAAGCCAGCTTTGATTTTGCCCGGGTCATGGTTTGAACTGCTAATTGTTCTGTACACCTACTGCGTTGTCTTCGTGCTTTGAACTTAGAAAAGTCCTTTTAGTATATGAAATCAGCAGACTGCAAAGTGGGTACCATCATATGTGCAACAAATTTTAACTTGAAAAGTAGGGTGCCAACCTTGTAAGTTTAGTTCTGATTGATGATTTATCTCAGAGCAATGAAATGAGAAGGTTTACAATAGGATCCTGTCAAGGAATAAGTGTGGGGTCCCATAAACAATTGTAGATTTCTGCTTTCACCTTTACAAATGCTCTACGATTTCAAATTTTGTTTATCAAATTTTTAGTTTCACTCCCGAAACACCTGAGCAAGACTGCTGTCCCATTAAAACTATTATCCTAACAAAAAAAGGCTCCTAACCGATCGTGAAATTCATAATGGCGAATATATCCTACCCTAAAATTCGAAGCACCACAGAGGTACTTTATGTGTCTCTGTGGAGTAGTGGAATGACAACCATCTCTAAATACGCAAAATCGAGGACAAAACTTGTTTCAACTTTTTAACCATCTTTGGGTAGTGCAAACTTTACCAGGGTGAAAGGTAATCATATCAAAGCCAGCTTGTTTTGAAGGAACTTGTAGTTTGTTCTGAAGGAACTTGTATTGACCAATGGTAAAGGCATAACAATTCTCAACAAGAGATTATTATCCGCGGTGTTTTGAATATGTTTCGTAAACTGAGAGTCGATTAGCTCAATGTGCGCTAACCGACTCTCAGGTCCTCTTTTTTTTGCCTGGAGTTGGCGTTGTTAAGGAAGCTATTTAGCGACAAGTCTTGTGGAAAATCGCTATGTATTGTGTAGAAGGAAATGTATTCCAGTCGAACCTTGGCATGCAAAATTAAACCAAAAGCATGAATTTCAACAAGATGAAAAATCAAAACTATATTGAAGCAAAGGAATGAAACATATGCTGATAATACCTTCAACTCCAGCCATTTTTCTTCCATGTTCTCTAATTGTTGCCAACACCGTGAATAACGAGAAGTCCACGAAGCAAATACTCATAAGTTGAATTGTTGTAATCATAAGGAACATTGCCGATCGCGCTAGTTTCAACTTTTCCGCTTTCACTAAAAAGCAGGATGTTATCTGGAATCACATTGAACACACACATTGAAAATTTAGCAGGATCTATCGGATTTCATTTGCATACCTGAACATACTTACTGCCCTCTTTCCTAGTTAAGGGTAACACTGTTTCCTTTCCCATTTCACGTCTTTTTTCGTCTACAGCGACAAAGTCCTTTGTTATGTAGGTGTTGTCGAAGCGATCATTAAACTGATATTTACTTTTATAGATGACCGCTCTACAAAGAACAAGTTGGCTTATTAGAGTGGATTCCGATTATTAAATCGAATCCTGAATCGGACATTTAACTTCGAACTCATAATTCGATTCCAATCATTCATACTTTAAGACGATGCGTAAGAACACCAATCCCGCCAACATTTCCATCCATCCCATTACAAAAAATACACCTTTTGATCGCCTTTTAATATCTGCAAGGATATCAGCACCGACTTGCGACAGATTTTTAGATGATTGTGTCGTAAAATTGAATTTATGGTCAAACTTAACCGTCACATAGAACATGTTGCGAATCTCTCGAATAAAATGTTTCAATTCTAATGAATTTAAAAAAATTTTAAAAATATGAAAGGCTAGAACCATTGAATACTTTTAATAATTACGTTGTTTCACGGTTCCAACAATTGCATCGCTAACAAAATCAACTAAGACGCAGATATAATCGATAAATTTAACCGCATAGCAAATTGTTTCAACGAGGTATGTAACGTTGCACATAAAGTTTAGTTTGCCCATTCGGTTCCTAGGATGAAATTTTTAAAATTGAAATTTTATTCATAGCGCTTTGTAAAATTTCAGGAAAGGGTTAAAACTGGGTAGCTTGGGTCCGCCGGGCCTTGCTTCGTGGGTCTCGAGGACGCGTTTCGGCTGCATACAGCCATCTTCACCTCGTTCAGCTCATTCATCTTCAGAGAACGAGCTGAAGATGGCTGTATGCAGCCGAAACGCGTCCTCGAGACCCACGAAGCAAGGCCCGGCGGACCCAAGCTACCCAGAGTTAATTTTGGCCTGCGGCAACACCAAAACGAACTTCAAAGGTTTAAAAGCTTATAAGTTCTTGTGGACAGAAAGATATATAAAGATGCTTCCTGGGTTAGTTTATATTCGTTCTAAGCTCCATCAAGGCTTATCGCTAAAAATTAATAACTTACACACACTCTCGCCTGGCTTCGTCGAATAAATCCATGCAACGGTTATACGGTGTGCCCATCTGTTTGTTGCAGATATTAACGACATTTCCGAGCCAATCGAACGTCTTTTTAATGGCTTTCACTTAGGCCAGAAAGAAAAAAACAGTAAGCACATATTCCAATATCATAAATCCTTTGATTACAGATTTCCACAATCAGATCTTTGATCATGTTTAGTATTTTTTCAATCTTTTCCAAAGTCTTCCTCATCGCCTGTACAGCCATTTTGACGGACTGTTTAATAGCATACAAAGGTCTCTTGACCACTTCCAACATGCCCTGTAACGCTTCCTTTAATTGCTCCTGTTAGACAAAATTTGGCTGCACACCAACTGAAGGATATCAACAGTATACCAAATGGACCTTACTTGACCACAAGTTAAGCTAACTGAAAGCGCGTCCACATTGTTTAGAATATTCTTAGTTGGTCCTGTCATAGCCAGGACAAAAGTGTAAGCGACTAATGCGGATCGACCTTTTGCACTGAAGAAGTTCGGTAAAATAAGTATCACAACACACCTAAGAATAACTCATTAAATCGATCAGCTTTGAAAGTGAATTGGTCCTACCTCACAGTCCTATTGAACGCTAGACCGATGGTCAAAATCAGCGCCAAGCAGACACCGATATTCGTTGATTTGCGCAATGAAATATGCATTTGTGTTGCGAAGAATAAAAACCACATGTACGTTAAAAGGACTCCTCCGAGATATCCGAGAACTGACCCTATCAGCAATTTCTTGACTTTTCTCTGACGTCTGTAATGTTATATTCTTAAAAAAAAGGATATCGGTACAAATGAAATTACTTTTTAACTATGTCTGGAACTGATTCGACTTTTTCGGACCGCTCCGGAGCCCGTTTCGGTAACAAAGAAGATCTTCTTATTTTAGTCCTTTTATGTTTTCCCATCTATGATTAACGAAGTACGTGACAAAAGTGGTTTATAGACACATGAAATTGCTGACACATATGACGTGTTATCACTCTTATTCTGACTTGAGGAACTCATGACTTCCCTATTCAATTTCTAGTTTACTTGCCTGATAAGTCTAAGCTGAATGAGCATGAAGTAAGGTATCAAATCATATCATATGTATGCGGACAGTATTTGTCCCATCAGATTCATTTACGACCCAGAGATAACTCAGGATTCAAATACGACCTTTTCCTTCAGCAGAACTTCATCATTTTGCACCTTCAATTGCTAGCCAGTATATTATTGGAGCGCCGGATACCAAAGAAACATTAGGACAATAAGATGAATGCGTGAGGACGATGTCAAACTGAGCGATCTTACATGCCTGTAATACCTCAGCACTTCTTGTAAAAGAACTTCTAAATACTTCTGCAAAAATGCCTAGTGCTTCTGCGATCGATTGTTCTTATCTTTTCAAGTGGTAACCATTCTTTACTCCACCTGTAGAAACTAAATAGCAACTAACATTGCAAGATAATCTGTAATACTGCAAAAGGATATAACGAGTCTTCTTGAAAACTGGTGACGCTGGAGCATGCCATTCAGCTGGGTAGAATGCCATTCAAGAAGAAAGAAAAGAGATCTTCCTTCATCCAGTCGAATCTATTACCGAGTCAATGAAAGTACCCAAAAACAAACTCTGAATGTAACCAAAGATAATATACAAGGAGTTAGGGTACACACCAAAGAACCGCGATCCCTTACGGCCTCGTGTTCGGCGAAAAGGCTGAAAATAAGTCATTATATTATTTTTCAGAAGTAAGTGGATAACATGGCTATGAAATAATTTACCATCACCATTTATCAATCAGCGGGGGCAGCTACGTTCACTTCCAGACCAAAACTGCTATAGATCCCTCTTTTATAGAAACTCGACAGCCTCAAAAGTCAGCTGTCACAAAAACTTTATCTAGCTTCGAGGCCACGAATCAAAATACTCCTCCTTTTCAGGTTTCTCCCTTGAAGAATCCTTGAGAAGAACAATCGAGCCACAAGGAATCAGAACTGTAAGACACAGAAAAAGCTCGGCAATGTGAGCAGCAAAAATATGACTCAGGTCGCGCCAAAAAAGCCCGAAGCAGTTAAAACAAACTCGGTTGTCAAGACGACAAAGTGTAATGGTAGGAAATGGAATAAATTTTGTCAACGTCCTTAAAACAAATCACAGCAAATTTATAGCCCGAAAACCCCAAAGCCAGTAAAATAACCATTATGAACAATAAGAACAGACAGAACTTTGGTCAAAGTGAGGACAGAATGCTCTAACAAGGCCACAGTTAGAAAAAACCATTATGAAAACATTGAAAACTGTCGTCTCAAGGACAAGAAGACAAGCTCTTCCATACTCCTGTCTGAATAATACGCTACGCAATTCCTAGTCACGGAGATAAGTTTTCTGCTGATCAGCTGTAAAGATGCCACATGGCAGTCATCCATGTCTACCTAGTTTTGAACGAATCAATGCCATCCTTCCAGTCCAGGCTTAGCGGACAACGCGGACAACTGGACAACGCTGTACTAAAATCCAATGCGAGGATTCTAAAATGAACGACTTCAATGCAAAGGCAAAGGAATGCCTTGGCTGCCACTGAGACATCAACCAAAAGTGCCACGAGCACAAGGATACGTGAACTACGTGGCAAATACGTGGCAAATTTGATGAGATTGAAGTGGAATTCAACGTAAATTGAGTTCATGACAACAGTTTTCATGACAGGTGAATTCATCCATGAACTGGTGGTGGAGAGAATGCCACAAGAATCGACGGAAAGCCAAAAGTATCAACATTCAAGGGATCAGAACAAATGACACTTGATGAGTTATGGTCTCAAGGAAACATGCTCGCAGGACCATCAACTAGAACAGAGCCCACTCTTGACGGCAAATGTTAAGAGGGATCACACCACAGAAGCAAACACCAGCCTGTGGGCTTAAACTACCAGGGGATCACACTAGATCTCAATGGTTCGCAAATTTAAAGAACAAAAAAAAAGGAATCAGATCAAATATTTTTGTGAGCACTCGATACGGTTTGATATTTCGCGCGAGTAGACTCTATATAATTCCACTCCTTAGTTTGAGACAGGTGGTCTTCTTAAAGAAGTTTGTACTTCTAAAAAACTTGAAGGACCCGTAGCTTCTGCTGATCTCCAAGGCCAAGAGGTAAATAGAGCTAGCTTCTGAGCAACGGCCTTTAGACATCCTGAAAGACAAAGGGAGTTTAGCCGGGATCACATACGGGGGCGCTAAAATGAGGTAACTCGAAATGGAGTGTATACCATGAAGCTGGTTGACATTATACAGGGACGGATGGACATATATACCGAAGCATACAACGTTTGATGCAATCAAATCTCATCTCCAGCAAGGAGTATTGAGTATATAGAGTATTGACGAGTATCGTCCTACGGCCAAAAGAGGAGGTTCATCTTGAACAAAAAACTTATGCCGACCATGCACGTACTTCTGACGGAAGTGGCTCTAGAGGTATCATTCTGGACTTAAGATTTACATCACAATCCTAGCTGTGATAGTCCGGAATCGAAGAGTGAGCAATTAGATGAGTACAGCGGAGTTAGATTAGATGAGTAAATTTTCCTACACGGCTTGAGATTTTTGCTCCTATGTTTAGTAAGGACCCATATCAGATGAGAAAGAGGATGTTTCTGCAAAGGTGATGTGAAGATGGAGTCGCTACTTCACGTGATATGAGGAGAAGGTATTTCCCTCTATTGATAGAAAATTAGGTAAACGAAATGCGAGGTAGGTTCATTACAGAAATAACCAAAGACTCGTCTGACTGATTATTACATGTCATAGCTGTTCTATGTGATCTATCTAGATATGCGAGTCCTTATTGATCAGGCTAAGACAATATAAAAGAAGTTTAAGAAAGGTTGTCTTCCCCCACCGTAAGCTGTGCAGATGCGATTAGATTGAATATATAGTCGACAGGCATTTCGGCCTAGACGCTGTGACATGTTAACACGGCCACTCCTTTTCGATGATAGGAGTTCCGTGCCATAAGTTGTACGTGAACAAAAAGTTCCGCATATCATGTAGACATTCTCGTTCTCTGAATTCTATTATAGTTTTATTGAAGATTCCACCATACTCTCAATATCTTCAGACATTTTGTTTTGTTTTGTTTTGAGGGTCACTGAAGCTTCGCTTGAACTGCATCTGTTGATGCATCAACTGCATCTGTTGATGCAATTTTATGAAAAACCCAATTGCTTATTCATTCGCCTTGTTATTTCATTGATTTAATTACTCTATCTCAAGATGGATTTTGTTGCTAATTTTATATGTATCTATATCTTGGCTTATCACAAGAACTTTCCCAAGCCTGTCCAAGTAAACTTCCGATGCTGCGCGTCAAGTTTTAAAGAAAAACCACCAAAACTTGTATTCTCTTAACGGCTCGAAATTGGAATTCCCCGAAGATGTTGCTTATTTCTGAAACTATGCTAACATCGAATCCTACAAATGTTATCGTTAACTTCAGAGCAGTATTGCAGTTTTATAAGAGCGGAGACTAGAAACGCCAAGCGCATTACTGTCCCCAGGAAAAAAAACCTCATCAAAATACTCTCAAGAATCTTTAACTTAGCCGATGCAGCTCTAAAATAGTAACTTAAGAGTAAACAGCTTCGAGTCATCATCGTGTATTCTGGAGATTACTTCAGTTGCGTCTTGAACTTAATCCGAGGAAGTTAAAGATAGTCGCGGTACCGAATAACGCTAAAAAGTCAAATTTGTGGAGTTGAACAACATATCAGTGTTATGCTTCATCTGGTTATTTTATTTCTTGTGCTTACATCCACATATCAACCGGGGCTTAGTGCTGGCACAAAGTGCTCTTCCAGTGAAAGTATCTTAATATGCCGGAATGTTGTTTCCACGCAAGAATTACTATCAGAAATCGGTGGAGGTCATGCTAAACACGTACAAATCGTTAACACTGCAGTGGCACACTTTGCACTTACCGGTCAGTGTTCAGAAGTTAAATAAATAATTTAACTTTAACATCTAGAATATGTTGTCCATAACAAGCTTTCTTATTGACAAATGTAATTTGATTAAGATTTAGTCGAAAAACGTTCGCACTTGCATCTTTTTTAAACTTGATAGTTCACACTCTTTAATGTTAACAATAACTAAGACATTTTCTCACGGTCAGGATCATGACTAACAGTGGATAGGAAAGTGCAATCAAATAGTTAAGTCAAGTGTGAATAATCAGTTGCGATCATACTGAACATGATCCACAATAGCTTTGAGAAAGTGCGTATCCATAAGCTTCATTTTTGATGCGAGCAATAATACTGATTTTTCAATATTTGTAATCGTTTTCATTTCACAAAATGATCAAAAAGATAGAATGCTTTGTTTTTTTTTCAGGACTATGTCCTGGTCCTTTGTTCAACTTAATTCACGTATTCCAAACAACAAGACTAAGCTTTTGGGAATAGTCCTAGAAAATTTCATTTTGTTTGGCACCAGCTTCAAATCACAATGGATTATGGACCTTAGCGTGATACGAAGAATGCCAAATTCAAATGAGAGACATGGAGATAATGTTCCCGGACACAACGAAAGACTGGCTTGGACGACTGAAATGTTGAATAAATTGTTATTGTTATTTTTTTGTTTGCTGAAACTGAAAAACAGTTGTTCTTATATCGTTTGCTGATCCTGGAGCCAAGGAAAATGGTTCTGGAGCTATGGCACCGGCCAGCGTTAAACAATCTTGTATGATTCTAGTCATAGTGTATGTTCTGCTGTCACTGTCAGTTGAAGTTGTGTTGAATTTATTACGTCTTTGGCGGGAAGATGTGATTTGTGTGAGGTGTGGTGAAACATCTAAATGACAATCTTCATTGCCTTAAGAAACGCACAACGCGTTTACTGTTATTTTTCAGAAGTAAATACGTTACTGTATTTCTGCTAACACGTAGAAATATCTTGTGATCCATGACGCTGTGATGTTGCAGATCATGCATTTGTCACAGACAGCTTTCATGATCTGGAAGAGGCGCAGATTGTTTTAAAATCAATTATATAGCAATTTGTTCATAACCTTGATACATTTGGGCGGAAGTCTCGTGTTATGAAACCAAGCTATGTTATCGTTTTTGAGTTGATTAGCTTCCTTTCAAACACATGCTTTGAAGTTTTCCGTACCCATGTATTAAGTGTCATGTATTATTCTCTGCCAATTACCCACCATGTATATGGGAAAAGTATGTGACAAAGAATTTTATCCAGTTCCACATTCCTGTCTAGACAGTCAATCCTTACAGTGGCTGTCTTCAACATTCTATTCACCTTATCAACTGCCTGGATGCTGATATGCCCGGGTATCCACTTGATGGAATAAGTTATATCAGGATAACTCTGCATTAATTTCAAGGGGTCGTGTACAACCCACCTTCCTTCTACATTTTAATCGAAGCTCTTAAGGGCCGTACGGGAATCACTTGTTGATAGCAGTCATCAGGGGTGTTCTTTACTAAGGTTAAGAAAATGGCATATAGTACCGCCTCTAGAGTGGTGGCCACGCTACGAAGGCTTAGGCATGGGAAATGTTCAGATTCAGGTTGCAATGACCGATACCAGTACGAACCTGATTTTTAGCTGCATCCGGTACGAGTATTAGTGTTCTATGATCTACTCGTATTATTTATTATATGTATGAGGAAGTTTTTATTTAAGTCTACAGTCTGGCAAGACTTTGAAATGGGACTCCAGTTCTTAGAAAAGACCAATTCTGTTAATTTCTGTGCCTAGGTTTTTGGTATTATTGCTCCAGTGAGAGGGACTCTTTTTAGATATAGCCTATGGTTGGGATTTTTAAGTGCCAAAGAAGTTGATATCCTGTTCCTTGTCCGAGTTCATGGGTAGCTTCAAATTTATACGAATTTGAGCCAATCGATCCACAATGTGTTTTACCCTATTTATACTGTCCATCAAATCGGTGCATTCTTTAGTGTCAAAAAGTTGTTTGAATATTGCAGAATACTGATGTTTGAGTCGGCTTCGGCTTGTAATTTTGTCGTACACAGGTTGAAGAGAGGAGACATCACATCGCCCATTCTAATGCCATTTGTTATCTCTGTTCTAGCCTTGACTAGAACTAAGAATCTTCGGTCGTATAGATTCCACAGCAAGTGCACGTAGATGCTGAGTTTTAGCAGGGTATCTCTGAATAATCCGAATGTCCTTTTATGCAGGCATGAGGTTTTAATACCTCGTTTAAAGTGCTTCGTGGTTCAGAAAGAGTGTAGTAAGACAGGTTATTGTTGATTTGCTCTCTGTGTAAACGATACAACAGAATGTTAAGATATCCTTCTCGAACATTAGTTTACAAATTCTGTTCTGTTATAGTTTGTTAATTATTTGAATCGTTATGAAGTAACATGGATGCCACGGTCAGAACGACATCTTTTGGGTTTGAAAACGGAAAGAATCGTGATGTGTCTGCCTGCTTCTGGTATCTGACCTTTAGTTAAGGAGAGTTAGGGAGACATAAGGCAGCAGACAGTCCTTATGGCTCCCGAAATAGTTTTTCATCAATTCATAGTTAATATTGTAATGTCGAGAACACGTGGATCTGCTTTTTTCGGCCAGTATGCATTCAAACTCCTCTGATCCGAATACTAAGTCATTACCATTGGAGGCTATGGGATGCGGTTGTGATACTGTTCTTGGATGCTGTTTTTGTTTTATATGCTCTAGCAAGTATGTAACCTGTCCTCCATTGAAGGAGTTATGTGGTTGGAGTTTGCTATCATGCTTGATGTATTTGATAAAGTTCCAGAAATGTTTAGTGTTTCCTGATTCACCTTTTTCTTGGATTTTGGCCTCCCATCGTTTCCCTAATGACTAATGTCTTCTCTAATCCTCCAATCCTCGCAAAGAATGGGCCAGGTGACTGTAGTCATGTTCTATTATAATTTGAGACGGCTTTGTTTTTTCCCCCGAAGGATCATATTAATTTGAAGAAACATGTTAATTTGTTTTCACCAATGAGTATCACCCCAAAAATTATTAAATAACAATTTCATCTTTTGCAGAGCACGAAGCGAGCAGCTCACATTTTATCGAGTCATTAGATCTGTCGACAGTTGGTCGCCTGGTTTTGTCTGATCATGGATTTAAGGATTTTAGCATGCTGCAAATGCTTAATCTATCGAACACTCAGCTGGAGGCACAAGTTAAAGTTAGTTGGTTTAGTCCTGCAAACATTTTAAACAATTTAGATTTGAGCCGCAATAGATTGACAGTGATCAATGAAGCCGACTTGGAAAATTTATTAAATTTGGAAAAATTGAACTTAACATCGAATTTCATAAAAACAGTACAACGAAATGCATTTAGTCGTATGACAGAGTTAAGACTATTAAATTTAAGTTTCAATTTGCTGGAAAATGTTGATATTGGAACGGTGCCTAATTTGGTTACATTAGATCTACGAGAAAATCTCTTGTCTACAGTAAGTGGTTTATATTTATTTTCAATATCACTATATCCTTACATAAATCAACATTTATTTCAGGTCCCATCGAACGTTTTCAACCAAATACTTTCACTAGAAGAGCTCAATCTCCAGTACAACAACTTGAAAACAATTGAAGATCGTGCTTTTGCTGGGTTGAATCGCATTAGAGTCATAAATCTCGCAGGAAACAGACTCATATCGATACGAAGAAACATTTTCGCAGGAATGCCAAGATCACGTCCTGTAATGCTAGATCTTAGTGAAAATAATATTGAGCATATTGAGCCTGGAAGTTTTGGAGATCTTTCCCGGCTACAGAATCTCAACCTAACTGGGAACTCTTTAACGAATATAAACAACAGTTTCGCTGGGTTGCGAGGACTTCGTCGTCTGTATTTGGAAAACAATGATATCGATACGCTAGGAGATAATGTTTTTGAACCATTGGTTTCGTTGGAATTGTTAAGCTTATCCGGCAACAATTTGCAAACTCTCAGCAAGAAAATATTCGGTGGCTCTGGTGAGAAACTGAAAAAACTGTTTCTGAGTAGAAACAGTATTATCACCCTGGGGAGTGACTTGTTCCAATCAACCCCAAATATCGATTACTTGAGCGTTTCTTTCAACGAATTGACCTATCTGGATCCGAATCTTTTCAGACCACTGAAAAATTTAAAGAAATTACATTTGGGCCATAATTTACTTCAGTCCATTCCATCAGCTCTTACAAATGATTTGGATTCGATAGCGGAGCTGCTAATCGATCACAACAAATTGACATTCTTTCCTGAGGTTAACACAACATTTCCATACTTAGTCAAAGTATCAATTGAAGGAAATCCTTGGCAGTGTCCATGCTTGGATGAAATTTTAAAATTTTTAACTGATCGTGGTATTGATTATCGACGTGATTCTCACTTTGATGGTCAGAAGCCTGTTTGTGTTGTAACGCGTATGAATGTATGTGTGAAGAATCTTAATATTATTCGGCAAGAAGGCGTTGCCGATGAATTTGACGATCAATCATAGTAGGCAAAAAGGTCAGAAATAAAAATAGGTTATGAGGCTTCATGCATCTACATGTCGATGAAGACATTTTTATATTTTTATACAATTGAAATTAGAAACAAGGAATAAAATTGTTCATCGACTCAGTTTTTCATATAACGTTTTGTACTTTAAAGTTTAATTCGAATAAGATAGCTATTGCTGACGTTAACAGCAGAATTATAAAAACGCCGAGCTCAACATAAAAGAGACTTGATTAAATTCAAAAAAATCCATACCCTTATTCGTTTTGTCCAACAAGTCAACCTTTATAGTGAAAACCTTGGTAATCTCTCTTGTTCTTGATTTAATCGTAAAATAATTCATTGGCTCTCTTTCTTTAACTTATTTGAAAAGCATTTCCGTTAAATGTCCTGGTAAGTCACAGTTATGAAAAGATGTATTACGAGGTTAACATATTTTATTAAGAGTAAAATATTAATTAAATACATTTTCAAGAGATGGCACCGGCTAATATGGGTGTTGCGTAGTAACAGCTGATTTCGGTGGTTACAGAGAGGATAGACGTTTGTCAATTACATCCAGTTTATATTACTTTGAGTTTCGAAAAATCCATTATTTTACTGTGCTGAATATGTCAATTTTTTTGCTAACGAAGCTGCATTACCAGGAGGTTTATGTTGTTTGCTTTAAGTTTCATTTTTCTTCTTTTACAGCTTTTCTCGTTTTACACCAAATGCGTGTCTGTACTGATCGCCCATGATGGACTTTCTGTGTTGCCCTAGCTCCAGCAATTTATAGTAGAAGACATTTATCTGGTCCCATCAAAATGAATATGAGACCATGATTAATCGCCTTAAGTTATGATATTGAAGGTAGTGGCAACAATTTACCGGGTAGTGGGTACTTGTTATAATAAAATATCCATTTTTATAACCACTTCTCATTCGTCAAAAAATCTTTTATTTTATTGCCTTGTGAGCAGAATCGGCTGCTCACAAGGGAAAACCTTCGTTCAATGCTTCGCGGCTTCATATTATAAAGCCCGTAGTTACCTTGCTTGTGAATATTTTCAATATATTTTAACCCAATGCAAACTGCCTGTTTGGCAATTTTCTATAGATTAAGCTCCCGTTAGGTTTATTTGGATTGTCATCGATCAATGCCTCCAATACTTTGTTTTTGATTGTTCAGGGTGAGGCACGTCCCAAACCGCGACATAGAGCTTTCAGAAATTCACCAATCCGCGTAAAATTTACCATGGATACGCTTCTGTGGCAATTGATTCTTATTCGTTTTAAACATTTTAACATTCCTGTATCCCAGACTTTGTCCAATGTCTCCACTAGATCACCAATCAGTAGAACCATTGTTCTTATATCGTGAACGCCCTTGCAACGCTGCTACCGTATGCTGTCTTCAGATTGTTCGTTTCCCATGTTATACCAACTTTATCTATGGTAAAAGACTCAAATCATCTGTTCATATCGCACCAAGAATAATTACTGATATCGTCTTGATATCATGAAGAATCTTCGTTTTCGTCAAAATATGTTACTAATGAAATGAAACCATCGTTCATGCTTTTGAATTAATTTTTTATATTAGTCTTTTTTCACTTTTTTTCAATAATTGTAAATATATTATATATGTTTCATAAACTTTTAACAAATACTTAAGCAACAAATAGGCATACATTACATCCGTTACACTTTTAAATACATTTAATCAGATTGACAACCATTTCATTCAGCTGAACATAAAAGAGACGTAAAAAAGTAAAATTAATCTGATTTACACACTTTTATTTTATTGCACAATTGGCAACTATTTGAGCTACGTATTTATTTAAAGAGATTTCTCAATGCGGCTTTCTGTGAACTTCGATAGTCGACTAATAGCTGACGCGCTTTGGCCAATGAATTAATAATTTGTTTATTATCAGGTATAAGTCGATTTGCCTCTAGGAAATCGACGATGGCATTTTCATAGTTTTTAAAATACAATTCCGCCTCGCCGCGCCGAAAGTATGCTTTTCCGTGTGTAGGATTTATTCGAATTGCCTAAAAGTTCGAAGTTTAGTGTCTAATGCGATGAGTTCAACAACTGACCATAATTAAAAATCGCATCAATGTCTATCCTTACCTCTGACGCAGCCGCCCGTGCACTTGCATAATCCTGCAACTTCAGCTCACACGCAGCTATGTTGCAAAAGTTGGTGGCATTGAAAGAGTTGAGGGCATTGTTGGAATGATTTCTATCTGTGAAAAATTTAGAATACCGTTGAGCTTTCTTATACTTTCGCAAAGCTTCTACGTAATCGTCTTTATGGAAGAAATGTTGCCCGGACTCCCGGATGGTGTTTAGAAGTGCAAGCATAGCCTCCTCCTAAAAGTAAAGCGTGATCAGAGTCCGGACGTGCTGGAGAATCTTCCAAACATTACATTATATGCATCAGCATTGTGCTCCCAATCTGCAGGGAAAGGAGGTAAGATATCTAAGGTCTCATCGTTATCACAATATCCCCAATTGTCTTCTATCGACAATTCGCCGCAGTCGTAAACGAGCATCTCCTTAATATTGGTAAGACCTTGGCTTATAAGTATAAATTTCATTCAAAATTTATTCGCTATTTACTTTAGTTGGACTTCCATCGCTTGTCGTGTATCTTTCCATCTCGCTCACAATCCCGAAGCCTCGAATAACATGTCCTACAGCTACGTTGATACCGTCCAGATGTGTACAATTGCTAGAGGCAATAAAAAATTGGGAATTGTTGGTGTTAGGTTTGCCGTAGTTTGCCATACTGACAACACCTTCAGTGTTCTTCGGAAGAAACAGGTGCATGTTTGAATTAATATCTGACAAAATGCAAGGATACATCCTAAACAGACGCATAACTTACCTTTAATATGAAGTTCTCATCTTTAAATATTGGCCCATATATACTTTCGCCACACGTTCCGTCATTTTTAACTACATCACCTCCTTGTACCATGAAAAGACGTTCGACTCTGTGAAATCGCGTGCCTTTATAGTGGAGCGGCTTCCCCAATCGGCCGAATCCTCGTTCGCCAGTACATAATGCTCGAAAGTTTTCAGCACTCATTGGCACAACATCTTTTCGCAGCTCAAGAATCATACGCCCAACTGAAATTGCATTCTGATTTGTTTTACTATATCCGTTTATACGCCAAATTTTTAAGGGACTAAAACAGTTCGCGTATGCAGACCCTATTTTAAATTTCATTTTATAGTTTTTCAACACATTTAAAGTGTAGCATTTAGAGATATTTCATTTCAAGTGGATAAAAAATTAATAGTGCAATTGAACTTCGTTCGAATCGATCGGCGTATTCTAAGACTATGATTTCTACGATATTGACATTGGCATGCACACTTTTAAGACATTTTGATAGTTTTAAGTGTGTTAACCATTGCACAATTTGTAATGTCGAGAATATTGCAAGGTCGCAAAACTGGGTGCACGCAAAAACTTGAATATCAAAAAACGATAGTATGGCACAATATTTTTTTTTTTTCAAAATACAGCCTCCAAATCAAAGGGAGTAGGATTGATTTTGATTCTTAATTTTTATTGAAGCTATGTTCACATTTCCTTAATATTTTTCGAAATGGAACCTTTGTGCAGCTACGGAAAAGAATAACGTTGCTACCATTCGCAGTATGTTTTCTAAAAGTCAGATTCGGAGATGCTGTTGAGAGCCTTCGTCGAAGCTACTTCAATGTTTTGCATCGAATCAGGCCAAAGTCCTTTCTGCTGTCTTTTCATTAGTGGAAATAAAAATCAGATCGAGATGATAGAACCAGATCGCGACTTAAGGCTGGATGCGGCAAAATGGCAGCGCAGAATCGGGTTGATAGTGGCATCACTAGAAGCGCATCTTCTCACTGCACTGGGGTTTATGCAGCTTCCAGTTATCGGAGATGGCTTGTCGAACGCGATTCACGCGGGCGGGTTAGCATTTATTTCAACAGTTTTGTCATTTTGGCCACATTGCTATCTGCTCGAGACCTCAGCGGCCCTCTAGCGCGATGGTCGTCTCCAACGAGCTCTGTACCTGCTTTGATAAGTTTATGCGGTTGGAAAACACTGGATGGGCTCATTACAGTATCCCCGCAAGTCTTCTTAATTATTTGTACGATTTCGCTTGGAGATTTATTTCCCTAATTTGACACACTTTTATATCGAATATCGCTGCACGAGATTTCGAATAATTTTGTGTATCGAGAACGACAACAAAACATGCTTCCCAATAATCGATGTCTATGTTCAACCAAAGTACGAAGGCGACTGCTGCTGGTGTTTTTCAGTTGTTTAGTGCCCCTTGCATCTCGTCCAGCCAGTCAGTCCCTACCAAAGTTTCGCTCGCGCTACGGAAAATCAGTCCTACTATTATTCGTGAGGACCGTGCATGTGTCAAATAAAATTTTTAATTTCTTAACAAAAAAAAACATCTCTATTTATCCTTATCAAACAATAAATCAAACAGGAAAAACACAAACCAGCGGAATTGTGATTGTGGTTAACCCAACGCGAGTTAGTATGGGGTCTTTAGACGTTTAGTAAAAACACTAAAACTAAGATCTTAGTGCGTACTAGATACTACCGTATGGTGTCACAGCGACTTGGACAGCAAATCGCAACACAGAAGGTACAATCAGCTACTAATACTACGTGATAAGCCTCCATCTATATACATGGACGACTTTACTGGGTTATGGCGGAAAGCAACGCGGGATCATGTGCATTATGGCTGCGTTCTCGCTAACAGGGGCAGGAAAAACTGCGTGTCGTATCCTCCAGTATAAAAGTTGGAGATCTTCAATGCAAACTTTTACGATGTATATTGAAAACAATAGTTGAGGAACCTCATTTCTTGTCTAAATTTGTCTCAACTAAAAAATTTTGTGGGGTTAGGCCAAAACACAAATCACATAGTCCAAATCAAGCAGAAGAATAAATTCAAAAACTGAAGACTTAAATAAATACCACCAAAAATCCCTTTCACTGGTGGAGTGCATAAAAGCAGAATAACAAAATATGTGAAGGTTGTAAAAAAATATATATAATTTTGTCGTTTTGTTTATTTTATTCGAATTATCGAAACCGGAATTCAAGAACGGTCGAATTGAATTACGGATTTCGTCAGTGACTACAGAACCTAACCGTAACGTTAAGCAACGCCAATATGTATAACTTAATGTTATCCCTAGCGGGATTGCTTAACGTAGTCAATTAAAAGTAAGTTAGTACAGAAGATAATTAGCTCGAAGAAAAGATCTACTTAAAGAAAGTATGAAACTTCATTTTCAGTAAATTTGAAATCGCATTCAAAACTCACGAATGACACCTTGGATTAATGAAAGAATCAAAACACTGCAGGAAAGGATACATGACAGACATGCTGCACAAACAGAGCAAACAAATGTGAAAGCGCAAAAAAAACTAACCCACATGAGAAGAAATTAAAGCAGTTTGAAGAAGTGACAGCAAAGGATCAAGACAAATCTCAAGGCTTCTGAAGCCCATGAACTGGGAATCAACAAATTTTTCAACAGACGACTCAACATGGGACTCAATTACGCGGTACAACCAAAAACGATTCCAACGGAGGGTATCATAGAAATGATTAAAGTGATAAACAAACTGCCAGAAACAAGTAAAAAATTAGTCAGGAAGGACACAGCGAAGGCAATACCTGTAGCGCGTATCACAACAAAAAGCCCAGAGCAAGCAATAGTGCGGGAACTAAGGAAGAAACTGTTTTATATCATCAAAACCGACAGAAGGGAACCCAGTTGTCATTATGGACAAAGAAAACTAGGAGGAAGTAGATGCTGAAAGGCCAAACAACAGGAATTTCATCAAATTCCGTCGAGAGCCATTCATGGAATCGATCTAAAGAGTTCAACGTGCGATAAAATACCACTAATCGGGTATATATCGAATGTAAGGACCTTCAACCCCACGCATTCCGGATTAAATGTCGATCGAAGGTCCACAAGGTAAGGAACAATGCTCGACAGATCCTTTCCGAAGCCAACAAGATGGTTGGACGAATGCAAACAAGTCAAAATTGAGGAAATTGACTCCGTCCGCAACGGCAAACTATTTCTAGAGAACTTACTCTCAGACAATGAGGTTAGTGTGCCCTTTAACGTTAAAGACGTTTTTACTAGTGTACCGGTTATGTTACCTAGGACGAATCACAAGCTTGAAGAATCAAAACCAGACGTTGCGTCCTACTTTACAAACTCTGTATGATAGGGAACTACTATGAACCCGCTCTCTCGTTCGATTTTCTGACGACGAAAAGTGCTTTACATTGGTTTATATCCTTTAACAAGCGAAATTTATACATTTATATTCGCCATCTGGAAACGTCAGAAATGTATAAAAACAGTTAAATGGGGCAACTACCGCGAGAGCTTATTATTTTCTCCACCAGCTACGCTGAGGTTACCTGTCAGTGCGAATTTAGACCGGACATAATAATTTAGCTATAATCCGTCGAAGTGTTTAGTGTCCAAAAATGCCGAGAATTTACATTTTTTTAAGTTAAAATACTGGTTAAGTTGCCATTTATTTACAATAGAAAGAGAATAGAGAAGAGCAAGAGAAAAATTAGTAAAAAGGAGGTTGCAGACTGCATTGAACCTCTAGCGAAGGAAAAAGGATTATTACTGTGCAAGATAGAAGTATATTACAGCTAAAAATTGACGAGATCGTACGAAGGTTCAGGAATATGGTGCAGAACACCTTTAAATCTTCAACTCATAAAGGAAATCTTAGAAGAAAAAGGAAAACAGAAAAATGGATAGGCTCATCGTCAATACTTTAAAGTCTGACCTTTCAAGTCCTCAAATGAAATTAAAACCAAACTACACTTGGAAATAAGTGCGCGTACAATTCTATGGAGATTACAGGGAAGAAAAAAATTCAATGGAAAAGCTGCCTGAAACGTCCCTTTTTTAAGAAAATAGAAAAAAGAAATATAGAAACATCTTATAGAGCGATGAGACGAAAATAAATTTAATTGGATCTGATGACAGACGCTATGTGCGGCGACCACCAAACCAGGAATTTGCTGCAAAATATCGAAAAAAAAAAACGATGAAACATGGCGCGGGTTATGTTAAAATATGGAGAGCATTTTTCCTGGTACAAAGTTGATCGTATTTACTTGATTAATGAGAACTAGAATCAACACGGATATGTCAAAATCCTCAAGAATGCGATGCTACATTCACTAAGGATAATGTGTATTTAAAACCGGGTTTCCAACAAGATAATGACCCTAAACATACTTCGGGTAAGGCGAAAACATTTTTCAAAGATCATAAAATTTCTGGATTGCCTTGGCCTTCTCAATCTCAATCAGAATTTATGAGATCAGAAATGTCACCGGAACTGTGCCAAAAGTTGGTGGATTCCATGGCTCTACGTTGCACAGCAGCAATTAACATTAAATGTAGAGCAACCAAGTGATAGGATGATAAAAGATTAACTAGTTAAATGGAATCATTTTCCAAACCAATTTGATAGGAATTTTGTCATAATGTAACTCCTTTTATTTATAGTAGGGCATCGATTTTTATGACCAACAAATTTTATTTGTTTTCATTCGTAGAAGGAAATTGTTTTCTTTTGTAAAATAAACTTAATTTTTAAATTAATTTTAGATTATTAGATTATAATTAATTTTAAGATTAAATCAATTTATGTAATATTGGGCATGGGAGTAAGTTTCCGTCGTTTTTTTCGACAAAGTTTTTAGTTTATTTCAAAATTAAACAATACAGTCACGTCATTCAAAGTATGCACCATTTGAAGCTATGACCTTCTCCCATATTTATAGTAGTAGATCGATTCCGCGGCGGAGAAAATCCCCATTCTTCGATTCGATCAAGTTATCGATCCATTTTTACTACCTTCATAAGAAATAAATCGTTCTCCAGTGAGGGCCGATCGCATGGAGCGGAACAAATGGAAATCCCAAGGAGCAATGTCTGGGGAATACGACGGATAGGGCCAGATTTTCCAATTCACACTTTCCAAATATCTTTTCACCGGATTGGCTTCATGTGGCCTCGAATTGTCATGCAGCGAAATCAGCTTGTCATGTCTGTCTTTCGATTCTGGTCGTTTTTCCTCCAGAGCTCGATTCTGACGAATGAGTAGCCGTCGGTACACATCCCCAGTGATTGTTTCAGATGGTTTCAAGAGTTCGTAAAAGATGACGCCACTGTAGTCACACCAGATACACAACATGACCTTGGAAGCGTGAATATTCCGTTTTGGCGGCGATGGACCCGGTTCACCTGACATCACCCAATGTTTTGGTCGCTTAGGTTTGTCGTCATAAATCCATTTCTCATTCTCTGTCACATTTCGATGCATGAAACATTTTTTGTCGTTAAAGAAGCATCTCGCACGTCACCAAACGCCGTTCAATTTCCTTCTCTCTTCAGTTGATGCGGCACAAAAGTCCCAGCTTTTTGGATCATTCCCATGGCGTGCAAGCGCTTACCGATGGTAGATCTGTCAACATTTAACTCCTGCTGCAATTTTTTCAGGCTTCGACTTGAATCTTCACCCAACAATTCCCGTAGTTGTGAGTCTCCAAACTTTTTCGGTGCCCCTTCACGATCTTTATCAGTCACGTCAAATTCACCATTTTTTAAACGCTGAAACCACTCTCTGCAAGTGGTCCCAAAGTGAGCATGACCACCGTAAACATCGAAGATTATACGATAAGTATCCGCAGCACTGTTCTTGAGAATGAAACAATGACTAAGACTAAAAATATGCAGCGTTCTCGATATGAAGGTCGACATTTTGAACACGAGAAAAAAAAACGGTGTTCACGCTTTGAAGGAATGCCGACTACTGGGTTCGTGAGCCTACGCATAAAACATCCAATTCCAAGAGCACTACCACAGCAGACATTAAAAAAGTATCTGTAAGGACATCTGCTTACCAACAGCGGAAACTTATTCCCATACCCAATAATAATATTTTGTTGCTTAAAGTTTTATTCAGGTAAAATTATTCAAAAAATATTTAAGGGGGATTTTCACAAAGTTTCAGAAAATCGAAATTCGGTTTACTGATATCACTAAGTTCATTATAAGTTATCTGAGGAAGGGTACTAGTACCTAAGATCGAGAGGAAAATTTGACAAAAACCTCTACTAGGCTTCCATCGAACTTATAACTATTTTTCCTTATAATAATTATAATCTAAAATAAAATCTAATTAGTCTAAACAGATCCGTGGTTGAGGACACTTGGTCTTGGTTCAACATATCACTAAGAGATTTGATGAGGGGATTCGGGGAGTATTTGGCATTTTTGAGCAGATTAGCCCTACGTGATTGCGCAAGCTCGCTGATAGGGGTAATATTAGCTATTTGGTGTAGTAATCTAAACGAGTAATAATAAGGTTTGTTTAGGGCCATTTTTAAATGACGATTTTGGGTGACTTGAAGCTTAGCTCTAAGACATTTGATCCCAAGTGAGAGCTCCGTAGGTTATTATAGGTTGGCGGCTCATTTTGAGGATAAGGATATTATTGCGCACACTCATATACGACTTTCGATTGAGCAATGGATATAAAGACAGAACCGACTTGAATGCCTTTTAACTGATGTCCTTGATGTGATTTTTAATTGTAAGTTTCCGATCAAGTTTTAGACGCAAATTAGTTAATTCTTCGGACCAAGGTATCATTTGTCCTAAAAAGTTTATGAGTCTGATTGGCATGGCAGGCTTGCATTTTCTGCTGAAGAATATTGCCGCGGTCTTCTTGATATTGATTTGATTTTCCACCTGTAGAAGGAGTGGTAGATTTTTTCCAGCATTTATTCTAGATTGGAGATGATCTGGTCAGGATTGTTGCCAGAGGTGTAGAGACAAATGCCGTCCGCAAAAGCCGCTCATTGGCAGTTTTGACATATGGGAATGTGTAGACGTGTCTACATTGTAGACTGCCGGACTCAGACAAGACCCTTGTGGAACACCCGCAGGAGCGGTTTTGGGAGTGGATTTTGCACCTCTAACTTTCAGGTGGTATGTTCTATCACTCAAGAAGGATGCGATTAGTTTCAGCAGGTAAGGAGGAGTACAGCAGTCTTTTAAGTTTATGAATATGCCATTATACCAGACGGTGGATTATAAACTAAATATTACACATTTTACATATAATACAACTCAAAAAACCGAACTTTAAACGTTCATTTCTCGAAATTACGTTTTTTGAGTTGGAGGACACAATTCAAAAAGAACTGTTGGGCTGATCACTCTGAATTTTGAATATTGTTGTTCATTGCATACCTGGCTGTCGCGTGAACTAGGAACATGTTGATCGGAAATAGATTTTCCGATTTCCAGCGGATTTTCTAACCTCAAAAGACGTTTTTTTTTCAAATGGTGGCCATTATTCTATTTTCGGCGGAAAGAAAATTATCCTAGTTAGCGGTACCCATACCCGTACTCGTGTTCCAAACTCGAGAATTCACATTCGCCATCAATTTTCGGCATATTTTTGAAAAATTTGTAAAATCCAAGAAACAGTTTCCAAAATTCTGAAAATTTTTAACACATCCAAAATTTAAATAAATAATAAATTATATAAATTTAAATCCAAAATTTAAATAAATATCTGTGCGAATTTCCAAACGATATTCTTGCTCTTTCTATGAAAGAAAACCTCGAAAAACGTTTTTTTTTTGTTGAAAATCGTTATCAAAAGGCCCCCTTAAGTTTTCTAAATTGGCTCTATTGTTGTGACCATTACTCTATCTTTTGCGTGTGACCTTAAGTGATAAAATATTGGCATTTTGCACACGAAACAGAATAAACATGTTATGTTTTAGGAGGAATTTTAATATCCTATACTTTAGACGCTCTAGGTACATCGGAAACGCCAGCACAACAAACCTGTGAAGGTTCGCTTGTACTGCTCCCGGTACACAATCAATTATGAGTAAACTGTAAGAGGCTTAACGAACAAAATTAAATGTAAACTTTCTGCCCCCATCACCAAACCAGAAAACTTGGCAAAACAAAACCGAAAAGAATTGTTTTAAGCCGAGTCAGAACAAATGCAGAAACAAGATTCAATCGCGATAATATTTTGGTGTTACTCAGATTTGTTAATTTCGTCTTAATGATTGGCAATATGAATATAAAAATTATATATTAACCTTGTGCACATACTGTAGAACTTCAATCAATTAAATTGCTTCTAAACTTGTCAATATTGTGATAACACAAGTCTCAAAACAAGCTCGTGATCAATTTATTGCCCGGTGTTACAGGTTATTTGATGAATTTCCCCACGAGCCTCCAAATGATCTGCCCGAGTTTAAAACTTTTCCGACAAACTAATATGAATTACGCATATTTAAATACGACAACAATTCGCGTGCGTCAATGCACAAAGTATTTGGGATTCAAACTATCAAAATCAACTCATGAGATTTGAATATTTGGGCAAGCGATTTGGTTTATGATTACAATACGTGAAATGTGCGATGAATTCTTTCGCCAGAAACATTTCTCAGCCAGATTAAATTTGAAAAGTTTGAAACTCCAGCTAAACAAACTTATAACAGACCTACCGTAACCGGTTTTATTTATGCAAAAATATACAAATATTGATTTAAAAAAATATTATTATCGAGCTGTTCGCGGGAAAATAAACAACTTCACAATACAAATGATGTTTCAGATAAAATACTTATTTTTCTGCAACATGCAAATAATTATTGCAAATTTATTCATTCTCGGTTTGCCAGAATTAATTTAAAAATCAATTTGGACGAAACTATTTGATTTGTTTGCTGCGTTTGATACAAAAGGCCAGTCTTTGAGCTACTTTTGCGTCTTTCGGTTAGGTTTGCATGCACTTCCACTCTCTGTTATGCATTGCACTGGCGAATATTTGCACAGTACAACTTTTAATGAGTTGTGTTCGCAATAACCTTTTAGCACTGCAGTCGTCCCCTGTACACTTTCGCCTTGAAAATCAGATGTTCCTTTGATTGTAGATCATAAGCTCGGAATAATTGTGTCACATTTTGTTCCGTACGAATGTGAAGAACAATCGCTCGCCAAAGCGTTGGCGACAGGGGGAGGAAATTACCCAAAGCACGTGCCCTGCTCCATATGCTCTGGCATTTGCCAACTTATACTGTTTATCAAGATTGTTTCGTGTGGGGGCGGGCGAAGGAGAGTCTAAAAATTGAACCAAATGCACGCCGTGCTCGCTCAGTTGCGCAACACTTCAGTCAACACATCCGCGAGAGATGGCTCCAGCTTTGAAGCAATTTCCATGACACGAATCGTTAAAGTTTGCAATTCAATGCGAGCGGGTCGTGCTTGCAATAAATGCACAAATGCGAGCGCAGGAAGCGGCCACGGAGCATTCACCTTAGCAACGAGGGCATTGCAACAGGTACATTAGTTGCTGCCCGGTCGGGGAGGCATCGAAAAGAGTTTATGCTGTTAGAAAGAACAGATAGAACGGGCAAGGATGTGCTGTTCGATTTGAACGAGCGCTCAAAGGCGATCGCCTGTATCCGCTTGCAACAGAATCGCTTCCGTTATGTACGGCCAGTAACTGAACTCGAATGAAACTAACTTTCAGTAAACTGAACTCGCATAAATGTTCCGGAATGTGTTTGCTTAATTTATAAGCTAATATACAATTTATATATAATATATAATTTATATATAACTAATATATAATTTATAATTTCTACTAAGTCGTTGAGGCATTCTAATTCGACAACGCCATCCGATCCACCGCACGCGTGTTCATTCAAAAATTCCAATCGTCCGAATTCCGTAGCACCACTGGCGTAGGCCAAATCCCCAATTAGACACGCGCATGCAGAAAAAACAGAACTCTCGCGAATTTTGCGCGCTCGTTTTCTTGCCATGTTACTGTTGGTCCGCGCGGGACCAATCACGCGAAATTGCGGAGAACTACCAAAACCGAAAATCCACCACCCATCGGCTGTCAACACTTGCACGCACATCAGCATGCCGGAATCGAATATCAAGGTCAATTTGCGAGTGCAACAAACTACGTTTACCTTTTTCCAGGCCAATTTGAATATCCAGAAACACTATTGGATTCGTGGAATCCACGGGACGGATGAGTTTGCTCATTTTGCCCAACGACTTGATCCAACCGCGAATATGTCGGCCTTCTGCTTTTGTTTCGCTGTATGGCAACTTCAAAAGGAATCGGTTTCAGGTGCAACTGCCGCGATACAATTTTTATTTAGTTCGTTTTCTAGGCGCCGCACGCACAGGTCACAAACACCGCAGCGTCCAAAATGCCAAAACAGAAATGGTAAACGTCAAATGAATGATTAGCACTGTGTGAGTATTGCGAGCTGCACTGACGGCTGTGCTAAGCACAGTGAAGTCAGTTCACATTCAACTGAAATTATTTATAGCTGAATTACATGGAAAGGAAATGCAACATCTAACAGCGCGTTCTAACAGTATTCAAATTTGAATAAAACGCTTCCGCAAATCAACAATTAAATGATCATTAAAAAGGCGTAAGGCCCTAGAAAAGACAAATTCAAATATTTCTATGAATCCACCAAAACTAAGAACTAAAATATATGCAAAAATTTCGTAAATAAATAAAAAAGTAAGAAATATTAAGTGAACCAAAGATTTTCTCATTTGTTTAACCATTTCTCTTTATCCGTGTGTATTTCGTGGATACTCGAGAATTCCGAAAATAGAGATTTATGATGGTAAAGTATGTTTAGAGGTGGGGAATGGGATTTTGATGTTATTCCCTTCAGACCTATGCAGCGAATTTTGGTTGCCGTGAGAAAGATTTCTCATTTCGGCAAAATAATGGTTGACGACAGTTTTTTTTCATGGAAAGCAATTTTATAAACGAAAAATTCATAGTGAAGGACAAAAATTCGCAGCGAATGGAGTCCTACAAACTGATAAAAATAAAATAAAAATGACGACTCTATAACCAAGCAAATATAGTTTACGTGGTTATTTTTCATATCAATCAAGTCCAAAGCATTTCGTTTTGTTGAAATTTATTTTACGAAAGACATGTTATAAGTCCATCGCTGTCACATAGAGGAGCAGTCCGACTTTATTCCCGATTTGATGCGCTACAGCCTCGTGTCCATCATTCGTTCATCGATAGCTCGCAAGCGACCATCTTAAGGCTATAGATTATATTCGATAGAAGAGCTGTCAATCATATTTGCTGATAATAATTTCTAAGGATTTATTACTTTATGAGAAAACAGTAACCAAAGCTACTCTGACGCAACTGGAGCAACTTTAGAAGAGTTAAAATGTGGAAAGAGTTTACGTGCCTCAGCACAGACTGTCAGTAATAAATAATGAATCCAGCTTGTGGTTGGGTCGCTTTTTTCGATCCTGACGGTTTCGGAACCATTAAAAAGAAAACTAAGTCCTTCTTATATTTTCGGATTGGGACGGCTACACAAACGCTACTAAAAGATATATAGGTTCACACCAAGCGAATCCATTAGGAAGTCGAAAAGATATCGACAATGAAGTGAGATAAATCACGAGTAAACTGGTCGATAGTTTCAGTGCAATGTCTCCAACCACTACTATCAAACAAAAAAAGTTAACGTGGAACACAGAACTAGAAGAGATCAGAAAAATATTCAAAGACTATTCAGAATAGCTCACCTCACAAACCGAGATACGGGTTGGGAGGACTATAAGTGAAATCTGAAAATATTTAAAACAGCTGTAAGAAGAGGGAAAAGGAAATCCTGCAATCTTTTTTGCAGCAATATTGAGGGAGGAAGCTAGACATCTAGGCTAAGTAGGGCTCTGAAAAGAGAATCACATGTGGACACCATGTTTCAAAAGGAGGACGGATCATGGACAACCAACAGCATAGAACGGGTCAAGTTCCTACTAAACCAACACTTTCCGGGCTCAACGGATGTAGAGACATAACAAGTAAACAACGTGACTCCTTACCGTGGCTACCTCCCTCACCCCCTAAAAGAAATGGTAAGCGAAGAAAATGTCATGTGAGCCATAAATACCTTCGAAACTTAAAAATCACCAGGAACTGACAAAGTGTTTCCGATCATGCTTATGAAAGCGTATATCACAATAATACGGATTCTGGTGAAAATATATAGAACATCCATATACAAAGGGTATATTCCTTTGGATTGGAGAGAAGCTTAAAATAGTTTTTATACCGAAGCCGGCAAAAGCCAGCCACTACAAAGCAACGGATTACCGACCTATCAGCTTAACGTCTTTCATGTTAAAAACCCTGGAACGCCTGGTGGATGGGTACATAAAAAGCACCGTGAACATAACGGAACTTTGTCCCAACCAACATGCATACCTTCCAGGGCACTCAACAGAAACGGCACTACACGAAGTCGTGAGCAGAGTTGAGAGGAACCTTGCCATCAAAGATTACACTTTGGCGGCCTTCATTGATATCGAGATGGCCTTCAATAATGTAAAATCTGAGAGCATAGTAGCAGCCATCCAAAGATATGCAATAGACCCATATCTTACTAAATGGATGACGGAACTACTAGCTTAAAGGATGATTACAGCCGAAAAAAAAGGGCGTGACCTTGAATAAATGGACTAACAGGGGTACACCACTAGGCGGCATAGTATCACCACTTGCCTGGGTACTCACAGTTAACCAAATAGTGGTAGACCTCAACGGGAAGTGTTTCAAAACGATAGCGTACGCTGACGATATCGTTATACTGATAAATGGAAAGTTCCCGGAAACCATGTCGGAATTGATGCAGACAACACTCTCACATCTCTTTGAGTGGTCGAAGCTAAACGGACTGCGCATCAATGCCGACAGAACGGAGCTTATGCTTTACACAAAGCGACGTAAGCCGGAAACATTTTCATCCCGGACCGTTGACGGAAAACATATTAGTTTAGTAAACAAGGTAAAGTACTAAGCAGAAACTTTGGATAGTAAGCTAACTTAGACTCCACACATAGAAGAAGTCAGACGGAGAGCTGCAGCGGCGCTCTTCACAATGAAAAGACTAGTGGGGAGAACTTGGGGAATACAACGCAAAATTGCCCAGTGGATTTACACAAGAGTAGTGAGGCCAATAATTGGTTTGGTGACAGGCACTACAAAAGAGATTCACTGCAAAAGAGCTAGATGAGATCCGGCGAATGGCCTGCCTTGGCATCACAGGTGCCATTAAGATTACGCCAACTGCTGGAAAGGAGATTAGATAATGCTCAATCTCATGCCACTCGACAAATTCATCTTAAGAGAGGCATCACTTGCAAGCATCAGATTAAAATCCACATATGGGTTATCTAATCACCGACAAACGAGGGACGTATGCATTTTGGAAAAATAGAGAGAATGGCAGCGTCAAGTAAAAGGGAGCTGGATAGACTCCAACTGATAGTGGACACAACAATTCCATACAAGATCAGCATTCCGACCAGAGAAGCGTGGGAAATGGTACAGGATTCCACATCTGGAAGTGAAAATATGATCTACACCGATGGTTCCAAAACGGAAGAGGGAAGCGGCACTGGAATCCTTTTCTCAGATCACTCGCAACTCAACCGAAGTAATAAACTGGAGAGCCACACCACAGTTTTCCAGTCGGAAGTGTTTGCAATAAAAGCGGAATACTCTCCGACAGTTAATCGGCACTGCAGGCGTTTGCCCCAATCCCCGTAGTTTCACAACTGGTGCAGGATTGTAGGCAGGCTCTCAAAACCGTAACAACCCGTGTAAATGTGAAACGGACAGGGGTCCCTGGACACAGCGATGTAGACGGAAACGAAAGAGCGGATGGGCTAGCGAGAGCTGGATCAGCCGACCAAAATGCCACTAGAATAGACACAATTAAAGTGCCACTAGCAACGGTAAAAAGGGAACTAGACGAAATCCTCTGGAAAGAGACAGATACGGCTTGGAATGACAGGAACGACTGCAGGATAAGCCGAGCTCTTTGGCCTCACCCTAATAAAACGAGGACAAAACAACTCCTGGGGAAAAACAGAAATGGCATAACATATTGGTGGCAGTATTAACGGGCCAAAATCTTCTAGGTCAACGCGCCAAACGAATAGGAACCCAAACGGATGACAGCTGCCAAGCTTGCGGCGAGAAAGAAGAAAGTACAGAACACTTCCTCATAGATTGCCTGGGCCTGGCCAACAAACGCCTTATTTTACTGAGGTGTACTGACGTAACAGACATGGAACACTTGGCAACCACAGAGCTGGGGGAACTCCTTGGTTTCTGTAGGACGACAGGATGGACCATCTGTAAACAATAGTACTATACGTGGGGAGCTAAGGGCCGATGCTTGCCTATGCTACTTCCAGCATGTGGACTCCAGTACAAATAATAAAATAAAGTCCTTCTTGTAAATATTTGTAACACAGTTTGTGTTATACCATAGGCGTGAAGCAAGGACTTATAAATAAGCAAACGCAAAACGCTAAATGCCGTTGAAAGAGGTCTTCAGAAGAATTGTCCGATCGAAATGAGATGAAGGCTACTGGTGAATCAGATTCAACAGATAATTACATTTTATATACCCGAGCCAAATTTCCTCACAGTAGCATAGCTGCAAAAGTCAAAGCAAAATCCTAAAGCTGGATATGGATAACTCTCGAATACCGAAAAACGTATTCGACGGGAAGAATGAAAAATCAAAACGAGCAGGCAAACCCTGAAGCGTTGGTCGGATGCAGAACAACATGAAACTACTCGTACTCCGAATTGGAGGACCTGCGCAAATCATCGAAATACTTGCAGAAAGTTGGAGATCAGAAACGCTGAAAACCAGCCCCCGCTTAACAACTTAACAGGGACGAATTGTCTAACGTATAAAGTAAGGAAGTTTTGAATTTGAAGTACGAATTCTCTTGTTTTTTTCTCTCTAAAAGTGCAAGTAATCGGGTTTAAATTTGGGTATTCTGTTAGCAACGAAATTCAAGTGAATGTTGCAAGATTTAACTATCCACGACCGGCTTCTCTGCCGAATAACAGTTGCCAGAAGTCATTAAGATAGGAGCTTACTTCGAGCCGATCCATTCTCCTCCGAGAAGTGTTCGTTGCCTCATCCGACAAGACAGAAGTTCCTGTGGGAAAGAACTCGTTCTAGTTTTGGGTACAAACATTTGAGTAGGTAAGATAAACGCATTCCTTAGAGAGTATTCATTCGAAATCCAGTACCTTCTGGTTGTTAAAACCAGCCTACCCCCCTTCCCCTCCCCTTTACAATGTCATTGTAAATTTAACCTCTTAAATCTCAGACCGAGCTTCCTTCGTTCCTTGTTGTTTCGTTCTGATAACTTTGGCAGACACTGGAGATGTTCATCATCCGAAACATGTCTGCTGAAGAACAGAAAACTGAACAGGAAACCATTAGAAATTGCTTCGAAATACGTAAAAATCCAGCCCTGTTGGAAGAAATAACTGATATTGGGGAACATCGCATCTCATTTGCCATTTGACTGCAACGAATTAAAACCATGAATACATTAAACTTCAGTGTTTATTCACCTTCATAGTTTTTCTTAAATTATATTCACTAGGTAAGTTAATTAAAAAATTACAGTACAAAAAATATATATTTGTATCATATATAGAAATCTTAAGTCGTAATATAAATTATTAAATGTGTAAAAAAGGAAACTTAATGGAACGAAAGAGGTTATTTACAATGAAAATTAATAACACTAAAGATTGAACATGAAACACAATTGTACAAATTGAAATTTATACACATTTAAAACAATGAACGAACATTTAATTCAAATTAAAAGTAGCTCTAAGACTAAACGTATATTACATTGCTCAAATTGATTTTTATCTTTTTTTATTTCATTTTTATTGTTTCCATTGCAGTTTGTTGTATTCTCATTTTCATTTGATTTGGAAAAACTAAACGGTTAAATAAAAAAATTATTGCTAGTTCGAAATTCTCAGTATGAAAAAAATGTTTGTCCACTCCCTTCTGAGTTTTGAATCATTTTGTATGTCAATGATTTGCTTTCATCTCAGGACAAAACATCGTATACGCCTAGAATAACATCGAAACAATTTATGTTTGCGTTATTTTGCAATTATTTTTTTAAATTTGTTTGTTCTTCTTCTCTTTTTTTTTAACAAGAAAACAGGTTTTTCCGCTTAGTAGTTAATTTCATTTGTATGTTGTACAAAATATAAAACAACAACTAAATTGATGTTTTCTTTCTGTATAGAATGTACATTTTATGCATTTTTCTTTTCTTGTTTTCATTTGTATATAAATTAAATTTACTTAGATAGCTTAAATATAACAATTACACCTAGTCTCCTACTTACTATGCATTTTAAAACAAACAAAAATAAACGTTGGGAAGGGTTCTATTCGAGTCCAAGACAACTAAGAATGCGATCAACGAAAATACAGAATGTTATTTTATCCATTGATCTTTTATCTTACGCTACGCGATCATATACATGTTGAATGTTCGGTGTGCGCCGAGTAAATTAAAGGGATACTTGTAAATAGGATAGTATTGATCTTCATAGTTTTGTCTACTTGAAAAATTGTTAGAAATTTGCTACATTTTGTGCTCATTGGATGTTTTGTTGTTTATGCGTCTTAAGTTTATTTGTATGTGCAAAAAGGACATATTTGCCTCCGTTCGGAAAGTAGAATCTCAGATTTGAAAATGTTTTTTTTTTCAAGTTTGTGTTTATGACTGTTTAAATGTGTCACGGCCTTGAGTTTGTTTATCCGTTAGTTATTATTGTTATTGTTAATATTAATAGTTGACAATTTTTACAGCTAAAAGTTCAGTATTTATGGCTGATCTAAACATCGAATGTAAATTGTTTGTTTTCTATATGGAATGGGCACTTTTAATACATTTGTCGTGTAATACAATTGTCGTCGAACAGATACAATAGATTTTCAGTTGGTTGATTTGAAATGATTCAAACTGTCGAAATATGCTCAATGATTGTCTTTTTCAGTCACAAACAACAAATCAAAAACATGATAAAGTGCGAGGGGCTGCCCAAAAACTGACAGTTTTGCTGCATGGGAAAAAGGAGCGATCGAATGAGTGCTTGAATAAGAGTTAATTCACAAGGATTCAAATGGAAATTATATTAAATCGTCAATGTGTAAATAGATAATTTTCAATTGGCATTTTTAACAACGAAGACACTACTACATCTAAAAACGATAATGGAATGTAATTGACACTAGTTCTCTTCAATTGGTGTTTTGTTTTGATAGAATTCATAGATTCTATCGTTTCATTTCTTTTATATCAAAATTTTGATAAATAATAATGGAAAATAAATACGGATTTCAATGAGAAATCAATGAAAACATTTGGAGTATTGGCCGTGACGTCAGCATTCCCGAGGAACGATCAATTCAAGCGTAAAATCAAAAACTTTCGATATTGTGTAATTTTGCAATTATAATGCAATAGCAATCAAACTGCGTGGATGGAAAACTTACAATGAATCGAGAATAATACACTAGATGAGTTGTTAAACGTTTTCCTCTGATAGTAGAACAGATAAGTCAAGTTCAGCAATCTGAATTTCGGGAAAACTTAGTCTCGTGCCAATACTACAAGCTATATATGAACAAGCAACAACAACGACTAATTCTGTTTGGAAGAAGGGAAAGGAGAAGTTGCCTCTATTACACAGTTCTCAATTTTCTATAACGAAATTTAAAGCCTACATAGCTCACATATTCTTAATTCACCTTAAAAATTAGGCATCTGAAAGAGTTGTACAATTGAGTACTAGCCGATGGTTCAAAACCATCATTAGCATGCTAGGCTAGACCGCGGGCCTTCTTCGTTACCCATGACCAATGGAGAATTCACACAATTGCAGCTGGGGTTGGTGGTGATGTGCAGACTGTTGGTGATGATGAATGAATTGCTGATGCTGATATTGTTGCTGCTGTTGCTGGAAATGTTGATGTTGTTGCTGTTGATGATGTTGTTGTTGATGATGTTGTTGCTTCATAATATTTAAATAGTTATCCTCCCCAATAGGGGCCATCCGACTGCCATATCTCGTCTCGTGCAACAATTGTTCCTTGCGTTTACAATGTATCTCGTCCAGTTCATAGGCGGCTTGAATGAGTTCACGACAAACTGCATCTTCGGCGTATTTACTTTCTAGCGACAATTTGTGATTCATAATTAGCGTGTGGAGGCGTTGTAAGTCACGTGGTGGATCCAGGTCGGTTGCTAGTTCCATTTGGAACGGCTTATTCGAGACTTGCGAACAACCAGGTGCATTGCCGTCCGTTGAACGACAACAGCTCCACATACCATTGATGAAAGCGCACGGATGAAAACACTCTAAACGTTGGGCGTTGCTATGACAAATTTTACTGAGCAGGTCGACCCACTCTTTCTCTTCCACACAGTTTGTTGTTTGTACGTAGAGGACACGTTCTTTTCGTATAATCTGCAACGTAGATAGAATGTGGGTTATTTAGTTATTGCAAAAAAAAAAACTATGTTAGATTAACTGTACGAGTTATTTTAATAAAAGGGTAGGACGATAAATGTAATTACTTTTATGAATGTATTGCGTCAATAGACTTGCAGGCTGCAAATATGCTGTTCTTATGTTGATTTGATAGGATATAAGTGAATATATTAGTTAGAGGTGTGCCACAATATTACTAAATTGGAAAATGAATCTGAGAGGTAGTTTGAATTGATCATATACCACGCACACGGTCGCTAATGTTTGGGGTTTCATCTTTCACTTGATTGAAAATGGAAGTTTGAATGTATAAAAAATATTTTCTTTTAATTTGACAAGCTCTCCACTGTGTGGAGATGGTTTGAAAATTTGTGATAGAAATGCCTTGCAATGCAAGTCGCATCTGCTTATCTAGAAGATCTGCCGAAGCATCAAGAAATCTATCACGAAATGCATCTTCCCATTCCGATTTTAACTCCTTGACGTACACATGCATTGGAATTCGGGGCGTCAGAAGCATGAAATTTATATATAATCTGGCTCGACAGAACAGTGCAATGAACGCTCAAAGCAAATGTTTAATTTTTAAATGGTACAAAGCCAAAATAAATAATCTTTTTTTATCGAAATAGACACCGTCGGATGCGCCACACTCTTCCCAACAATAGACGAGCGCATTTATTCCTGTTTTGTAGAAGTTAGAGCTTTTCTAGGTTCGAAGAAACTCTTCAAAGACATTTTTGTTAGCCGCTCTAATTTTCATTTGGTCCCATAAAACAAAAAATGTTTCCGATGTTTTTAGAGATTGTGAAGTGTCTCACAGCGCAACTCGTTTATTTTTTTCGATCATTGATTTTCGATAAATAAGATCGTGTGTTGTCATCAAATAGTTTGACACCATCCTTGCTGGCTAGTCTAGGTCATTGAAGTGTCAATTTCGCTACGAAGTTTCGCTGAAAAAGATTCGTTATACTTTGGCGGGGTGACAGTGCCTTGCAAGCTTTCGCAGGTCCATGGTTTCATCGCAGGTCACTTTGAGGGTCCATATCTCTGTACCATAATTCTTCGAACCATTGCTGAGCCTAAATTTATCGAACCATTACTGAGTTGTTTGTCAACAACGTAACGTAACATTACGCAATATTTACTGATTTGTATTACTTCAACACCTTTTTCAGTGTTTTCATACAATTTCGATTGAAATTTAGTATTTATTTGTTTTCGAAATAATCATGTTTCAAGGAAAGGTTTCTCAGCTGATAGCAAAGAACTAAGTAAATAATCGCGATGAGGTAGACCAAAATATTTTAAAATTCAAAGAGGGACGACCTGAATTAAGTTTGCACACTTATATAAGTTAATGAGTAAAGAAGGTACGCAGATGTACTAGCCTCACATATCAATGAATTGAAATTACAAAGAACCATTAGGATTTCGAGAATGGGGCGGAAAGACTTTGTAGTTTCCTGATATCGACAATCATAGGTGGCGTCATCGCGTTACTAACTTCAGCACACTTCGAAATCACACTTCCACATCACCATTTCGAACTTCGAGTCATTGAATATAAATTGATATCAAAAGCACATAATACATAAATCTTTTGTTGCATTTTTAATATCAAACGCGGTCTTCGAGGAGAGGTTCTTTGGGTCCCGATGCGCTCTTTTAGTGGGGTATCACTCTTTGATGACCCCCAATCCCTTAAAGGAACTTGGTGCTCACGGACAGCCATTTTTACGAAAAGTTCTTAGAACTTCAGACTCGATATTCAACAGATCAACACATAAAAATAATTATTTAGCCAACAATCCTGTTCTGATACTTTGTTTTTTCAATCAAAGTCTTCTTCAAATGCAAAGATGAACGCTTACGAACAGTCAATCGTAGATAGAACTGATGCCAATAATCACCGGGAACTATGCTCTGTGCAAGAATTGTGAATGCTATGAAAAGGACAAAAAAACGTGAAAATGAATTCAATATCACCCTGTTTTTGGCCATTGACAGTGCAGGAAATATGGATATGGATTGCGTTCGATTTGTAAACAATCTGTGAGTTTCTAAAGTGACACAACATGGTTTCGTCAATCTCTGTTTAATTTCTTTGTTTTATGCATTATCGGTACAGAGCCTGAACCACTCACATTGAATTATTTTATTTATACGACGAACGTTTAATCAGATTTTCGCATTTCGTTGGGCTGAATTGTAACACTAGAGAGAAATTGTAGAGCAAGAAGTTCATTGAAATTTCTACTAGTCGCTGTTGGCACGATGTTGATCTAAGAAGTCTGCTTGTCCTGTTGCTGGTGCAGTAGCTGACTGGAATTTCGTTCCGCCAATTTCACTAAGAAAGAATACCACTGTCCTTGATACAAAACAAAATAGTAATTTTTGTCAAAATAAGAAAAAAAAAATGTTTCTAAGCCCCAAATACTCTTCAATAAAAACTTCAAATCGTGGATTGGTGATCGTCGCCTCGCTTTTCTTTTCTTCAGAATTCTTCAGGGTAAACTTCTCTCTATAAAGGATTAATACCCAGCTTCATTTTATCATGAAAGAAATTCATGATAAATTACATAGTCCGAATAGATTATATAGTTCGAATGATTCGGGATATCACGTACTTAGGGCTCCAATGGAACGGAATTTCCAACTAATAGATTTTCGGATTATGCAGGATTCGCTATATTAATATGAAACGGCTGAAAGGTATTTTATAATTTTGACACTTTATGTTTGTTTTATTTATTATTTATTCACGTAAATTTTTCCAAACTTGATTTCAATGATTTCCATCCAAATTTTAACAGTTGAAAATAATCAGATAATAGTGCAGTCCATTATTTCTGATTTGATTGTGAAGAATTTTTTTTTCAATGCATAAAAATTTCTGCTTCGATTGCACTGCCTAGTTAAGAAGGCAATTATGCATTTAATAGGCTCAATGCTAATGATTAAAATAGCAGCTAAGATTCTGTTATGCTTTGTTATGCTGTGAGACACAAAACATCCTTGTGAATAAATAACAAAAAACCTACAGTTGCTACACACAATAGGTTTTTGTTTACGCACAACTTTCGTTTATACAACATTTGATGTCTTACGCCTTTGTTTTCACCAAGCGCAAGGCGCTAAGGTGCTTTGATTACATATGATTACATAGTTCAAAAGCCTTTTAATGAAGTCAATTTGACCAGGCTAATTGAATACAATGCAACAATACACATTTGGAAAACCATGCAAACAATTTGGAATTTTCACTTTTTTTCTTACTTAATTCAAGTAATATTTCTTTAAATAGAGGCTGCATAACGTTAAGTGGCGTGAAATAAATTTTACTTTCTTTACGAACACAATGCACATATATATTTAGCTAAATTATTCTTCTTTTTTTGTCTCACGTTTTCCGACTATTCACCAAGTATGTCCAACATTGCTTCTAATCGAATCCCAACCATGTGAAAGTGCATCACCCACAAAAGATAATCAAAAAAGGCCTACTCAATAATCTTGAGGCCATCAACATGCAATGAATGTTAATTTATTGTGTAGGAGATATTGTTAAATATCTATGCCAACATACGAACGAAACAAGTCAGCAAGTTTTTATTTTTGATTGTAAAATTCATTCAGGCAGTTTGTAAGCTAGTGTGTTCCCTAATTTACACATTTCTCACTTTATTGAGATGAAATTTGTTGAACCACTTGATCCGTTCATGTGTGTAAGACTATTTAAAATGTGAAAACGCTTGCGATGCAAATGCATAAATTAGAAATGAACAAATATTCCATTCATTTCATTCAGTAAAAACTTTTCAAAACAACAATGAAATAATGTTATCACGTGTAAACAAGTGATTTCTATTCATTAATCGAAGCAACGATGTGTTCATTCAGCATATACGCTCGCTGATAACATATCAAATAACAACAATAGCGCAATCGGTGGGTGATGAAAGGGTTCAACCAGCACATTATGCAAATGCTTTTCTATGTTCCAAATGGGCGATAGATAGCGGGCGATAGTTACATTGGATGGATTGGTAATTAGGTGTTTAAACATTGTTATCAAGTGAGAAACCATTGACAGGAATGGTCACGAACTTGAATGAATGTTCTATATACAGAGACTAGGTAGTTGGTTGCACATACCTAATACAATGCACGTACCAACGCGTTACGTTAGTGTAAAGGGCGGGTATTTGCATTGTCTATTGATTCATTCATAATTTTAATGCATTCTACTTAATGAAACAATAATAGAAAGTTGATTTCATTCCACCCCTTTTATAATGAGTCCCGATTTCATTCACAAGAAAATGACAATTGCACTCACCTGAAATATGTTTTGCTTTTTAAAGCTTTGCTCTTGTAATCTTTCGACCGCCAAAATTTCCTTCAGTGGAATATCACAGATTGGTGGTTTGCCCTTGGATTTTGCATAGCTTAAAGATTGTGTTGTCAGACGAAAATATCGTTGCTTGAAATTTCGACGTCCAAAGCGTTTTTGTCGTTGCGCTCGTTTCGTCATCATCCTGAAAATTTCATTGCAATTAATTCAAAATATATCTGGATCGTTGCAATGGAGAATATTAATAATTAATTTTCATTTTATTACGATGCTTACCACTCTCGTCTGTTAGCGGTAATGATAAAAAACGAAAGAATCTTCATTAGTTTTTTTTAATTTTTATCTATCAAGAAAAATTAAGTGAAATCAAGAATTTCAGACTAGAATTTGCAATGCATGTAACAATGTTAGATCAATTATAATAAGGTGCAGGTCATTGTAAAGCATATTATTGCATTTGTTACATTGAAATGTTTGTGATAACGTGTGCCAGCAGTTACAGATTCTATAACGCTGAGGACCCAAGGACAGTATATACTACATCATATTTATATTACATCGATCAACCAGTTGCTATTTAAAATACTCCCTAATATAAATGAAAGGAGTGACTACAAGTATGTTATGTCTTCATGATTTAAACACTGAACATTAAATAGTGTCGCAAACACATTATAATTCTCTTTTAAAATATTCCAAACTGAACAGATTATAAGCGGATTTTTGGTAGTTTCCCAAATATTTTGACTTCACCTTTTACCGACACTTTTTGAGAAACCTCTTTTTCATTTATATCACCGTTTTAACCTAACCCTAAACTCCTATTAACTATTATATAATAACATATATATGATGTAAACATATCACGCCTAAGAATTAGTGAAGCTGCCATTGGTTTTCATAAAATGATAAATCAACGAAAACTCAGATATGTAAAACCAAGACTCCTTTGGAAATATAAATAAATGAACGGATATGGTTGGATGATAAATAATTTAAGAAAATAAATAAACAAGACAATAGGTATAGAAATAAAAAATGAACAATAACAATTCAACCACGTATTGGATTGGTGAATAAGTCGTTTCGATTTTTCATCCCACTCTACGAAACTTTTAGCTACAAAAGATATAATAATAAGAATCCTTGCTGATTTACACTTGTTAGTAAGCTAGTACTTTTAGCTGTGCTTGGAGTAAGCTCAATCTATGCCCGCGTGGCATTGACATCAAAATCCAGAGTCGAAAGGAGCAGTGCAGACACTTAAGGTTGGATTATTTCAAAACAAACAAAACTGCGACAAAACCACGTGAAAAATATGTTATGATAGAACCCATGTATAGGCTTCGTTTCATAACTCTTTCGATTGAGGACACATCTTAATCAGATCGACCAATAGAAGTTGTTGGTGATAAGCGGAAGGCGATAGAGACGGAAATCCAAGTCTCACGGGTCAAGAAATGGCGAATGTACTTGAAATTTAAATATTTCAAGACAGACGAATAGAAAATTTTATAATTATCTGCATTAAAAAACAATGCTGTCATTCGAAGTTTTCGGTTAAAAATCAAGATATATAACCTTTTCTTTGAAGAGGTCGGTGATCACAATCGATGGGTTCACTACGAACATAGTGAAGTTCCTACATGATTTTCGGTTGAAACATCACTAAACTCATCTTTTTTGGAGAGGTTAGTGTCCAGACGTGATAACGAATTGCTCACAAAAATGATTTTGCGGCGGGAAATACAAGAAATTGCCGGAAATACAATGATCTGGAGCAATTGGAGAAACCTAAAAAATTAACTTTAAGGTCCGACTTCATTCCAAGAACGTCCTGACGTCAATTGAAGGGATTATAAGGATCTTGTCTGCTACAAACTGCTCCCATTGAACGTAGCAATTCAATATGTTTACTGTACTCAATTTCAAAATTAAGAACGGAATCAGTGCGGCGACTGGTAGTAACCCCTTCTTGGATTGTCATCCATCTGCTGAGTAAGTGTTTGTACCTAATGTGTGGGCTGAAGCGTATAGCCATACTGGTCTTAATGCGACTTATACTAAAAAATACTCCTTTGCTGATAAATGGCAGTTCACGACACGGATATTAAGACGCGCCTAACCTACAATTGTGCTATTGGGCAAAATCATTTCAACGGGAGCTTTCTGACAGGCTAAGCATTCATGTTGGGGAAACAGGTATCAATTTTGCTCTGTGCCCGAATCATTGATAGCTATTGAATCTCATAGAATTTTCCATATTTGCCATCGCATTGCAAAACGTTTATCATTTAATGTTGTCTGGTAGATCTGATGATCATCCCGTTTTGTTGTTGGGTGACTTACATTTGTTACTCTGAATTTGGCAAACTAATTACAAATTGCGTCTGTTGGAGATTATTCAAAATCTTTTCAGCACTCTTGATGAACTCATTAAACTTACTTAGTTTCGTAACAAAAATGTTGAGTTCTTTTTGAGTTTTAACACGCACTTCACAGGCTTTGCAGCACCACGTTTTTACTTCATCCAAGTTTGCATCATTTATTTAGCGACTACGATTGGTCAAATGCTAGTGGCTTTACTGGATTACTTTGCCCTCGCTTTTTATGCCAAAATTTTTTTGAATAGGATTGAGATACTATTGCAGAAAAATAAATCATCTATATAGATATATATTGTCGCTTTGGTAAGGACTCCTTTGCTGACATGAAAGATCTGAATTTAAATTTCAATACAAAATGACTTGCAAAACTAATCTTTGATGAATGTTTTCTTTGTTCATTTTCAGTTTATAGTTTTTTTATGGTAAATTATGAATTATTATCTGTCGCACTTGCTAATTCGAGGAAGTGATCGGTGACGCGAGACTGTTGGAGGCCCCATATGCGATACGTCAGGCAAGAAAAGAGCATGAAGCGCGAGATTGACGAGAATGATTGACAATATAACAGTTCAATATAAACAATAAATAAAATAAAAAACGTTAAAATAGCTTCCTGGACGTGAACGTTAAAGAACTTTAGAACTTCTTTACAATTAATGTCAATTTAAACTAGTTTCCTTGAGTTTCACTCTAGTTTGAGTTCAATTTAAATATAATTTACATGATGTGAGTGTTCCTTTCCTTTCGCAAACACAGAAAATTCCAGCTTGAACTTCTGTTTTGCTATTAATTTCTTATCAAGAAAAAGTATTTACTCACCCTTCTTTCAATAATACTGGCTCCAAAAGTGTATCTTCATTATTATTTGTCCCAACAGTTGAGATAACTTCTAAGAAATGTTTCACAGCCTCCAAATGATTTTCCGTACAAAATTTCTTATATAATTCTTCCGTATACTCTTCTTTGCATGTATGTTGAGCAGATCGTGAACTTACTAAATTGCCAAGTGATTGAATTGTTTTTGAAATAAGCGTAAGAGTTCGTGTTGTTTGGGGATCCTGTTTGTAAAAAAAAATTAAATTGTAAATAAAAATTTCTTATGAACATCATAAAGAAGTTTTTGATTTATATATTGTAGTATTGATGAATAAGTTTTGAGAATTGGTGGATAAAAAACTCTAGTTTGTCTTTCTTTGCTCTTTGAGCTACAGTTTGATCAGAGTGTGGCAAAGAAAACATTTAAAAGTCTTCGAAAATATGATTTATAAGGAAAATGAAGGGACAAATTTGGTATTTACTACATTTAATACATTAACAACAGCAATAAGTGAAGAATTTTCCAAAATCTTATAAAGAACAACTGTAAAAGTTTATTACTCTCTAATTCAACTGAAAAATTGTCGGTTTTTGGTTGAAAAAAGTTTCTTCATGTGAATTTATTTTTAATTTTAAACTAGAAATATAGTCAATGGGAAGATATCAAATGACAATGTTAACTTACCAACTTCTCTGTCGTGAGATCAAATAGTTTTGGCCCAAGAATTGCTGGTGCAAAAAACCGCAAAAATATAAAACCCGACACCACTGAGTATCGAACCTCCCTATTCGATGGGAAATGCTTGGCTGCACATTCCCTGAGATCGTGAAATATTTGGCATAGAACAGTCGGACAACGTACGGCACTATTGATGATTGCTTTGAACACACGCTCCACGTATTCCTGCAAATTCAGAAGATTCGTACGAATGGCACTCTTATCTTCCACCCGAGCTGGATCAATTTCGCATGGCTTCCGCTCGGAAAATATTAATTCGAGAACAGGACGCAAAGTATTGCGTAGGTAATGTAAACCCGACAACCGCATCGCCTCGTCCATCATCTTTGACACCAGTGTGTTACCACGGAATATTGTTGTCGGATCGGTTAGATTCGAAATTTCATGATCGGCAAGAGCTTTAATCATCGGCACTATGAGGTTTTTGTAGGTGAATAGTCGGACGAGGGGTTGAGCAATGTCCGTTTTGTTGGGAACGATTTCGCCCAGAAGGTAGACGCTGCTGGACACGATGGGCTTGTGGTGAATGCTTCCAATAAGAAGATCCATCAGGCGGTCGTATGTGGCCAAAGGGAATACATTGTCCGCTGTGTAAACTATATTAAGTCGTAGAGATCCAATAGAATTGTCAAGGCTACTAAGTCGGGTTCCTGGCGGAGTTGCGCACGATCGATTCGGCCTCGATTGACTCGTCCGTGGTTGAAGGTAGTACCACGCGTCCGGTTGCATAGCGTTCTGTTGCTGTTTGCCTCGCATCGGTATCTTAATCTCACCTAGGAATATGTTGTCGCTCATACCAGGCGAATCATGCCACACGCTTATCACCACCTGGATCAAATCGGCCCCGCCGTAAGGATGGATTTTGTATGTGTTGTTCGAGTCTTGTTTGCACTCATTGTCTATCACTAGGTCGAAAAAGAAACTCTCGTCATACTCGGGATTGACGGTTTTCTTTCGTATTTTTGTTCGTTTCGTAATCTTCTTATTGTTCGTATATTCTGCTACTATACTAACAAACGGATCACAGGTCCCATTCTTTTTCGCCAAATCAGCACACTCCGGCACTCTTATTTTCACATGCGTCGGCGTTCGTCGCTTGGTCTGCCACGATCCTAGATCGCTCCTACTTAAACTACTGTGGTGCTCGTCAAAACTTGACCATTCATCACAATCGCCCTTTTTAATGCTACCCTGACATTCTAATGACACTTGGACATGCACCATTCCTTGTACTTCCGAATCAGCATCGACCGGTCGCAGGGAGAACCAATGATCCTTATGATTATACGTATGCAATTCCTCGCGACGTATTGCCACCTTTCCAATCGGTTTGTCCTGTTTCAAATGGCGGTCCCGATCCCACACATAGACTGCAAGCAGTCGGAATGCACGCGGGACATCAAAATTGTATTCTTCACCGATGAATGTATTTGGTTTTCGTTCGATTGTCGGCGTCCTGCATATCTCCTCTTGATCCAATGCTACTGTAACATAGACATAACCGGTGTTGCCACCAGGGCCACTATTACGTCCAGCTAGATTTTTGGCTTCGCCTGTGAACAAGAATTTTGTGAAAATTATCATTATTGTTTTCATGAAGTAGAACAATTAACGATTTTAGTGCGGGAGAAGTGCAGATTTGCTATGATTAAAATATCATTTGTTGCAATTAGTCTACAATGATGTCTTTATTATCTATCTTATCGAAGCCAGATAATAGTTTCTATTACGTTGGTCCTCTAGGAAGGAACCATTTCGAACGATGACGGCTATTTCGATGAATCGCATATTTAATGTCTCTGTATTCGCAATAGAGTAAAAAATTAAAGGTCTTTTGAACTATAAAAAAAACGCAGCATCAACAGAAATTTATTTGACTAAAGAGTCGGAGGAGAACCGTGAGGGGTTACATTTGACTGTATTTTGTTTACAATGTTTGGGATGATTTGTTCGCTGCAAAGCATTGGATAATCGAATTGGATACAAAAACAAAGCATAACGTGAAAACGATCTAGCGATGATGTGTGAACTTATTAGGATTTATTTGACCTTAACTTTGCCCATCAGTAAGCCAAGATTTGAATACATTCAACTTGGATCTTTGGAGCATTTACGCGAGAAATATCTACGCTTTGCTTCATCGCTCTATTGAGCATTCAAAGTTCGATTTAGGAAAGATAGCAGTCTGAAATTTCGATTAGAATCGTGCGTGCACTGATAGATGAATGGCTGGAGAGTAAGGACATTTGCAAACTTGAAAGGAGGCCATTAAGAATACAGTGCCAATGATGTTAAAAAATGAAAATTCACAGGTTTTGCACTTTTATCACCCATTTTCAAGCCCTCAAAAGTAATATGATAAAATTTGTGGTCTAGAGCGTGGTCCTAAGTGTCCAAGACAATATTTTTAGATAGTTTTCCCAAATATTGTTTTCGCAGCGAAACAAATGAGGAAAAAAAGATTCATGCTTTATTAATATTATTTCGAAAAGAAAAAGGATTGAATTCCGCCAACGAGCATATAAGCAAAGACATGGAAGTCTGGGAACGAATCCTTTTTATCGATGAAAGTAAATTCAATGTGCTTTTTCACGACGGACGACCAAAAAGCACATAAAGGCGCGTACCAAGCTAGATCCGAAAAATTTAAAAGGAACTGTGAATAATGGTGGTTTGTCTATTTAAATGTGGGGATGTTTGTCCTTCAATGACGTTGGCGAATTTCATGTTATTGATGAAAAAACGATGGGTCACAAAGTCTACATCATAACAATAATAAACGGCCAAACTTTATCTCATGCAGGAAGCTACGTACGTTGCCAGAACGAAATATGCACAGCCACGAATGACTGCAAATATTGCAATCAATCACCAATCATTAGTTGTCCTTATCTCAGCATTTTAACATAATTCTTCGCGAACGACGAACTTAATGTTCAAATAAATGAATTTTGAATTCAAACTAATTTCATAAATTTAATTTTTTTAATATACGAGGAATTGTCAAAGTTACACAATCGAGTTATTATAGAAAAATTTATAGATCCAAAACCAATAAAAGCGAGACCAACTATCTATGGATATTTCTTGCAAGTTTTTATAGTTGTCGCTTTACACATTCATGTTTATTTTAAACTTGAACTTTCAATTTTATATCCTCTTGTTGCATTATCAACTTAAACCTTACATCCGCCCGTTTTTGATAAAATATACCTTGCTGAAGCTGCTTTCTCTTGACTTAATAATATTAGGTAATTGACTTGACTTAATAACATTAGGTATCATTCAGCCATGCCCTCCTGTTTCGCATCGTGCATTTGGAGCTCCTCCAGCGGAAATTGGGTTGCAATATGAACAAAAAACGTAACGAATTGCATAAATTTTTAATATTTATTTCAATTCATTGAGTGCGATTTTGAACTCGACCCATAAGACGCGAAGCTTCCCACCGCGCTTCCGCAGCATTTTAATATACAATCGCATATATAAGATTCACCTTTCGGGTTATTGTGTGTTTAAGAATGTGGAACGACATCACTCTCGGCCCAAGTACATGTAAGCTAAAAACTGCATGCTGACTCCCATACATTCAAGATATCAGACGATAAAATCATGAATGAGTTCCCAACGCAAAACGATGAATTCAACGAAAGTGCGAGGTGAGGAGGATGGCATTGAATTAAGTTAAGTCAAGAAAAGAAAACACGAAAAACGAAGCAAAAAAAAAAAATAGATGAAAATTTTCGCTGTCGCGATAAAGAAATCATGAATGAAAATTATGAACAAAAAATTGTGTACAAGGACAGAATGAAGTCAAGAGTTTGAGCACCTGGCGCTTTTTCCAACAACGTGGGATCGCTCTCGGATACGATGGAAGCAGCTGGGAGCCTGATGGTGACGTGTTGGGTAGTAAGGGCGGAGCGGATGCTTTCCTTATCTTATCGCATATATCAGAAACTTTTCAAGCGTTATATATATACGTCTAAGTTTGGGCTGGCTGTGGTCGGGAAAATTACGTTGAATGGCGGGCGAATTCGATCAAAGTGGGCGAGTGATTAGACAATTCCTCGACAAACGAGCGCCAAGCCATTTTTTCTTGCGAGTGGCGCGATTTTGTTATCGGTGCCGCATCACCACATCACGTATGCTTCCAATTATGAAGTGGGTAAATATGGAGGAGACATATCGACGACTGGTCTTTTCTATTGAGCGGAAGTTATGATATAATCGATTGGCTTATGAGCTGTTCATTGCATTATTACAGGTGTTATCTGCTGTGTAATTTCACCTTGTTGCTTTGACTCGACTCATGACGAGACATCCTTGAAAGGGAAATGGACAATTATGCTGGATTTGCACCATACAGTCTCAAGATTATTATTGATTTATGGCCGGTGATTTCGGAAAAGGCAATTTGCCTGAGAATTGTGAAAACGCTGACTTTAATTGGTTTCAAGATTTACACTTGGGAAATAAGTAACGTAGTAAAAGTAAATTAGTAAAGTAGAGCAGTATTATATTATCGATCGGAACAGGAAGGTAATCATTCAAACTATAAACACACAACCTCTATGTCGTTGAGCAACATCTTACTACCATTTTCAGTAAAAATTTCAAAGAAAAAGATTTCGATCTGCATCATTAAAAACATCATATAAATTGATCGACTAAAGGTTACAAAACAAGAGTCTAGAATCAAATGCACGTTGGTCTGCCAAGCAACTACTAAAAAAAAAATAGCAATAAAAAGCAGATTTGAAAACTTTCGGAAGAGAAATCTCAAACCAAGGTAGGTGTCTAAAGTTTGCATCCGTTTGCAACGATCTCAATTTTTTTTTCAATTTTTGAACTTCCTAGGGATTAGTTGACTGAAATGGTTGTAAATAATGTTTGATGCTTTGAGTTCTTTGCACTCTTTTAATTGTTATTGCAGTCCAATCATCGAGAAAGAATATCAAAATCCAACGGCTTTGACATTTTTCATATTTGCAAGGAAGCAAACTTTAGACACTTTATAAGGTTTATAAGGCCGCTTTGCTGCCATCAGACAGGAAGGTTTCGATTTTAGACAAGAATTGATGAAAATATAAATTGTATTCCGCTATTCTCGATAATCTGAACAAATGCAGTTCAAAATAAAAACATAACAAAATTAGGTTACCATTTTGATTTCCTTGAACTTAGATGTACAAAAATATAGTTAAAAGAATTTTCCACTGGGAATGTCAGACGAACGTGTTCAAAAATCAAAAACTCCGGGAAATCCACCTTTTAAACGCAAAGGGAAAGAGTGATACCAAGTGTCTGAGTTCGTTTTTGACATGAATTTTACCTACATTGTCATTTTTTGCTTTTTTTTTTGATAATCACGAAATTGAGTTTAGTTTTCAATGTTTATATTTTTCATGAATATATAATATAGTTAAAAATTATTTTTTTTTGTTTTCTGAAATACATTCCTCAACTGTATATTCTCTTTTGAAGTGTAAATGGGTATGTATCCGACTTCTTTATTAAGCCACGGTTATTTTAGGAGTTAGTTACTCCCTTTTTCAGTGTAAAAAAAAAAATATTTTCCCTATTCAATAATTTTTTCCGAAAAACGCAAATAAGTTTAGTTTTCATAGAACATATATACATTTATTTCGGAGGTAAGAGTTCCTCCTTTTTCAGTGTGTGTTCTCGATATGAAAAAAAGTATATATGTAGTATATGTATATGAAAAAAAATATATTTTCATAAAAAATACGCTTCCTTTGAAATATTTTCATGGCTTACTCTAAACCTAGGGTTAAAAGAAGTATTCACTGAGCTTGTTCCAGCGACAGAGGAAATCGGGAAAAGGATGAATAAAATAACACTAAACATATAATTTGATTATTTTGATTCAAATCTTACAAAAAATCATCCAGTCAAACAATACGTCGCCACCTACTTAAACTAAACATGATAAGCGATGAATTCCTAGATTAATAGTTGATTAGTATGGAAAATGTCCTGAATCAATTATTTACCTGGATGTTTACAATCTCTAGAAAGGAAAAGAAAATGACCTAGTGAAAAGACTTTTTGCCATGGGTAGTGAGTTCTATTTCACAGTCTCAGTCTATTAAAGAATGCGAAACTTCGACACTAACACAAAAGATGAATAAATCGGTTCATACTTTCTAGCTCCGTATTCTGAGACCCGTGACAGATGGACCGGACTGGTAAAACATCTAGAGCCATTAGTTTAGTGTTCTTTGAAACAATCAAACTGCATTGACCCTAGGAAAGCTACGCCAACATCAGTGGGCTAGACATATAGAGTTCATAAATGCCACAAAATCATAAAGGATTCCATGAGTGGTCAGCAAACATGCAGATAACCAGAAAGCAAACAGCGAAAACGAGGAGAGGATGCATTGAACATCGATATTGAATCACTCTCAGGATTGTTGTGCAATCTTAGGATTTCTGCCGAAGTCCTAAGCTTGATTTGGGGTGAAGCGCCATTGATGATGATATATTTTGCAATTTGCACGCATTGATTTTCGGTGAAAATGAACCACTCACAGAGTTCGCTAATTGGAAACTGATGTCATGGTCAAGAATATTAGAGACAATATCTTCTGAAGACCAAAGCATGGTTTTGGCTGGAGCACAATAGATGATGATATATTTTGCGCTTATTAGGGAGTCCGTTTTAATTAAAAGAAATTTGTCAAATGATGGATGATACACACAAAGCTCTTAAGGACAATATGCGCTACCTATAGGTGCCGTTTTAATGCTAAATTATGAAGGCAATTGTGGTATAGGGTATTTTGATTAGCTTTTATTTTTTGAATTTCCATTCCAAAATGCTATATTTTTAATTTTCACAGGTATATATTTCGGGAGTAAGTTGCTCCCTTCTTCAGTGTCAATTATTTTCCTTTTTAAAATATTTCAAAAAATTCATAAAATCAAATTCAAAAAATAAAAGCTATTTTAGAAGTTCTCAACACGGGAGAATACACACAGTCTTACTTCGATTCATTATCAGCCAAATGGATTGACAAAAATCCTGACAGGATTTTTGTGGAAGCACAACAATGAAATGCGAGTAGCTACGGTTTGAAGGACTTGGAAAGGCTCCTAGTGATGAGTTTAATTTGTCATCCATAGTTACCAGGCTGAAGGGAGACGGCAAGGGGATCTACCCAATATATGTTATACCCAATTTCCATTTTTATTTTGTAGTTCAAGCCAGAAAACCAACACACTCAGCAATATCAGTTGCAATAAAGCTTAAGAAACGTCACTCAGGCTCACTCCGAATTCTCATTCTTATAAGTCCAATGAAACAATTGAGTAGTCCAGTTGCCACTTAATAATATAACCTGGCAACTGGACCATGAGTTTAATCTTTATGCCGTATGAAACTCAACGTCCTCTTTGTGACGTCCTCTCATTAGTTTTTTCTTTATGATGAAATTACGTTGGTTCCTATAACCTGGCCATGAAGTATCATTGTTGTATGAATCGACATAAATTGTGAACCATACATGAATTTATAGAAGCCATAAATCGTACTAGAAAGCCTATACCCAGTTGGTTTTAATGTTTTCGTTGGAAACACGGAGGCAGATACTCATCGAATGAGGAACAATTCTCCCCCATCAAGCATCAACTATCGAGTTAATATGGAAAGGGTTCAGTGTTTTTCACAGAAAACGTTTAACACAAACACAGCGAATACTAAAAAAAGTGACTAAACGTCCATTTATTCCCTGGACCTAAATGTAGACCAGCCTGGGTCTTTCAAATGTACTTGCTTTGTACGTGTACATCGTTCAATTGCACAATTTTTGCGTAAAATGAGAGCAACACGCACGGGTACATTCATATGCTTTTCACATCTGGAAAACTGCATGGAAAGCTGTTTTCGACATCCGGCCCGAATTTTCAAGCCAGCATTTTTTATTTGTGCCCACGAATGTTTATTTAGTTAAAGATTTTTTCCTCACTAATTTGATGAGCGCAAGTGTTACCGAAGTATAAGTTTTCAGCTACATTGATTGCCAGTACAATTTGGGAGGATTTCTCGTGGGAAATTAAAATATTTTTCCAATTCGTTAGTTGATTTGCTCAAGATTCGAGCTCTGGACTATTTATGAACTAGATTTTTGAATTATTCATATTCTGAGACGAAACGAAAATGATTCTTGCAACACGTATAGAGCAACTCGGACGCATCCAGCGTCCATTTAAGCGGATCAACAATAAATCTTGACAACAGTCGTGTTGTCCATAAAATCTGTAGTGAAGGATAAGACTAACGTCATCGCTGAATACGATCGAGCTGGACTATTGCATTGACTTCACATCAACGACCTACGTGAGAAATTTATAGACTTGTGTTACATCGTTTTGTAAGCAGCATACGAGCATGGAACAGAAATCTTTCTTCAACGAAATCTTTTCACCTGGCGCGATTGGCTGTGCAACCGAAAGCGGACGTTCTAATCTTTTAATTACCAGCAGATTTAGCACCTATACAACATAACAATGTTGCGTCCATATGCACGTAGTATTCATTTATCCCAGCGTATTAATTGCACACCATGCAATAAAATTGTTGCTGCTAAAAGTTGGAAAGTCTTCCGAATACGCCCGGTTTTACGAGGACAGGAAGTGGTCACTCGTATGGCGTGACATTCACTACATTGCTGCAACGATTCGTTCATGTGTATCACACGTTTACGTCCAAAGAGAACTTGCTTGTGAACAGGAAAAAGGAGGACCGGAAATGTATATTCGCAGTCGGCCACATTGCCATCTTAAAGATATCAATTGACGTTCACATATGGGCGAACTATACATCAGAGTGTTTATTTAGTAAGTGAAGACTTACTTAGGTCCTTTTTTTGCAAATTTGTGGCGAAATTTTTTGGGGTATTGATGGCTTAGGCTGTTAAACTTCTCAGCGGTGAGTCTGGCAGGAAATGCAAAGTTATATGTGTCACAATGTAACGACTATTATTTAGTTCAATAAATAAGTTTTAGTTAGGCTACTATTATATATGGAATAATTCACAGAATAAAATCTGGAAACTAGAATCTGAAAAAGGACTAGACTTAAAAATTCAAATATTTCATTTACAGCCCGGCAGGAGGAAGAGATCCTATTTGATATCAATATAAAATAGGATGCTCCCCTTTTCAATGAAAAAACTACTAAGAGAAAAGATAATGTGGATGAGTGGAAGTTATGATCGCTCTGATTGAGATATCCCTTGAAATATCAGTGTAGGCTATGATTCGATACAAGAACGATGCAGGCGAAAGCTGTTATCAATTGGTCACGAGATTTAGATTTATCAGAGTGGGACTGTTCACTTTTTTCACACATACTGAATCCTAGGTCTCAACTTCAATGTCAAGACCGTGTTACAGGCTCTGACCACCATCAGTGACTTACCGTCCTTATAAGTGATGGCGTCAAGTCATTTGCTGTCTAAGGAGAAATAACCGAGCTGAGATTTTGAAAAAAATTGACGGGAATTTTAGGGCAACATCAGATAGATCTTTTTAAGAATGTCAATGATCACCTTTAGCTTCAGGCACTCTGATTCCTCTTAGGAGTCTGAAGTTTGTGTCATTGGAGGTGAAACGGTCTCCATTTTTTTCACTTTTTGAATGTTTTTGGATGATTTGACATAAAATTTTGGTCAATTTTATTCACATTTTTGATTATCTTGCACCCTTGGAGGATTCCATTTCAGTTTGGTCATCTACTAAAAAGAAATAGTGGGAAGAATTTGATAGCGTTGCGTTTTTAACGATGCAAACTTCAGACACCTTTCGTCTTTGATAAGGAAGTTGCTTCGTTACCCTCAATTGCGTATTTTTTTTTTTAGTTTCTTTCTCGTGAAGGAGATCTTTTTAAGACTTGGTTTTTGTTTGAACCAAGTTCAATCTTTTATTTACGATCATATAATTACGTTCGCTTTACGTTCGATTACGTTCGCGTTGATTAAGCGAACATATGCGTTGATTAAATTCATTCATGAAATCAGACGGTAAAGGATACAAGTGTATAATATCAAAAAACTGTCTTTTCCTTATTTTTCTTTGATGCATGTGTGATATTTCTGCATGATATTATAGACTTTTGAAAATCTACGAAATGGATGTCTATTCTTTTCCATAAAATGTGTCAAAATGACATACGCAAAGAGTTTCTATTTGTAAATGAAAAAAGGAATGAACTGACATGAATTAGATCTCAATAAGGAAAATTAAAGACAAAAAAAAACTACTTAATATAAGAGAAAATTTAGATCCGATGAATTTTGCGTTTCAATCACTGAAAAATTTACCGGAGTCGTTATCGTACAGGGATTAAAGACTATAAAGGAGCGCAATACGTTCTATGAATAAATTTTACAAAATTGAATAAAAGGGCGAGTTTTGATGAACTTCAATTTTAATTGTTCGCAATCTTGCGAGATTGTTGTCATTTTCCACACATGTGTAATTCTGCACCGTAAATACCTCATGTCAGATGCAGTGGCAACTGCAGTAGATGCAGTATAAATTGTATGCAAGTTCGAAGAACAGTTGATCGCTCAATGAAAGGTCAGATAATGAACAAAGCATTGTTAATTGTATTGGAGCTTGCTCTTGTGTTCTTTTTCTTCACTTCTGCAAAAATAACGAGGTCTATTGACGTCCTGCGATTGAATCCTGCTCTGGTAGATAAGCTTTAACTAGAGCATTTTATGCTGTAGGAACATTTTTGGTAGCTGACATTCAATGTGAATGCCAAGACTGACCTAGACGACCAAAGAGGTCGTTTAGGTCAGTCAGAAAACCATGTCAACGATTTTACGCATACATAACACAAGACTTATGGGACTCCAGTTTTGAGAAATCACTGTGTTTTTTCCTGGCTTTAGATGAACAAAACAATTGATAACTTCGGATTAGGAATACTTCCTTAAACTAAAGATCTTGCTATTTATGTATATGTGTTTTAAGTTGCATATATTTTATCGCATTCCCATATTGACGTTATATTAGATATCCTGATGAATGTACATATATATCTGCTCACTTTTTTCCGGTTGAATAGCTGCAAAATACTCATTACAACCTATGGGTGAGTTTTTTTATTTACAGAATATGCTGCCAGAAATTCGCTAGTTGATTGTGAGGTCCTTCCTTGCGTTGTATGCCCTTAGCCCTCCCAGACTTTCTGTCGAAAGAGCAGGTTCAGTGCCCTTTCAAAAGCTTCTTTTCTGCTCACCTTGTCAGAATGCAAACAACGCGACGAGCACCATGAGCCAGGGTACAATAACTTTGTTTCTTAGCCGAGAATATTTCAATACGCGCCTGACAAAATAGAGGTACATTGCGAATAGTTCGAATTTGTCTTCTTCCCGTATATTTTAATAGGATGAAAAGAGTAGTTTGTAGTTCGATTAAGAGGGAATTGTTCAGGAAGAGATCCGAGGGCAATGATGGTGGACGACATGTATGTATAAATAACTACGTCACTTAAAATTACTAAGCCGTTATTCAAATAATCATGATATAAAAATAAATTGAATTTTTTCGTCAGTATTTGATGAACTTCGAAGGATAAATAATAGATGACTAATTTCATGTTAAGAAAAATGATTGCTATCCATTTGCAGCGTATATTAGTTTGATGAAAAGTTAAGATAGTCTCCTTCTTTTGTGTTATTTTCGGTCATGCAAATCCTTTTCTTTTGACAGCGTAATAATGACTGTTTTACAATCCATAATATACCTCATTGATTGGTATACCACCTTGAACTAATCCGATTTAAGACACTAATCCCATATCGGTTCTTTTTATTCGGACCAGAACCTACTTCGAAAGTTGGTCGTATTGTTCAAGATATCCCACAAATCACACAATCGATTGTTTGCGGGCTTCTTTGATTTTTCCGTTCGAACAATACTCGACATCAACTACTTTCCGAAACGCAACCTCACCCTTCCATTAAGCATTCAAGAATCGTATTGTGTGTTAAGAGTGTCATATGCAAAAAAAAACTACACCTAAAACCTTGCTACCGCATTATTTACTCTATCGTATTGATGTTAACCGATAAATACTCGTACGATAAATTCATTGATGTTTTATTCCGTAGCCTCCTCAGCTCTGCCTGCTAACCGGAGGAATCCATTGTGTTTCCACCACAAGTTTTTTCAATGAAACTACCATTGTTCAAAGGCTGACTGCTTCCACGTATAAGGGGATATGCATACTAGTTAAGAATTTACTTGTACCGTATATACTAGTATGTAAGCAATTGCGCGGGCATATACGGGGTGGAATAATATGATTAATATTCGTAATGACTGAGCTCGGTCGTAAGCCGCTCGAATGCTGTTTTATTACAGTCATACTCATGACTTTATTGTTTCTAGGTACGCAACCAGCAAGCAACGAATATTTTATTACAATGGAGAATAATTGATATTCGACTGAAATTCATTTTATTCTAATTGGGGCTGAGGTGTGTTTATCTACGGTTCTTACCTTGAACAATAAAGTCGTGCGTGGCAAGGGAAGGATGGCAGCAGGATGATCGTTTTCTGAATGAATGACTAATGCCAAGAATTCGTAGAAAATGCAGTAAGAATTTATTCTTGGTGATGAATTCGACTAAGGGAAAATTTAACGATTATCCGTTCGCAAATGAGGTTATCCGGGATGAGTTTTTTATGGCTCTCGCGAATGAAAGTCAGGCTTACAGCAGAAATTTTCAAGAATTTATTGGAGGAGGATTGTTGAATATTTCATCTCGTATGTGAATCACTTTCGTCCAATTAAATAAAAAGAAATTTAATTGGGAACTAGCCTAGTTGGGTTGACTGGGGAAAGATAAAGATAGTTCCTTTCTATGGCAATCTTAACATTTGGCAGCTTGGATGGGAAACGAAGAGCTGCTACACTACAGGCGAGCGTCATATCTCGTTGCAATTATTTCTTGTTGATTAAGTTAAATCTTATCTTTTTTGCGACAATTATCAAACATCTTTTTTCAACGTCAGGAAAAAACAACAATCAAATACTTCTTAGCTTGCGTCACATCCGGTGCATTCTAATTGATTCGTCGATAATCGAATATGATTTAAGACATCTTTTTCCGGCATGAAACTCCAATCAACGCCCGGCACGCTACAATCTCTGGATTAAATGCGTTACGATTGCACCGTCCTATTACGTACATCCTAAATTTTACGCTAAAATCCCATAAATATTCTTGAAATTTAATGGACTTTTGCTGGAAAAGGCGACAAACAGTAACCCATTGATAAGATAGTAACCCATTATCAATCAAACTCAAAACTACTCGAATCGATTGAATGAAAGAAAAATGTGTTTTTCTCATTGAAAAAACGGATCCCTTGGTCGAATGTTACAATGAATGGAACATACAATTTCATTATCTAATCGATTTAATGATCATGTTCAATGGAAAGATAATTTGAAATATACACTCATAATGAAAATCAAAATAAAATATAAAATTTACAACTAGTTGTTTCAATTGTGTTAATTTTTTTTTTTTTTTGAGATAATCGTGAGAAAAGGATCTGAAGCAAATAATATTTTTTAAAGATTTGTCAAAACGGTTCTAGTTTGCAAAATAAATGAATTATAAGTTTATCTATTAACGTAGCTCTTGTTTTCAAAATAAATAAAATATGTCCTAGCGAACTCTAAACTCGAAAAATGATAAAAAATATTAACAAAATGTGTGTTGCTTTATTTAGTTGAAATTCGAGGACGCATAATAATATTTTTAATTTTTTCATTACGTTGAAAATTTAAATTGTCTACACATTTGACAAGGTTTTCAGAAAGTCTTGCGATTTGTTTTTTATTCGTCGAGTTCTCGAGTTCGAGTTTTTTTTTTTTTTTTTTGTTATTCCTATATAACTTGCCCTTAATTTCCTAAAATTGGAGTTTATGACCTTTGCATCAGCTGCCTGTTATATAACCATAAAACAAATCAACCTAAAAATTGAAATTTATAAGGAGTTTTTAGATTTTTTCGAAGTTTGTGAACACACATAACAGTAAAAAGATATAAAAAGGACAAAAAACATTACGAAAGCAAACAAAGCAAGCAGGGAGGACACGAATGTTGGCAGCAAATATGATTCGTTTTGCAAAAGCATAAAATACTTTTTAATGAAAGAAAAAATTGCAAACCCAGAGGTGTCTGAAGTTTGCATCGTTGCACAGTCAGCGGTTTGTAATTTTTCGACACTTTTTGATTTTCGTCGAGAGTAAGACTGAAATGAAAGAGTAGTACGGTGCATAAATTTCAAAATTACCAAAAGGAACTTTACAAAAATTTTAGTTCGATTTTAAAAAATGTAGGAAAACAAACATGGGTATGAAAAAAATATATCAAATATCAAAGCCTCGCGTTTGTGACGATGCCAACTTCAGATACTTGATACCCATTAGCTTTCGGTTTATTGTTCTACTAGAAGATGACTGGACAACTTTGTCAAGATTGTCAAAATTGAAACATTCTCACTATGGAACAATGAATCTCGTACACATTCAAAAAAACTTGGCGAACCAATTTAAGTGTATTTAACGGCCACTTTTTCTACAGATCAAGACCTAAGAAACACGGCATTAAACTTCTAGCTGGCTAGGCACTCCGGTTGACAGGGGAGGTGTTTAGTCGTAAGTCCAGTAGGTCCACTTGGAGTCCGACACTCAGGGCGTATATAGCCTTCAGCTCCCTACCCAAAAAACAAAAAAAAACTTCTAGCTGGTATGAATGACATAACTAAATCAGTGATTATCTATATCAAAAACGAAACAATAACAGAATGCTTTAAAAATAATGGATCTGGCCAGCATTTAACATGGGAACTAGCGGATGACATACCTCCGATACTCTTTGTCTTTATCAGAATAAGAGTTTAACGCTCATTGCAAACTATGGATACCATTGAAATATCCAGTTTCCAATACAACTCATGTAGATCGAGAATGAGGTTCCTACAGCAAGAGTTCAACTCTATCTCGGTATCAATGACACAGACATCAGTCGCAATAGGACGCGATGACGAGAATGGAGAGTTCGTCCAACAGACTTGTAAGAATAATATAGTTTCCTTGAGAAGTTTCAATTTGTATTGGGTAATCACAATTCTATCATAATGACGTCGATATTGCAAAAGTATTTAGTGAACTAGTTTATGAACTGGTTCAAATAGATTCTGATATAGAACCATTTCAAACCGCAATGTTCAAAGTGCGATTCAGCAAACTTGTGAGTACAAGAAAGATATATATCTATAAGATATATAGAGATAATCTGGTAGATTCTTAATAATGCTGCGACGCTGTCTTATTGCAAATGTCATTTATGTCATTCGAAAATGGAAACATTTTGAAATCGGCAATAGAAATTCAAGAATAATTTTTTTTTCGTAGAAGTCATTTCAATGGATTATAATTTAACTTATCGTTTGATTTGATAGATTTTACAATAAAAAATCAATATGGCAGCATTGACAAACTAACAAAATGTATGTCTCTCATCGCTTTGGTCCAACTCGTGCGTTATTCCCATTGAATTAGTTCAGGAATGTCAAATATGATCTAATTCAAAGGTTGTTGTCTGTCACAAGGGTTAAGATTGAAATAAATTAGACTACTTTGTTGTTGAAAATAATAATTAACAAGTCATTTGACTGCTACATATTGCTGATTGTATGAACAGTTTAACTAGGAAGTGAAAAGTGATTTGAAAGAAGTAAATATGAGGTATATGAAACTTACATCGTTGCAAATGAAACGGTCTCAAACGTTTTCCACTTTTTTGATATTTTTTTTTTTAGATGTATAACTACCCAAATAGTAATTTTTATAGAAAATATTATTCTAGAGAAATAAATCACCAGAATTTTTCTTATATTCTAACTATCTTTTTTACTTCACCAAGTTTTCATTTCAATCCAATTATAGGTAAAAATCAAAGCCATTGCAAATCAATTAATAAAAAAAATCAAAAATCAAGGCCATTTCATTCGCAACAATGGAAATCCATAGGATTTGTAAGATATTCTCGAAACTGAGGTCTCTGTAATTCGAAGTATTTTGAATAACGACGAAGTTTGCCTGTAATTATTCTTTGTAAGTTTTAATAGCGGGTATACCAAAAGGAATTATATAATTTTGATAGCATATAGCCATTTATTATAAGCAGTAAGGTTCGTTGTCATTAGTAAGATTCGTTGCGGTAACAACGTTTGCAATTATCCAATTATTATTATGAACAGCTTCGCGATGATACGTCTTTAAATTGTCTGGTTACTTTGTCACAAATTGAGAAGGTTCGTGGCATCTCAAAAAAAAGTGCCTGATGTTTGCATCGTTGCAAACGCAACAGTCTCAAACTTTTGGGTAACTGAAATTTCTATAAATTGAGTTCGCTAATTTGATTTATTTGCATTCTACTAATTTTTTAATTGCAGTCCATTCATCAAATCAAGTTTTAATTCATTCATTCAAGTTAAAAAGTGAAAAACAACGAGAACGAACAATCAACCGTATAATTAAAACAAAATTCGCACCTCGTGACAATCAACCCCAACTAAGACGACGCAGTCAAGTCAAAGCGAAGGTTTATCCCTTCATCCATTCAGGGATTGCGACTGGGTATACTTTGCGGATTTGTAGTTGTATGAATTCATTTTATATGATATTGGGACAAAAATTAAAACAAACTCGAAAATATTAAACTCGAAACTAATTTATACTGGCTTAGACTTAAATTCGAAATTATATTGGAGATGGTAACGCACACATCACACTGGAGTATTAGATTCTAAACTTTGGGGCTAGATTACCAGACAAACAAGAGTTTGATATGCTTAGAGCATGGGTAAAAATTTAAAATGATTCAAAGATAGTCACAATGCACATGCTAATAATGTTTCAGAAGCCTTAGAGCCAAAATACAAAGACTTCAATTAGGATGAATTTCGAGAGAGATCAAGAGAGAGAATCAACTTTTTCTGAAAATTACATCCATGAATGAGACTGATTAGAGAATGAGAGATTATTTAGGGTGCATCTGGCAGGGGTGTCAACAGATTGCATCGTTGCAAACGCAACGGTCGCCAATTGTTTCACTTTTGAATGTTTTTTTTTCGAAAATTTACCTTAAACCTTTGTCAAATTTCATTTACATTTCTGACTTTGTTGCACCTTGGTTTTCATTTCAGATTATTCATCTACCAAAAGTAAATATTGCACAACTTAGACGGCGTGGCGTACGTAACGAGAAAACGCCAACCTTCACGGTCAGAAGGTAGCAACTGGGAGCAGAGAAGTAGTAGTCAAAGAATTGCATCGTTGCAGAAAAAAACGTCTCGAATTTGTGTGCTGTTTCTTATTGTTGAGGATTGGAATAAAATGAAAAGCTAATTCTGAGCATAAAGATCAAAATTGCGGGGAAAAATCACAAATATTTCATTATAATTATTGAAAAAATTCCAAAAAGGAAAAATATTCTTGCCCGTTGCTTTGGAATATATTGAAAACTGCAGATATCTTGACAAAGAAGGCCGGGTCCATCCTGGACCAGATCGAACGGTTGATCTAAACTTAGTAGTTGATGCTCAGAGGTTATTCCTTGCTTTGAAGTTGCAGGTGTTGATGATTCTTCAGGCTGTAGAAGGAAAATGCGCTTTTGTTTGCGTAACAAAAACAAAAATTGCTGGCCCCTTTTTTCGTTATTGATTATATTTACTGAATAAGTGTGAATTAGTATTTAGTGGTACATTTCTGACTAGTCACACTCTCCGTTGAACTCAGGACATATCATATGGATAGAATACAAAACATAATTCTGCAATGAGCAGAGCCTATGTAAGACGATAACCAACGCACTCAAAATCGAACTCCAATTTACAGTGGAATATACTTTTAAGTTCATAGTCAGCACGTTGATGAATAAATAAAATACTTGAACGCATTGGATAAGACATAATTAGTGGATAAAACTAGTTTAAAACAGTTTTAGTATAACTTCACATTAGCCCCAAAGAGTATATGGTCCGGCTGGCTTTAAATTTTGTTTACAAGTTCAGAGTAAATAACTGAATGGCTCATTATGAAACTCTTTCATTTATTTATCTCACTCATGCTAGGTGAATACGACAAAAACAAGGAAATTTCAAGAACAAATATTATGATCAAAGTGGCGTTTTTCCTTATTTGCCAAAACAGTTGCGAATATAGCTCAAGTGTCTTGAATTGAGAGCTAACCACTACGGTTGTGACAAAAACTATATACAAAAGCTTTTTGCTTCAGTTGTTTGATATTCGATCACTGTTCTAAATCCGATAATTAAATCCTTGCAATGACTGTGAATCCTGGGGACTAACGGAAAATTGAAAGTTCGTTGATTTTATCGGAAATGTGTGAGCCAACCAACGTAGGTTAAAATTACAAATATAACTCGCGGACAATAAAATCATGTCCACAAGGGAATTAGAAACTCTTTTTGTCCCCCATCGAGCATGAAAATTGCACATTTCTATAATTCATAATAAATTGCTTGAAAAGTTTTCAAAGTGATCTCCATTATAACTGGTCTTCCATATACCAGTTAACGAATAACAAAAAGCCTTAAACGTTTTGCGATCAAAACAATAAAATCGAAAACAAAGTCGTAGTAAAACAGTGAAATTTCCAATTGATTCAATTGCATTTCATTTACAACCCATTTGGTTTTCATTTCATAGGCGAACGCCAAGCGAACTTCGCCGTGTTTTTTGACGTAACATGACTCATTCATAAATCCACACATTCTCAAGCAGACCCGAAAGAGATGCACTCGCAACGAGTGAGAAGAAGAAATAACATGTTTCATTCATAGCTCCAATCCGTCGGTATCGATCGCTGTTTCATTCTATCCCACGTAATTCAAGTACAACCCACACACAACACCGTCGTCCCCTCTTCGAAATCAACAACGAAGCACAACACGCATACAAACCAAACATTCCAAACACTCTCTCACCCACGCCAAGCAACTTCAAACACCGACGGAACGCGAACAATTCGTTTTCATTCATAACAAAATCGTCTACACACAAAAACATTATTTTCGCTTTGAGGTTATGTCAAATGTCAACTATAGAACTGGTTTGACCAACTCATTTCCGGGTCGTTTAAACACAACCGATGCGGCTAGCATGCGATTTGCCCAATCGGAAACCCATTTCCGCCGATTTCCTGACTGATTCTGCAGATATGCAGCCACAAAGATGAAAATACATGCCACCTGTTATACGCTGAGCGCCACAGGAGCGACTTGCCCAGGCCTTTTGCTCATTCAAACACCACGCGAATCTGCACTTATTGGCACCTACGCGTCGCGGAAACTCTACTCTACACTATTCGGGGCTTTGAGCGCCGCTAGAAATGCTTCTACGTACCAATTTTTACTTTTAATTGCTGTTCAACGCGAACTTTGCGTGCATCGGCAGCCATATTGGATCCATAACTGACCATTTTGTCTCGCTCGGAGTGCTCGCGTCGTCTCTGTCGAAGCTGCATCGAAAGACGCGATTTGTATCGAGGAGTGCGAGTGACGTGGTATGTTCTTCTCTGTCCTTTCATTCATGAAATTATCGGGCCTGCGTCGCTTTATGTCGCACTCATCGCACTTATGCACGGGCCATTCATGCTGGAATGCATTGTGCGCTTCGGGTCGAGATGCCGACACACCGTTCTTCGCACACGACTCGCGACCGACCTCTTCGCACAGCTCACGCACTCCGTGTCCGCTAATCCACTCGTTTGCACTGTTCACACTCACGGCACACGTGTCTTGCTGTCGCTGTATAGGGGCCGCGAGAAAACAAGGATCGACAGATGTGCTTCCTGCCAGGCGAACTTTTCAATGAAATGGGAAAATCTATCAGGGGAAGAATGAGCGGATGTGTTACGTACGCACTGCAGGCAAATTCACGTGTGAATATTCGCCTTGGGAAACTTCCCGAAGGACTTGTTCGCATGGGGGCCCGTCCAACGCACCGAATAACACGCAAAAGTTTGCAACTGACCAAGGCAATTCAGCGGCGTCGCTGTTTCGTAGAGCAATTTCATGGAGAGCAAAAAATGCAGCCGAACACTTGCGACACTACTCGCGATATCAGAGCTCAACAACTTCAATGCGAACGGGACAGACGCGCTTCTGAAACTAAATTGGGAAAAGTGAAGACGTGAGCTCAGGTGGGCTCGAATCGGTCTGTGTTCAGAGACGTCGTTGTGCCGACGGGGCACGGCATGGTGCGATGACGATGACGACGACGACCACGACGTCGGCTGTAGACAGCTGCGTTGGACGAAAACGTATGAATGATGCCGGAGCTTTAGGAGCGGGGAGTAATGGTAGTATGGGGGTCGGACGGAGGCGAGTAGAACAGCTGAAAACTGGACAGTGTGACCGTTCGACAAAAAAACCAGCATTTCTTATTGAATGCCACCGTGCTACAGGGCGAACGCAAATATCGAAGAAATCCTGAAATGTCCATTAGAGATAGGAAAAGGAATAAACCCGCATTCTTATCCAAAGCGCGAAGAGAAACCACTGTGTGCCATTGATGGGAACTATTGTTAGATTTGTAATTCTGAAAGCGAACGCCGTGGTCACCTTGTTGTGGTGGGTCCCATCAGAAAATAATAATGAAAGTCGCGCATTTCTCTGTTATCTAATCATCTTCTTGTGATGCTTTGTTTACGATATGAATGGCTCTAACACATCTTAATTCCTGGTATACCGGCCCAAAGTTAATGTTTACTCCTTCAATCGTTTTTGCTATATTTATTATGACGATAATAATTATTTTCACACGTTGGCACACACGGAAGAGGGTCTCCCTAATATCAATCTCCTTCCTTCCCACTCAATCCTGCTGACGGAGGGATTCCCTGACCGGAAGTCACCGCAAGGCGAGACCAAAAAGGCTTAGTCCGAAGTAATGTGACAAACAGTTCAGGCTACGTACTCGGGGTGACTAAGGAGGTGTTTAGTCAATGGTCCATTAGGTTTGTCCAATTAAGAGTGCGATCCTCAGGGGGTAAATATCCATTACGTCGTTACCACGAGAATATTATCGCTGGTTTTCATTCGAGGAACGATTGCTATATCGTCGATTTTGTGCTGAAAAAATAACGTTTTTAAGGGCTATTGAAGATCGTGCGCGTCACTTTGAGGCCACAAATAATCTGAAAAGACGTGGAGACTGTGGAACAAGGACTTTTCGTCAAGTTTTCATCCACAAGTTCTCCTACAGCATCTGATTGAAATTTGGCAGTGAAAGACTGAACTATCAAATTAGAGCAGCATAACCTAAATTGGTTGTATTTACAGGCATAGAGATAATTTTATTTCTATAAAATAGAAAGGTTTTTTCCCTGCTCTAAAATAGAAACATTAAACAGGGGTGGATCAAAAATGGTTTTGGAAGGTTTCTCTAATGAAGTCCGTACCGACTTTGTTGTATCTGATAGGGACATCATGGCTAACGTAATTGGGACAATATAGGAACATGGTTTGTTAGTTCTCTACATTCTGACCTACGACACATTATGAATACGTTCTCTACGACAATGCTGTACTATTTGCTCCATTTATTAGAGAAAAATGTTAAACAAATTTAGGTTTTCATTTCACACAATACCTTGATGCCAGATGCTACCTTGAATATGTGTCAAAGTTGACACATATCTCGCAGTCGGGCAGTAAGGACATCCATAGTCGCCCAAACATGCGTCAAGACATCGTTCCAGACGTCATCAACAATCACCCAGCTGAAAGTGATAATTATGTCGCCCTAGTCAATTCCTTGACCTGATGACAATCGGGTAGGATAAATATCCGAACCCAGCTCGGATCATTCCACCCAATATACTGAATATGCGCACTTGATTGTGATAAAGCTAGACCACTGACCTGAACTTACCACCTCAGATGAGCAAGGATAATTTACTTGTCGGTCGCAGGTGAGCAGTTGACATTAGGGTTATTTTTAAAAACTCAAACAGAAGTTACTCCGTCTTTGGCATGCTGTTAAATTCAACGGTTGAAACTTAAGCAGAGACTTTTCACGGCGCTAGGTTAGTAGTTTGGTACTAATTTCTTTGGAATTCCGCTCAGCATTGCGAGATTAAGACAGAACAGCTGATAATAACCTTATTTCCCTATAATAGATTCCAGTGTTATTTCGAAAGCAATGCAAAATGATCTCTGGTGGACACAGTAGGAAAAGTTGACGGCAGATCGAAGTATCAGTAAGTAGATTAGAAGACAGAATGCCAAAAAAAATGAAAATACGAGGACAACAGTCCATAGGATTCTAGCAAAAGAGCAATTCATATATATTCATCTGTAACTGCACAAAACATTTGGCGATGATAAACTACCAGAACTTCCACTAAGCGTCCTTCCACAATTGAAAAAAGGGTGAAAATGCATCGCAGGTCATCTGCACGTGAGTCAATTTGCTCTAAGGGCTGAGCCCTTCAATGCAAACAACGTTGGTGAAGAAGACCGAAGAATCGCGACATGAAAAGAATCTGAAAAATGAGCGAAAATGGTATATTAACGCTAATATCATGCAAACGAAAGGTCTTGGAGAAGAGGATATTCATCGCACACAGGAACATCATCAATTAGGAAGCTGATCAGGGGCTGCTTGCTTGCTCGTTATAAAAATGATATCACATACGCAAATAATGAGACATAGATACGTGACGTCTTATCCCAAATTAAGTCATAGCCAAAATTTGGAAGAGTTCCTCGAGACCGCGCAAACGGTCAAAAATCATAGAAATGATCGGGTTTACTTGATAGACTCCTCAAGAGTTATTTTGAGGTTGATAAACAGAACGTGATCGTCATTGATAGTCATCGAAATTCGACATGATCCACTCTCGTTGAAAAAGCCTCTCTTGTAAATTTTATTGAAACTCTTAAAAATGAACCTAAGGATGTTGCGAGTTCGGTGCGTTCATTTTGCACAATATAGCGCCCCATTATTTGAGATCATCGACGGTTAAAAGACTGTTAAAAGCAACTCCTCCACGCTGTTTGTAGTCCTGATTTGAGCCAATCTGACTTTGACTTATCCTTGAAGCTGTTGGAACCCTTTCGTGGTCTGCAGTTTCTGACAAATAGAAAGCCAGTGTCCCGGTAGTTTTGGATATACATGCGTGTCGCTGACAAGTTTGTGTTGGTATAGCAGGAGTTTTATTGAGAACTTTTAATACAACTTCTTACATTAAAATTTTTTAATTTACAATTATAACTAACACCATATTGCTTACGTGACAACAATCGTATTCCCATTTGTTTGACAACATGGTTTAGCTGAAGTGTCTTTTAAGTTATTAGGATATCATAATGTATGACCTGAGAGACCAACAACTATTCAATGAGATTTTGTAAATAGAAGATAAAATCTGTTAAATTTACAAATGAAACAATCATGAGCGTGATGAGCAGATGAGATATTGGCTGATGAATTGAGGCTGTAAGTGAGAAACTTAGAAGATGAACCTAATGATGTACGACCGAAAAAACCGTCACCTCTACATATATAAGGATTGTCTCTAGATCTTCATCTGTTACAATGTCCAAAAGAGGTTGAACATTTTTTTGATACCGATATTGACCAGTGACAAATCACAGGTTAACGATAATGACACCAAAAAGAACGTCAAAAGTGAGATGAACGCTTCTCAAACGCTCAAACATGCTCGTCCAGTTCAATTTTGATTTTATTATAGGGTGGTATTTCTTTCAGTCTAACAATGTTGATCGCCACAAATGCTTCTCCAAATGCTCTACAATGAACAACAATCACAGTATTTGAGTTCTAATATGCATGACAATTGCCTTCAGTCTCAAAAAGTGAAAGTTTTTAAGGTTTTAACTGGGTTTTCCATCAAGGAAACACTCTTCTTCATTTGACCCTCAGGACTTGTAAGTTTTGCCCAAAAGTATGATCTCTATTCTTCTCGGTTCAAATGCTCTCTTTATTATCACCTCATCTTGCATCTTTTGACTTTTTCTTGCTGTTCAAACATAACATCCTTAATAATTTTTGGGATCTTATGAGAAGAAGATGGTCAAGCGATAAGCCTCGAAAAAGCTGTGCGGATTCAATGAAATAAGACGGACAAAGATATGAAGCTGAAAGATTTCCAGATTAACAGGATGCGATAATCGAAAAAAAAAATCGAGAGGCTTGGGGATGGATCACAATGAATGCCAATGTCTGAGATTTCATAGAACATTGAAGCAATTCGGGTGGATACAGAAATGTTACCTATACGAAAATTTTGCCATATCCTGACCCATGACTACTATTTAGTCCTTATTCGGATGTATATTAAATGGATAATAAATTATGTTTTATGTGCTCTATCTAGACTGGACACAGAGATTCGTTTGGACATTTTGAATTTTATAGCTATGGCAAGGGGAGGGGGTCAAAAGCAAGAAGGGCAGAATCTTACAGCGGAAGAAAATAGAAGACAGGTTGTGTTGCTGCAAGGGACAGCGACGAACTCATATTTAGAAATTGAAGGAAAAGGACAAGACTGCCAAGTGAATGATTGTTTTTGGTTTGACATCAAATTTGTTTTCATTTTAGGACGAACTATCCTCGGATTTTGGTGATGTTACCGTTTTCTTCCGTCAAGGAGTCGAAAGTATCGTTTCTTCCTCAATATTTTCTGCAATAGTAGAGTTAAGTTAAATAAAGTACAAAACCTAGCATCCGTAAATGGGTACATTGTGAATAAAATACTCCTGTCGTAGTTTGGCTACTAAATTTTTGGGTGAAACCAAAGCCAATCTGAAAGGATTTCTCTTAGACGAAATTGGACGTCTTTTCAATCTAAAGAAACATTTGGGAAAAAAGGAAAGGTTCAACGCCAGTAATGTTGAAAGATACTTTTCTTTCCTGAAAGATACTTGTTGAAAGATAAGAAACAAAATTGTATCTATAAAGTGTTTGTTGAACGACCCTCGTGATTCTTAACAATTATCAACAGTTTTCGTAGATCATTGAAATCTCTTTACAAATCTTTTGGCCAAAAAGCAACTTTATTTTAACATTCGAAAAACAGGAGGAGAAAGGAGTAAAGATATGGGACAAAATGGTTTTTTTAAGCTCAATGATATGTCGTCGCTGTCGCCGTCGAATCTATTTTGCAAATCTACCGGTTCTAGTTAATTTTTGAATGAGGACGCGTTTGGGCTTTTCCTAGCTTTGTTTAGCTCGTTCTAGCTCTTGATAGCGATGAATACCCCCTCACTCGAATTTCAGCAAGACGCCGAGGATCAAAAATCAGGAAGACTTGACGGGTAAAGCAAATAAATTAAATTCTTTTTACAAAAAAAGGAAGAAAAACAAACCCAAAATTTTGAATCAAAAAGTACCACATCAATCTGTGAAGAATTAACTACCTAAATCAAAGTATGTGGAGTCCAAGGAACCGGGAAGGAAGTGCGTTAAAATAGCTTTAATGGTAAAAATCCGAAATTGAAATGAAGTGGAAAGAATAATAAAAAATTTTGGGGAAAAAATGGCAAAACACGTTTGGTTTAGTGAAAAAAAAAAATAATAAAGAAAAAGATAAACAAATAAGCTAAGATAAATTGTGAAAAGCTAAAGACAAATATGTTTTTCAAATCTCTTAAAGACCAAAGAAATTCTGCAGTTGCTGGTTAACTTGAAGTATAAACGAAAATACTTTCTTTTTTAAGGATTTGTGTTTTTCAATTCTTCATTCATAGAGAAATCGAATTTTTTCAAATATATTGTTGTGTTTTGGGAAACTGATATTTATTTTACTTTTCTGCGATGCTGCTGGAAGAATTTGCGCTGAAACGTGAAAATGGAAACTGGACCAACGTATTGAGTTGCTCATAGTTCGGGAAAATAGGTCAATGTTAGACGGTGCGTCGTTGATATTTTGGAAATTTAATGTTTACATGTTGATGCCTTCTGTTTTGGTTGATAATTGCAAGGACGTCTGACTAACCTGCAGGTGTACGACGCTTTTATTCGGCTGAATCAGTGAACTGCTTTGTTCCACAGTGGGAAATCTTGATCGCAGCTTGAATTGGTACTATCGCATCATCATAGCTGTCGAAAATAAGACAATGGCCTAAAGACTGATATCTCGACTCAACAAACGAAAACAAGACAAAATTTCTTTTTCAACATGCGTAGAGTAATCATCTTCAGCATTTTCACCTGGCGATTATCATTAAAGTAATCACTATAACAATGCAAACGAATAACAAAAAAAATACTCAAGCTGTCTGCACTTAATATTCTCATGAGTGAAATCGAAAGACACAAGACGGTGAAAAATCCATATGAAGGTGAAAATCCAATTTTCCGTGAGGTTTTTCGTATTTGCGTATTTGTCGGAGAATCAAAATCCAGTTGATCGTCATGTCGCGTAATTGCGCAGTCTTCGCCAACTTCCCACACGAGCTCGACTCCAACAGTTCCATTGAAGACTATTTCGGCGCATTCACATGTTACGCAAAAAGCATTTTGATTAGCGCGAATTTACCTACAGAATGAATTGTCTCCGCGTGGATACGTGCGCCAGAATTGTTGTGAATTTCAGGTGAATAATGGGAAGAATGGATGTTTTGGCAATGGTGTGGAGATAAGTGCGTCTTCCGGGAAGCAAGCATTAACGCATACAACAGAATTACTGAGTAAGCAATTTCGAGAAATTGTAGAAAACAATTGTAATGACTTCCACTCAGAACGTGCTTATGCGGGAAATTCTTGATGATGATGATGATAATGATAATTGGAGGCGAATGGAAATGAAATCGCTGAGGTCAAGCAATTTGTTATGCTTTCTACGGAATATTGACTTCCATATCATCTGCTCCCGAGATGGTGTCTGCGTTTGCTAGTTACGACCAGCGTTCGGGGAAAGCCAATTTTCTTGAATGATCTGCGCTTAATTTCCACTTTTGCATGGAGATTTTTGTTTAAATCATAAATTTTCACCACGCCAATCCACATATGGGTACGAAAAGCAATTACAGCCTTCACGTTGATTTCCTTTTACACAAAAACACGATTCAAATTGGACCGGAAGTGATATGATCGCACTTTCATTATGTTGGCGTCCAGCGTCGAGCTGCGCCTCTAGACCTCACCATGTGCATATGATATGTTAATAACAATTTAAATGATTGGTATCCAAAATTTCATCATTCAACCAATACAATTTACAATGCAATTCAGCATGAATGAAAATTTCAAGTGGATTCATGAATGGTTGTGTCGAATGTGCACAAATATGGCATGAAAGAAAGCCTGCCGGCTCGCCCGTACGCATTTTTCATACAACACAACACAACACAACACGAGAGTGTCACATATGAATGGGAAAAGGTCTTGAGCGGCATTGCACATGGGAAGAGAAGCGCCGGCCACACGAAACTCATGCATGCGTGGGAGCAGTGAAATGCAATCGATGGCGGAGACACATTTCGAAGAACTGGAATAACTAAACCAGTCTGATAACGACATTTCCCGTTCAAATCATTTGCCGCCTTAATTATTGTTGTGTTTGTAAGTCCTCCATTGGTTTGTAGGGAACGCGACCCTCTTTCGATACCATAGAGGCACAATCTCATTGATTCTCAGCAAGTCCAAGCTCGTAATATCGATATGAGTTTATGTGTATTGTATTTACCATAAAGGATTCCTATATTTATAACAAGGATTCATGAGCGATACGAGAGTATATTTGCAGATTGTTTGAAAGCCCGTAAGTCCTTGCCGAATCAATTCCGAATTTAAACTTTTACGGCACAACAAGCAGGATTTCAGCGCCAGAGTTGCTATTGCATTTTTTTGGATAGAAACGGGCCGTTGAGCTTCAGATCTCTTAATTTTTCAAAGATTCCTTTGCCCCTTTTCTTAGGCAACAATTTAATCCGTTCAGTGTGGAGATCGCAATGTGACGTAGAAACGCAACACGACTACCTACGTAAAATATTCTCCTACCATTACCTAATCGATCCTTTTCTCTCAAAATTGAGCAAAAAGGTCGTCTATACTAGTTGTCGTTTTTACGTAAGGGGGACTGGGAGGTAATCAAAATTAGATAATGATGTTCGGAAGGCGATTTGGTATTCAGATTCTCTAAAACAATTGAGGAATTATCAATTAAATAAGTTATCCATGGTCTATAACTCAGGACCATCTTCCTCGTATAGGAAGGAGCCCAAATCCGTGCCAGTATAACTGGCAAGGATTGCCAGAAAAGGTGCCTGTATAACTGGCAAGGATTTAGGTTCCACCCTGGGTTCCTTCCTTGGGTTCCTTCCTCATGAATTGGCGAATAGCGCGCTCCATCAGCGGTGCACCACTTGCGCGTCTTTTTGTCTCGGTATAACCTGATACGTTTTTGCGACGAATCGTAACTGAATTGCAATAATTGCAAGAATATGAAGTTATTATTAATATTTATGTTTAGAAATTAATTTGTTTATTTGTATTTAAACGTTTCTTTTACGAATGAATGTGTTTCCCCTGAAAAAAAAATTATGACTTTTCGACACCTCACCCATCCTCTAATAAGTTTTTTTCTATAAGCATTAAGTGGACCTGTCACAAGTAGGGAATCGTTATCCTTTCTTACCAGAGATGAAAGAGCTATTAACTGCTGGCTGCTAAAACTATAAACTGCCGAAATGGTGACGAATGGTGCCAATTCAATCACTGTGGGCCGTTGTTTTCTTTTTCAAGTGATCATCGAAATGTTGACGATTCAACAATGCATACAAAATATTAGAATTTATCATCGAAATGAATGTTTTACTCGCCGGACGTGCATACAGTTATGCCAAGCATTTACCACTAGAACGTTCATTCGAACGTCATGTCTTCATCGAAAATTTGAGAAAACTGATTCACTAACATATGATATAAACTGTCTGCGTCGTCGAGGTGCGCTGACAGCTGAGAGTGGTATAGCTGTAAGCCAGATGGAGAGAGAAAATTCAAATTACTCTATTCTTTCCCATTCGTAGCAGCTTACATTTTCTCAAATGATGACGAGAAGAATTTCGTTACGAGATGTTCATTTGAAGCCCTATAAGGTTCAGTTGACACATCAACTCAAACTTGCTGATCATGTGTTGCATTGAAATTTTTCGAATAAGGCTTTGGAAAAGGTTGACCCCGATTTGAATTTCGGAAAAAAACATCTTCTCCGATGAAGTGCACTATGGGCTCGATGAATTCGTGTACGAGTAAAATAAACGACAGAGTTTTGTCTGTAGAGAATCGTCAAGCTCTATGCTCAGCAGATCATTTTTGTTGCTGTGTTTTGACTCAAGGATCGTGATTGGACCATATTTCATTGAGAATGTATACGTCGTAAATGTAAATGACAAACACTATTGTAGTATTAAAAAAGTCTAGCCCAAATCGGAAAGTTTCAACATAAGGCATCCTTACCTTCGATCAGACGTTGTGACTTGTTATATAACTAGCTAGATAACCGCCTTTTAGCAAGAAAATTTCAAAAAATAGTAATGCCAATGGACTGTCAAGACTGATCACAAACTGGTTGGCTTTTTTCCAAAAAAATTTCGAGTATTTCACTAGGACAAAAATGATTTGCAATTTTCGACGAAACATCAAATGAAAAATTGAACTTTTACCATGCGATGTTTATGAAAGTGTAGTCGAAAATTGCACAAGACTGCATTCCACCAAACCAAACTGAGAAAGTTTAAAAAGTAAGGTTTGGATTTCATAAGGTAGGGTTATCAATTGTTCTTTCGAATAAAACTTAAAGATTCTCTCAACTGGAGACTTCAAATTTGAAGTTGATCAACAAATTTGGCTTCTAAGCCATATTTTCGTGATCTCTAGCATTGATTTCACTGAAAAATCTTCCTTTTGATTAGGCTGCTAGAACGTCATTGAAGTCGGGCAGTTAAAAGATCGTCGTTGAGGAGGACCGAAAGATAACAGGTGAAAGTCAACTTCGATATTTAAAATAGAAAAAAAGCACAAAATAAAAAGAAAAACCCTTTTTTGTTATTTTTCTTGTCTGCTGGAAACATTCATCTATTGCCTTCATAGTAAGAAGAGTAAATTGCAAATGGCCTCGCAATAGAAAGCGCAGGAGTTAACAATCTAGTTAATATGAGTAAAAACTAGGGAGTTTGCAGATACAGATATTCCTGGAGAACTTGCACCAGCAAAACTCTGGATTAAGTCGCTTCCGCAATTAAAGCCCAAAGAAAATAATAAAGCGCCGGGCATTCCATTGGATGGGAATAAGATTCCAATGGAGCTCATTAAATATGGTGGCAGCAGTGTTCAGGAAGCCATCCACAAAATCTTACAGCAAATCTAGCAACAAAAACATATGCTGAACGAGTGGAGTCAAACAATCTTATAACCTAGACACAAAAAAATGTAACAACCTACAGTATGACAATTATAGAGGCGTACAAAACTTTTCCAGAGATCTTACAAAATAAAATCAAATAACAAAATGATGGGGGGGGGGGGGGTATCAAGGTGGCGTTAGAGGTAGCAGATCGACGATAGACCCATTGTTTATTGTTAAGCAGTTACTTGAAAAATGCTGGGAGTTCAACATAGACGTTTGTCAGATTTTCGTTGACTTTAAGGAAACGTACGACAGTATTGACCAAAACGTACTGTGACAAATAATGCTTCGCTTTGGTATGCCAGCCAAATTAGTCTGTCATACTAAAAATTACAATGACGTCGATAACTTCCCAGGTCCATATCAATATCCAACTCGCCGTCGCTTTTGACACAAATACCGGGCGAAAGCAGGGAGACGGACTGGCACCTTTGCTATTCAATGTAGCTCTGGAATATGTCATAAGGAAGCCATCGGTCAATACAACACGCAGACTTTTTTACAAATCAAGCCAAGTGGTAGCTTATGCGGATAACATCAACATTTTGTCACGGTCGCTGATAACCGCCAAAGAATTTTTAATGAAACACGACAGCGAAGCAAAACTAGTAGTGCTACAACTCAATGAAGAGAAAATAAAGCTCATGACGCAGTTGAGAACAAATATCCAAGTATCGAAACTATCACAGTTTTCGAATACAGTCTTGAAAATGTTGGCGAATATGTGTTATCTAGGCGCCAAAATAACGAGAGTTGCTAGTGAAGGAGACGAAATACACCAAAGAGGACAGCTCGCCTTTTATTCAGTTCTGACTATTATGAAGACCAGCTGCATGCACAGGAAAAGAAAGCTATGGGTGCATACATGGGCCCTATCCCAATTACCCCCGTATATATATATATATAACGCCTTTGAGCGAAGGGTCCTGAGGCGGATAATTGAATCGAAGCTGGACGCATATTCATGGCGAACTCGATACAACCATAGGTTGTATGAAAATTTTGACGAGCCGGAGGTCTCAACGATTAGGAATACAGGATTACGACGATAATAGATACCCAAAAAGATATTCGTTTGGGAAACTGAAGGGCGGAGACCAGTCGCAAAATCGAGGGAACGCAGGTCTTGCTCTGTTGACGAAGATAGTTCATCGCTACTCGGATTTCAAAATTGGAGGACACGGTCAATGTACCGAGTTAGATGCGCTAGTTGCAGAAGGCGAAGGCCCGAGAGCTGCTGTAGTGCTGAGAAAAAGAAAAACAACCAGGGATTGGTTCAACCGTAATTTTCGCGATTTTCAAAATACAGAAACTCATTGTGTTCTGTGTTGAAAGAAGGACGAAAAGGCATAGAACTGGGAAACCGGTAGATAGGCCAAGGAATTTCGGGAAGAACTGAGAAAATGTTGAGATAAAATAAGAACATTTTGAGAAAAAATAAGAAAATTTTACCCAATTGTTGGTTTAACACATTTTTTTTTTTTCATTTTGTAACATTTTCTCAAAGAAAATTTACCAATTTCGGTTTTCCAGTTTCTAAAATTTGTGAAAATTTCTCAGAGAAAAATTTACCCAATTGCTGGTTTTTCCTGCACTTAACCCGAAGGACCGTGGGAAATGTCCTTAGTTGCATAGGCCGCTCAGAAGTTTTTCATTTGATACACACATGTTGAAAGTGCATTTCAATCTTTCGCTGCTTGGAATCGCGCTTCATGTGAAGAGTTCTTTCTCATGAGGTACACATGCGCTGGAATTACCTTCATGTCCTTGTGGCATGACCGCGATGAGTTCTTTAGAATCAGGTTCTGATTTGAAGGACGTTGCAACTTGCCTCGATGAGGTGGAATTTTCTTCTGGCTAGAAAATTTAAGATATCCTGTTACGGCTTCTTAACAGTTTCAAATCACAATAAATAGATCCTTCGAAAATTTAAACCGATTGTCCTCAAATTCTTTCTGAAACAGTCATGAATTCCAGTAGGCAGGAGTATTTGCTGAAAAAAGTCTTACATATTTTACCCAATTTAAGGACATTTTTTGAGATTATTGATATTATAACCCATTTCTCGACAAAAATAGAAAAAAGAAAAGAAATCAAAGATTTCCCGGATCTCATGTACAACTCCCACCGATACCAAAACTGCTCGGTACTCCCTTCGTCGAGGAAAATTCAAAACCGACTTTTTCACTTTTACACATTTTCATTGAACCAGCGGCGACGACCGGAGCATTTATTACTTAATTGCCACTTAATACGGTGCAATGCCTTCCCAGACATGTCTCATGTTTGTTGCTGTCGGTTTTGTTTGTTTGTCTGCCCGCCTTCCATCCGAGTCCATACAAACTGCCACGGTCTTCTCGGCTTACTGATTGCAAAGCAAAGTTTCAACCTCCTGTTGAAAGGAAAAACCTTTTGAATGGGACTCGGAAGTTGTATATGTTTGCCATTGAGGAAGACACCACAAAAAAAAAATTACACACTAAAATTCCGGAGCGAGAGAAAAAAAAGACAAAAGAATGATAAATGAGACAAGACCGCTTGTAAATCCGCTTCCTGTATTCTCGCGTTCACATGTGTCAATTGTGCATGCGAGCGTATTTGCCGTTCGTAAAACCTGATCGTGTGAATTCTTTTCGGAAACGGATGAGGGTAGCAGGTGAAGGTCTTGGTGGATTGGGTTGCGGTACGAGTCATTCGAGCGGACTATCTAATTAAACCGTGAACACTCTGCAAACATCAACATGAGCGCAGCGTTGTTTCGTCCTGGCGCGTTACGGGAAAGGGCGCGATAGGTGCGTACAGGTAAGACGTTACGGTGCTAATGCAGTCACGTTTTAATTATGTAATGTACTCACATACACACCTTGAACTGACGCACCTTTCGTGATGGCATGTCCGCAGCAGGGTGGCATTGTTTCTAATCACTTCATTCTTATTTCGTTTGATTTAATGGACAATTAATGGCCTTTTTCGCATGCATTACTGTCAGAGGGGAGACATGGTATGTGGCGATGCTTGTAAAGTGTATTAAAGTCACTCCAAGGTGGGTTGCATCAACTAAATGTTGACTTTAGGACCGTAGCAGCGGCAGACGGGACACAGCAAGTCCCATTGTCTTTAACACTGTAAAAGAGAATTAATAAAAGGGATCATTCTTGTGCAGCCATGAAGTTTGTATATCTACGATAAGTGAATTCATTATAAAAACTATTAAAAATGTAGCATAGGAAAATCATTTTAAGATACGGTCGAGCAAGATGTTTGGATTAGATGATCCATCCTCGAATCTTCGATGAAATTATCCTCGGCCACCCTAGTCCATATTTGTATAATAGACTTGTGGTGAGATTCGGTCTGCAAGGGCTTTTAGTAAACCAGGATCGACAAGCGCAGATAACCAGAATGGAAGATAATTAATCCAACGAGCTATTCAGGGACAGATTAGGATTCTTCGTTTCCCTAATTATGATATCAGGATGGACGAACCACTGTTTCAATCGTTTCATTGCCTGTTCGATCCTGTGTACCAGGATATGCATTGCTTTCGATTTTCTGAAAAGAAGTCAGCACCTATAGTGGTTTTTGTTCGGTCATGTTTACTTTGGAAAAAATCTGAAACATTTTTTTTCTCTATCGAAGATGCACCGTAGAGGGGGATATCATTATCCGCACGGGGAGGAGTATACAATTATAGGCTGTATAAGTGCCTCGTACAGGATGCACCGGAACCAGTTGAGTAGTTCCGAAGAGTAATGAAAAAGAAACCAGAGTATATATATACCAGGTGTATGGAAAAGTATTTTTCCGTTATTTGTGGTAAAAAATACGTAATTTTGAAGGGATTTTTTTTCAAAATACAGGGTGGGCCATTTAACGTGGAAGCATTTGTTTCTGAAAAAAATATATGAATATATATATTATTTATTTTTATTTCGATTACAATTGATTTTGGTTCAAGGAAATATGTTACAGCTATTTGTTGAAAATGATATCGCATAAATGGCAACCTTTGGCCTTGAGTACAAAATGTGCCCTTTTTTAGGCGTTTTCCATCGTTTTGACCAATGTATCGGTCGATATGGCGGCGATTTCACGTCGTATGTTGTCTTTAAGTTGAGCTATTGTCCTTGGCTCATCAGCGTATACCTTGGATTTCAAATTGCCGCACAAAAAAAAAAGTCTGGTGGCATCAGATCTGGTGATCTCGGGGGCCAGTCAAAATCACCGTTTTTCGATACAACTCATCCGGGGATTAATGGTCGTAACAAATCGATTGTTAGTCGACCCTTATGACATGTTGCACCGTTCTGTTGAAACCAGAAGCCATTCAGACCATTTTCACGAACAATGGGTATGAAAAAATCATTTATCATGGCTCGATTACGTTCGCCATTAACAGTTTTCGTTGCTCCATCATCCTCTTCGAAAAAATAGGGTCCAATGACCACATCCGCATAAACACCACACAAAACTGTAACTTTTTGGTCGTATAGAGGCTGTTCCTCAATTAATTGAGGGTCTTCAGTGGCATAGAACCGATAATTTTACTTATTAACTCTTCCATTTAACGTGAAATGTGCCTCGTCTGACATGATGATTTTTCGCCAAAAGTTGGACTCGCTCTCGGCCATTTCGATGATCCATTTGGCATAATCGACGCGACGCAGATAATCACCTGGGTTCTGTTTATGTGCCATTTGAATTTTGTACGGAAACATCTTCAGATCGACACGAATTATGCGTCGAAGAGTGGTCTGAGCGATGCCCAACTCCTGAGAACGATGACGATGTTGTCGGCTCCTCGTCAACACTAGCTCGTACGGCTTCAATATTTTCATCGGAACGTCTTGTTCGTTGTCTGGATGCATGACTGGCATTACTAACATTACCACAATTCACAAATTTTGCGTATAAAAGTCTTATAGTGTTATCACCGGGAGCACTTTTAACTTTATTTTTCGAACGAAACGCACGTTTGTTGCCCAATTGAAAAGTTATTTTGAATGTCAAGCTGAACAATTTCAGCGCGTTGTTTTGGTGTGTACTGTTCCATGATAAAATTGTCTTGGATTGACGCTTCCAACGCGGTATGTCATTTATCGATCTGAAAATTCTGTCAAAAGTTGTTGGGTTGCCCGATGCTTCCACTTGAAATGGCCCACCCTGTACTATCATCGGCTTCTACACACTTCGACTATCTTTCAGGTAATTTATGAATAACATGACGCAACACCTGCTTGTCTTTTGCGGGAAACCATTCATCGAGCCACTGTATAACTTCCTCGAAATCGCTGAAGTGCTGCACTGCCAACGCGTACCCCATTGTTGCAAAGAGGTGATAGTCAGACGGCGCCAAGCCTAGAGAGTCCGGCGGGTGCAGAAGGATGACCCATCCGAACGATTTCACTGCGTTTTTCACTGGTTTTGATGAGTGCGACGGTGCGTTACCGTGTAACATAACCACATTGCCATGTTTTCTGATACATTTCGGCCGCTTTTCGGTTAATTCGCGTTTTAAATTTATCATATGTTGATGATAGCGTTATACATAAATGGTTTCATAATACACAATCAGAGTTCATAATACACAATACCACTCTGGTCCTAACAGACACAGAGCATGGTCTTCTTGTCGAAGCAACTTGGTCTTGGTGTTGAAGGACCGGCTTTATCAAGTAAAAAATCACGATTTAGTAAGCTTCGAAATTTCAAAACAAATCCACTTTTTATCACCCGTTACAATTCGATGCAAAAGTGATTTCCTTTCGTAGCGCCGAATTTTCATTTTACAAATTATTTTTCGATATTCCATTACCCATTTACCAAGTTTATTGATGTTACCAATTCCTCGCAAGCGTTTGCTGATCTTTTCCTGTGACAAATTTAATACATCTGCTAATTGTCGTTAAGTTTGAGTTGGGACACCATCCAATAACTCCTGAAATTCCTCCTTTTCGAACTTTTGTGGTCAACCAGAGCGCTCACTGTCTTTCATATTGAAACGACCACATTTGAATTGTCGAAGCCGCGTCTCATGTGTACGAATTGATGGAGTGTGTCCACCATATGTTTTTACCATGCAACGGTAACTTTGAACAGCCGTTTTCTTTTGGCTAAACAAAAATGCACTTTTCTAGGCACAAAATTCCACATGCTTGATCAGAACGATAAAACAAACAGGCTATTTGTGCTGGACTCAACTTGTGTGTGTTTTTCACTGAATGTCAGACGATCGAAATGTCGTATGTGTCAAAGTAATGCGCTGCGTGCTTTTTGCTAGCACCATATATTAGCAAACAACTTACGCATACACCTGGTATATATGATTAATTTAATGTGTTTGCCAGTTAATTTTGCAAACACTGTCCTTAAGATGGCGGCTGTAAACTGCAATGCATTAACAGATCCGATTTTTGAAGTTATGACTAGCCCGTTGACACACTTCACGGGTTATCACTTAATTTTCGTCAACAATCCGATCTCTTAGCTCTAGTAGGTTGTGGAGGCAATGTTTAAGAACTTTTCTCTTAAAATATACCAATGAAAGAAGTCTTATATGCTAAAATCAGGGGGGTTGTCACCTCTCATCAATACTAGACGGCCGGAAAACAAATTCTAAAATTAGTTTAGAATTTGGAAATTCTCAACAGGGGAGCGGGTTTCTCTTGCATTGTCAAAAAAACGTGATTTTTGTCTTTTCTTGTATAGTAAATACGAGTACATTTCGATATTTTCGATATATTCCCAAAATTCCAAGTCGAACCGAGCGAAATCCTCAATACAACATAGTCCCCGGTTTTTCTAACTCTAGTTCCGACTACTGCGGACGATCAGAACGTCAGAGTGCAGCTGATGCGTTAGTATGCAGTTTAGTCTCTTCGGGTTAATCCTCGATTCTCTGGCCCATTGTGCTTTTTCGAGTAATTTCACAAGTTAGACATATGCTCAGTAGTAGGTATTTAGGCAAGTACCTTTATAAGATGTAAATTTATATTTTAAATGAGGGTCAGTTACTCGTACGCTTGTTTGCACTTATATAATAATTTTGTATCCTTATCAAAAATCTCTGGCCAGTATAGGAGTGGAGATTTTTCAGCACAATTACACTCCAGTTTCAGAAGATGTCATCCAAGCTATAAAACCAATTTACAAAGATTTGGGCTAGGAGCAACTTCTGCAAAGGAAATTCTTCCTTATTTATGGGGTATTTAACCTATAACATGGTGAGGTATTACTTGAGAAACAACGCTTTTCCGCAAAAAAAAGAATCTGAGCGAACGGGGGGGAGTATTGCGACATAATAGTAGGTAAGGACATCGCCTGTTTAGCAGAATGTAGTGATATTTACTACTACTTATACTAATAATAGTGAAAATTTTGTTCATTCGCAACCCCGTTTACCTGAAAATAACCTTGCTGAAGATCTGAGCCTCAGGAGGCTTTGCAGCCTAATTCAAAGGATTTCCTCACACAGATTTTGACTTGTTCACCGATTTTGAAGTAGTTTGTATATGTCCTTTAGAGTAAAGTCGGGTGAATGCCTTTTCGTACGCTGCGATAGTAATCTCTTTTGAGACTGTAGCCATGTTTGAAAAGGTTCAGGGTATTTTTTGTGTGCATAGAAATAGACGTGTTGCCTTCATCCTTAAGGGAAGAAGAAGTGTACTTTATGGCTGAAATTCTGGATTGGCGGAGAGATTTTTATTTCTGTATTTTAACCAGATTATTTTCTAATGAATGTAGGACTCGCAGACTTATTTTGCACTTCTCACTAACGACCATTTAACTAGGAAACTTATCCTGGGACTGTTTTACTAACAACATCGAGCTGGTTCTCGCGTTTCTGTGCTTATAGATGGTTTCGAAATACAGGAATCCTGAAACGAAGAGATGAGAAGATCGTCCGAATAAAGAACCCTTTGGTATGTCGTTTTTACCTACCACAATTGCCCGAGTATATATGGCACGCAGTTCAATTTGTATTTAATTTGCCTTTTTTAAAACTCAGGACTGCACTAGCATTAAGTGTCCCGCGATCCCATTCGTTAATCACTCGAAATGCTTCTCTAACTACGATTAGCGGGAAAAGCAATTTTCGATTTCACTGAAGAGGTCACCGCGTTACTTCTTTTTCATTTTCCAAACATAAAATGTATGACACCCATCATCCATCACCCATTATCAAAGCTGAGCACTTTAAGGAGCAGTAAAGGGAGAAGTTTCGGAAGCAATTCAGGGAACAGTTGAGTAGCCGTAGCCTATCAATTTTGTACAGGTGACACTGAAAAAGTCCATTCTCGTTCAAGAGCGGGGTATGTAAAAGTTAATGTCACCACGCATCCGTTTGAGCCAAAGCTCCAGTTCAGGGATTAGAGGTGTAGATCATTTCCCTTTCGTCATGCTATTTGGTATTTTTTGTAATAATATTTCTTTCAGTCTTCATATAGATGACATGTTTCCAGAGAATACACATGTGAACTTAGCCGGGTGCGGTCAATAGCGTAACCTTATATTGCTTATTGTAGCTTCCAGGATCAACTTGCGTCCTGAACCCTGCTAGTGTAATTGCGAAATGAATTTAATGCAGAGCCATGAAGGAAAATTGAGAGACATAGTGCAATAGCCATTGAAACAGACTTCCAGGCTCCACACAAGGATGCATAATCCCGGGATCGTTATTGTAGAGGAATGGGGAAGCGTGATGAAAAGCCAGAACATGCTTTGAAGGGATTAATCTGCTTGATGAAAATTGGGTGGAGGAAGAATCTCGAGTACAATGAATCTGTGAAGGTTGACCTGAACACTTCCGGCGCATTCAATCAATTCATAAGTAAACAATTTCATGTAATATTAGCAATTGCATAATATTGGTAGCAGTTGTAGTAGTAGTAGTAGTAGTAGTAGTAGTAGTAGTAGTAGTAATAGTAGTAGTAGCAGTAGTAGTAGTAGTAGTAGTAGTAGCAGTAGTAGTAGTAGTAGTAGTAGTTGTTGTAATTAAATTTACATTGTATTCTGGGAGACGATATGTGTGCATTCTCGATTCACAGAATATCGTTTGATATTATTAATATAAATCAAGTTATTTCTTCAGGAGACAATCATTTTTAAAAAACAAATTGATATTTTTTGTTAAAATTGACATCATATTACTTGCAGTCTTCATATAGATATCCTGAAGACTGATAACCACATGAATGACTGATTTCTATATAAGTTGGGAGCATTTTACATGTGGCTGTTTTCTAAGAAAAAGCTTTAATGTCACCCCTGTTTTTTGGAAAATCCTAATGGTAAATAAAATAGATTCCGACTCATTAGAAAATTAATATATTTATACGCTTAGAATTAGACACTGATTTAAAATGCTTACATCACATATACACATAAACAGCATGAACAACTTTGATCTGTTCATTTGGTCTTACCAGATATATATATTATTTTATTAAAATAAATAAGATTTTATCAACTAATTTCATAGCCTTAAATTCAGCAAATTGCATTTACTTTATACTTAAATGTTAAAATGGTTTTGTTTTTTTGGCGAAAATGTTTTCATATTCATCAAGGTTGCAATAAGTTGGATTCAAAATGTAGTTTTCATGCAGATAAATGGAAGCTGTGTCTCCTGAGAATCCTTGTTAAAGAACCGAATTTTGCGTGCTGTCATTTTGATCAATTTTTCGAAAAGTTGGCACAAATGTACTTCCTTGTTGGACAATTGAACTATTGGATGAGCTCTGGAAGAAAAATTGTAATTGAAGTTGGTACAAGGATCCAAAATTCGAAAATTACCTTCTTTTGATGATAACTTCGTCCACGAACTCTGGTTGTGTTGCGTCTGATGGGATTGGAAGGTTTCTTTTGTGAAAGTCTGACTGAACTGAATGTGCTCCCTCGCCGCCCTCGTCGTATTTGAGGCGATGGAGTGCCAGTAGCTATAAGGAGTCAAATTGAGTCAAAAAGTCACACAATATATGTACCATATGAAATTAGGGTACAGCGAGTATGACTTATATGATTCTAGAGCATGCAATAGCTTAGGCAATTCGATTGTTCTACATAATGTATACATTATCATTCAATAAAGAGAAACAAATAGAAGTATGTTGGATTGAAAACTTAAAGTTTGGAAAAAAATAAAGTTACACGCATTACGAAATGTGCGTACATACCAAAAATTAATCGTCAGTAATTGCTGTCAACAATTTCCTGACGAGTTATATTTGAGCAACAATCGGGAAAGAATGATTTTGAGTGTTTTGGCTATTCGTGTCCAATGTATTCGAATAATGTTCAACTAAAGTTTGATTTTAACACAGTATAAGGATATAAAAAATTCAATTCAAAAATCATTAAAAACGGCTTGTCAAAATTTGGTTTACACACGTAAGGACACTAGTGTGACAGTTCAGTCTTACTATACTTCTACTGAATCGAATTTTCAATCACATTTAGCTCACTTATTGCATTTTCACAAAGCCTTACTCATATATAATAGCTACAACAAATATCACACCTATGAGAGGAGACTCACGTGTTCCCGCCATGTTGCTTCGTTTTGATGCCTGCATCATTTCCATTACCACAGCTGTAAACGAGCCATGATGTGACGTTTGCCGTTGTAATGATGGAGTTTGAGCCATCGGTATACCAGCCGGGAGCATGATTGGGGATGCTATTTGACTTACTGAAACGCCCTTACCAAGAACAAAAAAGGTAGTCATGATACCTTTCCCTTTGACGTTAACATCTCCTCGTAACTGGAAATTAGAAGGATGACGATGATGATTAAATAAGCATGTGGGTATGTCAATTTGGACCTTACCAAACATGTGTATCCTTTAGATTGAAGAAGTTCAGCCGTTGCAGCAGGTACTTGTATTCGCCAATTTTCACCTGTCGAGTCCATACGTGACGCAACATTCACTGTATTTCCCCATATGTCGTAGACTGGCTTCCTAGCACCTATTACTCCACTTACGGCAGAGCCACTGCAAATACCTAGAGAAATGCAGTTAAATTGGTTAATTGCTGCATGCGGATACAGGAAGGATTATTTGGTCAGATTTAATCGAAAAATTGTATTTCGTGCGTATCAGCAACATATGTAGGTAGGACATACATAGACAAGGTAGGACATACATTAGAAATTTATACAAAACCTAGAACAATAACGATTTTTCAATTTTTTGATTTTGACAAAGGTCCACCGTTGGAACTAAGAGGGAATCAGCATCAGACCCTACTTTCCCGTGTGTGGCATTTCCGTTTTGAGGTTGTCCATACTGCCGTCTTCCAAGTTCTGTTACGTTAGCACCCCTCAGGCGAGTAAAGCGTTTGTTGTCTAGACTCAGGCGATTCAGATGGAATTCTTCTGTGTTTTATTCTTGGTCGCTACAAGTCTGGCAGGTGTCATCCCTTCGAGCTTATATTCGTTTGACAACTTGACCCGATAATATAGGCACAATAATTCTTCTGCCATTTCTGTTTCTCCATAGAAGTACTATTGTCCTCATTCAGCTAGGGTGAAGCCAAAGAACTCGGGTTATCTCTGCGGTAGTTCCTGGCATTGTTAGGTCATTAATCTATTTAATTCTAAGGATTTCCTTCTCGTTCGTTTTTAAGCGTTGTCAGTGACAGTCTACACGTGTGTATTCTAGTTGTATGTTGATCGGCTGGTCTAGCCTTTAATAGCTTTTCCGCGGTCTCATTCCCCTGTTCACTTCTGTTGAATGATCCATGTTCTTTTCTGTTTATTCGGGTTGTTGCTGTTATGATTCTTGTTATGGTTTTCTTGTCTGTAGCTACGGATGATTTGTGGGAAGCGCCACTTTCCTCATCAGATTTAGAACGGTCGGTTTGTATTATACTTCCATATTTAATGTCCTATATGGTTTTCCTTCGTCTCTGGTGAATTTCTTAAGTCCTGCACTGACCGACCGTTATGTCCCCCGTTGTACAGGATAAGTAGGTAAGTGCAAGTGCCACATTCTGGATTTCGCATGGGCAAGAAAGACAGCCTTGCAAGTATAGAAGGATGATGCCGATGTAGATTCGCCGAGAAAGGTCTCCACAATATACCCACAGAATGTACTCCGGTGAGGGGGCGCGGTAAAGGCAACACAAAATGACAAAATGGGATCTTGGATGTTGGAATCGAGACGGAAGAAGTCACAGAAGACTTAGCAGTCGAGCATTTCATTAGGCTGGGCGAATCGAAGCTTTCCTTATTACGAATGGGGTTTTTTCGAGAGTTTTTCAAGAGTTGTCTTCACATACATCTCTTCATACATGTGAGACATTATGACGTTCCAACGGAAAATTTATTTTGGATACATTTGGAATGTATCCAGGAATAGCGCAAGAATGCGATGTAGATTAAAATTGAAAGCATCGCTCATCGCGGATTGCAGATTATACTAGATCAAGTTGAGGGAGGGAGATGGCGATCGGTTAAGGGCGAAGGAGATTCAAGAATCTGAGGTACAAGCGGTGCATCTCTTTCTAATTCTGCTCTCGGCCGACGAGAATGTGGAGTATCAAGCAAGAAGTGAGAGTGCTGGGTATATTAACTTAAGTTAGGCATGGTGACTTAAGTGTGATATGATTTTCAAAAATCACGTTTGAAAGCGTGTTATTTTCTATACGCACTTAAAAGGACATTGAATCGCACTCGTGGTAGGGGTGGCAGCCGTGAAACGAAATAAAAAATAAATCGATTCATATTAGTTTTTCGCGCTGATAGCATTAATATGGCTTTGGCAGAAACACCAGCACGTTGCAGAGTGTCCCTTTTCAAACGAATGTATCCGGTGAACTGCGCTTTTGCTTGGCAGTCTTAGTAAAGATTAAGGGATGAGAAAAGCGTACCAATGACCGTCACCGGTATGGTTTTTGGGACTTCCCGGAACAGCATCGGCCGTAATGAGTGCAAATTAGCGTAGAGTTTGGAATTTTAAGGAGGAAGTTGGAGAAAGTAAGAGAAAGTAGATTTCCTGTTATTTCATTTTTCAATTATTTAGAGGATTATCGTCTGCTAAGTTTTCTAAGCTTTTCGGCAAAGTAGCTGAGAAACATTTCTTTTAAAAATTTGAAGCAAATACTTTTTTATAAATATAAAAATATTTATAAAAATCATTTATAAAATATTTATAAAATCACAAATACACAAACACAAAATATTTCTGTATTTTGTGACCTAATTTCAATCACACTTAAATGACTTACCAACTCTTAACTGGAATGTATTGAATGCGTCTTTGTTAATTTCTTGTAATTTATGTTTCATCGCTAAAGCAAAGTCGACTAAATCGCATACGCTATCTTCGGACGTTTCTCCTCTTTCGGCCTGTATAAAATTTCCCATATGTAGAACGATATATCGACAAATTGTTCTAAAAAACATACCAAATGTTTCGGGTTCAACCCGGACGCTGCCATATAAGTAGCACCAACAGTTTTGATTTTTTCAATTGATGCAAACTTCGGTTCTTCCAAAAGCGCATCAAAATCACCTAGAAATAGAAAATTAAAAGGGGACATTTCACTAAAGTCCTTCCAACAAACACGGACCGATAGCAATTCAACGCTCGACCGTCACGTTTTGCCAAGTAAACTTACAAATAATTTCATTTAAAATTCGAATGCATGCTTTGCCATTTTCAATATCCTCCGAATAGAAATCCTGAAAATTTGGGATCGAAGCGAACATGACACCGCATAGGCTATGCTTTTGGGAATAGAGTTCGTCGCCAGTTCTTTCGTCCGAGAGATAATACGCTGCTACGTGATCCGGAAGAATGTTCTGCAAACGTCGCATAAAGAAAAAGAAAATGTTGGGAAAGTGGAAACAAAACTTGCTAAATGTGTAAAATGAACGGCTCAGAACGATATTTTTGTTGATGAGGACTTTTTATTTACCTTGATGAGTGTATCATTGAGATATCGATTGGATTTCATGTTGGTTAGTTCTTTTTCTGCTTGCTCTTTCCATATGAAGTCCAAACGGGATGTCACCTATGAGATTATTTTTTTTAGTAAATTTTCAAATATTTTAGATTTTTGGGAATTTATCGAAGGATCTTGAACGTAAGTAATTTATTTTCAATCGGAATGTTTTGTTAGCCTGTATGGATTATGGAAAACTTGTTTATTTTACTTATTTATGGGAGTTGAACATGCGACGCTCTTCAGGTTACAGAGATATACCTTCACTTTACCCTTGCGAGTTTCAAGCTGATAAGCTGATTCTCTGTTGCACGCACTAACTTTTTCGGATATGTTTCCATGTTGTTTGATTGCATAATTTCAAGGAGTTGTTCTTAAAAAAATTATTGTTTTCCAGTGGTCCCAGGGAACAAGGAATAAAACGTGATAGTACGTTCAAAATAAGCACAAACTCGTTGATATAAGCTCAGTATAGCAAACCCGTTCTTGTTGTTGTTTACTTCAATTCACATTCATATATCCTTGTTGGGATCGTGTTTCCGTGTATTTGAGTTTACTTGATAAATGGTGATCCAACAAGAAGCGTACGATAAGGGTTTAAATATAACGAAAAACATGAACGAATACAGAAAATTTCGTTGTATTCGATATCCTAGATAATAAAATTTTCCTAAATGTTCAAAAAACTGATCTGTCCCAAGTTGTGTGTGCGGTCTCTCATTTTATGCTCATTCACTTCCGTTTTTGTGAATTCCTTTTTTGATATGGGATGATTCGATGGTGCCTGTCCGGAGTTAGAGGACGTTGAAGACATCTAAAATGTCCAAATTAGTGAACTGGAGACCCAAGTCACGTTCTTCCGAGTCGAAATTGTTTGCTGTTTTTTTGTCCTTAATCCATCTTTTGTGTAACGCATTTGCTCAGTTCAACATACACTTAAGATAACTATTTTCAATAGGTGAGATGATAGCTTGGGGAGTTTTCTTTCTTCACTAGATATAAATTCTCAGAAAATGGGACCGTTTAGTAATTACCTTAATGCTTTTCAAGCCCAAAAAAACCGTCTTGCGTGCGTATAGCTCTATTCACATGCGAGTAGGCGTAAAAACGTTCATTACAAATATACATTTCATTTTTACACCCAATATAATTGAGCCTCTCAAACACAATGAAAATGTAATCACTTCGTTGCTTCACCCTAAGCAAATATATTCGAAACAGGAATTAATTACAAATACCCACAATGCGACCATGCAGGAAACGATATCGGGTGTCCCACAACACTCGACCTACATCCTTCGGAAGCACAATATTTGCACTTTACGACACACTTACCTCAACAAGACGTGCATGATATGTCACCATCACCAGGAAAACGGCAAGCAAAATCATCATTTGCGCCGACAATGGCATGCCCACTTTGGATTGCTGAAATAGTGTGTTAGCGTTCATGAAGACATCGGGAAATGCTACCAGGATGAGGAGAGCATATACAATCACCATAGCTGTGGCCATGAATGTCTTGACCAAGTAGTACAGCTTCAGAGCAGTGGCTAAGGCGATCAGACAAAGAATCCAAGTGAACACCACATACTCGGGATGGGCACAATAAGTTATCTTCTCGGGTGGGACAACGCTGGTATTACTCGTCCTTATCTCATCGTAATCCTCGCCGGCCAGAATCAACGCCCGGTCTGAACTTTCAAAGATGGCCGAACCATTTTCAACACTCGCCTTGTATTCGGCACTGGTGAGATTCAATGCGCTTAACACTTTGTTCTTAACCATATCAACTTCCTCCGCATCGAGTTGTGCTGATTTCATGTTTTTTATGTTGGTCTGGTTTGCGGTTGTCGTAAAATTATCCTTGACAACAGTGTCCACTGAATAGTTGATCGGTTGCTCACTATTTATGGTAATATTGTGGTGGATGGTTGCCGAAATGAACACATTCAACTTGATTTCCTTCTCGTCGTCCATTATGACTGGTTGCGTTAGGGCGACATTTGTGTCGTCCAGGTCGACAGGAGTTACATCCTCCACATACAATGGACAGACGACAAGACCAATTGAACTTGCCACTGCCATCAGGACTATGACACTACAAACGAAAATAGTTCGGTAGGTTCTTTCGTGAACTAGGGAAGCTGAGCTCCTTTGCAAAACTGCTGGAAGACCTGTAATAGGTTAATCGTGTTAGTAGGTAGTCAAGTCAAAACTCGATGTTGAATAGGAAAAACGGTTTGTTTAGGTTGGTATACCTGAAAATTCCTCGGCCATAACTAAAATGCAGCCAGCGGTTAAAATCAATGTGCTGACTACTAAACAAATGATTAAAACAGTGCACTTAGGTATCACAATTGATTGACAAAGGACTATAAATATCCAAACAACGAAAACGCATAACATGTTTGATCTGAAAAGATTTTTCAAAAACATATTAGTATATTTTTAAAAGTGATGTTAGATATAAAAACAATTAACATAGATCTTACAAACTCCCTTAAAAGTGTTTCGAACATTGTTTTTACTTTAAGTTTAACTTGACCAAATAAAAGGACTATATTCACACTTTTACATTTGAATTTGACGACACAAAAATGACACAAAAGGATATATTTCTCGCACTCGCCGTATCCCACGGATTTAGGTTCCTCCATTACTGACTGCATAGACGGATCAACCGCGAATCATCAGGTCCTTAGTTCTCTTCCTTTACAGAAATTAAATGAATGAGTCTCCTCAAGAAACCAAAAGTGTTTTTAAAGGAGAATTCGAAATGCAACAGAGATAGAATTCGAGAATTGAAATACCTCAAAAGACCAATCATTTTTTCAAAGGGAAATTCAAAATGAAACGAAGACCGCAACAGAGAATAGAGATTCAAGTTAAGGCAAATTAAGGTTTGTCGTGAATGGAGTTTTTGCCAACAGTTAATTATTTGAACCACCTTTTATCCTTGCAAACCTTTTTCATACTTTGGGTGGCAACTAACAGTCTTATTCTTCCGGCTTAGGTTTACAGCCCCAGGAAACTCGCTTCAAATGGGTCTGGAAGCAAACATACCCAAGACCATGCTATACTGTCAAACAATAATACGGTTCAACGGGTACGGTCTGCATAATTGTACTCTACCACCACCAACCACATGAAATGTGCGGGTCCCAAATACTGAAAACAGAATGGTGGTGCTATCTAATTGGTAGGGACTCAGACTTAACTGCTGGCATTTGACAATTACTTTCATACAAGAATTGATTAACAAATAAAAATAATAATAACAACAATCTGAATTCCGAAGAACAAATTAAATGTCTGTCTTTGTGTCTTGGCAGCTCGAAGCCAAGGGTTCTTGATGCACTGTACTCGCTTTCGCATCTGATATCTGTTCACCACAATGACTTTGCTGATTGTGATTGTGAGCTCCACAGCTCCTTTACTTGATTTTTGGTGGATCTTCAACGCCTGTATTTCTTTGATTTGCTTTGATTTCTATCCTTGTTCAGAAAAAACACGCCCCAAAGCCGTAACTTCCGATTTCAACGATACCGGAAAAGTGTTGGCCTTTCTGTTTTCTGTCACCTTACAGCTGGTCCTTTCTCGTATTGGGATCAATTACCTGGGATTTGATGACCTAACCACGGGCTAAATCTCTGTCATTCGGCCATTACACTGACAATATACCACCTTGCTGTGAGTTGAGGCGAGAGTTATGATGACAGACAGATGATACTTGGAACTCGATTTGACGACAATTCGTTTTGTTTATATCGATTACGTTTTTGATGTTGGCGATGACCATCGGCAGACCTAGAAATTGTATAATCGATGGTTTCCACGATCACGCCGGCTTCTGGTTTTTTTTTCGGATGAATATGGATGAAAACACAATTCTCAAATTCATTCTGTCATTAAAAATAATCTACAAGGTCTAAAATCAAAGAGGATTAAGTGTAAGGTATTCAATACAAGCGAAGTCGAAACGACGTCGAGACGAGTCAACTGCACACCACAGGATGTGAAATCCCAGGAGTGTGACAACGATCTGTACCATTAGGGTCAATTGTTTGGCCCCTCGAAAGTCCACTGGGTTGGTGGCTACCAACGGACTAGCTCTGTTCGACGTGAGGCGGACCACTAGTGGATTCCGCTTGGGTTTCCATTAATGAACCAGCCATCACCATGTCAGCATAACACCACGTTGATCACTTCTCACTGTTACCTCAAAATTCTAGATGGTCATTTCCAAAAGTACGCACTGAAAACCTGGAGCCGTGTTAGCGTTTAATACGACCAAAACCGTTTGGCAATCTGAACGCGATGCAAATCACTAGCAGTCCTGAGGAGTCTCAACATTGCTCGACAGAACGACTGATGGTTTTTCCTTCTCTCGCCTTTGCCTTGTTTACTGTGTTTACCGCTAGAAGTCACGAAATGATTTTTTCAGATAGACTGGGGACAGCTTTATGCGTATTTACGATTTATTTGATTCAAAAATTCCAGTCCAAAATTTTTAAGACGTTCGGAAGCACTGATTCCACTATTCTCATCAGTAGGAGTCCTGATGGAAACAGAACCTTCTGTATTGGCCATAAGACAATTGAAAGCCAACACTCCTACTGCGGTTTCCCCCAACAAGATCATCGAAAACTTGCGAAAAAATCCGTTACATAGCCTGGTCGACCAGCAGCCTGAAAAGTTTCTTGTGTCACATGTACCAGTAGGGTGGGCCAAGGATGTAACTTTGTGCAACATTCGACAGTGATGTCTATTCTTCTTTTCCCGTGTTGTGTGTCACAAATCAGCTTCCAAACGTTTGTTGATCGTACTTAGTATTTAGCATCTTTTAAGGATGTTCGATGTTCGAAACGTGAAAATGTTGGAAAGGATTTTTCCGCTTAAGAGTGGGATCTCGGCGATAAGGAATGGAAAAAGCTTAACCAATTGTGTCCGGTTATAAAATTTTCCGGTGGGTGAAGCATTATCAATAAAGGGATGAACAAGAACATTTTTTTTAAAAATTTAGTTTTTGCTACGAGCAACCACAGCATTTTTCAGGCTGTGAACTTCCGCGTGATTACTATTTAATATAAAAATACTAATAATAACGGAATTATTAGTAATAACATGTGGCGGAACGGTTCGGTTGAAGTCTACAATACAATCTGTATGCAGCGCTATCTCATTGGAAAAATATGTTTACGCTATTTATCTTAATGACTTTTGGAAACAGAAATTCATTGAGTATGGTCCAACAACGTCCACCATTTGTCGTAACGGCAGGTCTTTCTGTATTTGGAAACAAATATGTGCCACCAATGCCACTCCCGTGTATTCAGTACCATAAAGTGAACTTCAACGATGGTAATGGAGCTTTTGTTATTGCCTTGGATTTTCACTCTATACAGGGAAGCTTGTTGGTTGACATATCCTCGTGGCTAATAATGAGCTGCAACACTCATCAAAGTTTGACGGAATGAGTGGATGTGAATTGTCAATTGATTATGATATTCACACCAATCGAAGCCAAAATAGGCTTTGATCTTTGAACCAATTCAATCTTGTAGTAATACAAACCGCGAACTTTAGGTAAAATAATCAATGTAAGGAAGGAACAAGGCCCAAGTGGTTGTTAATATCGATGACATTTCCGGCTTGTCGTAATGATTAACAGATATGGAATTTATCAATAACAGTACCAATAACATGCTCAGGTGTACAATTATGTCGACAATAAAATGAATGACGCTCCAAAAGGTACAGCAATTGTATTTTGACTTTAGAAACAAATTTCTACAGCTTAGGAGCGTTGTTTGAGTTGTTGTGAGAAGAGTGGAAAACCATATAAAACTGAAGAGGTATAAAGTTGTCATTTTTGACATATGTCATACACAATTTATTTACAAATAGATTCTTTTAATGAATTCAATATAAACAATATAAGAAATACGATATTTGATTCATTGTAAATTTGATTCTTCATCAAAATTCGTACATACCTAAACATATCTTCGCGCAATTGACAAAATTTCGCTTCTTGGCTCGTATCCTTAAATTTTAACGTCCAACTATAAAGGTACTCTCTCCTAATCTTCTCATTCGAATTTATCTGTATATTTTGATCGATTAGCTCATCAACCTGTAAAGATAAATGAAAGCAATTATCAACCTATTTGTCCGATTGATTCAGCCGAGCGTTATTTTTGAAAATCAATTCGTTAAACCTTAAAACAAAGGCAATCGCAAACAATTTAATCTCGAATCAATAACCGATGTAACTTGAAACGTAAATTTATATCGAGAATCGTATGGATTCAATTGGCAGGACGATATAGCAGAGAACATACAATGAATTGGCCTGCTAGCTATTTCGATAATGTAGAATGTCCTGATTTGGTTATATTATCCGTTTGCTTGGTTTGCAAACAAGAAATTGAGGTGGAGCTGAGCCAAACTAATTAAGTTTCCACTTACCTCTTCCTCCGCCGAAATGGAAACACGATGGTCCTGCTTGGTATCAGCCTTGAACGACTCGGATCGATTGATTCCCTCTTCTGGCTCATTAAGCTGGAAGAAATTAAAAATTATAATTTCCAATTGCATTCGTTGCGATGGTAAACTTGATCCTGATGTGAGATACAATCGAAATGCCTCCTGCGGTGAATAGTTAGGGCCAAATGTGGCATTGATTTGGGTTGTTTGGGTTGTAATAAAAAAAATTAAAATTTGGAATTGTACTAGGCAATGAGTACAGACTTAAGTAAATCGTTTGTTAATTTATGGTTCAAATGTCAATGCTATCTCTACTTGTATTTCGATTGTGAACGTAACGCCCTGATGTTTATTTTCAAAATTATTTTATATCTTTAACCAGGAAAAATGTTACTATGCACTGTGAGGTAATATTGCGTCCGTAATGAATAGAGTTTCAAAGCAAAATCAAATATTAAATTAATTAAAACAATCACTTTCAGCTTGAAATTAAACTACAAATATTTGCTGATCTCCGTGCATGTAATTTTTCCCTGGAACAGACAATTTTAGGATGACCAAACACAAGATACCAACATTTTTAAATGGAATTTCCGGAGTCCAGTCTGTTGTCGGTTCGTCCTCATGGATATTATTTTTAGATTCTCGCTTGACATCATTGTTATAGTTCATTGTTTCATTGGAATTGATTTTGTTCATTGTGTTATTATTTATATGCGTATCCACCAGCTTTGGTTCACGATGCTCCGGTTGCTTTTTTTCGGGAGTGTCCTGAATAATGAAGCGCCGCCGTGGCCTGTAAATGTAGTTTTCAAAAAGAGTCATTAGTTGTAAGGGTTGTTTTCGTTTAAGTCGAAGAGATATAAGAAAATTTCGAAAGCCTCTAAGAAAAATATAAAATGTAGAATTGATTTCCAACATTCTTTAAGCTTCGAAAATGAAATCCTTCGTGCATAATAAATTTGCCAACGGTGATCGAAAAGTATTGACAGTCCTTTATTTCTGGCCAACATTAAAACATAAAAACTCTTCCCTTGGTTCGTTATTTACCCACTAGGTTATCATTAAAGTTCCAAAAAATTGACTAGGACTCCCGGTCGGTGAATACTTTTAAATACAAACAGTTGAAAAAGCAACAACAAAAAAAAAGAGAAAAACGAAACAAGAGCTGCCATCAAGTACATCAAGTACAAGCAAAAATATCTGGAGGACTTGATCCTCCACATTACTGAGTTGTACGTTTCAGGAGCTTAAATTCAGCTGAACATCCTTCGAAATGAACATCGTGAGGGACGCCTACAATGTCCCCACAGAAGATACCATGAAAAAGGTCGAGAATGTGTTGTTCTCTGATCGAAGAGTGATCATGAGGCATATAATTGAGGTCACAATGAGTTCATTTCTACATTCAAAAAATCCTTGCAACAGAATCGCACGTGAAAACGTCTCGGCGGTTTGCTTATTGATAATATTAACCAAAAAGCAACGAAAATAACGAGTAGATTTCGGGAGTGTGCCGATCAGGAAAACTTTTTTCTACTTTCCATCACGTTTTCTGGACGAAACTTGATACCCTTATTTTGATCCTGAAACCAACCAGATCTAAAGATCGATGACAGACGGCTGTAACGCAATAAAGTGTTAGAAGCCCCTAAGGGTCGTCGCTTGCAGCGTATATAGAACTGTCCAGTACTAAACAAGCTATTAAATGGAAGGACTAATGTATGGAGGGCGATAACGTAGCGTCAGGCTGCTCGGATTCTGAAACTGAAGTACGCGATCATAGAAGCGACAAATCTTGAGGCGCGGCATCCTGAAGATGGAACCCATGATTGCCTGTTGAGTTTTGACGACGGCAACGACCTTACAAAAAAGACTTAGTGACCAGGAGGATCTGATTTCAGTTCGACTGGAATTCACAATAAGAATAGGGTGGCAGAAGTTCCTTTATGTGCAGGATTATAAATTGGTATTGCCCATATATCACTTTGACTGGGAATGAAAACTTGACTAATTTTGATAAGTCCAGGATTGACTCCATGAAAAAGTTCCTTTCAAACTTGGATCACACGTTCAGTTATTTAACAAGATCTTGATAAGAAGATAAAGAAAAAGATGGCTACGATATTTTCGAAACAATTTTCCGCTGAGAACAAGCGAGTTATACGATGTTTTATTGCTGTATACTATGTTGAAGCTAGTTGTTGATTGGCTATCAAGATTAAATTATGCATGAATTCCCCCACGTCGTCATCGCTGTCAGATTGTTGCCGAGAAGAGTTTCCTTTTGCGGCTTCATAGAATGAAGATTTTACAACGACAGGTCAGCGCAGAAAGAAGAACGATAAATTCGAGTCAAGTATACTTCCTGTGGTTTCATAGTCGGTTGTATAGGTTGTGTAGGTTCATAATCATCATAGGTTGAATAATCGTTACAGATATATAGTGGGACCTGGCATTTTCATTGGGCAAGTTGATCTTACGAATCGATCGGTATCGCACTTTTGAGACGATCTCTCATCTTGTTCATAAGTTCATAGTGGAATCAGGATAGATTATGCGTATCCAAAACAGGAAATTGATGAGTGGAATCTAACAGCTATCTGAAAAAAAGAAAAACGGGCGAAAGAGTTATGTCAGCTGAGCTACGGCAGCAGGACTCCCTTCCTTTTTTCTGTTATTCATTGTTGGCTTGTTCGATTCGAGAGTGTAGATTAGGACCTAATTTTTGTCGAAGGTGAAGTTTTGACTTAAAATTGTATCACCATCCTCAGTCAAACCTTTCTTTCGACATACCTTCAAACGTGTACGCTTACAATTTGCGTTAGAAAGATGGAGGATTTATCTGACACAGGCTCAACTATGGAGCTTTTGGTTAAACATCTAGGTCTAGATCGGTATAGTCATAAGTATAGATTGCTTGAAAGGACCCATGAATTAGACTGGCCTGTCCCCTAGATCTCAAAAATCCGGAATTAAGAAGCGTTCGCACAGAACCCTTCTTTTTCTCGGATGAAGGCTTTTCTTGTTTATCTTTTTTATTTCGAGGGCAGCGATCGCGATGCTGATGAAAGAAGGTCTCCCCAGTGCGTATTAATGTGAAAGAGATGCTCACTTGTTTCTGTGGACTCCGTGGTCAACTACACCAGGATCACGCACATCAAGGTGGCATAATTACAAAAGCGTGTCACAAGGATGTCCCCTGAAGTCTGCCTGCTGCTGAGGTGGGATTTGTTGTAATTGTTATCAACAAGATTTGGGTCTTTATACCTACATTCCTCGCACTTGGTTCAGGCTTATTTTGACAAGAAACTATATTCAGTTCTTCAACGTTAATTCGCTAATATGACAACTGCGATTTATGACTTTTCTTGAGACTCGAGAGGGCGTTGATAGAAAAGGGATTTGAGATAAGAAAGAACATTCTGAAAGAACATTGGAAGAAACTAAGGTGCTGACATCTTACCATATAGATTGGAAAATCTATATTTTGGACAAAAGTGTTAGGACCAAATTTAAAGTCTCTGTTAACTCGCAAAGGTAGAGATTCACTCGGCCCAAGGATATGCGGTAATTCAGCGGAATGAACGAGTTGATGTGCTTGCAAAAAGCAAAGCGAACCATGAGCAAGTAGTTGGGATAGGTATATAAAACGTTATATGCAGGCTGATGGACACATTTTACAAGAAATTAATTTAAACCAATAATAGATAGAGGTCTTCAGCAACCTCATTAACAAAGAAAATCATAGCGAAACTTACGATACAAAGAACACAGATTATCTCTCCTAGTATTGCGTGGAGTTGGCAAGAACACTCCGTGTACATCCCATAAGGATCAATACGAGCGAATGTATTAAAGGCCCGGATGCTTAACAGTTTCGAAAAACTTACATGAAAAGCTGTGTAAAACAAATAGAAAGCAAGATGTTAAAGTTCCTGCTGTTTCATTCATCAGCTTTCATTCAGAAGCGATCGGAGTCCCTTGGAATGGCGAGTGATGAGGACGAGGCGTCGTAGTGTGTTATGAGGCAAATTATTCAAAACTACTTGTATGTTAAAGCCAAATCAGTAAATTTCTGCTGCAGAAAAAAGACAAGCTCTTTGACACAACTCAACAGCTACAACAAAAACCTAGCCATAGCCTTAGGACAAATTTCATAAATTTATAATAATTGTTTCTTTCATTTGTTAGATTACTATGAGTTCCTATCGTTCTTCTCATTGTTGTTATTTTCTTCTTGTAATTTTTATTTCAATGACTTCCCTCTAAACTTCCTGAATAGTTTGTCTAGAAACAAGATGTTTCTAAAATAAAATTTTAAAAGTTTTCGTTATTTTGATTTTAGGTACAAAAAGCTAAGATGAAGGATGAAAGCTTTAAAGTAGTTTTATTCCGCATTATATTTTGTTTAGATTTAGGTTTCAACAATTTATTAGATTAGTTTTATTAGTTGTTATTAGATTTCAATGACTATTAGTTTGATTACTTTGTAGCAACTTATTTTATGGCGACTATATACGACTTATTCCTTGCAAATGATATATAAAGTCCATAAGGCTGCCAAGGATCTACAAAACTATTAAATTATCTGCAAAATTAAATTTCATAACCCATCGCACTCTGGAACCTATAAAAACCAATTTATTTCGAATGGAGCAAATATTGCTTATTTGCGAATAGTTATAAATCACACCCTATAGTTTTATATGCTAACGGGTATCGGGATCACATACACACAAATTCATACATCCAACTATAGTACATTGCAGAAAAATATTCCTTTATCTGATACGAATCCCTAAACCCTTATCTGTTTGGAAAAGTTAATGGAGTGATTTATCATTGGAATAAAAGATGCGTAAAAAAAACTCATGGATTATTACCTCAAGGGTTCCGTTCGTTTTATTAGATACGTCTTTATGTTCAGCATTTTCAAATGATTATCCCTATTTCCTCCATCTCCGGGCTCCACCTCGTACGCATCGTTCAAACATTTGAGTGTCGCTTCCGATATGTGAACTCGCCTTTAAAATGCAACGACAACACATTGAGCATTCCCGACATACTATTGACGGAATTCTAAAGGAAGAAGTGACGAAATCATTCTTACCCGGGAACTCCACCGGATTCCATATGATTGGCGATGATAACATCGTTGGACCATACATCAAAATGCCACTTCTTATTGCCCAGCACGCCACACATGACCGATCCACTGTGAATTCCAATTCTCATGTTCAGATCCACCTACAAGTCAACATAGAACCATCTTATTAGTAACGGATGCAGACCATACTCACTGTCGGCTTTGATTTACGTGTGTATTATGACGGACGTCCTTGATGGCCTTAATCATGTGGAGTCCTGTTTCGACGCTGCACACAGCATGGTCAGGGCGCGCTTTCCAGTTGTGACTCTCGAACATGGACACGCAGTAGTAGCAGTCGCCGAGCAGCTTGATCCGAAGACAGTGATTATCCTGTAAGTTGATTTAATTTCACTAAGAGCCATTCGGTGTATGGATGGATGTACAGCTTTGTACACATATCCTTCGACGTTAGTAAATACATGTGCTATTATATATGCTGCCCAAGCAGCTATGAGAGATATTATTTTGGGCAAGACCGAGAAGTAAACATACTCATAAATAAGGATCGCCGCGAAGGCATTTAGTTATATCATGATAGCAGATATCATGCAGGAAATAAAATTCGATGAAATCGTTACCGGTCGCAATAAATAAACTCACGAACGGAAAAACAATTTTAAGATCTCACAAGGACTCCTACAACAATTCTATGGTGCATGGTGTAGTAGATTGCGACTTACCTCTGCAATACGGTCAAAACGGGCGAAGAGATCATTAAGAATTTTCACCAACTGTTGTGCAGGACATCCGCTTGCTAATTCGGTGAATCCCTGGAGGATGCGAAAATTGGGTATTAACGTCAACTCGGAGCATTCTTGTATTATGTCATGAAAATAATTACCTTGATGTCGGCGAATAGGATACTAACGTTGTCCATGTTGTAGACATACAATTTATTAAATTGACTTTCGCCGGGATCAGTTTTGTACATTTCCTTGCGAATTTCATTATTTACAGCCAAGGGAAGAACTAAAGTATAAAATAATTGCGATATTACGAAAGCTATTGCTTTTCAGGATGTTTTATTTTGCATTGTAATTTGTAGTGAGTAGGATTAAATCAATTTTTTGCTAAGGAAGATGCGTCGATGGAGATTGTGTACTTTATTTATTGTAACAAATAAGATTAAACGCATGGGGGGGTTGGGGGTTGGTGATATTCAGGAAAAGTCTCATGAAATGAAATTAATTGTGGTTTACTTTTGAAAAATTAAATATTGCAACTGAATTTTTTGAAAATTTTTTTTACTATTTTTACAATTTTATTTTTAGATTTTCTACATTTTAGATAGTTTCTGTGAGATAAACTGGAGGATGACGATGATCGCTTTGATTTTAAATGAACAAAGGATTTACGACGCGCATTGGTAAGCTTGTTTTGTTCTTCTACTTTATTTTTAGATCTTTTGCTTCTCATAAAATATCAATGAATATTCTTCAATAAAAGTGTTGGCTAGTTTCGAGAGATTCCTCGTTGAGCTGAGAGTTGGTTTTACAGACAATTTATTGAGTTTTACTGAGTAGTTGGTTTTACTGAGAATGTGGCTTACTCCTATTTGTGTGGGGTGACGATTAAAGTTGCTCTCATTTATGATCAAAACTACTCGTACGCAATGTAGAGTTGACAACTCACCTCCTGAGCTGTCGGTAGAGGGCTCGCTTATGATTTCAGGAAGTTTGAAAATAAGCCTGAACGATTTTCGGCATAAAAGGAGGCTCGGCAAGCGTGACTTTCTATTCTTATGCAAATTATTTCCGAATGGAAATACTTCTGCCCATTTAAGACTTGCTTTGAGTCACGGAAGTCAGCAATATCACCATATCCTCCATTAAAAACGGCTATAAGTCAATAAGAACCCACGTAGCCTGACTGTCTGGTTCGTTCGGCGGTTTTGCCTGTCAAAAAGTGGGGTTGCCCCCTCTGGAGTGATATCCTCTGTTTAAGACGCATCTTGCATAGGTAACTTATCTTATGCTCTTCCTATAGTATCCTTTTCTTCAATTTTCCAGAAAAATTGGTTTTTGCAAGCAAAATTTGTGCCAGATAGTTCTTAATGACGAAGGCAAATAGGGATGCGTATTAACACTCTCTTAAATTCTTTAATCATAAATATCAACTCACATATACTATTACATCGGGAAAATGATTCTCTCACACCTTTAAGCTTTAAAGCATCCCGATCCCTCTACGCATATCTGTCGTTTGATGTACAAGCTCCCTATATTGCAAAGCTCGCTTTATTTGCTTCATGCGGAATCGGTATGTGTTGCCATGTACTAGGGCGGTCCGATAAGTGTCCGATGGTGCCACTATCGCAAGAAAAATACACTATAGCGTAGTACCTTCCTGTAGACAGCTACAGACGGCTTGTAGTTCGGTTTCGAGAGCGTGTGAAAGCAAGCGTGTCTGTTGATTTCCAAAAAATGGAAAACGATCAATATCGATCGGTCATTATATTCTTGTTTTGGGAGGGAAATCGTGCGGTGAACTCAAAGAGCGCTTGGATATAGTGTATAGGAACGCTTCTCCTTCGATGGCGGCCGTCAAAAATGGGTTAAACGAATTTCAGCGCAGTCCCACGTCGGTTTTTGATGAGCCACGCCCAAGTGTCCCGAAAGCAGCAACTACGGAAGATAACGTGACGAAAATCCACGAACTTTTTTTTTGGCAGACCGCCGATTGAAGTTGCACCAGATAGTTGAGATAGTAGGCATCTCCAAAAACCTCATGACGCATATCCTACATGAAATTTTGGGTATGGTAAAAATGTCGGCAAAATGGGTACCGCGTTTGCTTACTCCGGATAACAAGCGTAAACGTGTGACCACTTCAGAGCAGTATTTGGCGCAGTTGGAGCGCAATCCGAAGGAGCTTTTTCGTCGTTACGTGACCGACGACGGAACATGGATCCACTGTTACACATCAGGGACCAAGGAACAGTCGAAACAGTGGACTTTACCCGATGAACCTGTTTCAAAGAAGGCGAAGACTGTTCCATCGGCCGGAAAGGTGATGGCCACAGTTTTCTGGGATTCGCAACGTGTGATATACATTGACTACTTGGAGAAGGGCAAAACGGTCCTAGGGCAGTACTATGTCGAATTATTGGGCCGATACGACCCCGAATTAAAAAAAACAAACGTCTCCTTTTGGCGAAGAAGGAAGTGCTCAGAAACCACGACCATTCACAGGCTCACGCCACGGCAAAGTTGATCACATTAGGCTACGAACTGCTGTGCCATCCATCGTACTCTCCAGACTTGGCCCCGTGCGACTTCTTTTTGTTTTCCAACTTGAAAAACTCACTCGCTGGGCAGAAATTTCACTCGAATGAGGAAGTAATCACCGCCGCGGAGGTCTGCTATGTAGACCTCGAGAACAGTAAATGGGATTTATTTACAAAATTGTTGTTTTTTGATTTGTTGGCTAAGTACTTATCGGACCGTCTCCTTGTGCCCGTCCGAAGGGTGAGCCCTTATCAGTAGTTTCGCTCTGTTGTGACATTGCTCATCGTCATGTCAATTTTCTCGCGAAAGTATTTCATTGACTCCATCGACTTCACCGAAACTTTTGAATGCTAATAGAAATAGTCTCTCAATTCCAGCGCTAGACTGAAAGCACGGTTGGTCATCCACACGCTCACTTGGTGCAGTAACATGACCTCTTTAGAAACGTACTTATTATAGGTTATATGATTCAAATTCTGAGATATTATTTGAAGGACTGAAGCCTACCCATTTGCCCTGTTCATCGCACGCTTTTCGTCCTAGAACCAACAATTTTCTAATAAAATTGAGAATTGTTTCGTATCAGATTTTGGTTGAAAGGAGGAAAACCCCAGTCGACCTTATTTTTAACATTGCTACAACACTAATCAGTTGTTATTATCAATAACGAGTACACAAAAAGCGTTTCCCGGAAATGAATTCTAGTTTATTGAGGAAATTTTCTCTTAATCTGCTAATCATTGTCGGGAGAGCCCAGAATCAATCATTTCACCCAATTTATTTCGCCCAATAATTCGAAATTTGCATAAAAGCCTCCGACTTTCTATCAACTCAATCCAAGCAATGGTGCTAAGTCTAAGACTGTAATCTCAAGTTATTGTTCAATTCAAATTTATTCGTTCAATTTTCTAAACATTTTGTCACATACCATAACAAAGCTACACATATCAATGCAACCCCACAGAACGGTCATATCACATACGTGGATTTAACTAAGTTTAGTGCAATACCAAGCGTCTCCTCACCATGATACGCAATCATTTCTTCCTGTGACGTTAAATCATAAAAAAGTACTTCAAAAAATTTATCTCTGCCATCGAAAAAGCTAAACAGGATGCTTTGTCGTAAGAATGGTTCGAGGCATTTATGTTCAATGCAATAAAATTTCAATTAGAAACATGTCGCAATACAAACTTATCCGGGGGTGAGTCGTCCGTTTCGCGACAGCAGGCGATTTTTCGATAATTCCTTTTAATAGGAACAACGATATAATATTTTGTCATTTTGCTAGCTGAAAATTTGTCTCTATGCAGTCAATAGTATGCCCAAACGCTTAAGGATACTATTGCCAATAAAAAAATTTAACATCCTATAAAAATCTACAGATGCTGACGCCTTGATGGGACATAATGGACGTTGAATAAAATGCTTCATGCCTTTTAAGATATTTTTATTGATGAAGAAAAGCTTCATGAAATTTTTTGCAAAAAAAACGTGAGCTAATGTGTTGCAAAATATCAGTGTAACAGCCTATTAAACAAGGTTTCATCCAAATCGATGGTTCGTGCTAAAGTGTCCTAGCAATAAGTAGAGGAATGGCAGTGAATCGACTAGGTCCTGCAATAATATTTGTAGATAGGCTCAAGTGGAGTGGGGTAGTAGTCGAGTAGGGTTTATAAATCTGATTAACCAAAAAAAAGGTTTGCCTTATTTTCATATACAAATTCTAGCAGTCTATAACGTTTCCTTGAGTCCTGGATAAATGCTTAAGGAGTAGTAGTAAGGAGTCAAAATAAATGACACTAAAAGAGAAGGAAAAGAAGTCCGGATGTAGGCGAAGTGGTTCTGACTTTCACCATAGGGACGAGGAGCATGAGAATCCCCTAAGTCAATAGGAAAGACCCAACTAAGGCTAGGCGCTGATTGCTACAAGCCACACAAGTGTTGATATTCCTGACAGCACAACTATGTATGCGGTGGAAACTGGATATCCAGTGGCTACACAACTGGCTTAAAAACTGGACGAGAACCGCGAAGCAGGCACAGATACGTTTTGCGGTTGATACGTTGAAAATGAAAAAAAAACTTAGAGCTACAAAAGTGCTAAAGGATCATAGAAGAGGAGGGACTGCTTTCTCATTGCGAACCATGTGACAAGCGGGAGCCATCCGGTCTGGGACATAAAGGGTGAATCGGAAGAACAGCAAACCTGACGCTAAAGGAGGCCTAGTATTTAACCTATGCCAGTCTAGCGTATGCATATAGCATAGCTAAACAGAGGGTCACACAAAGGTTTAAAATTCTGCAACAGGATTGAAAAATGTACGGACAAAAACTAAAATGAAAAAATGGCGAAGATTTTAAAACAGAAGCTTCGTGGCACAATTAAATCAAAACAGGTAACAGCGAACCCAGAATAGGTTTCAACTGCTGCGTGCAAAATAAAAGGAGCCGTGCTCGATGTATTAAAAGAATGTATCTAGTATGAATCCTGATGGCTTACATGAATAGCAGCGACCCATCTCGGTCCTTTACATAGACTGCTGTAAAGCTATGCACACTGCAATTCAAGGAAAAACGGTCGAGCGCTTCGATGTCAACCTAGAGAAATGTATGCCATTATTGATAGAACAGAGTGGTTAGGGGTGCTAAGGGGTTGACTGCTAATCAAAATTTACAATAGGCTGCTGTTAGAAAGGGTTCGATTCTGGACAATGCATGGGAAGGTGCGAGGTTACAACTTATTCAGAAAGCCATTATCCTTTCCATCCTTTAGACGAAGTTAACTTTACTTTTTGAGATCCAGTTGAATTGATGATCTTAGGTTACTCTACGGCAAAACCATGATATGGTTACCACCAGGAATTATGGTAGTAACGTCACAAAAACTAATAAAGGTGATTATACCATACTTCTTGATCATTTTTGAGATTTGGTCGAATTTAACTATACACAATAGGTTTGGAGAAAGCCCCGGATTGATACGTTGTCAAATGCCGTAATTCTTACTCCAAAATTTTCCAAACAATTTGTTGGAAATCCTTTATGCTAAGCTTGTGTTTAGAAAATTTCGGAATGTCACTTAAGAGAGACCATCGATCTAAAACGTTTTTCGAAATCGGAAATCGCTAGTGGTAACCATTAAGGGTTTTCTCCATTGCAAAGACAATACTCTTGCAACGTTCTTGAGATAGAGGAATATAACAATGAGATGGTTTAGGACACAGATGAGAGTCTTCGCAAAGTATCCAAAACTGAAACCTCAGCTAATGTAACTAGGCACTATTGAAAAGGAAAGGTTTACTGCCTAGGGAATATGGTCAACACAGAGGGGTGTTTTTCTCAATGTTGCGAATTCCTGCAGATTCCTTCTGTTTTAATATGAAAACAGAAGGCTGTGGCCTACGCTAGCGAAGGAGCTGATCCGAATATATTTCAGAGTTCACTACGAATGCCCTAGAAAAACTGAAGAGTTGACAGCCAGAAGGAACGAAGTATCAACTCCCAAAACACTAAAGTAATCCTGTTTACAAGAAAGAATTGGCCATCAGCTTTTGAATTATCTGAGATAGCTTTGTAAAAACATGCGCCATTGAGGCATACCATAAAGTATTGTTCTGGATAGTCAAAACACAGTAATGGGAGCTCAATATTGAGGAAAAATCTAAAAAGCTCATTATTGCTTTTTAATGATGTAAGAAATTATTGGACAAGAATGGGGTCTGAAACCTGAAATTTGTCTTGGATTTATATTGCTGTCTTTAAGCCAATTCTTTCTTAGCTTGATTGCTTACTTTAAACAAAAAAAAGTAATTGAATATCCTGGAAAAGGAACATGGGCTGGTTTGTCAGCGAGAAACACGTATATAGAGCAGCCCATTTTCAGAATCTTTCAATTCCATTTTAGCGTAACCTACGATAGATCGCTGAGCGAATCGGACTGTTAAGAGGAACACGAACGATAAGTTATTTTGGCAGGTTCTGCTGTCGTTCAGAGTCAGAGACAATTGATACCGGCTTTACAAGTTCAGCACGACTGTTCAATAGCAGTTATTTGGTTACAATCCCAAATAATAGGATGGAGAACGGAGACAATTCATACGAGGAATAAGGTTCAAAACAGGACTTGGAGTGGCTGCGGCAGTGCATCCATTGGTGCTGACGGTTGGCATCAGTGTCAGGCCATCCCACTATTGAAACATCATTTAATCTTAGATATGCATGATACAAGAAACCGTGGAACTATCACATTCAGTGGATGCAAGCGATAAAAAAAATAAGCTATTGAAGAGATTAAAATAACAGATTGATAGTGAAAACAAATAACATGGCACTGGGTCTATTTGCGAACAGAAATATGCAGACCAAGGAAGTGTTAGAGTCGGGATAATGAACGGGCCCGTAGACTGGACGTTGCAAACCTATACATTCATTGATGAGTACCTAATAAAGAAAGCTGGTGGACTCATAGTTAATAGGGATCTCAAACATATGCCCCGTTCTGATGAACAACATGATCTTCAAGAGCCCTCAAGATTTACAGATTAACAAGGTTTACAGATTTTATCGCTCAAATTCAGGACATACAGGACATAAATAGCATAACTTGAACGTAGCAGTTATACAGTAGAATATGTAGTAGCTTAGATTATAATGTGAAATCGCATTTTTTAAACAATAACTGAGATTCGTTAACTACCATCCCCCACATTATATCAGGATGAGTCACCAGTTGTTTACATTGAGGATCTCCAAACTTTTATACTAGTGGATACGAACCGCATACTCTTATTGCCCGACACTGTCAGAGGCAACGCCACCGTTATGCATCACTGGCCATCACGATACACCCCGAAGGGCCTTAACTCAATAGGCGGATCCTTCCATACCAATAGGGGCTTACCAGTAACCCGCGATACCTGAATATACTTATATTTGTAGAAGAAATCCAAAAAAGAGCGGAGGTACAACTTTCATCATTGAAGACACTAGTGGCTAAGACATGGGTGATACAAGATACAGTGTAGGCCAAGATACAGTGAGGATACAGATACGTAGTTATTGGATGAATACAGTGAGGCCAATAACCATCAATAGACAGCTTGGTATCCAAAACGCTACTCGAAAAGATCTAACGAATGGCTTGTCTGGGCAACATTTTTGCTCTGAGACCCTATACGCCGACTTAGGCCACGGACATTTGATTCCCCTGGGTAGACACATCCAACGAGGAACATCTTTAACCAGCATCTGATTAAAATTCAGGAATAACGTAACCGACCATCCTGAAGTCCATGGTCTGAATGGCTTTTGCCCCTATAAGTAGAAGATAGGATAGAATAAACAAACCCCAGTAAACACAAAGACCACTTGCAGAGTTTCGATTCCGGGTAGAAAAGAGGAAGGAACCGCTTCAGGCTCCAGCTCTAAGTATCAAATCAAAAGTTGTAGCGCGTTCGGCTCTTAAATACATGAGGACAATTTGACCAGAGTTAGAAGTTAGAGAGTTATACGACAGTTTTCCAGTCAGAATTTTTTCCGATCAAAAAAACCAAAGAAGCAGCAATGAGCAACCTTAACAGCAAGCTAGGCATTTATTCAGAGAGCAAATTAGCGCTGCAAGCGCTTACATCAAATTGTGTAGCCTGACGGTTAATGCTAGACTGTATGCTGACACTCAAAACGGTAGCTTACCTGAAGGAAGTAAACTGGCGAAACCAGCGTTCTGGGCCGCAGGATATAGTATGACGCGTGACTGATTGAATCAGTTAAAGACGCACTAAAATGGGGACTCAATCAAAGAGTTATTTGCAACAGAGGAAAAGTAGCTTTATCTACTCTGCAAGGGCATACCCTCAGGTTGTAACGACAACAATGACTTGAGTGACAGGAATCCGTGGAAGAGAAGGCCAAATATTTGGCCTCCCTATTGCAAATATCTCGGACGGACGAACAAAAACGGCAAAAAATACCATTGTAGAATTGCTCACAGACCGCACCACCTTCTGGATCAACATGCCAATAACTAGGCATCCAAACGGAAAACACATACGGTGCCTGCGGTGTAGAGGGGAGAAGTGTGAAGAACCAAAACAAATACATTTCGCAGTTTCCCTTGATAAATCTAAATTATATTTTTCCATCCCTAAATTTAAGGATAAGAGCTTTTCTGGGATAATGCAGCAAATTAAAAAAAAATGCATCGTTTCATTGGTTTTCAACACATATCAGAGTCACACATCAATATGTATAAATAAAAAAATATTATCTGTCAAACGTATTTCGACGTACTGACATCGCTGATGTCAAAATGAAAAGGATGATTGGCAAAACGCAGTTGGAAATACATCAAAACAATATGATGAGATTAAATCAAATAAGTGGGTTATAACTTTGTTCGATTCAGAGCCTTTTGCCCAAATGACTTAATAAATTTAAAAGCCTTCACTCAATCAGTGCCTCGATTTGTTTTTACGATCCTTCAGCACCTACAAGTCTTGAATATTCTGATTGCATTATGTCGTTTTCGGAATACCATTAAAAGCTACTATCGCCGCGATTAACGACGTTAGAGAGTCCTTAAAGCCTAGTAATAGCCAAACGCTTCCATTTCTCAATAGTCACAAACCAATATAACGCAGGAGACAACTCGATATACTTACTTGAATCTAATAGCTTTTGCGTCCTCGACAGTTCATTCTCGGACTCTTTTTTGTGCTCCATCGCCTTGTGGGTTTCAATGAATGCCAACCGTTGTCCTCTGTCAGTTAAATATTTCGTATACATTCCGACGGCGTTTATTGCGGTGTACAGCAAAAAATTGCCAAATAATTGATGAAGGATGCAGCTCGTGTCCTGAGAACAAGAGGAATCGAAAAAGGAAATTAGCATGATATTAGCATGACAATATCTTAGTGAATGCGAGGGATAATATGCCGGAAGGAAGAGATTCCATTATATACTGGCTAAAGGTATTACATAAAAACGTTCTAGATGTTTATTATGGGAAGCGTCCATGTGCGCGCTAACGAATATCAGCTAGAATTTTCAAAACGTATTCTCTTCCGCCGGAGATTAGTCCTTCAGTTCCACTTACCCCAGGACGATTGAATTTGACTATTGTGATGACGATAATATGGCAAGCAGCCGTCACTTTTCCGGCGATGACACACCATTTCAGTGGGAGTGGTAGCATGGCATACGGCACAAAAATTATAAATAGAATATACCACACCAAATATTCACGTTCTGCAAATCCTAATCCTTCGCCAACAAAGCCTTCAAACGAAACGGCAAAAATTGCAGGAACCAACACAAAAAAGTGAACGTTACGCGAATATCACTTTAAATACACTTACCTTGAAAGTTCAACAGCAACCATGTACACGTCGCTGCCCAATGGAGATAGTTATTAGCAAAACACCTCCATGTGCCCAGGATACAAATTCCTAGATTCGCTATACAACAACATACCGACCATGTGATGGCTTCTGCTGAAACGGACTGTAGATTAAGGAGTTTGCATTAATCTTGTTGCCTTGTCGGAGCTTTCGTTTCATTTAATTAAGTCAGTTATTTATATGGACGTTCTGTTTGGCTTTAGATACAGCTAAGCTTGATCCTTTGGCTCGATTATAAATTTTTACCGACTCGCCCGTTTGCATTGTGATAAGATCTAAGGGATTGCGCTTACAAATGAAAGCAATGTTGCGGAAGTTAAGTAAGTTAGGATTTTAGTTGTAATCAACAAGCAAATGTTGTAGGATTATGTATGTCAGTGAGTACGATTCCAGGACGAATCCATTTACACCAAAAAATATGTACGGAGAGATCGAGTTAAGGGGCGACTCGAGAACGAACCAAATTTAAATGATTAAAGGGATGATAGTGAAAATAAACAATTTTTAATTGGTGCTTTACTAATAAAAAGAGATGTGCGAGGAATTATCTTTATGAAAAATGGTAGAGGGTTGTCAAAATATAATTAAAGTAGGATGCAATCGTCAATAGGTTAAACAATTTCAAGGGTAACTTCATTAGTAAATGAAGAAAGTTTACTTGTTTCGCTTCACGAAATATAGGGAAAATTTTGGACCGGAAAATTGATGTCGATTTGGAAGGATTTTTCACGCCATCGGGGCGCCAAGGGATGTATATTGCTGTTTCTAGCTCCTTGAAATTCAAAGAAGTGTTGTAATCAACTAAATATTCCCCAAGGAACCGGAGTGGATCCGCGTAGACGAGGTCAGCTTAGCTTAAGATGCTCAGTCTAAGCAGCTCAAGTGCCGAAGAGAACTTTACCTTGAATTCGCATCCGGATTGAGATGTTTGTAATCTTCTTTTGTAATGTGTTCCTTTTCTGTTGCGTTTATATTTGGACCATACCAAGGATAACGTTTGGTTCAGACTGCATGTTACCAGCCAAAGGAAAGTAGAAAGGTTCGTTTATTTGCATATGGTCGACATTCTTTTAGCGGGATATTTACTCTGAAGTAGAAAATTGATAGCTAAAGAAATTTTGATCATAAACTTCTCAATGCCCACGGAATGTGCCATGACAGTTTTTCAGTATACCGCTGGTTAAGTGGATCGATGACCAGAGGGTACCAGAGGGTGACATATACTTCGATGTTAAACATTTATGAACACATGCTTTGAAATACGTTTATGAAAACAGTATTACTTAGCAACGTGCGTAATCTTGCTGTCCGATTCCGACGGTTGGTCTTTAGTCCTTCGACTAGCTTATAACAGACGTGCGCGGAAGCCTCCCGCCTGCGTTTCAGATCCCAATTACATCATCAAGTGACAATGCAATAACCTGGACACAAAGCCTGACAGCAGCTCGCTGCCAGTAACTAACCGCAAGAGAAGGTCTCTGCTGCATCAATCCCTTATTAAATTATCTTCAAGTCTTGAACAACACTCCAACATTGAATGTAATTTACACTTTTCTTTTAATCCTTACCCCAGAATTTACCTTCAACAAAACAATGAGAAAGAAAATCAAGACTACTTCATAGTAAGGTACTGAAATTTACAAGGTCAAGAAGAGGTACAGATGAGTCTATCATTATTCTAAGAATAGGAAATCTATATTCGTAGAACTTCAACATGGCGCTACAGCCCTTGTCTAGGTTGGCTTTCTTTGTTAAATATCACCATGAAGTTCAATTCATCGACATCGACATTCAATGCACCACTCGAACACCGATCTAATGTTTTCGTCAACTGATTGCAATCAACTTTTCTGGGTTTTCACACTGGTCTTTGTCGCTCAGTCCGACCTGAAAATAACTTCCTAAGTATACGCTCTTCATTTATCCATTCCGAGCGTTCAGACGATTGAAGCGTCCGCAGTGTCAAATCCTCGAGACCTTCGCTTTGTCAAAGGTTTATTCCGATCGTGATGGTTGGCCTGCTTCACGATTCGCTCCTTTAGTGTGCTGGACGACTTGCTTTCAAATACGTTTATTTTATTTTCGGTTGTTTGGGTCAATGTATATGTCTCACATTCGTAGTGTATCACATACCTTAGAGCTTTGTTCTACTGTATATGTGGTTGATTGTAGGATATGAAGTCGAAGTGTTTAACGTGAGTACCTGCCACCATTAGGCTTTACCTAACGGTCTCAAAATACTGGGTTGATTTAATGCGTCAAGCAGCGCCTCTCATTATAAATGAGGTCCAAGTACACAAAAATGTAGGAAACCCAGGTTACTCTGGTTGGTACTCAAAAACTAATTTCTAGCCACATTGCAAACCACAAACTACTACGTTTCAGCCAGGATAGGTTCCTCACCGTGTAGAGGGGTGACAGTAACCTATCATGAGCCTCCCCTAACCCGTGGTACAGATCAAACCTCTGCTCAGGTTTTCGTAAACAAAGACTTGTTCTACTACCAATTTACGTTCCTATTTCGAAGGTTTGGTGACCAAGTAGCCCCCAGGACAGCAGTGCAATGACGACAGTAGGTCCAGGTTTCAGACAAGACCAGGTTTCAGACAAGACATGAAAACAGTCTCGACACTGGGGTTTAGGGCACATAACTGTGACAACATTTAGGGAATAGAAGACAGCAATAGACACCGCACTTCCCCGCATAGCAGAGTGCTGCAGTCGCAATTGGAAGGCTTACGCGCGAACCCGTTGATCCTTTGAAAAGCCTCCTTGTCTAGCAATGCATCCCCGACATCTTCTGGGGTTCTCAAAGCATCAATACCCCGCACAACACGTAAGCTAGCATATGCCCGGCATTCGAACAAAATATGTTATCAACTCTCACTCTCCGCACCACATGTCAGACATTCACGATGGACACCAATACCATGACTACACAACCATTCATTAAAACTATCATGTCCAGTTAGTAGATACTCTAACTCCAAACAGAAATCACAACTCAACATCTTTATCGCAGTCATCACATTCGGTAGGAAAATGAAATGTTCGTCAAGCCCTCTTCCATAATTCCACAAATGGCGACTCAACCTAGTCCATTAGGATAAGTCTCACGCAGCCATTGATACTCTCCCACGGGGAAGCCCTTCCGCAATCTGTCAATCAATCCTCTACGGATGATTTCCAGATCCAGCGGTGGGACCCCCATGAGGACCTTCAAAGCACTAGTCGACATACACGCAGGGATGCAATTAGCACCGTTCGCTGACCACGCGCGATAAGCGTCTTGCCAGAAGTACTCATGGCACCCTCAAGAAGTATAGGAGAGCCGTATGTCGCTACTGTGACAAACAACCCATAATACACTGTCTTGAGAGCTTCCCTCTTCCTTCCTCTCGCCAACACGAATTCCAAAGTATGTGATCGAAGTCGCGTACTTGAGAGCACGTCCCTCATATCTCACCCATGGTGGGCGACTCGGGCTGAGTACTCCTTTCAGGAGCATCATCGACGACTTTTCAACTAAGACGGCCATTCCTACCCTACCGCACCATCCCTCTACCACAGCCATGCATTGCATAGCAACGTCCTCAATTGCCGATCCTGATCCTGATGCTGATCGTAGGAGATGCGTCTAATTGAAGATCTAATTGAGGAATACGTCTTATACGCGAGCTGTACACTCCTTTTTACTACTTTTCATTCCCGTCTTTAACATTTTTAACACCAAGGGATACTCAGTTAAGAAATTACCAAAGCAAGTATCTTCACAAAACGCTGCTAAACATAACGACTGAACTAATGGTGGTGCTTTCTTTTTATTTATGCCTTTTCGTCCTCATTTTTCGAATCGATTGCAAGTCAATAAACGTTCGGGAATGTCATTCGTTGGGATGAAGCAATCGACTCCGTCACAGTGGTAAGATCTACAGTGGACAAGTGATCATTAGTGGATATCCTTGGAGTCCTTCAGATTTTGGTTGATAGCTAGTCATACCGAAGCTTATTACTCCGCGGACACCATGTTTATTTGATGCTGAAAAAAATAATTATTAAGTGTACTTTCCTCTCTACACATCGTATCTTAGTTGATATATTCCAACAGGTAACAGTTTTGGAACTTCTGCTTTTCACACGTAAGAATTCGGAAATGTCAACTCTGTAGAGAGGAGCAGGGCAGGTTCTAGGAAGTGCTGTACGTCCCCGCTGAAGTTTTGCAACGGGTCCATCACTTCTCGCCTGAAATGTTGCGCAATACATTCAGTGCATGACGACGCGAAGAGTTCTTTCTGAACTTTATGCTGATCAGAATTTCAGCTGATCAGCAGAATTACGCTGATCAGCAGGGAGAAGAGTAGAGAAGATAAAGGTAGGTAGAGAAGTATGCCATACATCGCTGGGAAAGAGGGTAAGAAACTCATAACGATGAGGTTCTTCGATGTGGTACATCTCCACTACAATGGACGGGGGAAGGCACCTCCGAAATTCGAGGTCAGAAATACGTTTAACACTCCTGGATTTCTGGGTATTTTGAAACAGTAGAAAAGTTCCCAAGTTCCAAAACATCCAAAGTAGTTTCTGAAATTACTTGAAGAACAGAAGTCTATTATACGACGGCAGGACAGTAAAATTTGAAAGTTGAATTGCCCCGAGGATCTTCCAAGAAACTGAGAGCTTTCCATCCATGCTTTATAGCTATGAAATCGCGCTGTACTATCTGGTTCAATGGGCAGCTGAGGCTTATCCTGGCGGATGAATAAAGCTTGCCTGGCTAGTTGAAAAAGTGCAATCTACATTGTGTACACAAATGCGCATAGTAAGGAATTTGGTAACCACTCGGGGACTCCACCCTATGATTGCAAACAACCGGGATGGTTATCGTATCAGAGAAAAATTTTGACATTTTATGGGATGCATAAAGCAACGACCAGCATAGGGAGCATTCAAGTTTAATGGGATGTAGCAGTGAAGGATATGGGGTCGCTGGTAGACTTGAAGATAAGTTTTTTGGAGTAAATCCAGGCAACAGCTGACAAGGTATCAGCAAGCAAATTCGCTTCCATTGATAAAATTGAGGGTGGTACTCTAAGCAAGAAGTTGCGTGGTCAGTTGCTAGTGCAGAGATGATAAAAATTTCAGGATACTGCGTGCTGAGCTGTGTTCGAGTTGGTGATGTTGGTGATCGCCTTGACATTTTAAAGCAGACGGAAGGATTTCCATCGCTCTCCTGAACACGTGTGTAGAAACAAAGCGATACGTAGGCTTTTTCAAATAGGAAATGAGACAGCACACACTTGTAGAGTAGCATCCGATCCGGGCCGGCAAACAGCCCGAAATCTGAGATTTCTGTTGATTAAATCGTTCGAAATCAGAAGCAACGGCTCGAAGGATCGATAGTTTTTATTTGGTTCAGCTGTTGAGTGAGCGACGAGGTTTCCAGTCCTACTGGCGCAAAATAGGTATTCCACGGTTTCCGATTGCAGATGCTTATAGGTAAGAAAATTTATGCCTGCTACAAGTTTTTTCAAGCAAGAGCTGGAACAGCTGAATTCACGAAATGTCCGAAGAAGTGGGCGAAATTTCTCTGGACTGTCTGATCAGCAGACGTTCAAAATATTTGACAAATGGAGCTACATGAAACACTGCGTTGGAGAAGCTGACACTGTGACACTAGTGCATGAAAGTGCCATAAAACATCGCTGGATCTATAAAAATTATTGCTGACGTTTCTACCCCTATTGTAAAACCTATGGTATATCAAAGTATTTCTACAACAATGAAGCATTCAGGATTCACTTCTCTCTATATCCCTGCTGAAACAACATAGAATCCTTATTCATTCTTACTCTTCCTCGAGCGATGATTTCATATTCTTGTTAACACTTTATTCGACTGTTAAAGTCAATTGAATCCACCCAGCTTTTAAAATAATCATTTTATTACAGGATTACCTAAAAATATTCCTTGACACTCTTTCACATGTCACCAATCAGTCTCGATGAATACTTTGCTATATTGTCCAATATAAATCCAACGTACCGATGCTGTTGACTTGCTCTTGTTGCGTTGGAGAAAGAGTTCTAATCCGTGTAAAAGCAACGAGAGCATGAAGTCATATTTACACAATACTAAAATGAAATCCTTATAAATATTGCAACAACCAATTAATGGAGCGAAAGAGAACTTTTGAATAAAATTTGCAATACATTAAGGATATAGAAGTTGTATCTGGTTGTGAATGGAATACATTCAAGAATCGTAACAAGGATTCAAGTATGCCACAAAAGGAATTTAGCATGTTTCCCTCTCATTGTACTTTGTTGAATTGTTAGAACTTTCGCAATATAACTTTTATTACTCTTTTGTGCTAGATTGCACCAATTTATTATGACTTCATGTTGCAGTTGGTGTGCAACCCGAGTCAATGGTCGACAATCGAGCAAACAATTGGAGTTTTGCATAAACAATGCTACCTTCAGCCAGAAAGGATTCAGCTGAAACGTCGATTGCAAGCATAGATGTATCTTAACCGTTGACTACTTTTTTCTGAAGCAAATAATGAAAATTTCTACTCGTAGTGTGAACTACCTTGCAAATTTATTTTGTGGTAGTGTTATGTAAATTAGCGAAATAATTCTTAATATTTTCTTCGAGCTCGTAAAAGTCTCCCACATGTTAATTCGATTATTACAGCACAAATAAGTCAAATTAAACTACACTAAGTTTCACACAGTCTTACATGCTAATGGGCCGCAAAGCAATTCATTGCTCTCGGGAAAATTATTTGAAAACGTGGGAGCTTTCCAGCCAATTTTCACCAAAGATTCAGATACACGCATCGAAACGTGGAATCCATGATGAGTGCTTGTGGATTTATCTTTCTGTTTGGAAGCTTACAATGGCACGCAGTTATGTAAATATTTTGATTTCACACACCGACTTGAGTCTCCTCGAAATAATCAGCAGTTGCTGAAGATTGATATCAACTGAAACACTTTCCCCCTTTCTGCCAACACTCACCCACCGTTTCCAATTACATTTGCTTAATTAAGTCATGTTGTTTAAAATTCGTTTAATTTGAATGTTTCGTCGTGATTTATTGTTAATTCGAAGTAATTAGGCGCTGGCGGTTGGGCAGATGTTTGGCTATTTAAAATTATTCAAATAAGTCTTGATTTTCCGACACGATTTCAGTTAATCGTCTTAAATCAAAATGAGTTCCTACGGGGGAATATTCAGAAATGTGTTGTACAGTTCCAGGAACAAAGTGATACTTCTCCAGGAGAATTCGCAACGTGAATTAATTTGTCTAGATTGTCTTTTAATGAGGATTTTTCCATAGTTACTTATCATTTGAATTTCATGAGGGATGAAAGATGGAGATTTTCTTCAAAGCAAGTTGGGAACTGTAACCATAATCAGTGAATTGAAGAAATGCGATACGAAATGATAAGCATTTTTCGTGAAAGATATGTCCAGCGAAAGAAGAGGGATTTCTTAAAATTATATTAACAAATTTGCTGCTGAAGAGAAAATATTCAGTAGCGTTGCTAAGTCCTTACTTGATTAGTGGATTGATGAAACCACTGTATTGGAATGCTTGCAAATTTGTTACATCCACCTGAACCAACCTTTATATTCGTCATGACTGTTACCTTTCATTCCTGCGTTAGGCGGCTAAGCTAAAGAATGTATTCAGACGATAGTAGAAGATTTAGTAACCTTGTAGCATCGCAAAAAATTCAGATATGACAATCTTTCAATCTGTGCTGGTCTTACAGGAAAAATAATTCGCTGTTTAAACGATTACGAATGTTCTTTTGCTAAATTCCTCACATGGACTTACAAATATATTCAAATTGCTTCGGGCGTGTTGAACTTTGCGACTATTTAGGTCACAAAATATCTACTATTATCAGGAAGTCATTGTTCTTTCAGGACATGACGTATGCACCGGAAAATCTCAACAGATCGACGTTGATCTCAAGCCCCTCAACTTAAACAGTCCACTTTTTGCCATTGAAGAGACCTAAGAAGTCGATCCTTTTATACAGGACTTAAAGAAGATAAATGCATCATAGAGTATGGTATGTTGGACACTATTGAAAGGCATACATTAGTTTCAAACTTTGGAGATCTCTTGACTGTAAGATCTCACAATGAAGGAGCGATAAAATCATGGAAATATTCTTGGGCATTAACATTAACAGGATCTACTCCAGAAACTAGCAAGGAGGTTAGTCATCAGGGAGTCGTTAAGCCGTTTAATATTTAACTATTATAATCCTTAAGACAACAAATGATCAATCAGGGGAGGTAGGCACGTTTATTAAGCACCAAATCACGGTAAAGTCCACCATAAATATCGATATATTTGATACAGAGTTTTTACAAACAAGTGCAGACACCACTTTGCGTTCAAGCTAAGATACCCATCCTATTCAGGGTTTCAGGCGCTAGGCAGTAAAGAGAAACCCTCGGGAATTGCAGCCAAACGAGTGAGGGACTAGAACTCTAAACCTCAAGCAGAATGCACAAGCCAAAGACACAGCTGACCAAGAGAATTGTCCTGGACAAACGTTAAGAAGAGAGAGTGACACAAAACATCAGCATGGTTTAGAAAATGATGAGGAACGCCATCACTGACCAAGAATTTCCATAAATACGTTCAAATCGAGATCGGCTTACCCGGAAAATAAGTCATCAGAATGAGAAGTATTGCTGTGGATAGCTTAAAAAAGAAAACGAGCTGAAACACATTCTCAACCACTGGAAAGTATTTTTTCTTCCCAGCTTAAACTGCAAAAACATAGATGCTGGCATCCAAGTAATCCAAAAGAGCAGAACGACCGAAATACAGCAACCACAGCCAGAATATCAACGCTGACTTACATTTAAAATTCTCAAAATTACAACGAAAAATGCTGAAGGAGTCCTATCGTGCGATCTCAGAACAAGAAAGGAGGAAACACCAGCTGTTACCAAGCCAACAGTCAGAGAGGCCAAGTGTTAACAGCACTATGAACCTTTTAGGATGGCTCATGGCTGAACTTGTGTCCTGAACTTGTGCCATCTGAACTTGTGTATAAAATCAACTGATGGCAGAACTTGTGAGGATATACTTATAGAATTTCAAAAGTAAGGAAGCGGTGAAATTGGAACAACAGGAGACATTCTAAGGACGATAGGTATGGTCAAAATAGGTGGCGCTCATGCGAAATTCGATATAGATTCCAGAAAAAAGGACTTTTCTGAAAAAACTCCAATGGTGAGTTAGGATTGGAAGCATTAATCACAACTGTAGACACAACAGCTTCGTCAGGAGCAAGAGACATTTTGGTGCCATAAAATCCATGCAAAACCATTGCTAAGGTAAACATCTTTTGGACGAAGCTGGCAACTATCAACCAAAGACACCAAAAGACCGAAATCGTTGATCTCATTTAAAAAGGTACCCCGCGAATGCTAGCCGAAGAGAAGAGTAAAATTGGGGATTTGCAGAATTCATGTAAGGGTGATCCTAACTAGGCTCAATCAATGGCATGCTTTTAGACATAAACCTGCGGCCTATAAAAGTCTATCGAAGCAGTCTTTGATGTATTCCAGATCAAAAAATGAAGAGTGCATAAATGCAGGATGTATGTTCTCATGCTCTTCGTAAGCGAAAAGTGTCTTGTCCCGTGTTCCTGGAAGCGAAAAGTAAAGGAAAACAACTGACAAGTCCGTGTCCTTAAATTTAAAATACCACAGAATCTGCTTAGAGCCAGAGAGAAGGGAAAAAATAAGTTGATTTGCTGCTTACACACGTGCAACTTTGCAAATGGGAAGAGGTACGTACCCTTGGTTCCTCGTATTTTTTCGGAAGCATCTTGGCTTCTGTGACCGATTCTAGCAGAGCATTTGGTTCAGAGTACGGACTTTTTTCTTATGGTTACTAAGACTTTAAAAATAACAGTCTTCGGGGTCTTCCTCACGGTGAACTATTCGATGCTACGTTGTTGAGCATAAGTTCGGACCACTTGAGAACAAGTTCACGACTACAATGGGGAGCTATTAACATTCATTGAAGGTGGAACGTTTTTGTTACAGAGATAGATAAGTCCTGAAAACGGAGGACCAGCTAAGAATCGTCATTATAAACGTTGGCAATACAAACATTTTTGGTGAAGGGGCAAATCGGCAAATGTTTATCAATAGCTGAGGATGACCGATCGATATTGGTTGGAAAACAAAAGTTTAACAACGAAAATTAAAAGGAAGGATTTCCTTATATTTCTTTAAATATTTAGAGTCGGACGTAGTTTCAGGCGATTATTCAGTGTATTTGTGCGGGAATTATTCCAGTCAGGCCGTTTTTTCAGGTGATTTTTAGCTGATAGTGCAAAATCGGTGCATTTAGTAAGACCACTCAGTGATCTACTATCAGAATCCAAATTCGTGTTATCAGTTCTTACCCGGTTTTTACACACACAGTTGAATAATGGAATAAGAGGACGTCCAGAAGTTTTGGAAGTCCAGAAGTTCTGAACTTCTGTTTCTAGAAGTCCAGAAGAGTTGAGCCTTAGTCACGGGCCAGAACTGGGACTTTGTTGGCTGCAGTCAAAAATATGCGGAACTCCATAATGAGTCTTTTCACTTCTACCAGTGGATCGTGTACCCTTGATCACTTAAGATATGGGAAACATGCCGAATTCTGAGAGAAAGTGGAAGTTGCTGAAAATCAAAGAGAATGTTACAAGTTGTAATGCTAAATGGAGCCAGTCCTACACTTAAACGGTGGCATAAAGATCGACAAGGATCGCTATAGGATCTATGAGAACAATTGCCACCGTTCGCAGAACCTAACGAAAGAAGTAAAACGCCTGGTATAGGGGATCATCACGTGAATGTTTAGTCCTCAAGGAAGTGTTGCATGCCTCAAGTAGAAAAGTGGACAAGATGTTTGAAAACACTTTTATCTGCACAATCCACCCCTCTCAATGTCATCCGAGTTGAATCTGTTGACTTTTCAATGGAACGGTTACAGTGATGTAAAATGACTACTATTTTCGTCCTGGAATGTTGCGTAAAGCACTAAACGCTCGCCTGAGGGAGGTCGCATTATCACCAATTGGAAAGGAGTGAGTCTAGTGCTGATCTGCAAAGAAAAAGAAGTTCGCAGCAAAATTTCGCATGCAAGCCTTTATGTATACTAGCTAGTGCTGGGGAGGCGGTTAAGAAATTTTACCAAGAAATTCACCGACGCAATCGTCCAAGATTGGGTCTATCATGACAGTAGAATGATTTTATCACAAAACACTGCATTCAAGACACTATAATCAAAGTAGTTAATGCATTTCGGCAAGAGGGAAGACAGAATTACCATCCTAATCACATTGTGCTCTTTGGAGCGTTTGATACGAGGATTGAATTCTGTAGGAGAGACAATTATTCTCGGTTATCTTGAAGAGATTCTCAAAGTGCCGAAATATTTTTTGCGCGTATCAAGGGATCTCCTTAGAAAGTTATTCCACGACTCACAAGAGCGAAGGCAGAGAGCAGGTGTTACATCTGGTGTTGTTTAACGTTTCCTTCCTAGCCTGGAACTTTGGAGAGTCTTATTCAATAAGCTTTTACAAAGAAACAGCTCTAAAACCTTCTTGATCATTTACTCAAACAATGGCTAGCCTTACACAATGGGTATTATCGGGTCTGCCAACATCGTGGAATCCTACTCAAGTCGAAGAAATGTAATGATGACCGCTGTAGAGCATCAGCACTCTCGGGTTAGCATTGATAAGACAGAGATAGAACGAGTCCAAGTAGATTTGCTCTTGTATTGCGTTCTTACGTATAAGCTGATAGCGGTTTCTTTTAGTTTTACGCCAAAATGAGCGGAATTTATCATTACAAATAAAATTTCACTTATCATATTGATTATCGTTAGATCTGAAGTTTATTTGGAGTGTTAGAACTAGTAATTAGCTACGCTGTGGTTTTAACTCCTAGCAATATACGTTGATGCAGGTGCAGATGAAAACTTTTATGTGTTCCATTTGTATACTTCATTGATTCTTCACCGGAACCTTCTGCACCAGAATCTTCTGTACTTTCTGGTTATTGCTCTCTACGAAATACTATTTGATGAAGATCAAAAGTAAATCTACTTAAGTGAATGCAGGTCAGGGAAGCCCCGAGGCTGGGTTGTCGAGAAATCTAGGTGTAAATAGCTTTGATCTCGGCCGAACAAATTGTTATTTTTGATACCGCCTATTCCGATCCTGTTGATACATTTACTGTTGAGTATAGCATAAGCCAGCGATGGGTCTTTTCTAACCATGTATCGACTATAGTTTACAAATGGTTCAATGGTGGTTACAAATGGACCGATTACCTTCTTCACATTGGCTTGGGCTAACGACTTAACTCGACCTCTATTAACTTCTTCACCTCTCTATAACTATTTGAAACAGAGGTAGTTTACTACGAAAATCTTTAAAAACGTACTTCAAGCTATCCCCGTTTTTCAGCGGATAACACATGGTTGGCAAACACATTGTTTACATCTTGATGTTTTGTAATTTCAATTATTTTACGACAGGACTTTTTATTCTAACTAATGCGGTTTATTCCGAGCAGAAGGAGTTTAGTTGCGGCTTCGTAAAATGGGGCATGTTGTCTGAGCATGTTTGATTTTAAGAAGAATTTGCAGTTTAACATATATTAATGGTACATCATTGATATTTTATAAAGAAATGTGGAAAGTGCTCAAGCTGGTTTCGAACACGCGTCCCTGCCGCTTCTTATCAGGTGCCAACTCAAAGGCTGGCAGGTTAGCAAACGTTAGCTTAGCAAGGGTATAAATCACTTATAAGTTCTAAGTGAAAATGGGAAAACTGATCCACCAAAACTTCTGAAATTGACATCATTGATGTTTTCTTGGAAGAGTGAAAAGGAAGATGGGATAGTAACAAATTTTTGAATGCCTTCTTAATTTGTGCTTCCTTGATTTTACATTCACAGCTGCCTTTGACTCTCTTGCAATGAAAACTAACAATTAAAGCAAACCTAGACAGGATATTGAACAATACTAGAACCTACTTACACTTGATGCATCTGTTTTTCTTATCAGCAAAGTAGTGGAAATGAACTTACCGTTTCCGGTGTTTTTCTCCATATCCAAACAATAGCCAAAACAATTTTCAGCATAAAATCCACTACATTGACTATAATTAATGATTTCTGTCTTTGCCGGTGGGAGTACCTTAGATATGACCTTTCCAAAGATCGGGACTTGAAGGAATTCGTCAGAGACGGACAAAGGATGCCTTTGACGACATTGGCTCGTTTGAATGCCGAATAAGTTTCCTTGGTGAAGGGCCGACTCGCAGTTTCTGCAAAGAAAGATATTGGAAAATGTTAGATTAAAATTAGTATTCGGCTCATAATCCAATGAAACTTCAAAGTCTCTTCACTTGGTCGTTGAGTGCGGCATATTTACATGCTTCCCAACTACCGAGCCTTAATCTTTCTCCTTTATTCGCAATAATCTGTTGAAATCAATACTTACCGAATATATTCGTATAGCACTCGCTGGTGTTGTTGTTGTTGTGGTTGTTGTTTTGTTTATGGAATTCACCACCATTATCCATTATCCGTAGGGATTGGAGTCGCCGTAAATTTTCATTGCAAATTTCATCATCGTCCATTTGTGCTCCATCGCCTGGCAGTCGCGGCAATTTCGCTATGTCTACCGATGAAAGTTCCTGGAATCGATGAAATAGAAACTTATTGAAAATGTATGTACATTTTGTATTTCAAGTCGAATGATTTGCAATTTAGCAGTCAATTCTAGAAAAGCGAGTCCTTGATAGGTTTACAATAGTTGATGGTTTTTCGTGTAATAGGATATTGAAAGGAAGTCGAACTTTGGTGTTCTCGGTAAGATAACGTTGGGTCTAGAAATACTGGCCCCTGAGAATTTTCTCTAGCATTTGAGCGCTTTGATGTTTGCTTTTTGTTTGTACCTGGGAAATGTGAATTTTTTGTTTGATATTCCTTTTGTGTTGTAGGTCGACAAGGATTTCAGATTGTGTTTAAAACTTCATAAAAGTAAATGAACGATGGTAGATTCTAGACTAACTTGTATTGAAAATGTTTCGAATGAATCTTTGCATTAACCAAAAGCAACCTTGTATTTATTTCTTATTTGCGAAAAAATACCAATACAGGAGGTTACGTACGAAATGCTTCCTTTACAGCTTATCTGAAAGCTCACAGTCAAAGTGGTATCACCAAGGGTGGACTATTCATACAATATTACATTATTATTCGCATCAACATAGAATCGCCAGATGTTAATTTTTTTAAACGATTTTCTGGAACCGTCTAACAATTGATCAATTATCCTTACGAATTCATTTCAACACGAAATTTAGGGAAGCATAAAAACAATCTTGTCATAAGCATAGTATGTGAGTGGTAGGATCGCCTACGTTGTGCGTGACTTTACCAGGATTCAATATGAAATAAAAATTGACAAAGGCATGCCAGTTTCAAACAATGATTGAAGCTAAAGGAAGATCCATTTCGAGACATTGAAAATAATTTCCGATCTCATCAAATAAGGGGTTTCAACTTTAACTCTTGAATCCACTATGATTTCGGATTATAAGGCATTAGAAATTGATCAGAGATCAATTTGACCTTTTCAATAAATTCACCCAAATTTACACTTATTTCTGTAACAGCAAACCTCTTAAATATTTTACAGCAATTGTTAATAAAATGTTGTTACACGTATAGCGTCTACGACATTCAAATTTCCTCTTATTTAGTGAACATTCAAGTTGTTTGACCAACTATTTTGAACTGCGTATCTTATTCATTTACGCATTCAAACTCACCACGTATATTTTCACTACTTTCGCTGATTGATTTGTTTGTTACTGCTCAAAAATCTAATTTACTTTTATTTTTCAAATGTCCGTCTCTTTTGACTGACATTTAAATTTGAACTTTCAACCGTATTGCACAGTCAACCTAATGCATTTCACATTGCCTGCACCCCGCTTTCTACTACGCTTTTGTATTTGTTTTGGAACTTCCAAACATCCCAAGCATCCTATTGTCCTGTAGTCTGTAGTTTACGTGTCTCTATTCACTTACTTCTATTTCGTATTGGTCAAAAAGATGAAAAGGTACCGGTGGACATTTGTTTTCGTATCGTGATTGCTTGTTTTATTGCTCGCCCACTCCAGTGGCTCACAACAGTTTTTGCGATACTATTTCTGCCATATATTTGAAAGCCCCAAAAGAGATTCACCCAGCCAGAGTTTTGACTACATGTAGGCTGGGAAAGAGGAAACGGTTAGAGTTTTGACTACAAAGAGGATTTTTCATACTTCACATCAACTGGTAAATGAATTGTGTATGGCTTTACCTGCCGATACATATGCTGAAATATAACATCAAAAATAACCCAAAATATCCGACTCTCACTGACCTCGTTGGAGATGATCATTTGTTAAGGACGATTTAAATCGAATCGTATTTGGTTATTTCTTGAAGATTGATGGTTCAAAGTGTCATGTCTAATCAAACGTAGTTCACAAGGCTTGTGTATTTACAGAAACAATGCAAGATCAGTTCAGATATGATACTTGGATCTTATTTGAAAAAAAGGGTATACTTCGTGCCCATTACTAATCAATATACCAATATACCAATATAATATATATTCTAAATAAAAAATAAATAAATAGTTCTGCAATACGACAAAGATATTGCTTTGACCGTCACCTTAAGTTAAAGGTTAGTACGAGTCATCGGATTTCAAGTTTTGGGGCTCTGATGGAACACTATTCCTTTATATTTTCTCAAACGTGGAACCAATAAATTCATTCTCTTGTCCTTGCCAGAATCGTCTTTATGGCAAGATATATTTGCGATTGTTCTTTTACGTCTTCTCATTTATATCCTATATTCATCTGTTGAGTAAAGTGATTTGTATCCTAGATAATTTGTCGACCAAAGACTTCCCACTTCTCTAGGAGGAACCCAACATTGACGTTGCGAGCGTTTCATGAAATGGAGCCTATGGCTCCACAGGGCCGTTCTTTGCCTTCGCCCATCCTTCTATTCAGATTTGACAGTAATTGTTTTCCATACCAGCAATGATATGTATCATATAATATGTATCATATCATCAATATGTCTGATCACCTGCTTCAAACAGCTCTCCCTGTTTTGAGTCTTTGGTACTGGCGCTTCCTTGACTTAATCTTTTTCCCACTCATTGTCAATGTTATAATTGGATTTAGAAGGCGAGATAAGGTATCGATATAAGCATGTACTCCATATTTCATATGAATTATTTCATTGTCAAACAATTTTGACTCACCTAGCAATTTGTCCATCAAAATTTTGGAAATGAAACATCTATTCAATGATAGATTGCCTGCTTAAATAGATACTTTGAAAACTTTTCGTTGATGTGGTTCATTTGCCATTAGCCAATATCTCTTTTCAAATTGCGTAGAAGTTCCTGTGGGTCTTTGAAGAAGCTAGATTTAAATGTAAAAGAACTTTCTCTTCACTATTGTTCTGCACGGACACTATGGCTGTAATTTGTATATTGCTTGTTTCCCTATCAATGACAAATGATACGCCGAACCTGCCAACACGGGTACGGCCTTTTCGGGGAAATTATTAAAGCTTAGCGTATTCCCGACCAAATCACTATGTCGTGTAACTTATGTCTTAAAATGACGTCCTTCTAACATGCTTCACAGCCCCAACTCTGTAGTTAACTGTTGCACAACACCAAACAAAGAATGATCTACTTTTAGACACTCTGGAAGTTGAAAATTTCATATTTTACTACGCATGGGTACCCAAGAGAAACCTAACTGATGTAGTGATTAGCCAAGTTTTTATAGTACCAAGTTCTACCGCTAAGGGCGTAAACAACAACTATACCCGATTCACTATGCCACGCGTCATCTATTAAGAAGCTTCCGTTTGGTTTGTGTGGACTCTTAAGTGACAGTTGTTACGTGTGCTCGACGTTTTTCCTATGGCTGACCCTCGTGAACAACGCGCATATGTAAAGTTTTGCTTCTTGCTCGAAAAAAACTGGTACAGAAACTCTTGAAATGTTGAAAGTGACCTGCAAGAATGATGCTAGTGGGAAAAGTGCAAGTTTCCCGTTTCGAAAATGGAGGAATGTCCATTGACGTCAAACCTCATTCTAGATGTCCGTCCATGGCCCGAAACCGTCGAAAATGTTGAAAAATTTCGCGGAACCATCTTGAAAAATCGACGACAGACTATTGAAGAAATTGTGGAGCTTCTTGGAGCGACTGGGAGTTGAGTTCAGCATATTTTATTGGAAGATTTGAGGATGATAAGGGTGTCCGCTAATTTAACGCTTCGATTGCTGACTGTTGAACAAAAATAAGGTCGCGTAAAAAATGCTTTGACATGCTCCACTTTGACAAAAAAAGTTGTTATCACAGTTGATAAATCGTGGTGTGACGGTCACGACCTTGGAAGGAAGCAACAAACAAGCCAGCGGAAGACCGTGGAAAATCAATTCGACCCAAAAAAGCTTGTCAAGTGAGATCAAATTCAAGACAATGCTGATTTGTTTTTCTTCGGTGTGAGAGGAGTCGTCCAATCAGAGCTTTCTCCATACGGTTAAGTAGGTAACCAAACTTTCTACTTGGAGGTTATGAATAGATTGCGCAACAGTTTGTAGTAGAAGGAGCCTGATTTGAGGACGTTTGGAGACTGGTTTTTCCATTCTGCTCACACAGCCCTGTTTGTGAGCCAATTCCATAAAAAATGGCATGATCGCTATCTCCCAATCCTATCACTCTCCCAACCTTGCCCTCCGCTGCTTTATTTTATATCCCCGAAGAAAAGTTTTATGAAAGGAAAGCGTCTTGCAAATAGTACTGAAGTAATTGATGAAGATGAATTTAAGGCATGTTTTGAGCAATGTACAATAGTAGAAGACAGGACAATTATAAGTGCTAGTAGTGAGTATTTTGAAGGACCTTCAAGGGTTTTTTGAAATTTAAATGCATGAATAAAAAAAAAAAAATACTTAGGCCACTTTTGGATGCCCCTTCGTAATTACATATATTAAGTGAATCAAGGGACTGAGTTTGTGGGAAGGAGTTTTCGTGAATGCAAGGCAATTTCGCGGAAAGACCAGAGAATGTTTTCTTCTTCATTGATTTACTTTTTATAAGATTCCAAAAAATTAGCAAAAGAAACAAAAGAACCCTCTAAACAGAAATTTAGCGCATTTTAAAGGAGTGATGGGCCCTTTCAAATCAGACTATGATCCCAAAAATCGGAAAAAGCTATCAAATATTTGCGTACCATAGGTTGGCTACCACATTCAATAGGGAGAAGTTGAACTGAGATTCATCCGATAAGTTTTTCTTGATCAAAAAACTTCAATCAGGGATCACAATTGCATACTTCTTCCGAAAGTAATATATACCCTCTGCAACATAGATCCTTTCCAAATACTAATTCTCATCAGGTCTTCGCTATTATGGGAAAGCTTTTTCTTTGCTAGAATCCACAAATGCAAGAGATTCATTTGAGTTATGATTGTAATTGCTCCGTAATTATAAAATCCTTTTTGTCATTAAAGATAAGTACTCTCCAGTCCAGTCTAAAAATGTAGACTGGAAACTTAACTATTAGTTTGATACTAACAATTTGGTCAGTCTAGGTTAGGGCCAACTTAGATGTATCCTTTGAAATCTAGAACTTATTTTAGTGAAACAAGATCTTAACTCAATATTGGTTCCCTCAGAAAAGTGGACAATGTAGAAAGTATCCTTGTTACCGCTTGCCTTTTTGTTGAAATTCACCTTGAAATATTTTATAAATAAATTTTTCAAAGACATAAACATGAAAATTCCACTCATTCAGGCGCCTTCCAGAGCGGAAATTCTTCCAAGTTTTCCAACCAAATTGAACTTAGAGTTAAAATTCAATTCATCCTTGGCAAAATAGTTTTCAAAGTTTATGAAAAAGAAAGCAACCAACGGTGAGGTGAGAATGTTTTCCGTAGCGCGAAGTAAATTTAATTTATTGCTGTTTTCGCCAAGGATTATTCCAGGCAAAGTTTAGTTTTATTGCATTTATTATGCGATCATGGAAAAGTTGAAAAAATATTCCGTGCAAACAGTTTTATAGACAATTGAGTCAGGCAACATGGTGTTGAAAATAGTGTTTGTAAACAAAAACTTAATTTTTGCATTGTGTGTGTTGTAAAATTTGTAATTATAATTTGAGAAAGTTTTCAGCCACATTAGAACTTGAAAATATGTTATTTTGAAGCGTGTTGGTGCTTTCCAGCACAAGTTTAAATCAAATGGAAAATTAGTTCTGTGTGTTCAATCTGATTTATAACGTCCTTTTGGCGCAATGATGTTTCATTGATGTTTCCTATTTGCATAGCTTTAAATTAACTTTCCAAGACATCGATAGAATCATTCTTGGGAAATATAGGTTTTATCACGATTGATAATGGTTGCATGTCATCATGACTACAAGGATATTCCATACAATTGGTTTCCGTCGAGACCAATTTTAGCACACAAGACATTCAAGAGGGGAAGTCTTAAACAGATTGGAGGGAGAAATCCGTTCTAGAGATGGCAGCTAGAACAGGACTTCACGAGATCCACACTTCGCCAACTTTCCACCTCGGGCTTGTGTCGGAACTAGTCGAAGCCTCTACTACCCTTGCTGGTAGCAGTAGAATGCTGGGCTACTCAATTTTAGGTCTTGCTGATGCTCTTCGTCGGAAAAATCATAGTCGGTTTCACTAGCTGGGTGGTTATCCTGTAAATTACCGAATTTTGAAATACTAAATGTAGATTCAGAGATTCAACTTGAGTGATCGCACTGAGAGAATTTTACCAAAGGTTAAAAGTTGCATCAGATACCAGCGAAGGTTCCATCTTAGGCCCTTTGGGGTTTATGAAACGCCCTTGTAAGTATTTATTCCATGGTGTCGGCTAGTAGGTGGAGCCACGAACTTTGTCGATCAATATGTCAAGCGTTTGATATATTGCAGCAGATTTGAACAGGACAGAAGAACGGAAAAGTTAAGAGTACTTTCTTTCAAAATACCTGGAGCCGATTTGAGTATGCTTGAAATTGCTGAAGTGGAATCAGGAAACATGGTTGAAACACCTGGCAACCATGAAACTATATGTGACCAACTGCTTCTGTGGGACGACCGGACCGGACAGTCAAAATTTATAACATATCCCACACAGGTCAACCTCTGCAACTTTGTTGTATACCATAGTGGACCAAGGAAAAAATGATGACATGCCTAGATACTAAGAGGAAAGATATAGTGGATAATATAGATTTCACAACCGTGATATGTACCTACGTTCATTGTTTCAGCACAGCAAGGAAAAGAAAACTGAATGCAAAGAAGTGTGGAGGTAATGAGATTAGTTGCTGTCGTGAATGAAGTGAAACAAGAAATTTTTCCGTTCTGCTGCCAAACCAGTTCGCAGATGTTTCCGCGAAGCGTGGAATATTAGTTATCAAGGTGTTGTAGCCCGGTTAGGAGGATGTGTCACAGCAACGATCAATAAAACATCTCAGAGTCTGTTTTCCTTTTCAACTAAAAAGTTTCCGAGTTTGGCCCGGAGTGCAACAGTCTGAAAATGGATTCATCAAATTCAATGAAAAGCTTCTATACACATGAAACGACCGTATCAACTGTTTACTGCAGAATTTGGGCTTTGAAGTGGGTTAGAGTCATCTCATTTTAAGGTTGAAGGTACACGTGAAAATGAACTGATCAGAATTACACTAGACCTTGGTAATTTCTCTCCGAAGGTAAGTATTACGCTTAGGTGTAAGGCTGAGAGTTATCTAGAACACTCATGTCTATTGATATCTAGAACACTCATTCAAACCTGCGCGATTCGAACACAGTTTACAAGATTTGTCCCCAAAAGTTTCGAGCCTACCTTCATGTTTCCACACTTGTGTTCCGGTGAGTGGCATCCTTCACAGTAGTCTCAATTTGATCGAAAAATAACCAACAATCCCACAACCATTAATACAAAAGATATCAGATTTTTCATGAATGTCAAGATGAAAATATATCTTGACGGACAGTATCGAAAAATTTACAAGCCTGAATGGTGTACGCCCAAACGAGCGCCCAAAAAAAACTGACTTATGTAAATGTGGAACATTTTCTTTTGCCTCGATAAAATTGCGTTTTTCTAAATTGTTTTTTATCGATTGAAAACTATGCTTCTAACGGTGTTTCAACTTCCAAAAACTGTCCTGCATGTCATGTTTCAGAAAAATGTCGCATTGGATTCAGTTGTTACCGAAAAAGTCCTTTGAGTTGTGTGCTTAAGGTGGGATAGAGCCAAACGTCGCAAAGAGCTTTGTCAGGAATACATGGAGGACGGCGATGTTATATGAGTTGATTTTTAGTCACAGATTGCTGCAAAAAATTTCGCTTAATGCGTTGGTGAAGGAGTGATGAAAGCTTCACCGAAAATGTCGTCGTTTTCTTCTTACTGCAAAATACAATATTTACAATGCTTGCGATAGCATTCTTTAATGATCGTTTGACATCGTGGAGTATGGCACTTTGCAACTAAATGAAAAAAAGTCCGGATCGTGTTAGCTATGAACCGCCTTGGACGTGATATTTTTAGTCTAGGAGATTCTGAATGCTTCTACTCTGAAGACAAGATTTAGATGTGGTATAAATATTGTTACTATGTCGCTTTGTGTCTGTAACATAGCCGTAAACCCATGTTTCATTCCTAGTAATACATCGTTTTGGATAACCTTTCGACATTGGGAACCATTTCCAATCTGCCCAGAGCGTTTTCAAAGCGAAATTTCTTCTGTACTTCCGTTAGCAATTTCGCGATGAATTACGCACGTGCGCGAGTTAACTTCAAATTCTCGGTTTAAATTCTCCAAACAGTAGATATTCGTTTCTGAAAATTACTTTCAGTTTCCGACGTGTAATGTGTAATCAATTATCAACCGTGTAATCAGAGTAATGTGTAATCAACCGACGTTCTTTTTCGATTGCAAGTCGCACACGATTGACGTTTTTTGATATTATTACGCGCGAGGATCGGCTAGAGCGAGAATCACTGCTAACTGACGTGTGGCCATCTTTGAATTGCTTTTATGCTCTCTTATGCTCTTTAATGTTCGCTTCACTCATACGTTCCCCTCCAAATGTATTTTTGAAAATCAATTTTTTCCGAGCTAGTTGATGCAAGATAAAAGCAAAAGTTGACACAAATTCGTTCATTTGCTTTTTCTGTCATTTTAGTAATAAACAAACACGAGAAAAGCGAAAAATTTTTATTATCTCGAAATTAGTAAAAAATACATGCAGTGTGCATACTAAGACGTCTCGAAAAAAACTACTGCATCGAGGGAGTGCCTGAAGCGTTTTACATTGATGATTACTCGTAGAGGGTACGGAAAGTACTCTCTGCCCTTCTGCAAGATAAGCTCGGAAAATTAAAGAAAACCCTGTGACGAGGCTCGATACTTTTTGAGCGAAACTCGTATTTTGCCCAGAGGGTGAGTGCTTCGGAGTAGCAGTCATGGGTCTCAAGATTTAGGTTGGTGTAAAAATTCATGAAACGGTTTTCCCTGAGAGAACTTGACATGCAAGTTTGTCCTTTACCCGCCTTATTCCTTCTTTGAACTAGTATGATTTGATGGGTTTGAGGTCCTCTACGGGCATGCCAATATCTGTCGATGAAAACGTCCCTGTTGGTCAAACGGATGTGAGATATGAGCAATAACTTCCGCAATTGTATTGAATATTTAGAATGGCTAGGCTAGCTAGGATCGGGTTTCGAAATTATATAGCAAATGCGATTCAACCATTAGTTCAAGCAATTATTGGAAAGTTCAGAAATTCACACAAAGAAAGCAAAAATTGAGTATTCCCAATTATGTGTAATAGAAAGAGAGCAAAAGAACTGCTACAATGACTTTACTGCAGTGATTAGAAAGCCACTAAAAGGAATTTCAGTATCGAAGAAATTCATACTAGTTGTGAGTGTCGAACTCATTTTGTTGTTTTTTTTACGGAGGGTTTTTTTGAAGTGTTTCACTCAAAGACCGTCTAAGACTCATTTGAGACTGACTCACAAAAATTAAACTAAGAATTTTATAAGCAAATTCTATTTAAAATCTGAATATATTAGACTAGTACTTACATCTCCACCTGGGTAACCACTATCTGAAAGGTCGTCCAAGTCGACAGTGGTGCCAGGATTCGTCACTCCTTCGTCATCGTCATTTTGAGGCGCATGGGATCCACGGCGACTAGGCAGGTCATTGATGGGTGCCTCACTCAGTTTTCTTATATGCACTTCCTCCGATACTAATTTTTCCATTGCTCTGCGCCAAGCACGGATTGGCTTCGATCTGCAATTGGAAGTAAATCAAAATAAACTTTGTTTTTCACTTGACTTTCGTTCTGTGTACATTCTAACATATTATATCTATGTGACGGTCACGAAATTTGTTAAATCTGTTCTTCACTAAATTTCAAGTCGCAACAAATCGATGTGTGGGAAATACTTTCAAACCGTCTTGTGCAAATACTTATTTCAAATATTTTCTCCTTTTTATTCTTGTCCGACTTGACACGATTCATATTTACTAGAATTGTGGATGATGTTTGTCTACTATGTGCCATTGTAATTACCATTCAAGTGCTAATGAGCTCATTATGCATTTAGAAAACGTTATACGATAACTTCTTGCACTCCCAGTATGTAAATGCGACGCTACTTGTATTGTGGTGGTTATTGTCGCTAGTGGAAGAATACTGCAAATGGGGACAATGGGCAATGAACACTTTTGATATCGAAAATGCAGAGAAAACTATAGAAAATCATTTAGTTGTCGAAGGAACTAGTAGAGTTGTGCATCGAATTTTTCCATACAAAACGTTGCCTGCTCTCTAAAGTCAGTTTAAATAATTATTGAACACGAACATTTCTGGCAGTTTCTACAGGACTCTCGTTAGTCTCAGTTTTATACAGGACCAAAATACCAAATTACGGAGATGATCTTTTTATTCCTAAGTAATTTTATTTAAGAATATGCAAGCTGTCGACAAATATGAGAGGAAAACATCAAAATCCAGTCGGAATTAAAATTCCTCCTTTAATTTCGTACATAACCGGGAAGTCTTCCTTCATTCCTTAACCAAATTTGTAATTTGATTCATTTGTTCCCAATGTAACTTTCCACAAACTTAGAACATCATGGCGGGGGATAGTAAATGGAAAATCTAAAAATAAACACTTTCTTACCTTCCATTTTACTTTAAGGAATACACTTTTACCGATTTTCCTTTTTGCTTGATGTTTGCATGAAATTTAAGACAAATTCAACCCACATCGTGATCCCTTAGACACTCTATTGTAAAACATTTTGATTCGTTCAAGCTTGTTCCACGAAAAGAAAATTGAAAAATAAATATTATGCTTTGGGATGAACATAAACACAGACAATGTAAAAGGGAACATTCGATAATAATTTCATGTGATCCTCTTTTCATAAAAGTGCGGATAATGCATTTAATACTGGAAAGTTACAATAAAATCCAGACAAATTAGTAGGCATTATGGTTTCCTTTTTTTTTCTAGCCTAAATAATTTTATCAAACGTAGAATTTGCGTTTTCGTATCAAGGATATTTCCAAATATTTCAGTGCTAAGCCGATTATTTGCCAATTTAATTTTTATAATTGATTCAAACTAAAATATTGACGAAAAAGCATAATAGAGAGCAAATCCGTAACAAGAGTTTTCTATAAACATAAAAAAACCTATTTTCATCATTAAAATTGGCAATTAAACAGAATGTTGCGCAATGATATTGCAGGAGCAGAGAGAATACTTTTTGGGCTATAAGTGCTATTTGGGCAGGATGGGTTGCTATTTTTCACCTCTACTGCGTCATGTTTTTGGATTGCTCTCCATTCAGCGTTCACTAATCTGCATTCATTGCTACCACCTTATCGAAATTCAAATCGTATTTTCGGAATCTGGGGCATGAAGCTGGCACTATGAGATTATTTCAGGATTTGCTAATATTCTCCCAAGGGGATATTTCTATTTTATTACTTACACCTTCTGTTGTCTCGATTTTCACGCGCTTGTAATTATATCATTGCTCTTAACCTTTCTTAATATTTGCAATTTCTATTCTTATAATCCTGTTCTGAAAGGATTTATTTTGGTCCTTGGGGTTTCGGAGGCAGAATTTTTACCATATATTGCCTAATCGGTCTAATTTTACCACAAATTTCCAATAAGTTTCCTCTCTTTTTCGATGCGAAATAAATGCACTATATTTGTTGTTTGCAGTTGATACATTATGTTATATAAGAACTTTTATGTTCTATAACCTTAGTGTTCTGTCTCCCAGGAAGTCTAGTTTTGCCCTCTTAACAAACTTTGTGAGACATCTAGGTTTGTTTTAATTCCGCTTAAAGATTTGAAAGAATGTACACAAAGAAAATTTTTTAAGGAGAGGAACAAATAATAATCGAACTGAGCAAGGTCTCGGAAGTACGGAGAATGACGTAGAACATCCAAATCAAACTGTAATATTCTGTGCCTTATGGTCAACGTAACATGTTGTATAGTTCTACAAAATGCACAAAATAACCGTCTTCGAATAAAGTCTAGGGGTCTTACACCAAATGCGTTTTCGATATTCATTTTGATACTACATCCAGGTTTCGTCTCCAAAGGATTTATGTATTTATTTCATGCCACTCAAGGAGCAAATCGAATGTAGAGGCGCGGATCACAAGGTCAATCTCCGTCACTTGTTGCCTTTTTTAAAGCAGTTCCTTTGTCTCTCCATATTTCACGATGAAGAAAAATCTTTAAAAGTAACTCTATCATTCACGAACCGTACTTTGAAACAGGTCTGAGACGACTGGAACCGATGCCATAAGGCTGAAATACAATAGCGCGAGACTGCGATACGAGAGCGGGACGACAGTATCGCAGCAAATGTCAAGCAGTTTTTGCAACATGCGTTTGTATGCGACATCATACAATGATTGCGATGCGTCGATGCGAGGCGGGAAATATTCGGGAAAACGAAAATTCATCGCAACGAGGTGCGTGACGTTTGTCAAATGCAATATGGCGCTTAAATGAAATTTGAAATTCAAACGCCTTAATTACTTTTTAAGTATATTGGTTATTATGAATGAATTTTGAATGAAAATTTCATGCATCCTAGTTAAGGCTTTTATTTGCTAAACGAAGGAGCATTCCAAATTCAATAGTTAAAAAAAATCAAAAACAATTTCATTTGAAACGTAATCTATTTGACATTTGTCATATGAACATTAATGTTGCCCGCATCGCGCGCATTGTAAATTGAATGTGTTGCGTGACAACGAGCGAAAATCTCGTCGTCTCGCGGTATTATATTTCGGCCTATAATCGGCTGACAGATAGGGGTGCATGTTTAAAGAAACACAACCAGTTAGGGTCATATCGTACCGCGAAAGAAACTTACGGGACACCCTGATAATAACACATACTTTCCCAAAAGCGTTGCGGTTATACTTCAACAAAGTTTTGCTAATTTTAGAAAGTGCAATAACGAATACTGCGAAAATTAAGCGACGTGTATTGAAACAAAATTAGACATTTGCAAAGTGCATGCTTTGACCGTAAATTTTTGTGCAGGAGTTTCTGCACTTTCTCTCGCTAGTTCATCCTGTCTGTTACTAGGAACAGTCTTTGGAAAGAGGTTTATTGCTGGTTTTTCATACCAAGGAAAACAATGGAACGATCATTAAGTTTAATAGCATTGCTGCATGTTCCCGAAACTGGGAAAAGCCCAGGGAGAATCCATTCGAGACATTTAGATGATCAACGGAGACAATGCTGTGGATATGGCATAGCGACATATAGCACTAGCACTCTCGTCAGACTTCCCTCAGACAGGGATAGAAAATCGCAACCGATGATTTTTTTCTATATGGGAACATTAACCACAGCGTCATGTGTCGCACAGTACCATTTGTCTTTTTACCCTTTAAAACTATCTATAGCCATCACTTTTCCTTTCTCAGAACAATGGAAATGATTCCTGGCGGATCCTTTGTAGGCGAAAATGATCAACGGTCGAAATAAGCTGTCTGGTGACCATGACTTACTAAATTTGTGCAGGTAAGACTGAAAATACTCGTGAACACTGCAGAATACTGTACGTACTTGCAGAAACAACACTCTTGGGCGGATTTTCGCAGAAAGGGATAGAAAAGCACAGCTAGATTCATATTTGTATGACGATAATACGCGAAACCTTTAACAAGGTTAAGTTTTTTTTTCAAATACGTTAAAATAAGAGAAAATTCACCAATCCAAATATTTTCCACTTACTTTGGTTGAATACCGATAGATCGCGAGTTTTTTGAACTAGTAGTACTGATTGTAGCTACGCTATACCATGGACATCTCACATATAAAGGAGTTGTAGAACTGATTTTAAAATTCCTACAAATCGGCAAGTTGCAGCAAGTTGTGCTTCAGTTGGTTATTAATATGTCCAAGTCTTTAATTCGTTACCAAAATGGATGCTGTAATATTGCTGGGTGTTCCTTGGACTATCTGAGAAATTACAGACCAGGTTCAGCACTTTATTTACACATTCAATTCTTAGTGAATTTTTTTCCGCGGACAAAAGGGCGAAGAAATTTATATCAAGTTACAGGGCATGCTGAACTCCTTAAAAAGAGCCCCTGGCTCAGGGAACAGCACAAAAGTGACAAACTCTAAAAGTATAATAAAGACCTGGAAGTTAAACTCCAATTATTATTATATAAGTTATTATCATATAAGTCAGTGCCAAAACCCAAGAAGCCTTGCCAAGCACACTGGAATTGATGTCGTTTTTTTGAAGGGACTCGCGTTTTGTGATACACCACAAGATTAAACAAGTACCAAAGAGTTCTACATGGATGTACTCTGTCATTTTATTGATGCTATGCCGCCTTTGAGACTAGAAATGTGATCACCAGAATATTGGCGTGTAGCTCACGGCAATGTTATAGAGCATTTCGCGCGTTTTATTCAGAAATTTTAAACTGAAAAAGCTGAAAACAGCTCTTTAAGTTCACGAGGTGCATTACTTTCCTGGTATGGTTTCCTGCAACTCGTAGTTGCTCTACTGACAACTGACAACGATGTAGAACAATAAAATGATTTGAAACAATAAAATTTTAAACAATGACATAAGAGCTAAACTTCATTCCAAAAGAGGAGTTACTTTCAAGGGGGTTCCTTCCAATACTGGTAGCAACGTTGGGATAAATGTGTGGAGTTCTAAGGAGAATGCTTCGAAGGTGAATAGGTTTGCAACAATCTAAACGGTCTAAATTTGCGAGCTCCCTCGTCCAGTGAAGGGAGGGAACACTTTTCTTACAAGCCTTGTATTTAGACAGGCCTGCAAGGAAGCCAATAGCCTGTAAAATATATGCGCCATAAGATGTATGTATCCATAAGAAAATGATTATGTGCGACTTCTGTGGGTTCTTTTTTCTTGATGCTGCTGCTTCATTCAGTAGTAGTTTTGCCAGTACAACCACTAGTATAAAAGGACACTAATATGTATTTATACAAATTATAAATACATATTAGTGTCCTCCTCCAAAGGGGATCCTTTTGCACTCTAACAAATGGAGTGAACGTGCTACTCAAATAAAAGGAATTGGATAGGAAATATCCGATAGTAAACACCACGATTGATATACAAATACTCTGGAAAACACCAGGCGCTTGCTTCTCATCGTGCAGGAAAACAGCTACGCTCTCATAGCTGAATGAATTCCTGGACGTTTGCCTGTAGTGTAGGATTGTAAGCATACACCCACAACTTATGTGTCCTTATGTAGGCATAAAAGAGAAATAAGAAGACGGGTAAGCTACGAACTGTTGGATTAGTCGACTGAAATTTAGGATATACATCAAACACTGCAGGTTAAGACGAGGTTGTGTTAGATACCAGCAGCCTCGATTCATGAGTATTTTCGTCCTTAAACAAGCTTCAACACAAAACATCAACACTTTTTATCCTAATCCTGCTGAAGTTCATAAATTGCGGAAGATATATGTAAAAGTTTTCCATTAAGGACATAACAATTTTCTTTATAAATAAAACATAAAAAAATGTTTGTTGTTGAGTTCAAATCTATTGTGGATGTAGTGCACGCACTACATTTTATGAATGAAATTCGATATCCTTCATATGACCACCACGAGCCTGGTTACAGTGGTCTATTCTTTGGAAAACGCAATTTTCCACGACTCTGGCAGTCATTTCGTCCGTAACTTGGCAGTTTCGCATTGGATGTTGTCTTTATGCTCGTGTAAAGTAACTGGCTTCTTGGCATTAACCAGTGACTTGAAATAACCCCTTTAACAGAAATCCAATGGCGTTGGATCGCATGGAAGAGGCGGCCACTCGACGGGACCACTCCCCGAGCTCAAGCAGCACATGCAGGGGTTTTTACTGACGAACAACACATATTTTGCTTATAAACAAACCCATTGAGGCAGAAATGAGCTTCATCGCTGTACATGATTTTACGGTGGAATTCTTCATTTTCCTGCGGCTTGGCCAGAGCCCAACTGGAAAAGTTTCGGCATTTGGAATGATTGGCTTTAGTTCTGGAGCCAATTAGATCTTGTAAGCATGTGAGCTAGAATCTTTTCTCAAAATATGCCACATGTCGTTTATGTGATGCCCAATTCTTGATGAACACAGAGAGATGGTCCATGGAAACAATGCATCTTATCGTTGGCAGAGTGCACCACTCTACAGCAGCATATAGCACATACAGCACCAGCGTTTTGGGAAAAGTTAAGGTAATAGATAAGATACAAGTTTGAAAGGAAACTTGTTGCAGATAGGACATAAAGACCAAGTCGCGGAGAGATGTACATAAATATTCACTCATACTTTTAACGTGGAAAATGATTCCCTCACACATTCATGCTTAGAAAGCTAACCATCGCGTTCTCACTTGCATCATTTAATTTACAAGCTCTCTATCCTGCAAAGCTCGCTTTATTTACCACATTCGGTATTTGTATCTTTTTCTTTGTGATGCTCCTAAAAAGTGTGATCACTCCTTAGAAGTTACGCTATATGGTTCGGAATATTATCATTGGATGTGATTACGCTCTGTTCCTGTATTTAATGCAACAGAAGTCTAGTAACTTTTGAATCCAGAAGAAGAACTACAATACGTTTTCTTTCAATACTCCACGGGTATCCATTTTATGCTGATACTACAGAATCGATGTATTATCTGTGTTGGAGAATAATGAAGACGCATACATTTCAGGTTGTTCGAAAGAGTCAAGAGGAGCCAAGCGAAGAAGATTACAAGTTGTAGCTCTGAAATTTTTATCGTAAAATTGAGAACCATCATGCACAGTGCCGGATGAACTGTTATTTTAAAGTACTTAATGCCGCAGAAGAATTCATTCAATAAGGATTCGCATTATACTACTTTTCGTGTATCATATATATCAGAAACACTAATCACAACAACAATAAAGCGGGCAAAACTAGTTGGAACAATACTGACTTCGGAAGACCATATCAATCCACAATTTGTGCAGCTGAGTCTTCAAAAGGAGAACTTATAACTAACATACATAACAATGACACAAAAACAAAGAAGTAAGTATAAGAAAACAACTTGTTGCACTCAAAAACAAAATTGTAGCCCTAAAAGGAATCCCTTCGTGGGTGCGAAGAAAATTAGCATGAAACGTTTCTTGTCGCAATTTGGCGTCTGGGTGTCAGTTAATGTTTCATTTTCTTTCCTCCAAATTTCTTGTATTAAGCAGTGAAAAATCGGAAGCAGGAATTTTTGATGGGCCACAAATTAGGGAACTCGTGGAAGTCCCTTTTTTATCAAATCAGTAACTGCCGTCGAATCGGAAGCCTCGTATTCATTTGTTTTGGTTAAGAGTAACTTTCTAGACAACAAGGAGTTTGAAAACCATGTCAAGCTTATGAAGTGCATGCTATCGAATGAGGAAGAGCTTGGGGGCAATTTGAGTATAAAAATCCACTTCCTGCATTTAGACCGATTCCATACTTCATCTACATACTTCACATACGTATATATATTTGTATAGCTATAGTTATATCCTGGCCTCGTGCAAAATAGCCCAACAAATTCAACCGTCCAACCAACCGTCGACTGAGCACGGATAATTGAGATAATTTCATTTCAGTGTTTTTCAAAATGGAATTAGCGTCCATTTTGTGGCAGTATCTGGTCACTGAAGTTGTTTGCAAAATTAAATCATAAATGAAAGTTCTTTCAACGTCTTCCAAACGCAGAGACAAAAAATGGCGAACGACATAACTTCGAGTGCTCTATAATGATAAGAAATCAGTTACAAGGATAATGTCTTCCAATGTCCAATGAACATTTCACTGTATCCGAAATTGAAGATTCGCGTCATTGAGAAAATTTCTTGACATAAACAAAAATTATAAATTTTTACGACCCAACTTACGCGAAATACTTACAAGGATACCAATTTTTCGAAATGTGTTGTTTTGTATTTTCGTTTTTTCGAGGAAAAACAATTTCACTGAACACATACACAAATGATCCAGCAACAAAGGCTAATTTATAAAAATCGATAATCTGTAGGCAAACTATTTGATAGCGAATTTCAATTAATTACATATACACATCCATCAATGCATACATGGAGGAAGATTTTTCTTTGCGAACCACTCAATGGTCTGACCTTCTTGCAAAACCTTCACTCACCTCGAGGCACATACAATGCGGTTTATGTTGGAAATTTATGTAGTAAGAACTTTTCCTTGGGAAACTTAACGTTGGAAAATTATTTAGCCACGAACGGGCAACATATTAATCGAATTACTTAAACATCTACCGCGATAACAATGAAATCAACGTCAATCGACCGAAGCTCTTATTGTTCGTTAGATAACTAAAACAGATCGATCCTTTCTGATAGTTCCGTTGGTAAGTTTTTGCGATTTCGGGACGATAGTAGACAATTTTATCAGTTTTGTTACTTGAACACTTTGATTCATTCGACTCAGATACGACATACGGCCAATGATAATATCAGGCGAGTGAGGGTGAAGATGACGGCATTCGCCATAATATTCACCACCTCAACCTGAAAATGTGCCTGATAATAATAGGTTGCATTTAGGCTTGGCAAATATGGGAGCTATAGCTTCCCGTGATGGTGGTGACGCAAGAGGATAAAAGAGTTGTTTACGCTAGTGGTGACTGGTGTTCTGCATATTTTGGTATTCCAGCCGGTGCAAACAGATGGAAACGCAAGTTTATGTCCATCTTGAAAACAATTTTGGGGTATTTCTGGGACAATTAATAACGAACACAGAATACAAAAATGAAGGGGCTGAACTTCAAATTCTAATGGAATGTAGAGAGATTTAAGGAATTAATAAATCCTGCGGAACAATCTCATTAATATTGTTCTTTTTAAGGGTCACGGCAGTTAAAGATCTTTTCTTCCAAAATTTCCAAAATCTTTCAGAATTTCCAAAAGGACATTAGTGATCGATTTAGAAACAAACCATAAATAGATGTAAAATACGCGTGGGTTTGGTATCTTCTCTCCTCGAGATAGCTCATCCCTTGAGAAAAACAGACAATCCCAAAGTAGGAGCATTCCCAGTAGGAGATTCTTGTTCATCAACCACAGACCCCTCTTAAAAGGAAACAACAGGGCTATTCGTCACTAACCAGATATTCAGGCAAGTTGACGACTAGTTTTCATTTTTAACAACTTTTTTGTCCTTATTCCTTAACAAGAGTCAATTGTTATTTATTTACTTAAAGCTCGAACCTAACTCTACAATAATTTATATCTTCTTTCGAACGTAGATTTGCCTAACTACTATCGAGTCGACCTTGCAACCGTTTCAACGATGGATGAAGTCTTGGAAGGGCGGCAACGAACGGTACCGTCCCGGTGAATAGTTTAGTCAACCGAAAGCGTAGTTACAGCCAGAAGGACCAACACGTTGAACCATAGTGTAGTGACTGACAAGCACTAAAGCAACGAACAAACTCTCAAACTAACGGTATTTTACTCCAACTTTTCTTACGCATTGGTAAATGCCAGTGATGTGCTTCAGTGGATGGGATATAAAGACAAAGGCAAGACGGGATTTGCATTAACGTTCTCTAAAATTTACATGACATTGTTTGCATAGACACTGTCTTCCTTATACATAAAACCGGTGCAAGCTAGCCATCGCGATCTCTCCACTTGACTACATCGTTTAATTGACAAGCTCTCTATCATGCAAAGCTCACATTATTCGCTACATGGGTTATTTATACATCTTTCTATGTGATGTTCCTCTGGATTGTCAGCGCCTTTTAATAGTTGCAATATAGTTTAAATGTCGTCCTTTATGTTGTACATAAAGTTCACCTAATGTTTTCTTAGCGCGAGCTGCTATAAATTTGTTGTTAAGTATGGCGTTTGCAAAGTAGCAGTTTGCAGTTTTACTTTTGTATCCTTTTGTTATAGTCCCAGGGATACTTATGATATCTTGTTATTATTTTAGTCTCTGATGCATAACTGATGCAGCATTATTAGCATGCAAAATTTAATTTATATGCACGCGCTTTGTCGAGAAGGTCATGATCGTTTGTGGTTCTGTGGAATATTTGTTCAAATCTGCACGTGAATGTTATACTTTTTGAGTAATTTCGTCGATTTCTACATTTAATTCCGGAGATATGTCATTGTAGTCAAATTTTGTTATCGCTTTTTTCTTATTTTCTGTATTTTTTGGATAATTCCTACTTTCTGCACCAAGTCTTTATTTTTATCCATTGTTTTCCGCTATCGCGTCTAAGTTGTTTTCAGTATTAATGCTATTGCTTCAAACAAACTCCATGAGAAATGGTACACAACTAAAAGAAGTGAAGATGTACTTGAATTCATAATTTTTCTCTCATTTTTTCTTCAATAAGAATAACACTCTAAAAGCTTTTACCGATAAACGCAATACCAACATAATATTTTTAAAGGTTTTCTATCTCTGTCTCAAAGAAGGCAGCATAGAGTGTTAACGCTAAGTGTAGATACGGTATGACTAACGTTGGAAGCTGTCTTGTGGGGGGCTAAGGCTACGTCTTGTGGACGTTAGTCAAACCGCAAGTAGACATCGGCTCGTGGATGTGGAGTCCTCCAATGGAGGAGAACTCATATCATTTTGCAGTCCCATGAGAATCGGAGCTATACGTTTGAATGGTTGGGTCAGGATATTGAACATTATGCCATACAATAAGTGCAAAAAGCAAGAACACTCCTAGCCCGCTTCTGGCTGAAAGAGACAGAATAAACATAAGTCGATTTCTAATTGCAATACACTGTTTCTCAAAAGTTGCCTAGAAAAACTGTTTTTAAGCTCAACAATGAGAAAAAATTTACCAATTGAAATATAGAAATAAAAATAGGTTTCGTTGAATCCTGTTGAATTGGGATGTTGTTTGAAATGTTCTCGACGGCTGTGATTGTAGATCGTACTTGTTAAATTCTGTGCCTAGAAAGATACTCCCTTAGCTTTACTTCTCAACACAATGTTCTCCTCCACGAGAGATTTTGGTAACTTAATTCTCGGTAGAAGAAACTATCGGCTAATGGCCAAACGGGATGAAATCGACCCTTTCCTTTAACAGATGGTACTTTGGGAAGGGGAATCGATTACATATGACAACATTATGCGTAAACTATTGTGGTCAAAGAACACTGAAACAACTTAAATGGTTATCAAACCAGGACTGACAGCCAGGAAGTTTCTGCGGTGCATTTGGTGGAACTGGAAAGGAATAATTTAATATATTATGTTAATAATATTATGAGTTGATTAATAATATTATGAGTTGCTGCCATATAGCCAAACACTAAATTTTATACTACTAACAGCTGGACGGTTTGAAACAAACGATTTACCAGAAGCGTCCTTAATTCGCCAACCTAGTAGGTGTCAGGCAACGTCTATAGTATCACATCATAAATTCCAATGCCTGGTTGCGAAGGTTTGATTTATCAACCATATAGTCCAGAACTGCCTCCAAGAGATGACAATATATTGCTTGTATGGCGAAACTTTCTTAGTAACAAGAAATTAGCATTAAGAGAAGGTTTTTAATTAATTATTAGAATTTTCGCCAATAGGGATCAAACCTTCTATGAAAGACGTAGTGCGGATCTACCCTTAAAATGAAAACAAATAATGGAACATAACGTTGCATATTTGACCCAAATCAGACAATCTAAAATATATTAAATAAAGTCTTGAAGCCCATGTAAGTACCCTTATGTTACAGGATTTCCCCAACCTTATATTACTGGACTCGTATTTTAAGATTTTATTTAGTTAATTGGGGAGTTAAGTTAAGGGTAGCCGTTTCTTCCCCGTCATTTGTCACTTGTTTTCACCTAAATTTTAGCCTATGAATCCAGAAAAGCCACAATTCTTCTTTACCACATCATGTTTCACATAGCAAACAGATCAGGAGAAGACACGGCCAGCTAGTAAGTATTCAAAATATTTAAAATACATCAAAATAACTTTCACAAAAAATGTTATCTTTTCATTTTAGTCGCCGATTTCGAAATGTTCCGATTTTCAAATCGATTGAATGACATTTGCAATGACACAACATACCAGCATTATTTGGGCTTAAGTTTGTTTTATTTTTTATATCATAGACAGATGGGGCTAAAACGCAATTGAAGTTTGAACTTTTTCGATTTCAGGATCTAGTTGAACCAGTTCATTGACAAGGTTTGGAACATTGATGATGTAAAACCGTAGTGAAGTTGTTCAGAAGCCGTCTGTCCGAGGTATTAAAGTATTTGCGATAAGTAATGTCAATCTAAAGTAAGTATTAAAGTAGTTTGGGAACGTTTTATTTCCTCCTGCTATATCATCAACATGAAAAGTGTCCTAATTATTATTTGCAATCAACACACATAAAATGTAAATTTTCCTCCCCACCATCAAAAATTTTTACAAATGCAAGTTTGTTAAGCTTAAAGCATTTCACTCAAACAAAATCAACTTATTTCTAGCCCTTTTACCCAAATTTCCCCAACAAAATCCTTTACCACAACATTGCAATATTACTTATCCGCTGAACTGTAACACATCCGTTAATCCAATATCAGATAAATACATTTACTGTGCAGGACAATTCAATTCGCCTGATAAGTACGCAATAGGTAGTTATCTACTAAATGTTTGCTAATTACATTAGCGTATGCCAAATATCTGGCAGCTAGCAGATTCATTTGTTGAAAGAACGCAAATTATTCGATAACGCGAAATACATCCTGACATTTTCGAAATTACTATCAACGGCGACTATGAATGACTCAGAATGGAGTCCTTCGTAAATAGTGGAAATATCACCGTTGGTAGTATTGCATGCATACCTTGGAAGTGAGTTGTGGGTTCTTCATCGATTTTCACTGTCATGGACTGAAAATTTGATTTGAGTTAACATAATCATGTAAACAATATAATTAGATCGCTCCTCATAGTTCTAGAGCATTTAAATTATTGTTCCTGTCATAAAAAAAAACAATTGAAAGGACCTCTTTCTCGTTAAAAATTTCCATTACCTTTGGATTAAGCAATTGAAAATTCAAATAATGTTTACATTATGCCAAGTCTTTTAAAACTTAAAGGAATCATTGAATACAGATTACATGACTCCTTGATCCTTGACTCTTTGAACGAGTCCTAATCAAATATTGTTCGACGAGAATAATTCTCGATTTAGTGTACTTGTGGTATCAAGCAAACATCGATTAATTAATTCAAATAATCTGCAATTAATTCAAAGTCAAGAGCGAAAGTTTTTCTTTGTTTTGCTTTGCTCCCTATTTTCCGAAGTTGTTGTCATTGTTGGCCTCATCTGCTAATCTCCCATCGATGTATCGAACAATTTTCTATCCCCGCTTGTTTCCCTTGCCCTGTTCTCCAGAAAGGTCCCTTTGTATATTGGGCATTGTTGATACGATATTGTGCTATGGTTTGTTTATTAATCGAAATTTCGCTATTGCGCCTGGCTCCTTTCTAGTTCACTTTCAGTAGTTTAATACTTTATTTTCCGAATTAACTATCAAGTAAAAATGATTTTCCTCTTCTTAATGTTTTTACAGAAATTTACCAATTTAACGTCGTCATATTGATTGAGAAAAATTTGTTAGATAAATATAATGCAAATGACCTGGAGTTTGACCGACTGACCCAGCTTTTCTGTGTACCTCCTTGCGCTCTGAGAGCCATTTTAGTAATCTGTCGATAAGTTGCAGTCAGAAGCTCTCGCTAAAATCTTGCAACAGTTGTAAAGTTAGAAACCAGCAGCCATAATACCGATTTATCGAAAATTTGTGGTTTGGAGTTGAGGTCACTCATAGTCGTTAAGTCGAGATCGGTCAAAGAAATGAATTCTGGATTCGGTTCTCTTATGCATTTCATATATTGCCTAGTTTCCCACTCATGCCAAGTCGGATAGATCTTCCTATAGGATTTTCCTATCCTATTTCCTATATATATTTCCTTATATGTCCTCTTCCTTGACAAGGCTATTATCAGCATAGATTAAAAATCTGGAGGTGGTTATTTGGAGGATGGTTCGTCATTCTCTTCCTGCATTTTAATCTGATACTCATAATGATATCTCTCTTATGATGTGGTTGCTGAAACTTCTCAAGCTTCAACTACATATGAGCGTATGAAGTGCCAATTTGCTATCCAACAGAATTTTTCTTGTCTGTTTGCTTTACTCATTCCCATATTTGTGGCCGCATCCCTTTCAAATACTTCTCACCATAGCGCAGCCACTAAAAAGCGCTGATATTTCGGAAAGGCACCGCAAATAAACAGGTACGAGTGTTTCATGTATCGAGTAAAACGAGCTTTGCAATATAGAGAGCTTTTATATTAAACGACCTAGGCGTGTGAAGCGATTGAAATTGCTAGCTTTCTGAGCATAAATGTATTTGAGAATATTTTTTTTCAGTGAAGTGGTATTTGTGTGTCAAATTGTACGAATTCCAATTTAAGAAAATTTTAATGCTTAAACTTTACTTCAAACACGGAGACCATTATGTAAGTGAGGTCTGGTGAGTCGCTTTAACTGGATAATGACTAGCCGCGAATACAAGTTCTAGCTTCAGTTGCACCATTTGTTTGTGACTCATGGAATTATATTTTGATTACGTCCTTTCTTCAAGTAATATTTGGCACCGGGTTTCACTCCAACTTAGTGACTTTGACCCCCTTATAGGTGTCTGTGTCTACTATAAGCCGCATTCTTCCCAGTTTCCTCCTTCTTAACAGGCCCATTGACTCATTGCACTGACAAATAAATGTACAGCTGGACCCTTTAAAAATCGCTACACCAATGTTTTTAATTGTCTATACAACAGGTTTCTTTCCCTTTGAATAAATTGTTTTAGTAAAATTATTGGTTTTGCCTTGCTTAGACCCCTTGGTTAGAACATAAACAATCAAAGAAAAATTCCTTTGATTGTTTATGTTCTGACTTCATTTATTTGGGGTTTTTTTGGTTCATCCAAGGGTAATTCAGCATTTTCTTTGAATGGAATTGAATAGTGAGTTTTCAATAAGAATTCAAAGAATTCAAAATTGACTCCAATCTAGCTCAAATCATCCCAATTATACGCATGATATGTCAATCGCTGAACCAGTTAAGGTTCTTAAAAGATTTCTGAAGTTTGGGAGTTCTGAAGTGAATCCTAGAGGATCTCGGATGTGCTGACGGTGTCTTTTTTATCGATATGCGGCTCGAACCTGGTCAAGAAGGCCAGAAAAGTTGGCAATATTCATTAAGCAACAATTGTATAGGTCCCGAAAAACCGTTGACTGAACCTTCCCAGATGATAAGCGTCCTGGCTCCTCCTTTCTTCTTAACTAAGTACTGCCCGTTTTCGATTTAGAAATGCTAAGGTGAACCCACATTTCATTGTATGTCACTATGTGGTCCAAGAAACCCTGACCTTTATCTTGAATGTGAGCAAAAAGCCTCAAACAAAGTGCAAATCTCGCAATTTCGGGTTCTTGGTTAAGCAGACGTGGAATCCACGTCAATGAGATTATACGAAATTCAAGGTGGTCTTGGGCGATGGTTTGTGCACTTCCAAAACTGATTCCCGTTTTCTTATTTGTTTCTGATACAGTAGCGCGAGAATTTCTTTCAATAAGTTCGCGAACAGCTGCAACGTTGTCAGGCGTAATGCTGGAGAGTGACTCACATTTTCCACGGCCCACGGCAACCGAAGGATGAACTTCCCTTGTGCTCATTTTGCCGACAACTAAAGAAATCGGTCGAGCTGTCAATTTGGCATCGAGCTTCATCTACCTCTCGCACTCTTTCTAACCCATGAGGAACAAAAGACTCCTTTATATTTGAATGCTTTTCATAGATTTCGGACATCCAGATAACTTCCTGTGATGAGTAGGAGTGTAGGAGTATAATGTACACCCTTACATGAAACTTCAACCTTTTTTGCAGTTTGACGTATAAAATATCCTTCTTTTGTCAAAGTACACATAGAACTTCGCTCTTTGAGAGCAATCAGTAACTTTCTTGTCATTTTATGCGCATATCAACTGTTATCATTATCATGGGAACGTCACAAAATACGTTGAACTCTAAACTGAATACTTCATTGAATGTTATGGTTATTTTTGAAGATCGAACATAATTTTAAACCAAAAGAATGTCCGTAGCCAACAATGCGAAGAAATCAACGATTGGAGACATGGCCACCTTTTTCGTCATGAAAAACGTGTGCCGGTCTTTTAAAAAACAAAAAAAAAGGAAGAACAAGCAAGCATTGTAGCAATCATGGCTGTAGAAATAGATAAAGTTTAATAACAATGTATTTATTTGAAGATTTATTTGCGCTATTCTTTTTAATCTAATGGAAATTACGTGTTTCCAAGCTTTTGTACGGTAGTGTATGTCGTCCTTTTAAACTATGGGAAGTATGATGTTAAAAACTAGTAAGACTATACGAAATACTTCGCTTTAAGCTACAGCCAGCCATTATTAAAGATTCTCATCTAGGTTGCACATTATAGTAACACCAAATCCATTGGTACATATCCTATCAAGTACATCTGAAGCGATTTACAAGGATCCATTTTGAATGGTTTCGTCTGGGAGTCAGAATATAACCAACAGATAACCTTATTGATGTCGCAGTTTATTTGTTCGCAGGACATGCCTTTTTCATTGCATTCTACAAAGATTACGTGCCAAATTTTATGAGGCGATTCACTGATCTGATCCTAATTGAGATAATCGTAATTGTATTGAAAACCAGTCCAGACTATGAAATCTCACAAAAGGAATTTCGGTTGATTGTACTTGGTTGTCATAAAATAGTGCAATCCTGAGCTTGGACGAATGAACAGGATTTATGTAGACTTTTATGAACTGATAGAACAACACACCATCGTAAAAAACCCCGATTAAGTTGAATATGATACTTTGTATTGTGTCGCGAGAGGAAGGATTGCCGATAAACTCTAGTCTGTTATGCGATGTCAACATATGTCAACGGAGTCGGTTTGGAAGTCCTCAGTTGAATGATGTAATTCATCAATCGATACCAGTATGTGAATTATTAGCCCTATTAACTAAACTATCTGCCGCACTATCTGCTATAGTTGCACGGAAGTCTTTCGTTATATGAATGGTCAAATAAATAGGCGAACTCAACTTCAACTTATCCACCCTCCATTCAACACACCCACTTAGCGATGAGGAGCAACTGAAGCCTGCAAGCGACAAGAGGATAAAGTACTCATCGCTAAAGATGTTGACTTTATTGCAGCTCATAAAGCAGTCCATTAAGTAATAATTGTTGGAAAAACGCACTGACAGGAATTACGAGTCCACCAAGAGTTTTTCTAATCGATTGTTCTGTAAACGTCAGAGATGGGAACGTCCTTTTACGGTACTAACCTACAGAAATGGCTCTCCAGCCGGCGATACATTTTAAGATTATGGCTACTTACTTTTAGGACGTTAAGGCTGTGATTCATCAGAGGGCCAAAAAGCTCCCCAGCAAGGGAGAAATTAAATTCCTAGAGCCCTATGGAAAATTGTTGAAATTCGGAAAAGCTTATGTCGATAATTTTCAATGACTTGTTTCAGTGCCAGTGGATGAATCTTTGCGCTAGTAACATTTTCATAGTCGTCTTACGTAAAATTTTCTTAATATTTGAAATTTTCTAGACTTGCTGCAGGGATATTTTTTCACTGTAAATGTACTTTGACTAGTTCACGTTCTCAAGACTAATATTGGTGTGACCCTTCAGTATTGTGAAAGGACGATTTTATTTGCATTTCATTGAACAGGACAGGTTTGAGTAAACAGTCACTGAGTCCTACTTAATATTTCCGAATCAAGGGAATGTGGATGCATCTGAAAAATTATGTCCTAAATGTTCACTTGAATTCCAATAAAAATCCAACCGAACATTACCCTGATCCTGACACAATCAAACATTTATTAACTGTCTAATTGCTAAACAGAACAACACTGGTAGCAATGAATGCTTGGTACAACTGCTGTCGCCGCTTCTCATGGTTGTTCCCAAGTGACCGAATGCACATCCAGGAAAAAGGAAGTTAAAACGATAACGTTATCAAGAATTCAATCTCATGAATAACTTAATGGTCTACTATCATCGCGTCTAGAAATTTCATTCAATTATTCCATCAGTCAAAGCTTTTAATTAAAATTCATATTTTGACTGAGCGTCTGTGCGTTTGAGCACGCAGAATGGAAGGATACGAGTATATCCTTGCATATAACAACTTAACTAGAAATGAGCAATTCTGTTTATTATGCAAATATAATGCACTAGCGCCCATACATTTTACAACAATATTTATTGTGGCTAGCGGTAGCATCGGGAGCTGGACGACGACGAAGAACAAATATTATTTCAGGACATTGTTTCATCCGGCTACAACTTCATGCGACAGATTTTTAATTGGGGAACCACAAGGAATTCAATTTCCAGTCGATGGGTACTAGTATAAAGTGTACTACGGACGAATGAAATGTGAAGAGAAATTATCTCATTTGCGTTAATTGCATTTTGGGTTTTTCATTCATTACGTTCTGATAGAAAAAAAGCCAAGTGAAAGGACGAAGTTTGAATTGAACACTATGGTAGAAACTAATTTAATTTCATATCACTGATGTTCAAGTCTAGCATAGGAGTTTTTTCTACAAAATATTTTTCTCTGTAACATTCAAAAAGTCAAGAATAATTTCAATAAGAAAAGTAATGATAGGAATATTTTTTTTTTGGATGAAGGATGCTTTTGCGCTGTGTGTAGCACTCATACTCGTAACCGGCCTACTGACTAATACCTTCCCTGTCACATCGAGACCCTAGCCTAGAAATGTTTGTAAAATTACTTCGGACTAAGCCTCTTTGGTCTCACCTTACGACGCCTTTAGGTTAGGGAAATCCCCTACACCTACTCCCCAACGCCTTTAGGATGGATGGGGAGGGGAGGGGTTGCTGTCAGGAACCTTGCCACTGCGCCGTCAAGTCATCCAAGATGCATTTCTTAGTAAGAAGACCTTTCCGTACATAATGTGTCACGCAGTTGCTATTGTCTATAAAAATCAACATATTCCACGTTATATTTGCTAGAGAGAGCACTTTTCTTCTCATTTTTTCGCAAATGAGATAATTTTCTGAGAGTCGCCAACAGAGCTGTGTCCATCTTCCGCATGCGAAGAAGATGTGGCAGACGTCATCTGCAGTACCGGGGCAAAATAAGCAAACAAGAGACAGTGACTTTTCCTTCATATATAGCTAAGACTGAAAATACCCGTTGCCACTGAGTAGCTAAGTCAGTTTGTAACGAGTTTCACCAGGCTTCCTGCAGAAACACAGACATCCAAGGCTCGCTGAAAAGTTGTTCCGTTCACTTGCTTCGCTCTTCTTGTACTCACGTGTCTTGCCATAAAGCTAGTGTTCTTCTCCTTTCCTCTCGGTTAACAATTTCTCTCACCAAGTGGCATTAGAGGGACCGCATGCGCGATAGCCACACGACCGACTCAGAGATAGTTCATTAAGCAACTGCTGTACCACTGGAGTGCATCCAGACAAGATGCAATGAAGATGTATATGGCTCATTTGGCGTGAGATAGACACATTTGGCGTGAGATAGAATGCTTTATCTGCACACTTGATCAGCTCAATGCCATCTTCGCTGGAACAAGTCCCAACTGGGTGCAGAATATTATCATTCACCCCGATTAGTGCCCCCTACTACCAGATCTGTTCTAATACCACCAACCCTGCTCTTTGTTGTGATGTTATTCAAATGTCACCAGCAGGTCGGCTCCTGTCCTCCTCGCAAATTAGTCGAGGATGTTCCGTGCGGTTGCACAACACTGTTGGTTGATCTGTACTACTTGAATCATGATTTCGCTTGGTTTTTTTCTCGTGCGTCTCTGCGAACCCTTGGCACTATCAGCTTCCTGGAATATGAGCTGCATCTTCAGCCTTCAGAGCTTTAGATTTCAAGCACTCTCTCGCCTTATGACTGGGACTTCAAGATAAGATTACCCTTCAGTGAGTTTTGTACATTACCCAGTCAATTTTGACTTTCTCCTTGACCAGCAGGTGAACTGCGCCTCTCTCTGGGATGCCTATTATAGCGACCCTATGCGCTCTAGGATTGGTAGGCCAATCCTAGTAGGTCAACGTTATGCCGTATGCCGTAAAAAGACATTGTCTAATTGACCCTTCTACTTCTTTGACGTAGGAAGTTAGAAATTTAGTTTTTCAGATTTGGAGACAGCAAAATCCTTGATGGCGCGCTCGAAAAGGTTCTTGTCAATGAACTCCACACCGAGTTCTACTAACAGACCACCTGTTTTGGTCACTCTTACCGTTCGAATACAGGCTCGTGTTTTTTTGGGCTCCACATTTTACCTGTTTTCTTTGATGGCCTTAGCCTAACTCTACCCGTCTGCCGGCTTGATAAGTAGAGCCTACTTACGCTACTTGTGTCTGCCCTTTTTGACATCGCGCTGAGTTTTGAGTCTTTTTTGAGTTTATTCCTTTTCGGGCGTCTGTTTGATCATATTCAATGTCCTCGAACGCTGTACGTTATTTGCAGCCTTCTGTTGCGAGATGGAGCATACCAGTTGAAAGTCAGCATCCCTCTCCTCCCCGTGGACTGATCTCTGTTTTCTCGGACCGCTTGAACATTTTCCAAGGATCCGAGTTTAGTGTGCTACATGCCGCTGTCTCGCGCTTTACTCAGGGAGCAATATTTTCGGTGTAGGGGTATTATTTTCGGACATTTTGTTGAGATCTTTCAGCTTGCTCTCTACTTTTAGCCACCTGCGGGTAATGCTGAATTCTGTAAATGAAGTCCTCCAGCTCGCCAATCCCGTTTTTAATGTCTTTAGTGAAATTTTTCAGGCGCTGGTTAGGGTTTTCATAGTTTTAAGAGTCACACTTATATTTCGTGTAATCAGTTCTTCTTCATTTCTGCCGATTCTAATCTAAGTAGCCTGGTCGTCCTCCGTTGGGATTTAAAGGCCACTGCCGGCTAGGGGTTCTAGTAGCCGCTGAACAATATTTTTTTGTTTCCTAAAAAGTCCGGTTCGTGACTATGAACAGTCCCTGGAGAATGACCCTATGGTTTGATAGTTCCGGTCCCCAACATCACCACTGCATTTCATGCAGTTTCTGCACCATTGCCTTGAGCAAGAGGAGTGGTTTTGACAAGCATCTTCGTCAGTAAAGCAAAGTGGTCAAAAGAAGATTGGCACTCCTTTGTCTTTTCGCATGTCTGCATCGGATTACTACTTGAGGCACCCATGCATTCCACAACCGAAAAGTGCCTTGGCGACGTTTCTGCAACTTGATTGCCGGAGAGAAGCTTGAATGAGGTCGTTGCTTCCTCTTACGTCGGGATGTATGTCCCCACTCTTAGTTTCTTCCTCATTCGGTGCCCATCATGAATTTTAAATGGGTGGTTTTAGCGACTGGGTGACAAGTGAGGATAACGGTCACCACCGGAGGGCGGGGGGTAATAGTAGTATTAATAATAAAACAAATAAATTTTTATTTTTCAATAAAAAAACCATGATTGTTTTTTTTGTGAGAATGTAGTTTTGAAACTTCTTTTCGGAAATTTGAAGAATGATGAGTGGAACTGACACTCAGTAAAGACTTTTATATTCCTGAAAAAAGGCCTCCCATCCGGGCTACGTTTGTCGATTCTCTTCTTATGAAGCTCTCTTTTGGGTCTCTTAAGGTGGTCATATTTATAACTTCAGTTAAGTCCTGCATCTTCCTGACATGCTATTTATCTCTTAAGTGATACCATTAGTCTCAGCGCTTCATCCAACTTTGAGCGATTACTCTTCCCAAAGCTTTTCCGTATTGTCACTATGCAAGAATGAATCTACTTGTGCATTTTCTATCCCTGTTTATTATAAGTCGCCTGAGAGTGTTAACGCTGTATGCAGCCACGTTGTGGCAGGGGCAGTATATAAAAAACACATATGCAGGTTAGATCGGTGCTAAAACCATAAGAAAAATGAATTGATTATGGAATCTATTGTAGAAAGTTTAAAAATAAATGTAGTAAAATGTATGGAATAAAAAGTGCGATAAATGCAGCGAGGCATGTTTATCTTTCAAAAAACTCTCCCTTTGCAAACAGAGCAAAGAACTTGAACCTGATAGACGATACAATAAAGTACAATACCTGATTACCAGGCCTTCTACTCATTTATTCATTAACTATTTCCTAATTTATTCCCTGCCTGCATTCAAATTTACTTATCAGTTATGCAATGCGTTTTTGATTATACAGCATTCCAGGACCCTTTTTCTTGTTTTTGTTTTTTTTTTAAATTTATTTATTATTCTTAAGTAATAATTGTAATTGCAATTTAATTTCATTTGAATTTTTTTTTATCCTTACCTCAGTTGCATTCTTTCTTCCTCATCGTCTTGCATTGTTTGTGGCATTTGTGAAAGGTTGACCGACTCAGTTTAAGGATGCATTAACCTGTCACCGTTTGTATATGGTAGGTATTAAGTTGAACATGCATGGAGTCATTAATTGCTCCGGATCGGTTGAATTCCGGCAAATTTAGCGGCATGAAGAATTTATATCACTTGCTTACAACACATTTGTCACTATCACACCTCATAATAACAAAAACATTATTCAGCACACTCAGCACAAATACAACAAAAAGTACTAATAACACTAATCACTATGCACTTAACAAATTATCACCCTGTATTCTAGGATGTTGCGGCAACTGAAACTACATATCTTTTACACAAAAAGATACAAAGCAGACTCAATGACGCGAACAACAATGAACGCAATAATAATGAAAATTATTCATTGTGGTCAGTGAAAGTAGATTAAATTTTTCTTGAATTAATTTTTAAAATTAAACACTCGTTTCAATGTTGCAATTAAATGCTTTCCGATTTAATTTCAATCATTTCAAAGACCACAATTTTACGATATGGACAATGTCTTGGCATCACTGAGTCACTAACAACGATCTTTTTATTTGTTTTTGAATCCTGCCTGAAGCAAATATTTAAAATTTCGATTCATTCTTTTATCTTTCGAGTAAGATATTATCTTACGATTAGCTAATGATTGTTTTCATTGTAAACAGAATGTTATAAAATGCATGTGGATGGGTCTGGAAATCGCAAGAAGATAATTTATAAAATTAGCTTTTAATAGCATTTTCGTGTGCATTTTACAGTCTTTCGGTTCTAGAAAGAAAAACTTAGCATTCCCAGCATCCCCAGCATCGGAAAAACTGAATACAGAATAAGAATCGACAGTGAAAATTGTGTATTGCCTTCTTACTTTCTAGACAACATTTGATTTATCTTAAAATATCCTCGTAGGCTGACCAGACGAGTTTTTAATCGATTTAAATAAAGACTAAACTATTGTTAACCTACACCTGCTTTGCTGTGTTGCTCCTGTTTGTTGTGTTCATGGACTAATTAATGAATCGTCGAGTGTTGTTTCGCGTAGCTCGAGGAAATCTGGTAGCAATGTGAAACAACTTTCGTGGGTTTCAAGATAAATATTTGGAATATTCACTAGTTCATTGTCTATTTAGTGGTAAACAAAGTATTTTGTAACATTTCCATTAACTCATATGTTGCCGTTGGTCAATTCAATCCATATATGATACGAAAGGGCGTTTTTGAGCTCTTAGAATGGAGGGTAAGAAGTGAGACTGAAAATACAGAATCTTTTTGTTATTCTAATACATTTTTCAGATCTTGCTTAGTTAGCTTGTGCATCTCTTCATAAAAAAGTGCATATTCATAAAAAGACAAAAGTTTTGTATTAATCCAAAAACTAAGCCAAGTCTCCGTCCGTCACTCCTTCATCGCTTGAAAACTTCTTCCTACGAAGTTCTTTTTATGCGTTGCGAACAAACAATGATCACTGGGAGCGAGATCAGAGTGAGTGTATCCAAAATATTGAAGCCTACCATGTGCAGGGCAGCTAACGCAACTCAATTTTCTCCTCTAGTTTTTCTTTGATACATCCTTTCAACCTTTCTATGCTCTAAGCGTCGTATTCCCCACTAAGGCAAACACTATTATATATGTCATCTGTCAACAGGACCCCTTCTGACCCCCAAAAGACTGTCGCCATGATTTTCTCATTCGACTGTGACACCTTAAACTTCTTGGATGGTGGTGTGCTCTTTTTGTGTCATAATATAGAGTCCTGTTGTGACTTTTAAGGATGAACCCATATTTTGTCTCCATTAAAAATTCGAACCAATAGTCCGTCCTTGTCTTCACTACAAAGGTCCAAAACCCGCGGGAGTACTCCGTTTCACTCCACTGTTGTTTTAGAGGGGGCATGAGTATTCTTTGCACTCATATAGCGCTGACCTTTTCCAAGCCGAGATAATCGTGAGAAATTTGAATAAATTGTCAGATCCGATACTCTGACTATTCTCGTAAGTTATTTAGTCTTTCGTCTACTACCTTCCAACATTCATTTTTCGACTTTTTGTATCATATCTTGTAGTAGTCACTTCTATCGACTGACCGGGCCGTGCGTCGTCTTCAAATGAGTTCCGAACTTGTTCAGTGAGACCGTGTCACTTGTAATCCATGGGTTAGCTCGGAAAAGAGTCTCCGTAAACGGACACGATATCTTCCAGTTTTGTTTCAACTGACTTTTCTTGCTTGGTAAGGAGCTGAATGACAGCGTGATACCCGACTTTTCCCTTATTTCTAGTTTGAGATTAATCGACTATAGTTAAAGGGTTACCGATCCAGTTAAGGTAAAACTTCCAATTGATACTGATAATGAGTTACTACACCCTTAGCACACCGTCAATCATACTATATAATCAATGTGTAAATAAACATGTATGAATGTATACAACGAAAGAGTATATGCATATATAACACATATAGCCATAAATTCTATCAGTCTGTGCAAATCAATTGAAAACAAAGCCAGATAAAATGGCCATACTATGAAACCAGAAGACTTCACCGCACCCGACTTTTGCCCACAGATTCAGTTACAGGTTTAGACATGAAGTCGTAGTATTTCACGAGGACACATTCCGTTAAAGCTGAATTCCACAGTCTCCACAAATTAGCCTGAAACAATGTGTCAACCACCACCCTCATGATCTGCAACAAGTTTTAATTTTAAATCCCAAATTAATTTAAGCTATCTTGATTACCGAGCACCACTGGTTCGTGCCAATTATATTATCAAGCCTTTACAACCTCTACCACCATGATTCAGCCAGGATCGGCCCCTAACCGTGTGGGAGGCTGACAGTAATCTGTCATGAAAGTCACCCAACTCATGTTCAGGTACACCACCAATCGCGTTGTGCTTCTCTTTTGTCTGAAAAACTCTCCGTTTTTGCTCCAGACATACGGGACTTATTGCATTTCCTTACAACCTCGGGTCCGTGGGGACGGAAATCCCCAAAGATCGAAGACCCGCTTATCAGACCCTACAGGTTCGGACAATTAGTAGTTTGTTCGAGCTGTCAAGATTAAGATCGGAACAAGCAAAAATAAAATAATAGGGATAATTGCATTACACACTTCGGGTTAACCACCGGAAAAAAACATGTTTATTGTCTGGTTAGAAAAAACGACGATTGGCGACCCTTTCATTTCTGGTACATTTCGTGAATCGATTTTCAAGCAGGATAGAAGGAAACAGCTGATGTGTTTGACAAACCGAGACAGGGGAAACTATGCTGTGTACGTCGTTCAAATGTTACACGCTGGTAGTGAATGCATTCGGCGCAATCTTGTACGTACTTGTGTAACAAGCTTTAGGGGATTGCTATTTAGGGGATTGTGTGTAAATAAAACTTGCAGGAGATAGAACATAAAGACGAAGGTTTGGAAAGGTACATATTACCATTCACTTAAATTTTGAGTTCAAACACAATGACTCACATACACCGGAAAAAGTATCCTCACTTGTACTTAGGCCATGGTGATCTCTGCACTCTCCTACGCCGCTTAATTTCTAAGCTCTCTATCTTGCAAAGCTCACTTTTTTGTTAAATGGGGTGCCCGCATCTGATTCTTTATGACGGCCCTACGGACTGTTAATGCTATTTAGTGATTACTTTGAGTTGTTTGGAGTATCATAAGTGAGTATCAAGCGAGAAATTCCTGTCTGTACTATCCAGATAGCAATCAACGCCTGGCCTGGTCGGAGGTTGTCATTTTAGGTGATTTATTTTTCAATGAAATATCGAAGTGTCTCGTCGTTGATTTACAAATGTCAATGTCTTTCATCTTATATTTTTTTAAAGTATTTGTATAACTCGTAGAACTTGTACCTTTACTTTATTATTTTTTTAAAATATTTCTTTCTTTCTTTTGAAATTTCTACATTTACAAATGTTTGATAGAATATTATACTTCAGTTAGACATATTATTACCAACATATTTCACAAAACCTGCATTCGGGATCCTTAGTGTTATGGGAGGAGCCTGAGAGGTAAGGAGCTTGATGTCAACGTGGTACTCGATTCTTTCCGTAACTCACATTTGATTCGAAAATGAGATGTTTGATTGCCGATGGTTCTTCCAAGTTCATAAAATTGACATATGATATTTTCCAGCTCGACAACTCCTTACATTTGATAAGTGCTGATTCCGCCGGCGCTCTTTCTACTGTACAAGTCGTAGAAATACGAAATCAATGTATTTTAGACCGTTTGATATTTTGCATGAAATAAGATGGTCCATTCAACCTGGTTCTGAGTGAAAATTGATTGAAGCTGACCTGTACCTATTATGCTGACGAGGTGGAGATGTTTCTTCATTGTCTCCCCGATCTTCCAATAAATTATAGGGATGTAAAGTGCCAAGGTGGCAGAGCCGGCAATCTGAGGTTAACCACTTATACAAAAATTAAATTTCTCATGGCAAGGAAACGCGTTAAGCCACAGTTCTCCCAGAACATTCATCCTTTCGCTATGCTCCAATACCAAAGCATTAACTACTTCAGTTGTTATCAAAGCTTTTTGTTGACTACTACCGCTGCTACAACAAAAACAACAACAACAACTACAACTACTACTACTACTACTACTACTACTACTACTACAACAACTACTACTACGACTACTAATTTGTTGCTAGGTTGACTACTATCAAAACTAACATGAAATAGAAACAACTAGAAATGATTCTATTCGCGGACGATTGTAGTGTCCTTAGCGATATTCTACAACTACCAAACGTTCGTATTAAGGTTTTTCTCGCTGAAACAACCTTAAACCTATAGTTCTTTGACCAATCAGACCGTCCAAAAACCTTAGAGCTCGTTACCGGGCAGAAATTCTTTCGATTGTATTTGACAGCATTTAACCTGGCAAAGAATATTGAATTTTACTTCCAGGAAAATTACCAATCAAATATTGAAAAACTTAGGGCAATGCACGGTCATGAACTTTTCTAAAATGCATGCATTTTCCAACATTCAAAGGAATATTGATCCTTCGACTGATTATGCAGTAACATTCTCGGTTTTATTTGACAACATTGACACTGAGTCCGCATTTTCCAACAATAGTAGGGACCGTGATAAGTTGACTGTTGATGTTCTGTCCTCTGAATATGATTGAACTTTTTTCCTGATTTTTCACCTGATTGAAGTCGAACTTGGTTCCAACTCTTCAGTATGGGAAAAAACATAGATGCAGCAACGCAGCTTACGAACTAGCGGTAGCCTTCCGGACCATATCGGCCAAAGACGTTTAGCTGGTCTTTGGCCAGACATGTTTATTAACTTCAAAGAAGAGGTGACTCACTACATGATTGAGGAAGGCCAAACTTATGTTGACTTTCCAGAAGAACAGAACCCAGGAATCGTCTTCCACATACCGTCGCTTATTTATGCTGGACACTATTGGGAAGTAGTGTAATGTAAGGATCTATCAGTTCAAGAGTTTGGATCGGGATCGACTTTGGTACGCATCGGGTCAGACAGGACGACCCACTTTGAAGGGTATGATTGAAACTATTCTTATTACAAACTATATAAACAATTATATGATACCATTAATGCTGGACGGTTGAGGAGCTTCAACAGACTCTACTAGTCCACTTGTATGTAAAATGGGTAGAAATACTTAGCATAGATGAAGAATCGTTCCCTGTCGAAAGGTGAGTGAAAGGACTTTCAATGAATGGCAGATAAAAGCTAACCGATGTGCGAGGCTCGTTGACTAAAAATTTCATTAGAGGTGATGGCTTAATCAAAATCAAGGCAGGATTGATTACTATCTGATTGCAGCTCAAAGGAAATGAATATATTCAGTCAGAGGCACCTTTTTCGCCTATGATTCACCGATGATGTATCCTATATCTTCTTTTCCGCCGAAAGGTTAAAGTGGCATAGCTTACATCTTACTGAAAGGGCGATTAAGCACTTCCTCATCAAAGGACCAACAAGACCGTTCCAATACCCTCGGCTGAATCACTTCAGAGAGAAGGCCACGTCTGATTACTTGTCCATGTAGAGGTATCAATGGTCACTTTCACAAAAATATGTTTTATCACGACCCATCCCAAGCAAAAAAGGTATATTTTTAGCTAGACGGCTCTATAATAAAACGAGTCTTGAGTCTTAAAACTTGAAGAGTATTCCAAACAATGCAACTCAATAACCCTTTCAGACGGAAAAGTGTTTGCGCCTTTTTACGCTTCGAATTCCTAGAAAATTCGAAATGAAGTTCGATCGTCTTCAGGATTTTGTATTTATTTTTCAGAAGATTAGTTAACATCTTGCAGCATGACTGAGCTACTTTTGAAGGCGAATATTTATTATTTATGAGCAACAAAATCAGGTTTTAGGTAGAAAGATGAGGTAAATATTAGAATTGATGAAAAAAAGCGATTCTGAACGTCGAAAAACATCGAAAAATCGCAATAAATTGGATACCTTGTCCAAATAAATATCTTTTGGTACATTTAAATCTAAACGTGTTAGACAAGACTTGCTTTATGTTTAGAATATTCCTGGGATGTTTACACATATTTTAGATGCCGACAGATATTAAAATCAGTCATTTACTAACGCATGTAACTACGCTTATTGCATTCTGAGAATTGATCACTGCAAGACACGTGACCAGAGCTCCTCCTCGTCTAACTAAAAATTTTAGGCAATTTAACTATGTGCATATGTGGTAAGTATTACACATATGGACAAACATGAAGATTTTCATCACGCTTTAAGATTTTTTCTTATCTGACAAACAAAAAAAACCAATTCAAGCCGGAAATGATTAAATTGTTTGCAATGATGAATCAAAATTCTCTGCGGCAATGGTTATAAACATGGGAATTCTCACTTTTTTCTTTCACTTTTTATACAAATATTTGCACCAAAAAATCTTTATATAGTGATCACACACGAAATATCTTAACCAATGACTGGTTTTTACACTTGCACACTATTAGCGAAAATTCTGAATAATTCACACACAAATTCACCTCGACGCAACTGCTGCAAATCATTAACACACACGTACGTCCTTCCAGCGTCAAAGGACATTCTAACTACATGCAATTGATACGCGAAACTGAACGGAACGCGTAGATTCTCAAGAAACGCTCACCCACCAACCTGTTAACTCTTATTTAGACAAAACGTGCGATAATATTCATATGCATATTAATTCTAGCGAGGAAACTACGTAACATGGCGGAGAGTGCACACAGGGAATCAAGAAAATAAACATTTGTTCTTCGTTAGTGCTCACTTAAGACACCTGGAACGTGGTGGATCCAGATAATAACAAACGAAACATTGGCATTCTTTCGGTGAACTTCCTTGGAGAGAAACGAAATTTGTTTTCCGCGCAACTTTCAATGGTTAATTGGGAAATATTTTGATTTCTTTGAAGCAATCGTGCACTGGACCCGGTTCGAACTACACGCGAATGGATTATTCTTGGAAAAGCTTTAGATTGAAATGGGCAATTAATGTACCATCGAGAATTTTTGGTCTTGTACTCATCGTACCGCCTCGAATATTTTCTTAAAAACTCAGAGATATGTCCAAGCGTTGCCAACATATTTTGACTCGCATATATAAATATTTGGAGAATGAAACAATCGCCGCTCAGTTCCAAGTATACATTTCGTTGTCCTGTTGCCGGTTTTTTCAAAAAACTACCGCGCCAAAGGATCTATGGTTAATCTTTTTCTACAAATTACCAATTTTGTTACATATCTGATTATTTTTCCCAAAGCAACCAATCGGCATACCGAAATTTGGCTCAATCAGTTTATAAGCAGAATCATAAACAGGAACTACTGAGGGACTTTCACAATTACCACAATAATGCTATTAAATTTGAAATAACAATCTTTAATAAAATACTAAAAGAGAGGATAGGTATTAGGAATAGGAAGGTATTAACCTCACATTATAATTGATTGCAAGATGGTTCCAATCTGGAACGACACCATCAGGTGTTTTAATCCCACCTTGTTTCGAGGACTAAAGTACACGTGATGGTAGTTCAGTCAGAATGGTTTCTCCCTTAACTTCAACCACGAATCCATCTATCATAGTTAGTTTCGCTAGTAGTTCTGTACCAGAGACTTTATATACATTGAACACATTTGGTCTAGGATTGTTCCTAACTTATTTTTCGCTGCTATTTGTTAGTCTTTCTGTATACAAGCGTTCTCCATAAATTCGATCCATAAGAAGAGACTCATCCCAGTTGTTGAACCGTATCCATTTTGTTGGTCCATTTCAAAACGCCGGGCCTGACGTTCAGAGGCTGTCCATACTACCATCACGTGACCATAGCTGGTCCTCTTTCTCGATAATAAATACATAGATCCAAATCCTTAAACGATATCTCTAAGAGCCCATCTTGAGACCCGGAATTAAGACTTCATGACAACTATCATCTAGGACCAGCATTCACGGTAATATAGTACTAAACAAAAACGCTAACTGACGCCTCATACGTATTTACACAAAAAAATTGTCGTGACCACGCTATTACGTTATTGGTTGAATGACACTTTCAAGACGAGGTGTCAATAGGTGACAATAAGAGGTTCCTGTCACAGGATAAAGACAAACTGTTCACGACTGTAGCTGTAGACGAAGTATTGAGTTATCAATGGGGCTAAAGCAGAACTTCCTCAATTTCAACAACAATGCATAAATTTCTTGACAATGATTGGGTATGTGACACCCTTGACCAATTATTTGAAAAGTTTCTATGCAGGCAAAAAAGATTTGACAGATTGATTACAGCTTACGTAGAATCTCCACTGAGCAAATTACGGTAGCCATTATGTGCGCACAAAAAAAAAATGGCCCAAAAAACTGAACAGCGTCTCAACATCATCACCTCAGGAAATTCATGGGAAATTAAGAAAATGCTTATCGAGATACCGCACTGAAGAAAACAGCTCTTTCATGTTGAGGCAACCAAATTAGAAAAAAGCCAGTTCCAACCTTTCAGTGAGAGAGGGAGGCAAAAATTGTGTAGATGATACGATCTACATCTGTTGATGAGAACAACAGCATGTGAGGCCTTATATGCGTTTAATTCCCGCATTCTCTGCCCGAATGGTTATTGATGACATGGATTCGGGAAAATTGTCTGTAAACACGACTCCCACAAAATATTTTGTATTAGGGAATCGGCGCAAGTCATCCTGGACAACCTGAAGAAAAGCTGAGAAGAAACAACTCCGCTCAAGCTTCTGTTCACGGCAAAACATCAAATCTCGAGGTAATATTGCTAGTTATTTTTGATTTTCATTATATTGTCTAATTAATGTCTAAACCAGAAAACTGACCCTGGAGGAAAAACAGAATGTTACGCGAAACGGGAAACAGTGAATGTGTCAAGTTGGAGTTACGCAAGGAATAATTACATACAGCACCAACAGTCTCGGGTGAATTCTGTCAGATAGATCGAAAAAGCACAATTAGGTTTATACTTGCTTTACGCTTTTAAACAGAGCTTTTTAAGCTTATGACCATCCCCCCCCCCTGTGTTTGTTTGTTTGACACAAAAAGGAGACATACTATCACTATAAGATAAAATTTCACTTATTTTGGTCGCATATTGTCAGATCGGGAGTTTGATGTACGTGTAAGTTCCGTATTTACTTACGCTATAGCAATGTGAACAAAACAATATGGCGAATATGGTAATCCACTAAAAAATGAGACACAAACGATCGGGGAAATTCTCATAAGACGAACAAGAATAGTGCTTTAGAGCCTTGGGGATATTTTGTAAGCATTTTTGTATCATATGCAAGTCAAGTAGACTATAATGGCTGCTCACTTATTCAAAGGCTTCTCTGATGGCTTTGTTAGCGCCAACGTTTCACACACATTTAATCGTGTAGATCTAATAAGGGTTTTCTGAACATACAGAAGTGTATCATACAGAACATACAGAAGTGTATCCATATTAAAAACTGAATATTTGTGAAGATGCTACCCACTGTCAACAAATGAATCTAGTCAGAAAAGTCTCTGAAAATGATCGAGTCAAATCTTGGCACACTATGTAGAATTTTAGACTTTTAACTGAAAATACTACTTCACTCTATTTTCGTAGCCTTCTCATACATTTTACTATTACCACTTGCTTAAGGATACAAAAACATACCTTTCGTCTAATTCATCATCCGTTGAAGCCATTCATCTGCAACCTGAAAATATAAAAATACAAATGAATTTTTATATGTGTAGCAGTTACTTGCATAAAGCCACTATTCAGCAAAATTTGTCGAAAATATGACTACCAACAATCATAATGCACAAACGAACAATAAATCTGTGCAATAAAACAAACAACAACAATTGATAAAAGAAATCAAATTTATATTTAAATAAATAAAAAATACTGTTACAATCACTTCAATTATATTTAATTCAACGTCTATGTAACAAATGCCGGATTGAAGTCTTGCTGATGACAGTGATATTTGAATTTATGTTTCTGCTGCAGGAGTTTCAGTCCTCTACGCCGTGATAAGAACCGTGAAAAGAACGTGAAAAAGTTGCAAGTGCAACTGCGGTTCTGAGAGCGACTGAGGCTGATTAACACCAGTATGACAACCGTTAGCTTGTAATTCATCCGAGTCTTGCCCGTTATTACCAAACGGTTTATTTATGACTTCGCATGCAGGAGGAGTAATAATTTTATTGAGAACAACAATCTATCCATGTCTTTGTGTTGCATTTATTTTCTATATAAAGCTTATACATGGATTCCTCTCAATGATTTTTATGATCACTAGACATATGTGAATACAAATCACGGTGATTGTTTTCTTAGAGATAATTTTGATGCTCAATATATGTTCCACCAACTGACGAATATGTAACAATCTTTGGAACTAAGAACAAAAAATCCTCGAACGATGAGGGGAAGATTTCAGACTATGAACAAACATCAACTTCTGCCTAAAAAAACGTTCAGAGAAACAAATCGTCCAGCAAATAGTATCGAAACTGTTTAATAATGGTGTTTATTTAGTAGACCACACCTGAACGAATACGACATATATGTATACATCGATTTGTAGAGAAAATGAGTTCGATTCCTGTATGTACAGTGAGTTTGGTGAATATGTACAGTGAGTTTGGCTAGGATTTCTCAATTTCAACAGCCAACTGGAAAAGATACGAAAAATTGGGACGAAGGAGCATGTTAGAGAGATGGCAACCAATGACAGAGTTAAAATGTGCGAAATCTTTTGGAGCGACTTTAAATAATTAAACTGGCTTGCAGCGTGTTTTGGTAGTTTTTCAGTTATTCATAAACAAGGTTTTTATCACAGATAATACAAATACAATTACTGACGGTTCAAGAGCTCCAAAAAGCATCGAGGTATACAAAAAACGTGTAGTAAGTGCAGATCTATTGGAATCTATTCTTGCCTTAGATAGAGTTCCAAAATATTGTACAAACTCATTTGCTTTCAACATGATAGACGTGTGGACTATGAATACATGCAACAACTTGCGTCCTAAGTTATTTTTATATACATTTATTCGACTTGAAATTTGCCATAATAGAACAATTATGTATAACAGGTAGGACGCCTTCCCTAAGAATGTCCTCTTAGCACACTATCCATGGGAAATATTTTAGGTAGCCAATACGACAGCCAACAGCATTAAGTAGTTACGAAATATCAAATTCTTCAAAGTCAAAATATGTGAAGCGCACTAGAAAACGTCCTACTAGAAATCTCGAGTTGCTTCTGGTGCAGCGTAGCCGCATAAAGCCTTAGCACTCTCGGACGACTTCTTTCAGACAGAGATAGAAAAAGTACAAGCAGATTTGTATTTGTGTTGAATTTTAACCACCATGTTTTGAGGGGGGTGTATTTTTATACAGAAATATGAGAGTAAATCTATAAATCCAAATGAAATTCCTCTTATCCTCAATTGATCAATTACCATTAGATCGGGAGTTTCCTCGAAGAGTTAGCTTTGTATGTGCACGCGATATTTTTTTTAGATTCAGTGCGTACTGATAATTATGCACATTTTCCTGAGGGAACCAAAAGTAGTCGGATAAATATATCAAAACAATGGCATTTTCAAATCATACACAAAAGTTTGAAAAAATTAATGTACATCTCTTTTATTTACAACTTTATATTGCACCAAATATGATAATAGCATAGAATATTTTATGCCATAACATGCAAAACCATATCCTTGAAACAATGTTATTTGGGAGCTTAACGGGTACGTTAGTCCTAGTACACGTAGTCCTTGTGCCGGTAACGGTTATTGTCAACAAATCTGTTGCAAGTTTATTTAATTCTTTTGTTATGAAAATCAAAAAATTATTTAAAAATAAAATAAAAAAACAATTAAAAATGTTGTGCCATTAAAAATTTTGTTGTTAAAATAAATAAATATTATAATTTTTATATTATTAACAAAATGTAATGTTGATGACGCTAGCTCTGATTTCTGTTTGAGGATATTTTGTATCAGTTTTCTTATATATCATTCGTAATGTAGTACATGGATATCACAATTCCCTCCTCCAATCTCACCCATCTAGATTCCTAAGTTTGGCCCAATCTATAGATGGACATTTAAGGCACTATGAACAAAATGGGAATTCAAGGAACTAGAATGGAAAATAATTCCGTCCGCTGGTGCCAAAATCTTGGAAAAACATAATTTCTAAATAAGTCATAGTTTCTATTACAAAAGTGGATGAAATTTATATTTTCTCTTGTTAACGAACATCTGAATAGCTTCGAGATACTTTCTAGTGCTTTTAACCTACATTCCTAGCTGTGAGTATTAATTAAGAAGGCCAGCAGAACTTCAAGGAATGGCATTTTGGTGAATACAGGATTTAATGGTAGCAGCTTTGCAAGATTATTTCCGAAACCCAAAAAATCATTTCAAGAGGGCTTTATTCTGTGTTTAATTTTGTTTATCATAATTCTCTCGATGGGAGAATGTTTTCTTATGTTTCGTTACATTTATCGACAATTTGATCCAGAATATTGTGCTAAATTCTCTCCTGTAAGTCCTTGAAATTTTATGATTCGTTCGGCATTTGCTCAAGTTCTTACACAAACATTTTACTCCGAAATAAAAAACTTTATTTCTTCCATCCAAATCAATGATGATGCCTCCGAAAACCCAAAAAACAACAATTCGAAAGAATCTTTGAGCAAGTTTGAACGCTTTTGGCAACGCCACCCCATGTATCCAGACGCCACAAATCTTTCAAACGAGATAAGTAATAAAATTTTACGGTCCATTGCGGACGAAAGTATGAGTCTAATTGCAGTCGAAGTTTTCTTATCTGCCGGAAAGTAAATAGGGAAGTTTGCAACGAGATACAGGTTGAAGGTGTAGAAAGGATTAACTCGTGTACGTTAACAGCACGCCATTCAATCGGGCTTAAGTTGTTTCCTGTCTCGTGGAAAGCACACTGGGACATTCGAAATGCTGTCTTGCGGCGACGAAGAAGGAAACTGTTCTGCAAGTATCTTAAGCTCGTTTGATATCTTGGCCAGAAATTATGCTATCAGCAATCACATGGTGGTGCGATGTGAACAAACAAAAACTCCACAACATGATAATAGTTGGGTGAGACGGCCAGCAAGCAGCAGCGAAGCGAAGCCGCGGTTAATTGGATTCTGAATATATTTGCTCATGGTTCCTATTAAACGAAACACCCAAAAAAACTCACAAACTGTTTGAGTTTGTTGGCTCTATTACGACATTTAAGTGAGAATCCAGAGAAGGAAATTCCCCAATTATATAGGACTTGCCATTTATTTACGAAGATGCTACTGGAAATATTTCGTTGAATTTAAATCGATTTTACTTTGTGCATCGCTCGAAAAACATACAAAACCCACCCATACATTGCCACACGAATTAATCATCTGGTTTCGTAGCTATCCTAGAACATATCATTCACACATGTTCATTGAATATCGAGAAAAGCAATTAGCACTGGTCATAAGCGCAAATGAATTTGACATCATGGGCGGACTTCTGACGAATGGCAAACACCAATCAATGTTCCTGGAAGAAAACATGACCAGGATTATTGGCACCTTGAATAACAATACAATAAACTACACATTACCCCATAGCGACCCCGGCCTGGAAATCAATTTAATGACAACAATCAATTGACGTAAATTACTTGAATACATTCAAAGATCAGTCAATGAAATCGTTCTGGAATTGTTTCATCATAACAAATTCAAACAGAATTTCATCAAAAAATTCCGGACTTTGTTGTTCGTTAGTCTTGATTTCGACTTGACCTAAAATGCTGAAATCAAAGTAACATTCCTAATTAGAAGGTTAAACAATGCATTTTGATAACAATTTTGTTGTGATCTGATTAGATTTTCAAATACAAATAACCAAATTAAAACTAAAAGGATGTTTTTAGAGGTATAGAACTATAAGTAGGCAACATTTGTTATGCTACGCATGGTGTGACAGCTGTCATGCGTTTTATCCTTAGTTTGGCTCGCCATTTAATCATAAATAGGTTGACGCTCAAGCAACGTCTGCAAATTGTGCAGATTTGTTTCGGAAAGAAACGGTTCTTTTCGAGAAACTTATCGCGCACTACGTTAATTTTTTGACCTACATAACCGTTCATCAGAACAATTAATCGGATTACCAAAATATCGTTCCAAACCACGTTTACTCTCAATGAATAGACGCATCCACTCGAAGTCGTACAGTACGTAATGAAGAAACTATAGCCATTGTGCAGCATACTATCGATGACAACTCAAATAAGTCCCTTCGACATGGTGATTAACAATTAAACCGGTGCAGTGCCCCTCCACATTATGGAAGATTCTGCGGCGGGATCTTGGTTTGCAAGCTCACAAAGTCCAACTCGTGCAGGCATTAACGCCGAACAAACGTCGCGGGCGGCGAAGATTCGGTGTATAGGCCCAAGAACAAATTACTTCACATCCCGAATTTCATAAGAATTTTTTTTTTGACACTCATTTCAATATAAACAAAACACTTCAATAAACAAAACTGTCACATTTAGAGTGATAGGTGACAACAGGCGGTTGTCCAAACACCGTTACGTTTATAAGAAGTCTCTGTTTTGTGTGATTTATGAGAAGTTTGTGAGTTTGCCGAAATACAATACTGTGTGACGGCGATACGTGAGCGCGATGCGATTCTCCCTCGTAGTCACGCAACGCATTCAATTTACAATGCACGCGATGCGACGAATATTAATGTTCATATGATAAATGTCAATTTGGTGACATTTTAAATGAAATTTGCTGGAAATTGTTTTTGATTTTTTAAAAGTTTTGAATTTGGAATGTTCTTTCGTTTAGCAAATAAAAGCCTTAACTAGGATGCATGAAATTTTCATTCAAAATTCATTTAATATACCCATAGTACTTGGAAAGTAAGTAAGGCGATTGAATTTCAAATTTCATTTAAGCGCCATATTGCATTTGACAAACGTCACGCACCTCGTTGTGATGAATTTTCGTTTTTCCGAATATTTCCCGTCTCGCACCGAAGCATCGCAATCATTGTACGATGTCGCATACAAATGCATGTTACAAAAACTGCTTGACATTTGCTGCGAGACTCTCGTTGCGCTCTCGTATCGCAGTCTCGCACTATTGTATTTCGGCCTTAATGCAGTTGACCCCTCGTTTCAATAGGATCACGTGATATACTATAAAGTTCGAGCAACGATCGAATTAATGAAAGAAGCGTTTGATGAGAGCATAATTTCTCGCTTTGGATTTGTCAAATGTTCTAAAAGATCTTGTGATTTAATACCATTAGACTATTTCTTGTGCGGATAAGAGAAATCACTCATCAACGCCGAAAAGCCTGAGACGCTTCGCCATTCGGAAGAAGGCTTTCATCACGTTATTGGCAAATACGGCTCCAAATATTGTTAGGAGTAATTAGAAAGCGGCCGTCTCCTTTGGAGTTCCTCCGCGTCAATAGTTACAGAGGATTATCTTTCAAACAATTTCGAATAAAACAATATGGCAATCGAAACAAGTTTTTTTTTGTATTTTATTTCATTTTAAGCTCTATACTTCTAAAAAAAACACCATTTCGTAATAAAAATCGAATTGCGAAGGTATATCTTTCATTCAGTCATTTTGTAAAAAACAATAGTGGATAAATGAAATCCGTAATTTTCAAGACAACTTTCTGGTCTTTTAACAGAATACTTTGGCACTTCCAGACAGGTTTCTCTATTGGCTTCGGCGATTTCAGCGCAAATATCAATCTTCAACTCGATGACGATCCTCGTTTGTTGGAATAATATTTTGATTTAAGGTAGTTATAATGGTGCGGGCATACAAGAAGAGTTGATAAACACTGAAGGTTTTTATAAAAACGCCAAATTCTTATGACAAGTGGCGCCATTTGAGAAAATGTCTGGGTTCTAATCGTCACTAAAAAAACATAGCTTGTATGGTTGTGTATCGCTGTATCTTCACCACACCTTCAAAGAAAAACGTTCGAATAATCCTCCGATTCCAAATTGTGCACCAAACTGTTGCATATAACGAATGATAGGGCTTTTCTTTTACCTGTTAAGGACTCCACTTGGGAAATGTCCGGCTTTTCTGCTTACACGATACGATAAGGTTACCTTTGAGTTTGGAGACACGCTATTCTTCAGATTGCAATGTCAGTGTCATATTATAGTGTTAACACCAAATGAGGCAATGTCAATGCTAATCGTTCAAGTGTGGTGCGACAAATTAGAGAAAGCTGTCTTAAGCATTGAAGGGTAGCTCAATTTTGGGGGTCGTTTCAATGCAAAGGCAATTGAATAGGGAATAACCCATTCTTATTCCAAAGGCTTCTAAAAACTGGTATATATAAAAACTAGATATCTCTCTAACGAAGGTGGCACCAAGTACCAAGATAACCTGAAGGAGTGCAACCTCGAATGAGTCACATCAGGAGGTCACAAGAAGGAATGGGAAATACGGGGTACCGCAAGGCTGCAGTCTTGGGCCAAATCTCTCGAATGCTCCACATGATCACCTTTTGGCGGTGCGGATACAATGTAAGCTGACATAAGGACTCACAAGTGCAGCAAAAACTAGGTATGTAACTGGGTCGGGCGAACCAGTGAGTGTCTGACCACGGGATCCGCAGGGATATTTCCTTCCATATTAAAGACGCAGCGTCGTAGCAATCGATTGAGTAACATGACGCGATGACCAAATCGGACTCGCAGTAGAGCTAAATAGGAAGGCGATTTATGAGAGTCCTTACATTATAAATCGAGGTATTATTCTAACTCAAAACAATTATTAACCTAATGTACTGTTTTCTCCATCTCAATGTATCATAATATTCTACTTATTCTGATTAATACACGCTTATGACTAAATATTAACTATGATAGCCTAAACAATACGTTGAATGTTGAATGCTATCCGGCATCCTTATCAAGTATCCTTATCAAGATAAATCGTTGTAATATGTATGACTGTTATTTATTTATACTCATCTTTATATAGCAACAGCAATATATCCAACAAATTTATCTTGCTATGCAACTATTACTTGAATCTGTTGAGCATCCCCATTTTTCGGCCATTCTCATTCATATAAAGGACATAAGTCTTCCTGCTATTTTCGATTGATGTGAACCTTACATCACACCTTATACACATATATAAAATTAATTGACGAAGAGTCAATCGATTAAACCTGTTAAATTTCCAGCCTGGCCAAATATACGTTTAGGCTACCCACAATGCCGTTCTTCTGCTCCAATTAACTAATCAATAAACAAGTCCTTGACTAAATATCTCACAGCTTAGTAACAAATTCAAGGAGCATTCGCCAAATATAGTTCAACAGCCATTCGTCTTGTCCTTTTGAGCCTTCCTTCGCACACAACGGTGGTACATTTTTGGCGTCAACGAAAAGATTAAAGGAATCAGTTTCAGAGAAGGAACCATGAAGGGATGTCACAGGCTACATTGTCATAGTTATGGATGATTTAACTCGTTTTGGAGCTGTGGGGTGTGCTGATAGGTCAAATTGATGACAATTATTATCATAATAAAGCAATATACCAAAATTATTTCTTCCACAGGCAGAAATAATTTTCATCGTCTTCGAGCAATTGTAGCAAATTGAATACTTAAATACTTGTAACGAATGAAATAGTCAACAAATTCAAGTTGAATTAATTGAACAATTTTTTTTACTTATTAATTAACACTCAGACCCACTGCCCCATTATGATAGATAAATTATGGGTTGCTATAGTATCTTTTAGTTGATTTGAAGATACTAAAACATCCTTGTTTAGCGGTACATTGTACGTAAAATTTGGTAGTTCCAATGTTTGCTAGTGATTATTGGCATTAGCTATTGGCACAAGAGCATCGATCAGTCCTCGCTCAGTTACAGAAAGGGTTAATGAATAAGTCACGAAAAAGGTGGACCCCCTACAATATCCGTAACCTGAGACTGTCGACCAGGCAAAGGCGTGGCAGAGTTTTTTTTGTAATCTATCCCACGTGAGTTCACTCTGATGGCTTTAACACCTTCTCTTTTAAAAGATAGCTCATATCAGCGCTTTTCTCCCCATTTCCGATAAGCTTTCGATGCATTTTGGGAATAATTTGCGAAATAATTTGGCGTATATTGATTTCAAGTTGTGCGAAAATATCGAGCTTGTTTGCACACGCCTAAATTAAAATTAACTCTGAAAAAGAAGTCTGGTACAATTAAATCAGATGATAGAGGTAGCCAATCATAATCATCACCTTTTAAAATCAATCTTCCGGTTATCCATTGGTAACCCAACCCGGTTAATCCATTGTTTCGCAAATGTGTCGCATGTAGCTGGAACTATAAATCCTTCATACCGTTTTCAGTCAGATCATTTGTCAAAAAAAAATGGGTATCCTCGCCCGGTATCGCACTCCACTCACTGACTCTGTTGAACCTTTTTAACTGTCAAAAAAGCAATCAGAGCGTACACCGAATCACATGGTGACTTCTGATGAACGTAAAGGATCATCAAAAATCATTTGTGCATTTTGAGAGTCCCAATAAAGCTCGTTTTTCGTATTCTGAAAGCATAAACTGGGCTTCGTTTGTCATGTTCAAACGGCTTTAGAAAAAATTTTCCCCGTTCAACATGTTTTTCATTTTTTGCCCTATTCGATGCGACTTATTTACTGGCTTCAATTTTTCTACTAATTTCGTTTTGTATGACAAAATGCAAATCAATCTTTAAAATTTTCTACAAAGTGGCTGAAGAGACGCCAACTGCTGTCGACAATATGATGTTCGTGGGTTTTCATCAACACATTTCCACATTAATCTGGCCGATCTTTGACTTTGACAGAACCAACTTTATGGAATTTAGACACTAGATGTCGAACTGTCTTCAATGTTGCCACATTTCGACCAGGATTTTTCGCTCTATAGGCACGTTGCGTTAGAGTAACTGAGGAACTACTTTAAAAATAATTTTTCACAATTTTTTTTTTGCACGTTGTTTCGGTGAGTAATTATACAGGATTCCATGGTAAAAGTTGCAATGAATTGAAGTTTCAAACACGTGCTGACAATTAATGTCAATTTGACAACTGACTGTTATGTTATAAATATTTAACATGCAGTACGACGAACAAAAGTACTCAAAACATGATTGTAGACTCACAGATGGATATATTTCCGTGAAAAATACCATTTTGAAAAACTTTCGCGCCAAAATATCACAAAGTGCTTTATTATGATTATGCTTGAGCCCAAACTATTCAGGCGGTATGTAGTTGTCAACGAATTTGCAGAGTGAGCGAAGAAACACTTTCTTTAACATTTCGCCTAGGTTTGGGAGACGAGATATTGGCTATATCTACAAATTTTGCCCGTTTAAAATCTGCTTTAATTAATAGTTTGGTCTATAGGATTTCTACTATTTAAAAAACGTAGGAGAAATTACACCGTGTCAGGTGGTATTATTTATAATGAGATAGAAAACCTCTTCATCGAACATTTTTGGACTACATTCACAGGAGCAACATTCTTCGGTAGGTCCTAAAGGGCAACGCGACTATAACGCAATACTCCCTAACTACTTGGTGACTGACACAGATAGGCGGCCATGTGAAAGACGACAAGAAAATAACGCTCAATCAGGGAAAATCATGTATGCCTAGAAAGAAAGCCTAGAAGTAAAAGCCGGAGCTTAAAAGACGTTCTCTACAAATGCCATAGCATGGGTTAGTAAAATAATCACATTTTCGCTGAATGTAAAATTTTTAACAAGGATTTTAAGGATTTTATGCCACTATTGACTGTGTGGAAACAGTTTTTTGGTGTTTCCCATATAGTTTCCCTTCGCACAGTAAATTACGAATCCTTAATCCCATTTCGGTAATAGTAGCTTTTGTATTTTACTTCTGAAGCACACCGGTAAGATAAACATGGAAGCTCAATAAGTGCATAAAAGTCATTGTTTATTATAAGTGTTTAATTTTGAACACCACGTAAGCGAGGGTACCCGGAACATAAGCAGATTTTACGGAGAATCAATCGAGCATGTCAACAGTGGTTTTAGTGAGTTCATGATGGAGAAAGACTGGACAAAGATCACTCATAATTAGGATGGCTTACAAAGTTGGCACATGGTGATCTATTGGAAGTCATACAAGGATGTGAAAAGATGACCATAGCAAAATAATCGGAGAGGGTCTAGGTACACAGAACCATTATAGCGAGGAGAATCCTTGCGCTAGTATATGTAGTAAAATAGAATGCGCCACACTCAGAAACTTTTCCCCAGGCACATGGGTGCCCCAGTTACTTTCGCAAAGAAACAAAGAAGATAGAATGGCCTGCTATGTTTCCGTCTTGCTCATCAAATTAGTCAAGGATTTCTCCGACGAATGGTTACTGGAGCTGAAAACTGGGTCCTGTACAATAACGTGAAACTGCCCCGGACAGTTTGCGAAAAATGAAACACCGGGATTCACGTCAAAACCAGGCTTGCATCCACGGTGGATCTTATTATCTGTTGAGTCGGATTCTCGAGGAGGTATTTGTTGGGAGCTTCTTTAACGAAATCAAACGTTGAATGCGGACTTATACTGTCAACAAGTGGAACGCCTTGTACAAACAATGCATGAAAATCGTACAGCATTAGTCAATGGTAGCGTAGTCAGCTTTCATTACAATAATGCGAGACGGCAGAAGAAAATAAACGGAGATTTCCTGCGAAATTTTGTATTTCATTAATAATATTCCTTCAACCAACAGATTACCACATATTTCGATCCCTTCCTCCGATCTCATCATTTCGATCCCTAGACAACATCCTGCAGAAGAGAAAATAAAACGCTGCATTGAATTTTCGTACAGGACCAGCCAACTTTTTCAAAGGCAAAGTAGAATATTTCTACAGGAGCCAGAAACATTTACTTCCAGAAAATTGGAAATACATTCTAAATAATGATGAAATAATATTTGGATTAAATTTGAATAGATTCGTCATTAAAAAAACATTAATTATTTAACTTCAGACCGAAAAAGCTTTCGCACGCATTCAATGATTCCAAAATAGTATGAGAACTTGAAATGGAGTGAACTCAAATAGATGGCGATCATATAATGCAGTAACGAGACAATTGGTTAAACTCAACAAACAAATGCAGAGTCTCCGTTGCTAATAATCGCCGAATTGATGATATGTGTACTGCACTGACGTCAGCAATAAACATTTTACCTTCAGAAGAATTCAGTTTCCGAGAAGCTCGTACAGCCTCTTCCCAGATATACTTTATCAGCTAAATACCACGTGTTCCTTGTTAGCCTTCACTCATAAATTAAATAAATGATATCGCAGGAGACGAATCCACGTCACATTTGACATTTCTGAAATTATGTATCATATCTAGTTTTGTTGCAGGATCAAACGCTACCAACCATTCAATGTGCTTGGTTACGTTCCAAGTCATCAGGCGTCACTAAAGAACAAAAAAAACATGCAAATATGCTAAAATTTGAGCTTGTTAAAATAAAAAGCAAAAAAAAAAAATCGAAATATATATCCCAATCAACTTTAACAAAGAAATATACTTTTTCAAAATTTTCCATCCATCAGTGCCGCCAGTCGAGTGCTCCTAGCTTTGGAAATTGTATACATATGTGTATGCTCCAACGGTCTTTGTCCCCTATGACTCCCATTCAAGTCGTATCATTGGGAGGCACACATCAGATAAGCTATAAACGAAATGTATTCCCGTGTGTATTAAAATTGTATCTAGTTCAGGCCATGATCCTACTCGCAGCTTTAAGCGACGGCCAAAGAAAGGAAAAAGTCGTGCAAAACAGTCACGTCAGGACAAACGGAACGAGTCAGCGAACTCGTGCTTTGAAAATGAAAAGCAATGGAAAGTGATTCGAAACTGAAACAAAAGGAGAGCGTGTGACATAATCAGGTTTTCTAGTGTACATCTAATTAACCTCACATCCTTGACTCGATAGACGCGACCATAAGTATGTGTTGTGGTCAGGGAAATTTCCACGAAAAAATGGCCAGGCCACAATGACGCATTCCTATAGATTTGATGGGGAAGGATATAAGATTACACATCATGATGATTATCTGGTGCATAATTAACCAAGCTGTTCAACGCATAGGGATCACTTTGAATATAATTCACTAGATTAGGTGGCAACAAGGTCCACTCAACGACAGGATTCAATTTCTTTGCAAACGTTGCTCGTATGAAATTTCGCGCACCTTAAAATAACAACGGGAGGCGTGCGAATCCCCTCCGAGTGCTTTTATAGGAAAACGGTGAATTTTCACGTCATTAAATTCGAATCACCCCTCGGAAAAATCTTTCACCAAGTTCCTTTCTATTTACTTTTGGTCGATAGCCTTTTTCTCGTCGATTATTTATCTATAAAATCCGATTTCCATCAGAGTGGCGGTGTGAGGAGCTTGAAAAGTGGTTGGCTATATTTGGAACATAATTATAAGTAAAAGGACTAATTCAAGCTGAAATTTTGATAAATTTATTGAATATTTGATGACAAATGCTGTTGAAATAGCAAATTATCTGCGCAATATTTGAATGGGTGTAACTTTAGAATCTATTTTGAATTTAGAAATTCCAACAGCACGGCAATAGAATCAGCAGTTAATGGTAAGCAACTAATTCCGTGTAGCTTCCAAGCTGTTCCGTAAATGGAAAAGAAAATAATGTCTTGAAGTTCAATAGCCACAATGAGTTTGTATGGGTTTATATATTCAATTCCTTGACAATCTCTTGTCCGAAATTGCGCCGTTCACAAGCGATTACTGGAAGTAAATGTGATGAAATCTGATATTTTTATACAAACATATCTATCAAAGTTTAGTATCTACAAAAGCTACTTCCATTCACCAGGTCATTGATTTTCATACAAAAATAAAGCCCAGAACGTATTTAAAACGATCATTAGTGCAGTATTACACGTAAAAAAGCGTTTTAACTCGGGAAGATTTTCCAAAATGATAATACTGACAACCCTAAGGACAATCGAAGCGGAAATATCTATTCAAGTATTCTTAACGGCCACAAATTCCAAAGAATCAAAATAGAAAAATGAAAAGTCCCCTATTAATCCTTTACTGTACAAGCTTGAAAGAAAACCTCTATCCACATATCAGTTACCAGTCTATATATAGAGCGATTCCGAAAAATAGTTCCAGTATCACATATATGAAGTTTTCCATTCAAGCAGGAAAATCCGTCAAACAGGATACATTTGTATCTACTGAAATCAAAATTTTATGAAGAAAATCTGAACTAGAAAAACGATTCAAAGTAATAGAGAACTTTTCCAAGCCGGCTTTCCCACGCTTACTCACAACAGACGAAAACTAAATTATTCACTTACATCCTTAGAATTGATTCATTTCCTTTTTTTATCTAAATAAAATCAAATGTAGCTTCTGTTCAAACGAACAGGACTAAGTGGATGTTAGGCAAATATAGAATGTCAACTATGTAGATATAGAAAACCACCGTCAGCAAAGGAGCGTCTGAATTTCCGGAAAGCTCTAGTGGCTTAACATTTATTTATCCTTAGCAGATGCAGCGTTGAATATCACATATGTGGTCTCCCTTTAAAACCAGGAAAATCTTCCGAAAGTAACCTACTTGCAAGAGGAAAATTTCAGCAAACCCACATGGATACTCAAGAATTTTAACCATTTGAGTATAACGGACTAGACCCACCTAAAACCTACCCTCCTATTCTTCATTCGCGCGGGGTTGTTAATTGGGAATTCGAGTTTTTCTTATTGGCTGGGTTAACCATTTAAGCTGGCCAAGAGCTATTGATGATAAGGAGCTCTTTCTTTGCGTTCACTTATTGAATCATGACTTGAATCTGCGCAATGACTATCGTTAGTCCTGTCCATTCGTCTTCTGACGCAGCTCTCCGTGGAAAACTTTTGGATCTTATTCCTTTGCAAAAACGCTCTGTATAACTCCCGAGTATCCGAACAAAAGATACTCTGAGATCATACTCTTTGATTCAACAGCTCAGGTAATTCCAAGAATCATATAAGCTTAACTGAAAAAGGGACTTTATCAAATCGTAAATTATTTTACCTTGTAGGCAGTTAATCCGTTTGAAAAAAGCCCAAATAAATTTGCATGTCCTCTAGTTCAGCAATGAGAAGATAGAAGTCCCTTGTCAATCTTTTTTTGGTGTTCGCTGATTCGCATGGATCACCAATATTTCATAGTTTCCTCTTTAACTCTACACTAGCACTGGGGACTGTGTTGCAGATAAATTCAACATGGACTTTTTTTTTTGCTGGACAGGTAAAGTGTTCTTATGGTCTGAGAACTCCTACCAGCAAAAGACTACTAGATTACACTCCGAAAACCTCCCCTTTAAACCATGAATACCCAGTCTGAACTTTATGGCACATTGTATCAGGCTTGATCTCTGATTCATCGTCTGTTGACGGAAATCGGATTAGAGAAGTATCTGGTTCAATTGAAGGGAGCATAGTTGGTGAAGTTCACTATATAAGTCACCCCTTCCTCTTCAAAATAGTCAAATCTAGTCAAATTTTGACAATAAGTCTTGCGTCAACTACCAATGGAAGATTCCTTTCTTCGCAAGAAGAACCATACGAGCGTAATATTCCACCTAGCTGCATATGTCGACTAACCCATTATCCAGGCTTTCCAGAGAGAGCTCATCAATTCTCGCACAAAATAATGAGCGCTCGTTTGCCGATCGATGAAAAAGAGTGGAAGTGGTCATCCGCGGACTCCGAGTATGAAAAGTAGTAGGCGGTGTTTATGTACGAGTAAGACAGGAAATATCCATGTCCACTGAGCAACTGTGTTAGGTGATGATTGTTTGCACTCGATTGGTGACTGGTTGTCCTCCTCATCATGTCCTCGATGAAGTCATGCTTACACCTTGCTAATAAACCAAACCGTCCACCAACCAAAGATCTTATGTTTCAATTTGTTCTATTAAATAGCAAGAGGTGTGATAGGACGTCCTTCTTCCGTTCATCCCTCCGAAGATAGACTCTACTATGCCCACCAGATAGGCGTGTGATAGGTGCCACCACCGTTTTAACCACATCGCCACTGTTTCTGTGACGACTGTTGACTGTTTTTTGACTAGTGACTGTTTTTTGGGCTGCACAGTATGGAACTATTTGTACGGCTATTTGTACGAAGCTATCCAGAGGTAAGGCTGTATCTAGATTAAGCGATTAGGATACGTTTGTTTGTTGAGGACGTCAGAACAGACTTTCGATCCGTGTAAAAGTATGGACTTTTTTGGACTCTTTAGCTTGAGTTCAACTTTGACTTTGAAATTTAGATGAGGCTAGCATAGCTCCTAAGTGCATGATGACCGGGCTTTTCGGAGCAAACGTATTAAAATGGCTTCGATCTTTCGCCCTGATAATTTCAACTCGTTATTGTAGCGCAACTGTTCCCTACAGGACGTGAGCCGGGTAGCATATTAGAGTCATCTCATTTCAAGTCCAGAGGCATGCAAAAGAGGATCTGATCAGAATCACCCTTCCACAAAATCACAGCGAAGTGACCTGATACCCGGACACCAAAAAAAATGAATCCACACAACCATTTCCTCTTTGGGAGTGAAATCAGGCATCACTCCTCTATAATAGATATGGCTACGTCTGCAATTCCTTCCAACTCATCCATGTTAGCAGTCAGTGATAAGAATGTTGTCAACGAAAATGGTGATCATGACATTCTGTCGAGGTTCAGGGTAAGCATGTCATTACAAATGAAAGGGCGAATGATCTAGCCAACTAGAATTGATATGAATAAATCAGAATCCAACTGTGAACAGGAATAGAGGAACTAGGCGAAATCCTCCATCCTCCTTCCGAAATTCACCTCTTTCTCGATGTGGATATGGCTAAGAAACAGAACCACTGAGCTCTTGGCGTTTTTCCTCCTAACAAAATGAGAAAAAATAAACTACACGGGAAAACTAGAAATATTATCAATGAAAGAGCACAATAACTTAGAGTGAATAACTTAAAAAGGCTTCAAGTGACAGGAAAAACTAGGTGAAACTCTCCAGAAAGGGGAGGATTTGGTTAAGCATGACGGGAATGCCGAACTATTTAGTTGAACCCTAACAAAGCGAGGACAAATAAACTCGAGGGGTAAGAAAATACAAATTTTATGAGAAGAATTGAAAGAGGCAATAACAACTGGCCAGAATCGTGATAACCCACATGCCACAAGAATAGCAATCCAAACGGATGACACCTGAAGTTTAGAAGAAATAAGTGCAGACAGCTTCCTTCCTGATTTTCCGAGTCTAGTCAATAACTTTTTCGTAACTGAGGCGAACCAACGTGTCTCGAACGTTTCCAGTCTTAACACATAAAAGATCTCTTTGATATCTTTGGGACAGTAGGATGGGCCATATGACAAAATCATAATAGCATACGCAGGGATCTAAGGGCCGATGGCGGCCTTTACTTTTTATAACAGTGGGTCCCAGTAAATAGTAATAATAAAAATAGGCTTTAGCAATAAAATTTGTTGCCTTTAACTTATTAGGAGTGTTTTGTCCTACATTCAAAATCCCATCCCGACTACATCGACGTCGGTTTCACTTACTAGTGGTATAATGATAATTGTATTAACAAGAGTGAGCTTTAGGCTCCTTTTATGATGATTAGAAAAATGAGTTTCGGCGCTTCTCCAAAAAAATTGGACATGAAGCTGCAATGTTCATTGTGAATTCTTGCCTTGGTTAGGCCCTAGCTCGCACTCGCACTCGGCCCAAGTGAGATTGAGTCTCCAATCATATTAAAATGAGGAATCAGTGCACATTGAGGATCGATAACTTTAACGATAAAGCAACACTAATGCAAAACTAGTCACCACGATATACCACTAATGGCCGAAATTTTAGAAGCTGGTCCAGTCATACTGATAGAAACTTACCAGCTACCCAACGTACTAGAAATTACTTACAGGACTTAGATAAGCGGAATGAGTTGCAATTTCTATCAGTAGTACCTTGCTAGGTACCACAAATTGGAAGTGTAGTACCTAGCTTGGTACTATAATTAGTAGTATCCAAACTCCTCCCCAAAAACTTCTACTTCCGTCGGTTTTACTAAAATCAGAGTTGAACATAAGGGAGAGTTTAGCATAAGGGAGAATACTCTTTTGACACACACCTACCGACCTACAAGGAGAATACTAATTGGTGAGGATTTTGATCCTTTTATAAACGACACATCCACTTGCCATACATCACCTCATCACTCTTACATTAGCTTTATCGCATTATTTCATGAATGAAGCATAATTTTTCGGGATTTTGTAATGTTTGGTGACCGCAGCGTACTGGCTTCCATAAGCTCCGATGCAAGTGATAATTGGCCCAACTTATACCTGGTTTGCTTTGTGTCCGAGCCTTAAGACACTCAACATGATGCTTTCGATAGCTCGTGACACATTATCGAAATTATCTATTTGGTCTTTTGTGTCTGAGTTTCGTCTAAAGAGTCCTTAAATCTCATCAACACCAGCCGCACGATTTCGTTTCTAACCAGCTAAATGTTCGTCCTTAAAATCATTTATCATTCGTCATCATTCCTTAGGTGATCCCTGCACCTAGACTCACTAATTCTATTATTCTATCTTCTACTTCTATCTTACACTCAAAAAAATTAATTGATACCTATCGGGTATACTTCAACCACAAAAGCTTAAAATACTTGAGAGTTATCAAACAATTTTCCTCCCATGATTATAAATTCCTTACATCCTTATTAATTCATTTTGTTCATTTTTCATCGCTCAAAGTTTTTATGAGCAAGTTAGGCCAACATTTAATTACACAGTTCACAACCTAATAAATGGGAAGTGATTCCCAAACTTCAGAAAACTAATTGAAGTACTTTCTAGAATCTGATGAAAAGATTTTCCGCGAGATATAGTATCTATAATTAAAATTTGATTATGTTGTCGAATTAATTTAATAAATTTTGCTTCTAAAACCCTCGAAATTTTTATTTGACGAAAGTTGCATGCAATCTAATTTGGAAGCTTCCATTAAATTACTCTTGACCATTACTTCACCTTAAAACTCATCAATATTTATCCTTCGCATGAGGGTCATCGTACAGTTAGGTCTTTTTCTTGGTTTTTAAATTCATTCTCTTCCTTGAATTTTCCTTTATATGTAAGTATACATATTCTTTTTGTTACATTTTGTTGTAGATAGAGATGAATATGCTCTTTCTAGCCCAAAATTATCTGACGTCCTTTTTTCGACAATAGTCCAATTTGCTGGAAATTTGTCACGATTTAAGGAAGAAGAAAAACGTAGAGCATAGAACGCATTTCAAACTGTTGGCATATGAAGGTTGCTTCGCGATTTGAATTTCAAAATAGAAGGAAGAATGTTCCGGTAACTGATTCGGATATTGCTTCGCATTTTTCGTATTCCTTTGAAATGCCCGGTGGCATATGTCCTATTTTAATACAGAACATATCGTGACTGGCTAACACATGTGAAAGGCTCGTTTTTTCTTCTTCTGAAAATCAAATCAGAACAATAAAAAAAGGTAACTTCAGCTATAAGAGTGAGCTGTGTCGGACATTAATGTTGACTTTTTCCAGACGATATTGAAATTAAAATAAAATTTTTACACTCAAAATGAATTTAATTCAATAATTTTCTAGGTGAATTTGCTTATATTGAAAGCGCTGTCTTTAATCAATCATAACAATTGTTTTCAGGAAACTTTCAGGATCATATTTATCCACAATAACAATGCCACTGAAATATAGATCTTTCATGGATAGCAGATCATTGTTAAATGGAGGAGTGAAAGAAATTATGCCCAACCAACACACCCCGCCCTCAGACTTGTTTGGAACGTTTCTAGGCTGATGTTCAAAGCCTCCTCTGTCATTTTGAATCAAAAATTTAAACATATGCAATAAAATCATGTACTATTTCGATCGTTTTGGGAGCCCGGACTAAACTTTGTTCCTCTGTGTGTTTTATCGTTATCCAACGTCTCTTTTCTTTGCAAAAAACATTTATACCACAGTAAAATGTTAGATATGGTTAATCAATAATAGCAGTACACTTGCTACATCAATTGAAATGTTTCTTATCCACTTTTACCAAGTTTTGGGTGGGATTTAATGGTCGTTCTTCGTTTCATGTAAAAATTTCAACAGTGAATCAAACGCTGTCGGCGAATAACTGTCATATATTTGTTATTTGTCATCGGGAATGACATTAAATTTTAACACGTGGAAGAGAAAAGTTTGAGATGTCAAATTCAAGTGTCAAAAACATTGATGACTCCACTAGATTTTGAGTTACTGTGCAAGTTTAACAAATACCTTATCTAACTAGGTATATATACACACATTTATGGTGTATAGATTCTTGATGCAAAAGACTAGAAATATATATACCTATGTTTATGTGTATATAGTCTATATCGATATGCACCATCCATATTTGTAGAGTGAAATAATTTAAATCAAAAAAAAAATTTGAAAATTGTATTTTCATTGGTTTTTTTAATAAAAGATTTTACATTGTTAATAAGACAAAAACAAATATTATTTAGGCAAAAAAAAACCTAAAATCACAGTAGACTCCGCGAATAATAAGCCAAAAGGTAAAAAATAGGCAATAAATAAAACAAAGGGAAATTAATATTCGTGCAGTAAGTTCATACAGAATTAAATAATAAATACTCTTAAAGCTAATAGAGTATTTCAAATAAATCCGTTTATTGGGTTTTTGTCCGGAAACCTCTCTCGATCAGTTTGGGAGGCATTCGACCAGTTGTTCTGAATAAGTCGGTAAAATTTTTTCCCAAATTTTCTCCTGAAATTTTTGAAATTTTTTTTTTTGATTTTCGATCAGGTTAATATTTGTAGACTATGGGGGCGTCTTGAGAGCCTTATGACAGTTGTGAAATAACCAGAGCCTGGAATTTATAGCAGTATGTTTAGGATCGTTATCTTGGTAAAATATCAAATCATGACTGATTCCAAGCTGCTCAGCAAAATCACGCAAATTCGATTTTTAAATGTTAAAACGTTTACTTACATCCATTATACTGTCAGTACAATGCAGTTTCCCCGCCCCACCAAATGAAAATGGCCACACAATCAAAAACCCGTCACCATATTTCAACGTTTATATTATGTTTTGCGGTAACAAAACCTTCCGCTAAAGGTTTTCCTTCCGCCAAATTTTAGTGACATCGTCCTTATTAATTACGTTAAATTTACTCTCATTTATAACTATTACCCGCTTCCAGAAAGTTTAGTCTTAAGCCCGATATTCTTCAACGAACTTAAGTCGCTCAGTTCGGTTCACGTTTCTGACATAAGATTTCGCTCTTGCAACCCTTTAATTTGCCCATGTGGTTTTATATCACGCCAAATCGTGATTAAAGAAATTTCCTTTTTCAAATATCTTCTGAGACTACTATCGACTATTATCGGGCCGTATATCTAAGGTTTACGTGTGACCAATACACTAATATATCGTCTATCTTTTTAAGTTGATTTGCTACGGTTTTGATTCCTCAGCAATTTTGGCTGATTACCGTTGCTTTTGTACCGTTTGACAATATATTGTACTGTACATCGCACTCGGCTGACCATTTTGTTAATTTCTGCTCATGATTTCCCGTGTTACGTTGTAAATAGTTTTCTAGCTTCCAAAGATATTGGTTCCCTTCTCGCCCCTTTTTTCTTATTCCTACTTTCTATTCTATTTTCTTATTTCTATCTTATTGCCCCATATTTTCTTTTCAAAGGTGAAAGTACATATGAAATATAAAAAGGACATATCAATGAGCTAATTCCCGTTGCAACAGAGAATATTATTACAAATGACACGCTGGGAATAATACAATACAAATACACTTTTTTAGTACTTGCTATGTGGGATTTGCCGGTACGAATAGGAGTGACACGCTCAAATCTGACACTAGCACTGACAATCATGTGTTCATAATTTCAACAGCTGATTGCCAGCTGTCAAAGATCTTTGACAGTTTGCGTCATGATCATGATGAACCTCTTTGAGTAACAAGAGGTTCATCATGTACTTGGTGCATTGACTAACTTCTGGCAAAGCATAAAATCCAATTTACTACAAGTTTCATTACTGGTCGAATACGATTGGTGCATGTTCTATGTAAAATATTATGCACATAAGACACAAACTAGAAAAATTGTCAACCACCATATTTAGTCGAGTTCAATCAGGAACTCGATTTTCATGGCAAAATGTCAACTATATTAACATCTCGTTTTCCACGATATTTGTCAATTCAAATTTGCATAAATCATACTCATGAACACATTGTCCAATTTGTATCCAACTCGAACATCACCTACACTAGTACGGATTCCCTTAATCCTATAATCTGAAATCGCATAACAAACTTCCAGCAATGCCGAAAGATGTGGATCTTTTCCTGGTTATCAAGAAGCGGCAATCTCTGTTTATCGTTGGAATTTCAAAAGGATTCGTACGACTCAGGAAGACGTGCATGCTTATGACATAACATGAGACTTCCCGACCTACTCATAGAATATAAGCACTTGCCGGATAAGCGACGCTGAGTGAACAATTGGGCTGACAGGAGCTTGTCTCCAGCTTTCTGCACAGGACGTAGCTAAGCGACGACATCGCAAAAATATGTTCATCGCATTTTTCCACTTAAATCAAAATTTATGAATGATATTTTCGCTTAGCGCGTCTTATATTGCTCGCCGCAGGCCGACATTTTACAATCGCAGGATAAATTTCATCTTTTCACATTCTAACAAGTTTACTCGTAAAATTTATAGCGTAATTAGATGAACAATAAAGTTTTCCGCTGGGATGTGAGCAGAAGTAATGAGACAAAATGGTGCTTCATTTAATCCTCATGTGTATGTGCCAGTGTTTGCCACAGAATATGTGTCCTTCAACACGCTTTATATTCCACACAATAGATTAAGCTCTAAAGGACCTCTCCTGATTTCAACGATTGTCCTACACAAATATTAAGAGCTTTTCTGTAAAAATAAAACTCAACCATTCGGCGAAACTTTTATCGGCTCCTTAAGGCTTCAAGTGGTTGCTGAGCGTTAACATATTGTTGAACGTATGTGAGTCACAATTTAATAGTTCTGCGGGAGTAGATTAGAGGTCAGAAGTAATACCGAGGAGTGTATTAAGGACAACGGCAATATTCTCAACGGCTAATTACTGGGATTATGTAAAGCGGAGTCATGAATGGAAATAAATAAACTGAAAAGACTCGTTCAATGAATCCATCCCTCAGACGGTGCAGGAAGAAAGAATTTCACCAACGAAGGACTGAACAAAAAAATTGAGGATAGACAACTCAAACATGCAATCATAAGATTGTGTGAAAGCTTTCATATTCAGCGATAAATTCAAAGGAATCCTTGGGAATATTTGTATTTGTACCCACTTCCTTCTATTCCATCACCATCGCATCCCTCATGTGACCCACCCGAACCTACGGCAGTAACTCATAAATTATGATGAACTAACATCCTTTGAAGGAAACCTTTGTGCCCGGTATCAATACAAACAGTGCATACATGACCATTTACGCAAATAAATTAATATTCCCAAGGGTTTCAGATACTCCAATGGGAATGAGCGGGGTGCAGGCGAGTCGTTTTTATAGAAGCTGTTGGAACTTTTCCCAATATTTGTTTGTGTTGTTCCTCGTTGTAATTAACCGAGCATTTTGTTATTAAGAAGGCAATTAGCCGTTGATTACTGTAGTTAGTGTAAATAGTACAAAAAGTTTTGCACTCTAATTAAATTTATTTTCACCCTTGTTAGGTGGTTAAGTGTCGGCGCCATTAATTTCGTAAAAGGATAACAAATTAGAAGTAGCAAAAAGAAATTGCTGGTAGTATCATGGACCTTAGAAAAGGTTGAGTCACTTGATGAGGAAAACAAAACAAAAATAAACAAGCAACATCGTTAAGTTATGGAGGAAATAATTTATGAAAGTCGAAATTTGACACCCATCGTATTACATTAGAAAAGTGAAATTTCCGAAGGAATGGGGTAAGTCTAATCAATGTTTATGTTGAATATCCCTGTTATGAAAATAAATTTATGTCTTAATTTGAAAATTCATGTAAGTTATCAAATTGTGAAAATAATTCAATTGGATTTATCACACGCAGCAAAACATGCAAAAAATGAATTAAGACCAAAATACAATACTGCGAGATGACGATGCGAGAGCGCGACGAGAGTCTCGCAGCAAAAGTCAAACAGTTTTCGTAACATGCATTTGTATATGACAACGTACAATGATTGCGATGAGTCGATGCGAGGCGAGAAATATTCTGAAAAACGAAAATTCCTCGCAACGATGTGCGTGTCGTTTGTCAAATGCAATACGGCGCGTAAATGAAATTTGAAATTCAAACGCCTTAATCACTTTTTAAGTACTAGGGTTGCATCCTTGTTGAGGCTATTATTTGCCAAACGAAGGAAAATTCAAAAATTTTGAAATATCAAAAATAATTTTAATCAAAGTTCATTCAAAACGTCACCAATTTGACATTTGTCATATGAACATTATTCTTCCTAGCATCGCGTGCATTGTAAATTGAATGCGTTGCGCTCTCACATCGCCGTCACGCAGTATTGTATCTGGGCCTTTAAGTCATACGAATTGTCCCTCAGGACACAAGCAAAATGGCTCTAAGCTCTCTAAACATCACCACTGGTTTTATGACTAACATACCTGCTTATGTGATGCAAGTAAACATTTCGAAAATTCAACAGGATATCGGGTCAACTGTCTAACCGGCGTGAACTGATAAGTTTGATAAGTATAGATAAGTTTAACTGCAGTTTAACATGGCTCAACAGCAAAATAAGACTTTATAAGGTCCTTATCAACAAAACCAAATTTTCTGCTTCCTCTGTTGCCTGTTTGTGGATAGAAAACTTTCTGAAAATAAAGGTGTGTAAACTCCCAAACGTAATTGGTTAACCTTCAAGAGTCTGAAAATATATCCCAAGGATTTCACTGATGTAAGTACCTCAAAAGTAAGAACAACTCTTTAAAAAAATTAAGACCAGCTCATCACTTTAGCCAATTCATCTGAGGAAACCATTGAAACGCTTCTGAGTATATATAAAACAAGTAAACAAGATGGCCGGCAAGACGCAGCGATAAGCAATTCCACACCGTCTTGTTAAAATTTCTCCGGTCACAACTTATAAGGCTGCAAACTGCATCGTTTTATTCTCAAACTCGTACAAAGCAAGACGAGTAGAAGGAAAGCAAGAAAAGATTAGACGGGAGGTTGGCCGCTTACGTCATTTCTGACAACCTAAAAAATGTTCAAGGAACAGGAAAGAGTCATCTCTTAAAAGACGCCGGAACCAACCATAATTAATTTGAACCCGTATGCCCAAAAGCTACTTGCACATTTCGTGAAGGATATGAAAGGTTACCGATGGTTACATAGCAAACATCACCGAGAAAAAAAATTCGTCGACAGATTATCCTGATGAGTGTGGATCTTGTAGCCACTGTGTTGGAAACAGTTCTCTCCTCCAAACTTAGAGCTGAGTACAATGAGTTAGATTGATGTGGGTTTTGTGTGCAGATAAAACCTTTTCTAGTGCATACCTGGCTTGGAATGAACAAAGAACACGTTTCTTCAGCAAAGACCAGCTCTCTGAATCACGTTTTCTGGCTGGATAATCTGCAATATTGTCAATTTTTGACACGAGACATCAGTTCTAAAGCAATTGAAGGTGGCAAAGAGGCAAATGAATACTGTCGATGGTAGCCAAGTAGGAATAATTATTGTGAACAGTGGGAACTCCCTTACTTTCTCTTAGGTATATATCCTTCGAGATCCGCGACAATGGAAATTGACGAAAAATGCTTAGTGCCCTGCTCTGTGTCAAAACCGATGTGAACTAATAGAGTAGATATAGAGAAGTTTGTCGAAACGTTTACAGGGCACAGGCCACTGTTGGGCTCTTCCACGGGTCTTGTCCATCATTTTGACCCACCGCAAACTTAGACACAACGATCCTCTGGTTCACAAGTAGTCAAAAAAAAGTATCTGAACCATGAAGGAAGTCGTACAGAGTTCAGTGAGAAGCGCAGGGGGCATGTTAGCAGGACCTGACATGTACCCGAACCAGAACAACCGGAAATAATCTTCGTGTACTGATGAGCAGAACTAGGGCTCTCTGTTGACAGGACGCATTGGAAGCCAGTAAACGGCACGCAAAGAGATGCCGACACTCATTGCTCTACGGGCACCCTGCGTACACAAAGCATAAATTTTAGAGGAGATAATAAGGACTCTTTTCCCCTCGCATCCCGTCCGTGTTGAAGCCGCTGAAATACTGAAAGACTGCTTACTCTTCACAAAAACAGAACTAAAACTAATAGTCATTTTGATGAAGCCGATATAGCCTCCATGGCTCGACGGTATTCCAGCTCCGATATTGCGATTGATTTGTTGTTTGTTTAATACAGAGCCTTTAATCCCTCAGTTTCGAAATATGATTTATCCTGATTAGCAGAAGATTATAAAACTTGCGTCGATCAGGAAAGCGACTCACAAATGGAAGATTCACTGACATTTTTCTATATCACGGTGGACCTTTTTACATGGTAGTGCAATTCCGTAGGAGGACATACCGATTTCGATGCCGTAGCAGATATGGTAATTACTGATATATGAGCACAGGGGTCTGTCAGTCCAAGCAATAGGTATTCCTCCTAGCGACGCTTGACATCTGATCCGCATTCAATTTCATAGTCGTTGTTTGTTCTTGAATCTCTGGAAAATTCATTCTGAGTACTAGATTTTTTGATAATGGTACTTTAGAGTTATCTAAGGTTGAAGGATCTTTGTCTGATAGTATGAGATTTCTGATAGAACAAGCTGAAAGAGAAATTCTAGTTACATCGGCTGTGACTCAGAGGTCTATATTTGGACCAGATTTTTATTTTCAATTCAGTCCCAAGGCTTTTAGCTGCCAGTTAGAAAGGTTAGTGACTACTTCTGGGTCCTAAATGGCGCTAAAGAAAACTACATTTGTCATATTGAAAACAGAGAATGACTCTAGAATCTGTCAAAACCGGGATACATTAATAGATTTGAAACCATTAGTGATGTACCTGAGTCAGTAATGCTGTACCTGTAGAGTGATGTACCCGAACCAGGACAATGGCACATGAGTCCAATACGTGGGTATCGTCGGTCAGTCGACTAATGGCCGATGTAACGGAATAGAGTCAAAAAAAATGGGAACTGTTAGTCAGTGCCGTGAATTTCGTCCTTCAATGCGGAAAAATGTGTGGAACAAAACTCTCGACAAGGAACAACATCACAGGTGCAGAGACCAGTAGCATGGCTATGTAATTGGCCGGTAATTGCACCGTGATACCGAGTTTTCTCCTTACTAGAAAGTGTCAAATGATTTAGCTCGGAAGACATGAAGACCAAAGAAGCAATTGCAAGCAATGAAAGACGAAGCACTTTCGATGGGTGGTTTTCAATTTTGGGAGCGTTAGCTGAAAGTGGACCCATTGGCTCAAAAATGTTTTAAGACCTTTAAGGAGTCCGAAACATAGTGACACCGATTTCAACTCTAGCTTGTTAGTGAACAGGTTTATTTTCTTGTATTATGTGAGAACCAAATTCTCTGGGTATTAAAAGCGAAACTAAAGTGAAGCCGCGTTCCCACTACAGTCCATCCGTGCTCTGGGTGTATCTTGCGATGTCAACTGTACAAGGAGCCTCAAGATAATAAATGACTCTATTTATAGCCCAAAACCAGCCCTAAAGGTTTATTATCCGTGTCTGAAGCCGAAAAGACTGCGATGAAGATTGCGAATTTCTCCACGATAAAAATACCAAAACTTTATTTTGAAGCTACCAAAACTATAATCTAATAAGACCTTTCAAGTTGAGGGAGAATGTAATAAGAAGAAGTAATATTTTTATTTCTCACTCTTTACCCGTCTTTCCATGAACTTTTTGATCCGTTCCCAGACATCTTCATCATTCTCATTCGCAAGATTATTAATAAAGAATTTATCGCTACTAAACAACAACTTCTATATATATACATTTACTTTTGATTGGTGAATAATTAGTTATTTTATTCTGAAAAACAAATACCCACCAACAAAGTTACAAATAATCTCAATTTACAGATAAATTAGCAAAGTTTATTCCTAGTTCAAGATAAAATACAATGATTGGAAAACTAAATTAATTCGTAAGAATGTTTATGCCCTAATTTATCGAATTGGTTGTTGTCGACCAAACTTCCTTCACAATAATTAAAGTCGTTAAATTGTTGTTCGAACAAATTACAATTAATGGTTGGTACATATCTGATGGAATCCTTCGTATTCGCTCTTCACGTTGGTCCTTTTTCTCACTAACTCAAATAAAACTTAACTTTTTATGCTTTCGACGAAAACGGTTTTTCTCTTCTGTCTTTTCTTTTCTCCTGCCTCAGTGGAATTCTAATGAGTTTTGTGAATGATTTGCAAAAAAGACATTTAACATGTTCTTGTCCCGAATTTAATTGAATAGTGACCATAAAATGGAATTTTGGATGCATAGTAAAAGTTAAGCCTTGAAAGATTAAATCAATTCAATGAACGATCAGAAATTTTATTGAAAGCTATTAAAACTAATGGTAAAATATATTTAAGCTTTAGTTTACATTTTCATCCATTTTTGATTGTTTTTGATTCATATCGACGAAACTCGTTCCCCTTTGATGTTTTACTTTCAACATATACACAGTATGTCGGGAAAGTTCCCGAACTTATTTTGTAGCGCTTGTACGAGCGGCGCCACCTCTTGGACGACACCGATACTATGTTGCCACATCCCTCTGGAGTGTCTGAGAATTTTTTCAACAGTATCCGTTCATTAGTTGCCGAGATAGACGTGATTGAGTGGACGTGTGTTTAGTATCCTGGTGCAAGCTCTACGATGGATGAGAAATTTGAACATCGTGCCGCAATTAAATTCTGCTATAAACTTCAAAAAACTTTCGCGGAAACGAAAAAATGATCAATTCGGCTTACGGTGAAGGTGTAGTGTCGCATACAACTGTTTATACGTGGTTCAGTCTACAAGAAGGTAAAGAGTCGTTAGAAGATGACGAGAGAAGCGGCCGGCCTTCAATAGCTGTTACCGACGAAAACGAGACTCGCGTGCGCGCGCTCCTGAAGTAGGATTGCCACATGTCCCTCAGAATGTTAGCAGACACACTGAACATGAGCAAGGATAGCGTCGCGTTGATTTTGAAAGGAAAAATGAACCACAGGAAGGTCTGCTCTCGATTTGTTCCGCACTTTCTCACACCAGAGCAGAAATAAACTCGCATCCAATGTTGACAAGATTTTATCGAGACTTGCGACACCACTCCGTGCTTTCAAACCTCAATTGTGACTGAAGACGAGACTTGGTGCTTTCAATACGATCCTTCCGCGAAGCGCCAGTCATCCGCGGTGTTAAACCGTCTGAAGCGCCGGATTAATTGCATCAGGCCCGAGTAGAAGGAACCGGGATCGTGGAGTTTGCTGGATAACAATACGCCTGCTCATTATTCGAACATTGTGAAACGTTATCACGCCAAAAATCAGATCCCACGCATCAATCAAACCCCATACTCGCCAGATGGCCTTGAAAGGACGATTTTTTGAAGATGTACCGAGCATTCAAGCGGCTTGCACCGAGCGTCTCACAGCGAAAACTCCAGAGGAGTACCAGAGAGCCTTCGAATCACTCATGGAGCGCTCAAATGAGTGTATATCTAGGGAAGGGGACTGTGTTGAAAACTGGAATAAATTTCTTTAGATTAATTTTCGATTTATTATTTCAAAAGTTCGGGAACTTTTCCGACTTACTGTGTAAATAAATAGCAAGGTTTGAGTTCATGGTGAGCGTCTAAATAATTAAACTTGAATTTTTAGTGCAGTAGGCGGCACAAAAAGCTCCTTGATATATTAAAAGGGATTAGGTTAGCGTTTCCTATATTTTACCTGCGACACAAATCAGTTGGTCATAATTTGTCTGATCTTTTTCTTCAGTTACTATTTTTTGTTTCTATTGGACACTTAAAATCTTCAAATTTTTGTGAGCACAAGCTTATTCAGTCTGTTTACCTTTTATGAATGGTACGGAATACCTGCTGTTGGTGGTAGTTTAAGAGAGTTTTGACATCTGTCATTAACATCCATTTTATATCGTTTTCAGTTCCATAAAAACCTTCTTTCTCCCTGTGTTTTGTATGCCAAAGTTTATGTTAACTCTGCAAAATTTGCAAGAAATTTAAGTTTTCTGGTGGATTTCATGATGACAATGCTCCCATTGATAAATCATACAGAAATTATACTGACATACTGTCAGTATGGTGAATCGTGAATGAGAAGAATAGTTTTTTGGCCATTACACACAAACCTCGTCTGGACCGTAAACAGATAGATTCAAACACAAGAAACCGGAGGTTTTGCGCGATTAAAAATCGAGTCAAACAAACGACGAGCATTCAAATCCATTAGTAGTTACTTAATAATCAATTCTCATCCGATCGAAATCATGGAAACCTTTAACCAAGATTGCAAACCGTGTAGTAAATGGTGACTTGCATCATGCCCGCAGCTGATTCAAAGGCAAAAAACTTTGGGATTTTACATGAGACTGTAACAGAGCAGGAGAAATAGATATTCTTCAACAACCTCAAACACGAAAAAGAGCAAAATGTGCGTCAAATTGCATACTCACATGTTTAAAATATGTTTACCAACTGCATAATTTTCACATATACTTGAAACTATGTAGAATATATCACTCATGAGTGGTACCAAAAATTTATATCTCTGATAGTGCTGTGAGAACGCCCATCGGCCCTTTTATTCCATACTCAAGTCATTCTTAAGCCTCAGTATTGAGAAGAAGAAGAGAAAAAATCAAATGATATGCATCAAGTTTACTAACGTAGAGTGGTAACATAAGGCTGTCGTCACCTTTTTTCGTTGCAGAGACTATGTTCTCTTGACTATACTTTCTCAATTTTATCAAAAAAAGGTGCACCAGGAATAGCTAAACATCTATGAAATCACAAGAAAAAGGTTCCAGACGAATAATCATAAACAAGCCCAATAACTTCTGAATTGCTTAAATTTTTCCCCACTCTTTCCACTCCACTGGAGCATGTGATGTGTCAGGAAGTAATATGATTTACGAAATTTTTCAAGCAACAAAGTAATCCCTTCAAAGAAGGCTCCCTTGGACAGCATTACACTGGCAAAGTGGTTGTTCCTATTCATTGTAGCAGTGCTCGAAGTCTTCAATTGGTGTGACCATCAACTGGTCAGTCACAGGTTTTTGGATGTTCTACAGAATTTCAAAACGATGTCCTTTAAGACATGTTTCAATTTCGGGCACAGCAAAAAATCACACGCACTCAAATCAGTTGACTCGGGCGGTTGGAGAGCTTAAGAAATGCGTTTTGGGATAAAAAAATCATATGTTCAATATTTTCGTCTATTTTTGAAGCTCTTTTGATCTTGCACAAAGATGACAATCATTTGTTGCACTTGCACAAAGATGACAATCATTTGTGCTAGCGGAATCTCTCTGCTCTCGATGAACGATGCTCCTCATACGCCTGTTTCAATTTTCCAAAAGTAAACTCGCTCATTCACCGAGCTTAACATACAACATAATTGCGCAATGTTGCTCTGAACTCCGACGCTCTGTTTTTGTAACATACAACAAAAACACAAATTCACTGATGACGCTGTCAAATATGTGATAGCTGTATGAAGTTGAAACTCAGACTGCGAAAGTGGAATGGACACACAATCCGGTTGAGCACAAATCGTACAGACACAACGTTGCCGGAATGCTTGAAATGTTGCCAATCTTTTCTCACTTTTTTTACACACCTTGTAGCTTCGACTGATATCAACATTGCTTCAGCAGTTCCTTAAGCCTTGAGCCCTTTCAGCTCTTTTTGGTTCAGGTTATGTTGGGTCACAGGGTTCGGAGAAGAATATTTTCAGATCAAAAAATCAAATATTCTTTTAAAACTCAATGGCATGCCGTTTAAATAACGTATTCATGTGCATTCAGCTGTTCTATTCCATTGTCAAACTACGGCTCAAAAAATACCCTGATATCTGCAGCAACCGTAGATAAAATTACAAAGCACAAAAAAGGGATAACATTATCACTGATATTAATATTTCTCCATGATTTAATTCTACCTTTACACCCTTTTTACGCCAGCACCAATGAATATTCTTCTGATAATCTTGGCTGATGCCTATTACACTGGCCAGCACATTGTAGCAACCAGCTCAGACTAAATTTTTTATTTCAAAGACAGTGCCCAGTAACATTTCACTAGTTACGGCCCAAAACTTCCTTTTCCTGCCCAAATTAGGTTTGTCAAAAATAGTAGCCGTATTATTTCGATATATCGCAGAGAATTTCATTAAAAGTTTACGAACGATTGCGAACTTTTTGCTAGATCAAACACTTCCTTATGCGTTTTTCTTTTGTGGTACAAAAACAAGATCATCTGAACCAATGTTTTACCCTTTGTTTTAACCGTTTTCGCTTTTGAAATAACACTTTTCAACATTGCACCGACTGTTATCTAATTTTTCAAGTTATCCTTATCGAATTTGTTCACGTTTTGTTCACGCGTTCATCTCGTTACAGCTAAGGTTATTTGGTGCCCGTTCAAGGGGTTTAATGAGTCTAGCTCCTTGTGTAGAGGTTTTGGCGCAGATATCACCGATATTTTCTCAAAGTTCGATCGCCATCTAAACTCGTTGTCCCCATTTTCTCGAGATTCCTGCATATCAGTTAGATCCAAGAGATTGTCACTTTTCTCTTCTCTTCTCACAGATAAAATGTTGAGCTATTCATCGATTTGCTCTCGTTGTTTATTTGATATTAAAATATGGCAATACCCTAATTTCTCTGGAGTCAGTGCTCTTGTATGGCTCCGAGGTTTGGGCTGTCGCTCTTAGTAAAGAGACGCACCGAAGGCGTCTGGCACAGGTGCAGAGGCAAGGAGCTTTGCGGATAGCCGCTGCATACCGCACTGTCTCTTAACCTGCTGTGCTGGTAATCTCGAGGGTGGTTCCAATTAAGTTACTCGCAGACGAACGGAAACGTGTATACTTACGTAGGGGGGAGTCGGCGAGAGAAACCGTCAGCCGAGAGGAACGGAGAAGAACCCTAACCTTATGGCAGCAAACATGGGAAAACGAAACGCGAGGCAGGTGGACCGCACGGCTGATAAGTGACTTGGTGCCGTGGTTCTACAGAATGCATGGTGAAACTAATTATTATCTGACGCAGCTACTCAGTGGTCACGGGTATTTTCAGTCTTACCTGTATAAGATGGGAAAGACACCATCCCCAACTTGCGTGTTCTGCCCGGGGATGACGGATGACGCCTGCCGTACGTTCTTCACGTGTAATAGATTCACAAGACTCCGTTCGCATCTCTCGGAGAAAATTGGAGTAATTTCCCCAGAAAATATAACGGGAAAAATGCTGAAATCAAAGGACAATTGGAACTGTGTGTCGCATTACGTACGGACAATACTCATTATAAAGAAGGACATAATGGATCGCTTGGCAAGGGGGGAACATCTCTGTAACGCAATATTATAGTAACTAATCGCAATTCCTTCCTATCTATCTGTGGAGAAAGAGAGATTTCCCTTTGCCTGAAGACATCGCTAAGCGATGATTAATGAGGCCTAGTCCGAAGTATTGAGTAATGTGACAAACAGTTCCAGGCTAGGTTCTCAGTGTGACAGGGGAGGTGTTCAGTCGGTAGTCCGGTAGCGGGGGAGTCCGACACTCAGGGCGTAAATAGCCTTCACCTCCCAAACAAAACAAAAAAAAATACCCTAATTTCTTACAGCCTATCAGAATTTATTTAAATTTTTTCTGCTGAACGTGATTGCCCACTGGAGCTCACTGATTGATTTAAGGTTAGTCAATATCGATCCTTAGCGCCTAAAGCATGATACGACCGTTCAACAAAGGGTCCCGATTGACCCGGAAGGTCGCGAAGAAAACAAGAAAATCTTCTAGCTCCTACTATGTAGGATAGTTCACGATCAATAATATCGGCAATGTCTGCGCTTGTCGTACGTTAAATAAGTCAGGCCATTTGAAATAAATGTCAAAAAATCGCTCGGATACGTGTACTGACCCACTGGAGTCACCAGGTTAGAATCGTAGGATTATCGAGTTTTATAATCTATTTCATCATGTTTACTTGCCTCTCATTGCACAGATGTACAATTCTCAACAAGCCGTCATCGGTTATCCCTGAATCTGAATACCTCTGAAGTATCGAATGGGCAGAATGTGGCTTCCTTTGAAAGGCAAAACCTGAGCATATTATTTACAGCGTGCGTCGAATATCAAAGTGACGCCAGCATGAAATTTGAGATCCCGCCAACATGAAACCCATTCCGAGAACGTGTTGCTCAGAGGACTAGACTCGTAACGTTTCTGTAACTTTTTCAAAATTTTGCCCGTACATTGCTCTTTGAAAAAAAAGCGTGAAACCTATTCTTCTATGCAAAAAATAAGCAAGATAACAGCGTTGATGGTCTAGAGACAGATCTTGTCGTCTGCATTCTTCTGCAGACAGCGATATTCTTCTCGTTTCGGCCCACCATCGTTTTCCGCCCCTACGACATTTCAGTATTTAGGATGATGCCTAGATTTTAGACGGTCACAGTCAACTTTTCTCCAACAATCTGGTGTAGCTCAAATCCTCATGGTTAATTTTTTCTAGTAAAGAGGATCAGTCCTCTTTACTAGAAGTCGATTTTAAAATGTAACTATTCATCGGATTTCTACTGAAAACACATGTCGAGGTAGATAAGCCTTTGAATTCAACTGTATTACTTTGCAAATATGCAAGGATAACTATCAAAATGTTTGAATAATCTAAAAAATAAGAACGAAGCATTTTGGCTAAAACTTTTAACGTAGTCTTCCAACCTTGCCTTTTAATTAACAACTAAAAAATATCCTGACGTGGGTATCCTCATGGAACCCAAATATGATTAAATAGTTAGGTATTCGATCGATTCAATCAAAAAAGTAAAATCAAAAAATGTTCAGGTCAAAAAATGCTTCATTTTTCTTAAACTGACACTAGGGACATTTTCAATCAAGTGTGCATATATTATTGGTTTCGTCAAATACAATTAATCTGGATCATGTAAACTCAACGAATCCAACTTCACTATTACAAATTCTATGGCACACGCTCAATTTGCATTACTCTATAATGAACCCAGTCAATCATTTGAACAAGGATACATTGTATAATATAACAATTTAATCCGTCATTCAAATTCTAATCATACCTGACTCATTCTTCAAAATTAAAGGATACATTAAATCCATTATTAAAGGATAATATGCAATACGTCTTCTACTTATTCTGCGCATAATTTCGTATTCAAACCACGGTAGCATTACCTTTCCCCAGATGAAATTTATTCGTCATAGGCAAAGAATAATAACCCTGGCATCATCCTGGCTCGCAGACAGCTAAGTCGGCGAAATTCTATCAACGACGCCACTACCCAACAGCTACCTTCCCGCCGAAGGTCAGCACGTTCAAGTGATTCCGCAATAACAACACAAGTTCAACAAGGGTGGAAATAATTCTACTTATCGCCAGCCACAATGCCGCCAACGTCTGTTATACAGGTAAACAAACACATGCTGAAGATAAAATAACTATTTGATTTGTTTACCTGTTGTCAGAAATCCGTCCTTCCCCCCCACTGAAACGCCGATGATTTAACGGGTGGTAATACGGCCGTGTGCACGTCCTTCACACGTCAGTTCAGCTCATTCATGGATCAACACAAATAAATCGTCTTATCCGTTTTCTTACGTCTTAGACATTCACTTCACATGTCCTTTCCGCCTAGGACTTCGCGAAATACAATCCACCTAGAGATTAATATCTACGCTGCACTCACTTGACCCATTCACGTGCCATCTAAACATGTCCTTGCTCAGCACTAGCTTCACAATGGTGAAATTATGCTCGGCACCGGAAAAGGAAGCTCAAAATAACGGCAAGGACAATGCACTTAACAACATATGCAACCATTCACCCTATTTTTCATGCACGTCACCACATCATCGACTGAGAGCATCATGAAGAAATTAGAGCACTTTAAAGTTCAGGTTTCTTTCATATGTTCTTCCTTTAACACACTCAAGTTCACTTACGACTACTTCACTCGGCGGAATCACCCCTATGACTATGGCCCTATAATGAGAACGCTTATCTAGATTGATTTTAAACAACAGGCTCTCCAGTGGGAAAATAACTTATGGCCTAGGACACAAAAAGCGAAAACTACTACGCCCTGGTTGCCTCGGTCTCAGGTGAATCCACGTTAGATAGGACATAAATCTTCAGAACACGCAAAAATTACCATGCTTACGAACCGGCAACGAATCCTTCAGCTTTCAGAAGCAAGAAAGACAGAACGTGCTCCCGTCACGAAAGTCGCGAAAATACTGACTCAACATCGGGATTTTGCGAATATTTGCTAGGCTTTGCGAATTGCGAACTAGTTGCCTGTTACGTCCTCTTCCTTTAGCGAACGTTGTTCTTTGCATGATTTGTGAATCCGAATGAAATACAGTAAAGGATATGATCAACACGACAAGTTGTGTGGATCTCAATGCAATACGCCGGTGTGAAGCCAGTCTGTAAGTTAAGGACTTGCTGTTAAAGTGTGCCTAAAGCATTATGGATTGAGTTAAGAGATTACTTTAACATATTTATTGGGCGAGTGTGTTTGTTCTTGCAGATGGAAGTTCTTTGATCCTATTTAACGATATTTGTTCTTTCATTTCCTTGCTACCATACTATCACCGAAGCATTGATGATTGATTCTGTGAAAAGTTTATCGAAGTCTTTCAAAAATTGGATCATATATTAGACAGACAAGAAGTTGTGAAACTAAATTATGTAATAATTAAGTTATGCCCAAGGAGAGATATGATTCGTGTTCCTCCTGCAAATAGCGGAAACAAAACATATTGTCATTTTACTTTGGAAGGCCTCAAACGAAAAAAACCAAACTATCCCATTAGAAACACTAAATGCACGTTCACGTTGTCTTCAAAGAATCTCATAAGAATTTTGAAAAGAAAAGGATTAAACAGAAGATCAGACTGCGAACAGCTTCTACTTTCCAATGTTCGAGCCACCTACTCTCTGTTAAGTTAAGATCAACTAAAGCTTGGCCCTTGATTATTCCTACCAGAACCAGTGGCAAGGAACTTTCTAACCCTACAAAGAACAGAAGATCAAATCGTAGAGAGTAAATACTTCTACTCATTAATGTCTAGCTTCTACCAGTTCCTCGAGCCTTCTCTGAATGTATGTTATAGGCTGAACGGACGTTAGAAAGCTAGACATGACTATAAATCCGACACAGATTTCCACCTCACATCCGGGTACCGATGGCGTCAGTTTGTTCATAGATTTATCCTGCCTCCTCTCTGTTACTAAATTGGTAGCTTTTCAAACTCTTATATTCTGTCATATCAGACTGTTATATATTTCTGATTGTCGCAAGTTGATTCCTCTCTCTTTCACAAGCTCGCTCACTGGGTTTGTACCTTTGAGATGGGCTGCAGATTTATCTGAAGGTGCTGAATTATATTTCACCCTACTCAGTGCTTCTTCACGTCCAACGTTCTGGAACACTATCCAAATTTTCGAATCTTCTTCAATCCTTCCCATTTACTTAAGATGCAGAATGCTGTGTTTGTATATACTTCCTCCTGCTATCCTGGAGTTCCACCCTCGCAGCACAAGCTAGGACCGCTACTCGGTGAATTTTGCAGAGTACCCGGATGCGTTAACTTTTTGCTTGTCCAGGGATTGTGCAGTGTCTCTTTCTGGAAGTTTCACTCAAAGTTGGAAATTATTGGCTCTTGGAATTGACATACGTTAATCTCTTCCTTTTCCTCTACAACATGATTAGTTTCTATCATTTCTAAAGTGTCGTTTGATTGCAGTTTTGAGCTCATCGATTTTATGTCTAGCTCATCCTTAACGGAAATTCTGGATAAGCCCTTATATGTGGGTTCTGCCTGTGCGTCCTTCATGATTTGCACGCACCAAAACTGGCGGCTTTGTTCGATTTTCTTCAAATCTGTCCAGGACTTTTTTTATGACTTTTTTACTTTAGGACTTTAGAACAATATTCACAACCGTATCTAGACTACAGACACGGAAAGTGTTAGGTTAAGACTCATTTCCAAAAACAACAGAGAAAATTGTCGATAAGCACTACAAAACCGTAAAGCTCTAAGCAAATTCCAAAGAGCAAAAGATTGGAATGAATATAAAATGACTGAGCCACATTTGCAAGGACACGACATCAAATTTGGATGGGTTTACGTCCAATAAAATAAATCAAGGACCAGATGTGAACTAAGTGCCTTATATCGAGTTGTTGAAGGTGAATTATGCAGGTCCAGCACACAGTGATAGTTCCTAAAATTGTAAGAAGGTCAGACACGTTGAAGAAACGCACTTCAGACCCAGACTTTACTAGCTGCTCCATGCTCCACCTGTTTTATTCTATGGCATGCAAATTTAAAGGACTAGTACTTAAGAAGGACCTTGAAAAGAGAGAATTTTTTAATCATTCAAAGGATTAATTTCCCATTCATTACGCAGAGTTTATCGCAGTCGACTACAGGTGTACCAGATCATAATACAACTGGACGTCGATTGGATTTCTTTAACCATAGAGAAGTCACTAAAAGAACAGGTGGACGTTTGCCTTTGTCGGTCCCTAACAACTACTGATATTTAGGGAAACAACTTCATAAAACAAGGAAGTTAGGGACATCAAATTGACTGAAAAGCACGCCCGGCAAATTCAATTCACCTTTCGTTTGTGCACCTTTTTGAAAGACTGTCTCACATGTCCTATTGTCCTACTACCAAAACAAAATTGAAGAGCAAATGGTTAAAAATAATAAGCATGGAATTCGACAGGCAAATTTGTCAACCCCTCCTCCGGTTTAGGTGGAATGAGTTATGCCTATACGGCTAGCAATGGTGAGAGTCCTTCAAAGTTCTCCACTTTAAAGTTTTTTGGGAGGGTTTCAAGATTGGTCCCAATCTTAATTTGAAGCGAGGATAAATGTTTTGGAAGGGTAGTAATTCAATGGGGAAGGACGTTATGAGGATGGTGCACGCGGTTTGAGTAAAAAGCGCGTCTGTTGGCAACGAACACTCCGAGTGGGAGATCTGGATGGACTCTCAGCGTGAATGTAAGAGGATTGGACATGCGGTTTATATAAAGAACTGTATATCTATAGGTAATTGACACTCAAATTGTTCTGGTGATTGTGCTCGAAGATTAACAGAGAAATTTTTTTTATGATAAATCGATTAAAGAAAGACTGCTTACGATAACCAAATATCTTAAGAAAGATCATGCCCTAAGGAAGACTAGCGGTGATCATAAATTCACCGTAGGTAATCCCAACGGTAACAACCCCAAAACATTCCCAAGACAATATCTCTCGAGACTCTAGAGACTGAACATCGTCTCTATAGAGCAAAAAATCCTCCAGCTGAGCAAAACTTTAGACAGAAAATTCAAAGACGAAACATTAAATGCTGAAGGATTAACATGAAACTCTTGTCTGTTTTCGAAAAAGTCATAAGTTTGACCTTCTTTAAAGCTTTGCAAATCTGGGTTGCACACAAATGGACACTTTTTTTGATGATTCGCAACACATTCATTCTATTCAACTTCAAGCCCTTCAAAATTATTTTCACTTGAATGTTTCCTGTCCTCATTCCATTTTGAATATTCCCTGTCCGTTTCTTCTGGAATTCCAACGAAAGAATCATCAATATGCCAGTTTTCAAGGATCATGTTCGCTTTTATATAACTATCCTTGATTGCTAAATTTCGGTTTCTTCTTATTACAGCATGTCTGGTGGTCTGTTCGAGATTCTTTTTTTTTATTATTATAAACATAATTAAAAAAAACAATTTCCGAGAATATCTATTGAATATACTTGTAGACATAGGAAACCTCTAAAAACTGAACTCATTTTTTATTAACTGCGTCGTTTAAATGTCTCCTTCTAAGTTGACTTGGTTCACTGCGCCACTCTTTGAAACGAGGCCTCGTGTTTCATGGCACGCGATGCTTGAATCCTGCTAATTTTTTGTCAAATTTTCTTCTATGTAGAAGACTTGACATATGGTTGTTGCAAACTTTTTTTTGAGATCCAGAGCTCCAGCAATTCCAAAATAATCAGCCACAATAATCCTGTTCGCAGTGCTAGTCCGCCATACAAAAATCTGAGGGTTGTTCTAAGGTTTGAGGTATTCAATCTGCGGTTTCCGGGTTCCCAAGGCCCAATACAGAAAGTTTTATTTGCTCACGCAGCCTTATAAATCCCACTTAATATCGTTTCGCATAATTTTCTTCTCATCAAGTCATTTTATTTCAATCCTTGCATGATTTAGTTTTGAAAAGGATGGAAATTTGAATCTTCCTTCAACATTTCAAGTATGATTGTTCTGCTGCTCACAGTGTCAAGCCTGAAACCCAACAATACAGCCTTTTTCTGTATTGAAACTCCAAGATTGCCAAGTAATCCACTTAATATGTTTTTTCGTCCAGAGTCCTTTCAGATTGACTAGGCCCCGTACCTGAATTGTTCCCATCCGAGTCAGTTGCACGAAGCTTTTGGACCCAGAAACAAAATAAATATACATTTCAAAATTGCTGCCACTTTCGACATCAGACGATTGAAAGTTGGAATCTGAGCAAAATCATTAACAAACGTCAACCATCAACGTCAAAAAAATGACGTCAAAAAATCATCAAAGACCGTCTTTAATCAAAAAATCATCAACGACCGTCTTTTTCTTCTACTACTTTGTCAAATACTAATGGACTCTAAGCTCTCATTGTCCTCCCTTAGAGTAATTCGATTCATCAAACATATTCAAATAGAAGTAAAATTTTAATTATAAGCACTTCTACCATTCCTTTGAGATCACACTGGTCTTATGCAGACGGTTTGCAATCCATCTACAATGGGGTATGGCCAACAGATCAAAGAGCCAAGTTTATTGAGTCTATTCATAACTTGATTTTTACCTCAAAAAGAGTAAAAAGTGCCCTCGTGAGTGCAGGATAAGTTATAATTACGGCCGTACGTGATGTCACCCTACCGCATTCATACACACCACCAAGATCTTTTGAATTAATGACTCGTGGTGAAATGTCTAATAAAGTTCATGAGGTAAATTGTGCTCCACTAAATTGACAATATTATCAGAATATCATTCTGTCTTCATGAAAAACGGTGAATATCATGCGCGTAAGACACTTGCGTGAAATATCCCTACAAAAAAGTGAAGCAATCATCGGACGTAAGTGTTGAAAGTGAACGTTTTGTGATTCGTTTATACTTCTTTCGTACTTATGAGCGAAACGTCAAAGTTAGAGCTTAATACTTTAATTGCCATGAACTAAAAGCACCTGAAGTGTGGCCAGTCCGGTCCGAAGCTCGACAGAAGGAACGAGGAAGACGTATGATTCTGTTATAAGATAAAGTATTCTGAATATATAAAATTATGTCAGGGCGATTTTCGTGAGAACGTTGGATTTCCGCTCTCCGTTCGAGGCAACTGTAAACAAAGACGAAATATGTGAGCCCTCCACTGAAATAACAAACTTCCATACAAATGACTTGGCTCTATTATATTTAATGTTAATATTAAGCAACTCTCCAGCTCTGCGTGGAAAAGAAGTTGGAATTCAATGTCGTTCATAGCCCTACTCTTGATATGTTCACTTGCCGATTCTGTTTGAGGAATTTTCATAGAAATATCCAAACTAAACGAATTTCACATAGCATATCAACCCACAAAACAATATTTTTTATTTTAAATTTTTAATTTTAATATTATTTCAATCAACTGATGTTATACTTCAAGCTTAGCACAATTTCGAAAAAATTTCGAATTCGAACCAAATAGTTCAATTTCAATTTATCAAAATTCATCAGGATAAAAGCATGCATAAAATTTCATGGCTCAAGAGTAGAGGTACAAAAATTGAGTGGATACTTCCTTAGATATAGAAATATTCCACGACAATATTTTTCTTAGCACTTGTCTATTGAATTTCAGGGTGGTTGTGGTGGTGGGGAGGATTGAGGAATTGAAGTGCAAAGTAAAATTCTACTTAAAACAAAGTAACACGATAAACGTTAGAACGTTTATATTCCTTGCAGGAGCAAAACGATACGCAAGTGTGAATTGAAGTATTCTTATACAAAACGATTGATCAATTTGTTGGAAGTCCTTAAAGCACGAAAAAAAAATTGAAATATTTCATTACAGCTACGACAAAACAGAACTCGTGTCCTATTTTCCCAAGACAATTTCTTGCACGGGTGAACTCGTAAAACAAATGAAATATCAAAACAGCTCTGACAATATCACCAGCTACTTGTTACATACATAAATTTCTAACTACCCCTCGAATAGATAGAATTTATGAGCATTCCACCATATCAGTTACACATACGCTGTGAAATTCATTTATGCAACGATATGTGAAATTCTGCGAATTTCGAATGAGATCGAGTGCGAGTGACATAAAATATGAAAATTTGACAGATTTTTCGTGGATGAACAGTAGTGTCAACCCCGAACCTATATGAATATTATGCGAATTACACTGCAGGAAGGATAATATTGTGATTTTCTTTGAATTCCTAGATGTTAATCAGAGGAATGAACACGTTACTACATATGTTTGGACGAAATGACAAGTACAGTGGTGGGCAAAATTATTTGTACCGCTGAAGATAGTAAAAATTTATGTCAATAGACTTTATCTGAAGCAAAGCATTGAAAATGTTCCTCATAATTATTATAGTTTTTTCTCGTTAAATAAGAATATGCTGCAAAAAAGTATCAAAAACATGATCAACTCAATAAAATTTAAAAATGAAATGATAAAAAATAATTGAAAACAACTCCTAAAATCGAGAACTTAAGTCTTCGTCCACCAGTAACATTTCAGGATAACATTAAGGACATGTTCAAATTACATTCATTATATGGGTGGCAATTTTTAGTGAAGTATAACTGAGTGTTAAATTTCAAGAGTTTTTGTGGCAGTTTGTAGTGATAGTGTTCAAGTTCAAGAAACTATGATCCCGGTTAGAGAAATTACAATCGATTTGCACAGAAAAGGTCGATCTTTCGCAGCAAATGGGTAAAAAGTAAAGAGAAACAGATTCACTGTACCAAGTATTATGTGGCATTTAAATATAAACGAGCCTTTTGCTTCTGAGGGCTTTAAAAGTGTGATGGATGTAGGCGAAGCGTCGGAAAGGGAGGTGCGTCCGGAATTGGGGTTGGTTTGTTCTCTACATGACTCGCACCCAAACCGTAACTCCTCCACTTGTTTCCTTTAGTTTTCCTCAAAATGAACGAAAGAGAAGTATCATAATAAAGTTTAGAACGAAGGAAGGCGTTAAGTTAGCTGAAATTCAAGATTTTGTCTCGGATTGTGTGCTATAATTTGGGTAGAATGCACTTTCTTGGTCACGTATGAAAGCCTGGTGTACCGAATTTCAAGAATGGCACAAAAAAAGGAAAGTGTAAGTCATCGAAGATGTCCCAGCTCCTCCATAACAGTGATTTCTGAGGTAGCACTTCCAATGAACAGTAGTGTGTAAAATTGGTTTTTTTTCGTAGATCGTCTCTTTTTTTTGTTATCGAGCCTCTTGGAATGTGCAGGCGATAATAAAAATTATCACTAGTTCTTGTTTTCGATCCGAATTTCCTGAGGTTAAAGGGTTGTTGCATTCCGTTTTGTGTGGCGTGCTCAGTTCTTCAAAGGATATTTCATACAGCCCAAAGTCATGCAGGTCTAAACTTTATTGTAACTTAAGTAGTGGGTAAGAACCAGACTTATTCCAATGGGCAAGTTTTCAATGGCAAATTTTCAATTTTACATGGGAGTATGGACTCTGCAATAATGGAGCCTTGGGGAAGTTCTGTGAATGTTATTAGGAGTATTCTCACCTGGAGGTGTATGGTACAGCTGAAATGCTCAGTATTTTCACTGATGTCATCAAGGTTATTTTAAAATTCAAATTGTTCTTGTCTTGATTCTAACAGAAAAAATTGAAAATAAATATCTTTGTAAAAATGATCACTTGCCCATACTTACGTGGGCTAGTCTTATATTAAATAAAAAAATATGTGCGAACACTTTTGTCCACGATTTTAAGAAGTTTTTTTTTTATTTTATTTTTAATTGAGCAGGTTTTTTGGCTTTTTGTAGCATATATTCGTATGGCAAGAAAAAAGCTTTCAGATTCAGATAAAATTTATTGACATACAGTACCGCTCAAATGCTCTGCAACTAATATTACTTTTGAAGAAATTTCAAATTTTTTCAGTGAAACAATAACTTTGAATTTAGTTTTATGCTATCTTTATTAACTCCATTTATTGCTGATTTTTCAACAAAAAGAAATATACTAATCCATTGACTAACAACAACAAAAAATTTAATATAAACCAAGGAAGCGAAAATTCATAAGCTCAAAACATGTGCAACTAATAACAATATGAAAAAAATCTAATATTTTGTTGCGTAACCGTTGCTCTTGATGACCGCCTGACATCTTCTGGGCGTTGACTCAATGAGTTTTTTTATGTAGTCCGGTGAAATAGCGTCCCATTCCTTTTTAACCTCAGTAAACAGGTCATTACAATTTTTGAAAATTTTTGGACCAATTTTGCGCTTCACCATCATCCACATGTTCTCAATCGGGTTCAGATCGGGAGACTGCGCCGGCCATGACATAACATTAATTCGGTTTTCTTCCAACCAAGATTTCACAAGCCTTGAACTATGCTTTGGATCATTGTCATGTTGAAATGTCCAAGATAGTGGCATGTTCCATTCCGCAAATGGGAGCATAACATCGCTTAAAATATCATTGTAGCTAGCCGCCCTCATCGTGCCTTCAATACGCTTAATGGGTCAATTCCTTTCCCCGAGAAATAACCCCACACCATCACGTTTCCACCGCTGTGCTTGACTGTAGGTGTTGTATATTTTGGGTTGAACTTTGTACCCTCAGGTCGATGCACGTAGGACTTACAATCTGATCCGTGAAGATTGAATTTTGATTCGTCTGACCATAAAACAGCTTTCCACTGTTGTTGGCTCCAATTTTTGTGAGCATGTGCGAATCTGAGACGAAGCCTTCGATTTTTTCGGATACAAGAGATTTTTTCGTACCTTTGTAAGCTTTTAAACCAGCCTCTACTGCTCTTCTTTTTATGGTGCTCAGGCTGACACCTAGACGAGTCGCTTCTTTAATATCTTTAGCAGATGCTGTAGGATTTTTCTTTATAAAAGTCTTTATTTGACGATCATCAACGGAGGTTATCGCACGAGATCTTCCTCCTCTATGGCACCATTCAATACTTTCACTTCTTACTATTCTGGAAATTGTTGATTTGTGAATTGAATATTTACATGATATCTCTTTCTGAAATAATTCACTTGAAAAATCACACAAAATCATTGATCTTACAGTTGAGTTGTATTTGTATCCACCCATATTTAGATAAAAACTTTTTCACTTTCAATGATTGCTTAAATTAGTCCAAACTCAATGAGAATGAAAATTAAATTTTGACAATTTATCGTCTGACAGATTATAATGTCAAAACAATGTGATTACCATTATAAACATATAGTGGTTTTAGCATTAAAGTGTTTTCAATATGAAAAAAAGCGAGTTGCATATGTTTTGAGCTCTTGTATTTGTGTTTCTTTCGGTTGTTTTAAATTTTTTGTTGTTGTTAGTCAATGGATTAGTATATTTCTTTTTTTTGAAAAATCAGCAATAAATGGAGTTAATAAAGATAGCATAAAACTAAATTCAAAGTTATTGTTTCACTGAAAAAATTTGACATTTCTTCAAAAGTAATATTATTTGCAGAGCATTTGAGCGGTACTGTATGTGATTTTTAACCGTCAAATGTACGAATACTATTGCTCCACAGTGTAGATTGTATGTGTCCGAAGTTTGGGTAAAGCAGGCATACATTGTTGATATTCATTAAATATCAGTGACAAGCCAATTTTTTAGACTTTATTTTCAACTTTTCCATTGGTTTTCTTAGGCTTAAAAGCCCACAAACACCAAAGGCTCAAGTCGTCCTTAATTTGTTTGCATCGTTTTAAATGGTTGATTTGACTTTTCACCACACACTATCGAGCATCATTTGAGGGATTTCGTTCCGAACAAACAATCTCTATCTAAGATTTCGTTGCTATATTTGCAATATTTTTATTTATTTTGGGTGTTTCCAACTCAATATTTATCATGCATAAAAGGCAGAAATCATTTTTCATGAAAATGTCCAATGACGACCATACCGATCAGAACATAATCGGAACATATTTATGGCATTTCAGCATAGAATTTTCCGCTCCCGGATGTTATCTTAGCCTTACATGAAATTCCAATTTATATATTCTGGATGATTCCAATATCCTTCCAGGATTACACCTGACTGTCACATTATCCCACTATCAATTCCGAAGAAAGCTCTTCGCATATTTCATACACACATGTATCCTTGGCGTCACAAGATGGATACACCAATCTTCGCATGTGTGTCAGAATTTTTATTACCAGTATGCATAACATTATTATCACGGCACATTCAGTTCACGTCCCGAAAATGATTATAATAATCGTAATAATACATTCATACATGCGAGAATATTTCATGGTGCAGGCGAATCCAGACGGGAATACGACTTGATACCTTCAGACAGCTTTCATTCATCGCCTGAAATGTTGATAAAATACAAAAGTGAACGGAACGCGACGGTCTTGTTGGAAAGGATTCAATATATGAAATCTCAGCAGCATATGCACAGGCAAGTTTGTTGCAAGAACCAAAGAAGCGAGAAGAATAAAGACACTTGGAAGGCGTTGTACATCGTAAAATTAAGTGCCGCATTGATGTAAAAATCCTTAATCTTACGCCTTACAGTCCTTTTCAATGCCAACGCCAGCTGTAGATAAGAGTTTCGAAGTAGAAGGCTGGAGGCAAAGGGGAGTTGCTATATATCGAAATCTCAAATCCATTTATTTGATTCAATGCAGATACAGCACAACATTCTTTTCACACTATCCGCCAGGAGAGAAAGCTTAAAGGGAATCGACGTGATCCAAAAGTTTGTTTTTGTTTGCCACTTTATTTCATTTATTTATTTCAAACAGTTTCTTACCTTTGTTTTTTTTTTTCAAACAGTTTATTTTTCAAGAAAACTTCATGACATATATACCTTATAGCACTTCAAATATACATAATCGACTCCTTGAAATCTTAAATTATATAATGTCTTAAGGTATAAAATCTTTAAATATGAAATATTTTTTCTAACTTAATTCAGAATTTCCAAGTCAGACTGTTTTCAAGGACTACGAAAATTTTAAATAAAAAGTCTTTAAAACTGACGGTGTATGTGATTTTGGGTGATTGGAACATCTGAAAATAAAAAGAAAATCGTGGTTTCAACTATCATGAAATTCTTTACGGAATGGCCGTTAATTTTCGTTAAGTTTTTCTAACTTTTCTGATGCTATTAAAAATCTACAAGAAAATTTATAATACAAATGCGTCTTTTCGCGGATCATTCTTTCATTTCATACGCGTATGATGACATATTTAAATATCTGAAAGATTGATCAAGGGGTTGTTTTTCAACCTGCCAATCGTACTCGAATAATATTGTCTTAGAAAACTGCATTAGAATTTAATCACCACTTTTATGAAGAAAACCTAACCTACAGTGATCTATGATTGATGAATAGTAGAGAATTCTTATCTCTTGGGGTTATTTTCCTAGTGCCTGGAAAACCGCTACGCTTCTTCCTATCCCCAAGAAAGGGTCGAAAGGGGAGCAAAAAAAATTCAGGCCAATATCACTACTTTCCAACCCTGGGAAAATACTAGAAAAGGCAATACTCAAACCTTTCAAGATATTCGCGAAACCACTGATCTCCTGCGAACAATTCGGGTTCAAGGAAAAAGTGTCTACCGAACAAGTTTCTGTCTTCTTACATGACTACATCTCCACCGGCTTAAGAAGCAAAACTGCCACGATAGCATGTACGATTGACCTAGAAAAAGCTTTCGACTCAGTCTGGTCAAAAGGATTTATATACAAACTTCTCCAGGCTTAATGCCCAATCCGCCTCAGTCGTATAATTATCGATTAAAATCGCTAAAACATTTTCAGAAGCTTTCGATGTTCGCTCAGGAGTCCCACATGGCTCGATATTTGGACCACATCTATTTAATATTTTCATACACGATTTTCCCACAAGCGTTTGCATACTAGCTGACAGGAACAGCGCAAACCACATTCCCTAGCGATTTTGTACGCCGACGACGTGAGAGCAAAGGTAACGTATTTACCACATTGTCATAAAAAAGCAAAATCAAATCAGCATCGACCACGGTCGGATTTAGACAAATAAGGTACTTGACAATAGAGTCGCTATCAAATAACTACGCTACATGTCAAATAACAACACAATCTACGACAAAGTCTCAATGAAGATATCTATCTATCTATCTTTCTTACCTCTTGACAATAACCATTGACCACACAGACATTTCTTGCACGCTAGCCACCCTTTATACAAAGAGAACCAATGGGAATCGTGGGAAAATACTCATTGTATCAGTATATATTCCAGGGAACCTTGGAAATCCTATACAAACATTTCTCGATAGGATCTTGAATATAGCTTCTGACTATAACTCCATCATCTGGGGGGGGGGGAACCTGAACGAGAGACACGATCAGTGGGGGGACTCTAGCCGGAACTTAAATGGCAAAACTATTCGAACGCTTTTTTGACGTGCGACATCATAAATGCAGGAACTCTGACATACCCAAGAAGCAGTTCCTTCCTTGATAACTTCACTGCTCAACCTTTCCATCAATATCCGATCACTACGGCCTACTACTAACACTTAATCTGAAAAATATAGAGACCAACTTCGTGAGTCCGAAAAAAATTCGCTCCTATTCCCACGTAGACTGGATACAGTATACTAAAGGCCTCGAAGATTTCTACCATGCCCCAAAACCAAAACAAATGCTGTACAAGTGCCTTACGGAGGATACATTAGCCCTTATTATTGAGAAAAAAAGGAAACTCCAGAGGCTGAAACGTATTTTTCATAGGCATTAAAACCAAGTGAGCGAGGAATACCTCACACTCAAAGCGGAAATTAACGACAACTACCAAAGTAGACTGAACAGTCTAAGACCGTCTTCGGATGTCTTTAGAGAAATAAATATTTTAACAGGAAGACAGGAACAAAAGTTCAGTATTGAAACAGATCCTGTCAAAATTGGATGGCAATCTTTTTCTACTGTTAATCAAAAACTCCAACCAATTTCCTCCTTTTACAGTAGCCTATACCGAGAACGTAGCCCGGAGAACGTAAAAACACAAGAGATAATTGACTCTATTAAAGCCAGAAACATCGGATACCAGGGCTCATATTTAACCATCTTCTCCAATACCAACTTTTTCACTAATGAGGCTGAAGTTGAAGAGATCCTAGCCAGCATGAATAGCAAGACCTCTGCTTACCTGGATGGCATACCCAACAAATTTTTGAGGAAGTGTGGAGCAGATGTTGCGAAAACATTGACGATCCTCTGTAACAACTGCATGTTACAACTGCACCCGATTTCCAGGCCAGCTTGTTTTCATTCCAAAGCCACACTGTGATGGTAACATTAAAAACTTCAGACCTATTTCGCTGCTATCTAACATAAGTAAAGTTCTAGAAAGAATCATCCTACGTAGCTTTAAAGTGTTCTCCAAAAACCTGATCCCAGAGTTTCAGTTTGGATTCCAACATAGAAAGTCCACAGAACAAGCAATAATGCTGATGCACGACACGGTCACTCAGAACTTGCGAAAGAAACAATGCACGATCGCGTGCGCACTGGATTAACGAAAGGCATTTGACTCCGTGTGGACTGACGGTCTCAGATCCAAACTCATCTCTTCAAATTGCCCTCTTCCCCTTACAAGAATCATAGATAACTTTCTACTAAACAGGACCTTAACTTTCAATATCGCTCATCAAACTTCAAAACCATATCCATCCTATCAGGAGTGCCACAAGGATCCATACTCGGGCCATACCTTTTTAATTTTTTCCTTCACGATGTGCCGAATCCCGCCAACTTTAAAAGTGGAAACCAAAGCCCGTCTTGCAACCCGAAGGTTATTATGTTTAGATAATAGACGACATAATAGTACTAGCCAGTCACGCACTGCCCATATTCGCTGTAGAAAAGGTGCAAAGAGCAGTTGACGAAATAGTAAGCTACTTAAAAAATTGGGGGCTCACAATAAATGCCTCGAAATCCGAGTTAATATGCTTCCGTAATGCTAGCGGGAAAGGACACAGACTAGCAGTCCAACAAAGCAAGGCGATACGACTGAACATTGAGGGCAAGATTGTATCGCCTAGGGATACTTTTAAGTATTTTGGCGTGAATTTCACTAATAGGTTCAAAATGAACCCCCACGCAAAAAAGCTGTAAACAGAGCTAAAGGAGCAGCAGCATTAATTTCACCTCTACTCTCCTCCAGATCCGTTTTGCCAAACGTAAAGCTTCTTATGTATAAAACGTTAATCCGGCCAATCATCACCTACTCCTTCCCAGCTTGAATGACTATTTCACCGACAGTGGCAGAAGAAATTGAAATATTCGAATGAAGGATACTTAGAAAATGTGTATCGAAATACCGACGCCCCAACAAAAAATACTATAAAAATCAATCTCTCTATAAAGAGACGAATATTATTCCCATTTTGCAATATATGATCGAAACAAGCAAGATAAGATTAGCCAAGTGGCGGACACATGACTCAATACTAATTCGAAACCTATGTAATAACAGTCCTTGCCCCGAAAACCCTTATTACATCTCACCATTCAGAATCCTAGAAGAATATCAATCCAATGCCGACCCTCTACATAGTCCCTTAAAACCGGATTTTTACCACATAGCCGCAGTCAATACCTATAGGGGTTAAAATGAATTAATTCTTAGACTAGAAGCTTCCCAACTACCTCTGGATGCCCTGGAGATCAGGTCGGATGGAAATATTCCCTCTTTAGAAAGTTGGATTATTTTAACGCTGAGAAGAGAGCATACGGCCAGCCAGAACAAACGAGAATGTTTAACCGTAAATAAATATAAGTACATAAGTTTTTAGGTTTAGGATAGGTTAAGTGTTGTAAGTTTTAAGTTTTACGTTGTTATCCACTAACGAACCAAACCGTATTAGCAAACGGTAGAAGAATGTATATTTGAAATAAATAAAAACTTGCAAGAATGAACTCCGGTCGCATATAAATATAAAAATGACATTTGACTACAGAGTCACTGTCAAATGAAATGTAAATAAATATAGTAGGTTAAGTCATACATGTAAAAGAAAGTCTCAACAAAGTACTACTACTACTACTACTACTACTACTACTACTACTACTACTACTACTCTTACCTCTTGAGAGAATTCTTATCTTACCTTTTTAATTCTACGTATGATATGACAGCTGTCATGCGTTTAATGGTTAGTTTGATTTGACATTTTACCATCAACACGCATGAGCAACGTCTCCAAATTATGCAGTATTGCTGATTTGCCGACATAATCGTCCATCAGAACAATTATTTCGATTAACCATAGAATGTTTTCGTACCACGTTTAATCTCACTGATAATACGAATCTATCCAGGTGTCCTATTTTGCGCACTATAAAGCGGCGATGGCAGCTGTATCGTATCGATGAAGACCCAAGTGAGTCTCTTCGACAACGTAATCAACAACTAAACCTGTGCTGTGCCCATCCATATAATGGGACATTTAACGGAAGGACCTTTATATTCGGAGAAGGTCATAGTTTTGTATGCTTTCTGGTTTTTTTGTTCTGAGTTCTTTCCATTTTTATTGATTCGACTGCTTTTTTCTCTTTCATCCTTCCACATAAACGTTTTTTTAAACGAGCAAACCACCATCCTTTTTTCCTAGTTGAAAGTCGGGACCGTAAGCTGCTCGCCTTACAATGTTTTAAAAGTCTTTTTGTGGCCTTCTCCAATAAAATACAAATATGAAGCATTGGTCATCTTGACAAAGAAGAGGATCTATACAGTAAGAAAGTTCAGTATTGGGAATTCGGCAATCAGTCTCGTTTATAAATTAATGTCGTACAATCAACGCTTCCATATGGAATGGAGACATGAGACGAAGTTTTCAATTAAGAGCTGCAGCGCAAACAGCTGGTGCAGATTTAGAGACCGAAGCACTGCCACATGCATCAGGATACCAGACAGACTCTGAGACAGCAGTGCTGGTTATCGCAAGGGTTATACCCATCACCTTCTCTTCTAGAGAGTGTGAAAGAATTTACCTCCGAAAACACGATGGTAACAAAGAAACAGTCCCGACGAGTAGCAGCATCCTTGGGGGCATCAGCCAAAATAAAGATTGACCACGTGTCTCATGAATGATTTGAGCATGGTGGGACCGATTCCTACCTGTCCCTTCTACCAGCGAACGTGGTTGGGTTCAGCCGTAGCTGCATAAGATTGAAAAGCCAATGTCATCAGATATTCTACTTTCGAGAGAAAGATGACGGTCGAAATACTTTCTTTTCACACATAAGATAGGAAAGAGAAAACTTTCGTATCCGTTCTATTCCGGACGGCCTAAAAGATGCTTGAATCAGCTGACAAAAAGAACTAGGTGGTACATTACGCTTACGCAATCCTTACAAAAAAAGACCTGCTTGATCGGCTTGAGGCGTCGAAGGTGGAATGATCCGCGAGAAGGAATTTCCCTTCTGCGAGAGAAGGAATTCCTGTAACCCGAATTCGGGTTACAAGAATTCTTTATTTCGCGGACGCGACTCGTAAAAATGGAAGGCCTAGCCCGAAGTAATGCATTCACCCTTTCCAGGCAAGGTTTTCCGATTGACAGGAGATTTGGTTCGACGGTAGTCCAGTAGTGTTTGTGCGACATTCAGGGCGTAAAAGGGATCACCTTCCTACTCAAAAAAAACTTCTAAGTTTCCTTCAGAAACTTCTTGATTGACAAGTCAACTCTCTTTTTGTTAATAACAAAACCCAACATACCCAAAGGTATCTTTTTCGTCCTGTTTACAATCCATTTTGCTAAAAAAGAGTTAGACATTTTGCTGGTGAGGGTAGTTTAGAACGAGTTCAATATAAATTCTGTGTTCGATATCTTGGCGTTCATCTCGTTCAGTATCTACACTTTAGTGAACATGTAAATACTCTGCTCAAGAAAGAGCACAGAAAGTTATCATGTCCCTTCGACGACTAAAAGAATTAAACCTTCATTCTACACAAATTGATCAAACGGTGAAAATTATTTGTGGCTAGACCCCGGTTTTGATATATGGATGACAGATTTGGTACAGTATCATAATGGTAGTAACTATAGACAGATTAAGAGTTTTCAGAAGGAAATGTTTTCGTGCATGCACTGGGCGGTACAGAGCTTCTGGGACTTATTGGCAGCACTATATGTTGAAAAGAAGAATTGCGAAAACCCCGGGAATATGCAGTTGTTCCACCCGACAGGCGGGTAGACGCGGTATAAGCCATACAATGAAACTTGTCTGGTGAGGACCGTCACGACACGTCAATTCAGCAGATGGATGTGAACCGCTGTATTTTGTCAACGGGAGAATGAAAACTCTCCAGCACTCTGCGGCAATGAAAGAGATATCAATACCATATTCCAATGGTCATAGATGCAGGTTGTTCCTGGGTGCTTCTCTATGTCATCGTGCCCAGTGCATGCGAATTATATTTGTTTCCAGTATCCTTGTTCTTCCAAGGCCAGATCATTCCTCCGACCTGAATATGGAACCTCTTGAAATCCGAAGTTTGTGCCTCCATCCCACGGAAGACATATCAAAGGTAAATATTTTCAAAAAAAAGGAAATAAGATTTTTTTTATATACTTTCGTCGTTCAATAAAAAAAGAGAATTCGGGACAAATGTGTATATTTTTGTTCATGAGGGTTATACTCGCAACAGACCATCAGACGCTTAAGTCTTTCGTTATTTCAACGTCGGAAAAAGAAAGGCAATTGAAATCCGACTCAATCAGTATCATTAAGCCCATGAGGTGCCGTATACACGGACCCGATAGTTATTGTCATCTAAAAACCAAGAGGAGTTGTTGGTCGTATCGTCCGCGGACCCGTCAAAAACTTAATGCCTCTCCAAAAAGGAATCCCAAGACGGATGCTCGTGTCAATTGGATGTAAATTCGTCAAGAACGTGTTTCGCTTTCAAAGCAAATAAGACGGATCGTAGTCAATTGCTTTGAAACCGAAAACATTATAAGAAAAATCTACAATCGGAACTCCAACACAAAATTCAATAAAAGTATTGAAACCATGTAAATAAAATTCATGCAGCATTTTCATTTTAAATTTTATTTCAAATATCATAAATGTTTTACATTTCACAGTTGGACAGTTCTCGGACAGGAATAATACACCAGAATTATTTATTTCTCATTATTCATTGTTTTGCGAGTGAACTGCAACCACACTCATTTTCATTTAATCCAACAATAAAACTTTCATCGAATTTTTCCTGTTCATTTTAATGATGAACAAGCAAATGTAAAATGAAAACAGTATTAAGAATAATATTAATAATAATTTATAAATTTTCTTAGCACTAAAATTCTTGATTATGAAAAAAAAAAAATAGAAATAAATTAAATACAAAATAGTTGAACTAGTCTAGAAAAGAAAAGTAAACTTTTGATTATATTTACCGTAAAGTATTATTTTCATTATGTAGGTATTGAGATGAACTATAGCTAACGAATCGTGTTTTTTGTCGTGCGATTTTAATTGTCGACAAGAAAATTGACTTGCAAGAATGACGAGAAACGAAGCATTTTAGAAACAAATTTAAAAAACATTTCTGCAGTTCTTATTGCTTAATGTCAGTATTGTAACATATTGCGATTGGTCACCTTTTTCATTTAGACACTGCCAAATAAATAATCACAATAATTTATAATTATAAACATTTTAAAGCACTTCATGCTGTTGTTTTTTTTTTTTCAATTAAAAGTGAAAATACCAAATAGCTTAGCAAAATAACAATCTCTAAATTACATTATTGATAATAACGCACAACACGCATTCTCTTCTACACTCGTGTGCACCCCTCTCCACTTCTCTCACGACTCACTTACACTAGAAGCTAAGCTAATCATCGTTATACAGCCGATCATACATCTCATTCAAATGTGAACATCTGCATCTGAACAGAGAAAACCGTTTAGCACGCATCATACGAAAAGCCTACTAACACATTGCAATGATCGAACCAATAAAGATCCTTCAGGACGAGTCCATACAATGACATAGCCCTAAGGAATCGTTACTGCGCCACGCATTAATTTAGATATATCTTATTGTTAGAAAATACTGCATACGGAGTTCCTTCAACGGCAGCGCGTTGAAAGCGTCTTATACGGCCTTCACAGTCCGCACCACTCCTTCCATAAATTCTGCTTCACTAAGCATTTTAAATATGATTCTACAACTTCTAACATTTGAGCGCTAAGTGTAGTAGATTTTCATTGCAAGATAATAAAGATGCGTTGCAGAAAGCAATCGATTATTAAATTATGAAAGATTTATAATAGAAATGTTGCGTATTTAATGACTCGTCCTTTCGTCATCGTCGTCCGATTCGCCGTATGAATATTTCGATGCCGAAACTTTTAGTCGTCGTTTGGCGGGAGGTGTTGATACATCTACACTTATATCAGGCAATCCTGATTCATCATCATCATCATCGTCGTCGTCCTCTCCTTTCACCGATCCGTTAGGACTTTCGGGTGGACTCAATGCTTGCATGATTTTACCTTTCGACTCATTCCAAATGTGTGTGAGACGTTCACGTCCGAACAGCTCCAAAAATGCATCAATCAATTCTCTCGATTTCTCTTCCCATTTCGTCATAATATCACCTTTAACCTCGTTCATTACACGTTTGCCTCGATCCTTCAGCTCGTCCATTTTATTTTGCAAACGGAACTTCTTCTCGGACAGGAATGAAACATTGAGCTCTTTAGCTGAATAGCCACGCGCCAAATTACGACGAACGTAGATGTCATAGTCTTTGACGATCCTCGCAACAATATCGGAAGTTGACACTCCTAATGGAATTAAGAGAGGAATAAAATCAAATTAAGTTTAAATTTTCTTAATAAAAGTTTATAATGTGTATTTACCTTCGGTTCGTTCTGTAGCAACAAACATTCCTTTCGCTTTTAACGGGGCGTAAATGTCTTCAACATCATCTGCGCCATATGGTATGTCGTCGTGCGCAACGAAATCAATTTTGTGCTTCTCTAAGTATTCATCAGTGAGGGTCCATGGTGCATCACGGACAACCTGGAAATGATGGAAATTTTCGTGATTAAGTAATTGCGGAATAAACTTTGTTTGGGATACCAATAGGCTCATTTCGATGGACTTATACGGGGTGGGGCGGTAAGATATAAATTTAAAAAAAAACGTGCCGTTTAGTGTAGATAAAATAAATGGTGGAAATCTTATCACAATAAAGGGTTTCAGAAATATTTAGCGTGCGGCCTACATGGTCTCCACTTCGTCCAAATTCAGTACGGATAGGATTAATTTAGGGAAATTATTACTAGCCCGAAAAAGGTAAGTTGAACTTGCATATCAATAACTTCTATGCGACATATTTTAATAAAATCGCGCAGTCAGTGAAGGAGTTCAAGTCAAATGATCAACATCCTGTCACCTTGTCTCAACACAGCAGAAACAATTTTAAAGTTTGATCAATATTTTCGGGAGCTAATTTCCTTTGTCCCACATAAATCAGGTGGAATTCCTTTTGCGATAATCTTCCACCTCAAATGTGTCTGTAACACAGTCCATGCCCTTAATTTCGATGATTGTTCATTTAAGCCCACTGTTAGATTTTCCGCAGAGTTCATGTGAGTCAATTGTTGCCTTCTCCCCATGGTAACATAAAAAGTTCAAACGATATCACGGAATGAGACGTTTCTTATTGTCTCTTGTTCAAACTCTTCAAGGAGATCACCAGATTATACCAATTTGACTGCCCTAATATTGATTTTGGTAGTACCATATGATTACGCGCAGAAGAGCAGTTGAGTTGGCAAAAAAGCTCGTTACGTTCTGCCTTCTGTCGGTTTGTTCACGACTGTTTGCCAACGATAATTTGTGACGTGACTTGCTTCTTAGTTTTGGCTGCTTGTTTGTCTCCAAGAAGAAGCTTACAACCTGCCTCGCTTTGATGAGAAGCCTTTTCATCGCCCTTTCGTTGGGTTTGATTACTACCGCCTACAACCCATCGGCGGACGTAACCTACCTGGTCACTTGGTTTGTGATTGTGATTCCTTTTATCTCAGTTGGTGTCGATTAGTCTGCCGATTTAAAAACGCTCTGCGGGCAGCGGAGCTACCTGACCTCATTCACGTCTAGTACACAATTAACCGACGAATTAACATAACATGTCATATGCATGTCAATCTTGTTTTAGTATATTGCCTGAAGCTTTGAACTACTTGACAATGTTTTCATGCTGTTTAGAGGATTCAGTCTCTATGATAACGAACCAGGCCTGGCAAAATGGCTGTGTTTCGCTTCTCTTGGTGACTGTTTAAAAAGCGAACCACTTTTGTTTTATGCCCTTTATGGTTCCCGCTGCGACTGGTTTCAATATCCTTCAAGGGAATCGAATGCTTTTCACTCTTGGAAATCGAGTATCTTTCGCTCTAGATTCTGCTTGTAGTTGTGCATTGTTGTGCCATTCCCGGAAATTCACTACCGTAAACTGTAAACCGTAAAACAGTAATAGATTCACTCCAAGCACTTTTTATTTCTCTTAAGGAAGCGATTTGGCGTTATACCAAATGATTTATCATTATTTAACCTTCGTATCCGAAAAGGAGCAGGACGTAGGAAAAAATACTAATCAGCTCCACGGAAAATCTGGACTCTTGATTCTGGACTTTTGATTCTTGTTACGTTGTACAAGAAACCAATTAAGATTAAAACGATTTTCTATTGCATAGCGAATGATAGAAGGAGCATGTAGTAGATTCTAGAAAATCGGGAATGTACGAAACTATGTGCACTCGCCGCAACAGAGTTTAGTTTTAAAAAAAAACAGGAGCCATGCTATTATATGCTTGAAGAATTAGAAAGACAGCCAGAGTGTAACCAGAACAAGGAACTTCCATAGTAACTTTGAAACTTTAAGGAGAAAACATCAGGAAACGCATAAAATGTGCAGAATTGAACAAAACGATTCGAGAAAAATATAATGAAAAATTGTCAAAATGACACCGAGGGCTCGAAGCACAGTATTCGGAATACAAAGTGGACGCTAATAATTGGCAGGAAACGCCCGACGATAACATTGAAGGAAATAGTAACAGTCAAATGAATCCTGCACAGCAACAGACATATACAAAATCATCGAACTAGTTTAAAAACCAATAATTCCTGCAGAGACTGACACTGAGCATTAAGCTTATCACTGACAGCGAAAGAAGAAGAGATCTTCCACGACTCTATTGAAACGTATAGAAAATGCTCTGAAGTCAATTAAGAATACAAACTGTGAAAAATGATGGCCTATATAATACATTAACAATCGGCAGAATCCGGGGAATTCAAACATTGCTAGGGTTAATAAATAGTGCCAACACACAAGAAGAGCTATAAATAGAATGTCATAAAATATAGGCCCGGCGCTATGATAAAAATCACTTGTAGAGCATTCGATGAAAATTCCAATATTTTCAATAACAGGTGAATCCTGAAACCAGTTAAGGTGCAGATTCGTGCTACGAGAAGCACGATTAGAGGTAGCGCAGCAGAACAAGTGAAGACTTGAAACCAGCTGAAGTGGAAGTTCGTGCTACAGGAAGCACGATAAGAGTCAGCGCAACACAATTGACAGGTTGTCAGAATCTGCGCAGCACAATTGACAGGTTGTCGAAATCAGCGCAGCACAATTCAGAAGTGTTCAGAGTCAGCGCAACACAATTGACAGGTTGTCAGAATCTGCACAGCACAATTCAAAGGTATTCATTCGACGAAAATTCCAATATCTTCAAATTAAAATGCGTGCCGACGTACTTGAAAGAATTCCTGAGTAAATTTGTGCTGCCGATCAAGACAAATGGAGAAACCTGACTATCAAAATCAGTCTATCCCGACGACTCCAAGAGTAATGACAAGATGGGTTGTAGGCATAACCAGGAATGATAGAAGAAAAACAAATGAATCGGACACAAATAAAGTTTACGGGACATTCTACAAAGAATTAAACCCTTAAAATTGCAGTTGGCCAAACATTTATCGAAAATACAAATAACACTACAGATATTCAAAAGAGTTAAGTTCTTAAACTTGCACTGGATGGTACACATGATAAGGAAAACACAGAGAATAGGACCATTAAAATAACAAAGTAGTATCTTGGATATTCTTAGAGCCCAAAAAAATCCACATATTACTATATTAGGAGACAGGGTGGCAACAGGTGATTTTAGATTAATAAAACCCGATAACAATGGTCGGTGTGTGTTCTCCACATAATATGCGTTAATAAACCGCTTCAACGTCAGCTTAATTCCAAATTTTGAAGTGTCACGGTGCTCAGTGCCTTCCACCTTCCACTATTTCACAGTACTTCCAAGGCTATTTTCATGAAATTACCCGATAATTATGATTTTTGGTTGACTTAGCAAATTTAGCAAATTATGTATTATATTAGCAAATTTTGGTTGACTTAGCAAAACCTTGCGTTGCCTATTTTTACCCAATTTGTTTTCGGAATGTTTGTACAAATCGCTGCTTTTTGAGTGGGAATTAAAACTAAAAAGAACGCATGGTCTATTTGGAGTATGATCCAAATCAGATGTGGAGATACAAAAAATCGAACGAATGTTAAATCGAACAAACGTGATTTGCGATACGGCTTCAGAGTGCGGTTTCAGAAATACAGAGTCCCTTTACCTATTCTCTAACTTACTCCTACTTTTAATGTGACAAACAAAAAAAGCAGACAGGGAACGATAACTTCTTAATAATAGTTTCCTGATACTATCTTCCAAGTTTTTAGTGTCATATATTTCGGAATGATTTTTTGTCGATCCCTGTCTCTATTTGCGCACTTGAACGACAATAAACGCTAAAGATAGCAATTCGCCATAGCGTATTTGTCGAAAAGTAGCAAATTGTCGCAGGGAACAACGAAACATATTCAATTCGTCCCAAAATATATCCTAGAGATAGTTAAAAAAAATTCTAGCGTACAAGGTAATTAGACTAGGGACTTGCAGTAGATTGTGAGAGAATTTGCAGGTTTTTTCAACAATATTCATTGATTAAATCTTACCTCATCCACATAACGACAATGTCGCACCGCTTCGTAACGTTCTGTTTCGTCCATAACAGTGCGTCCTTTATTTTCATGGGTAAGTTCGTCGTTACATACACCAACAATAAGATAAACGTTTGGAAATATATTTTTCGCCTACAAAAAATTGCAATTAATGCTTTTGTTCTCTCTCTCTCTCTCTAAGCTCGAATCGTTTTAGAATAAAACCTACTTGCATCAACTGTCTAGCATGTCCTTGATGAAAAACATCATAGATACCATCAGCATAAACTCGTGGTCGACGTGGTGCAGTTCCGGATCTAGCCATTTCATATGTAATTTTCAATTTATAGTCAACGGCATCACATTCTGCTATTGCATCAGAATCCGTTGAATATGGTGCCGGTTTGCACATCGCCTAAAAGTAAAAGAAATCAAACTTTTTTTAAAAAGAAAAAACTCAAAATAAGTTAAAGGAATTATGTAAATTACTTTAGAAATTAAATGAACCATTTTGAAGTCTGTCAACGGCGTCAATGAAATATACAAACTCAACCGAATCGTGCGAATTTTAGGCGAAAAGGTTTAAATCAATTGTTTTCACCTTTTTGTTAGCAATTCCTTATCGACATTTTTTTTTTCGAATTCGTTATCTACTCATGATTTAATTAATCACATCAGCTGACGTGCCTCTTTGCAATGTCAATGCCTCGCTTTGATTTAATGAATTGATTGCATTTTGCATTTTATTACGTATGATAAATAAAAGAATACTAAATTGTTGTCGTAGTTTGTTTGAGCAAAAGTTTGAGCACAATCAAAGTGTTTTAAAGTAGAGATAAGTTAAAAATATTTTGCAAAAAAAAATTGATTAAAACCTAATATTAAAGCAAATATAATCGATTTCGATCTCTTAACTTGCTTAAACATGTATTGTTGAAATAATGGTGTGATGCGAATTGATTATAAGTAAAAGGCAAAACATTTCCGAGAGTACACGTGTTAACTATTTATGAGAGGGTTTTTTTTTGCATGAATGTATGACTGTGATAAGGATAGTGGAATAAACTCGTCAAAAAAGTACAAGTAGTGTACAGGGTCACTTCACACATGATTTTCAGCACATTTCAACACGTGTCAATTCCCATATGTTTGCCGAATATGTATGAGCGAATAATTAGATGAGAAAGGAAACCGTATTAAGGACAGTATTTAGTTGGCCTATTGTAGGCTTAAGCCAGCAAAAATGTTGACATGGTCAACGCAACTGCAAATTAGAAACTCCTCTCCGGGATTATAAAAAAATACAGCACATATGTGTAAAAATTCCAACTGGCTCCACGAGAAGAAATCAGAGAAGCGAGGATACTGGACAAAAAAACCTGTGGAATCCAATTGGCAGGCAGGGCGGGCAGGACTAGAAATAAAAATCAGACGTAACATTGTGATAAATAATTCTTGCGAAACTTTCTCCGAATAACAAGTTAAATTACTTAACATGGAGCTCAACTTTGTCATCTGGACTATGAAAAGGATTCAATCGACGGCAGAGTTGGTCATAAACATCGAATCAGGATTAAAATACCTGATCTTCGATGTGAAAGAACAAACAAATGATGAAACAAGAAACAAAATTAAGTAAAAGCAACAACAAACGTAAAAACAATAAAACAATAACTAACAAGCAATAAACAAAACACTTTAAAAAAAACTTGTTTCAAAAACCTCAAAAGCATAAAATAGTTTCTTATTTGAAAGGGAAAAAAGGGTCACTCTTCAGTTATTGCGAATTATCAATACGACGAGCAAATGAATTATAAACGCGAAAATGATAATTTTTTTAAGATCTGCTATCAGACTCATTTCAAATTATTAAAAAAAGGAAAAACCCCCGAAAAACCATGTTTATTTTGATACTGCCAAAAAGCCTTAAAACTAAAGCCTTAAAAGTTTGTAGTAAATTTTTAAAGCGTTGACACGCTTTGCTACTAGGCTACACGCCTCGGTGGCTCTCTGGCAGACGTAAACTGAAAGGTCTTTAAGCGCACGAGTGCAAGCTCCTTTGATGGCCCTAAGGGTCCAATGATGGTGTGAGTTGAGGGAGGATTTCACTTTTGGGAATAAAAAAAAGTCTACTGGCAACAAGTCGAGACTGTAAGGGGGTTGGAGAATTGTCGCGACGCCGTTTTACATCTAGTAGTAAGCCACCTTGGCGCGGGTGTTTCTGGGTGCATTGACATGGTGCAATTTCACTGACAAGTTTTACTTAAAGAACAGACAACCACCGCCCTCTTGGCATCAGAGAGCACTCTAGATTTGCTCATTTAAGCCCGCTTTTTGGATGAGGCCATCCAGCAGCTTGTCATTTCGAAGTTGTCCTCATTGTCTTCGCGTCTTCGCAAGCAGACACTCTACTCTTAGTTTTCCGTGAAGCGCTTCGGTACGAGTTTGACGCTGATCTTCTGCATCGTTAAAAAGAAGTTATGACAATAAAACATTACAGTTTGTAATATGTTTTAATCCTTGAACACCGGGAGAATCATGCATAACGTCTCAACCGTAAACTGAACTTCGCACGAAAAGCGAAATTCAAAGCACATTGAAAAATGAAAAAACCAACTGGCAATCGACATCCTAGCAATATCCTTCGGAGAGAATAAGGAATGCAAAGAAAGAGCGAACATATGGATATCTGTCACTTAAAAATTGAACACCAACATTGTACAAACCTGAAAGTCGAGGAGCATGTCTATATCGTCAGCAAGCAACAACACAAAAAAGAGTTTGATGCTGTGATACTAGAGTCCTAGACTCTCCTAGACCCAAACAAAGAGTTTGGTAACAAAGAGAGCGAATGAGCATCTCCTAAATCTGAAAACGGGAAAAACATCTAAGAAGTATTCAATATAAGTCGCAAAACATATGCCTGCAAAATGTTTAATGTCATGTTAAAAATGCCAATAAAAACCGAAAATTGGCCGCATGTGAAACGATTTCGATCCTAAGAGCAAAGGAGGAAAATCGGTAGAATCACAGGAGACTGTGACTGTGAAAAGTTGCATCAAAGAACAAAAATGCAAGATGATCAAAGTATTGTCAAAAGTATTTCAAATTGGCTATAAAAGGGTTTCTAGTAATTGGTTCTGTTTGATCCTTGGTTTAATAAAGTTTAAATATGTGTAGTCTGTTTAGTAGTTTTTTTTTTCAATTAATATTATAAATAAATAAATCAATATTACTGATAAATTCAAGTTTTAAGGGAATTTTCTTATTGATAGTACTTAAAACATAAAGAATGCCAAACATGGCGGTATTTTTTTTGAAAATTTTTGTGTTGATTTTAGCTTTATGACTTATTGTCTGAAAAAGGACGGTCTAAACTACACTCAAGAAGTCAAGGAGCCTTTAAGGCATTCAAGTAATTTGATCGAAAACACGACCAGTGGACAGCCAAAATATTTCTAGTGGGTAAATAATAAACTAACATCGATTTGTGTATCCTGAAGAGATTCGCGATGATCCTCTGTCAATTGAGGAGGGCAATACGCAATTTACTTGATATTTGATATTTATTCTGAATTAAGCAGCAAATTCTTCAGATATTTTATAATTCAAGTTTTAAAAAGTCTACACTATTTGAATTTTTTGATTCTGCGGAAACCACTGCTGGCTTAAATACAATTTGAAAGTTATTCTTCAATCAACACTGAAGGACAAAACTTTCAAGTTACTTTCTGTATAGTGAATTTTTATAATAAAAACATGGAAAATTCTGTTTTTTCGCGTATATATTTATCACATTCAAACCATACCAATTTGCGAACTTTAAATAGGAAGATTTTATTCATTTTCATGACAATTTATTTAAGATTGCAGCTAAACCACTAAATTTTCCAATCGACTGAACGAGTAAATGCATCTTGGCTGACGACTAATTCAAAATTAAATAAGACGCAACTAAATGCCAAATTAAAGCAAACATATTGAATTTGTATTTGTTCTGTCTATTTAGATAAAATTTAGTTTGCAATTTGGATAACATGCGTCATCAAAACAAAAAAAAAAGCACACTTCTGTTTTAGCTTGCGTTAAACATTTTTGTCTTCGCGAGGACAACCCAAAAAAATTATCATTCTTCGTCAACAAAATACTTTTTGCCATATTTTTGGGTTTTTCTTTTTTACTTTTTGATGGCGACTGGTCAATTCAAGGACCCAAAAAGAACTATTACACTTACATGGCATTTTATGTGCAAAAGTATTTTGAATAAAAAACATTATAAAAAGTGTCAGTTTGCTTTTTGATTCAAGCAAGCGGACAATGTATTGGAACCATTTGAATGTTTACATTATATTTACTATCTTATAAAATCTCCATAACATACGATCGTATGATTCCAAAGCTTATCTTTTAGGACTTTTTTCGAAATCTTATTTACTTAAACAGGGATCTAAATTAAATCCTCTAAGCTATAATTATCGGTGGACAAAGTGTTCGTAAGGATTTAAAACAAAGAAGCTTGTGTTTATCACACTTGCAAATAATAGATAAAAATAATTAGATCATAATCATTAATTTAACTCATACCAACCATTTTTATTTGATCAATAAATGCAGATCTTTCGAAATTCAACTTTTTGGTTGTTATTTAAAAAATAAAGCGAAACTATTCTAGCAAATAAATATTTATTGTACAAATGAACTTCACTAATAATATTTTTAACTGAAAATTATAAATGACTTTTATAATTGACTGAAAACCGACTTATTTTTCAATGCATACTCTAGTTAATCAGCATTTAGGAATTTGTTTATGGTTTTACATGTCCAAATAGCCTTGACACAAACCTCACAGTACATCAAAAATGATAAGAGAAATATGTTGAAATCTACTCAGGAATTTACAATAAATAAAACAAATGATACTTTTCATAACATTTTTCTTTGGTGTGTTTATTTTGTTACAAACTGGATTGAAAAACCATCCAAGGAAAATTCAAATTAAAAATTCTCAAAGCCGTGAATACAAGCTTAGAAAGGAATTTACTTCTTATCATTGCATTTTTTTATTTTCTGTTTCTGAATGATAAGATTTACATTGCTTTTAACATCAAAACGTAACAAAAACAATTACAATGTTTCATTCTGAATGCCTGAGCGTAAACCTGAGCTTAGGACATTGTGTTAAAAACATTCGGAGCTTGCAGACTCTTAGTCAATCGTGTGGTTCTAAACCAAGAGCATAGTGGGCTGTACATTACACCAAAATTCTTATCAGTAGCATCTTTGTTTGCAACTATTATTTCAATATTTTTAAAAATAATTATTTTTATAATTGTGACAGTATCTTATTACACTTCGTTTGTATGTCACGACGGGCCAAAATTGCGTATTATTCTTTGCGTTCACCGCGCCTCGTTTTTTCCTATTCAGGTCGGGTTTCAGTTCGTTTTGAAGATGGTTGCATATAGCCGAAACGCATCCACAATAAGGAAAAAGCTAAGACCGGCGGCCCAAAAAAACAATACGCAAATCATCTCATTATTTTTGATTGCTTATAAGTGGATTTGTGTTCACTTTTTTACGATATTTGATCCAGAATACCAAAATATAACAGGGAAAAACAGAAAGATGGTTTCCTTTTTCATTTCCAGCTGATTTCAATACAAAACATTTAATTCAATATATATTAAAAACCTGCAAATCTTTGAAGAGAGTTTCCTCCCGTAGTTCTTAGAGACCAAGGCCATTTAAACCCTTAATCCCTCTGTTAAGCCCTGTATTCATGTCAGAAAACCTCAATGAATCGATATTCCACCACCGCTTTCCGCATGTAGTCAGTCTGATAAAAGGACATCGGGCAATATGCGATCTATCTTCTTTTTTTTTCTTACAATTAAATCTCTCGTTTTTTTTTCATCCTTAAAAATATTTTGTTCCTTATTTAAAGTATGAAAATTACATTTGTTTCAGAATAGTAAACTCTAGCGAAAAAAAAACCAGAAAGTAAACTCCTTTTTGCAATGTTTTTCTAAAGACTTATTGAACGAAATAACGACTGATAATGGCCGAAATAACTCAATTTTTGAACAATATTTTCGAGCAGTGATGTACAATTCCTAGCTCTCCACTGAATAAATAAACTGAAAACCTAAAACAGTCTAATTAATTTTTAAAAACTTCTTATTATTTTTTATTCTAGAACAGACAGATGTTTCGAGGCCGATATGATCTCTTCGTCAGTATAATGTGGGCTAAGTGCCCTAAGGACCCAAGTACAAGTGGGCTAATTTGTATGTGAAATGTCTAAGGTTTAAAACAGAGAAGTCGCCTCTTGTATTTAATAGGCCTAACACTGAAGAAAGGAACAAATTCGCCTCGAAGCAGCTGTCTGTTCTAGAATAAAAACCCTCAACCTGAAAATGGAAAATAATAAGATTTTTTTTTAAATTTTTTTGAAGGTTGCAAACATCCGAATCAACTATTGGAAATCAAAAATAGACGCCAGATTCGTATTGATATTAAGACTATATATGATATTATTTAAACATAATTAGACATTCTTAATCACCTGAATAAGGACATAGCGTCCTATTTATATCATCATATTCATTATGTTGTTTAGAAAAACGAGGCCTCGTATCATTCGTAGCCTAGACTTTCGCATACATACATTAAAATGATTTAAAAATTTTCATTATTTCACCGAAATGGTCCTAAATATTATTTTGACGTTGACGAGCCCTTATATGATTGCCCTACGTTATGCTGATAACACCTGAATAAACTAAGAAATATATTTATGCACATATGAAATTTGAAAGAAATGCGATTTAACAAAGCCAAATCATTTTCTTTTCAGTCCCCTTTGATGGAAGTATATACACAAACGTCATCAAATGTATTGTACAAATTGTACGAATGTGAATATATACAAATATTCGGCATGAAATTGAGGCTGCTGAGAATATTGGGTTAAGTTTTTTGAAATTTTATGTTCCAATGCCGGCCTACAAGAACAGGTTCAGCAATTTTATGAACAACTTTTTTTATAAATAAATGCCAAAAACTTGCCTACGATGTCCAAAGATTAATATATGGTTAATTTGAATTTAAAAAATTGCCAAAAAAAGGCTACAATCAAAAAAACAGTCATGAAAAAAGGTAAATTGCACAGAATAGATTATTCACAGACAGAATATTCTTTTCGAATAAAATTCTTTTTGGCAAACTACAAAATTTTTGTTTCAAGCTATTTGTATTCTCTTTATACCTTTCGTCGATTAAATGCCATTAATTTTAGGTTAGCATTTCAATTCAAATAAATTGACGTCAAAAATAATTTTCGGAATTCCTGACCATTGATGCATGTCATTCGAGATCGTATCCTTTTTATTTTTGGTCTTTAATACAATAACACAATTGAAAAATAGACTTCATAGCTAGTTCATGTAAAATCAATTAAGCATTTATATTGTCACACCCCCCTTTTATGTAACCATACACGTAAATCAAATTGTCACGCCACCATAACGCCAAGAAAACCAAAATTTATTTTTATCTTCAAGTTCACCATGCAGATTATTTCTTTATGAGTAGATAGCAACAAATACAACGTAATACTTTCCAAATTCTCTTTTATCAACGATCATTTCATAGAAATTTAATTTATTCCTATATTGCTTAGGCTTTTCATAAGATAACGCTGGAATACAGTCAAATCGTACAAATCAGGTGACCTTTTTTGTCAAAAGATAAGCTTTTCAAAATTAAAATTTAATTATGGATATAAGATCTATGAGTAACCGTTTCTAATCTATTTATTTTTTGGTTTTGTTTTATGATACACCGTGGCAAAATGTAATTCAAATACACTAAAAAATAACTCACGCGGGAAGAAACCAAGTAGATATGCATGAATGACAGCGGGTCAAACGAAAATAAAATAAAGTCAAAAGACAAAAATGCGAAATAGAAGCAATTAAACTATATCTGACTCATGGCCATCCAATTAATTACTTTCCATATTTTTTTCATTTTGAAATATTCTGAAATGTCCTTAGGTTTTTCATTGAAATCATGTATGAAATTGTCTCAAATCAATCAACTGTATAAATTTCACTCTGTATTTAAAAAGTCTTTCATAGTTAATGTGCAAGAGATTCTCTTCCTACGCATTTAGCTTTACTAAACTAAATACTTTTATTTCACACTATTTCTATTCATCAATTCACCACTATGGCGTTCTTTTCCGCCATTGCAATTTGCAAGACTTAAATCAATGCACAAGTCGCGAGATAAAATTAAATCGGAACTATTCAGCATAACTAGACACCATTTATACTATTTATGCTCTTCCTGAAACGCCGTTCATTGCTGTCCACGGCATTTCAATAAGGCAAATGTGTAGTCTTGGAAAAATTCGAAGTTTTACTTGACCTTCTACCTTATAAATCAACTGTTAACACATCAACATGATAATCAAAATTTTTTGACATTTCGGCATATACCAGGGCCTTATGTCATAATAGACCTGGAAGTATCTACTGTCATTCATAAACACATGGCCATAAGTAGGCTACCTCGTCGGGTAGACTTGTATGGAAGTTCTGGATATTATATGGCCGCGTGCGAATAGTATCCGAGAAAATTAACAAGATAATCGGTTAATTACATATTTTATTCGGAAAAACTCCCAACCACGCACTTGCGACATTTGCACGAAATGTATCGTTGAAAATGTGATGTGATTGTGGCGAAAGTGGAAAGAAGGGAAAGTTTAGTGTTTTGTTTACGTTTCCGCTCCATCTCATGAACAAAACGGCTATCGGTCACGAAATACGTGTGGCCTTAATGTCGCCCCAGCCGTCTCGCTAGACCGAAAGACAAGGATGATCAGCTGAACGTTTTTTTATATTTGAAGTCAACAAAAAAAGTAGAAAATCGTACTTTTCGGTAATGACACGTGCTCAATGGAGATAACTAGCTGCTGCCATATTGTCACATAACAGCTAAAAGCAGGCCAATACTGTAAGCAATGATAGGGACTATCAGCCCTATTCCCATGTCCGGCCGCGATATATACGAATCAATATTAAACTTCGAAAAATTCTTGACTACGGCTGAATAAATGCCAGTTAAAAGATTCACGTCTTAAAAGTTTAAATATAAATAATAAATTAATATTTCTTTCGGAAAGCTACTAGTGGCCAAGGGGAATGCAATTTCAGAAAAGGACACCAGACGATATTGCCGGAAAAACGATTGATAGTACAAAGAGTGACTCGTGTGACAAATTGTCATGCCACCTGTACACTCTCGTCGAGGCACGACGAATGTGAGAGTGTACATGGTTCACTCGCCTTGTCTCGTTATGTCTCGACAGCTCTTCATTCGGTCGGTGGAGTTCAGAGTCGGTAAATTGTGCGGGAGTCAAAGTACCTCGCGAGGCATCGCGAGGGTGATCATGTACATTCTCATGCACCTCAGTTTAGCGCAAGCATCGAAAGGCTGCACATCTAGAACAAGTTTTGAAAGTAAAAATGAGGAGAACCTGAATTTCCAAACAAAATTGACCAAACCCAAGTTGTAATAAATTAAAGCACAAAGGGCAACACCTGTCGTTGCTTGTAGCGTGTCCATTCTTCTCGGAGTTCACAATGATACTGAAGAAACGAGAGTGTACAGGATTGCACTCTTCATTTGACCTTTCGTGCGAGTGTTCTCAGCGAAGAATAACGAGAGCGCTAGCGCGAAAGTTTACAGCTGCGATAACAGTCATATGACGAAATAACAATTGTATTCTGTCATGCGAAATTGTGTGGAAGTCGAACTAATTTAAAAAAGTAAAATAAATTGTAAAGATAATTGTTGACAACGTGAACTTTTAAAAAACATGAAGTGTACTGAAATGAAGAAAAGTTGGGAATGAGACAAATTATCAAATTTACAAAACGAGTGTTATTATTGGCGCGATCCAGTAGTGCGTGAGCTATGCAGAAGCAAAAATTGTCCACTGAAGCCTGACCGAAACAGGAAAACGTGAGAATATTTACCAAATCGCATCGAAACTTGCAATTTTCTTTGACAAACCACCAAAAATACGAAAAATACAAAATGAGGTAGTCAGAAGTGTACAGAAGTACACTTTCAATCGGATCCAATTTGTAGATATTATAGATACGGATACGTACACTTTCAATCGGATCCAATTTGTAGATATTATAGATACGGATACGGTTGAAAGTATAGAAATTAGGAAAATACCCGCGGAAAAAAGACTTAATGAGGATTCAGGAATCAACCGTACCTAATAGATATGATTTTTGAAAGTAGGTAAAACTTCTGTGTATAAATCAACGAAAACCTTATACTAATAAGTTAGTTGTACTGAAGAAAATGGTATATCACGACCACAATACGTATTTACTCCAAAAATAATAAAATTGGTAGTCAAAAAGAAACCGTGTTTTGTTTTGGAAGCATTACTTCGGAGAAAATGAAGCTGGTTGATCGGAAAATAGTAAAAAGATTCATCAAAAGAGACTCCTGTTAGCTTGTGAAAGATGACATTTCTACCTTTTTCAAAAAAAAAATGGAATTTAGAAGAAAATAGCAACGGTAGACCGTTTTCGATTTTTAACTGGGAATGGAAATCTGCAGCATGCTGTAGAAAAAAAATTGTTTTAAAACGTTAAGCACGTTTCACGGCAGACTATGTACTACAATTTGGTAGATTTATTGTAAAATACATAAATAAAATACAGCCGCACTTTTGTAAGAGGGAAATAGTCTAAAAAGGAATAATTTCGTTGGGTTGTTATTGAAAAAAAAAACTAGAAAACGATTCGTTCGATTCGAGTTTTAAATGTTAGAAATACTTCGTCTATCTTAGTAGAACTTCGTCCACAAGTTTACCTTATCAGTAAGAGAATGACCTGAAAGTGAAAATCAGAGCGTGATGTTGTCGTAATGAATTAAAAGTACTTTTATCTGTGTTCCGGAATATTCCAGACATTATCCAAAGGTTTGACGTTCAAAAGACATCTAAAAACTGCATTTTCTCAACTTTAAACACTTAAGTCCGCTCAAGCAAAGAATGCTTAAGAACGAAATGAGTAGCCATCAAACAAAAAGAGCGAGAGCTTTTGAGGGCAGGCACCTTAAAAAATATCCGCGCAGCGTTCGTAATGAAAGGATAATGTGATAGTCGGATGGGAGGATTACAGAAAATATTTCAATTGTATTAAATACTTCAGGGTGTTGCGAACAGGTTGAAAAAAAAACAACTTTTACTTACAAACTTTAGCATTAAGACCAGTAGAAATAAAAAGGCAAGAAGTTACCCTTAAGATATCAACACTGAGTTTTAGAATATGTTAACCTTAGAACAATCAAATCAGATTACTGATTTGTTTTTGCTGAGGCTGTCCAACCCCAAAGGAAACCAAACTATAAACAATTTGCAATTACAAATAGTTGAACCAAGCAAGCGCGATATCACTAGATGTTGATGTCCTCTACGTGTCAGGACTGTCTCAAGGCTATTTTCAACACTCACATTTCAAACGTATTTATTTCTAAATAACAAACTCTATTTGTTGAGAGATCATTCTTGAAAAGTTTAAAATAGAATCGCTTACAGCTCATTATTTACAAAACAATTCCAACGATTTGTTTAGCGCAGCGTTCAGCTTGCATATCTTTTCCTGTATCGTTAAATGCAATTATTGTGTTATGCAATCTGAGCTTTGCCATAACATGAAAAATCTATAACAAAAATAAAATCACGAATGTTATCGATCTCTCGCAAGATAAATAAAATCCTATTTTACGATTGGGCCATGCAATATCAACAAAATGTGGGTGAATATATGCACATATCAAATACACATATGTTGATAACAATTCGTATGAAATTGCCAACGTAAAATACACACACGGATTAGTCGCGTATGCAGAAGAACAATTTACAATGGAAATTTATTGCAACGTCTGCAATGCTTTTATTGGAGGCGTTTATCTGTTAAATTTAAAAATTACTATATGACGTGGATGACATATAGTAGTACTGTGTTCGTTTCAGTTTCGCAGGAGCATGGTGGTGAATCCAAGATGATGCGCGAATAAATTGAACTGTGGAGATGGTCTGATCGAGTACAAAGTCGAATTGAACTCGTACCGATTGTGTTGACTGTTGACTCTCGTTATGTATTATTTGTTTGATTACAGAATGAATCAATTGAACTAATCTTGAAGGCACGCGGGTCCAGCGATTTGACTCAATTTTTATTTTAGTTTGAAATGTACACACATCCACATTGTGCAAGTATGTGCAGAGTCCATATTATGTAAATAAGTTATCCGGAAATTCGTGATTACACATTTCAACCCTAAATTGGTAGATGAATGATTTATAGCGGGTTCAGGAGGGCTGAAAGTATTCATGATTATTTTCCTGAACTTGATTCTTGAGGTCAGAGGTGAAAATACTGCGATAAGGATTTCATTGATGGAATTAGGTCTACAACATTGTAAGTGAGTATTTCTGTTAGGAAAATCCGACAGATGGACGAGTTACGATTTGCAAACCATTTAAAATTTTAGTTGAAATGAAAATACAATCTGAAAATTCATCATCTGCAAACGCATTTGTTTTTCCACATTATTTTTAAAATGGCTTCAACCGTTTTGATTTTATTTTTCTTCTTACGAATTCAAAGAAATATTCGGTGTTTGTTTTTTTTCATATTATAGCGACCGCATTACTCGCCGTGTTGATGAACTAATTAAAACTAAATATGAACAGATATTAAGTTTTTCCAACAATGCAACAAATAACATTTATTGTCTTGTTTTTCAAGAAATGTAGGTAGAAGTCTTGTATCTAAAATTGTAGTCTCGTATCTAATAGATTGCGTTGAGAAAGTGAGAGTATATCTGAGTCGCTTAGAAGCAGAGAATAAATACTTTGGCATATATACAAAATTTTATATTTCTGGCATACTATTTTGACCAGAATCAAAGTCTTTCATGTTTTTTTAAATGCAGTAGGAACTGAACGAGATGTATACAAAAGAAGTGTTAATAAAAACGAATTTATTATATCGAACGGTTAATGCTTCTTAAAATACATTGTGAAGCTGACATCTTTCGTTCAGTGAAAAAGTAAATACACTTATGCAATAAGAAAATAGCTGAATTTGTTGGTTTTTTATCAACTGCATACTTGTTTCATCTTTAGTCGCCATGACGAGCAAATTCCCTTGAATGTAACAAAATATCTACAATATCAAGATGAATCAAATTGTGCATCCATCGCAACTGAAACACCCATCACAGTCAAGAGGGGAATGCGACATGTTGCATCTATCGTGGAGCATGCCTTCTTCATTTTTATTCTTCTGCTCCGGGGAACAACTGTTTTATCTAGCATAGATGTACGTTGCCCTTTGGTCCGTACAAATGATTTAGTCTTTGCAAAAAGTCCATCCTGTCACCCTAGAGAACCCAAGGAACAGCTTCAATTACGCTGTGGTCAAGGGATTCAACTCTACTGCTTGATTCTACCATCCAAATGAATTGCTTTTGAATCAAGCTCGGATGATCTAGAAGAAAGCATTTTATTTATTTCCTTATGGCCCCATCTCAGACACCGATCATCAACAAACTCTCTATAGGAACATACACTTCTTACAGCACAGTGTCCAAAACACTCCTTCTCTTCAAAACTCTTCATATAGGACAGTTGAAAGCAAACCAGCCTTCCGAAGGTCACATACCCTTTCTAATAACATCCAATATTTACTTTGATAATTCACACGAGCCTTCTACGAAAATCAAATCAAAAAAACAGGCACTTAAATCCTAAAAAAGGATGATTTAAACCCTTTCTTATTCACAGAAAATTCTCTTTCCTCTTCAGTCTTCAATTAAGTCCATATCCAAATCCAAAACCATAGAAAAGTGGTCTCTAACCCGTCCTATTGGTTCAAGGACGCTACCAGAATAGACAACAAAAATAAACAGAGTGTAATGCAGCAAAAAGCCTCAGAAGACATCCCGGAGGATGGCGAGAGTTCCACTCATTATCCGTCTCAAAGTTTCGATACCGAAAGAGTAAGTAATGCAACAAAAAACCTTACAAAAGGCATTTGAGGGGGTGTTTCACCAGTCCCATGAGGTCAAGGACTCTGCCAGAGTAGACAACAAAGATATGGCAGAGTGTGATGCAAGAAACGTCAAAGAAAAGATCCCTGGGGATAGTGAAGCGTATCCATACATTAACCATTCCAAAACTTCGATGACACTGGCAAATTAGACAATAAAAACGAAATCTATATACTGAATATCGCATTGAACACTTCACGTATCGCTTACAAAAGAGAAAACAAACCAAGAAAACTGATGTTCAACAAAAGACTGTTACCATTTCGTTCGGGCAATCAGAAAAACGGACAGCGCTGCAAATACGATTTTGGAATACATCAGATTTCTTGTAGCTAAACGAGCCTATTTGAGTAGCCAAATTTGACCAGGATCTACATACGACCATAGAGACCCAACAATACTACTAACTACCAACAGTGTTACGAGCTTAAGTAACACCTTATCACCTAACATATCACGCTTATAATCATCAAGACAAAACCAAAAACGAAAGGAATCTGAATCCCTTGTGCGTTAAATGGTTTTTCCAACCAAGAAATTAGAAACGGTCTGAAAACCCAATGTTTCACTCGTCTTCTAGATGAATACACAATTTGTCTTCTAGATGAATACACATTTGACACACCTAAAATTTGCCGGGATTCTGATTCCAAGGAGCAAACCAAAAATGTTCACTACTTCCTTAATGTGTTTAGATTTTGGCTGCGATGTGGAAACCTTGCTACTTCGAAAAGATCTGCCAACGATTTGACTACTGCTCGGACATGTAATGTACTCAGTAAGCATCAAAATATAACAATTGTCATATACTCAGGAGGTTTGCCTAAAAATTCCATAAAAAAAAGTCAGGAAAACGTTCACATTTGCGAAGAATTAACACAAACAATACATTTTAAACAAAGAAACACCTCGAAATTCAATGTTTTTAAGCGAACAAGTGCACAAGGCATTAACAACAACCAAAAAGAAACGAAATTTATCGGAATACGCTTCCCAAAAAACAATTTTTGACGGTATGTCATCACAGTTTCAATTATTGACACAACACATGATAAAAAAATGATAAAAGGGGTGTTTTTAGTGCATTTCCAATATTGAAACAATGCCTCTTGAGAATTATGTTTCTCATTTCCTTCATGGAAAATATGAATTTTTCACAAGAAAGGGCTGTTGAGTTTTGGCAAACTATAGTTAACTACTAGTTTTGACATTGTTTTCATTCGAGAAAACTTTCTGAACCCAAGAACTCATCTCCGATGTCCCAACAAAATTGGCATAGAAATGACCGATCTACATTTCGATCGGTCATTTCTTTACCAATTTCAATCCCCTACTCTGGTGGGGAAAAACATTTGTCTGAAGTTTGTAACGTTGCAAACGTAAAAGTGTCAAACTTTTCCATTTTTTCCGCTATTCTCGACGATTGCGCTAAGAAAAAAACTAATGAGGTGCACATGATTCAAAATTGCGAACGAAACTGGCAAAAAATTGTGTCTTACTATGCAAGGAAATTTCCAAAAGTGAATAAATTCAAGATCGGTGCGTTTGACACCTGGAGAAATATAGGTCTTCTATTCTGACATACGCTAAATTACACGGTTATAGCCACGTCAAAATGTCTACGATCTCTTTTGAATTTGTGATGATTTAAAAGATTTAAATGAAAAGGAAGTCATCACCCCTAAACTGTAACAATCTACATTGATCTATAATCACAATTTTTTTGGAGTTGAAAGTTGAATTAAATAACGACATTACCAAGTCATTAAAAAAATTCCGCCTAATGTTTGTTCGCTTGAAATACGCCACAGAGGCAACTGGTTGTTTTTATTTTCTGCTATACAGGTTTTATATTAAAAGCTGATATGATTTTACAACAACCAATAAACAGCAGGTTATGTTCAACTTTGCTGCACATCTTCAAAATAAGGTTGGCTAATGCTACATGATAAGTTTTTTTTTATCTCAACGAAATTAGCAAGACAATTCTGGACAGGAATTCTGAATTGAATTCTGCAGTCTGCAATCAATAGCAATCTGTCACTTTTTGGACAGGAACCTGTCAAAAATTTTTAATTTGATCTATCTAAGTCCAAGCACGAGCTCTATACAAACATCCTGTCAAAATGTGACCAGGAATGGTATATGAATGGACCGAGTTAATGATTTTCCATTTTTTTCTGTGTAAGTTGGTAGCACTGTATTGCATTATCAAACAATATGGAAGCGTGATCTGTTGAGCAGGCCAGACCATCTCAATCAATATCAAAGTGTGTTTTGACAGCAACTAGTTGCATCCATATATCTCGATAGCGCGCCACGATTTTTCACATTTTTGCAACTGTAGTTTTTTTTTGCAACAGACAAATAGATTAGATGACATTTTATGTTTTAAATGGAATTTCGTGCTCAGGATTGAAAATATTAGAAAACGTCTAAATCGAATTAGGTCTAACAAACAATGGAGTTTATAATTGACTCAAAGCATTCAAAGGAGATCGTGATTGATTTGCATCGTTTTGGACGACTTTCGATTTTTTTCAAGCGTTGATTTTATCGACATGATGTAGAAAATTATATTGGAAAACACATATGCTAGTTAAAAAGAGAACGTCACCTCAATATTTCCCGCCTGTCAGTTCGTCTGATTTAGTCAACTGTTTGGGCATTGTTCCTGTAGCCTAGAAAATTGTTAAAAAAGACTTAAAAAAGAGTTTTTCTCCAAATACATTATCCTTAAGAGGTCGTTTAGGATCTTTGGCCTGTTTTCGCCGGATTAGGTCAATTCTGACACCACGTTCACGCAACGTATCATAAGTAGCGCTGAGCCATGGGAATGCGAATTTGATATTTAAAGGAGTCATCAGTATCGCAGAGAAAAGACGAAATGAAAATGATGAAATGACATAGCTGATCAAATGTAAAGGTAAATTCCGAGGTTTGGTGATCGTCTCGCAAGTTCCAGCAACTAAAAAAGAATACGATTTGACGTATTTATAGATTTATGAAAGAAAATTATAAATTTGTATGAGTAACTTGGTCAAAAACTACTAAAATTTTGAAAAAAATCGGATGGTAAATTTTGCCCAATAACAAAAGCCATCGCACGGAACACATGTTGGGACCCAGTTTGAAACGAAAAACACAATAAATACCATCGACCACTTATTGGTTTCTCCAGATTTGGCTTTGGGAGGCTTCTTTCTGTTCTCCAAACTAAAGTTGCCGCTCAGGGTTTACAGAACAAGTCGTTGAAGGGGTTCGTTTTTGGCAAACGGGGCCTATTATGAAGAAGCCGAGAAAAATATTGACGACAAATTGAATAGCTAGTGTCCTATTTACGAACTCCTCTTATTTTCATTTGCAGAACGTACTAACAGAACTAATTTCGAACTTTAACTTCAGATGAATTATTTTGATGGCCTCGGAAGTACTTCATTCTGAGAGGTCTACATACATGGAGGAGTACATGAGGTCCTTACGGCTTAATTTTCAAAAGTTTTGAATGTAAATTTCACAAAATTCTTGTCGAAAGTTTATGTTTGTTATAATGAAAAAAGCGCAAGAAGAGTTTAAATAATTTTGCAGTTTTCAAAAGCCTTTCAGCCCCTCATGCACTAGGTATGACACGATCGTATTATGTGAGCGATATTGTAATCCGCTGACTCGTATTCCGTCATACAATCACATAATCACTAAGAATATTACGATATTTGTATTTTCAAGTCTGTCAGTAGTCTATTCTTCGCGACTCCAAATACTATGGAGCATTAATTGCATCTGTAATTGGATGCTTACTTGCTCTCTAGTTGTATCTATTGATTCAAAGTTAGAGATGATTACTTATCATCACATTCAGACAAACATCTATTTACTGGCTCCAAGTACAAATTACTCATTCACACGCCATACGAAAGTATATAATCCCCTTCTCTATCAGCGTATGTAAAATCAAGATGAATTCATAATGAATGAGTCCGACAACCTTGAATCTCCATGTCTCCGTACTGCTGTACCCGCCATAAATCGATTCGAGTGGGTCATTATTTCGATTAATTTATTCAAATCGCATTCCGATCACATATTCTCTCATCAAAGGTTTTATCCTACGAAGCTTTTAGATTTGCTAATGGCAATGTGACGTGGTCCTCACTCCTATGTGTAGAGCATGATATTTATATTGATTTTGTTTAACACAATTTGAATGAGAATTTAAATCTGGGTCTGGATTTCGCATGGAAACAATTTTTTTTATCATTGCAGATGAACTTTTGAATGAATTTTGTGCTTTTACTGGGCTTTTACTAAAACAAACTGAATTTCCCTACCGTACAACGAAATTATCCTACACAAGGTAACTCATGACAGAATCAATTGCCAAAATTCTAGTTTGTCCTGTTTTAGGAAACAAAAGCTCACAATCAGAGCCTGGCAACAAATGGTTTTCATTCGAATTCTATCGAATTTGTTACTTACGAATTTAGTTTTTAACATTTAAAAGCTACCGCCCCTACTTGTGGAGCTTCCAGCCAGAGTATCATCTAAAAAGCAATTAAACTGCTAATTCAATAAACCCAATATATTTTTAGCCACAAAATATATACTAACATGAAGAACGCAGAAACACATTATTTTCCGTCAAAAGGAAATTAAAAAAGCGATACAATTTTCCATTATTGCTTTCCTCAACGTTCAATAATTAAAAGAAAAGCAAGATGAGCCGCTTCTAGTATGAGTTTATCCTCCACATAATTGATTATGAACTAACAAATTGCTGAAATAGTTCCCATTAGTTTCTTTCTCAGTCTTTATGGATGAAATCACTTTTTGTGTTAGTCAAGGTAAGTTACAATGGTATATTTGATTGGTGAAGACCCGACCACTGTGTCCTTGAAAAGTCCGATGAAAAATCATGTAACTAGTCTCAGTAGGAAAATCGATAAGGTGAAGTTCACTGCATCGGATTATATTTAGTCTTTTAAATTGTATTACAACTTATCTTTATCCTTGTGATTCAAGGAGGACCTCATTTAGTAGTGGAACAAAATATTCGAGGCAGACACACCGTGATAAGCTTCTAACAAAGGAAATATGAATTTGAAGGAATAACGAGGGAGAAATGTTTAAATTATGACTAATTAACCTCAGAAATTAAAGCGCAAACTTAAGGGCAACCGTGAGTACTTTACGTGAAACATGTAGTAAAGGACGAAACGTGAAAACTATTGTAAATAATATCCCATGTCTCGTCAATTTTTTCTATATTCTATGTATATGACCCATATAATCACGTATGGTATCAAGGTGCGTATCAATAACTTAAATTTAAAAACTATTCAAATTTTGTTCAAATCCTTAACAAAAAGGGCCTGGGCTGACTACACTACATACTCCTTTTCATTGAATAATTCTAACGCTCTCTGTAAAGAGCTCATTGAACATTGCTACTTAGAATATTTCTTTCTCTTTCTAAACTGTGTTACTTGCAACTACGAGTGCTAGTTATTATTATCATATGCCTAAACATTTCAAGATGCTCAAACGCAGACGCAGATTGAGTTCAATCATCCCGAGAGGCATGAAGAAAGAATGCTTGCATCAAGACCAATCATTTTCCAAGGATTGTTTACAACATTCAAAAACAAACTTTTGAGCCGAAATTTAAAACATTTGAAAATTAAATTTTTTACAATTTTCTTTACAATTAAGGAGTGTCTTTAGAGGTGTCTGAAGTTTGCATCGTTGCAAACGCAATGGTTTTGAATTTTTTCAGTTTATAGAACTTTTTGGATGATTGGTTTGAAATTGTTGTAAATTGTTGTCGTAATTTGAATTTTTTTGGAGTATACTACTTCCTCCTTTGAGTATCGATTAAAAATCAAAAAGTTCAAAAAATTGGAGAGAATTGCAATTGTAACACTTCACACTTCAAACATGTTTACTTTAGCTGTTTCACTGTGAGGGTCTCATAAAAATCGAAAAAAATTAGATTGGGAGTACAAATTAGTTCGGTCGGTTTTCAAAAGATGGCTCTGGCTGTTATGAATATTGAATAGTAACAGCGGATGTCGATAGTTTTAGAAAGGTTAGACATCTGTCAATAATATTCAGTTCATATTGCTTCGAGTTTTTTAAAAAAAACCTTGTTTTTCACTGTTGTAATTATGAGCAATTTTGTTTTCACTAAGCAGCATTTGCGGGAGGTTTTAGTTTTGTGTTTTAATTGGAAGAAAAGTGCAACTGAAGCGCATCGAATGCTTGTGGAAGTTTATGGTGACAATGCTCCAACTGATAAATCATGTAGGGAATGGTTTCGACGTTTCAAGAATGGAGATTTTAGCGTTGAAGACAAGCCTCGCTCTGGACAACCGAAAAAATTCGAAGACAAACAGTTGGAGGCATTGCTCGATGAAGATCCGAGTCAAACGCAAGAGGAGCTTGCAGAATCTTTACAAGTGGCACAACAAGCAGTTTATGTACAGTTAAAATCCATGGGAATGATTCAAAAGCAAGGCAATTGGGTTCCTTATGAACTGCAACTGAGAGATATTGAAAGGCGACTTTTCACTTGCGAGTAGCTGATTCAAAGGCAACAAAGAACAGGTTTTTTACATCGAATTATTACTGGGGACGAAAAATGGGTATTCCATGATAACCCCAAGAAGAAAAAATACTACGCTATGCCCGGTCAATCGTTGCCATCGACCTCAACATCAACACCAAAGCCGAATATTCATGGTTCGAAGGTCTTGTTGTGTATCTGGTGGGACCAAAAGGGTGTTGTGTACTATGAGCTGCTACAACCTGGCGAGACCATAACGGGCGATCGGTATATGCTGCAATTGATGCGTTTGAGCCGTGCATTACGAGAAAAACGGCCAGAATACAAGCAAAGACATGACAAAGTTATTCTCCTGCATGACAACGCTCGGCCTCATGTCGCAAAAGTCGTGAAAAAATATTTGGAAACGCTCAAGTGGGATATTTTGCCGCACCCGCCGTATTCCCCGGACATTTCTCCTTCTGATTACTGGTTGTTCCGACGGATGCAGCACGATTTGGCAGGTCATCGGTTCACTTCTTTCACAGAAATCGAAAATTGGCTTCTAACTTGGATAACCTCAAAAGACGAGACATTTTTTCGAGAGGGAATTCAAAAATTGCCTGAGAGGTGGGAAAAAGTAGTAACTAGCAATGGACGATACGTTAATTAATCTTTTAATTCTTTTTATTTTGAAATAAACGCATTTTTGACCACAAAAAAACGGACCGAATTAATTTGTACTCCCAATATTTAGAGGGTTCCAGGACCTTTCCATATTTCGAGACTCGTGAAAGAAGTGTGGCGCCTGGTATAGTCTAGACATAAACTTTCCTATTATCAAATATGACCGTTGTCATTCAATTCACAGACGCAATTTCTTTATTTGTCTGCAGGAGGGTTGAAAATCAAGCGTTTAAGGGGTTATACCTATATGAAGGCTAAAAAACAAGCCTTTTTTCAGGATTTTTTTTCAAGGATTTTGAAAAAAAGCTTTTATAAATAATATATCAATATAAAGGGCAACTTTTCGGGAGTGCAAAATTTTTTTTTTTGTAAATTCAATACAAAATGGCGGCTGTAGTGCACGTCAAAGTCCCTAGTATTTATTTAGTGTATAATAATTACTATATAGTATAAAGCGATCAAATTTTACGTTTTTCGAGCATTGGAGTTGCTTCAGAAAATTGATTCTCAAAAATTTTCTGAAGTATATTAGTATTTGGACCTTTTTAATTTCAATTTTAAGGATGTGTTAGCATACTTGTAACCAAAAAAAAATCGAAAAAAAATTCACATTGGTATAACTCCTTAACCAATAGAAAGCAGTTTGTTATTGGCGACCCTATTTCAGTCGATTTAAGGAGATAGCATCACCGCTGCCGTTATAGTCCTACCACTAGTGAGGGTAAATATTCCTAATCCAAGTTTGTCATTCTTGACTCATGAGCAGCCCTTATATAGAGTTTCTTTTTGAAGCCAGCCTTATTGAAATGGTTTAAAACCGTTTTTGTCCAATATCTAGCTCCATATCAATAACGACACTAATGGGAAGTTTTTGCTGGACTGTTTCATGAATTTCATCGCATGAACTGTTATTGGGTACGAAGAAAGCAATTGACAGGAAGATTGAAGGATAAAGGTAGGTAGAGAAGCCTGATTGAATCGGCGGAGCCATCACAACGCTGTTTGGTTTCATAGTTTGGGGAACGCAATCATCAATCAGATAGAGAAAATTGAAGGAGAGATTTCCTGGAGACCAAGGACCATGTTTAGTTTTAGAGCTAAGAAGAACAACAGGGGAGAAAACAAGGCAGGTATAAGAAAGTTATTAAAAAAATTCTGCGTTTATTTTACTTGTTCCGGATGCCAGCCTAGCATAACAATTCTATCTCGGAGGAGCTAAAAATGCAATAAGTACAATACATTCTACCTAGATCCCTAAAAATCTGGACGAAATGTGCAATGTGGAAGAGCATATCGAATAATGCTACAACGATACATCGAATCAAAGTGATTATTCGTGATTACCTCTTCATAATGTTGTGGGACTATCAAAAAGATCACGAGATTGCTTACAACATGATCCATAAATTTGGAATCCAACTATAGATGGCTATAGATGGTATGGTAATGTCCGCAGTTATCAAGGGAACCAAGCGAGTGATCTTACCGCGCTTATTCCCGCTACTTCTCCGAAACATTCTTAACTGAAGCTGCACCTAGCAATTTGGCGGATAAAGGTAGTACCCAGCGAGTACCGCCTTGATTTTCCAACGTAAATTATTATGCTGAAATGAAGAAGGATACCTGCCTCCATTTCAATGATTGGAGGATCTGAATTAGTGCAATCGTGAACAAGTATAACTCGGACATATCGTAATGACTTAATTTAAAGGACCAAAGAATTTATATGGATTTCAGTGTCAACTAGCAGCAAACAAAATTAAATATATCTTTCAGCAGAATTTGGCTCATCAGCTTAGAAGTAATAATTCCATAGCTTCCTAAATTTATCAACTTATTCCGCTTACATTTATCGACTAGTTTCGTTTAAATTTATCAAGTTTTACACTCTATCTGAGTAAATCGTAATAGAGTAATCAAAAACACCAGAGTAGTTATCTTACGTAACGATATTTTTCGTTTTATCAGGTATAATCAATTTAATCAAGAGTCCAGACAGACGAAGACTACTGATCGGAGATAACTAAAAGATTTCTTTCAAGCCCAACTTATAGTTGCATATTCAGTGAAATACCTTCTTCGAATTCAATTTCAGGTGAAAACAAATTCATTCCGCTCTTACTATAATTTTCTTTTATTGATAAAATCTCATTTACACAGCTTGAAATTGTTATGCGACTTGTATGACCTTCAAGCATTTTAGTGATAGAAATGAATTTAACAAACATTAGTTTTAATTGCACTGACGTCTATGACATTTGAATATTGTACAGCAGTAAGTACATGTTTAGTACTGTAGTGCAAAACGCGTAAAAACAAATACGCATGGATGATATTGCAAATTAAGAATAGCTACAGGTGTCTTGTTTGATGAATTTTCTTATGATTAATGCAAATCAGTACAGTAAAAGCTCTTTATTCGCGGGGTATATGTTCCATAAATATGCCGCGAATACAGAAACCGCGAATACGGAATGGTAATTTATATGAGATTATAGGGGATACGTTCCTAGGTGACAAAATAAAAATAAAATATATATAAAAAATGAATTTAATAAAAGTTTATGAACATTTTAATTAATTATCTTAAGGCTTAGGCAATGGTTTGAAGAATTTTGTAATTTTTTCTTGCTTGGCTGTTTTCAAAAGCTCCTTCAATTCAGACTGATACACAGCAGTCGCATTAGCAATTTGCCGCTTAAAAATAAGACTTCGTTCCATAGACGGATCAATGTCCATAAAGAAATCGCAAAGCTCATTTGCCATTCTTAAACCTGCACTAAGATTTTTCAAATTAAATGTCACTTTTCCAGTGCTTGTTGAAGCCTCTTCTTCAATGGGCTGTGAATTTAACATTTCCTCCAAGTCGGTTTCAGTCAAATCTTCATCTTGCGATTCAAGCAATTCCTGAATGTCACTTGATTCTATCTGTTCGATCCCATCTCGTCCTATTCCATTCGCGATTTCGGCTATGTTTGCTGTCAAAATTTGAGCTTGCATAGATTCTTCGACATTTTCCGCAGTCAGAGCAGGCCACAGTTTTTTCCAGCATGACTTCAATGTGTGTGGCTTCAGTTCTTCCAACGATTATTTTATGTTTGCGATGCATTTTGCTATGTCAAATTTCTTCCAGCATTCCATAACATTCGTATCAGGATTACATTCCATATTATCCAATATTATTCTGAAGGTTCGTCTAATGTAATAGAGCTTAAAGGCCTGGATTATTCCTTGGTCCATAGGTTGAAGCAAAGCCGTCGTGTTCGGAGGTAAAAATGTCACTTTTATATTTGGGTGCATAGTTTCAAGTTCGCGAGGATGACCTGGTGCATTGTCCAAAACTAGGAGCGCTTTAAAGTCTAAATTCTGTTTTTTTAAATAAGTTTCGACTTCAGAAACAAAACAATTTCGGAACCAGTCACAAAAAATTGCGCTTGTAACCCACGCTTTCTTATTAGCACGCCAAAACACTGGCAGGTTGTCCTTGTTTTGATTTTTTAAAGCCCGAGGATTAAGCGATCTGTAAAGCATCAGTGGCTTAATGACACAATCTCCAGATGCATTAGAACATAGCAGCAGTGTAATTCTATCCTTTGCTGCCTTAAATCCAGGAGCAGACTTTTCGCTTTTAGAAATGAATGTTTTGTTTGGCATTCTCTTCCAAAACAGTGCAGTTTCGTCTGCATTAAATACTTGCTCAGGTTTGTATCCTCCATCAGCTACTAGGTTTGCAAATTCTTCTGGATATCGTCCGGCTGCAGCAGTGTCTGCAGATGCTGCTTCTCCAATGATTTTGATGTTATGCAATGATTGTCTCACCTTAAATTTATTGAACCAACCTTCCGATGCTTGAAATCCTCCATCTGTACATTCACCACTAAAACTACCATCAGGTTCTTTAAAATGAACGTAGAGACGCTTTGCCTTCTCCCGGATCATTGGGCCACTTAGGGGCACCCTTTTTTGGTTGCGGTCTTCGATCCATAATGACAACGCCACTTCCATTTTTTCTATTGCTGGATCACGAACAATTTTCGCTGACAGTGAAGTTGAAGCTACAGACGACCTTATTTTATCTTCGGTTTTTTTTATCGATCGTACAGTTGATTCGTTGACATTGAATGAGCGTGAAATGGATGCAAATGACTCTCCAAGGCGTAAACGATCAAGCATTTCTATTTTCACTTTAAGCGGTAACACGGATTTTTTTCGTGTCGAAACTCGTTTCTCATTTTTTCTAGTCGACATTATAAACTAGGAAGATTGCAGTAGAGACGTGTTACTCGATCACAATTTTTGTAACGAATGCGAAAAACGAAACAATAAAACACGCAAAGCGGCATTTACTATAAACGGAACAACAACATTTGAAAATATACTTTATTCATTGAGTTATAAGGTTGTTTTCAGTCTGTTTGTTTACAATCTCACACCGATCGCGGCGAAGGCGGCTTGTGTCAAAGTCCTCGGCGGTATCATGTACTTTAGGCAAACTTGTGTTACATGAGCAAAAGCCTGGCTCTGAATGTAATGATAATGTTATAAACAATATAAAACAAGACATGTGTCTTCTTGCTGGCGCGGTTCGGCATGCCTAGGTAGCATTGAATGTTTATGCAGATGGTCGGCAAATGGATCAATCACAGTGGTATGCAAATGGTGTGAATGCGTTCTAATTGCATGGTTGTTGTAAAAGATTAGATGACTGTCAAATATGCTCGCTTATGGGATAAGTAGAAATGTATATTGTTTACCTTTTCCAGTAATGTTGCTTTTATATCCTGAACTAATAAACCATCGCATGAAATAGTCCATCTGTGTAAATAAAAGTAGAATGCTTAGGCATGCAAGGATATATGAAAATGTAAGATTGATGGCAGGCTAGTCTTGACCGAACGGCAGGCGCGTCAGCAAGTTGGCTGGATCGTGTCGTGTCTATAAAACAAAATCTTTTGTACTATAACACTTGTAATAAGATCTATTTTACTTTTTTATTAGTCCATTTGACAAGGATATTGGATTGGATACCTATTGGAATAATTTTATTATTATGTATGTACTTATTAGATCCGCGAATAAAAAATTTTTTAGTCGCGAATATAGACATTGGGTCGCATTTTTTTAATCCGCGAATAGTGAAAACGCGAATAAAGGAAGCGCGAATAAGGAGCTTTTACTGTATTAACTTTTATCGTAGAGGGTTTTTTGTTAATAACAGCATTCCGTCAATACTTTTTTACTCACGGACTTAAGGAAAGTTTGCATGGAACACCAACGAAAATCATGTAAACTGATATATTTGTTTCGTATCTTAGTGAAATGGAAGCAAACCATCAACATTTCATTCAATAATAAAATATATTAGAAAAATGTGCAACGTGATAAAAGATCTTTCGAGAAATCTCTTGTCTCACCACTCATTTTCAATCTTTGCTTTATTTTAATGTGGCGAATGCAACTCTGTTTGGAAATTAAATAGCATATTTTAATATCGTTACGTGTAGGAAAAATGTTGGGAGCCACTTTCATTTTCGAGTGACAAACTAAATAATCATGGCGCAGTTGACAGGGAGTTGAAGTTGAATACTCATACTCAAGCGAGAGTTGAATCCTGAGTATTGTGACAGAGATATTTGAATTTTTATTTCTGGTGTCGGAGTATCAGGCTCTTATAGCTGTGTTAGGTACCTTTGGAGAAATTATCAAGGCTAAGCGTGATCCTGGCCAGATTATCCTCCGGCGTACCTTTGGGCTCTAACCGTCCGGCACATTTGAAATTTCTCGCACGAATCATTCATTCAACCTGTCAGCGGAATACGATCACGTCAGATAGCCTACACAAATAACTACCGAGGTGAAAAAGAACTCTCCATTGTGGTGAGTTCACGATGATGAAGTAAATATCGAAAGTGATGTTTAAATAAAACAGGTGGCTTCAAGAAAAAGCCACCTGTTTCAGCCGCTAGTTTCACTGATCATGGAGTGCAAACCCAAATTCATGCATCTAAACTGCATAATGATGAAAAAAAATTTCGAGACAATTCACACACCGTTTGTTATTGTCAAAATATTAAGCAAATATAAAAAACTTACTTTTTTATCTACAATTGTTTATTCGTATTTCTTACTAACTATTACAAACATTCATTCTTCAAGCTAGTATACAAGAATTAATTTCGACAGGATGGAAATGATTAATTTCGAAACAATAGAATGCGTTGCTACATCGCGTGATGCGAATTAGTTCTAGTTGTTACGAGGCTAACAATAAACTTTTAATCAAGAGTTTGATGTCGCCCAAACAGAAATAGTTTATAAATACTAAATAGAGTGGGGAATAAGATTAAAGTTAATAATGCTAAAGGGCAAAAATAATTTTTTCTATAAGAACAGGGTTAGTTTGACCCATGAACAATCTCCTGAACAAAAAAAGAGGTGAGATTTTAAATATTTAAAAGTTAATATACATAGATCTGCATGATTTTTACAGTGCGATTGTATAATTAGTGGGTTAAAATGCATTACTAATTCGTTTAGTTTCTGATTGAAACAGTGAAGCGAATATAGTGCTGCATTGAGTGTTGGATATTTTAAGTAATTTCAATATGTCCTTCTGTGCAACCGTATGAACTGACTTACGTTATCGTATGCTGCTCTATCCAAAATGTCAAGAAAGTCAAAAAAGTTTGTTGAAAAGGAAATTAACCCGTCTGACTCTCAATAAACCGTGTATGACCCTCAATAAACCGTGTATATCCCTTGAACGTTGTAGAACGAGTATCTTTTCAGCAAGACAAAGAGATTTTAACTGCGTTCGGTGATAAATCCTCTCATCTGTGCAAAACTTGAGTCATCTACACCACGTAGGGAATTTATCTGGGTCTAAAAATGAGCAGACAACAAGCTAACTCATATGGAGAAACGTCTTAGCTGGGCGAGTGACAACAATGAACATGATTGGTGGAAAGAAGTTTTTTCTTATGAAGTTCTTTCTTCTGGTTATGGGTTCCACTACTTCGTGCTTAATAAAGGATTTCATTTTGTGCGCCATCAATAAGTCAGTATGAATGAATACATGAATTAAACCGGACCATACCTTACCTTCAACGGGCAAACTGAATACTCATGGCAAGAAGCTATAGTATTGTGCATCAGAAGAAACCAGCTCGAAGTGATCTACTATGTCCTACGTCAGCCTGAGAGAATTGTCTCTAAGCATGCTATCAGCAACATTCGATAGAACTGAACCGAGCAGTAAGCTCAAATACTCTCAATATGCTATAAGAAGTGTCAAAGTCATTTCCCTATACTTCGTGTTCTGTCATTATCACGGGAATGACTCCTTGATGCGCTTTTCCACCAGAATAAATTCTCTCCGACAAGTCATTATTCCGGACAATGAATTATGGCTTGGCCGACGAGCATATAATTTTGTCCGATTTTCAAATGACGTAGAAAAGTTCGAAAGAGTTCAAGTTCGAAAGAGTTCAAGTTCGAAAGAGAGAAAGAGAGAGAGAGAGAAAGAGCGAGAGAGAGAACGAACGAGAAGGAGAAAGAGAGAGAGAGGGAGAAAAAGCGAGAAATCGATGTTTTATTTGACCAATCTGATGTTCGATTTAGCTAGTCAACTCTTTTGTATGAAACATAAGTGCAGTGGACATATGTGAAGTTAGCTTGCAGGATGAATCATATCTAGATGCTAGTTTGGCCGTCATTGAGTACAGAAACCCAATAGATGCAATGAGTATCTATAATATTCAGTCAAATTTCAATGAAAGTTTTGGTTGTCAAATGAAATGGTAGGGAAAAATATGCTGGAAAAAATTGCATTTTATTTTTTACTCTGCTTAAACAAAAAAAATTGTTTTAATTGAATTTCCCTTATTTTCTGAACACTTTAACTTGACAATCCGAAGTTTAAATGCTTTGAGATTTAGAAGAAAACATTTGCTTACATGGATGGAGAGATTTTAGTTACTTTCGGAAGTTACTTATCATTGAGCCAAGGATTCATTTAATTTTAAATGAATTTTAAATGCTTTGTAGATAGATTTTCAAGTACCGAAGACTATTAACGTTATATTGTGCAAAGCAAACCAATGGCACTCTGTTCAATATTTGTTGGTGAGTACTTTCCAAGCCTCCTAAAATTTCAAAATTAAAATGCTAATTTGCAACAATTTGCCGAGAAATATGAAAAAGCGTAGTTGGGATTTTACGACAAGGGTCAGCGAAGAGCAGTTTTTCAAAAATGCTGTTGATAGCGCCAAGGATAACAAATTATTTTCTTGACTACCAGCTGATCATGCGTTCACGGTGTCTCAGTTGAGTGATTCGACAGATAACTTAAATAAAATAAATACTTTTTTATGTTCTCGCGGATGCTTATCTTTTGGCGATTAAATTAAGATTAGAATGCACAAGAAAAATTAAAGTACGGTCGTTGGTATCTTTTCGGAATACTCCAAAATGTTTACAATGAGAAACAAGAGTTATGGGGAATTCCCAGGCCAACTGCTACTATTCTCGGCAATTTAATCAATTTCAACTGAAATGTTCAGCCTACAATTGCTTTGGGAAATTAGCGGGAATTTAAAAATAAAATTAGCGAAATTGACAGCAATTTTTGTGAATTCCAGTAAACGAACAAAACATTCACTAATGTGTAAATATTTTTTTACCATTATAATTGAATTAGTTTCCACAGGAGTCACTGAATAAATTCCACATTATTTGTCTGCAAACACAGATGGGAGCTGATTATCACTCGGCGGACCATGTGTGAATCTAGAAACTAGAAGCCAAACTCACTCCTAGAGCTTTTTCACATCCATGAGTGTGAATTTAGGTGCATTGTTCTCTGACATTGGACAATATAATTTCATTTTTGGACATTTCAAGCCCGTTTTCGAATCGTTTTACCAGGAAAGCGCCTCTAAAAACTTTGAATATTGATTCTGGCAAACAGCTACACTATGTATATGAATAATGTTTAGTGCATATGCAATTTCACTTACCTTAAATTCCACGGCGCCACTTGTTGATTGCGGGGAGCTTCGATCGCGAGATAGTCCTGTCTTTGACATTGAACCTTTCCCAATCGGCTTGTATAAATCCTTGGTCGACGTACCATTTGTATAGGTCCCATTTCCGATTCTCGAATCTCGTCCCACGACACTGTTACTACTATCGTTTCCGTCCATTACACCGTACGAGCGTTTGCGTGACGATATGTGATTTAAACTTGATTTCGTCGTGGTCGCGGTCGAAAGCACTGATGATGCCATTTCTCTATGTGGCTCCGACGTCGACTGATTTCAGTAAATTCGCCGGTCTCGCGTTTGACTCGTGCACGTAACGTTATTGGATCGTTCTAATGTCGACTGACGACTACTTTCGCGGATAGATACTTTTTCGCGAAAATTCACAGCTAAACAAGAACCACACACCAAAGTTTCGCGAATGAGCTTTACGTTTTCAATACAGCATCAACTTGTGCCAGGCATTCGTATCGTATGTACTACTACGACGGTCGATTTTGTCGAAATGCTTGACCTGCAAAAAAAATTAGAGAGGACAAAATGATTAGAAGAAATCAAGGCATATCTTGACTTTTATTGAATAATTTAAGATAAACGCGAAGCAAGCAAACACAACGATACGTTACATAACTCAAGAACTTGAAGGTAAGTTGCAATGCAAGCTTGAATAGTTTGGAGGAACGAGTTTAATTTTCTCAATATCGAAACGAAAAATAATACAAGTCACCATCAAATCAGGCTATTGCAGAAGCCTCACTACGTATTGTTATTGCATTCATCATACAATGTATGTATTGTTTTATCAACAGAAGCAATATAAACGCTTCAATGTCTTAAGTTTTTCGCTGCCTCCCTCTGCAGTGTCTTTTCCGGCCCTTGTTTTCCACTTGGCTCACCTCAACACCTGTCGAAAACTTCGTTTTTCGCTTTCTTTCACATTCAAGCATGTGGTGGATAACATGTGTTTGCACGCATGCAAAAATTTATTTTCCCAACGGTCGTTCGGTCGTTGAGCTGAACTACTCAGGAATCATACGATTTATAGCGTATCTTATTAGAACATGCAATGATGTAACATGAGTGTGATCCGCGACGCATAGCAAGGTTTCTGACGAAACAGTAACAAGGTCGTATGGACTTTGAAGATTCTCATATCAGTTGAAAAAAATCGTTATCTCTTCTAATTGAAGCTATCGACATATTTTAATGATGCACATTTGTAAAACTGTCGAAAATTTCATTCATATATTTGATGCATTTCGCGCCAATGCATTGCAAAAATTAAAAATTTTGAAGATTGTTCATGATAAGGAAAAGTTAAGAATAGTAATAATATAATTTCAATAAGAATGGCCAAATAAGTTAACACACGAAAAGTAGATTTCTAAACTTCATAAAGGTATCATTGCAAGGATAATGAGCCCCATATGGTGAAAAAAGTTAAGTGGATACTTCCATTTGCTAGCAATCAACTACTTAATCCTTGAACAAGTGTTTGCCTCCGAATTTTTACCAGCGACTTCTGACCTAGTTTGCATACGAAATTTGATGTTTTCATCGGAAAATTCTCAGGTTTGGTAGGTTCTGAACTTCAAACTCCAAAATTTGCCTGTTGTAGGACCGAGCATCATCGTCCAATGCGAAGTTGACAAATGCAATCATAATTATAAAAGTGGCAAAAAAAGACAACAAGGATCTGGCCCTAGAAGACTGTTAATCTTATATTGTGCGACACAACTCATTGGCAATCTGCTCAGTAATTGTTGGTTGGTATTTCCCAGGACCCTTAAACTTGGGACAAATATATTAACGGAGATACAAATATAACTTATAAGACTTTGGCTAGTGGAATCTTTACGTTCAATTCAAAATCGTCTTGTAGATTGTGTTTCGTAGGTTTGGTCCTCGGTTTGCCAGCTAAAGCTCTTCGACGGAGTGTCACAATTTTCTCATTCCACCAGCATACGGATCGCATTTCATTGAGTCCCTTTTTCAGGGCACCGACCCGCTACAAGCAAAATAATTTCATTCTTGACTACGGTTTCAATGAAATTTTCTGCAGTTGAACTAACTCTTTTGAATGTAAGGTCTCTGCCTGTCTACAAAAATTTTTCTATCCACTTCCTCAATAGGCTTATACAAAATATGTTGCTACGATCCTTAAGTATCTGGAAACTGATATAAGGATAGATTTTGCCAATCTTTTGTTGTCTCCACTTACAAGGAATGCCGGTGTAAATAAAAAATTTTATATCCCTCGTCCACTCTTCATTCTGTCTTTTTGTTATAAGCTTTGCTAAACTCCAAGGGACACTTTCAACCCAAAAAATTCTAGAATATATCGAACATTTCTGCTTTCTACAGAACTTCCAATGCATTCAAACTGTGTGTAAGCTTAACACAGTACCAGTTTTCTGAAAAACAACCTCCCAGCATGAGTTTTTCTTGCAGTGTCAATTCTTGAGATTCCTTCGTGTTTGGCTGGAATGGAGTGTTCTTTAACTCTCTTTCAAAAAACCCTCATTTAAAACAACAACAATGCTTTAATCAATGTTTTAACCCATGTAAAAATGTATAAAATAAGGTAGAAGATAATGTTTAAATCTATTAAAATAATAAAAATATAATAAAAAAAATATATAAAAAATAATAAAAAAATAAAAATAATAAAAAAATAATAAAAAATAACATTCAAATTATGGTATAGTTTCTGTAGGGGCGTTCGTTTAAGTATTTTTTTCAAAGTGAGCTCTGTAATTTTCTGGTAAAAACATACATCAGAATGGGAAAACAAAATTCGCAAAATTTCTCGGCATACGTTCTCCACGCACGCGACCATTCTTTCCATATTCGCGACCATATTTTGTTGCAACTGCTCCAAAGAGAAAGGATCGAATATCAATAATATCAAAGATAGGATTAAATGTCATTCTACGTGAAAAATTCTACTAGTGTCAAATTAAATCTACGTAGAGGTCCGTTTATGTACCATCGTCGCGATTAAAATTTTCTAATCGACAGCTGAGGAAAGAAGTTCTGAAGGATTTTAAAATGAGTTCCAACCCGAGAAACAAATATCGGAACAATTCTCAGTATATGTTTTTCGGGCACGGAACGATTTCTTCTCGGATATTTTATTGTGATTGTTCCAAGGATATATAAATGTTTCTGTACACCTAATGAATGACCGACTGATGAGTCAGCTCTACCAACAAAAAGCAACTGGTGTCACACAAGCGCCCAGTGGAGGTAGATTTTCGGTCACCATGTCTGGATATAAATTTTTCTTTATTACAATTTGACAATCGGCGTGCACGTAAGCAAGTTCTGAAGGGTTTCTATTGAAAATTTAGTCATTTTTGACACGTAAAAAGTCATCGTACCGCTGAGATTAACGAGCGCTAGTTGTGTGTTGAAAAAGTTCCTTATTAAACAAAAATACCAATAGTTGGTCGGCCAGCAGAAAGGTATGAATTGGATGCCAATGTTTCGTCCTTCAAATGATACATTAGTTATGAAGATCCCGAAAAGAAAGGAACCACGCAAACAAGACTAAAATCTGACCAGCTTCCTGCGTAATCAGTTAAAATCCTAAATAGGAATCACTTATCATATTACACCTTAATCTGCAGACTCTGCTACCCAAAAATCGGCAGAATCTGCTACACACAAATCTTTGATAAGAAATACCGCTGAAAACACATAGGGATGGCTGCTCTCCTGTTCTAAGTACCGATAGCAGCACTTAATTATCGGAAAAGATACGGTCCTCCGATAAAAGTGCGCTAAAAAAATTTTCTCTCTTACTAGAAACTTCAGGATATGCCCACCGTGCCAACCATAAGGATTGCCTGCGATCGTTTGATCATAATGGTCGAACAGAAGTTTTTTTTTTGTATATTGAGTCAAATATAAGAAAGTGACTAGAATTCGATAGAATCAACTAAAAAGAACTTGTGGAATTCCGGGAACGAACGATATTATAGACAAGATCAAGTTTAATATGGTAACATTTTTTCGTTTTTTTTTTCATAAGCAATAAAAACGAATAAAGGTCCAACAAAAGCGAAACGTGGGGGATGCTCCTTTTTAATGTGACATTTATAAGTGCCTTCGACTAATGAAAGTCAGTATTTATTGGGGCTATAATGAAAAAAAAAAATTCCAATATTAAATATCTAAAATAATTAATATCAAAAATAATGTCAACTTGCTGACAATCGATGACATTAGTCTCCTAAAACTCTCGTTTGAATGTCTTCCTCGACATTATTGAACTGGTGGTATTGCGTTAAATGTTTCGTCGAAGATCGCGAACCCTTCTTTGCCTTCCCTCGTAGATCAAAGATTTCAAAAACCCACACGGGAAAAAATCGTAAGGGATTCTACGTAAGCGTATAGTTTCGCACCTTTACTCTTTTTTTCTCACGAGGTTTTCCTTCGGTCTACTCTTATAAGCCTAAGTTGTGTACTGTATAACTAAGCATATACTAAGTTTTTATGAAACTTGTTGACATTTGAGTTATCAAAGGGTAAACAAGCCAATTTGAAAGAAATTTGGGAGAAAATTGAGTATTGTGTCGGAATTAAGTTCCGCTCTACCCAAGAGAAAACATATCTGACAATTCTGCAAGTGATATTAGTGATTTACTGATAATCTGCTTCTAGTCGAAAAAATAATTTTTTGTGGCGCTCTTCTTCCAAAAAGGGAAGGAAAGACGATCCAAATCGAAAAGGATCTTTGATCTAGAAATCCTGTGCTTTGATGTAGACAGCCAACACGATGAATATCATAAAAAAAAGTCTAAAATTTGTATCGGAATATGGCTGGCTTAAGACGAAACAACTTGTTGCATTGGATCCCTATCAACCATGTCAATCATCTTGAATTAAACCTCCGGAGTGACTAAAGTTTATGGGAGATGGGACCCGAAAATGCTAACGTTACTTCAAAACCCTAATGCGTCGAATGTTGCAGTGATTTTTTGGTTCGCTATGGAGATGAAAAGAAGAAAATGTGGCCTGCATTCTTCAAATCAAGAGTCGATGCATTATGTGTCTCTATAGACTCTGTTCTACAACCCTCCGTCTGAAACATAGGTCAGAAAAATGATAGCAATTAGATTTTTATTAAATTTTCGTGTCAGTCGCCACGAAAGAAGTAATCAATTAAGGCCCTATATGAGAACGATTAAAAGTGATATCAAGGATTGAAGAAGAGGAAAATTGACAACAATGCGCACTGTTTGCAGGATACCGCGCCAGTCTACGTAAGCTATTATGCGGTAGCTACCTTTCAACAATACCGGTTTGAAGGATCAATCACTGTCTTAAAATCAAGCCCAAAGCTCACGACTTGTATTTGTCGAAAATGAAGAAAGAGCAGCATGGATAAAAATTTAGAGATGATGATGAAGCTAAGTCGGCAATTTCGGTGTGTTCGACGGCTAATATAAATTTTTATTGTTTCTACGGTATCAGTAAATTAAGTGATCGATATGAAGAACAAGTTAGATTTCGAGAACAATATTTTGGAAAGGACACATCGTTTCATGTTTTATTGCAACACTCCTCACTATTAGTGGGCTCCCTGCTAATCATTCAATTTATCACACTCCAGCAATGACTTACGCACTCTGTGAAATTTAAACATATAAAATCTTTCGTGATAATCATTCAATGATAGGTATCGTTTTGAAACACTAGAGTTTATATGATCCTCATTCTACTAGATTCAAATGTAGTAACAACGTAGAGTTAAGCACAAAAACTACCGCAGGGAACCAATATCAGCTCTCATTAAAGTATCAGAAAACATCACTTTATATCAATTCATTTAAATTGCATTAATTATCTCAATTTTAATGCACAAGTTCAAACCATTTAGCAATTTATCAAATTATTACCTTCAACTGATTTCACGGCCAAACCTCAACTTAAAGTTACGCTCAGCACTATTAGATTGGACTTTGCTTTTCCGATTTAAAAATGAAAAATACAATTTCCAGCAAACTCAATAACAATTTTTTTACAAATTTTTTTTAAATTTAAAAGCACATCCAAAACCAGACGTTTTCCTTGTATTCGAACTTCACACTATCAACTTTGGATGTATCTTCTTACAACTCGGCCGGCTACGATTCAAATCAGCAATTCTCTCCAAAACGACACTTTTATTAACTACACTATGTACACTCAACAGCTAATTTGTTACTATTTCGAACGAGTGCTTGGCAACTTCATTAGGTATGTTATGATATGATAACCAATCCAATGACGTTATCAAACGCATGAACAATTTGCAAGGAACAGCCAACAGGTGATAGGATTCAAAGCTCAATCGCTAGTTCATTTCGCGTACTAGCGGTTACGACTAAATTTCAAAAAATCTTGAACTGAAATAAAAGCCAGTGGAAATTTGGGAAATTGTAAATCCCAGTACGTACTTTTGCGAATACGTACCTGAATATAGCGATTAGCCGTTGGGACTTACAGTCTTAGTGAGAAATATTAGTGCGAGCCGGATAATTCGAGCGGTGGGAAACCGAAGATGTTTATTTACTTTTCAGATAACAGCGGCGTCAACGTATCAACCATTTCAAGATGAGATAACGACTACCAGATTACCCTAACTACATTGTTGCTGATAACCAGCCGGAGGAACTCATGACTCACTTGATGTTAACATAAATATGCATCAGAGTGATTTAACTAAGTTACTTTGCATCTAGGTCATCAATTGTTACATTTGCACTTGCGTATTCTATTTATACTTTACTAAGTACTCGTTTGAGCACACTGTAGTTAGCAAATTTAAGTATAATTCAAATCAATTTTCCCGGCAAAGCAAATATTTAATTCACCAAACAATAAAAATGAGCCTTTGGTGGTATTTTCCGGACAGTGCAGCCTTTTGATTTGCAATGAAAACATTTAATTGAGCAGTTAAATTAAGGAGCCCTAAGCAATGAAAAATTGACCTTTTCACAATGAGCTGCACCCAGAATAGTATGTGATTGATTTTTAATGTGAAATGACTTAATTTTCAAGTACTGAGCGTACCAGTATTGTCACAAAAAAAAATAATATGGAGAAATTTAAACATTTCATTAAGTTTGATCTAAAAGAATGTCGTCCTTGAATGTTTTTATTCAATTCATTTATTGCGGTGCCAGAAAACGCCGCAGACAGAGAAATCAAACTTTGCTCTCAATGAATCCCATCTCAATTGGGGGCAGATTTTACAATTTTTTTAAAAAAAAAAAAAAAAAGAGGGAATCCTGCAATTCGCGTGAATCCTATCGTTTCATCCTCGTCTTCAGAACTAGTTTCGATTACTTTGGATGTTTAAAAAAGACAGGAGGACAACTTCTTTGTTTTATCGAGCACAATACTTGAGTTGCACGAACATGAAAACCCCTAACATATCCTTACCACTGAATTGAACTCAAGGTATGAAGCATACTCCGCCCCGTCACCAACGATCCCGGAAATATATTTGTACGATTTTCGATGACTCGATACTAAGCTCATTTGTAGCGCACAAGGTATCTCTACAGGACCGACATCGAACTCCTGGCTGGACTTGTGTATATTTGATGCCAGGTTATTTAAATTCGCAGTTAATCTGCAGATCCCTACTTAGGATAGTGATAATTAAACGATTTTAATTGCGATTCGCTTTGAAAGTCGTAAAACTTTCCTTCTTACGATTTGGCATGATGACCACAAACAAAAGCTGCCGAAGACAGATCAGAAGCCTTACAAACTCCAGGTTTGAATGGGAGTACCTTGTATGGATTCATGCAAGGTACACCTTCTGATTGTACGGACAACATACTCGTCACGCATACCGACAGAAATCTAACGTTGCATTAAAAAGAGTTAAATCTATCACGACAAGAATGTTTGATTTCAAGCGCCATGGTCACTCTAATCTCTAAGACCAAACTGCGAAATAACTTGCATGGATAGTAAAGAAATGAGTCAAAAGTTTCCTCCTGGCTTGTTTTAACAACATGTCGTCCACAACATCATTGACCGCCGGAATACAGTCATCCTACTCTGCTTCTCAGGAACATAACGCTCAAATTATTCATCATTTCATCCAGCAGAACTACAGAAACGAGGACAGAAGACAGTGGAAAGATATAACCAAAAGAATCGATACCCAGCATGCTTATTGTATTTTACGACGTTTGTGGCTGTCAGACAGACTATCAATCCTCAGTTTTACGCTAGAGAGGTCTTTCATTTGACGGATTGCGTGAGTTTCGTCCACCCGGAGTAATGAGTCAACTAGGTACTGCACCATGTCAATGCTACCATACGCACCTGCTTCTCCATCACTGAGGGTTTGACCCGGTTCAATGTAACAACTCTGTAACTTGTTTTGGTTCCTCCGGATGAAGAGGCCCTCGAAAAGGAAGCGGTTTGACAGCGTTACAGTGGCGCAAAAGGCTTCGACGAAAAGTACTTGGCACGTTGTGGAAGTCTCATAATTCTCAAGGCATCTATGTTGAAAGATTTTAATGCGATATATGAAAATGTTCAATAAACTTTTTGCGCTGAGACCCGTCTTGCAATTTTATTTGAGCACATTGTACATATATATTTTATTGGGCCCCAATAGACGAGATAGTATCAAATGCATCATTAAATCTCTCTTACGAATTCTGCCTGAGGTTACCATCTGACAGTATGAATACTGCTCGTTCTCCAAAGCTGAAATTTCCCGATGAAACGTGAGAAAGCCAAAGTTTAACCGGTCCTCATAAAATATTAGGACCTTTCACGCGCGTGGAATCATCCTTATCAGCTTGCTTTTGGAGATAGAAACATAATTATTAGCCAAATGTTCAGTTTTAATCCCGAAAAGGCCTCTCGCACGACTATGTAATGAAAAACATAATCTCGAACAAATCCTGATATCTTAGCAGGACGAATTGCGTGATAATTTATCGCATCAACAAAGAGTATGTGTGAGATTAACTGTTGCACAATGGATTTATATAATGGCTCATAAAAATTTAAATTTCCGCAACTCTCATAGCTGACTCATGGAGTATTCTTTAAGGAAAATCATTTATCGTGAGATACGATTGGCGTTCCAAAAATTGCATATTCAAGTTCGAAATCAAGGTATTTTACGATCTAGGTTAGCACATTTTCAGCTTTCATTTCATTTGGAGTCGCCCAGGAGGTTTTTTTTTGTGGCAAGGAGGTGAAGGTTGTTTACGCCCTGAGTGTGGGACTCCCAGACGCAAAATACTTTTGGACTACCCACTAAACACCTCCCCTGTCAACCTGAGAACCTAGCCTGGAACCGTGCCCAAGAGGTTGTCAGTCGCATTTCCTAGACATCTTATAGTTCGTACGGTCGACAAGACAGCATCTCAAGTTGACAATGATATCGATTTTTTTCATAGTCTACATTTCGTACTAACCTCTGGAAGATTCAAATCAAAATACAAGCGTCAAACAGACCATTCTTCACAAAATTCAATCCGGAACAAAAACGCTAATGGAAAAGTTTCCACTTAGCTAAGAATGGAGGCAGCTCTGAAAGGATTCCGCACAAGAATCGTTTGAACGTCATATTTATTTCAACCCGCACATATACTATATGGAACACGCGATAGGACTTTTTCAACCGAGTGTTTGTGATTGTTCAGAGTCTCTTTTATTCCAACCCATTTAAATTGAGTTGTTATAAGACCCTTTGTTATAAGTTAGATCTTGTCGGCGTTTGACACTTTTTTGACACGATAAATCCTTCAGCTTAGTGACAGTTTTTTTAATGTCTCCTGTAGCTATTTTCGAAATCGTGACATGGAAAACTATTATTACTATCCAAACAAATGAAATTTCAATAATTTTCGGGGTGTCGATCTTTAAAATTATAGCAACGCTACTGACACCTGGACACCTCCCTGCGTCTAATTAATAGGGTTTTCATACAACCGCTTCTTCGCCTTCTGTGTTTCTGCGATGCTTTTGAATAACTAATGTTAAATTTCGCGACTAAACAAAGCTTAGACTAAAAAAATATCGAGGAGCTACTAAATAGGTTGGAAAAAATAGAGAAACCCTTCTAAAACATTCCAGAACCCTCCTGTCATTCCCTGTAAATTCTTCTTGTTTTCACCAACGTGTGCATACACAATACAAACATATTTGAAGTGAAAAACTCAAACGCCAAAAAGAGGGCGATGTTGTAAAGCTCAAATAAAGCAGATCGAGTGACTTGTAATAAATTATGACTCAAATTTAAATTTTCATAATTTCGTATTGATTTATGACCCTTTCAAATTGACAAGGAACAATATTCAAGACAAATTAGGAAAGGTAATTTGTGTGCAATTATCCACAAGACAGGATCATACTACGCATTATAATTAATTTCCTGTAAGAAACATTTGATAAACGATTAATTTTGATAGATTGGCTAGATTATAGGCTATCTCCAGGAATACCTGAAACATTTTGTCGTTGTGTAATAAAAAAAAAACAGCGATAATAATCGGAAAAATATTCCCGATCTAATGGAATGAAAATGGGACTGGTTGTTTTTTTTTTCGTTTTGGTAAAAAGTATCTAAATTCTATAGTATAGTATCTTCTCTATTCTCATTATTTCGTTTTAAGAAAAGTTACACTCTCAAAATTTTTGAGTAGAAACGCAATACAACTATAAATCTATCGTTTGCTCTATCTCTTTCGTCTAGATGACGGCCGAGAGTGTTAGCGCTTTTTGTTATACGACCATGCTTGATTATGATATGATATTATTAAGACGCTACCAAGTCTGCGATCAATTTACACTCGAAAGGACGCAATATACACCATATTGCGGAAATTCGATCGGAGTCTAACGAAAAGTGATCGATATTTGGACCCGTTGATTACGACATGTACATGTCGACCCCGACGACAAAACGATCAAAGTCATATAAATTAATTGCATAAATTAATTTTTCAGATAAAGTTATGATTGCAGACTATAACACCTTTCGAAATGTTATCAGAATTCAAAGTTATACATCTCGAAATTAAATACTTGCTACAACAATCAATTATATTGTCAAGATATAAGTATCAAATTTAGTTTCTTGGTACAGCATTTAAGCCAGTGGCATGAAAATTGCAAATAAAATAAGAAAATATTAAATAAAATTAAAAATGCATAAAAAAAGCTATTATTATATTATATAACGTACTATTTACGAGACATTTGCATGCAGATTTTTGCTTCATGCAGTGCTAAGTGGACTCCTAAAAAGCTTTCAGATTAATCTTTGGATTTATTTCGCTAAGCTGACCTCATTTTTTCTTGTTATGAATCGAAAACAATATGTGCGCAATATTCATGGAAGGCTGATTCACATGTTGTTATTCAGTTATGCTCTTGAAAGTATTTATTTAGAGTTTTAATTTTTGCAATTGTTTTTGCTTGGATAGTACTAACAATATTCTTTAAAAATTGAACATGCATCATCACCCAAGCAAATATTGAGGCGATCAAATTTTGCTGGGGAAAGAAAGGTTGATGAGTTCAAGTTGATTTTCAACACACTTTTTAATCTCTCTTCTTCTCTCTTTCTCTTTCTATCTCTGTCTCTCTCTGACTCCACCTCTCTGAAGCGCCACAACTATTTCAACAAATATTTTTAAATTATTATCAGCAAATGATATAATAATAAAATACATAGCATGTCTGTTGCATAGAATATTTTATAAAAAATTCAGCTAATTTTGGACACTAGTTTCAAGTAGGTTCTCGAATTTATTGAATGAAAATCTAGTTTTTCGGTACTAAGAAGGATATGCTAGATAAAAAGTTAAGATGCGATCATTTAATTATAAAATGATAATTTTTTCTTATAAAAAAACCAAACCCTCTCGCGCTGTCTTGTAAATGATTTTCTTAAGATTATTTAGGACGGATTTCTTGACTAAAATAATTATCAATAGAATTAATTTAGCAAAAAAAAAATGACCATGATCGGTCTATGGATTGCATGGACCAATGACCAGTGACCAGTGACCAATCCATAAAGCCAACTTTATTGCAGGAATGGTTTACCTTGGACTTCACCCATACCGCAAGCATTTTCGAGGCAAGCGAATTAAATAACTATTAAGGAAACGTTCTTTGATGCTCATGCTGCATCCAAATCACTGGAAGTATCCAGATGCATCCAAATCACTTTTGTTTGTATCTTGTGAGTTTGGAATTGTCAAAAGAATGCGTTCTTCCCAACTTCTGACATTAAACTGTAAGGATTAAGGAAGTAAGGATTGTTTTTTAAGTTGGAAATTTTCGAAGGAGCCTTCGAAATGCTTGCCTGGAGCTCCTGGACACTTAAATTTTGAAACTCCGTTGGTGTATACTTGAAACATTCATCGCCTTTGTTCAGTGCTTCTGTCTTTGTGAAACAATATCAGACCAAGTATATAATGCACAGAAGACAATGGGATTTCATCGCGTGGCACAATTACTTCATTAATAAAGTTTATAATTATAAATTCTTTTCCATCAAATATAACGCTCTATCTCTAAGCTGCTTTTTTCACAAAAATATGGAGCAAGGATGATTAGTAGTGCCGGTTTCTTGTCTTCAAACTAACCATTCATTAATCATCTGATGGTCAACTTAAATGGCGCATTAATATTCCCTGTACATCATACTATTTAGGACTAATGTTATCGTGAGGAATTCTGCCTTAATTTTGGTTGAATGGGCGATGAGTAGGGAGCTTTCCAGTATGAGATTGCTCACTCTACAAGCTGCATTTTGACAATACGATAAAGAAGTGCCATTTATTCGAATCATCACAGCCATCAAACCATTGCAAAAAAGGATGTGTGCCTATTGCTCGCCTGCGATATTACAAAACTTTAAATTCTTTTATTGGAAGATTTCACTCTTTAAAGAAAGAAAGCCTTATAATTCAAGGAAGTTTCCAGGACGATGGTAACGGACCAGTAAGCAAGTGCGATAGTAAACTCAAAACAGGCCATAAAAAGTGAGATAAAGGGCAAATGATGTACTACAAACATTAATATCTCAAAGGAGTAGATCAAAAGGACATACTGAATAAGGCACCTTAACAGGTTCCCTGTCCATTGTATAACATATGATTCATGACGCATTTTTTGTGAATTATTACTTTACCAGGACAACAAAGTGATTGGCGCATTCAGGCCACTTTTTGAAGTTTGGCCGCAAGATGAGTTAAAGCTTCTTTTTTCGAGAAAATATTTAAGCTCTGAATCACATGTCGCACCACGTATCGTGGTATTAAAGAAATTATTAGATATATCATCAACGTAATAATACACCAATTCTCGCCTTATAACAACCACTAACTAAGAGTTAAACGGCCTAGATAATAGACAATAAAATGGCAGTAGACGATCAAATTTGCTAATACGCCTCAACTCGTAGGACACAACATAAGGACGTTCAACGTTCCAATCAATTGTACTAAATTTCTTATCTTTACACGAATTGCCTAACCACCATTTAATATGACATATTACACAATAAATTAATTATATTTATCACCAAAAAAGCTTAAAGAAAGAAAGATGTTCGTTTGCATAGGCCCCATTCAATGCCATCTTGGACTTTCGTTAGTAAGTAAATGTCAGCAATAAAACTGCACGCTAGCAGCCAATATGTGAAACGATCACATTACTTTGATGGAATAAAAAATAGGAAGTCGTACGAGTATGTTTGTATTCTCGCGGTATAACAAGGTGAAGCGAAGGCGTGCGGTATTTGAATACGAAAATTGAAAAGAAAAGTAGTTTTGTCTTTGCATGAGATTACAGAGATATAATCTGGTGGGCACATTTTTATGCACATGAGCCGGTTTTTTGGTCTTCTAGGAGGATAATTTCTCAAAGGTGTGACGGTTAGGTTGGCGAATAATATAAATAAATATTCATTGAGGTGTAAACTTGTGTTCATTAATCTATTTAATAAAATCCAGAACTTTTTAAGGTCACACTACCACATAATAACCTCAGACGCAATCAATCACTTCGGCCCCAAGGCAGGAGTAAAACTGTTGGTCGCGTTTGGCTTCTATTGAACGTTACAGAAGTAATCGAAAGTAAGTTCAGTACCAGCAAAAGTCTTTGTGCTAATTAACTCCTTTTAACAAAAGATTTTTATACTGATATTGACATTAAACTAAACTACGAGCAAACTATAATGAGAAACTTTGAATCGGCTTGTCACATATAGCAAAATTCTGAGGTTATAAAATCAAATAAGAAGCACCCAAAATTGGTACACACATATCTGGCAACACTAGTTCGATTATAACACAATTGAAATTTGGCATTTTATGGTAGTGACGTTTTATGGTAAACTCGTGCAAGTCGTCGCTAACGTCAAAACTTACATTGATTTGAAAGTGAGTGAAATATCTGAAGAAATAAACTAGCTAAAAGAAAATGCAGAAACTCTGCAAAACATGGTTTTGTGAACATTCAATGATTATGCTTTGAGTTAAAGCTACGCTCAAGACGTTTCGCCAGTCACTGATAACTACAATAAAAATTTTTAACTCGTACAGCAAGATCAGCGTGAAATCTGTGTTAGTAGATAGTGGAGGTGCTGAGCATCAACCACATGACAAACACACTTAGTTTTTGAGTACCACATGAATTGACACAAAAAATCACTGCATTACTGTCAGTCCAACGCTCCTAAAACGCAACGAATTTGAACCATTATTGAAGCAAATTATTAGAAGCTGCAAGATGGAATAAAAGTTGAATTGATAAATGAGTATCAAATGCAAGCGATCATACTCAAAATCTGGCGAGCCTTCAAAAACATCATCAAACCATAAGGTTTTATTGATTGTTTGCTATGTCAATTACGGTTCAAAAATCTCAACTCGAACGCTTTACCGAAACAAACAAGGATAAGCGGCCAGAATTGCCTATCAGGAAGAATTTCTCTTCCATCATGAATGAAACCGTCAGACGAATTTACTTTTTTGACAACTCCAAACTGAGTGTCAGCAATTAGTTGGAAAGGTTTAATGCACCACTTTACAGGCGACGCCGGACTACACTGCCCTCTCTGACTATTAATATATTTCGATCACTGCCAAATTCTTAAAAAAAATTAGAAAATTAATCGGCCAAAAATTAATTGACCGATAAAAATCACTTGCCAAATTTATGGACAATAAAAAAATGGAATTCTATACCAATGGGTTTATGAAGTTACTCGAACTATATGGCGAAAGAAAAAAACTATAAACGGCCAATATAAATTCAAATCTGAATGGGGTAGAAGTGAGAGAATTCACCCTCTGTATTTAGCAGCCTTGTTGTAACAATGCCGAAAAAAATAACCACTAAAGCAGTGCGGAAGGATATCTTATAAAATATTAAGATTAAGTTACAAAAAGTGTTCCTATATCTCAACATGACCTGGAAATTTTTGCTGGATGGAATTATTCTTTTGTCCTCGAAACGTTCCGTCGTTCTCCGTCACATGCTTCGTAATTTTTAATAATAGTTGCTCAGGATGGTTTCAGTAGCACTCATCATCTGTGCAACATCCCATTCAAAAGCAACAACTGAATGTAATCTCTCGGGCAACAGACGGATACGACGATTATAATATTCTGGTCCTTTTGACTTGATCCATTTATCAAGAAATTTTTGGATATATTCATGTGAAGTAAATCACAGTATAGGCAGGACTGACAGCATGTATCGAAACGAAGAGAAAACTAGAAGAGGAATGCCTGGAAAACAAATTTCCCATATGCTACTTTTTCAATATATTTGTGACAGCTTGCGTTGTTCACCAGCTCATTTCGGCCGTTTAACTGCCAAAGCGTAATGAAACTAAGCTAGCTGCAGCAGATAGAATGTACCATTGGTACTTTCAAGCATCTGAAGCTACCTATAGAAGGAGCCCATAGTAGACTAGAACCTTTCTGATTCCACCAAATAAAAATGTAATCTTTGAGCTGTAGGTCGTGCCTTTGCCACTGATAGATCTTTGGAGTTCTTCTATTTGACTCCAGTCAATTTTAAGTATTTAGGATTAGTGAAGAACATCGATTTATCATTGCAAGTGACGACATATTAGAGGAAATCTTTGCTTTTTTGCCGGGTGAAAAAAATTTTGTAAGTGAGAAGACATCTTTCGAAGTTTATACTTTTAGTCAGTGAGGGATCCAATTTCTAAATTTTTGAACCATTCCTAGTACGTGTAAATGTGTAAAGCCTATACAGTCAGTAGATTAATCAGTAGACTAGATTTTGAATTTCGAGCATTTGTGGCGTATCCCCATTAATTGAATTTGTCAATTCTGGATCTTCGAATTTTTTCCGCGGCTTTCTTTGTCACGGACGACAAAAAGACAGAAAATTATTACCATATCTAATAAATTACTTGTTACCTAGAGATTTTAACCTTAAGTTATCAATGGTTACCTTAGTAAAAGTTCAACGTCTTTTGTAAAGTTGAACTCAAATTAGCTTTCTATTTATTTTCTATTTATTATTTAGCCATTAAAGACAGAACTTTCACCATTTCCAAAGCGAACTTTGGGCAATTTTGGATGCAGACTATTGGAAACTTGAGTGTTCAAAAACGTTTCATTGGGATATGTGGTTATTCTTAAAATCAGTGTCAATATGGTATGCTCTAAAACTATCTAACCTGCGTTCTTAACACCGCATCGGAACGTTCATGCGGCGTAGGTTCAGTACGAGCATTACGGACTCTCCATATTTAAAACTGACTTCCAAAATTGGTACAGGACATGGAAACACCAATGGTTGCATGTTACTTTCTGAGGAAAAGAGGATCACTTTGGAGGATACCTTGAGCCGGATGACGAAAAACACTTCGAGGACATCGTTTTGTATCAAGATCGGATATTTTTGGGACACGCTGCATAATAGTGCTGGACGCACAGTTTATCTTTATAATTATCAAAACCATCCTGACTGTTTTAGTCTTTATTTCCGGGTCTAGGGGATTAGGGGATCCGTCCCTTGTAGTCCCAAAACGCAAATGACATTTTGATCGCATTACAAAGAAATATTTCCATATTCGTGTGATTAGGTTTATTTCATACTTGCATCAGTATGAAAGTCATTTAACGATTAACGCATTGGAAAATACACATTAAAAATAAGATGTGCCAAAAATGCATTTTCCTGTTACGTCACTGATGAAAGACATCTGCTATTAACCCAATTGTAACAAAAAATAGACAAACATATTCCAATTGTCGTCGCTAATAAATACGCAAACGTTTGCCAAGCTGGGCGCTACCCCGGGAATAGTTCACCTGGCAAAAATATTAGAAAAGCATTCACTCTCGTTTTCTACTTTACATAAAAACCACCAACAGCCATAGTATATGAGTGTACAGCAAAGCGTATATCATACTTGCACTTTCTACTTAATTCGCGAAAATCCATGCGAGTGTGTACGCTTTTTCTTGAAACATTGAATTAGAAAATGGTTTTAATTAGTTTCAATTTTTTAAGTTTACTATTTATAATTGCAGGACATATTACAGATTAGTTTGTTTGTTTCGAACTTGTGAATTAGCCTGGACGCAAATAAAGGACGTTAGTTATAAATTCAGTTTTCTAAGATTTCGCGGGAAAATTAGTTCATATGGAAATCGCACGGATTTTGGTTATTAAAATTGACTTTTCACTCAGATCTCACATATGATTTGATGTAATGAAAAATTATTTGCTGCTATAAAGATGTCATCAAATCATGCATACTTAAAATTTTCTTTGAATTTAACAAATTCTCATGAGAAAATCTATAAATACGGATACTCGTCATACGCAATGAAAAAGACCAAAAAATCGTTCGAAATGGGAGTCTTGGTTTCACAGCGCGATAAGATTCTGTGAAAATATTATACGACCTTTCATATCAGGGTCTGTAAAACTCATTTTTGTGTTACTCAGGCTGATAACATTCAATTCCATACTGATATCGTCAAATTCCTGCTGGTTAGTACTTTGTTCTGCACTTGAGTACATCTGGCGAAGTCAACGTATGAGAGTGCCCATCTTGCACTAAAATTTTGAACTTTCTATCTGGCCTCAGATTGGGAGAAAATTAGAAAAAATAGACCGAGTACATTGCGTAACAATTAAGACAACTTCATATTTTGATATTGATTTTCTGCTACACAAAATGATATACATCACTTAATGTGCTACAAGTAATTGGAAAAAATCTTAGATACTTAATTGAATTTGTTTCTTTTCAACAGAAGCATTTGTCAATTTGTTATTTTTAATTAATCCACGTTATAAAAGTTGTTTACCTATTACGCATTAGCTTTTAAGGAAAATTAAGAACCGAACCAATGGCACTTTGCACTTAGCATAAAGTTGAACATTTTCATAACGATAAGACGGATGGACACCGTAAAATTTTACAACAAATAAGGATGAGTAGCATCTACAGCAACCAAAATTTCTAGGCATTTTCTCTTCATGCAGTATTGAGCATTCTTACCGAAAGAACGAAATAACTTCCTTTAGAAATTTTAAAGACTTCAGGGGAAAATAAACGTTTCAGTCAAGTCAGCATCGACTTCATTCATCCTTACGCTACCGCTGAACATCGTTTCGTTGTTCCTTGTCTGATGTTAGATTCAATTGGCATACATATGAAAAATGATTATGAAAATACAAAAAATACCATATAATTTTATGTATTTATACTTAAAAAGTATATTTTATAATAACTAAAACAATAAAGCAACAATGGGACGAGAGGCAAGTTTCACGCAGGTTGGAACAGCATAAAATATTAATAAAGCGTGGTTTTTTAACGGTGCTTTAAGTTGGTAACACTATTTAATGCTACGTATGGTGTGACAGCTGTCATGCATTTTATGGTTAGTTTGGTTTGCCATTTTATCATAAAAAGGCTGACGCCTGAGCAGTTTGAAAAGTGTGAAGTTTTATTTCGAAAAACAAACGGCCCTCAGTTTCATGGCGGACGTAATCGTCCATCAGAGCATTAAATTCGATGAATCATGCATCGTTTCCGCACCATGTTTATTGTCATTGATAATACGCATCCATCAGAAGCCATACTGTGCGTTGTATAGAAATCATAGCAGCTGTAGAACGTAGTGTCCATGAAGAGCCAAGTAATTTAGTGATTTCCTGTTCGACATCGTGCTTAACAATGTAACATGTGCCTGTTTCCATCCCCATTATGGAAGATTTTACTGACGTATCTTCGTTTGCGGGCTTACAAAATCCGACTCGGAATTGAAGTACAGGTTTACAGGTTACAGGTTTTGAAGTACAGGACCAAAAACAAATTGCTGCAGATTCCAAATTTCATAAGATAATTTTGTTTAACGAATTGGCTAATTTCTGGTTGATTGACTCGCCAATGAACAAGACTGCTCCATTTGAAGTGATGAGCAAACACCGGCGGTTGTCTAAAAACTGTTACATCCGGAGAAAGTGTTTCATCACTGTGATTCACTGTTTCCTCTTCTTAGTGGGCCTATGGAATCATTGGACCATATATCTTCAAAAATGCTCCTGGGAATAACATTACAGTCAATGCACCGCTATAGAGCTATGACCAATGACATTCTCGTTGATTCGCCGGAATGAAGGGAGCCTCTGGCTTCAACAGGATGGCACCGCATAATATACAGCTCGTGCATCCATCGTCTTATTGAAAGAAGCATTTGATGAACGCATAATTTCCCGTTTCCAAGATCTTGTAATTGAGTACCGTTGGACTAAGTTTTGTGGTGATATGTCAAATCATTCGTCTACACCGAGAAGCCCAAGACGTTTGAACATTTGAAAGACCACATTCGCCAAGTTAGTGGCGACATATGCGACATCGAAAATTGTACATGTCCTTTGGACTTCTGACGCGCCTGCCGTAGCGCTCACATGCTCGAAATCATATTCCTATAAAAATGACAAAGAAGTATCTTACCAACACAACAAATTCGAAGGGAATCAAACCACTTCAGCCGTATTTTATTTCATTTCAAAGTTGTATACCTCTAAAAAAAACATCCTATTCAAACTAATCAAACAGATAAAATGCTTCCTTTTCATTTTGAGACTATTTTAGTTTCGAAATCGATTTTCGACCGTAATCGTCTGGTCTACTTCAGCCACTGTTCAAATAATTCTAACGAGCGAAGTACCGTGACAATAATCTGCGAAGCTAGTTTTATCCGGAACCAAACAAACACAGGATACTTTTGTGCAAAAACCTGGGATTAAACGACAGGACAGTGTCTCTTCATTCAGAAATATGTTCGACTAAGAGATAGTACTCATCTTGGGAATCGGGAAAGAAAATTTGGAAAAATTTTAAGGGAAATGAACTAGTCAACTAGTCTTAACTATGGCTACCCGAAGGTGACTGCCAGATAAAATTAACCCAGGAACATCATACAAACGTAAAGCAAGTGAGAGTTACCAAAATCAACCTCACAGCAGAGCTGCAACAGTCAAGCTGCTTGAACTCCTGCCAGACGGAGCATCAGAAGCCTTCCCAGTATAATGGGAAAGCGATCGTATGGAATGATAAAAAATCCAAAATAATAAATATCTTAATTTGTTTTTCAATAAAAACCTACTTGTGAGAAAAGAGCGACTGGTACTGATATCACATAAGGACTGATATTCAAACACAACCACTGGGACTATAATATTCTATTGACGCCAATAACTACCCATGGAATAACAGTGTGTTTGAAGGTGGTATTAAAGAAATCCTCCATTAAGGAGCTTAAAAATAACCAGAGTCACTAACACACAAAATTATAGAATTCAGTTAAAAGCTAAAGCCTAAGAACGGTATCACTTGCGAACATCTGATGAAAATAAGGAAGTGCCTCATCAATCTTCCTCGGACGGGATGTGTCAAGATATTCGAAACCACAGACGAAAGAACGCCGTAAAGTAACAGAGAACTAGAGATAGAGCTCAACGAGTAGTGAAAGCAAAGATCCTTAAATTGATCTTACCAAGATTTGAGAGAAAATTCCGCATTTTTGTTAGGTCACAGTAAACCATGTCCATCGCCTTTGAAACAATTGACTCTCAAGTGTGTTTACGACTCGATTGAAGCCTTGTACACCGGGCAATCAGACCTTTGTCAAATAGTCTGATAAGCTGTGAAAGCAGCGAAAGAAACAGTGACTATCAACTTCAGCATACATATCCTTTACGATGGGAAATCCATACTGTGCGCACTTTCTGAAACGAAATAAAACTATCGCGAAACTCTGGACGCAGAGGTATGAAGAGCAACAAAAGTGCGGGCAAACTAGCACGAGCTAGGACGGACGGTCAGAATGCAGTAAGAGTGAATACAATAAAGGTAAGATCGGCAGCAATGAAAAGGGAATTACATAAAACTCTCTGGATGGAGATAGACACGATTTAGAGGAGAGGAATAGATTGAGACTCAACAACATCATAATACCATCATAAAAAATTATGGCTCTACCAAATGTCAGGAATGCCGTCATAATTCTTATGACATTCTTAAGGCAACAGCCGTCGGGACCAACGGACCAAATGAAAAGAAATTCAAACGGATGCCATTTTTTAAGCTTGCAATTTTTTTAGCTAAGCTAATCTGCTAGACTATCTGAGCCTGATTCAGAAGAGCTTCGAATGGCTGGGAGAGAATCATACACCGACCCAGCAAAAAAACGCATTTCTTGGGCCATCCCTGCCGTCTGTAGAGCTACCAAATGGACATGTTGCTTAAACGATACACGGAGATGTAAGGGAAAATCCCACCTATACCAGTTTTTGAATCGTGGATTCCAAGGAAGCGTAAATTCCAAAGAATCGCGAATTCTTCCAAGAGGAAGAAGAGCAAGAAGAAGACAATCCAAGAGGACATTGTAAACTGCTACACAATCTATTGAAATCGTCAAACGCATTCACTAAATACGACAATTACTTCAGAATAGTTAGCATACATCTACATCGAGTCGAAATCAAGTTAAAATAGAGAAAATCGACATGCATCCACTTTTCCATCATGACAAACGGAAACTCATTGCAAACATTGGAGTCATACGTGAGTCTCAATTCAACTATCCAACCATTGTGTTCCATCATATGAATTCATAATCATGATGACATGTTAACGTCTATTATTAACTCGCTAGTTCTTCTAATTATTTTGCTTTCATGTCCCGGTTGCTGACTGATGCTGACTGATACATAAAAACTTTTCCAAATATGACTTATACTTGATTTTCTATAGAGTAGAAATGCCACTGTAGCAACTTATAGCGGAGGGCAGGAAGTATTTTCTGTTGTCGTCTTACACGAGTTGCTAAACTTTTAAAATTATTCTTAAATGCATGAGGGTTTTTGCATTTTGCTATTGAACTTTTAATCTAAGTAACTATAAATAGAAAAGAAAGGCGAAATTTATTTGGTGCCACACAACCAGCCCAATACATCTTTTCCACCAGCCACGTTCGGGAAACAACGCTTATGAAATTGACCTGTAGTTTTTCTCATTTTTTGGCCTTGCTGGGCTCAATTATCTCTAACAAAAACTAACACAATATAAAAGTTATAAATATAACGAGCTTGGGACAAAAAACGCGCAATCAATCAAACGGACTAGGCGAAAATTCGCTTTTGTGGAAAGACCATGGTATGTTTGGTATAGTAAACTTTCCAAATGCTACTCAACCTCTTATCTCCTAACTATCCTACATTCATGCACTAAGCGTAGGTTTTCCTACCAGTATAAATTCGATGATTTAAGTGCTAAGCTTAAATATCAGCCCAGCGATTTGATGAGCTCATTAAATCCTCTCTTCATTGGAAGTCGACGAAAATGTTTAGACACACTATCTATTATCCTCGTTCACACTCATTTCAAGCTTCGAACAAGATTTCAAATCGAGAAAGTACAAGCATTCAATTCAGTTTTTTCTTTTGCGTCTTGTTTCTACATGAGCGATTAAACATGTCTGAAATAAAATCACTACTCGTTTTCCCCTTTTTTTTTGTGAAAATCATGAAAATTGAAAGGTTTTATAACAATATGTGCAGTGATGAAGCAATAGTTTATTGCACAATACGTGTTTTTTTTTTTGATCCATGAAGTTTATATCTTTTCATACCCAGTAAAAGCTTCACTCTGTTCGCGAAACCGTAAAAAATCAACATATAATTAAATATTTTGACAAATGAAAGAAACAATCTGGAAAAACACAAGCGAATGTCCATATATTATCTCGGTTAAAGCCGCTTTGGTATATTGCATCACATATTATACGATGGCTTCAATTGTAGTCCACGAAATGAAGATAATCAACATTGAATTGTATTACATTGAAACGAGGTTTCATGAAATTGAGATCGACCTTATATTATTAACAGAGTGTGAGAATATAAAATGTCTAATTAATGGAGCAAATTTCACAGATAGGTCCGAGAAATGTCATGCTAATTATCATGTTACAGAAACGTTACCACTTTAAGGGAAAAAAAAAGCACATTGTGCATGCATGAGGCGTGTCCAAAAAGTATAGTATAAGTAAAACCTTCCGAGTTGGTGTTATTTTTCGATTATCTGTCTCAGAATATGCACCCAAAACAAGGATTCAAATCAGGCACCCTTCAAAATAATCGACTTTTAACCGAAATAACATGCTTCTGTCTATAATTTCATATGCCAAGCGTCAGTTTTCGCAGTGGTTTTCAGTGGACTCTTAGCATTCGTTGGAACCGCCTCAGTTTCGTCGAACCAATGGCCTGTGTTTGAACGTTTTCATGTTTTAAATGTCTAAAATGCGTAAATAAGGGGAGTTACATAAGACCATATGCCTTACATCTGGTTAAGTAACTAGATAATAGCATGCAATAAAATACAGGCAAAATGCAAGAGTCCCTAAGACTCATTAGCATGCAATGCAAATGTGTAAGAGTCCCTAAGACTCATTAGCATATAATAAAACAGAGACGAGATGTAAGGATATTTATGACTCATTTATGATTAAGTCCTAACGACCCTTTAGTTGGTAAGATAAGATGTTTTGTAAGTATATATTAAGCCCCGACTCATAGTTTTAGTTAGTCTTGTAAGCGAAGGGAAATAAAAAGGAACCGTTTGTATTTTACAAAAGAAAAAGGATTGTTTTTATCAACAATTATCGTGGCCAAATTAAACCACGTAACTGGGGATGAGCTTCGACTGGACCCAACGGAAGCTGCGCAGCTTGAAAATATGCTAACGAACATTCTTGCACGAGGTTGGGTAAATCTATTGGCCTATTATGGTAGTGTAAAAGCGAAGTAAAATTCCTTCAAAAAACACGACGACGAAAGTCAAAAAGTGAAAAAGAACACTACATAAATATTAGTGAACTTATATTTGAAGGAACAACATTATAACTTTTTTAGTACAGCAAAATTCGGACGATATAAATTGAAATAGGGTTCGTGTGCTAACTGAAGCATTGACGATGGGAATCAATAGATGTCCAAATTAAAATGTCTACAGAATTTATACTTCATCATCAGCTGGCAATTTGTATTTCGTCTTTGAGTCCAATCGTTATTGTCTCGCTATAGCTATCATATGCTTCATCTAGTAGATCACAATTCCGATTTATAGCCTGCATCGATAGAGCTCTCGGTTTTCTCATGGTTCTACTACTCTGCGCATAGTTCTACTCCCTTCACAATCATTTGAATGGTAAAACTTTCGATGCCGATCAGGCTGTTAAAAATGAGTTGGACCAGTTTTTCACTTCGAAAAACCAAAGGAATTTTTCAATTTATAGAAAGATGGCAAGAGGTCATCCAACAAAATAGACAATATAAAATTGATTACTATTTGTTGTTAATATAAAATTTACTTTGAAAATGTTGAAAAACGATATTAATTATTAAAAACAAACCCAATAGTTGGTCCTCAGAAGTCATTAAGTGGACTGTAAATAAAGTCAATAAACCCAGAACCATTATACGGAACCGTCAGTTACTACCATTCAGCCTGATGCCATGTAAGTCAAGAAGTAAAAGACAAAAATAGAAGACCGACATTGGCAAAGGCCACAAATCAGTCGGGTTCGTGACAGATGTTAATGCGGGCTTTCAGTGCTCTATCAACAACATACTGCTCTGAAGTGCAAAAAATCAAATAAATTCAATAATTAAGCCATCATATTTTTATTGCTTGCTTCCGTCACATTACATTAGAAGCCAAATAAACATCCCAATCTTTTGTAGAAAAACTTAAGTTTTTCTTGATGTTGTGGCTGTTAGGAACAATTTCTGAATTTTTTGTACATACTTAATTTGTAAAACAACGGAAAATGAAACGCATTTTTGATTCTTGTCGGCATAAAAACCATTTAAAATCGAAAAATTTCAATTCCAAAAAGTACAAGTTTCTGTTTTTTAACTGATTGTTTTATAGCTGACGTATAATATCTCATAAACCTTCCTTTTTTGCACTACAACCAAAATGATCTTCTCATTTTCATGCGTTTCTGAAGAGGGCCTATGTAAATCTCCTTCGAGACAATAAAATCTAGCGCAAGCAGAGTACTTAGTAGAACTGCACAGTCAACTACTTGAGACAAAACCTTGAACATCTCCAAAAGAAATCCTTTTCTCCAAACCTTTCACGAACTTTTCGTAACGTTTGTTGAATTTGAACATTCAAACTTAATTTTAAACTAAAATATGCAAAAAGGAATCTTCTTCCTATATGAGCTCCTCCTATAAAAGCGGATTCTGTCCCACGAAAACAATATTCGCAATTACCCATTGTAGTACTTTGCCCAAAAACTAGCTTCCTCCACCAACATGAAATAAATTTCACAACTTGGCTCCTTTCTGGCTCCCAACACCCGGCATATTGTCAAACCAAAACATCTTTCCTACCACGAATCCGGTTGATTGTGACGTAAACGTAACGCACACTCACACACCAAAACTGGCGGGGTCAACCGGGAACGAATATTTTTGGCGCCGTTTCAAAAAAAAAAAATACGAAGACTGCATCAGGCGATGTAGACAATTGTCAGCGATTGGGCGATGATACCAAAACAAACCCCTCGGCTTGTGGGATGAGTTTCAAGGCATGCGTGTTAGATTTTTTATTCTTAATGAATCCTTTGCATCTTGTGCCGATGCACACATACTTTATGTATCGACCATGCACGTGCATCAATCGATGACATTGTCAAAGTGACCTAGAAAGGATAAAGTGAATGTTGATCCCGCGGAATCGTAGTCATCCCGACCCATATGGGACGTATCAAATGAACACCATGGTACTTCGGGAAAAGGGCAAAGGACGACTGATGGTGAAGCATTTTAGCAACAGAGCTGAATATAATGGACATCCAGGGAGAGTTTTTCCAGGATATTCGGTTAGTGGAGGATGACAGACGCCATGAAATAGAAAGTCGCCGTTCATACTCTAGTGAGAGGAGTCATTTCACCGCAAACAATTATGCACTTACACCTTTCACTTGAGTCCAACTAAGCAACTCAGCGCCTACAAATTCTAATCTAGGCCTTCGTCAAAAGTATCCATTTCGTATCAAATCAAACACTTACACATTACATTTGACCGTGCAAATTCTCCGAAATGAAATGACTAATTCAACTGTCAACTCACCGTGTTCTACTTTACTCGATAATGGAACGCATTCACCTCAATTTTACTGACAACTGATTAACTTTTACGTAATCACAACTAAAAACACTTTCCGACAAATTTTTCACGATTGTTCTTGTCTAATATCATTCGCTTTGGAACATTTGTCAAACAAGTTTTAAATTTTTCTACTTTGAATTGCAACTAAACATAAGAAAAAAACCGCTACCACTCCTCACTCGTAACAAGTCAATTCAACACTAAACTGTAAACTTTCTTTGAATTTCGCTAATTCATAGATGACCCGCACAAATCATTCACCGTCACGGATATTTGCTGACACGATGATTTGTTGGCACTTCGTGGATCGTTAATAGTAACCAATAAGGAAGTTACCGAACGGCTAAAGAAAAGCACAGAAATGATTGTTTTCACACTGCAAATGAGAAATGACGACATCAGATGGGTGAAATTGATAATCAGCTGATCGGGGTACAGACGCCCTCAAAATACGGGGATTTACTGTCAGCGATTCGTTGAGTTCAACGAAAGATTCAAATTTCGATGGGAAACTGTTGAAAAAAAAATATTTTGTAACGTTCTCCTTGCTCTAATTTAAATTGAAGACAATTTAATGTTGACAATCTCCTAGCTTCACAAAAAGGCCCTGCAGAATATATGAATGACTGAAAGTATTGACCGAAGCTACACAACAGCAAGCGAAATGCGAATTTAAAAAATCCAATTTTTGATATGTTCACGTAAAATAATCATGACGGTAATCATTTTTTTTTTTTGTGAGACATCATCATCGTTTTTGATGCTTTTATTTTCTCGAGCCAGCCGTTAAATAATTGCTTTTAACCTGCGTAATATAAAATTGATGAAAATTCTGCCACCATCTGCATTGTAACGCAACTTGTTTCAAGCTGTTAAATCGTCAATAAGTTTCCAATTTTCTGACGATCCAAGCTTATTAACGGCTTTAGCGTATTGCAAACATTTTCGAGGAACTGAAATCAATTAAAAATGTTCAAAAGTAATACCGAGTTTTGTTAAAATCCAAACCATAAGCTTTTGGTGTGGTTTGAACTCAGATTTTCATGAGATAAATGACTGATTATAGTATTTACACTGTACAACATCAAATCCATAAATTAAAGATACGTCTAGATTTTCATGAGCTAAATGACTATTGGCAGCAATTAAACTATTCAATATGAAATCCATTCTCATTTCATTTTCCTTACTGTTATCCGATGAACAAGACCGTTAAGATGCAACTTCCTACATATTGATAAATTTACATACAACTTTCGGAGCTTTGTAAAATAATTTAGGATGAATATATTTAAAAACTTATTAGAAGATTTTAACATTTTCTGAGCTTTGGAAACAATTCTATATATCTAAATCATATGAAAGTTTAGTTAGATCAACGAGAAATTGATTCTTTTATCAAATGGTTCCAGCCCTTATAGATATTTTGAAATGGTCTGCAGTAGTTCCCTAAGTTTGTATCATAATTTGATTGTTATTTAATGTTCGGAGTTGGTCTCATTTTCGTAACATTTTTTCTGAATGAATGAAAAGAATGATCTTCCTTTTAATAGCACCTGTTAAATTTTTATTCTTTCAAAATCAATAATTCAGACTTCCAAAAGATTTTTAACAAATCGATTTTTAACAATCCAGACCGCTTAGCATTGATCAATAGCTAAATTGCTTCTCGGTTTTTCGAATTGAAGATTATTTCTGATTCAATATTTTGTATTTCATCATAGTTTCCATGATTATTAAATTAAATTGATTAATCCATTTTTCAAGTATACAAATTGAAACTATCCGTTTATTGGTTTGCTAAAGGTATACGAATCATATCCATCCATGTTTTGCTCCCTTTCTTCGTCAGACTATATCAATTGTTTATTTAAATCTACTGTGTTTGCTTGCGAATCCAAATTTATTTTGACTTTATTTATTTCACTCAAACATTGACTATTTTCAAGAATTACGCTTGGAATTTCTTTCCTTGTCCATTTCCATTGTAGAAATGCGTAGAAGATCTTTTGGAAAACAAATTTTTCAGCAACTACTAAATTTTTCAACGTAGATTTGATTAAAAATTTATATCAATAAGAATTATTGAGGCAAAACACACGATATTAGACATACTTCTATATTATTATCTTCAAGTTCTATTTGAATTCCAACGGAGTCGACAACCCAGCAGTCGAACCAATATTCAGTTCACAATCAAAAAGTATTGAACTTGCTCACTCTATTCGATTTGCAATAGTATCATGGCGTATGTTGAAAGTTTTGCGGTGTTTGGTTAGCTTGGATTTTCACGGCATAAAACCGGTAAAAGTGCGAATTAGGCAGAAGTGAAGTTCTCTGTACCGTCACTATGGCGGGTGGAGGAGCAACATCCTCCACAAAAGTGGTACAAATAACAAATATTGCACCACAAGCGACGAAGGATCAAATGCAAAATCTTTTCGGCAACATTGGAAAAATCGACGAGATTCGACTCTATCCCACAGTGCGTGATGTCTCCTGTCCGGTTCCATCTCGAATTTGCTACGTAAAGTATTTTGAAAGTAGTTGCGTGCCCGTAGCGCAACATCTTACCAACACCGTTTTCATTGATCGAGCGCTAATTGTAATACCCGTGCAAAATATCCCCGATGAGTATCGTGCATTGGAAATGTCCAAGAACGGTACCATTGTGCCGGGTTTGCAAAAAAGCGATTCAAAACTGCCACCAGAAGTAGTGAACCGAATTGATGGCGTTCCGCCACAACAGGTATGAATTTCTGTTACAATACTAACTGTGAGATTTTGAATGCGAATTAGTTGGGACATAACCTCAACGTTGTAGTCCCCCAATAGTGCGCGTTGCGATTCCCGATCACCTAGATATGCTCTAGAATTCTGGTTCTTGATTTAAATATTAGGTAGACTTATCAAACTAACTTTTTAATGCCTTTACGGCTTGGTGAAAATATAAGAACTGAATCATGCATATGTTAACTTCTTGGAGGCCACTGAATCAATCGACCAGCTCTGGGAGTTCACACTCAAATTGTCTTGCGTTCCATCATATCCTAGCAATGTTACTGGGGCAAGCGCAAACCCCTCAACCAAGGAGTCAAGTCAAGATGTAAATGATAGCCCCTTCCAGCCTTCTTATATTGCCTAAAACTCGTGTGCGTCCATAGAATGCTCCTAAAAATAGAGGCGGCTTATAACTTATCTGGCCCCGATAATTGCTGACGATCTGCTAATGTTCTCGCAGCCTGTCCACTCGTATATTCAATGGATTTCTTTCAAGTTCTTGTATCCAGCGGATCGTGACTCTTCCGTTCTGACTGTTACTGCAATGCCCATTGACTGTCTCGACTCTGTGCAATTTCCCCTGCTTTAGAGATGTGAAAACAGTCAGGCAGTTTGATATGTTGGTCTCATTTTGAATCTCAGAGGAAATCAACACACATCTCTGGAAGAAACCACAGCACGCCAATGTCTGAAAACCGGTGAAGAAAGTACTGAGGAGGAGGACACAAAAGGAATGAAAAAGTAGAATTGCTTATAATCGATTGGAAGACATCTGTTTTGAGGACATGGTCAAATCTTATATCAAAAAGTCCAGCAACTGGGCCTTGCTTTGAGCTTGATTTGGTGCGGAACGAGTTAGTCACATCTTACAGGACACGCTTAATCGTTCGTGACGAATAAAAAAAATTCCGTTAACTAACAAATTTATGCCATCATGCATCCCACCTTGCTTGTTTGTCTCGATCAATGATGCCACCGAGGCTACAAAATCGACACATCGACTGCACTCAAATCTATTAAAATTAATTCAAATTAAATGCTTATTCGTATTTTCTAATAACTGAATACCAATTTTTCAGGTAATCAGGACGCATGATCCGAAGCTTGACGAGAATCATCTGCCACCGTATCCACCGCTTCCATTCCATTACGATTCGCGACGTGTTGAGGAGATTCGACGGACGATTATGATTTGCGATGTGCGCAGTGATTGGCGATTAGATGACTTGATGGGCTATTTTTCGCGAGCCGGCGAAGTGAAGTATGCACGATGGGCGGAGAAGGACAATCGCACTTATGCTCTGATAGAATTTTGTGATCAACGGAGTATCATTGATGCACTCAAGTTGCAAGGAAGCGAATTCAAAGGATCTCTTCTGAATGTCTACCATGCAACGGATGCAATTGTGAAACCGGAAGCGAAAAGCAATGAGGCAGCTCAACGTGAAATCGAAGAAGCGATGTCTATTGTGAAAGAAGCTCAAAGTATGATATCAGCTGCAATCGATCCTGTAATTGGCATGTTAGCGAAGGATAAGCGTCGACGATCACGTTCGCGATCGCGTTCACGTGAACGACGACGTTCTAGATCACGCTCGAAGAGACGTTCTAGATCGAGACGACGATCACGTTCGCGAACACGCAAACGTACACGTAGCAAATCCAAACGTCGATCGCGCTCTCGATCCAAACGTTCTCCATCGCGCAAGCGATCGCGCTCGCGATCTAAACGATCACGTAGCCGTCGCCGAACACGTTCACATTCAAAAAAGAAATCACGATCTAGAGAACGTCGTCGTCGTTCACGCTCACGTCGTCGCGAACGTAGCGTTTCGCGTAGCAGTCGCGCACGACGTTCAAGATCGCGCAGTAAACGATCACGTTCACGCGAACGTAAACGTTCACATCGCAAAGAGGAGAAAGTTCGTCGTTCAAGATCGCGTAGCAAACGACGCTCATCCTCACGAGCTCGTTCCAGCCGCTCGAAGGACGTTAAATCGAGCTCCAGCTCGGCGAAGCGGAGATCACGTTCGACTGAATCAAGAAAGCTGAAAAAGGTGGTCGAGGAACCAATCGTAAGAGATTATGACGCAGAAGAAAAGCTTGGACAAAGTGGCGATCACGGCTCTTCGAATCAAGACAGGAAGAAATCTCCCAGTATGGAGAAGTCAGATAATATGGATATTTCTAATTCACCATGAGTTGAAATGGATTTTCTTTCTTTGGAAATTTCTCTCATTAGGAACGTTTAAGAACAATGTTTTTTCTTTTCAGAACTGATGACATAATTGATCATGAAACCATAATATTTGTGTCTGATGCAGCAATGAAATACAGAACGTAGTTATAATTTCTTTTCCATATATTCGACTATGATTCATTTGCTGTGTTTCTCGCTATTAAATAATGAATATATGTGAAAAACTAATATCATATTATATTATCGATTTAGTTTAAGACGGATTTGGGACTTAAGATGGTTTGGTAAGCTTTGCAACACTTCATCGTAACTGATGATACCCCCACGATTGAAGTTTTCCAGGCAAGTCGCAATGATACTCTAAGAAAATTTAGAACAAGCTCAGCCACTAAATTTCCATCTTGTATCATAACTCACTTATATTCTATGAATAAACCACCTTTCAACCGGATGACTACCCCGCGTGTATATTGAGAGAAAAACAGTCAGATGGATAGCTTTTTTGGTCTTTTGTGCTACGTACGAAATTCCGTCTTTCCCCCTCTGTTTGCTTGTATCGGTCACATACGCATTTCGGTATGTGAATTGCTCCTAAACTGGGTACCTGTGTTTTTACGCTAAGTTGTAGGTTAAACTGACAAACACAAGCGTGAGCATAAATGTCAGCATCTGTGTTTTCAGACTTTACCCAACTGTCTACTCAGACCAAGTTGATCTTCTGCGTCGACTCACGCCTCTTCTCACTTGTGCAACTCCAATAAGAGGAAGTACCAGCAAAAGTCTAATTCGTGCTCATCAAGACGTCCTTATATCATGATCCTTAGCCAACAAGTGTCGGCCAGTTAGGCTCCTTTCCACGTAGGGGATAACAGCCGCTTGCGATGGGGCTCCTACTCTGTTGAATTTTTCTTTACACTTACACGAGGGCCAGTACTTATTCTTCGCCTGTGAACAAGGATGCGAGCAACGATGCCGGTCCTCCAGGAGCATCATAGAGGGAACATCTGAAAATCCTTCTCGATACAACAATGCTGACAAATCGCCATTATCAGTCAGCAAGAAACCTAAATCCAAACGGAAATTAAATGGGTGAATGGGCTATTCCAGACCAGCATGACATCAGAAAGAAACCTTTAAGATACAACTTAGTGCGAAAAGTTACACCTAGACTGCCAGCTGGAGAGAACGACATTTCATCGATTATACAATATTTTTCTTGTGTGAAATTATTATTACATTGTATAACAAAATCTTCGAATGTTCACAGATACTTGCTGGAGTATCTATTTATTGTCTTGCTCATAGTTTAATGGGATTAGGGCTGATAAAATTCGGTAAGGCGTTGCCAAAAAGTTTTGAAACTGCCCGCATGAAGGACATGAGACGAGGTTGGTTGTTAAAAGTTAAGAAAAAAGCGCTACAGCTGTACGAATGAATGTTTATTTTGATTAGAACTTCTTTTATGTTTTGTATAATTTTCTACTTTTAGTCTATCACCATTAGGATAGGCATATAACTTCTCCTTACTTGAGAATTAATTCCCCGTTCAGTCGAATTGGGTTCTTGTTTGGATCAAAACTCACTTCGCGTCTATCAGTGATCGGCGTTAATCTCCTTAATTATTACTTATACTGCGTATCTATAGTTATTTTATACTAAAGTTTGCAAACTCATGCGATTCTGCAGAAATCAAGGATGGGTCCTAGCTCTGCGCTTGACCTAGTGTTCTAGTTCTGTTACATTAGTACACCTAAGCTATGTAAAGTGTATGTTGGACATACTCGCCAATCGAAAGGGAAGTGTTCTGTATAATCTTTCTCTTCGTCGCAGCTTCGAAGGGAAAACAGCTGACGCGCTTCAAATTACTGTACATTTCCTGCTGAGTACACGTGCGAATCAGTGTTCCACATTTTTCACAAAATTTTCGCTACACCGATGTTCAGCTCTTGCCTGGTCGACCTGGGAGTCGTATCTAGTACGACTTTGATAATATCTTGATTCCCCTTATCAACAAGCTCCTGCTTTAAACGGATTTTAAATCGATTGCACCGATCATACATAAAATAACGGGCTACGGTGTCCTTTCTACGATTTTTTGTTCTTATAGCACTTGTTTTGGTTTAATGCTAATTCAGCTAATTTTTTCCCCCCAAAAAAAGTGATCTGTATATTCTTCATTTTGCTTTCATTTGCCCGGTACTAATGAATTAAAATTCGAATAATTTAACGGTAACCGACGTACATTTTGACAAGGCAATCGGAAATCAGACCCAACGTTTATCGACATCCTGAAGTCATCGCTTCCTTAACATGTTGTAGGAGAAGGGGGGGACTCGCCAATCGGGAGTAAATAAAAAAAATTTCCTCTAGAAAAACATTACACATAAATTATTCCTTGAAAGATCGTGAAAAGTTGTATACTGCCATCTTATATAAAAATATGTATTATAATAAGTTAAATTTCACAATTTTACGTTACAAACATGCAGATGGTATTAGTGTACACCCACCCTTGTCGTTCTATCTCCGTACCCTGTCATATTAAGCGTTGACTGTTGTTTACTGTTTACACCTGTTCAACGATTATAGCGAGCAGAGCAAGAAGAGACGGACGCATTTCGACAAAACGTAAACAGAGAGCACCGCTGAAGGCAATATTCGCTCTCAGTAAATACATTTGGCATACAGAGCAGGCTGGTACATATGTTAGATACAATTCTGCACAGTTTGCGGAGCACATATAGACTAGGACTTTCTTTCGGATGGTTAGAAAAAAATGTTTGATAAATTTCATGGTGCGTGACGTGTTATATGTTTACGCACTTTGTCAAACTGGGTTCTGTCCCGCTGCAAGCTACATTCCAGCGAGAGACATTCTCGACTCGTTTGTTCTGGGATTGAATTACCTACGCATCATATGTTGTACATGCAGACGTGGGTTATATAATTGTCAATGTGAGTAGCGGAGCATGCGAGCAACGAAAACAAGCGCAGGCGCAGTTTGGTCTGGAAGGGGAAGTACGAAATTTGTTGAAGCTTTTGGGTTGCTCCGACGCACGCGGGGACACAACCGCAGAGGGCAATGCATCACATTCACTTTGTTGGGGGGGAAAAAAACATGAAAGGGCGACAACAGCCGATCCGGGCATTTGATTTCGGGAGTTGTTTTTGTTTTGTTCGGGGCCGTTCGTCAACGTTCCGAAGTGCTTTGTCTGATTCTATTGTGCTGTCTGTTTCCAGTTTTCTCGGTGGCGTGCGCTCCGACTTTCCCGTTTGGCATTCGTGTGGCGCAGTTCACGACGAACGTCTTCGAAGCTTTGTCGTTTGATTGAGTAAAGTTGTGAATTTGATAAGCTGAAAAACTTCAAATCAATAATTGCAATTTATTTTTCTAACGGGACAGTGGTGTTTGTAGCAAGAGCGAATTTTCTGACTTTAATTTGAGGGGGATTTTGATTTTCGTCGACGTGCAATTGGACGTTGCAGAAAGAAGTGAAATTCGAAAGGAATTGCTCGCGTCTGATTTTGATTTTCCGGTGTATTTTTTTGGTTCGGAGCGTTGCCAGTCGATTTTTGTAGGTGCTTTTTGGTAGCACGACCTCTGCCCGGTTCTGTTTCTTGCGACGAGAAAAACAGATTGCAGTAAAATGGCGGATAACGTAATCGAGACGGCCCCTAGCTCGTCTATTCAGCAAGTCTCGACGGGCGCGTCGCTGGGCACAAATCCCGTGTTCCCGTTAATCTCAGCTGAAATTCATGTCGCGGATGCGAATCCGCTGCCGCCCTCTTCGCGTTCGTCGTCCGAGGGTCCTTCGGGCAGCGCATCAGGGGGCTCAGGCGGAACCTCCGAGTCGCCGTCCATGGGAGCCTCGTCAGGGGCCACGACCAGGCCTCCTTCTGCCGAGGACGAGCCCGAGGCTAAGCGTAAGAAATTAGACACGGGCAGGGCTGGTGCCGCAGGCGCCCCTTCTGCATCGGGACTCGCGACAGCGTTGCAAGACAAACTCGAATATCGTTTGGGTGGTATTTTATGTTGTGCTGTTTGTTTGGATTTACCGAAGACGGCCATGTATCAGGTGAGTGTTAGAAAAAGTTTTTGAAATGCACGGGGCCCGTTGCTCGGTGGGAGCCCTCGGCCACATCCACGACTCGCACGAGCCGACGTTTGTTGAGCTGAGGAATTCCTCTGCACCGCGCATCGAGCTACGGGTCCCTTACGTGCTCACTTTTATTACGTAAACAAAAGTGTCCTTGGTTGCATATGTTGGGTTCACGTTTCTTTGTTCGGCTCACGATCTGGATGTGGTGCCACTTTCAAGCGCTGGGCGAGAGGCTCAATGGCTGTCGGGAGGGTGCGGCAGCTTCTAATGGCACGGAATAACGAAGGGAATTGCGTCGTATTTTGTCATCGTTTCGTTCAAGTGCAGATTTCGCGTCGCTAGACCTACTGCGCCGTTCACACATCCACAAAATCAATTGCCGTGGCAGTTCTTGGGGAAACGGGTTTCAGTAGGGTGCGGTCCGAGCGACTTCACCGTCCTTGTTGGCATCTCCTACACTTTCGGTTGTACGCTCCCGGGGCTGTGACTTCCGCAGGGAGGCGAAAAAACGGCAACAGTCACAGCTGTTTTTGACGGAGGCAGCAAGCGAAGCAGCTGTACAGAAGCTGACGCCGTGCACTGACCTGCTCAAAACGGGTTCATATTCTTGTTTGGCTTCTCGGTGCGGTGTTTTGATTTGGCCACGAGTGAAGTCGCACTCGTTGCCACTCGACATCCGCTCGGGCGAACCATCACATTCCCAAGATGGATTTGTGTCTAATTTAATGCCCCGCCCGCAAATTTGCCTAGCAAACGTTGTCATCATTGCCATCGAGTGGAATCTTCTTATCACCACTAATGGCTGGCTGGCTGGCTCGCTGTTGGCTGCCGGCTGTTTCCGTTCATGAATTATTTCAAGGGGTGCAACTCAAACGGAATCGATAAGTGCATATTCTTGCGCTTACGCTTATTCCCCTGGAAAGCAATTATCATGCACTACGTGCAAAAAATGGAATTCTTGCTGTGGACTTTGTCTACGCGCAACCACCAACTCATTTCTACTGAAAATTTTCTTTCCTCGACTGTCTGTTGTTTGTTTCCATTAGAGTGGAATTTCGGCAAACATTCTGCGATTGTTATTTGCTAGACAACCGAATTAGGTCAGGCTCGACACTGGCTGCCTGATTGGCGAGCGAGGAGCGAGGAATATGGCTGGCTGCCATGGTTGAGTGGCTTGGCCTCAAAAATGAAGACTGCTCGCTCGGTGTGGAGTGTTTCGCCTCCAATCCGAGGCCTCTTCAATGCACGAAACAAATGCGAATCTAACTTTAAGCCATGCTCAAAAATTTAAGGTCATAGCTGATAGGATGACAGACTTAGGGCCTTTGGGTAGCGAGACGTGATAGTGAGGTGGTAGATTAAGGTCAGTCTTTTTGGTTTCGTAACTGTTCTAGGATTCCTGTCGAGAGTATTAGTTTAGTCCTAGGTGATGTATCGTATGAATGAGAGTGCATGACTAGCATCCGAGGTGTAGGTTCCAGTCTTCTAGACGTAGAGCAAAGTCTTGGAGCGATTTGACTTTCTAATTGATTGAAAAAGTAAAAGGAGGAAGCCAATGGGTGTATAATTTGTCGGTAATTTAATGCTGTTTAACGTTTACGATGTGTATTTTGCTTAGCCGAGTTGCAAACGAATTGTTGTTTAGTCATTAATCATTTATGTCGGTCAGTGGGTTAGAAAGGAAATAAGCAAGTCACGCTGATGACTGCTAGCAATTTGTTTTTGTTTAAAAGATCAAGCATCTTACCAAAATTTAATCAGCATGGCGTTTTTTCAATTTCAAAATGGGATTCGAAGAATATCGAAAGGAAATTTGAGTTCTGCTTGGTATTTCCTCTACCAATGAGGAGTATCAGCCAATTTACATTCTCTTGACGCCCGTTGAATAGTCTCGTTAATAATACAACGAATTCGCTAGTCCTAAGGTACAATTAAAACACAAAATTTTATCCACGTTGTAATAAAATATATAATATAATAAATTGAACGCTTGGCCTTCCTTTCCAGTGGCTGTTCGACAATACGTTTCGTCTTCCTCCAGTCTTTCAGCTAATTCTTCGAATTGCACATGCTTAGAGGAAGACGAAACGATTTCAATAAAACATTTAATACTGGCTGATCTAAACATTAAACATTAATTCAACTGGCGTAATTAAACATCGAGCCTTAATAAAAACACTTGGATGAAAAGATCAAAAACCGTTGCGATTGCAACGATACAAACCTCAGGAACCTCTTAAGTTGGACTTCTTAGAACATTCTGCTTAAATGCCTCGGCGAAATGTAAATCACAAGAAATGTAATAAATTAAATATAATTCATTAATATTATTTTATATACAAATATGAATTCTTTGTAACCAATTTCGTTTCTCTTTGTTTCTCCCGAGTCAACCTGACTGATATCCTTTCTGATCTTTGCACCGTTACAAATGTCTCGAATATTTCTACGTTTATGCTCATTCTTCATAGTCATACTGAAATTTTATTAAATTTTTAGCAATTGGGTTCAATTTGCGCTCTATTCGTTTTTCATTTCAATCGAATTTTCAACTCAATCCAAAAATTAAAAAACGAGATCTTTTGCAACGAAGCGGACTTTGCAAACGTTTGAGCTTAAATCCTCCCCAAGATTCCCGGATCACATACATACGGGCGACATAACCATTTCTCTCCTCTTAAACAGGGAAGCTAACCTGGAAATGTTTTTCGCAATTCGACGGCCTCTCTCCTTATCATCAATGAATGACGCTCTCGGAATAGAGAATTTTTTTTTAAGCTGCAGCGTATGAAGGGAATAGAAATTACTATGAAAGTGAGGCCGCATTCTCGCTCAACTAGAAGCAAACGAAGCTTCATCCACATGAGAAGGAGGTTTGACAGGCATTGAGGGCACTCCATGTGAACCAAACTATTGTTTTTTTATTTTCTTGGTCGGCTGAAAAACTATCTAAAAACAAGATGTCTGAAATTTGCATCGTTGCAAACGAAACGTCTTCTATTTTCTCACTTTTTGAATTTTTTTTTTGTTTAATTCGACAACAAATTTTGGTAAATTTAATTCGCATTTTTGTATAGTTTGCACTTTACTAGATTTTTATTTCATCTATTCTCTATTAGATTTTTTTTCTAGTAGACATCTGATAAAAGAAATAGTGACAAAAAAATTTCAGACACCTCATCATCCACGATCCCTGACAAAGTCAAATAATCAATAGACTTTTAGGTTCCAATTATTTCAAATATTACGTGTAGCTAGTAGCTGTAACTTGTAAAAATCTGTCTTGACAGTCAAACCTTCCGTTCCGTTCCGACTCAGCGTCACAAATGAGAGGGATGATTTATCGACTTTTCCTATAACAGACTTAAAGTTTTTTTGTTTGGGAAAAGTGCGAACAATTTTCCCCTCATCAAAAAAAAGGTCCCTCATAGTTCTTCTAGAACGAGCCCGATGGTCTCCTTTCTTGCGAGTACCAGTGACGTTTATTCTGAGACAGTTTGACATGTAGACGCAACTCGTTGAATTCCTTGCCTTTACAATTTAAATGGTTGCTTTGGCAAATATCTTTTCCACACGCTTGGACCCAACTTGCGTAACTATGGAGGAGCATCAATTACAGTGCTTAATGCTAAGCATCCTTAGCTGTTTGCTCTATTGTCTTGTCCACCGCTACCCTGGTCAGATCGAAAAGTTCATCCTGAACTATCAAGTCAATCTTTCTTGAAATATATGTCGCATATCAAATCAAGATGGAAACAATTTGGGACGCTGAGGTCAGTGTGCTCACTTGATGCTTTACCATACATGCTTGAGTTGTATTTCGGTTGTAATTTTATGCTGACTATAGGCGTGATCAATTTCCTAGCTGATTGAATGTAATTCGTCTGATAGTTGCAATCTCAAGAATTCGTCTTATATGAGACATACCCATGTTCAGCTGATTCGGTTTAAGATAGAGCTCAATTGAAGATTCGTTATTAAAAGGATTCGTGCTCGTTGTCGCCAGTTTCTGGTTACCATTCAGGTTAAAAGTTTCATCAATAAACGTTTTGGAAACATTTTTTTGATCTTTAGTGTTCCAACGTATTTTCGTTGGAATTGTGTAAGGATAGGATTGCTTCTGGTGTACTCCTTGACAGTTGTCACGTCGGCTCTTGTATCATGGGATGTTTCAAGAAAAATTGAAAATATTTGTCAGCAAACATAAAAATTCGAAACAAATTACTGAAATTAAGGAAGGGCCATATAGAACTCTATTAAATAATAGAAATGTTTGGTCGACACATTGAATACTTTTCCTGTAAGTGCGGCCGCAAATTTCAAAACGCATGGTTGCTGGGAAAAGCCATTTACAATTTCGACGAAATGCATTTTGGTATTTTAAGATACGCTTCAATGCCACTCTGGAATCGTATAGCGAACTCCTGGGATTTTTCCGAAGCCTCGCCCTTGTAAGGTCTCTACTAGTGGTGCAAGCCTTTTATGTGCTGCTATTCGCTCACTTTTCTGCTGGTTGTGTCGCGCGTGATGCGGTTACCTTCCTTGTTGCCCGATTATCAAATAAAACAAGTCCCTCATTGTCAAAAGAGCCGAATGTGCCTCATTAAAATTGCTTGCGGCTAAGTACACTGTTATCGTAATTACTTTGTTGCTTGCATCCAATTGTTTTGCTATTATATTCCAGACCGTAGCTATAAAGGATTCAAACTTCGAATTCTATGTTTGTCCGCCTAAATATCTAAACATGGAATTGAGTTCGTTCTTTGCAGGGTTTTCATGTATGGGACGTGAAAAGCTGAATGCTCACAAACGTGGTGTGGAAACGAGATCCCTCAGTGTTTCAGAGCAAAAAAAGGGGCCAATGTGTTGACCAGGTATCCAACTATGGTCGACACGTCCCTACATTATCAGTGATATCGCCAGGAATGCTTCGAATCCTGATACGAAAATATTTCACTGGTATTTTCGGATAGATAACCAGTCCATTGAGACAATAAAATAATTCAGTTTTTTTTGGTTCACACGGAATGACCGCGTTAAAGGCTTTCTTTTAAAACTCCATTTGGCAGCTGATCAATTCGCTGTCTTTTCCTGGTGCATGTATGTACTGATTTTTTCAACGAATTTTTGTGTGTTCTAGCCAAAGATCCATCCCTCCAAAAATTCAAAAAACGTTTGCAATTTTTTTGAAAAAACAAAAAATTCAATTGTTTGCTATAAGTCTTTAATTCTTGCTATAAGTCTGTGTTCGGCAAATACGACTTCAAAAAAAAAAAAAAAACTAGAAATCTTGAAATAAACTGCCAGGATTTATCGTTAGTGTATGTATCACAGATTAAAATTAATTATCAATGATTATAATATCATGAGTTATCATTGATTAATTGAAACCTATTCAGCAATACCAATTTTTAGATTTGACTAATCCAGCAAGTAATCCGGGTCTCAACGAGTTTCTGAAATGAGTACAATTTTCAAATTAATGTACTATAAATAAATAGAGATGCAAATATAAATCTCTGAGGTGAAGAAAACATGATGGAAGTTGACAAGCTCCAGCTCTAACTTATATCCGATTTTCCGTCGATCCGGTGTATATGCGACTGAGTAGAGTTGTCAAAAGTTTTCATCGTTAAAGACGTCACGGTCTCGATTTTTTCACTTTTTGATTTTTATCGATTATTGCACTACTAGTCTGACATTTCCGAAAAAAAATTAAGAAGTCAGTCCAACTATCCAAAAAAAATTTAAAAAGTAAAAATTGAGAACTTCGCGTTTAAGACGATGCAAACTTTAGGCACCTGTTTAAATAAAACTTGAGTCCTGCGGTCTTGGCGAGCGGTAGTAGAGCGGTCATAGAGCTTTGAGCTCTATTCAAAGTGGTAGATTCTAATGAGGTCTCCAGTCGATGCGCCAAAACTGCAAAAATTATTTAATTAAACAATTCCTTGTGTCGTTTCGTTAACAAGTCCATTAAACAATTTTGAATAGTGGAAATAATTTACAAAAAAAAAGATACAAAACTTAAAAATTCGAAATTCTTAAAACAAAAAACAGCTAGAAAAGAAAATGTTTTCAACTAATAAATAAATAAAAAATATGGAATCACATTGCTGGCGTGCGCTGAGCAAACGAAAAAAATTACTCGACAAATCTTATTGCATAATATCAACAAAACATTTAACACATTTTTCGCGTTCTTAATGAAGATTAACATTTGGGGTGGGGAAATTTTAAAAATTATCGCACATAGATGTGTTGTATAAAAATACACGCCCTGCTGATGTTGACAAAACGCCAAGTTGCATAATATAATTGTTGTATGGTGCTTGCTCTACAAAATATTGAAAAAAGAAAAAAAAAATCAAAAACGCCAGAACAAACTAAACTTACGAATTCTGAATTTTTGTTTTTGTTGTTGTTGATGATGATGATGCTTATTTCCTTATATAAAAATTTTCGTCTGCAATTTGCGGTAAATGTGTGCTTTTGAAATGAGATATTGCGTAAATTTGTTTAAGGAATTCATTCGATGTTATTAACATTGTTGAAGTTTCTTGTGTGAATAAAAAAAAAATGGAAGAGTGAAAGTGAGTGTGCTAATATTTTTAGTTGTCTAGAGAGGATGCGAGAAAGGTGTCAAGGTCTTATTAAGCTGAAAATAGGGTGAAAGGACATATCTGAGGTGTTTTATGCTGTACCAGTTAGGTGGCAGAGATGTAATATGGTAGGAGGAGCGTTGTTAGGAGACATTTTCGAAAAGTGGTTATAAACATTTGTCACATAACATCGGGTGACATCATTTTGTCTGGAGATGATAAGCTGCTATATTTGACCGTTGCGCGATAAGAAGGCTAAGATTCTCTGTTAAATTTTAAATATAAAGTAAGTTATGATGACATGAGTCCAGTGCTATTTTTCGGGCAACAATGGCTATTGGTAAAGCATGTACAATTTTCAACTTTATTCGGATTACGAAGATTCATTAATTTTGCAATGAGAGTATTTCATCGGCTGTTATCTGACAAAATGTGCATATCCACTAGCTCAAGTTGCAAATGTATCCGCAGTATTAGTTTTAAAGGACTCTGGAATGTAGGTTTTCTGTTGTTTGAATGATGTAAGTTATGTCAAATTAATAGTTGAGCTACTAAACATATTAGAAAAGTTAATGAAAGTGTAGGAAGGATTGAGCGATAGTATTCGAGACATGGTCACATGTTTCGGTATGCATGGTACAAGTTTAATGTATAATGTAAACCTCAATAAGCGTAAAACTTTCGCGACTAACATTAACAGCGAACAAAACAATTTGTTCGTTCCTTCCTGTTTTGAATGAGATGCGTCGTCGTTAACGAACATTTATTTACCTCAACAATAATATTCTTGTTTGTACTATGTTAAATTTATGGAATCACGGCATGTCGTTAATATTAATATTAAACATTGCGAAACTAAAAACTCTATTGATACATGTCGGGTTGCTATTGCGCGTTCAAACGACGTATTTAACTATTTCGCGTGCACTGTGCCAGATTCGGAACACTAAAGTTACATTTTAAAAATCACTGGAGTAATTTTAAATATTCAAAAACAGATTAACCATAGCTTATCCTCGACAAGAACGTGTTAAGTCAATGATACGACAAATAATCGGTATAATTTTATTTTTACATTATTTTAATATGCACAAAACTCCGGGACCATTCTATACATTTCTTTCTTTTTTTTTTTTTGTTTAACTTTAATCTAGACATAATTTCGTAGCAGTAAATAATTTAACACAACCAATTGATCGACTTAAAAAAATATTAAAAACCAAAATTAAAAAATAGAAAGTAGAATAATTTGATTCATCTAAGTTTCATCATATTCATTTTTCGTAAAGTGTTAGCTCTTAAACGGCTCATTCATTGCCTAAAAGCGATTCAATCAGTCAATAAATTTTCTCTTATCATCCTAAAAGACAATTGTTAGTAGATGCTAAGGATTAATATAATTTACACATTATTGGAATATTGAATGTTGTTAATGATAACGTTTTGTGTACTACTTTTCAAGTATGATGTATTTACCTTTAAGACGGATCGCAATTCAACATAAATATCATTCTAATGATCATAAATACGTTGTTATTCACACTAAATAATTCTCCATCGAATACATTCAATAGAGAGTGAGAGACAGAGAGAGATAGAGAGCAAAAAAGAGAATACATTCATCATGTACTGTAGAATATAAATACGAAGAAAAAATTAAAAAAAAAAAATTATGTAAACCTATGTATGTACTACTATATAATCGAATTATCCTATGAAGTCAAATAAATGCAATGTATATTTTTATGATTGAAAAAAAAAAAAAGATTGGGGTTTAAATAAAAGTGTTCAGGCGATTTATAATTTTTTGTTTCTATTTACAAACGGACATGAAGGCATTCCTACAACCCATCCACCCTGATCCTAACCGATTTTTTCTTTTACAACAGGAAAAAAGGTGGAAGATGACGTGTCTATGGTCTTGGTTTGACATTCTTACGTCATATCGCTTTTCCTATTCACCTTAAAAGTATAAATTTAAAATGAAACAAAAAAAAACTAAGTAAACTGATTTCTTTTTTTTTGGCAATAATATGACTCCCAAGGATCTTCGTCGACCTTTAATCGGGTTCGAAATGTGGGTAAATACAATCAAAAGTGTGATATTTCAGCGATTAAAACTTTTGGTGTTTTATAAATTTTACAAATAAATGATTAATTTTTCGACCATATATATTTCCAAAAAAAAATTAAGTTTTTTTCTAACTTTTATGTAAATAATTTTGAAAATATTAAAAAAAAATTCCTTTTTAATATATTTTTGGTAAGTAAAATATCACCCTATTGCAATGTACTGAATTGTTTTCTCCTTTTTCCAGTGTCAAATGGGACACCTAATGTGCGCTGCTTGCTTTACTCATTTACTAGCTGATGCACGGTATGTTGATCTTACTCCCTGCTTGCCAAACGTAAAGCAATCCAATAAACATCATTTTTTTTTCTATTATTTCCTCTCTCCTTGTAAATCGATATCTAATTGAATTGTTTGTCTGAAGAAAGAAGAAAAAAAAAAAACAAATCTGATTATATATAATATATTATATATTTTTTTTGTTTTGTGTTGATATAAATTCGAATAAAATAATTTATCTAAGACTTAGAGATCAAATTGCAACATGCCCGAATTGTCGTGTTGAAATCTCGAAGAGCAATGCATCACGAAATCTTGCTGTTGAAAAAGCTGCATCTGAGTTGCCAAGCGAATGCCAAGTATTTTCATTTATTTGAACAGCTCATGTGATCCATTGTATTGACAATTTCTTTGATCATTTTAGTTTTGCAATCGTGAATTCCCGAGCAAATCTTTGGAGCGTCATGAACTACAGGAATGCGAAGAGCGTCCAACTAATTGCAAATACCATAGAATTGGATGCCAATGGAAGGGACCAGTTCATGAAGGTATGCTTAAACTAAAATTTCATAAGAATTTTGAAACTAACAATTTGAGTTTGTTTTGTGTGCTTTTGTCTGCTTTTAATTGATTACTTTACAGGAGTGTGAAGAAATACACTTGCTCAATGAGCCTGTTTCATTTCAAATCATTTAATCTTGTTTTTATGACATGTATCTATTTCGCAAGTAAGTTGCTCCTTCCTCTGTGTTAATTACTTTAAACCTAAAAGAGCAATCGACACTGCGGAAGAAGGCAACTTACTTCCAGAAAATACATATGTCAAAAACAAGATCAAATTGTGTTAGATCAAAAGGAAGTAATACTCGAGAATCTCTAAATACGGGAGAGCGTTCGTGATAGTTTAGTTTATATTCGCGGTTAAACACAATGGCGTTGCATGTGTTTACAAAATAAAAACTTGATCTGATTACAAAATGCACTATTTATAGCAGTCAAGTTCATGTGCATGTTGCAACAATTTGAAAACATGCAATAGAACTCTAAGCAAGCTATATCGTCAAGTTCATTGCCACACACACACATCTAAATTGGATGTGAATTCTTTAAGAGCAATTGATATTCAAAAATAGAGGTTTAGAGCAATCCGTCCCATGATGCGTGCTCGTCTATTTCTCAAGTTTTTCAATATATTTATTAGTAGTAAGTCTGTTGGTTTTTCCGATTTAATTCAATTAAACGATGTTATTTTAAATATTCTAAGGCATACACAAACGTTATATACATGAAATTATAGATGAAAATCAATAAGTCTATGAGCCCAAAATCTGGAGGTGGCCATTTGCACTACCATTCGAATTGACTACAAATTTTTGGCACTTGGAAAGTGTTGATCGCCCAAAATGGGGGGGGGGGGGATATATATATTCCAATTGGTAACGAATTCTATTCTTGAAATATTTGTTTCTGGTTAATAACTTTGAGGTATTCATTTATGTTGTCCTTGGAAAAAAGATTTGTGGACATGTTAAATTTTGAGGATCCAATTGGTTTCCAGCGACTCCGCTTGATGTCGCGAGACATATACAGATCAGCTGATCATTAAACAGTCCCGAAAAGATTCAAGGTTTTAATTTGTTTATGAATCTACACAATTTTTATCAAGCGCACATTTTTCGTTTGACAGATTTAAAACTAGATCTTGTGTAGCATCAATAATTTGGTGTAAATATTTATATAATGCTTGGTTTCGACTTAAACATTTGCCGTCCGAACAGATCTTTCGGGAGTATCTAGGAGTAGTTTTAGATTGTAAGGTAACTGCCTCCACTTAACTCAAATTATAAGCTACAGCCGCGTTCTTCACAAATAAAAGACAAGTGAGAAAAACTGGGACTTATATACCTCAATCTGGACAACATTTGTAAGACCAATTATCATCAACGGAGTATTGATGTGTAAGTCGAAACTACCAAAAGGGAATTACTGTAAGGAAGAAAAACTATTGAAAATCTTTGACATCACAGGTGCTATGAGCCCAGCACCAACTGTTGCAATACAGATAAATACTCAACCGCACTGGGCACTCGGTAAGTTCATCTTCAGGGAGGCATCACTTGAAGCATCAAATTGAAAATCTACCAAGAGGCTATCTAATCATTATCAAATCGCACACCTCTGTATTTAGAAACAATTAGAGGGAGTGACCCAATCCAACAAAACGGCCGATTTAAGAGCTGGATAGAATTCAACCAAAAGTAGGCACAATGATTTCAAACAAAATTATCATACCCTCCAAACAGGGGGGAAGATGGTGGATCTCCTATCCAAAAGTGAAATCCTAATCTACATGGACACTTCCATAAAGGATGCGGGAAACGTTGCCAGTACCTTTTCCTAGGATAAACGCAACTTAAAATCATACAACAGTAGTATTCCAGTCGGATGTTTTTTACAAGGGGCCCGAGGAGCGGCAACCAAAAACCAATAAAAGAAGCAATACAAACTCGCAGCACCATCTCCATCATTGCCCATGTATGCTGCAAGTGTTTGTCCTTAACTGCGCGGTTCCTTTCACTGAATTTCACTGAGCCTAACGTGTTTTCAAATTGAATAATAGGCAAACCCTGAAAGGCACAGAAATTCTAACGAAATAAAAAAGAAAAGGAGAAGATGAACGAGTGAGCTGAATTAGCTGAACAAAATGCCATTAGAGTTGACACAACAAAGGTGCGACTGGCATCACTAAAGAGGGAACTATGAAAAGAAATAAATAAGAATGACTTCAGGATAAGTCGCGCTTTTTCGATACACCATAACAGACAAGGACAAAGCAACTCCCGGGGAGTAACAGAATTAATAAGGCATAAGAACACTATTGACAGTTTAAACCAACCCCGATCTCTGCGGTTGGGAATAGGAATCAAGTGGCGCATGCCGAGCTTGCGGCGCGGAAAAAGATAGTTTAGAAGCGTTCGTAATAGATTAACGGTTCAATATTGTTCAATATTATCAAATAGACAGTTTTAGAGACTGAGTAAAAACCAAGAGATGAGGCAACTACACGGAATGCAATGATATCATCAAAATAATTCAAAAGAAAGACAATGAAGAATGTGTCACAGAGTACATTGGGCACAATAAACACTGCCCATGACTCAAAAGCTAGCTTGTGTATGACAAAAACCTTGGTTTCACTCCATCGAACTAGAACGCTGTAAAACAAAGCAAATAAGATGCTGACAAACAGAATAGAGAACAACACAAAACTAAAAAAAGCAATGCCATGATGAATTAGACATCAGATCTTCAAATTCTCTGACTTTGATGATTTAATTCACTGTTTAAAGATATGTTCTCACTAGAGGAAATATTCAAAACAAACAATCTGGCAACTAGGCAAATTCCAAGAGTAAGCCAAGTCAGACCTGTAGAGAATCTCAACTCACATCCCACTTTAATCACTTTATAACAAAACCATCATCCCCATCGAGTAGTCTTTCTAATCAGTTAAACATCTACAGTAAAGTATTGTTAAACAAAAAAAGCTCTCTAAAGTATCCATGCAAAATTCTGCCTCGTAGCACGGAGACCGTTAAATGCTGACCAATGTGCACAGCACCATGTCCAATATCACGTACTAGCCAGGAGGAAGAAGGAATAAAATGAACATAGACAAACAATCACTTCGGTTTGAATATACAAAGACTCATATAAGCGATCTCCAAAAACTATTGCATGCTTTCTTCGTACGGTGTTCGATGCTTTAGATTGATAAAAATATAACCAGAACGAAAAGGATCCGCAAAATTACCCCTGCAGATAATCAAGTGGTATTGTAACTTCATCCACGAACAAACCTTTCACGGACAGACCTTAATATCGAAAGATTAGCCGATAGCGATTGGTTAGTTCTTTTTAGCTCATCATTCATCGCACATTGGCAGTAGTCAAGTTGTATACTTGAACTCTTTCTCGGAATGTTCCTTTATTTTCAAAAAAGACACCTACAAATACGGTTCAAGAGAATGCCACACATCTAAGGATGTGGCCCATGCAACAAAGCAATGAATGAATGCACTTTGGAGCAACGATACAAAGATTAACTTGTTGGGGATAGATGGTGACCTATTCGTCCATCGTCCAGAAGGAAGGGGAGGGCCGTCGTCCAGAATCATAAACACAAAATGTTAATTTTTTAGAATCTTGGCGTTGATGTAAGGCTAAAGTGTTGTTTAATTAGAGTTTTGGGTGCGAGTTTGGTTTTATTTTGATGTAAGGAAAATATGTAGAAATATTGTGAAATCCAATTGATGTTTCTAACGTTGATTTTTCTCTGTCTCTCTATCAGAAATTAAATTTAATTCTTTTCTCTTACAGCTCCAGAACATGAACAAACTTGTCTACATCCCAAGAAATCTGGGTATGAAGTCATGGCTGCATTGCAAATGAATGATGCTAAATATGAAGAGGAACGTAAATTGTTCTCAACATTGATTGAATTGTTGAGCTACGAAAAGATAATTTTCAATGGTATGTTCAAGGTTTTATTCCATTTTATATTTAGATGATTATATCTCATCAAAGTGTTTGTCAACTTGCAATTATTTATCAAATGAGATTAGTTTCCTAATGTTTCATTCCCACAGAACAATTTATAATTTCAAATCAGACAGGTAATAACTATTAAAATATAGTAGTTTCACAGCTGCATTAATTTCTCCACTTTATTCCCAAAACAACGGATTCAACTGACATTAATTGTGCAATAATGATAATTTTACATTTTCAGACATCTGCACATCATTCTAATGATTAAATATATTTTAGATTTTGTCGCATGACAATGCAATATTTCATAAAAAAAAACAATAATTTAAATGTTTACATTTTAGATCTCCAAATGAAACCATATCGTACAGATGAATATGTGCATAAACTTTTCTATGAAACATCACGATTTTCGGCGTTTAATCATCAGTTTGTCGTGAAAGGTAGAATAAACAAAAGTCAACGTGATCCACATCAATCAAGTGAAAGACAAATTACATACCAGGTAAAATTAATTTTCCTATTGGGTGTGTGAAAATATGCTTGGAATTTTTATAGAACATACGCTTGTTTATTTTGTATTGATTTTAGCTTTCATTCCAGCTCATTTTGAAGAGTAAGACAAGTACGCCATTGCACATTCATTTCTTTGCACTACGCGGACCGTTCTCAGAAATGAAAGTCAACACACAAATCTACAAACACATATTCACAGATGAGGTAAGCACATTTTGATAATTAAACGAGATGCAACTATTCAGAGTAGCCAAATTCTGATAATCCTATTTTAAACTTTTTGAAAACAATATTTATCCTACAAAATAAATTGCTTGATGGTATTTAACACTAATCCTTCCGGCGACACCATAATGATGTCGTATCGTGCCTAAAGTATCGCCAAGCGATATAATTAATGCAGTAATGCAGACGGCAATGCCAATTTTTCCGGGCGGCGATGTGCTAATAAAGACGAGATTATTGGCATGTTGATTTCTTGGGATAAATTGCAGAGTTGTGTTCTCTTCCCTGACGAGAAGAAACAAAGAAACATCTTCCTGATTTATGCATGTGACAAATTAAATCTTGATCTCCCCTGGAGTGGGATATAATGATTGTCTCCATCATTAACGCAAATCTGTCATGATATATGCGGATGCGTTAACGTTTACGCACAATAAAAATAACACGAACGGCTTTGCCCGATGCAGCTGGCACTTCTTTTCAGGAGCTGCAACTCCTAGCTTTATCTGTAGAAGATCTGATACCAAATTACATTGAGTCGCCCAATGCAACATTGGTGGGAAGTTACAAGTTCCACAAAATTTTTATAGAGAGGTAAAATTGTGAAGGGTGAATGCAGTTCCTTGGGCGATTTAACTATTACTGGCAACAAATGTTGCATTGTGTGAATTTTCCAAGCTAACCCAATATCATTTGAGATTAGCGATAGCGTTGCTGCGCAAATATAACGACTAATGGCTGCCCCGAAGGGGAGTGCTAGCAACGCCAGCCGAAACCACTCAGCAAGTGTATCAAAAGAGAAATATTGTAATCCACTTTCCAAAGGAAGTAGATAAAAGCCAATAGCGTCATTTAACCAATAAAAGCCATTCTACTCGTAGCTTAACAACGATACAAGTTAACACGTATGAAAAACATTGATATGTTTGAATTTAACAATGAATCTAAATGATATTTTAGAATCACTTTCACTGAGTTGATTAAACTTTTAAATATATTTGAACAATGGCCGACTTAGTAAGCTACATTATCTAAAAGGGATAATTATCACAACATTGTTTAATACGCGACAATCTATTTCAGTGTTTATTTGTTGACTCGCCTGCAAAAGTTCATTTGAGATCAAGAATATTTTTTTGTTCGCAAACGAGTTGAACCGATAGCCAATATCAGTTCTCAATGAATAAGGGAATGACACTGAATAAGGGAACATATTAGTATTGAGACAATTGCCTTACGATGTCCGATGTGAACGCTTAGCACGTTGAGTGCCACGCGATTTTATAGCGACTTCCGCGTCAGGCCGCGCGCGCAGATATCGTATCAGTATCCAGGTATACTGTCAATCACCGGTGACTGACGAGGCCTGAACGGAAAGGTCAGTGTCAGTGTTAATTACAATAATTGGAACATAGTTCTGTCAGTCCTTTCACGAACGTTTTAGATGTTCAGTTTTCAAGTCAAAAATAAATCAGGGTTTTTATCAATGCTCAATCGTCTTGACGTGACGTATTCGTCTTCGAATATTGTCTTTACTATTCAAACAAGTATTCATTCTAACATCCTTCTACGCTATACATTGAGTTAAATGTGGTTCTCTCTATTAAAGGCTCTGAGTTGCGTGGTAGTAACTTGATGTGTGTCTGGCTGAGCAAAGCCACCTCAGCTTCTCAAGATTGAGCCATCTATGTTGATAACGCCAAAATATCCAGCCATGCGCATACGAGGTCTGGCTATAAAATAACGAGACTGGTTACGAAAAAGGGTTTTATTATAAAAATTATTCTACATTCGAATGCTCCCCTTCAATATACTCCCCTTTCCCCGCCACACACCTTTCAATACGTTTTTTCCATTGATCGAAGCAGTGCTGGAAGTCTTTGGTGAGGGCCTTTAGGAGCTCTGCCGTTTTTTGCTTTACCGCTTTCATCGACTCAAATCGGGTCCCTTTCAAAACAGATTTGATCTTCGGAATCTTCGGAATTATCTTCATCAGTCCGGAATCTTTTTTTAACCTTTCAAGTAAATCTGAGCAGACCTGTTGACGCAAGAGCTTTTGGTCAGGAGTCAGGTTTTTTGACACCAACTTCGCACAGACTTTTGTCATGTGTAATTCCTCGTGTAAAATTTGTCTAACCGTTTCTTTATCGGCGTTTAAAGCCTCGGCAATCATCCGGCTGCTCATTCAACGATCTGCACGTACAATTTGGTTGATTTTGGTCACTGTTTCCGGAGTTGAAACAGTGACAGGGCGACCTGGGCGTAAGTCGTCTTTAGTGCTCTCTCGGCCCTCACTGAAGCGCTTACACCAATCAAAAACACGCGCACGAGATAGATAATTGTCCCCATAGGCCTCTTGCAATAATTTATAACACTCAGGCGGAGTTTTTTTCAATTTAACGAGAAATTTGAGATTGATACGTTGCTCCTGTTTTTCGTCACACATGGTTTTCGGCACGAGAAAAAAACACGTTCGTTTCAAATCCCTACTGCACAAATACAATAATAGTGACAAGAACGTGTTTTGGTACGTGCAAAGACAAGATATCTAGATACCCAACGCACTACTCGTTTTTTCCCCACCCCTCTTCGGCGTCCTCTAGGCGCGCAGTCTCGTTATTTAATAGCCAGACCTCGTAAGTATTAGGGACGCTATAAGAAATTAGATTGTGGGTGTTTAGGCGATTGCCAAAAGAATACTAATTTAGAAATTTGATTCAATATGTTTACTTTAGTTTACTATCAATGTTTTGTAAGCCCGCCTTTAGACAGCCCTAAAACATTCTATTTGTGATATTCTTTCTTTTAAAGCTTTAAGTAGCGTTTATTTGTATGATGCTGAGTACCGCAGTATATTTTTCTTAAAAATTAACCACTAGTGTTCAATGGAGTTTAAATCCGATGACTGTAGATGCCAGTGCAGTATAGCTCTATTCCATTTTCTGACATCCAAGTCATTGTGATTTGTGGCATGGAACATTATCTTGCTCAATTTTCATATTGTCGGCATTTGTATCGCCAAAAACTAGGAAATTGCTGGGACCAGAGCAGCTTTAAACACTTCAATGTGCTTGTGGCTGTTCCCGTGTCCTTCACAAGGGATCATATGTTAAACCCACATGCATGCTACCCCAGATCATAATATTTCCTTCGCCATATTTCACTGTCTGTAGGGCGCATTATCGGTTGTATTGGACACCTCTAATTCGCCTCACATACATGGTACAAGGTATATAAAACATCGAAGAAAGAGAAAAAAAAATTATTTTCCATCGAATGTTTATTCCTATGTGAAATTTTATTTCAGTCATTCTAATGATATAATTGTTTACTCGAATGAAATAAGCACACGTCAAAGTTACAGTCGTCAAAGCACAATATGTTGGATCAATCTTCCAATCTCCGTATTCTCCCACTCAGAGCGAATTATTGTATTGTTCTGCTACGGTCAGGGTTTCTTCTTTGCCTTGCATCCTGTAAGGCCAGCTTTAAGAAATTTTCTTCTCACCGTACACGCATTTACTTGGTTTCCGACTGCCTCTAAAAAAAATTCAGTGAGTTGTGTAGAAGTTTTTTTTTAAAGTCGCATTGGCATTTTTTGGGGTTGAGGAGTAGAAAAGCTGTTTTCAATGCTCGGGGAAAGTATCTGCTGTTGACGCAGTGATTAATAATGATGATGAGTTGCCTGTGGAGCGAACGGCGTTGGAGCTACCATCGGGGCCGTTCGACTCTTTGGAATCAATTGAGCGGAGGGCGAGTAGTACCTGATCAGGACGTGCAGAGAAATGCTTCAACGGCTCGTTTGAGGAGCTAGAAGATAGTGAGATAGAAGCATTGATATCCGTGTAGCTGACTGTTCTATTTACAATTGGGTTAGTGTTTTGCTCCGAAGACGATCTCTTCCTATACAGGGGGACGCTTCTGTTCCGTTCAGTTGAATGGGGTCTTTGTTTATTGAGGACTTTGCAGTATGACGACTTATTAGGGCACAGGTCTCCTTAACTACGAAGGGGAAGGTTTTATAGCCAACAGCCTGTCTTTGAACGCTTTGTTCATTTCAGCGTGCAAATTTTCCCTTATTTCGAATCTTCAGGTAGTTTATACGCCCTGGTATGATTGTGTGAGTGCTTGTGGTGTTGATGTTCTTGTCCCGGAAAGACCGACATCGGTGAAGTAAGGCGTTATGATCAGATTGTGCCGGCGGGATACTAACTCAATTAAGCAGCCTTAAGTGCTGTTTAAGCTTACTAACGAAGCAGAAAGAATCAAGTTCTCGAGGAATGAACTGCCTCGTGGAAATTTTTGCACTCTAGCGTTGATGACGCTTATAGACGTTCGGAGCCCAGCCGGTAGCTAGCTGGATATGGCTAAACCATTGTTTTTTGTTGTGTGGTCGCCCCACGATAAGTAGCTGGCATTGAGGTCTCCGTCGATAATTATTTCAACAAAGCCCTGGCCTTTGGTCTAGTTTAGATGCTAAAGTGTATCCGGTGTAACATGGGATATTGCGTGACCCGAGCAAGACTTTGCGAACGTTGCCCTGCTGTCCGCAGAAAATCGACTTTGCGCCACCGGTACAGAAACCTGATTTGAATTTAATTGCAAATTTATTGGTGATTTCGGAAAAATAATATTCTGAAACTCAGTATTCCCACCAAGGATAAATTGGAAAAGACATTTTTTGGATATGGATGCGAAAATTACTCGAACAACTACCACAAAACTTGAGGATTCTATGCCAAATAGACTTCAAAATGTACTCGGTACAAAATTTGTTTCAAATTTATTATCTTTAACAGAGTAGAGCGCCGATTCCAAGAGGTAAAGATGGCGCGGCAATTTCTTATTATATCGTTGCCAGTCCTGATTCTAATTAGATTGTAAGTTTCAAGTAAATCTTGAGCTGAGAGTATCCTTATGATCTTTTTGAAGGTTTCAATGGTTGGGTATATCGTTTTAATAGCACTTCTATTCTATAGAAATCTAAATAATAGCTTCTAAATATTCTATAGCAATCTTTATCGTTCACCTTTTCTCTATACATAGGCCATAACGCATAATGTGAAACGTGTTCATGGAGTCTTAATGTATCATCTAGAAAATAATAGCCCGGTAAAAGGGAGGATAGCGCTTAATGACACAGTTATGACTAGTTCGCTTGTCACCACTAAGGATTACGTACAGAATAAAGCCAGCGCCTTTTCGTGAATATGATCATGGAAATCTTATCTTAACCTTATTTGTTCATCTATTTGTCCTATACGATTTGTTCTATTGCCGGGGGCGACGAGCGGTTCTATTGCCGGGGGTTCAAATCATCACAAAGTAGAAACGTATGACTGCAGTCACTAAACTTTTTAAGGTTTCAAACCGTCTCGAAATGCATTAATTTATCTAGCGTGTTTTTGGTTTAGGTCCCGGGAAATAAACCTCGCATTTTTTAAGATTTAAATTTGACATAAAAGTTCCAATATTTTCTAAAAATTCGAGAATCGATTGTGGGTATGAGGAAAGGCCGAAGCAACTTTTTATGACTAAAGCAACTTCTCCTCTAACCCTTTTTGTCAATCCTTTCTATTATTTCTATCAAAGAGAGGATCTTTTATTTGAATTTCTGGTCTCAACCATGTCTCCGCAATAATACCAACAGCAATATACGGTACATTTAGGTATTTGTATTGCAAAGTACAATTTTCAATAAATTATTCTTTTAATAATGTTAAATTTAAATCGAAAATCCTAATAGGGCTTTGTATTTTTGTTCATAAACTTTCAGAACAATGAAAGTGAATATTACCTTCTGCCCTTACCAGACAGTTCAGAGTGCAATCGGTTATTGGCGGCCAAGGCTATTAACTTTAGGTAAGTTTACAATTTTAATCCGTTCGAATTCGCGAACAAGAACGTTTTCCCATATTCATCTCATTTTCTTTGCAGATTACTAATGTTTCTTCTTGCTAAGTAATAAGCTAAGTAGACAAATATAATTGGATCATCTAGATATATATATATATACATATATATTTTAAGATTTTATTTAAACAAAACAAGAAGGAAAAAAATTGACAAAATTCTATTTACATTTATTATTAGATTTATAAAATTTTAATATATTTGCTAGATATTTGTTTTGTACGATTGGAATTTATAGCTTATCAAACTCAAGTTGATGATGATTTGTTACATTGTCTATGTGAAACGTAGATGAAACCGAATAAATATGAATAATGACGATGAATGATGGGATGTACTATTGTTTGACATATTATTTAAAGACAATAATGCGGAGAGAGAATTTAAAGAAAAACCAAAACTTACGCACGATTTAACTGCTTAAATATTGTTTATTTCTCATGATAGATTTCAGTTTTACTTACAAAGATACTCCATGACTAGAGATTCATTTGTAATGAATAATCGCTTAACTTCTTATAGCCCCCTCAGATCATCTACTTGTGGTTAATTTAATGTCTTTATAACATCCTTTTTAATATTATTACCACCTTACTACATGAATAGATTTAGTTTTCACAGCTCCTACCTACTTGTTGTTGTTAATATAAGTAAGCAAAATGTTACAAATCCATTCCCATGTTTTTTCTTTCTTTTTTCTAATACAACCTACATACATTTTTAAAAATTAAGGCTCGAGGTAAATTCATCAAACAAGTAGAACATCCAGAAATCATGAATTTAATGAAATGAGTATTGTTAAGCTACAAAGCATCTATCTACTAAATAGTATTTTTAAATTAAGGGTAAACACAAAAAAAAATACAAAAGGAAACAATACAGTTATGTATAAAATTAAATAACCATTAGCTATAACAATGTGTGATTTTTTTAATACCTCAACGTCACATTTGTTTATTTCTCTTTTGAAGAAAAATCCTGATTAAAAAATAATTGTTTGTCATTGTCTTAAAAACTGGTGTTTCATTTATATGGTGTGGAGATAGGAAAATGAAGGTGAGTAGTCGGATAATAATTTTCGATAGTAAAATGATGAATTTTCTGTCATAAATGCTACCAATAAAGGGTTATAGGATATTTGTTAGTGACATCAGTAGTTTCAGCATTTATAGGTGCGTATGTTTTGGGGACTTAATGCCTAAGCGCGATAATCAACCATTGTCCAACAAAGCAACAAGTAGTGGAAAACCTTATTCTTATAACCTAATGTTTCCATTACCGTTACACTGGGAAAAAGGGCTTTTACGTCGAACGATACCATAACCTCATCGTCTGCCGGCGGACCATATCAGAACAGGTTCTCTGTGAATGTTTTGTTGTTCCTGACGGAGCCACTTCCTGCTGGTTTTATTTGTTTAAACTCTTCCACCAACCATCTTGCTAGCTTCTGAGTGGGTGCATTCGTGGCAGATATTATTTCTCGCATTTCGTTACCCTCCTTGTGGACCTTTGGTAAACATTTAATTCTTGGTAACGTGGGGTTGGAGACCCTTACTTTCGACAGTTCGGGGAATTGGGGAACTAGTTAAGCCTTGTTAGTCGCTGGAGAAGACCGGACGATTACGGTCGAAGGTTAAGTTCGAAAATTAAAAGGAGAATTTTGTTTTTATTTTCTAGGTTAAATATATTTTGCTTTTTGATGGAATCAATCACAAACTTGTCATTTAACATTCCGTGAATTGGGGGATGCTAGTCCAACACCTCTTTCATCAATGCCGCAAAGATACTTAATCTGATTCTCGTTGCACACAAGATGAGTACTCTAAACATGTCACTTTTATAAATTGCGTTCAGGCAACATGAAATACAATTTTATTCATATAGTATAAAAATTCACATAATGGGAAAAATTGGCCAAAAAATTTAAATAATTAAAACAAATTACAATGGAACACGATATCTGATAACAGTTTTAAACAAATTTTCCAATTAATTACAAAGTAAAACAACAATTTTACCTGTGTCTGCAGAGTATTTTATTATTTTCCAAAAACGTATTTCGAACCCTATTGTGGGTTCTTCCTCAGTGGTTACTGGTTCGAAATACGTATTTGGAAAATAATAAAATACTCTATGGACACAGGTAAAATTATTGTTTTATTCTATAATTGATTATATTCCATAGCAAAAAATTCTACGACAACCAATACAAAATTTTCCAATCTTTCGTTGGATATAAAATAAAAATAGAAAAAAGAGCAAAAAGCGAATGAGAAAAATCCAAAAGATGTTTAAAATCGTCAAATACGAATAAGCGAAAACCGTATGATAGAAAACGACGAAAAAAGCAACAAATCAGAATGGACATTTTATTTTCGTGTAAAAATCTCCGCAACCCGATAAGATGCTTTTTCCAACAAAATTGTTTTCATGTGACGGACAATAATAGAACTGCTGACCAGTTACATCTTCTCGTTGAATTTTAAGGGGAATAGGACATAGCAGGCAATTCTGCTTAGTTAGTTTGGATGCCAAAAATGCAGGCTGACATCATGACATCACGATTTTAAGTACCAGAACAGCGGATTCTGATAGATTATCTGATGAACAGCGGCTTATGCTAAGCACGAAGGAGGGTAGCTGTAGGATGATAGTCACATCAGGTGTTGCGCAGGGCTCCACCCACGGCTCGGACTCTTGGACGGACTACTGAGGCTGGAGCTATCAGATGAGTCACGTTTTTTATGATCGGCTATCGATCGTTTTTTATGTTGCGGCGCTAGTCACGGGACGCACAGTTCAACTTGTTTAACTAAGACCAAACATCCTACTACGGCGAGTGGCGGACTGCATGGACTTCCGGCTGATACTAGAAAAAACAAAGTAGTCATCCTGACAAAGACACGAACTCCTAGACTGGGAGCCGTCAATAGTTGGGAAGCGAAGAATAGGGAAGCAGGGACGTGCGAAAGTATTCACTTTAACGATCAAGATTGGGAGGTGAACCTCATCAAAGAGATGACTCCTTACCAGCGCTGTGCATTTTGATTCATGGGCCGAAACATCGCAACGCTCAGAACACGGAGTTGCACCGGACAGGTGCAGAAAAAGTTAGCCTTACGAATGACATGCATGTATCAAACTGTTTCTAGGATGTCGGTGTTGGTGAAAGCAGAGTAGAAACTCATCGCTTTCCTAGCTACAGAGTGGCGATACTTTTACCATCGCATACGAGAAGAGATCCCAAGTGACGAGCGACAACACTCCCTCAGCGATTGGTAACAATTCTATGAGCGCAACACAAATGTAAGGTGGTTTACACGTTTGATTCCTGACTTGAGGTCCTGGTACTTTACGACACATGTGTTTTCGGTTTTACCTGCACAATATTGATTGGCAGGTCTCGTTCCCTAACCCTATGCAAAATAAGGTGGATGGCGGATGTCGCACTTTTTCTTTTGCTTGCGAAAGGTGGAGCATGTGATATGGTGTCATTTTGATAAGCGAATTTTGTAGAGCTCTTCCGCGAAACTGTAGTCAGAGACATGCTTAAATGCTTGGATTATTGGAGCATCAAGAAGCGTCACACATGAAGAGATCTCTTCTCTAAAACTCTCGTCCCAGTAGAAAAGAACTCCATAATCTGTTTTTGCTATATTCATGTTTTTGTCCTAGAGGACAATACGTCGTTCCCCGTCTGTTTCCTTGTATCGGAGCGTGGTTTAGTCCTGAATCAAATGGAGACTGGGAGTGACGAGATTTCGTTTGTAGGCGTTTTTAGGCAACGGGAAGTTTTAAGTCACGGTTCCCGGCTGTTTTCTTAAGTTTACCTGAGAGTTGTTTATTGGGTAGTCTAGAAGGATTGCGCGTCTGGGAGTCCCTCACTCATGTAAAAAGCTTTGCACTATGTGTAAATTTTCAAGATTTAGATGATTTTTGGGAATTATTTTATAGTATTGAACCGACTTATAAGAACTGTGATTAACCCCTTGCCTTACGATTTAATTTTTACCTGTGTGTGTCAAAAGCGACACCAAGATCGGTCACGCGTAGGGACATAAACAACTTAACTGAGCGTACGAAATTGTACAAATCGCAAACGTCTTATGATTTGTATATACACGTGTATGGTCTAATTAACTTTCAAAGATGTTTGATAAATAATTACGATTAGTTGATTCCCACCATGTCTCTGAGACGTCTTGTTTATGTTTGCTCCCGTAGAACTATCACGTCTCTCATATGTCATTGTAAGCTAAGGGGTTAAATGAAGTTCATCTAAAATAATCGCTGACAAAGACTAAAAGATCAGACTTGAAAATTTCATAAGGGAACACCAAAAATATAATATAAAATTACTATCAAAATTTTTTCTTCTCTTCTTTATCAAATGTTTTAGAAAGATGGAAGTAACTAGAAATATAAAAGATGAATATTTCCTTTGTATCATCCATGAACGTTTAAGGAATAATCCTTTCCGTTTAAGAAAACTTTCAAAGCCTACTATTTAGATGTAAAATTCTCCAAGAAATTGAATCTATACGAAATTTCAATCATTAACCTTTATCTGTCTTTCAATGAAAGTCTTTATAGTCAGTAGTAATCCAATAACATGCCTCAATGACCTGACTGTCTTTGGAAGAATCTTTAACTACAAAATAAACGTACAAGGTTTGCTATTTGTTTCCAAAACCAAAGCAAACAGATAATTCAATGTGAAAACTATAGAAATTTTATGTGTCGAGACCGACTTGCAAGCAAAGAACACTTCTCATTCACCCCTAAATCGCAAACTCTAAGCAATGGTCAAAATATTTCCTAGACTGATGGTATCGAAAATCTCCTGGCAGTGCCATCCACCGGCCGCGGCTTATGGCTGCGTACCTGGCTATCACAGAGCTCAATACTCAATAATCACAAAATGATGATAGTATTCACTGACTTCGAACACTAAAACAAAGAAATTACCAACAACAAAACTTCGTTATTGTTTGATCTCTACTCAGATACATTTACAGAAGAAAAGGATCACAAAATGGTCACCTATTATTGTATTTCTAGAAACTGCACCTGCCACCAGCAAGTCTTTACCAATACCCACTCGTGTTTCCATACAAGCTATGTGACCTAGTGAACCTTTGGCTGTTATTTCCTTCGTGATATTATCTCAGAGTTATCTACAAAGTGGTGATTGCTATCAATGATACTGCATTATGTTTATGAAAAGGACATTGGCAAACATATTGCCGTCCCTCAGCCAATTCACCTTGGATTTTTCGAGACTTTTGGTCAACTTTGTTATCAACATGTTCAGAGTAATCCTGGCTTACAGCATGAATCGTTTAAAACTGGTATTAAGCTCGTGGTCACTATTGGGTCAGCACAGCCAAAACTGAGGTACTAGCCAATCCGAGAAGGATGGGGGATTCTGAACGACCAATTATTAGCATATAGGGGGAGCGTTGGTGTCGTTTGCTTATGGACAAAAGTCCGTCGTTCGCCGTCTATTTTTTTGTTACGTTCTCATACGCGTTTCGTTCTCAACGAACAAAACTGACAGATGGAACGTAGACCCAAAGGAAGAACGCACAAAACATAACACACGGTTATCGACGAAATCTCGTTCCGTTGTCGAAACAAACATTCCCATCCCTGGCTGATAAAACACACGATATAGAGAGAGCGTTGCTATTTTCCCATCAGTGTTATTAAGGTTCGGCTTTTTGTAGGAGAATGCCAGGAGTAGCTGAGTTGCATGGCAAGTCAGTTTACAGTGACTCTTCTCAGCGTTCCTGGGCATAATAATACAGAGTAAAATGAACAGGAGCGACAGGACTTAGCTTTTGATGTTTCTTTTATAGAAGCGTTTAGTGTACGTTTACGTGCTTGATAGTCTCATAGCTTGATAGTGCTCCCTTAGGAAAAAGGGAGCGGTCCAACCCCACTTACTCTTCTGAAACGCACTCCAGACGTTAATCACCTGCGTTACATTAAAAAATAAATGACCAAGTAACTGCAGCCCCGGGTAGGCTGAACTTATTTAATCTTGTAAATATTGAGATTGCAGAATATCCAACCAAGGTGGGTATTGAGTAGAATATATCTTGCGGTAATTCTAAACACGAGAACGAATAAAGATCAACTGTTATAAGGATCACTTCCTCTGTAGTTGACTCATATTAGCTACAGTCAAGAAATGAACACTGAGCAATATCTTCTTTACAACTATTGATACCATCGCCGAAATAGTAATTGGAGAGTTTTTATTCTTGCTTTATGCATCGAGGATGAACTACAAACTCCAGCAATGGCTACCTGACTACTGATCTATCGAACCGTAAAACTAAAGCGGCATCAATTGCTAATTGGGACATTGCAGCGTCATTGTCACCAACCTCAGTAATTTTTCAAATAACCACAATTCTGCTTAATCTTATATTTATTATGTAATATATTTATTTATAAACAAATTCTAACTACCACTTAAATCTCTAGAGAATTTAATATGATTTGCAATTGTCTCTCGAGCATTTTTTTTGTAATCGGGATCCTTTAACAACTCATTGAATCGTTTCACTCTCTCCAACATTTCCCGATGTTTTTTTCGTTGATTTTCTTTTTTCAATTGATTTTTTGATTTTGGTATGTCATATGCAGCGATACCCGTTTTAATGTCAGCAGATTTAGCCTTAAACTGAAATAGTTCATCGAGTGACGGTAGAGCGTCCTTTAACGATTTCAAATTGTTCGTTAGATTTTGCCGATGCTGTTGTTGTTGCTGTTTTTTCTTGTGTTTTAATTGTTTTTTCTTCGTTATTTCCGATTGCATTGTTGTTGACTGTTGTTTAAATAATTCTATTTTCGATTGAAATTTTTTCTGTTTTTGCTTAAGTTTTTCTTTCTTTCTGATGAGTTTTGTCCGTTTTGGGGTTTTTTCAAAAGATATTTTTTCCGATGGTTTGCGCGATTTTTTTGAGTTTGTTGTTGTTTTTGTTTCTTTCGATGCAGTTATGCTGACTAGTTGTGGGATTTTTTCATTGTTTTTTGGTTGCGTTTCCGTGGATTCGGACGCTTTCGGCGGTTTGACCTTTTTGATTTTGCCCATCCTAGAGGAGGAAAAGCAAAATGTGATTAGTAAGGAGCTATCCATAATTTTATGTTCAAAATATTTTCGATATGAAAGATTGTTATGAAAATTCAGTTGGAGATGTTGGCTGCGAACGTAAATGCACGATAGAGGAATTTTTCTAGATTCGTAGATTCTAGATTCGCAGGACATATGGCACAATATAATCTTTATTTTTTGAAAGAGCGATGACATGTGTACAACAGTGATAAATATATTAAATATTGAAAATTAAATTGTCGAGAAAATTTGCTATTTCTAATTGAAAAATTGACTACGCTCAGCATCAAAATTATGTTGAAACTTGTACAGAATATGAACACGTATGTAATCCTGTGTAACTCTTCGTAAATTGCTAACATCGATCTGCACGTGGCCAAGTATCCAACTTGCAACTTGAATGATCCTTTTTGTTTGAATTCTTTGTCGTGACCGAACGAGAGAGGGTTGCGAGGGGCGTTGTGGATTATTTTAAAAACAAAATTGAAGAAATAACTATGAGATAACTATACTAGATAACTATAATCGCAATCGAAACTGTCTGTTTGACACTCTATGTCCAAGCGAGCTCTTTAGGAATTATTGCTAACGGGAACACTGAATGTGAATGCAATTTCTTCGTTAGAGTCATGTGGGTCAAGTGTGCGCATTTAAACTTTGACGCTTCAAAAACTCGGAAATTATATGTAGAATGAAATAAAACTGTGTTAATTAGTAAGACTGTTTATTTGTAATCAACTTAGACACAATAACAGTATTGTCAGTAGCTTATATTTTAAGAAACTATAGAAAACAAAAACCGTTCCATACGCGCACACTTACCCCAGTATAGGGGTATGTGTACGCAACAACAACAAAATAAATATTGAGCTATATATTTTTATAACGTAAACAGTATTATATAATTATTAAATTTTTCATCATAAGTACTGAAAGTAATCAGCATAATAATCATCTTAAATCTAAATATGAGATAAATTTGAACTTAGAAATCATTAGTTACTTCGTCAAACATGTATCACAAGTAAAGGTACCGTGTTCAAAGCTGGTGCACTGTTCGTGCCACCAGGCCCCACAAAGGCTACATTCAATCCAGTCTTCAGTCGGTGGATCAGAATGCTTTTCGCCACATAGGGGGCAGTAATACTCATTTTCGTCATTTTTTGGTTTCTTAAGAGTCTTATTTTTAACATTCTTTTTTTTGGCAGTCTCAGATGATTTTGTAGTAGTTTTCTTAGTTTTTAGTCGTTCTTTTAAATCTAGTCGTATTTTCTTTTTGGATAATTTCTCTTCTTCCTCTTTTTTCTTAGTTTCTAATTCAGATTTAAAGGGACTATCAGTAGCAATTATTGACCTTTTGCCTTTTCGTCGTCGATTTTGTGATGTTGCTTTCGGCAGAGCTTGTATAGACGACAATGGTATGAATTCCTGTACTGCTGTAGTTGGCAACATCTCTTCTAAATTTTGGGCAGGAATCATGTCAGTTACAGAAGCTGCCGCGAAATCTTCCTCCGAAAAAATGTCTTTGTCTATTGGCCAGATTCCAGAAACTTTAAAACCTGAAACCGCATTGCTAAGCGTTGCTACTTTTTGGAAGGCCTCATTCACCAATTGAGCTATTTCTGTTTGTCCAATCACGCGGCCTGGATGGTGACTTAGCCATTTATCACATGCGTAAGCGAATTTTGTTTTCAGAGGTCCAAAAAACCCACGATCTAAGGGCTGCATCTTGTGACTACTGTGAGGTGGGAGAGTAAGCATGTGAATGCCATTATCACGACAAAACAGTATAGCATCCAAAGAGATATGGCTGCTATGGTTGTCCAAAATTAACAAGATAGGATTATCTTTGGTTGGCTGAACATTGTCTTTAAAGTGGTGTAGGTATTCTAGAAACAGGCCCGTATTTATGAATCCTGAATCAGAAACCATTCCAATACTACCTTCGGGTGCATTATTAAGCAAATAACCTTTCATTCTTTTCCGGGGAAAAATAAATGCTGGAGGAACATAGTTCCCAGTTGCACTCATTGCGCAAACTAGTGTAATCGTTTGGCCTCTTTCAGCAGAAACTATTTTTCCCACCAGCTTTTTTCCTTTCACCGATATTACTTTTGGTATTTTCTTTGGTACAGTATTCACTCCACATTCATCTAATTATATATTCGGCTGGGTACAAATTTGTGTTTATTGTAGAGGCTCTGCAAGTTATCATAAAATCTTTGTACTTGAGTTTTATTGAATCCCATAGCTCTGGCAATACTAGTTGGGACTGGCTGTCGCAATTTCAATTCAGGAAACCTTTTAAGGAATCCATATACCCAGTCTCGACCAGCTAATTTTGAGGATGTGTTAAATCTATGCGTAATTTTATTTATTTCAGCATACTCATAAATCAACTTCTGGAGGTTCTGCATTGTGAGACCATAATAAAGATCATCACTTTGTTTAATATATTTGTATATATCAGTCTCTTGCTCCTTGGTGAATGTCAAAGAAAATCTTCCCATGCTGGTTGCTGTCTTCCCAGCTTTCAAACGTTTTCGCAGAGTACTTTCCTTAAGTTCGACTTGAGATGCAGCTTTTCTTTTACTGGCACCCTCTGAAATTAATAATTTGGCGGCTTCCAGCTGTTCATCTGTGACGACGCATCTATCCGAAGCTTTCTTCACATAATTTCGAGGCATTTTAAATTTATATTTGTACTCTGAAACAAAACATAGCAACACATGTACAAAGATATACAAGCAGGGTAAGTGTGCGCATGCGCACACTTTCACGACAGGTTTCTGCGCACACTTAACCTAAACCATCGAAACAGAATTGTATGAACGTCAATGATTATTGTGTCATCATAACAACTTAAACACTGGCAAATAAAAAACTAGATATTATGTTGCACTCAATAGCAAATAGCATATTTTCAAAAAGTTTTCATGACTACAAAAGATAACGCGTCAAATGTGACAAAATATCGTAAATATTTTAGCAAAAAACTTCATTTACCTGTCAGAACAAAACGACGCGCGAGCAGCTACTGCGCTACGAGCACTTTGCAGGACGTCCCACGAGGTACTAGAGAGAGGGGTTACCGTTCCTTAGCTCTTTATAGTTTTCGAGATATTTTGAATGCGCACACTTAGACGCTGCGCACACTTGACCCACATGACTCTAATAACAGCACCGTTTTAAACGGACTTGAAAAATACATGGAATTAGTAACAAAATCGACCCAACAACTATGATCCCTAACTCACTATAATTCATCCCGAACAAACATTCCCTAACTGCGGGAGCGCAGATCGCTCAAGTCAACTATTTTGTGGAAATTTGCACAAAAGTCGTTCTTGGGGGAAACTCTTGAGACCAGTCGATTCTTCACGTGGAATGAACTGAAACTAGTCACTCCTGCATAGGGGAATAACTGTGTATACTTCGATAGTGGTTCTAGCAATGAAATCGAAGCTCCCTGAAATCGAGGCCCGCTCTCCGACGGTTTTCCAGATAAGATATTCCAATTGGTCTATCGCTTTCGCCTCGATTAAGGGCTCAGCACCTTCAAAGCCTGTTTGTGAGAATTAATCGATTTTTTCTGAGCAATGGAAGACAGTAAGACGCATGCCAATTAGCCAAGAGAATGGGAATTCTAAGTCTCACCAGCTATGCAGGCGAGATGCACCCGGGAGAGTTTTCAGGTAATTCAGCAAAGGAAAACTCATTGACATCTTCCGTGACGCTTTGATACGGTTTTAGAGGAAAACCTTATCAGGAAAGGAAGGTGGAAACTGCGTTCCAATCGGCTGAGGCGTGGAACTTTTGCCATAAGCCACTGATGGATTGAATCCAGCTTTAGAAAGAACTGAAGTGGTCATTCTAACATAAAAACTTTTCCCGAAGTGAGGGTAATCATTGTCGGGGGATACATTAGTAGAGTCAAAACTAGGAGTTTAGTAACTAGGCTTACTGATAGACTCTAAGCTGAGTTTCCCGAAGCAAAACAGATCCACGACAGATAAGGCGAAAGAGAGAGTCTCAGCAATTAGTCCACTAATAGATCAAAAATCTGCCTCCTGATAAGTCTCGCTCAGTCTACGTTCCTGTACGTACCAGTTATTGAGCCAAGCTCTTAACAAGAAGCTGCGGCGAAAACTTCGGGCACTGGGTCAAAGCTAGGCGGATCACATCAGCATATCAGACAATCTTTCATTGGGCGTTGTCGGAAACCGAAGGGATGACACCCATCGCCCTGCTAGCCATAGATCGTAAAAGTATTTACACGCAAAGACACAAGGGAAAAAATGAAGTAAACACTGGCAGTCGTCGCTAAATAAATAATTTATTTCCATTTTGCTTATGACTGATTTTATTTTTTATATTTTTTTATGAAATCATTTACATTTTGTTCAATAATTAAAAGTTTTGGATTTTTGCGTGATAATTAAATAAAGCATGTGACCACAGATAAAAAGCAAGGAGAATAGGAGAATAACAGAATCATAAATAAGAAGAAAGTCTAGCGAGAAAGGATTCACAAGCAGGTAGTGGACAACTACTTATATAAGGGAAGTCTATGCTGATGGGAAATTTCGACAATGAAACCTTGCAGTTTGTAGGAAAAAGGAAGAATCAGTACGACGAGAGCGGATTACATTTTTACTGACAGCCACCAAAACTCCACCACCATTATTCTTGCCAAATGCAATAAGGTTTTGATTGCAACGATAGACTTAGTTGCCAGGAGACATATCATAGTTTAAAGATGAGGTTAGGATAAGTAGTTTAGGATAATTTGGTTTTGATATTCTTAAATCTGCTTCTGCAATAAATGCTCCAACGTTTTCAAGGAGCTTGTTTTTTTTTTGAGAATTGAGTCTTTTATATTTTCAAATGTGTGAAAGAAATTGTATTTTACTCTGATCCTTTTGAATTCATTGCAATGGAACAAAAGATGATCTATTGTGTCTGCGTTGTTGCAATGTGTGCATTTGTCTGAATTGATTTTTTGCTTTGGAAGTGCCTGAGTTTGAGCCGTAAGTCTACTGATAGTCTTAGTGAGTTGTGGGTGTATAATACTGTTATGAAAGCAAGGTTCAGTGCTGTCGTTGAGGTGGTGTGGAATTATTTGTTTGTTTCCTCCATTTTTGTCTGCCATAGGCCTTTAAATTATTCCTCGATAATGGCGACTATCCCATCTAGTTCAAAATGCGCTTCAGTGCTATTGTGATTAATGAACCCGATTCCAGTTGCAAGACGGGTTTACTCCGCGTCTGTGACAAGGATAAATTTTATGCTGGATTAGTTTCCCCGCTTGTTCCTTAAATACGTTGTTCAGCTCAGTTTTAACACACGTCTTAAGAAAAGGGGTTTTACTGAATGAGATTAAATGGATTTACTCGATTTTCTTGTGGTATGCATTGGGTTAAGTTTGCCGAACTGGTATCTGTACTTGTTTAGTATTTATTTGTAGGAACTTATAAGTGTCACATATGAAATAGATATAGAATTTGAATGTTAATACTTTTAGCTTATTCAAAACCAAATATATTCATTGATACAAAGGTAAAAAAATAATAAAGAATTTTAAAAAGACCTCTATTGCAGGTGAAAGTAATAATGGGACACATGCAAACCTTGATTGATTTTGCTTTAGCTAACGGTAAATCTTCGGATACTTATCATTTACATAGAATCTTATTTCTGCATATGAAGTGATTTTTAGATCAAGTTAGCAACAGAATATGAGCGATGACACCACGCGTTCCTCCTCAACAAATATTAGAGAATTAATATAAGCGCATTCCAAATCACAATCATTATTGCAGAAACTGAGAATCAACCTCGACCTACAGTACTTGATATAATCAAGCAGTACGAAAATGCAGATAACTTTGTTAAACCAAATCAAAATATTTATGGATTGCGATGAGCGATGCCGTTTAAGGCGAACCAATAACCGGCCACCGCTTAGTGCATGAAAACTTGCTGTTGAAGCAGAAAAACTCTTTGGGAAAACCTGTAACTCAGAAACGATTAGAAATACATTGAGGAATCACATCTTCAATGGCAGAGTTGCTAGGAAGAAAGCCTTTATAAGTACGGAAAATAAGAGAAAAACGGACGAGATTTTTATGTGAGAAAACAAGTTGTGTTTTCCAGTCAGATGGACGTTCATATGCGTGGAGAAAGTGTAATGAAGACCTTCGGGAAAGAAATCTGTAGCCGAATGTAAAACACAGCTTAGGGTCAGTATTGGTATTGACTGCAATATCATAAGAAAGACCTGGAAATCTTTATAATATAGAGGAGATAATGGACAGCAAATTCTATTTGGACATTTTGAGATCAAATCTGACGGATACCGCTGAAAAATTAGGGCTATGAGACGATTTCTACTTCTATTATGTTCGAAGCTGGCTCCTCTATAACTGTCCTTATAAGCTCGAAACGCCACCACAATCGCGTGATTTAAACCCGATAGAGCATGCGAGGAGCTATTTGGAGGAGAAATTAAATAAAGACCATATTCGAAAGGTGGAAAGAGCTCAAGCTGGTTTCGAACACGCGTCCCTGCCGCTTCTCGTCAGGTCCCAACTCACAGGCCGGGACTCATCGATTGGCACTACCAGCTTAGGTGGATGTCGACTGGTTATTTGCTAGTTATGAATATTGCTCTACAGCTTTGAACTTCTCCTATATTCCAAATTGCCTTTGGTCTGGCTTCATCAATTCCAGAAGTTTTTGGTAGATCAATTTTTCCATTTTCACTTAGAACATTGTAAGTGATTTATGCCCTTGCTATCTAACTCAGCGAAGACTCATGGGTGCGGAAGTTCTGATTAAATTTGTCGAATATCTCGAAAGTGAATTAATATTGAGTTAGCTAGCAAGGGTATCAATCACTTACAATGTTCTAAGTGAAAATGGAAAAATTGATCTATCAAAAACTTATGAAAAACCATATTCGAAGCAAAACTGATCTGACTGCAGTCTTGCAGGACGAATGAAGAAAAATTTCATCAGATCATTGCCAGAAGCCCAATCTCACAAAGCAAAGAAATCTTTGTCCAATCGATTGAAATCAGTAGTTCTGCTGGAAGCCAAAAAGGCTTCCGAACAACGCATTAAATCATGTTGTATTTGTTTATTAGTATTAAATCATATTGTAATCGAATTGTATTTTAGTTTCTGCATTTATGTGGCGTGTCCCATTCTATCTTTTTTTTGGCCTTTGGATGAATGTGTATGTACGATATTTTGCTTTGCAACTAGCTGATAGTATCAATATTAAAATGTGACTTTTATTTCATATAAAACACATATGAGATACTAGAAATAAATATTTTTCTTATTTTTATATCTCCAATTATAACTTAGAGCCACTGCACTTTACTTCTCAGACCCTCGATCCAAATAGTGAATGATTTTCCGGGGATTCCCTAACTATGACGCTACCACAAGGACCGCAAACAGGAGATTCCTTTCCTAATAAACTTCACTGTGGAGATACCTTTATCGCGGCAGAAACTGATATAAATTTAGTTATTTTTGTTTGAAAGTTTAACTGAAAACCCCTCGAATTAATAAATTATCATAACAAACCGTCAAATGATATACTTGCTTTGTAAAAAACCAGCGGTAGCGTGCAAATTTACTTAAGCTTCGGAAGCAATATCGAACCACATTGAACACAAGCCCGGTGCGAAAATCTCTTGACAGCGCATTTGACTTGATAAATGTCACTCAAATACGTCAGGGATGTGACAAAAAAAATTTGACAAATAGTTAATGCTGTAGCCGAATTAAAACCCGCAACATGATATTTTCTATAAAAAAAACCACTTATCTCTGAATATATTGTAAATTTTAATTTTATAAATGTATTCAGTTGCTTAAATAAATAAAATTTTGCAAATAATCGATTAATTTACCACGTAAAATTTTCAATAGCCAACAGTGAGCGGCAACTCCAGCTAAACATGCGCACCATCTGTCAAAAAAAAATGCGAGGGAACATGAAACATTCAAATTGGCTTGCAATTTCTTTACAACAGCGATAGCCGCTAGTAGATTTGTGTTGTGACGTGAGTTCAGTGCGTATTGTTTTTCGTTGACGTTCTGTGATTTTCGCTTGTGGTACCTGAGTGAATTAGTGAATGAAAAACGTCGACGGGACGCCTATCGGGCTCAGTGCAATTACGTGTGTGTAATTTCGAAAGTGCTAGTCACAAGTGGGAAATCCAAAATACTTGGAAAAAAAATTTAAGGACCGTGAGAAAGTTTGAAGAGTGTGCTGTCGTAGTTCGTGAGTGTCAGTAGCAGTTGCTTGCTAGCCAGTTGTTAGTTTGCAGTTTTACTTGGATAACTTATTCAGCATCTCATTTGTACGAAATCTGCCCGGGATCATCGCGCCCCATAATGTCGAGCAAAGGACCAAACAATAGCGCTCTAGCTAACTCCGAAAATCATTGTGGTAAGTTGTGCGAGGAAGAACAAAAAGAGTTGGCGGCGGCGGCGGTGGTGGGCGTTGATGCTTGGAAATTCTTAGAAAACTAGAAATATTTGCCTACATTCATGCTCGTTCAAAGTGAATGGTGTAGAAGATTTAAGCACCACTTTCTCCGGAATGCTGTCCTTGCCCTGGAAAGATTCAAATGAGTTCGTAACATTGCATCAATTTTTGATATCGTTGGTATCTCTGATTGTGTCCTTGCAGGGCAGGGGGAGTGAACTTGTAACTAGCGTTTTTTCACATTCTAGCTTAGAACACTTAAGAACTATAAATCAGGCTTGGTCCAGAGAGCGTACAATATGGTGATTGGTCCAATGGCGCCACGACCTTAAAAAATCTTTTTCGTGCAGCTCTTTTCAACGATTTGAAGGTCTTTAGCTTTTTCCTAGAGTGCCTCAAGTGTGACGTCAATAAGACATTTCGCACGTGCACAATCGCAGCTACATCGCTTGAGACTAGGACGATTGTTTTCCCCGGAAGATTCATTTTTAGTTCTCGAGCAGTTCTTGCAAGCAGGAGCTGTCTTTGAATATGTCCAACAAAATCTTAAATTCGACCTGGAAAGAATGCGAACATCTTCGGTGCCGAGAGTTTATTCATTAATGAATTGTTACTGCTTGTTAATGATGGCTCGGTGCCATAGAATGCCTCCCGCTCTCATTTTAACCTGAGTCCTGCTATCATGCAGTTCCGTAGATGTAGATACAGCTTAGCAATCTTTCCTAACGTTGTTTTTTTCCATAGAATTCCTAGCAAACGCACCGAGTCGAAAATATTTCCGGTTTGGTCGCAATGGGACTGCAATGCGGCAAAATCCTGATTCAGCTTTTATGGTCACATATCAGCTGAGCCCGCCAATTGATGATGTCTGTCTCCGTATTTGTGATTTCCCGTATTAGGAAGTGAGTCAGGCACTTCAAAAGCTACATATTACACAATCATCACTCAGGATGAACCAAGAGTTATCCCCTCAATTCCTGTCCTTATCGGAAATCTTATCTACACGATTGGTGCAAGTACTGGCTGTATTTTATCTATTTCTCGCGTGATTAAACAGATAAGTGCTTCGATAAATGAAATATTACCTCTAGTCGCCAACACTCTAAGTCTTACTTCCTCATGTATGCACCACAAACATCACGTCTTCCACGAATTGTGTATCCATCCATTCACTAGTTATCGCCGGAACAGATACGCGTAGAAGATACATTCCTGGGCATGGAGCTTTGTATTTTGGTAATTCATCGGAAAATGCTACACGCACTTCGAGCTGGTATTTTCGCTCGGCAATGTCGCGGCTAGTGGCGAAATGATTTTCGAGCGCTGCCAATTATTTAGTCACCGAAGCATTTTCACGCGATTGCTGACCATTTCGTCACCGTCCATGCCATATCAGCAGAGTTTGAGCTAATATGGGGCGTGTGCTAAATTGAAAAAAGTAAAGGCTTGTGGAAGGCATGACGAAAATTGTCTAAAAAACAAGTATTTCATCGGGGATTTTCTAATTCTGCAATTATTTGACTAAGACCAAATCTGAAATAGTTTTTTTCATGCCATGGTCATGTTGAACTAAAAGTTCTCGGGTTATGCATTAGCTGGGAAAGTTCAAGTCTTGTGTCTGGCGACTAAAAGATATTGTTTCAGACATGAAAATTTACTTAACGTATAGAGATTCATAGATGCATAGTTCAATATTATAGAGTCATCCATCAACCTTCCAATGATACAAGTACGAAGCGAGAATGTTCATACAAAGAGTGCTCGGAGGTGGTGCGCATTAAAAGGTTCTTGCTTAATCTAAGACGAATGGAGTAATCGATGTATATTCACATCCTGAGTCTATTTCTATAACAATGTACGAACCATCTATCGGAGAAGATATGGATAAGATATATTGAAAAGTTCTTCGCAGAAATCGACACTACTTGGCTGTGGTAGAAACTCTAGAAAGAGTCGAGCTTCACCCTTAAACAAGATCTTGGGCATGATCCTGCTTCATGACCAAGATCCTCCTCGAAAATTAGAGAAGGCCTTTTCCAACATTAGGCTTGTCTGCAGTCCATCAAGTACGCCATCGGGATAAAAGTCAGATACTGTGTTCGAACTAAATGAGGAAACTTCCATGCATAGATTCAATGCTCTAAATATGGAGTTCATTAAAGTGTTTGAAGTTTGCTCTGTTGCAAACACAACGCTGTCAAGATTTTCACGATTTGTTTTTATAAGATAATTAAATTGAAATGAAAACCTCGGAGGGTGCTCTCCAAAATCCAAAAATGCGAATCGTTGTCAATTTTTAGTCAAATTATTCAAAAAAAATTCAAAGAGAGAAAACATTGTGGGACCGTTGGGTATGCAATGATGCAATTCTCAGACACCTTGATCCTTACCTGTATTCGATCTGCAATAAAAGAAATATGGCAACCAAAGTGCGTATGTGAAGTTTGCAGTCTTACAAAAGCAGAGGTCTAGGATATTTTCATTGTTTGAATTTTGTGGATAATGCCACTGGCGTATTTTTGTGTTCGTTTGCTGAAACTTTGAATCTGCTGACTTCCTTCTTTAGTCGTCATTTTGACTCAAAATGAATCCGAATCATTCAGATAAAATCAAAATCTGAAATGCAAGTTGCAAACAAACACGCTTACTAAGCTGTTACAGAAAGAGTTCTGAAGGAAGTAAGTATTGAAAATGCAAATTATCATCAACCAAATTCCTATTTATTCCTCCAAATAAACGTAAATTCTACCAAATAAATCTATACCTAATGGGTCGCCAAATAAAATGTGGTTTCCTTAAAATTTCATTGAGTTGTCAGCATAGACCAAGAACTTGACTATTCTATTAAGAAAATAATCTGTAGTCGTTGAATTGCAGATGATGCTTTTTTTTAAAGAGATATAGCATTTTGAAATGAAATAAAATACTGATAAATTATTTTGCTTGCCATGAAATTGGAAAGCCTACGGCTATTACGGCTCTAAAGCGGCCACCATTGACTGTAATGTTGATTTAGCAATATTTTTGAATATTTCGGCCCATAAAGCGCACCCAATAGTTTGGGTTTGGACAACGGCCTGTGGCTGCTCATCCCTCATCAATAAAGCAGTTTTGTTTATTGACGTAACCATTCAACAATGGTTGGTCGTTCGGCTTAAATTCCTGCACGAGTTAGATTTTGTAAGCGTACAAACCAAGAATCTTCCCTAACGCGGTTTTTCACAAGTTTTATTGTTGAGCATAATGTCGGACTCACTTGCGTCTGCATCGAATCTACGCTCTACAGCTGCTATAGCTTCTTCATTACGCACAATACAACGTCAACTTATTTATGATAAACTACCAAATTAACCATAAAACGAATGACAACTGTCACACCATACGTAGCATTAACAAGTGTTGCCAACGTAAAGTTCTATACCTAAAAAAAAACCCCTATTTTGTCTGACTGGCCAAATAACGGGAGCATTTCGTGCAATAAAACTGTCTCAAAATTTCGTTTTCAGTAAGTAGATTGTTTCGGTGGCTGTTTGGAGGTGTCTGAAGTCTGCATGTTTACAAACGCAGCGATTTTGATTTTTGTCGCAGTTTGGATAATTTGCATGAAAATTTTGTCATATTTTTTTGTAATTTTGACACTACTGGCACTCTTCTAGTTTTTTACTCCAGTCAAATCTATGACAAATATGAAAAAATTAGAAAACTATATTCTGTTGCATTTACAATTCTGCAAACTTCAGGCAAATCTGTTTAGCGTGTAGCGCCATTATAGACTTTAAGACAAAGTTTAATTGACCATTTTCCGATACCGTTCACCACGTAGCGAAACGGCAATTCTCTTTGCATTTTGAGAGAAATATGTACCAAAATGCCATTAGCGTATATATTCCACAAAATAATCAATTTTGAGGGCTGCAATGGAACTTCTGGGTTTTGGCTGTCATAATTTTCATTTCAAATACAACAATATCACCGCAAAAATGTTTTTAAACGCAACAGGTATCGGTTTTTATTTCACTTTTAGAATTTGCTTTTGATAATACGACCGAAATTTTGGTAATTTCATTTCCTAATTTTCGTTGCGAACGCAGCGGTCTCGAACTTGTTATCATAAATTTTTCTTCAGTTCGAAAAATATGAAAAAGTGAAAAAATCGTGACCGTTGTCTTGGCACGGATGAGAACTTTAGACACCTCTTGTCCGTTCTGTTCTGAAAAATATGAAAAAGTGAAAAAATCGTGACCGTTGTCTTGGCATGGATGAGAACTTTAGACACCTCTTGTCCGTTCTGTTTTTGCGTATTGTCCGACAAGAAGTCATAATTGGTTAATATTTTTTTTTATTAAAAACGGACCCTTAAATCTCAGTTTCCAGCTCTTTCAATAAGATGTTGTGATATCTACACCAAATCCTCAACTAGATAGTTGATTTTTGATACTCATTCTGATAAAAAAAACTACTGTTGCATTGCTGTCTTACACTTTTTTGCACTGCGTCTCGCTTCAATATTAAAGAATGGTTTCATCTGTTAACCATCTGTCATCTGTTCACTCAATGGTATTTGATAGGTCTATTACTTAGATGTATTAGATATGGCCTTCGTGTTAAGGCGTTGCCTTAGCAGAAACGTCAACTTGGAGGGAAAGAGATAACATTGCCGTCCGTGGTGTCAAGGGTTTTTCGAAACCACAAGAAGCCTACTATTTTCAGTTCATGACAATGTTCTGCAAGTGTTGTAATAAGCAATTGCAGGTTACATTTTTTCACCATTTAGCTGAAATCATATCTTTTCGTTTTTCATCTAGTTTCGAATTGTCGAGAGCATCTCACTGTCAGTCAGTAGAAGGCCTCTTTGTGGCTCTCTTTGGAGCTTTGCAGGTGCGGAAAAGGTTTCAATAATGTTGCACAATTCTGTTAAATTGCCTAAGCATGCAATGAGCATTTTCAAATCCTTGGAGGTTTTACCATACATTCGCGGAAATCGCTATCTGTCCTGTTTTATCTTCCTATTATGCATGCGATAATCTATGGATGATTTTTGGTCTCCAATTTTCATTGAACTACTCTCCACCCTTCTGTAAACTACAATAATACGGTCGGAGATGTTAAAGGGGGTGATTTACACGTGCAATAGCGCCCTTCTTTACTATACCCACGCAACCCAGCCGAAGAATGTTAAAACATAATGCAATTCTCTGGATTCCTACGCACATTTGGTGAGTGCCCAACATTATTCCATGTTATCGAAATCTCAATCACCATGTCTCAGTCCAGATAGACTTCTCACACGTGGGTAGTGTTTTATGTTTTTGTTCATTTTCACAATAACGTGTTTTTTATGTATCGGATTGTTTCCGATAAGGATTGACATTTTAGTTGTTTGTCTTCGGAATAATTTTCTAGTTTCTATTTTCAAAAATTGAGAAAATTCAGATAAAAATAACTGAATGAAATTTCGTATTTAACTCGCGTGCACCCACTTCTGACACCATTCATTACTTTTTTTCCTTTTTTGTAACAGGTTGTTGATTGGAACAGTACGATTTTATGAATAAAAGTAAAAATTTATAAACAGATCTATTTGCATTGCTTATTTTTTAGATACAGTACTTTAGTTATCTTCCATGCAATTTACTTACGAACGATGGAGTTTGTCATGCTCCATTCATATCTGATTACTATGAATCGACATGTTAACTGCCTACTTTGGGTGGAATATTTTCTGTTTCTCTACATTTATCATATCATTGTCTATGATGTTTTATGGTTTTATATATTTTTCTAAGTTTTTCTTTGAATATACTCATGCGAAGATTATGATCGTTTCAAAGACGTGTAATCCTTGTAGAGTTCTACTGCAACTACAAAGTGTTTCATATTATAGTGCTTTATTGTTTTCATGATGTCATGTAAATAAATAAGATCAAATGCTTTCCAGAGTGGATTAAAATATTGTCATATATTTCACTTGTTTGTAACGTTCTTAACATTCTATTTTTCCAAATACAATTCTTCCATTCATTTCGTATATGTGAACAGCGAAACTATTACTTCATATTGTATGCGCATATGTAATATAATACCCTCCCGGACGAAATTAGATCATTGAATTTTTTCTGACCAAAAAGTGAATTTTTAAAAATATATCTAGTTTTTCCGCTGCAATAATGCCTTAAATTTCTCATATTTTGTGAAAAAATTCACTGACTTTTTAATCTTTTCCAGTATGATATAATGACAAGATTTTTATTTAAACATATGCTTGTGAATAGGAGCTTAACATTTTGTGGAATTTTATGCTTTGAGTAGATGTTGGCTGCGTGTTATCTGTAAATTCTTCCTAATTTTTTACCTTGATTTTTTATTATATTTCAGAAGTTGCATCGGAGCGAAGACAATCAAGTGGGTATAAAGTGGCCTTTGGTAGAGTCTTATTATGTTGGGAATGAGGATTCTGAATATGAGTGAATATTAATGGTAGTAATCAAATTGAACTATTTTATGTTATGAAAATTTGGTTAAAATTAGCTTTGTAGATTAAAATCCATCCGGGCTTAAATATAATAAGAAAAAAAACTCAAAAGGTATTTCCGAAATTCTAGGAAGTAATGAATACTTTTTTTTAGTTCGTTTTGCACTCTACAAAAAAGTTTTGACAGTTACCTCTTATTTTTTAAGGATGTTATATTAGTCTTTAATATTAAAATTATAATATGAAGTTGTTTTGTTGTTGTTGTCGGAAAGAGATCCACAAGCCTCCGAACTTTTTTCGGAATTGGATGTCTTGCCTGTGTTCATATCGTTGAGCCTAGTTCTGAGCGCGGCTTTCTCCATTCCGAATCTCCACATCAGGCCTATCCTAGAAGGATGTCGTTGGCTCATTCAGCGCGGTAAAGACACAGAAAAGTGTGTCTAAATTCCTTTTCAGTACAAAACAACCCCAGGAAGACGACCCCTAACTCGATGCTGGCGGTCTCCCATAACTACCGAATTAAGATTAATCGTGGAACACCATTCTCATTTGTGCACTAATTCAGAGTTTCTCGAGATTGCCAAACTTGCAGACTAATCCGGCACTTTGCAGTCCGAAAGACCTTTAATTCCATGGAGTACTATTGCGGGCAAAGAAAATAGTAAGACTTTTTAATTTAAATTTCGCACGGAAACCCGTTTGTCGAAATATCATCCTTTTTCTAGGTTAGGATGACTGTCTGTGACATCTGTGCCAAATGTCACATCAAAATAATCATTAGTGTTTAGTATACGCTTGTCTTTCTGAATTACAAAAAGTGCATTCGGCGATTTTTACAATGAGTGAAGAAAGAAGTGCCATTATATTTTGTGTGCGAAATCACATTTCTAGTCCCGAAACGTTCAAAATGTTGCAAAAGGCCTTCGGTGATAATTGTATGTTGTTACGTATTTCGATGTGTAGGCGACATTACGCAAACCAAAAAAAAAAAAAATATAAGTAAGGAATTAAGAACTAAATAAGGACAATTGAAAAGTATAAAGTAGTCAAATTATGTCGTCTCCACCATGGGAAAAATTTTTGCCGTCAGGACACTGTACGCCCCAGGGTTTCTCCATTAGGAGTCTACCATTGCCAGGACATTAGGCCATAGTCCCTTAATCCTACATGGATAGCAGCCCGGCTTTTGGAGTGAGACCCTTCTCAAGGGGTAGGTCGTCCCCACGTGTTACGTATTTCGATGTGTAGGCGACATTACGCAAACCAAAAAAAAAAAAAGTCTCATGCTCTACCGACTGAGCTAGCCGGTATTTTTAGCCGCCCCACGTTGGGCGCCATGTTATGTATTTTCAAAGGAAATTAGAAATTAATAATAAAATATATATATATAATTAATAATAAAATAATAATTGGGCAACCGATAGGTCGCACCTGCAGCGAAAGAAAGGAACAAGATTATAGGGTTAGCTGAAAATACAAAGGCCGCATAATGGCGGCCGAAGAAAGTTAATTTTCCACCGACTAGTTCACCGCGTGGGCGTGGGGGTTAGGACTTCATTTAGGCCCCGATCCTTCCATGCAACTCACACACACACTTTTTTTTTTTTTTTTGGTTTGCGTAATGTCGCCTACACATCGAAATACGTAACAATGTCACGAGCAAGTGTTTTTGATTGGTACAAATTGTTCAAAGAGGGTCGAGAACGCGTTGACGATGAACCACGTCCAGGACGGCCATCAACATCAACTGATGATCAACACGCCAATAAAATCAAGTAATTGGTGCCGAGATATGCCGATTAACAGTCAGAGATCATACTGCCATCGTTCGAATATCGGAAGGATCAGTGAAAACCATTTTAAAAGATAATTTGGGCCTAAGAAAAGTGAAAGTACGATTGGCTAAAATCACTCAATTTTCTTGACAAACAGCGTCGCGTTGACGCCTGTGAAACAATGCTTCCCGACTACCAGAATGGCATGAAACGTATTATAACTGGCGATGAATCTTGGATCTATACTTACGACTCTTAAAACAGACGATCAATCGGCCGAATATCGTGCCAAGGGTCAGCCGAAATCGAAAAAAAACACGTCAAAACAAGTCAAAAATGAAGGTAATGTTGACAGTTTTTTTTGGATTATCAAGGTGTGGTGCACTCAGAATTCCTTCCGACCGGCCAAATTGTCAAGAAGGAATACTATTTGAGTGTTATGCGTCGTTTTGCGCGAAGCTATTCGTAAAAAGAGGCCGGAATTATGGGCCGAGAACTCTTGTTTTTTTTTGCACCACGATACTGCATTGCATACTGCATTGATTTTTCGTGAGTTTTTCGCTAAAATTCAACCAATATCGTTCTGTGGTTGTGACCACCGTATTCGCCTGATTTGGCTTCGTGTTACTTTTGGCTGTTTAGCAAACTCGAACGACCGCATCGGGGAAACCGCTTTGAGTCAATTGAAGACATAAAACGTGAATCGCTACGCGCATTGAAGGCTATTGACGAAGTAAATGGCTGTTGAAGGAAATTGACTTTGGTACAAGTGTATTGCGGCTGGGGGGAGGGGGGGTTACTTGGAGGGGGGCGAAATAGATTTTCCCACAGTAGTATATATCGGATATCATTTAATTCCTTAATGGACCTTCATATGAGTCCTCCCTTTTGCTGAAGAACGCGAGCCTCCTTTTGTTGCTTCTGCTTTCGAATGTACCAAGAGGCAGTCAGATTCAGTCGGTCCTCCTTCATATCTTCATAATATAATAATAATTTGTTATTGCTGTTATTACTTTCTCGGAAGTTCTAGTTAAATATGCCCTCCGTATCATCACACCTGCTGCCGCGGGATTTGGAGGGGAACCTGAACTCGCTGAAAAATTCCCCCACCTAAAAAATCCTACCTTAGAGATACTGTTTTTCTTCTAATTCAGACTGTAGTCCATGTCGAAAATGGTCGCCCATTACTTCAGGACGGGCTCCTTAGACGTTCTGTTTTTTATTAGACGATTTTCAACGCTCATACCAATTTCCCGGAATTTCTATTGCAGTTTACATTTCGGGATTGAATTTAAATAAAACAAGCGAAAACTACCACGGCTAGAGGGTAAATGGTCTTCCGCGTACGGCTGTGCATACATGGTTACACTATCCTCACTACTAACCTCCGAGTAATCAATCGGACTTTATTTTGCGAATGGACCTCGTATATTCGAGGCATCACTTACTGGCATTCGCATTATCTATGTTCATTCTGCTGTTCTAGCTATCCCCCTTTTGAGAACGTATTCGTGGAAATATTATTGTCCTGTAACGAACTGGGAAAGGTAATAATGCTACTCTCTTTTCCTACGACCGAGCGTAAGTACATATAGCTTTTACACTTGAAATAAACTTCCGATCTAGCAGTATTCAACCAAAGTGAGTGGAATTTTACTTGAATTGGTAAATTTTCCCTTCAAATTTTTGCTAAGCCATCGTTAATCCTTCTCAAGTTTTTGCATAAAAACGCAATACAAATTAAAATCTACTGTTGCATTTTCTGTCTCTGTCTAAGAGAATCAACTCGCGAGTGTTACACCTGTGTATGGACCTACGCTATGCTTGCAGATAAAGATGTCCAATATATTGCCATTCAACGATCAATAGTACATGCAATACAGTGTCGCTAAGAATTGTACAAACTTCGGGCAAGAGTTCAAGTTCGTAATGAACTGAATGGTACATTGTAATCCTGAACCTTTCCTTTGTATCATGAACCATACAAAACATATCATAAAACATACATTCATTCACCCTTACTTTACATGCCCACCAGTTTGAGTTGAAGGTAAAATTATTTTGGCAAAGTTTCAAGGCGCTTATGGAAACTGTGTCAAACAAAGAATCAAGCAATAATTAAGGACAACCAATTTCGAAGGGAAAACTTCATACACTTTGCTGGGTGAAAATGATTTGCGTAAAATTTTTCTAAATTACAATGCATTCAAGCTTATGCTTTTATAATGAAGACTACCCTAAACTCTACCCAAATCAAAAACTGAAATATTTTCTTAGTTTAATAAACAAGAACTGTTGGCTGAGTTGTTAAGAGTAAGAGTAAAACATAAGCTCATCAGTAATGAGCAAATAATTTATCCTTATTCCTACAGCAAAATTCCCACAGTGTGTTACTTGCGTATACGTTTATTTAAATAAGTAATTGGTAAACACACTCCTATATGAGAAAATTATCTTTCCTAAGAACTCAATCTAATTAAAAAAAAGGGTCGGAAATTGTAGAGACCAAGATTTAATTACAACTGACTTACGTCAATGAAAAATGTGAGTGGAAAAGACCTAGAACAGAATTAATATAAAACGGGTGTCGAAAAATAATATTTCAGGCAGCCCATTTATAATTCGGTCTTGAAGGAACGCACTGTCCAAAAAAAAGGTCCCTCCAAAATCAACTAATTAAATGTAAAATCAATAACGAGTCCATCAAGGAGCAAATTATTGCGTAACATTTCTGCTGTTCGGAGCGGAGTAAAGATGGATGTATCTGAAGTCAGTCTGCTGGAACGTACTGAAAATATGTCCTTGATTAATGTGCTTTTAGATCCATATCGGATAAGAGTAATATTTTATTGATAAGTGGGAAGAGAAAATCAACTTGATGCTCTGGGTTCTCTTCATTGTCGGATAAATTAAAGTTAAGTAAAATTGCGTCAAATTCCAACAATTCGAATTTGAATTGAGCAAACATCGTTGTCGGGTACGGCTAGTCAGTTTGTTAGCTGGCTCCCTGGCAACAGTAAGAAATAGCGAAAAATCCATTTTGCTCAACAAACCCAGGTGAAAATTCGTGGGGGGAGTTTCATTACAAATAAAAATCCTTTCTATCCAATTCAAGCGGAACACGTTGCGTTAAATGCGAAGCAGTCAATCCGATCCCATTATGTTTATTACCCGTTCACGCTCGTTAGATTCACTGTCGCACCTGCCATGGTCCATGTTTCCATTCAAAATTTTTGCTTTTAAGTCTATCAGCCACGTGAAGTACGTTAATCAGAGAAGACAGGATAACAAAGGCATCGTTAATTCAATAAATTCAGTTTTCCTGTGTAATTTCTGGAAGCGTATTCGAACTTTTTCACAGATACTCTACCACCCCACACCAGAACATTCATAAATGCGTCAGAGCCAGCATTCTATCGAATGGAGGCGACACAACTCAAGCATAGAAAGGAAAATAAATCTTTCTTTTGCTCAGCGATTATTTACAGATTAAATAACGTCTCAGTCATTTACACTAAATTGCCAATAGAGTTGCACAATCAGGGTCGGGTTTTTTCTATAGTGGGACAAATATACATTTGGAAGTGCTGGCGTTAGTTGCACATTCGCATAAATTACTGCTTCCTTGTTCATGTTGCCCGGAGTAAATTGAAAGATATTGCGGATGGACAACGATGCTTCTTGTTCTTCTTTGGTATGAAGTTTCCTTCTGCTTGGGTGCTTCAGCCAATTTGCCCAAAGATGTTCTACAATGTTTATAGAACACTTAAGGAGAGCATCAGCTATAAATAACACGGATGGGAAATGCAAATATTAAGTGCCATAATTATTCATTAACGATTTCGGTTAAGGGTTCGTATAACAGGAAACAATGTTAATTGGATTGATTTCATGGACTTGCTAGCAGAAATTGAAATCAAGGATGCATGTTTTTGTGTATGAAAAGAAACTCTACTACGAGCGCGGTCCGATAAGTATTTAGCCTACAAATGAAAAACCAAAATTTTTTTGTGTGGATACACTTAACCCAGCGATGCTCCAACTTCTTTAATCCCTTAACCTACAATGACGGGCATAGCCCGCATACGATTGTCGGGCCAAACGTATATATTATGGACATAGCCCACGTACGATGGTCGGGCCAGAAATGAATATTACGTGGAATATTTGATATGCAATTACAGCCTGATGCAATAATTGTTTATTACAAAATGTTTATTTGTACAAAAATACAAAATGAGTAATTTTGCAAATTAGCAAAATTATCAGCACAATTCTTACTGCTTTCATCACGAAATCTCTTTCTTGAGAACATCTTCTGGGGTTGCTTTTCTAGAATTTACGAACATAAATTTCGACGTGCTAATGTGACCAAGAACAACTTGACACTGATCACGATCCGAAGAGATAACAGAAATACATCACGAACCTTGTCTGTGCTATCTAAAAACCGCGATCGTCCTACCACGGGCGATGCCCGTCATGTTTACGATTGGCCCGATCAGCGTGTTACACAAGTCGTGCGAATTACCTGAATGCTGCGCGAGCTTGTTACGATTTCGGCCCAACATCTACGAATCTAAATCGTAGGTTAAGGGGTTAACCCGTCTGAAAAAAAGTTTTCTCGAGATCTGCAAAATAAGCCTCCGTGGCGGGGGTTGCTTCTTCATTCGAGTGAAATTTCTCCCGAACGAGTGACTTTTTCACGTTGGGAAACAAAAAGAAGTCGCATAGGGTCAAATCTGGAGAATACGATGGATGGGATAGCAGTACGTAGCTCAATTTGGTCAATTTAGCCGTGGCGAGTGCGGAGGTGTGAGCCGGTGCATTGTCGTGGTGGAAGAGCACTTTTTTCTTCGCCAAATGGGGCGGTTTTTACTTTAATCCGGCGCCGAACCGGCCAAATAATTCCACATAGTACTGACGTGTGACCTTTTTGCCCTTCTCCGGTTAGTATTCACCGATGGGATAGTCATCGCCTTTTTCGGAGAAGGTTCACCGGGTTAAGTCCACTGTTTCGACTATTCCTTGGTCTCAAGTGTGTATCAGTGGATCCATGTTTCTTCGACACGGTCACGTAACGACGCAAAAACTCCTTCGACAATCCTTGTCCTTGCTGATAGCTTTCTAATATCCAAAATTTCATGTAGGATATACGCCACGCAGTCTTTTTAGATAAATACTGTCTCAGCTATCTCGTGCACCTTCAATCAGCGGGGTCTGCCAAAACGAGATCGTGGATTTTCGTCACGTTATCCACCGTGATTGCTGTTTACGGGACACTTGGGCGTGGCTCATTAAAAACCGACGTGCGACCGCGCTGAAATTCGTTAAACCAATTTTAAACGGTCGCCATCGAAGGAGAAGCGTCCCAATACACTGCATCCAAACGCTCTTTGGTTTCACTGCGCGATTTCCCTTCGGAAAACAAGAATCGAATCACCGACCGATATTGCTCCTTTTCCATTTTTGTGAAATCAACGGACTTGCTTTCGCACGCTCTCAAATCAGATCTACAAGTCCGATCCGGCTGTAAAAAAATAAAATATAAAATAAATAAAAAAATAAAAATAAAATCTGAGCTAAGATGAAAATAAAAAATCTGAGCTTATAATAATGATTTAATTTCTTTATCGAATTGGGTATTTTGTACATCATAAATGTTCACCAGGCCGCTATCAAGCATCTGCTGTGAAAATGCAGGCACTGATAGGAAACAGTCTGAAAGAAATACCAGTGTCTAGTCCCATTGAAAAATGGTATCATTTAACGAATGCAAAGCCGCCCTTACTAGTGCCACGACCCTGGTACACTCACGTGATTTTCCTGACAGACAATGCCTTCTACACAAGAATCGGTGCCGTACTGAAACAACTAGATCATAACTTTCTGATTTTGAAAATTAAGAGGGTTAGAAACTCACTAAAGTATATACGACCGACAGCTATTAGGGATGTCCCAAGTATATAAACAGTTTCAACACTATTTCAAATGGGCAACTTTTTACAATGAGAACGGACCATAAGGCCTTAGTAAAAAATTTCAATCAAGTCTCCCAAGAAACCCCCTAACACACCCATCGTTCCGATGTAACGTTCTCGAAACAAGCCTGTCATCCAGAATTCATATCGTACTAAAGGACAGACATTTAAAATATGAATCAGATGAAGACAATATTATTACAAACATGCTTTCTCGTGTGGAAAAAATGGAGCTTCCGTTGGATGTCGAAGCTCATTGACTGGTAGCTTTAGTGACAGATTTTGAACTGAAATACTGGTTTAAACCCGAAACAGCTCTAGTTCTACAACAAGTCCTCCTTGATAACTCGTAAAACAGATATTCTGTGATATCTATGTAGAAGCAAAGCGGCCATAAGATTCAGATAATCCCAGAAGTGAATTATACATTGGTGACTCCAAACTTCACCGGAAATCCGATGCATCTGGGAACTAGTTCTCTGAGGTGAGGCTCTGAGGTACTAGTGCTCTGAGGTTTGTGAAGATATCATCGTTTTAAATGTTATGCTCATGATTCTCAAATTTTTTGGAATTTTTCCTTGCAATTTGAAGGCAATTGTGAATAAACCAATATCAGCGACGAGAGTGCAATAGTCCATATGCAGTAACCCTCAACCCTTGGGAGAATTAGGTATATAGAGTAGATCAAACATAGTAAACTCGATTCCCGATTCCAGTTGCTTTTTCGTTGCTTAAATACGCTGAAATTAAATTAGAATCAAAAATTTATTAATTTATTTAAATTTTTTTATGAAACAAAAATATTTTTATATTTATTAATTTATTTAATATTTATTATAAATAATAAATAAATTTAGAATTCATTTATTTTCTCGAACATCAACAACAAATTGTGCTGCTTTTAATTTTGACAAAATTATTTTGTGAGAGCATTTAAAGGACTTCGATCGATATTGTGAAGTTCTTTAAACTAAATTCTTTCTCTGGTTTACTATGCAGGTATATTCCGTTTCCTGACGGTAAACCATCCTGTGTTGTAATTTTCATACTAATATATAGGTTAAACAAAGTCACACGAAGATATCCTTCCGCTTCAAACGCAATAAGTTCTTCTTGAGATTTTGACAAGTTTCTAACTAGCAAACTGATTTTCAGAAGCGTTCCTAGTTAAGACCTTTCATTGATGATGTGATCTTAGGTAAATCTGGTAAAGCAAATGTCAGTAAAGGTTCTCACGGAAGAAGTTCTGGTCATTCTGGATGGCGATTACTATTGACGTGAAGTGTCTATGTGCTAAACCTGTCACAAAAACTTAAAATACGGCAGGATTTCGTATATGACATACAGTTGAACGAAAAATAATTTGTTCATTGCTTTTTTTTGTCGCGATATCAAAATCTGACGTACTTTATCAATTTAAAAATTTCCCTTTTATCTTTATACTGCTCTTGTGTTTCACTCCGTTTAATTTTGTTCCTCTCCAAGATCTACCAACGCTTTGATAATTTTTAAGGTATAAACTAAACAAAGTTATAATCTACTGGATTAAGGATGCATAGCATAATATCTCAATCTTCAAGATTTCTTATGATACTTTCAAAATAAACGGTCCGGATTTAAGGATTTCATGCATCTCTACAAACTAACGTGAAATGTAGCATATGCTATATGCGGCCTTGAATTTATTCTATTGCCCGAACGATTCACACTGGTATATTTATCAATTTTCCCATCATCAAACGTGATGATGGAATCGAAAGGATAACAAATCAACTGCTTGTAATAGTTGCGGTCTAATGAAATGCTCGATCTGAACGTTACTTGACTTTTAATTGATTTATTTCCTTCCATTCGTACAAGCATTCTCCAAATCATTACTTGTATGTCTGTCTTCAACATTCCGTGGTATTTATTTATTTCAGGAATAGAAGAAAGTTTCCTAGAAACTTTCGCAGACCTAATTGGAATCTTAGAAATAATTAATTTTATCATAACAACCGTGGTAAGTTTGATAGAAATGCGTGTAAAGAGAGGCGTCGAAAGTTATCAGGCAACTTTTCATTAAGTTATAAATGTAATTGTGTTTTGGGATGATCAACAGCATCCTCAAAACGTTAGACAACTATTCAAAATCAATTTGCTCCTTCCTACTTGATATCTATTCATGTCAATTGGATTATTTCTACCATTTTCCCATCTGAATATGTCACGTTCCAAATTGAAATTGTCGTTGAATAAATCTCGTGTTGATTGAGTTTATTACAATCGGCTCCTATCAATCAATCTAGTCGAAAGTGATAAAAAATTAATGTCCTGCTTATCTATGAAATCTAAGGTTTGGCTATGAAAAAGTGTTTTTAATAGCCAACGTGTAATTTTCAGGGATACATATCCAGGACTTATCAGCTCAAGTTTGTTCATCATTTGGCAGATTCTTTATTCTGTGAAACCCAATTCTCTTCTCAACCATTGTATTCGGTTGTATACGTTTATTGTTGTTATATAGAATCGAAATAGGTGTCTTAAGTTTCCATTTTTGCAAACGGAACGGTCTCGAATTTTTTCCCTTTTTTAATATTTACAGACGATTCAAATCACGAAAAATTAGTTCAGTGTTAGTAGTGTCCGAATCACGAAAATATATTACGAAAATTCTACTCAGATTATCCAAAAAAAAAAAAATATAAAAAGTAGAAAAAAAAGAAAGGCGCTTCGGTTGCAAAGATGCAAACTTCCAAAACCTAAAAGAATGCATTAATGAAATCAATAAGGAGTGTTATAATCACAGAGAAACGTAGTAAACCATGTTGCTCCGGACAGGAAATTTATTTTTCCGTTTTCGTTGCGCTAATCGACAAGATCCACAACATTTAGAATGCATGGAAAACGCATTCTTGCAGTGTTCAAAGATGCATTATATCTGGCTGGTATGGGTCTTTGTATTTCATCTATCTTTATTTTGCAACGTTTCAATTGTATTCTCATATTGTTTTTCGTGCATGTGAAGTATCTACATGTCGTTTGCGTGTCTAGCACTCAAGATTTATTTCGAGAACTCATGAAGGTTGACCCCATTACCCAGTTTTCTGTCGTCTCCGTATTTATTGTTGAAGGTGTGTATCATAATCATATAGTGAAGCCAATTTTTATACTAATTTTCACGTTTAAATTGTCGTCTGAGTTACGTTATCGCATTTTTTGTTGTTGATCATGTACACTTGGGTAGATTACAAAATTCATATCAAACTTAAACCATTGAAGATTTCCTAGATGGTTATATTTGCTTGTGATTACAAGGCAAACTGTGAGATTTATTAAATTCTTACAGAACATTATTTGATTTAATTTCTATTCCAAAAAAAAAAAAAAATTGAAGATATCACTACACCAAAAAATTACAAACACCAGAAAGTCCTCCGCAGAATTACAAATGAGCAACTCGACGACCCAACCATCTTAAGACGAAATGATAAAGCGGACACGGACATGTTCACGAACCCAAAATAGAGTGTTACCACTGAAGAATCCTCCAAGACATAGTCGAAACGTATGTTTGCAAAATACCTATAGACTAGTTGATAAAAAGTGCACTAGGAAGCTCCACACAGAAAAGTCTGCCCCATTAATCTGAATCAACCCACCCCATTCCATCGCAACAGCTTGTAATTTCCTTCTCTACCTGTCCTCGCATCCGAAACAATGATCCCCAATATGCGAAAACACTGAAGCTGTGACAGAGGCTCCAGAAGATGGCAAAAGATAGTCAAAACGCGTCCTCAGCAAAAAGGAAGCATAACCCGATGATTTTAGTAAAATCAAGAATATTTGCAGGTGTACAGAGCTCTTATAATATAGTAAAACAAAATGAAATTATATACGAATGAAAGTACGCTGAGAACAGATAATTTTAATTCTAGACTACTTGATAATTTTTGTAAGTACCACGTTTGATCACCACAAGATTCGGGCGCTATATACCAGGACCTTTGTTTGTGTAAACCCTACTTGCTTTGCTTTTTGGGGCATGATGAGAAGGATCTTTTCAGCAGATGTAAAGAACCATGATAGGATGCTGATGTCATCCGCGAAGACTATAATATAGTCCGTTTTATAGTGTAGAGTAGAATCCTTAGCACATATTCTAGAGCAGATACCTGCAATTTGCACCGTCCGAAACGCAACTTGTCAGCTTTTTAACTTTTTGATTTGTGTTCACCATAGAACTGGAATTAAGGACTATTAGACTGTACTAAAGTTGAAAAAACGAACGGAATATTAGAAACAAATTAAATTCGAAACAATTTACAAACCAGCAGATACCTTTCACCAGAACTAGCTTGAACGTCAGTTGGGACACCCCAGTGACCTGGTCCTGTCCTACTTTAGTTTCCAAGAAATCAGCCAGCAGTTTGCACGGATTTGTGATATTGTCGACGTTCATATCAATTCATTCAGACAGGCTCTCTGCTTATTTGAAGTTTACATCGTTGGAAATACAATTTTTCCACCTTTTGAAATTTATCAACGATTTTTTGATGACTTGAAATTAGTAAAGTGTCAGCAGAATCAAAATGACGAAAAAAAATTTACATTTAAAATGACGAAAAAAAAACTACAATTATTATAGTGTTCGTGCTATTAAATACATCAGCTAAATTATCAAAAAAAAAAAAAATCGCAAAATTTTCGCAACGATTTACACTACAAATACGTCTATTTTTTGGCATCCCAACCAAACCAGTCGATCTAAATGTATTGAAAAAAATAAAAATGTTCTTTTTATATGTTTTTCGATCAACACTATCTCATCCTCATGTCATCCGAAGTCTATGAAAATGTGATGAAAATCGCTGGTGAACTGTCGACATTCCTCCAGTTTTTGCTTGTTGTCAAAGTTTGCTTTGTTTCAAATGCAAAATTTTCGGATTTCTTGCAATTTTTGAATTTTTTTCGATGATTGGATTGGAATCAAAAAATAATAGACTGCAAATAAATCAATATTACGAAAGAAAATCACAGAAATTAACAAAAATGTCTATCGAACTATTCAAAAAACAAAATCAATCAAATAGTGCGTTTGCAAAGATACAAATATCAGATACCTTGTCCGTGAATAGTTGGTCGGATCTTCAGCTTCAGGCGATCTTCAGCTTTTAATATCCTTATATATTTTTATTTATATTTCCCAATATCGTTTTCGCTGTCTTTTGAACTCGATTTTGAACTCTTAACGACACGCCATTTTTACAGTCCATGGTCTATCCCGTCCCGTAAATATCTCATCTTAGATTCCAATGAATACAATACTCAAAAGGACAGCGAAAACTGAAGATCCCACATTTCGGTAAAGCAGACCCGAAATTTAGTTTAAAAGTGATGCTCGCTAGTAAAGAAAGCTAGTGTGGAATAGTCAAGTTTACTTTACTAAGTAAGGAGCGCCCGTTTATGGATAATATTTCAGAGAAAAGACTGTCTGTTTTTCATAATACCATAATAGTTAGTATCAATTTCAAAACAGAAGGGAAGATATTTTGAGCCAAAGCACATTGGGCTTTAAAAATTTATGAAAACTTTTCTAATATGTAGATAGATTCGCCCAACAATTCCTCCATATATCTCTCCAATAACTCCCATAGAATGCGTGGTTCAGATTAAGGGATAATGATTTAGAGGCTCCGAAGCTGTTTCTATGCAGGGACTAATGTGACTTTAGTGGGACGCAATTAGGTAGAGTATGTGTTTATTGTTAAAATTTGCAGACAAACACCTGGTCCACATTTATGTTGAATAAACCACAACATTTCCAGCACCTTACAATCTGTATTTGACTCAAAAATAATCGATTCCTACAGGCATGAGTGAGTACTAGGATCCGGTCCCTGCGTCTGGTCTGGAGTAGAAATTTGGCATTTATCTTTCGGACTGTAGCAGAACATTGAACCATGAAATTTCAGGGATGGTGATCAATAGCAGGTGATTATCATCCCTCAAAATACCATGGAACTTTTCTTATTGAAACATTGATGTTGCGGTTTCCAAGTCAAGGCAGAAGTAAGTAAGAAGTCTAGCTATCACAGAAACACGTGATTAACTCATTTCAGTGCATACCCTACAATTAATTATGGCAATAAATTCTCCGTTTTACATTTGAACTTTACATTCGAACACAAATATTCATTATTTTTATCTTTTGTCAATGATTTAACTGAAGTGTAAAACGAGTAGCGGGCAAAGTATTCGAAATTATTCGAAAAAAGGGTTTCCAAAATGTCTGAAATTATTTCAAAAAATAATTAAGAATAGGTGAAAAATATCATGGCCGCCGTGATTGCTACGATGTTTACTTCTGATAAAGCCTTACTTACTGACTTATTTCTTCTGTTTCGACATCCAATTGCTATCAATTTGGGCCCTTGAAATATGAATAAATAATGACACTTTTGTTAAGGTTAAGCCAATTGGAAGACTCCTGAGATATTATTTCTCGTCCAGTGAGGAAATTTGGATTTCATTTCATTCGTTTTTCTTCAGAGATTCATGGCTTCAGATGGACGTTGAGATTGAGTTTAGAAAGTTAAGATAGGATTATTTGGCAGCTTTAATTGATCGCGCCAAATTAATCTGAATAATCTGATGAATGCTTTGATCGTGTCAATGTCGTTGCCGAAACGCTACCACTAGCTATCACTAATATTTGCATTTGAACACTTTTATTCTGCCAGGCGTGAAAACGTGAAGCTCAGCTAAAAAAATAAACTTGATGAATGATGGTTTGGAGTTCAAACCTAAACATCAGGAGTTTTGAGGTGTCTGATGTTTGCATCGATGATACGCATCGCTGTTAAATTTTTTGGCTATTTCTTTATAGTAGACGATTAAACTGAACTGAAACCCTAAAAGCGCAAAAAAGTTGAAATATACGAATATGATATTTTGAATTTTTTGAAAAAATTGGAGACCGTTTGCAACAATGCGAATTTCAGACACGGGAGTTTTGCGGTAATTTGTTGAAATATTTGACCTATTGTAGCCCAGAAAAAATGGTTAAGAAATGACACGTTTGAAGAAAAACTTCAAACGTCAAAAAAAAAGAAAAAAATAAATTATCGGAGTTTGAAAAATTAAAATAAATTGTTTCTAAATTCGCGAAAAATAGCGTGTCATAAATAGAGCTTCTGTTAAAATAATCAACATCAATCATATTTACTCAACAACATGCTGTCGTTTACTATTCCATCCTCAAGGTTCGCATGAAGCATGATTGATTGACTATTCTGTATAATTTGTATTCTGAAAAATCTTTCCACATAAATCGATAGCAAAGTTAACAATTTGCGAGTGAAAACGTTCATACAAGCTCACATAAAAAGTCTCCTTGCGATTAGGGAACCAGAAATTTTTTTCAAATATCCTCGTTGAAAGACATACAATAATGCTTCCAAGGATAGGAAGTGATGAAAAACGAAAGGTTAAATAAATAGAATCAATTACTCAATTGAATGAGAAATGATCCCTTTTTAAAAGAAAACAATTATTGATGAGTTCTTCTTTTGAATTCAATGCATTGTTCTATGTTAAGAGCTTTCCTTTTTTTCCCTTTTACGTGGCTTCTTGTGAACGGTTGAAATCGCCTTGTAAAATGCAATCGAGTGGGAAAGGAGGTTTTGTTACAATAGACCAAGGACTTTTCGCTTGAGAAATGATGTGAAGAATTTCTTGTTAGTAGTTTGGCTATAAATTTTTTATTATGTAAATAAATTACTTCCATCAAGCATGGTTGCCTTTCGGTAAGAAGGAACTTATATTGATTGTAGAGGACTGAATTCCAACCGTGAATGTGTGTATGTTGTAATTGTATTAGTGCATACTAAAATTTGCAATTATTTTTTTATTCCAAAATTTGTGTGGGTTTGTTTTTCGATATTTACTATTCAAATATTTGATTATAATGAAATTCTACTGAATATGTTCGAAGAACGAGCTGATAATGGCTAAACATAGCCTAAACGCGTCCTCACCAACAGTACGGCACGACCCGCGGAAATGAAACACAATACATGTGTTGTAATATGTAATTTCCTATAATTCAATGAAAATGTTTTGATTGAAAGACACCATTACATCAACCGCATTTTAATAAGACAAAGAACGACCTTACGCGAGTTTTGCAAATATTTTGATTTCAGCCCAACCCTTAATTAAAGTCCAAACAAATCTAAATTTAATTATTGGTTCATCCGGAGGATAGATTACAGGGGAATATAACTAAATACCCCGGGAACATGATTAGGTTCACTAGTGATAATACGCGATAAGTGTGATAAGGGTTATAAGAACTTTTCAATAACAAAGTTTTGAACAACCAAATGATTAAATTTTATAATTTATGCAGTATAAAAACATAAAATTTTATATTGGGTAATATAATATATCATTAATCTCTCCTTAATAATGCGATACCTGTTCCTTCTTTTAACGAGAGATGAAACGTCCGAATTAAGATTAAAAATTTGGTTCGTTAGAAAATAAGTCTAATACCCGGATCGTGCGCCGAAATTCGCTTGCCAAAAATCTGGAGGGCAGCTGACGGCAAAAGCGAGAATAGGATTCTCCATCGCTTTCTCGGAATATTTTCTTAGCGAAAACTTGTCGAAAGTTCGGGATTAATGGCATTCAGTTAGCATAGGATCTGGAGAATAGATTGGACGACAAAAAAAAATTCTACGCGCAACCTAGCGTTGTCCTGCAAGAGAATTGTTTTGACCCAGGATTTTTAATCTGCAGCTGCATTATAATTTTCCCGAAGTGATTGCAGAAGAGTACTACCGCCATCGAAAGACTGTGTCTCAGAAAATTGTAGTGGAAAACACCCACGATGGACTACCAAACGGAAACCAATTATGTTTTTTGGTGTAAACTTGAGTTTGGTGTGTGTTTTGGCGCTTCATCTTTGTCCAGTCATTTTGATTACGCCATTTTCATAACACGTAACCATCCGCTGCAAAAAGGAGCTTCGAAGTGGATCCGTTCCAGTTATTGGAATGGTGAACCTCACGTGTGTTTACAAGTGGATGAAAGCGGAAAGGATGGATGTGCGAAAGTGGGTGGGTCCGCGGATTTTAGAAAAATAGGGAAATAGCAATATCCGTCGGTGCTTCGATTTCTGTTTTTGGAGTGGAAATCGAGAGCGAAATCAAAGAACGCTTGCATGCTGTGTACGAAGACTCTGCTCCTGGGATTGTGATGGTAAAAAATTGGTTTAACGAGTTTCAACGCGGTCGAACTCGGTTTTTAATGAGGCACGCCCAGTTGCTCCGAAAACGGCTACGCGATCTCGTATTCGCAGCCCATCGGATGTAGGTGCTTGAGATAGCTGAGACAGTATCATATCAAAAGACTGCGTTGGTCATTTTATGCATAAAATTTTGGGGATGAGTAAGCTGTTGGCGCGGTGGGAGCCGCGTTTTCTCATCCGGACAACGGGCGCAACCGTGGAATCACTTCAGCGAAAGACCAGCCTTTGATGCTGTTTAAGCGCAATCCGAAGGAGTTTTTGCGTCCTTTCATGACCGTTGACGAAACACGGGTTTAGAGAGAAGCAAAACTGCCACAGGACTTTACTGTCTCGAATTATCGGGCTGGTTCGACGCAGGATTGTAGAAAAAAGGCCTCATTCGGTGCAGAAAAAAAATCCTCTTCCATCATATCCCGTATCGTTGGTGGCAATGGTGAAATTTATTATATATTATATATATAATTAAAGAAGTAAGCGCATCGCTGTATCAAGTGTATTCATCTAAGAGGAGACTTTGTAGAGAAATAAATCGCCTCTTTTCCAAATTTTTTGTTTTCCTTTGTTAGCTAGGTAGTTTTTGGACCGCCCGCGAACAATATCATATGCTTACCAACCAATGAATTTTTATGTTCCTTCGATAAACAATCACTTACAACGAGTAACAAATGCCTCAATATTAGATTGTGAAAAAATTACATTCCGTTGCGTTTGTAACGATGCCAATTTCAAAGACTTTCATATCCACGGAGCGTCAATTTTCCTTGAATTTGTCTTATCACTGAATTTGATTGAATTGTACAATAAGGTGTTGGTTGGAGCGGTTTAATGTAAGTGGCATGTCTAGGCAGTGCCAGTCAAAGCTTGGAAAGAAGAACTGATCAATTCTCTATCAATACCAGCCTTCTCATACGAGACTCGTTATTTTGTTTCCTCTTCGTGTAGATTCGAGTTCAAACATCTTCAACTTCTTCAATTTCCTCCTCCAAGAGCTCGCCACCTTTATTGGTACCAGTCTATTCGTCCTGCAAGGCATGGTTATCATTTATTGCGGAGAGTTTCTTCATTGATCCCTGTTCCTATTTTCTTTTTCCTAACAGATTTCTTCCTTTTTCGAGTCTGCCTGCATCATTATTCCTATGTAGACCAAAGTTTGTGAAAGACCAGGTAATGATTGGTTTTGAATATTTATATAATATAATAGTAAAAGCGTTTTTTAATAATATGTTTATTAATTTATTGAAAATTGAATAACTAATGAACGTGATAGAAATAAGGCTCTGGTATTTGCAATGTTATATGGTACTTATTTTTAGTTGGTTAAAAATGATCTTACTCCTTATAAGCGGTGAAAATTATTATGACCCGAAAAATCCTAGCGAAATGACGCAATCTAACGACCAGCATCTAAAGCTCACCAGTTGGAAGATCAGACAAAAACTTCTCTCAAACAACTGATTCATTTGAAAGGTGGCCGAAAAAATTCAGATGGGCCTTAAGAAGGACTGACTCACGCAGACAAAGGATTATTAAGAATCACCAGAAAGATGGGTAGGGAATAAGGTAGAATAGACTAAGCTTAACTATCAGCAACACTTATACGAGTGGTATATTGCTTTCTATCCCAGTAAATCCCAGTAAAGAGTGGAAAGATAATGAACTTTGTTTTCACACAACATGGTGACTGCGACAACTTCTTGCGATTGCGTATCAGAGCCAATCCTTGTTCCGCATACGAATTTTGTATGCATTCCTTTGTTTCCCCTTTTAGTATAGAAAAAATAGTCCGCAAAAAATCTTCTGCAAAAAGAAAAGTATTTTACGATAATGAACCTTCTACATAAAACATGAAGGACATGTTTTGCATATTGTTACTTTTTCGTTTGTTCCACTATCATACAAAATCAGCTTAAAATTGAATATTCCATATTGCTTGTCCTTTGAATCTTGTCTTCGAATCGTGTATATTTTTTTTTTTTCTTATTGACATTAATCACAAACTCTTCATGATTCCTTCGTTTGTGCTTTATCCGCACAAAATAAATAATTTTCAATCCATTATGAATTTATTGAACCAACATTTTAAGGATAATTTCAGAAAAGCTTGTGCTGTTTGTGTTCTTTTTTTTGTGTGCTCGTTCACAAAAAAAAGTACTCATGCAGATTTCGTGTTATTCAAATAATCTTTTGTCGAAGCCATCTGCAAAATATCCTGGAAATTGATGAATGATGATAGCATAAATCGATAAGGAATTTTATTTTAGGGAGTTCATATTACACATTTAGTATACATATTGGGTCGTATTATTTTTTAGATGTTTGGTTGAGAAATAAACGACATTGATGACAGCAATTTCATGGGGTAATTTATTACTGATAAACATGTGTATGTGCGATGGTAAATCGACGTACTTGTTAACGGAGGATGAAATATATTCAAAGTAAACTGTATTCGCGTAGTATAAGTATTATGTTAGTATGTTTATCAGTGCTCATCATCAAACACTTTATATTTGTAAAATTTATTGAAAATATAAATTTATACTTATTGCCACTGTTTTGTGTTTTTTGCAGACTTTATAGGGGTTCATATAATCAGTATTACATTTATAATACACGCTATTCTAAATAAACTTTATAAACATAAAAACCGGACTGTGCTGTTTGTTTCCGAAGGAATCGAGAAGAATGAGAAATGGTTTAGGCGGATGAAAAAACTATTACAGTCTGTTTGACAAGAGCGTGTACGGCAAAACTTTTTTTTAGGTACCGCTAGAAGCTTGGTTGAGAATTGGGCATGTTGCTAGCCCCTTCCCCTCAGATGCTTTGTGTATAGAGTCTCAGTTGTCGTTCGATCTTTGTCAGAGAAGGACGTATTTCGCCATGAGCGTTACGTACGCATCACGTTATGAAGCAGTGTTATTGTGTTTGCATCCAAAAGGTCCCAAAATGTCATACGCAGCCGCTGCAAAATACATGAAAAAGTCAAAGACATTTGTTAGTAAGTGGGTGAAATGCTATTCTGAAGTAAAAAATGTCGACGATCTGCCTAATCGTGGCTCTACGCAAAAAACAACGAAAAAGGAGGACAAAATGATTTTACGGGTATTCGAGAAGAATTCTCGCCTATCGTTACGTGGTGGCCAAGCGGTTTTGCTTAAAAAGGGCCTTAATGTGTCATGTGATACTATAAGAAGACGTTTACTGGCTCATGATGTAAAATTTCGTAGCATAATAAAGAAACCGCTACTGTCGGAAAATCATGTTAAAAAGAGACTCACTTGGGCGCAGGGAAATTTGGACCGGGATTGGGACAATGTAATTTTTTCGGACGAAGCTTCTTTTTGGGCACGTTCTTCTGTCACTCATACCTGGTGTACCCACCCCAATAAATTCATCCAGCGGACCGTCAAACATCCGTTTAAGGTGCACGTTTGGGGTTGTTTTTCGAAACAGGGATTTGGTACCTTGCACATATTTACAGGTAATTTAAATGCAGCTAAAATGGTCAAAATATATCAAAGGGCTTTATTACCATCTGCTCAAAAGTGGTTTAGAAGGAAAAACATATATTGGCTACTGCAAGAAGACAATGACCCGAAACATCGGAGTCATCTTTGTACAGTGTGGAAACGAGAAAATGACGTTGAAGTACTAGATTGGCCATCACAGTCGCCGGATGCAAATCCAATAGAAAATGTTTGGGGACTCATGAAGTTGAAGCTTCGAGAAAAGCAGATCTGGACTTTAAAACGATTAGTTCGTGAAATTAAACTTATTTGGAGGTCTTTGTCCCTGGATTATGCAATAAAATTAGTAGAAAGTATGCCTCGAAGACTCCAGTCAATTATTGATAATGGAGGCGACTGGACAAGTTATTAATAATAAAGCATCATTGTCTATATCATGTATAATGAGTGTATTTTTTTTTCTACTTTTTATCCCAATTCATTCCCGAGCTTTGCCGTACACGCTCTTGTCAAACAGACTGGAACTTCTCTAATGCTTTCTCGACAAAGTTCTCATGGCAGTTATGGTTCTTTATCAAACAATATTAAGGACATTATTAAACCAGTTTATATGATGGAACTTGTTATTTTTGATTGGAACATTTTGATTGTTATATGAGTTCCAGAAGTTCCATCATGCTATGAAGGATCTTACCGGAAATATGAAAGTATAAACATCAAAATTTTTTAAATTATAAATGGTGTTACTAGGACATGAAACAGTGGAATGCCGAACCTTTTTTGCACAAAATGCCCTATCAACAAACATAACAAATGTATCACGAAAATGAATCGGTTTTTATCGTTTCTCAATCAATTAATTAAGCAATTTGCAAACTTTGTGCTAACGAGAAACTATTCATGGTCGCCAAGTTTTATAATATTGTCATTCAAAGATGGTGGCTGTAAATTTCAAGATCTGTGTAGTTTCCCACTCCTTATTTCTAGTTGATGAAAATTACACTTAAAATGCCGGAACCCCAAAAACTGTTTGACGGAAAAGAAATCGCCAAAGAACGACCGAAAATCGTTCCGAAATACAGTGCCACTATAAGCTCTCAATAATATCATCTCTGTAAGCACCTTTATATGCTCTTCTGGTTGGGTTATATCCGTTTCTTATCTCATCTTCTCATGGTTTTTTAAACATGGATGCGACAGGTTCAAGGATGGTTGACTAGCACATTCGTGAATTGTAATATAATGGTCGGTAGTGATGCCGCACTTAGGATGCTTATATCTAGGGGAATAGGTACGTTTTTCTCCTTTAGTTCTGGGAGTGAAACTGATGTTGTGAAAACTACCTCGTTATTGAGTTCACTAGTGTAGTTTGCAGTTTGTGAGAAAAGTAATGAGACTATCACCACTGCGGGCGATCTGACAACGTTGTATACCGTCCTGGGCTAAACCGGTTAGTTCATCCCTTCTACTTTTTCAGTAGAACAGATTATTTTTGACATTACTATCAGTCAACTTGTGTTTTTTTTTGAGAGTACAAGTTTCCCGTTTGCATAAATCAATTTTGATAGGCTGAGGTTGACATATTGATGGTGGATCAAGCTCAGGCAGACGTTTATCTTAAAACGACTTCGCCTGTGTAAAGTTCCCTTAGGGAACTGCTTCGAGGATGGTAACATTTTTGGTTGAAAAAAATAGAAACTTTGGTAAATGAAAAATCGGTCTCATCAATGTTTTGACACACCTTGTATACATCTAGTCTCTATTAGTCGCTTGATTATTGGAGAGAGTTGGAGAACGATACATGACATTTAAAAGAGAATACTGCCGAAACGCGTCTGTAGATAAAATCAAGGACTTTTTATTTAAGGGTTGTATATTACCCTTATTAGCTATGTTGTCTTTACCCTATGTCGGAAAATCAAACAGTTGCTTGTATTCATTACGACGGTAAGCAAATCTGCGCTTTATTGCGATGGGAATTTTGTTTTATTTTCGACACAAAATGAAACTTGAAATTTTATCTACCTGACTTGAGGCGAATGCTTTGGACTTATTAGTCCTGAATCCTTCAGTCTGCTCTTGATTTTCATATTGTCTTGAATATTGACTAGGTATATGTTCTTCCAAAATTGGTTATTACTTGTGCGTTTTTGTGCATGAATTCGCGCTGTTTTAGGTGAGCAACTGACTAAATTGACGGTATCTAAGACAGAATTGAGTTTGTCTTCCACACTTTTCTGCGTGAGGTCGCAATGTTTGCTTTAGAAATTGTCTTAATTTTGCCCGTCTTGACAGTTCTTCTAGACAGGGGTTGAGGGTCGTCAACTACCGGACTCCATTCACTCCAGGTTTCAGTTTTAAATAAAGACCTCAAATCTCTTCATACTAGTAGAGACGGAACTCAGGTGTATTCCTGGCGTTTTATGGGCAATGTCATTCTTTTGAACAAAGGTCTCAAATTTAATATTTTTTTAAATTTTTGTCCATAATTGGACTGTAATGGAAATCAAAAAGAGGGCAAAAGTTGTATTGTTACGAAAGAAAAATTAACGAAAACTTCAGTTCATCATGAGCAAAAAAATTAAAAACAATTCTAGACCCTAGCGTTTGCAACGAGACCATTCTATACTGAAAAAGAGTGCATATCAGTAACCCTTACTGTCTGAATATAAAGCTTGAAGTTTGAGGTTCGTGGAACGAGTCGCTAAAATTCTCCATAAGGTAGAATTTAGCAAGCTTGGCCGCTTTGTTTCGAACTAGAATCCTAGTTTTAGTATTTTTTCAAAGCGTTGAGGAAACGTGGAATATGAACTCCCTTCGGATACACTAAGACAGATATAGTCGTCTTGTGGGTTCCTTTGCTGCATGTCGTTCGTAGTCACCTTAATCCGCTTTCTTGTTGGATGATTCTACAGAATCGTTTTCTTTATCTTGGGCGTTATCTGAAAGAAGCCGAATTTAAACCTCCCATCCAAAACTTTGAACGTTGTAGGCTCGTCCTGTTGGACTCGTCCAAACAAGACAATTTACTAATTGATGAGCGCTAATTGCGTGAAAAATATCACCTTTGCATTTTAAGTTTTCAGTGACTCAGATGCTTCCTTCCTACATTCGTTCCTTCGAAAGCCGTTTGCTCCATCCCAAGCACTAACAGGTCAAGATATTGACGTGTATACTTCACATATGAGAACGAACCAAACGAAGCAAGTCTTTGCTCAGGACAATGCTTACTTCGCCAGGTTTGCTAAGTCCAACTGATTCCACCCCGTACATTTTCTACGTTGCAGCTTGCTGAAAAGATGTTCCAGACCCACACATAAGTTTCAGGATCGCGTTAGCTAGTATAATTATTGCTGTTTGCTCTTCCCTGCATCATGGGTAGAGGGCGTGGTGCGTCGTCTCTGTATGACTTAATTTCTTGTCTGTCTATCTCGGGGCTGACCCACAGATTCCTGTCTGTGCCTGTGCCTTGTATGTTGTCATCCTATTGCATTCCTCTGGGTCAGACTTAATCATTCGTCTAAGCTTCGTGCAGGCAAGTTCGCTTAGCAGCCATTCTGTCGCTTTACTATTACCTTCTGGGGTCGACATGACTCTTGCTCCCCTGATTTCTTCTGGCGCTCTGGGCTTTTCAATTCTGATTCCTGTCGGATGTTTGTTCTGTTGTTCTAGTCACTCGTTAAATGCAAGTCCTATTCTGGACAGTTATCATTTTTGGTGCTATAATATTAGCTGTCCGGCTTTCGGCGATTTTTCTCCCTCCTTTTTGGGATACACTCTAATGCGATTCTCCATTTTTTGTGAATACCATTTGGTTTCGCCGTTTGTGTTTTATCTATCGTTTTGCTTATCCGTTTTACTAATCATATTTTATGGATAAATAGTAGCAAATCAGAGGTTCATCAGGAATTTGCTCGTTTTTTTTGACGTCAAAAAATTACTTGCGCTTTCTCAGGGTCTCAGCTTAATTGCAAGCATACAAGTTTTTTCGTTTGATACGTGGAAAAATTATTTGAAAGTGTTGATGTGTTGAACTGTGTATCAGACATTCTAAACACAGATACTGAGGTCAATTATAGTTTGGTTTTTACCGTCTTCTAAACAGAATTTTACACTCAATTTTCACACATCTTTTTCACATAATCATTCTATCCATCACTCATCAAATCATGAATTTTATCATTTAAATACTGTTCAATCACTTTACACACTCTAATCTCACTCTTTCTATTTTCAACTCTTTTACAGCTTGTGAATCGATATGTGGTAAGACACAGAGATCTGATAATGATGAATTGGCACAGTCATATATCGAAATCTAACTGTAAGACGAAACACTCTTTTTTTCCTACTCTTAAACTACTATTTAGAAGCTTGTGGCCGTGAATGTATTTCTGGTGTATTATCTAGTACTTAAGTAAACTACGTTAGATGTTAAGGATAAACACATTGAGTCGGTGTCCCCATTTCCAACATACTCGTAATTGGTGTTTTCTTTGCGAAGATCAAAAATTTTTGAAAAATATTCACATGTGTATTTCGCGGTATTTGAGTCGAAGTGGGTCATTATTTTCAGTTATGTGCATGTTGCATGTGTTGTACTTTCTTTGCTAAGTAACTTAGCTAGCACGAATGTTGGGAGAGCATGTTCTAAGGTTGTGTTCGTGATAGCTAAGAAAGAACAAAAGCAACAGTCGAAGAAAACTTTTATTCTTCGAAATAAAAGAAGAAAATGTTGTTTGCTCGCTTTGACTGACTGCAAGAGACGTGAAGTGAAAACTCACTTTTGACGGAGCTGAAAAATATTTTGCAATTTTCATTGCCAGAATTCTAAAGACTTGTAGCATTGTTTGACAACTTTGTCTTTTCGGAGCAAAGAATACCATTTGCCTGCGTTGTGTTCCGATGATTTATTAACGAGACCTCGGAAAACAATTTAAACATTTTCACAACTTAAGAGGCATAAGATGTTATTTCTTTACGTCTTAATATTTTTTTCTTTAAAACATTTTATTGCGTGCTATCTGTTGTATTTGTTTGAAAATGTGTACATTGTTTGGTATGTGACCAGGAACGAATAGCAAAGCCAATAATGATTGAAAAATTGCTAATTAAATTGTTTTAGCAACGATCGACATGTGTCGATTTTTGATGCTTTGACTTTGAATGTTTCATCGCTTTATTGCTATTCTTTTGAAAATTGGTGACGCAATATATCGTAAATGATGTTTACGATTGAAATTGCAATCAAATGGAGAAAAACAATTAAAATTGGGCTATTTAAGCTTTTCGTGAATTATTGGAATTTCAGTTATTTTTTACATTATTTTTAAGTTCATTGCGAACGAATTCCAATCGATTTACTGCGCTCGAATCGATATTTTTTGGAAAACGACTTTAAAACCAATCAAAGCCTTCAGTATTTTATTAAGAGTGTAAATATACATTCAAAAAATTTTTTGAATTGAATGTAGAATTTGTTATTTTTAGTATCCACTACCTCTCATCATTCAAGGATAAATGAAACGATTTCCAACGATCGATCTTTGTTTCGTCGAGTTGTTTGAACTAGAAGATTTCCATTTTTTAACGCTGAAAGCTAAAATCTCAAGGCAGAGGTTATTTCAAAATCCAGACAAAATTCAAATGTGAAACTTCATGTACAGAAATTATTCCTATGCTATACTCGCGGATTCCAATTGAAGAAATTTATATTCTTTTATTTTTTGTATAAAATCTTATCATTTGTTCAAGTCTAACCTAAGAACATAAGAATATTCGTTTCTGCGTATAATTCAATCTTGCTTTTCAGATGGGAGAATCGTCTCTCAATGCGTTGTAACCTTGCAAATCTTAGATACCCAAAAACTATTGCCTGACAATTGATACTAGTGGATTATTGATATTAGTGTCCTAAACGCATCACGAATAAATTTTGACATTGCATGAATTTTGAAAATAAAAAACCAATGACGATATAACGAGCTATGATTCCGCGATTTGCGTCCAATACATATTAAGTTGTTTGGACTGCTTTGCTATTTTCAATAACTGTCCAATACATATTGGGAATGGTGATTCAATTTCATTAATACGGAAATGGCTTCAAAATACTGGCAGGCTCAATCAAATAGAGATATTAGTTATTTCACTTGTCCAATCAATAAATTCAACAAAAAGTATTGATGAAGCTGATGATACACTCTGTCCCAAAACATAAATTCAATATCCATTGGGATACTCACAACAGGTCTTTTTGTCTTATATTTACAAAAGAATTGCGTTACCTAGTCTAAACTCCAAATAATCCCAAAAATTAAACGCTCCTGACTACGCAAAGAATAAATAATTTGCTAAACGTATTACGGGCTGGCAACGCCATGAATGTTATTTTTTCATTTAATTTTAAACCCCTCAATCAAAATCATATAAAATCATGAATCTGATGTTCGTAATAAAAGCTTCTATTTAGTCCTGGGAATGGTCTGAATCGGAACTCAATGAACCCACGACGAAGCTAGAAGTAATACAGATACTAGAAGTAACTCTAATACAAATACATTGCCAAGCAAGGTATCACTGCTCGTTGCTGATTTTGAATTCAAAGGATGATCGGTCCATACTTTATTGATAATGCTCATGTGGTATGAAAAGGCCTTCATATTTTTTTATATTTTTTATAATCTTTTTTCATATTTCTTATAATATTTCGAATGATTGAAGCTTATTTTCAACAAACTTCGATAATAACTTAATGACACACCTAATTTTTCAACCATATTCAGTGTATTGTTGTATCTTTGGCCCAAAATACGTTGAAAACTACTATTGCCCTATCCAGCTTTGAGAGCTGCTTGATTAAAGTTTCTTCAGGTAGAAAGATGTTTCACCGAGTCATGCTAGTACATTTTGCATGGCCTTAGTTTGATTCGTCTTTCTAACTATCGCAGAGCCCTAAAATTCGTTTCTTGGAAAACAATTAATTGCTTTAAAAGCTACTTTCGAGTTTATTCCACTCGCCTGAAACTATTATTCGCCTTTCTTTGTTCTGTTCCTTCCGAAACAGTCAGCTTCCAAATCCTTTTGATGTCCTCGTATATTTCATCAAACGATTTTTAAGTGATTAATAATGTCAAATTAAAGCTCGGTTGAACTTAATTGTAAAAAATTAAAAAATCATTTTAGGTGACATAAATATTTCAACGAAACAAAACTCCTGTTTGGTCCAATTCCTTTTTCCCTCAGTAAGATTTTTTTTTAAATTTAAAGCGCTGGTTAAATGTGAGCATGTAACAAGTCTTCGTCTTTTCTCTTTAAAAAAGAGCGAACAGGTGAAAAAGAAATTGTCTCGTGGCTTATGATGATTAAAACGCCTTTCACGTTGCATTGTTGTTCTTAAGAAAGAATCATAAGGGTTTGAACGTAATTTATGTTGAATTTAATTTATATTGTAGATTACCTCGATAGTTCACTTTCAAAGTTTTATAATCTATTCACGATTGAATGATAGCTGAATCGATTAGTATTGAAAATCTCATTCTAACCAATGTTCATTTCCTTTCTCTTCTGTTAATCCTCACCAAAAACTTTACGATAATTATTCATGGATTATTTTTTGAAACCTTGCCTTCAGGCTCTTTTACATGAATTAAAGGTTTTTCATTCTGTAGTGAGCTGTTGCGCCACAAAACCAATAAAAATACATTTCATTGCTTGGTCATACAACATCATATGAACTCTTTCGAATCTCGCAAATAACATTTTTTTCGTCGTTATTTTCAGTAGTTCAGACACTTGAGTTTCAGTGTGGCAAAGTTTTCTTCCTCCATATATTTTTCATAAATAATTACACTTTATTTGATGATTAAAATAGGATGATTCAAGAGTTGCCATTAGGTTGACGTGAGCCTTTACATTGATCATAAGCCATCTGGGATCCTTGACACCTGAAACAAATTGATTTGCTCCCATAAATCTATTTCAAATCTGTAAGCAAGTCCAAGCTCTTCAATGTGGGCTCTGACTTCCCCAATGCTGATCCTTTATGTACGTGTTTCTAGGGCTGAGTTGAACCCAACTTCTGATTCGACGCATCAATGCGTCAAGTTTATCATAACGTGTTACAATATCATGTACTTACCCAATTAAGCGGAATCATTCGGCAAACTCCATCCTTCGTTAGATTCATCGTGGGCCTAAGCCCACTAAGTCCTTTGAGACCCCTTATCTAAGTTTCGTACCTCACCGATCTTGCCTTGATGCGCCTGTTCCGGTTCTTCAGTGGTAGGTCGGAAGCGGTACCAAATATTTTAAATCTAATAGATTTTTCAAAGTTTCCGGGATATACGTCCATCTAGCGGAATTCAGCGGTTGTTTTTTACTTCTAAGCGCTCTATGACATCTGCAAATCTTCGGTTAGGTTGGCACATTTAAGCGCCTCCTTCCAATGAAACGCATTCCGCAAATTCACCGATGAAGGAGCGCTTTCATGTGAACCTTTAATACCTGGGAGAGTGAGCGCATGCTTCCACGATTTTCGAGCTTTTTCATGATGCTTATCTCGAGCATTCTTTCAGCAATGTTTAAGCATACATAACGGATGTTACGAACACGATGACTCGGGTTGCAGGTTCTCCGTGTTGACATGTATATGTCTCGTTAATTTCGCGTCCTTTCAAAGAGGAATTCTACGCAGGTTGCGGTTAATCTTACTAAGCAGCAAGACAAGTCAAAGATGACAGATGACCTACAATATTTGCAGTTGGGCAGATGGTCTCCCAGCCTCTTAGATAAAGTTGTCTTTTTATGTTCCCTACTTGTGAAATGTGGACATTCTACAATTGTTTCGTTTTGGAGGAGTTCAACACGGATAAAGTGTGTCAGATGCATTATCTCCCAGTAGCAGTAAGTCATCACATCAAGAAACCTGTCAAATTGAATTTTCCCAATATTCCACTCAAAAGCGAAGAGTTAATAGCCACTGACTGAGTAGTCTTCCAGTAATCTCCAGCAATTATATTTGATACTAGAGAATTCTATGCAACTGTCATGACCAACATGGGTTCAAAAGGATTCCAAGGGTGGGAATCAAGCATATTATTAACGTTAAACAAGACAAATTCTGTCTCTAGGGCTTGTTGTCCCATCAGATCTGTTTGTTCATATGCTTCGAAAGTGTTCTAATGTGCTTGAAAAAAATAATAATGCTTCATAATGTCTCTCTCAAATGTTTGTCCTTATTGATAAAAAATTCTAGTAATTGATTTTCACAATCTTCTCTAGATGCCAACTTTTTATTACTAAGAAAGTTTTGCTGACTGTTGCCGCTTGATACCAGATTCGGACTATGGTGGATGCAATTTAACGTTCTAGTTACGCATCTGATGTCTGATAGGTGTCCAATTATGGCCGTTTGTTCTCAATCACTAGCCTCAAGCATTCCTGTTCAAAGTAGAGATTAGACAGTAGAGATCAAAATTTAGTATTTCGTCACATGGAAGCAACCCATAATAAATTTTTCCTTTCCAGTCCCAACAAATGCATGGTCAAACCATCCTGGCCCTTATTCCTGATCTAACCACCGTTTGAGTTGTTCGACGGGCTTTTGTCTCTATCGTTTGGCACAATGGTTTCGTGTGCGACCCATTTCTTGTCCTCAGTAATCATCCGTTTAGGAAATGGCTGGATTTCTTCCCTTTTCGTCAAGGCTTCGCTGACAGAAACTCGATCTATCATGTTGTTTAAAGAGTTAATTGGTGTGACAACAAACTGTCGAGCTTCCTTTTGAAGCAAGCTTTGTTCAGATGGTTTGAAGCTGATATATGAGCGGTCTTTAGCTATTAAGCGATGCTACGAGTACTAACATTCCAGTAAAACTGCGATTGTATCGACGCTTTTCTGTCTTAAACATCAAACATATGTCTATCTTAAACATCAAAAATACATTAACGGTATCGATCAACGGTAAACACCATTGAAAATTTCTGCCGCCTGGCTTGTATTTTCGACTTTATCAAAGAAAAACTGTATAATGTATTTTCCCTTTGTTGACATCAATTTTCAATAACCTGTAACTCATAACTGATTTGACTTAAAAACAAAATACAAAGGCGAAATGTCACGTTGACAACTCTGCATAACCCTGAAAGTCAGTTTTGTTTGTACTTTATGATATATCGATTCCTACAGCCATCTACCGGAAAAATAATAGATTTTTTCTTCTCTAACCGAATAATTGTAATTGTTCAAGTAAGATAGCACTTGTAATTTTCATATCATTCGGTGTATATTTCACAGATTAAAAACAATTTTCACTTTTGTTTTGATAACACTATCAAATAAAAAGAAAGCTTGTTCACCATTAAATTGATTTATTCATGGTTTCTACCTTGAACAAAACAAAAAAAAACACAAATTTTTTTTATCTCACTTCTTTATCTCTCGCTGACTATAAATTTTTTTTTGCTTTTATTAATTATCATGCAACACGTGAAATTTAATTACAAAATTTATTATCTTCCAGACCACAAAGTAAGCCATAATAATATAAAAAAAATCACATATGTGAGTTTGTTATAGTAACAAAAGCAAACCAATCTAAAAACGCGTGCGAAATACCTGACAAATTAGACTCATCATTCGTCTGACATCTAACGAAAAGATAATCGCAGTTTCAAATGGCTTCTGTGGAACTCTCAGATCAGTAATAAATTAGTTTGAACGTTTTTTCTTTCTTTAAGGCGACATGTGACTTTTGAATGTGTGATGGTTATTTTCACAATTATCGAGGAATTACTAGAATAATTTCAATAAATTACGAGTCCAAGTTATTTTCCAATACCTTTTTTTTTGTAATGTGGAATCATGATATCTATTTTTCTTTTTTATTATCAGTTGTTTGTCGATAAATTATCACTTATTAAATTTTATTTTGCCAGCCGGTGCAAATTGTATCCGTTTTCTGGGAGGGGCATGCCATGACAAAGATTCTATTGATTAGATATTATCGCGTTGGCGGACACAATTAAAAACTGAAATATTTTTCATATAGCTGTTATCTGCTGTGTATTCGCGTCTTTTTCTAAGTTCCTGTTTAATTTCACTTAAAAAATTTCCTTAATTAAGGAGCTAACTGCTAATAATTTGAAAGTAAAATTTGAGCTCCGGAAATTCATTAAATGATTAAATTGAATTGAATCTGATTCTTTAGATAGATAGTGTACGTACGACATATGTTCACATATGTACATTCACGTAAGCATATTTCCGCCTTCGGGATGAACTCATTAAGATTTTTCTTCGGTTAATAATTTTTTATTCGTTAAAACATTAAAAATGGATGTTAATATAACAATCTTCAACGGCAAAAAAATCAATAAAACCGATGAGCCTTGTAGAATACAATTGAAAGTGCATCGTACTCTCGTAAAACCCATTTATTTTCAATTAAGCAATAATTTACTTATATAACATGAAGATTCGTATCTGGCTAGCAATAATTTGCGTATGCAGAACAGAAATACATGCTAAAGTATTCTGGCTAGCAAGAAGAGTATGCATCAAATGGAACAAGGTGAATGTCCAATAATCCTATAAATCAATTGAATGGGGTCATGCCAGAGTGATTATTTTGATGATTCCAACGCTTTCAATAAATCCACTGAGGAAGATTGTTAACAATCTCATAAATTCTGAACAGAGTGTCGATCGGCTACTAACAAGCAAAGACAATACACATATGAATATGTGTTAAGCTTTTGATCAACAAAAATAATTGAAATCTCAAGCTTTTGTGTCGTATGTGCATTTTTGAGCTGTGGATGAATTTCCTGCATTGAGAAATAATTCAGCAACTGGGAACGAATTTTTTCAAATGCAAAATGAAAAAATAAATAAAATCAATCAGTGACGAGGAGGATCTAAAAGAAATCGAACCATTTGACTGCGAGAAGGGAGATAAACGCTCTTTTTCCCATTGCTCTACATTCACATCGGACTCTTACGACCCCTCGACTCTCCCCTTTAGGTCTACCATACAACTCCATCGAAGGAAGAATCTACGATCTATTTCGTCTGTTCATATTTATCTTTTTCAAAGACACTGTCCCTGTCCCTGTGCGCTATAGTCACTTTATCCCCGTCTTACGTTCAGGAAGTTTGTCATAAAAAAATAGAGCTCTAAGCTAGTATTGTAAATATCAAGTGCCTAGCTTTTATCAAATAAAATTCAAAGCTCAATATTTCTGACTATAAATGTTACATTATTTTAAATGTTATTTGACACGGTCAAATACAATACGCATGCCGCTGGAACACATATGCTACACAACTTATACATATCCCCTTTCAACTGAGCTGCGTAACACTTCATTTCACTTCTTATATGTTTGCTCGAAATTTGATCCAAAATATTACCAGATGAGACAAGAAAGTACCGAAAGATATTTGCAATTCCGTAATTATTATTTGTTTCGTAGCTTGTCCACTTCAGGGGCTCGCAACATTTTCGGGGCGATTATCAATAAAAATAAATGATACGAACGATATTCCATGATGATTGTCTCGCTTGCTATTAGTCGATGCTGCAAAATTAAAACAGACAACACTCCATTCTCTCAGAAACAAGTGATCATAGGAACGCATAGCACTTTGATAGAATTGCCCCGGAGCTATGGTCCCTTGCTTAAGAAGATCCTAAATAATATGCGAACATATTTAATACATTAATATAAAAAAATATACAAAATTATTTTGAGCACTTTTGAAAAGTGGTAAGTAGTGAACACTCAGAATTGCAGTAAAGGCTCTCAATCGCTAGAGCTTTCAGAAACCTGTCCTACAAGAATATCCCGGATGATGCGATCCGTAAAGGACACAATTCTTTTCCTCTAAATTTAGAATCACTTTCTTGTCAATGCTATCAATCTGTTTTATAGAATATACTATGTATCCTTTAAATATGCAACTTTTTTTCTGAGAGTTTCAGGAAGTATTGTGGTAGCCTCATTCTGCCTGTGTCCTTTCAATACTGATTACATGAATATCAAATTACGCACAGGATTTTTAATAATCTTGCTGGCATGAATCACCTTGGAGGTCTAAATCTGAATCACCTTTCAACAGGTCTAAATAATATCATTGTGTACTCAAAACATCCTGTAATGCGCATTTGAAAATGTGCGATTCAAAGTTTAAAAGTCGATGTTTTTCTATTTCTCTTTTGAAACTCATCTCACACAACACCACCTATACCATCCTTTTAATGCAGCATTTCTGTAAAAACAACAACTTTTATCTGTCAGTATTCTATATCGTGCTTCCTGTAGTTTGAAAGTCTTAGGCAAACTACGTGAAGTAGATAAAGGACATGAGAAGGAATAAAAGGACTCAGACACAGTAAAGTAAAGGGCAGTGGTTTGCACAAATCTAATGACGATCTAGAGATAGAATGGTTCCCATTGTGCTTTCCATTTCAGTCGGTCGTACCTACAAAAGACGAATAGCAACAAGGACGATGCTATTTTATATTATAAGTAGATAAATTTATGAATGAATTTTATGCTCTTACTCTGTTTCATATTCAAATGCAAACAACGTAGGGTAGTCAATGTAGAAGTTTTCTGACGCCTCAAACATGGAATAGGATAATTGGGAGGTGTTTGCTAGTCTCACGTGTGTCTATTCATATAAGATTATTATGAACGTTTGGTTGAAGATTGTAAAATGAATAGCATTCTATTTTGGTATTGGAGAGCTGGCTCCTGAATGCGATATTTGATGAGGGATAAAGTAAAACTAAGGTCAAAAGGGACTAAATTTGTCGGGGTTTCACCTCATTTAACTGAAAGTTCAAAAGTTTAATACTAATTTGAATGTCATTTCCAACAAAGTTTATGAGCTTATATTGAACTGTATTTTGAAGGATATTTATAAGCAAATGATTTAATTTATATTCAATTTCGAACGTTATAATTTCTTCTTTTTAGTTTTACAGCGATATTTCACCAGAATTATTTTGTTTCATACGACTCGATTGGTTGCGGAAATAAATTGCTTACTGACTGTCATTAGTCACTGTCAAATTAATCCTTGGTTTTCAAACATGGAATGATTATTTCTAGTTCTCTCGATGATTGAAAAAACAAAAAAAAACGTAAACACACATAGAGTCATGACTGCGAGTTTGATTTGACACAATTTGGATTCAAATGAAAACCATAATTCATTGTGGTCTTTATTCTAAAAGTTTGCGTCAAAAAGACGTTTCTATTTCAGATAAATGTAGCCCACATTTATTTATGCTTGAAGTTGTGTATTCACATCATGAAATTAGCTATTAAATATGTCCTTGCGCTAGGGAATAAAGATAAAACGAGTGTCAATGATAGCATAATGCAGAGAATAATTGGAAAAGTAAAAGCAAGAAGGTATGAAATTCCTCGAATTATAGGAAAAACTTCTGTTCAAGCTTTCTTTTACCAAATTTCATGAACCGCGCAGTGTCCATCTTTATGAAGTAACATTTTTATGTAGATTTGAAGAAAAGATCCTTGTAGCAGAAAACGGGATCCCTATGAAGCTGTTGTAGCAATGCTTATGTTCATTTCTCTGTGATCTTTTTGATGTTGCTGCAATGAAATCATTCGACGTTTAAGAATTCGCTAGCAGCTAGCAGCGTTCCTGCAATGAACATTCCAAAAGTATTCCCACCGGCGAAATGTTTCTACACACAAGCATCCTTGTAAAACATCCAACATCAACGTGAGAGAGGTAAATTTCTTAAAAATCAATGAGAAGTAGGTTTAACTTCGTATATTCCAAATGAAGGCACCGTTGCTAATATATTTATCGTTTTATGAATTTTTCATGCAAAAGGAAATGAAGAAAACAAGATATGGACAATTCAAGAAAGGAATAAGTTGGAAGGGATGAAAACATACTAGAAAGTTAATCAAGTTAAACAAAATGTTTGACGGCAAAGACATATTTCCTGAAAAGGATGAGTATTTTAAATGGTGTAGGAAGGAAGTTTCGTTGAGGTTTAATATATATTTATTAAAGAGAAATTAAAGCCAAATTAACTTAAGACAATCGATTCTAATCGAGCGCTAGCATATTTGAAACAACGATAGGCCAAGAAACGCATGATGGGTCCCAAAATATTTGGCCTGGTACCACTAGAAAGATTGGGTAAAAATTTGCCACTTTGCCATTTCTTTCTACCCCATAACTACCATTTGTCGCAGTAACAATTTCTTATCAGCCAAAAAATTTGGACCCCAATTTGTGGGTCTAAAAACAATCGTCTCAATATTTTGGTTTCAAAATAATTTGGCAATAAATGAATTCCTTCGTCTCTGGGTGGCTATGTGTTCACAAAAAAAAAAACAAAGGGAGAACCCAAAATGTCAAATTGAGGAAAGGAAAAGTCAGAGATTGCTGAAGAGGAGGATAGTATGCTTGTGGCACGACAACGTCCTTCCTCATACATTCCTAGCCATTATGAAATGCCAATTTGGATGTACTCTTAGAACTCTTAGGCTCGTTTGGATGTATTGATTTGTACCACCCGCTTTCCATAGCCAATTTCACCGTCAAGCTATCATCTCTCTGAAGGAACACAGGAGCGGAATTACATTTTCAAATGTGAAGGAGATGCAGAAAGTGATTGCAGAAGGATGGGCAAACCTGGGTGAAAAATCCTCCGAAGAGGTTATTAAACAGATTGTGCCACGGCTCACCATATACATCGAATAGGAGACTATGATGTGAAAGAATTGCCCACAAGCTTATGAACAACATCCTGTAATGTCTTTCAAAATACCAAAATGTAGGACAATGACTTTTTTACATGTCTTCTTTATAAATGTCTTTTACATAAATTTAACTTAAAATTTATATGGTGAAGTCCTTGTGAATATAAAATCTGAAACCCTTTCAATTAGTTTTGAAGGTTAAAACAACGTTGATTAAAAAAAATTTCAAATGTCAATTCGGTTCGTTGGACTAACAACAGAAAGCTATGAACCCCAGGCAATCTCATTTACTGATTTCTTATTAATCTATTTCTGTATGTACTCAGACCAAGAAGTCACCGCAGTAAACATGCATCAGAATATTCGATCTCTAGAAATTTCGAATGAATTGTTGTAACTAAGTTTCAATGAGAAAAGGGCAAAGTAGGAATCTTTGGCCACCTCCGGAGTCTAATAAAAGGTACCAAGCATGGTTGCACCAAAACTGGTTTCCAGCAAAAACGGTACTCGTGCGTCGTAAAAAAGTGGACGCTATTTCAAAAAAATAATTCTTTACGTTTTGCAATAAAGGAAGATGTTTAAGTATTTTAGAAAATGAGGAAACATGCAATTATAAACATTTGGCAGTCCTTAAATGCACACTCAATCAAGTGAAGCATCTGAAGGCAAATGTGTTTGGCAGGCCTGTAAGCTCTCTTTTTTGATTTCATGAGCGGATCCTTCTTATTATTTCATGTAACGTGTAACTATTTAGTAACGCTCTTGTGATTGCTATCGCAGAAATATCAACAAATCGCAATTTTCTATACTTGTGATGCTATTAACGGTAAGTAACGGTAAGTTTTTGCCTGACTACCTTCATTTCCTCTTTACTACCAGCCTTAGTATCTGCTTTGGCGGTTTTCAAATGGTGTAAGCATAAACTAGCAAGAACACTTACGAGATCATTTGACTGAAAGAGATAGAGCAAGCGACATCATATTTATATGTGTATGTCATTTGAGTAATGACATACACATATCAACTTTCAACTCAACTCGAGGGTCTTACTTTTAATAACACAAAACGATGGGAAGAAAGATATTGACCAATTTCTACTAATCTTAGTTGGGTCCCGTTAGATCTGTTGCTTGTTCCAAGATGATTTTCTTGGTGTGCTATTCTATGCTCATGTCAGCATCTCCTCGTGAGATCATTGCAAATTTTTTTTTGTGGGTTCATTGGAGTAGAGGTTTCCAACTTTTTGTTGCATCGAATCCGCGATTTGACGTCTTCCCATAATCAAAATCTCGTAGCGTACACAATTCTAAAGATATAAACGATTATTCCGCTTCGTTAGCATAACGCAGGTCTGATGATTCCTTGTCTAGGAAATTCTTGTCAAAACTTCAGAATGTAGAATAACGAAAAGAATGACTTCTGGGCAAAACATTGGTAAACTTAACCTACTTTGTGACATGATTTTCAAGATGTCTCCATGTCTCCATCTGATTGTTAATAGATTATCCTTGATTATTCATGCCCTTAATGGTATGCTGAAGCTTCATCGAGTATTGCAAATACCTCCCTGATTATTGACGTGTTCAGCTGAGGCCTGCTTTATAGAGTTTTTTCAGTTTTAACTTAGTAGAGTATCTCAAATGCAGACGAAGTTATTTTTGAAAGTATGCTCAAGTATTAAGTTTTTTAAAGATTTTTCAAAAAATGCTTCTGATAAGCACCAAGTTCAAGGAATAAGGTGTTAGATAGTTCTTCATTTACTTACGTTTGTAGGGAATGATTCGCGTTATACTGGACTTTTTTGACTTCCTGCACTGTCACTCTTAGCCAATTTTTAGGTAAGAGTTCCTTGCTGTGGCCTTTTATCCTACTATTGTATGCAGTGCGAAAATTCAATTTGTATTTCATCATATCCTCTAAAAGGCTAAGACCTCCACGATGCATATCCTTACTATATTGCAGGACCCGATAGCGTCGTTCAAATATCGATGGTGTAATTGTTTCTACTAAAATTAGGCGAGACAATGTGGTAGGTTTCTGAATAAAGAGTATTTGTTCTCGGAAAGAAACTCCTTAGCCCAACATGAAAGGCCACTTTGGTTACTTTTTGCATTTCACGCAGTGAAAGATTCGCTCGCATCCCTCTTCGTCAACAACATTCGTTATATCAAATAAAACAGAAATTTTCGATGAAATCCCGCTGCGCTATCAAATTTTTCAAGGAGGTAGAGAAGATCTTGTTTCAGTAGGCATTTCTCTAAATTCAGAATGCATCATTGACAACGAGCAGGAGACAACACCTCCGACATTTATCGGATGGGAAAAGACAAAAATAGAATCATCCTTTACAACTTTTAGGTACGATTCTACCGTGTGCTTAAATAAAAATAAGGAGTAATTACAAATTAATTATAATTATATATTTCACAACCAATGGCCTATACTTGTCATCATGTTGAATTATAGCGCGGATGTTTCCATCATTTCTTGGCAGTTTTATTTACACGCTATGTGTTACCTTGTCACAGTTAATTTCATATATTGTCATGATCCACTGTGAATGGAAAAGTGGAAAATGGAGCGGACAAATGAAAATGACATTATTTAGATGATACATTAATGTGCTCTACTTTTCACTAATTCGGTGTAGCTGCTGACAAATTTCTTGAAATTATTAAATAAATTGTGAAGGCAAGGATGGTATAAATATGAAAATTTTGAATATAAGTATTTCTTGAGAAGAAGATATAAACGTAAAATAAATAAATAAATATGAAAAAGGACACAACAAACAGCTGTTGGTAAACAAGTATTCATATGGAAAAAACTTAAAAATTAACGCACTGACTAAGAAATCCTGTGACTTCACGCGTTTGAGTGCTCCGAAATTTACCAGACGTCTTGAAAATCTGAAAAGGATACGTGACTGACCAGAACAAGGGTGTTTCTAAGGAATGAGAAAGTTACATATTTCGACTGCGAACACACGGTTCCTTGAGGTTAACAAGCTTTTTTTCTTGTATCAGGTAGTATTGCATTACTTTTTTCACGTTGATCACTTCTTTTAATACTTCAAGGATTTAATTATTCCAATAAGAACTTATCAATAAGAGATACTATCTATGTTTGACAAGAATTAAAATCTTGCATTAGGTTGAGATTGCTTTCGGGGGGCATATATTAGTTTCAATGGGTTGCAATGTGAGTTTCGGCTATACAACCTTTTTTATCCGATAGACTATGCTAAACAATATCCTTTGCAATTTGTTCAGTGCCTAGAAAAAAACTGTTTACAAATTTCAGACTTAAATTTGCAAATTTATTCTTCAAAAATCCTGTATGAATGCTACTGTGAATAACATAAATGAAAGTCGCGATAAAAATGTTGGTCGGGAGATTGTTTCAGCAAATCTGCACAAAATAATATCAACGTTGCCGAAGTCTTTTTTCTATGAATATTAAATTTATTTGTATCATTTGTCATCAGAAACACCAACGAAAACGCAAGTGTTTTATCATGTCACAATAGAGGTATATGTAAATGTATGATTTCTTTTAAGGATATTAACAGTATTTATGATGTATCTCAAGGGAATCGTTCCAATCGTGTTGATGTCTCGTTCACTTGCTTATTCATTTATCTTGGCCTTGGTTAGTAGTTAATCTATCATAATCTTTAAAAATCTACTTTATGCGGAAAATTTCATATACTAGATCCATGTCAGATCTCTGACAGTTTTAATTTTGAAAGTTGAATATGTGAATTCTTGAGTTAAGGAATTTTTACCGGTTCTGGGGGGGGGGGTATGACATCAATATTGATTTAGAAACGGTGTTGACACTTGCTTCTTTATGTGTTTTGAATCTTAATTTATTAAAGAGCACATTTCCTAGGTATCGAATTTCATTGGTTTGGAAAGCCATGAACTGAAAAATTTATGTTCAGCAGTCTCCGTTTTCTTTTATTTTCCAAAATTGATTTGGTTCCATTTGTTTAAACCATGTGTCTTAACCAATTGTATCAATACTGATTAATTGTATCCAGTGGTGTTTAAACGTTTATAATTATTGTCTATTGGCTCTGTTAGTAGTATGAGAGCAGACATTGACTGTAACAGCCACTCGTTTGCAAGAAATACGTAGAGACGCATTCAATGTTTATATGTGGAAAGGTAATGTGGTCAGACTTGTTCCTTGGTGCACTCCATCAGGTATATCGGAAAAGATACATATTTACGGTTGTTCAAAGGGAAGCAATCAAGCTGACAAGCCTGCAGAAATTTAAGGTTCTTTAGTTTTCTAGAAAAGTCCGCTGTACTATTGTAAATCGAATGTTTTTCAATATAAACACAGACAGATAAATCCTGAGTTTGTTTTTTAGGCATATGAAAAAACTTTTCATATGCCTGAAGCCAACCTGAAAGTTTAGAAGAATGTTATGTTACTCTACAACTCTATTCAAACGCATAATAATGACTTTCTCTAGTAGTCTATCCATTGCCGGTAAAGCAAGAAATTACGTCGATGTAAACGCGATTGTCTCGAAATTTTTCAGGTTTTTAACTTTTTTCAATTAATGGATTGAAATGAAATATTATCAGGGTTCAAGGTGTCAATGATTGGATTGAAATTAAATATCAGGGTTCAAGCAAATCGAAATTCTGATTGAAATTAAAATTTGTTTGTCTAATTATCCGAAAAATTTCAAAAAGTGAAGAAGATCGGTGTAGGATTCACACTTTTGCCCGTATAAAGCTTATTCACTTATGACTCATGAGCAGTTTAGGGCTGTTGGTTGAATTACTATAATGTTGCTTCCATGAAGAGGTAAATGAAGAGATTTTAAGCCAGGAATTGAAAGTCAGCTTTTCTAGGTGCGTTCTTCCAGACCATATTTGGTTTTTCGAGTCAAGATCGTTTACTTCATGAGGACAAGCATTGATAAAAGAATTGAACTAAGATTTGACGCCTCAATAATTTTCATGGTGCACTCCAGCACCGCTCCTTGGTGCACTCTATCAGATATACTGCGATGCAACGGTGAAATTGAATTTTTGACGTTTGTGACCGAATTGAACTGACACTTTATGCACCAAAAAGGTTTTAACTTCGCGTCGAATGGTTCGGGTGATGCTCTGGTATTTGAGGCAAGTGTCAGTAATGAGCTCAGTTTTGACTTGATGTGAAAATTCTTCGAGACTTCCCTCTTCCCTCCCCTTTTAGAGGTTCCCTCAAGTGGTAGACCAACGACAGTTCAGTAACCTTTGTAACTCCAATTGATAAATCCGAATTTTGAATATTGCACTCGTCTTTTTCGAGTTTGAATTGGAATTCTAGTTGTGACTATTAACAATTTTCCATATGAAAGGGAGGCATTAGGCTACTGGATTTCAATTGTCATTTGCATATTTGTTGTTTTTGGACGTTCTGTTTCTTTCAAGAGGCTTTCCTTTCTTTCATGACCTAAACAAAGAGCCAGCATTGTAGTCCTGTCCTTGGTGTAGGGTTACTGCATTCAATTCCCTTTTGGACCTTTTTGACAGATGTGTCTTCCGAACTATTTTTATTCAGATGTCTTCCACATGCTTAGAAATCCGTAAATCGAATGAAAAAAATTTCCACAATGGATAATCTACTTGCGTTATTTTTCATACGAATCACCGCAGGAAAGTACGGTGAAGAAGAACCTTACAGCATTAAATTGCATGAATAATGTGTTGTTGCCTGCCTACTTGTTGCCTGGTCTAGTTGGCAAAATTCTTGCATTTATTTGGGTTCGTTGGGTGGTGCTTACACTTCCGTAAGGACGCATTTTGATTACATGAAATTATGATTCGCTCTTTTGGAACGAAAAAGAGTTAACACTAGCTACATGTAGTCGAAGTGCTTCCCCACAAAACCTGTGCACGATCTACCGAACTTACAGAAGTTTTTACTCTTATTTTTATTAATCTTCGATTGGTCGACAATAAAAGAAAGTACTGGCAGATTTCATTTTGTTTGTTTAAATTTTTGTTTACTTTGTCACTCGTTGAGCACAGTGACTCGCAAAATTATTTGGATTTCCAAGAACAACAATCATAAGTGACCTAAAAAAAATAAAAATAAAGTTTTGCTTTTAGTTTTGCCATTTTATTTTGTCTAAAGTCGACATGGAAAGTTCGAATGAAAATAAAAACGCAAAATTAAAAGGAAAACTTTTTTTATTTTTTTAGGTTAAACATGTTTCGCGAAGATGGAATCAATCAAAAATCATAAGTGTTTAGAATTAAAGCATGGGAAAATGACTTTTCTAACTATAAACATGAAATAGTTTATTATAGTTTAGTTCATGCCGCAAAATGCAATAAAATTTGATCAGTTGAATGCGGATTAAAAAAATGTGCTAGCTGAATTCTCATATTTGACTTGATAATGTAGTTTTGAAACAATTTCGAGAACGAATTGTAACTATTTTGCTTAGGGACGTAAAAGTAAAATTTTTTTTTAGAAATATTGAATTTTTTTGTAATGGAAAAAATAAATATTAATGTCGAATTTTGTTGTAGAAGATTGCTCTAAAAAAATTACTGAACTTGCTAGAAGTTTTACTAAAATATTAAATGAAAGCATAAACAAAAGAATTTTTTATAGTAAGGGACTGTTGAGTCTAATTTTGTATTCTTATTCTTTTATATTCATAGTTTATTTTAATCGTTCGTAGGGCGAAACATTAATTAATGAAGGGCAAAGTGTTGAATTTATTTCAGCATGGCTTTCATTTTCTGTCATTTCAGCTGGATAAATGAGCTGAACACGTAGAATTATTCTTTTGGTTTGCCAGTCCTCTAAATCTAAAAATTTCCACCATGACTGTCGCATAGTTTATCAAAATTTATCACGTAGGATAGTTTATCGCAAGCCAATACCCTTCCCCGCTAACAGTTCTGGGCATTTTCTTCTCGTTATTTACGGTGGGAAAAGAGCCACAATAAACAAACACATGCTTTATTTACATAGCATTTCCCTTTTATCCTCGTTTATCGTTAAATTACTGCGGGAAATATAACTCGTTGAATATTGACTTTTTTCCATTGTTTCACAACAACGCATTTGACCTATAAATATTCAAAAAAGCAGAATGCATGCAATATGCATGTTCACTCATTAATTATGGAGTGATAAAAATTCGCCTCATATTTTAGAAGTATGTGAACTCCATTATGTAAACGTAGATAAAGTTGATGAGGCATAAAAATATCAGGGCAATAAACTGGATTTAAATAAAATAATAATAAATCTAGAAATAAAGTACATTCAGAATTTGGCTTGAGCTTTTCATTGCATAAAATAAATCCTCATTAAGTTGATGGAATTGATTAATAAGGTCAAAAGTTTGGTATGATTGGTTCATTACGTTTTTATACTAGACATGTAGATTTCATATCGTATTTTGAGAAGAAAAAAATGGTGTCCATTACTGTAGCTATATTTTATCGGAATCTACAATGTTTGGACATGCAATACTCAGATTTCCATAGTTCTCTCTGAACGAGTTTTCATTCCATCGATGATTTAATTGTAGATATTTTCATAAGAATGGGCCGTTCTTCACTGAAGACTCATTGAAGTTTTGAGAACACAAATCAATTTTTGGTAATCATATCAGTGTCCACTAATGTAACTATACTTCGTCGGAAGCGGAAACTTTTGGACATTTTATATGCAATACTTAGATTTCATGTCTGAAGGAGTACGCATCCTATTGTGGAGCCAATTTCGAAGATTCTCATAAGAATGCAATCATTTGCCATTAAAGCCTGACTCAATCGACCGCAATGGTCCAAAAATAAAACATACTCTGGTGACTACGAACCGCGCTCTAACAATTTCCATTTTTCCCTTCGGTATTTTACGTAGGAACGCGTCTATTTAATTTTTTGGGTTTATGACAACAGTTTTGATGAGCTCCTGGCAACTAAAGTGTTGAAAACAAAAAAAAAAAAATAATTTTTTTCCGCCACGAGCTCTCAACGAGTCGACCTTGCACTAAAATTAGGACGTAAAGTCCGGAGCCTGTGGCAACTCACTGATCCTTTTGGTTCAACTGCTCGCCCAATCGAAAGTCAACTATGTTAGGAGTTTCTCTAAAGCAAACGGCCGTCATATGCAATGCATCCTTGAATCTCGGCAGATATATATAAACACTTCCCTAGCATTTTGTTAATAACATGTGCATGCAAAGTGGCCTAGTAGTACTGCAATTTTTTTAGCACTGCTTTAGCTTCCACACCGCTGACAATGCTAGTGTCATATGTGTGCTGAACGACATTTAATTTCATTGTTTACAAGCACGTCAACCGATTTGCGTCTCAACTGATTCGAAAAAAATCATCCGGGATTGAATTAAAGCGTGAAACTGTGATTTTGTTGTATTTGGCCGGTATTAAGGGGGAAGTTGCTATCGTGAGAGCACTCAAATAAATCAATATGTAAAATCTTCCATGTCACAGAATGTAGCTGGTTACCGTTAAACTGGTGGCATGCGAAAACGCTATAGTTGTGGTCGCAGAAAGACAGTATCACCGCCTGACGTGGCTCAGTAGGGGAAATCTCGTATTAAACGAAATTCGCGTCGAAGTGGTAAACAAGTGACTTGTGAGTTGAGCATATCGAAGACAACGATGCAGTGGATAAATATTGGAAGAGGAGTTGAAAAAAAGCCTTAAAAATTTCGAAAAGGATAAGATCTGAAAAGGATAGTTACGGATAAAGGATATAAGAGAAAAGGATAGTTACGGTCGATCGAGCGAAGGAGCTGTTGCGCTTGCACGCAGCTGGTGATTTGCGGAAAATTGTTTTTTTTTATGAGAAAAATGTTTCAATTGAGCGAGTCGTGTAAAAGAAAAACCGATCATGTTTATCTAACAGAAGAATCATACGATAATTTGGACGTTCGGATGGGCAATACATGTCAAGCACCACCGTTTGTGATGGTTTGGGATGCGGTGACGGCCGATCTCTTTGCTGTTCTTAGACTGTGGAATCAAGGTGGGTGTCACTGTTTACCGCGAACGAGTTCTGGAAGTTGCTCTGACTCCGTGGGCAATAAATCTTTTCGGTTCGAAAGAGTGGACGTTCCAGCAGGACTCTTATCAACAGACTCGTCTTATTCTTCATTTCAGCCGAACAATGGCCTCCACGACCACCGAATGCGAATCAACTGGACTTCTCCATTTGGGATATTTGTAATTTTAGGCATTGCGGCAAAGACAAAGGTGGGAAGAAAAAACACCACAGTGTTGATAAGCTGAAGGCAGCGCTTCTCCGTGAATTGGCCAAGATTCGAGCCGGTGACATTCGAGCAGCGTACAAGTTTGTCTGCGAAGGTTTGACAACCATTGCACGAGCCAAAGACCACCAAAACGAAAGCATGAATTGATTCGGAAATTTTGGACGCTTTACGACGTTTCTTTGCTTTTATTCAATAAAACTTGTTTATAAATAAAAAATTCACATCGTTTTGGAAAGACGCAGTTCAATTGGGTCACCTTGTAATATATGAATTCTTCGCGCCAAAAAACTATTAAAAGGTTTGTTGTATGTAAGAAGACCATCACAAATTCTCTCGATTATGGCTTTGCTGTTTGAAATCGACACGACAAAACGATAATTGATGCAAAAAAAGAAAGCTGCGTAAAGAACTGTAAAGGAACTGTTTCGTCTTTCATGATATCTATAGCGTTGCTTAATATTGTCCATTCATAGAGCATTCTTGCTGGGCAAAGTGAAGTTGGCTGTTTCCGCGATTGCTCAATCCCCCAGCTACCATGATTTTTAATTCTAATTTCGGGGTCTTTATCATGGGAATATTGGAGGGATTGCTGGTTCTCACTAGCCTATTCTGTCAATTGGGTATTGGATGCAGTTTAATTCAGGATTCATCCGTTAAAAAGAATGTTTGCATGCAGTAAATCTGAGGTCTTGAATGTTCTTCCCGGTAAGTAGAGTCGGCCCCAGTTGGTGGACTAAATGATTTACGACACGTTTGAAGGAGTACAGTTGATGATTATTTCCTTATATATTCACTCTTCCGATTTAAATCAGGAAAAAGCATGTGATATAATGAAATCGTAAATTTTGGTTGCATTCCAACACTGACTTCAGATAGCATTTTATGACTCTAAACAATTTTTGCTGTGGATTCCACACCAATCCAGCATGAATTTTAGTACAGCCACACATTTTGTGAAATGCGAAATGAACTAGCAAGGAAGGTATAGGAACCGAGGATACGCTGTTAAACATAAAACGGAATAATACGGCCAAATAGAAGGCAACCGAAAGTAGGAGGGAGCGAAGGCTCAAGAAAGGCAAGGAAGATTTTATATTGAGAAAACCGGGAAGGAAGTTGATACAACAGAAGGAAGTCATGAATGGAGAATAAGTCATAATTTAACTTTCCAATAACGTCTGGTATTGGTTTAGTCGATTTCAGTCGAACGTTTTTACTTTTCCTTCTTCTGTTCACATATTCAGAGCGTACATTTAAAAAAAATAAAATAAAGTAACATGTCAGTCGACTCGTACCAGCAGGACATGTAAATCAATGAATATACTCAAGAATTGTTAGAATGTAGGATGTTTATGAATTAACGATACGAAATCTCACTCTAGTAATAATCAGGATTTTAACGATCTAGAAGCTGCAATAAGCAGAGTAAAAGGAATTTCGGCACAAAAACCTCAATGAAAATGACTTTTCTTTTGCTTAGCTCGATGAAATGCTTAAGCACATTCTCTAAAAACTTCACGTTCGTTTTATGCTTCCGAAGGAGATGTTTATGAGTTTCACAAATAATACAATCAAGTTATCAAGTGCATTACAGACCATTGAATTTATTGAGTACTTGGAATTGTAGTTTCAAGATACTTTGGAGGTGAAGGTCGATGAGTTAGCTGAGGGAAAGTGATATCCCTGACGTGAATCACGAACACCATACATACATTGCATGTAGATAGATCTGACCGTGTAAAACCTTCACATGCATTAACAACAGCACTCATAGTTTTGTTCGTATCTACATGAAGACTGTGACTGTGAATATCAATAATAAACTTACAATAGATAACAGTCATATACACATTACCTCCTACAATTACAAATGAGCTTACATTAACATTAAATGAACATTATGATCTTTTGTTGAGCATCCTTCTGACTAAATTGTATCATACATGCGCAAAATGTATCGTGTGAGTTCATTCATATGGTTCCATGTTTGCCAAGCGATTTGAAGACAAGACAAGTAAAGGCAACTTCTTAATTGTTTCTTTGTCAAATCAATTCCAAACATCTTCAAACGATTTATTCACGTAGTCATCATTGAAATCGGAATAGGAAGAGATACTCAAGCTATAGACATAGACAAAGTCCCACACTACATGCATTTAAATTCCGTCATCAACATCTTATTAGAAACGCTAGATATGCTTTCATGGCCATTTAATTTATGCAAAACACTTTTAATTAATCTTGGAAGCTTCTTCTTCTCATCGTGGTAAGATACGTTGAAATCAGCTAGATGGTGGATTTGACGCGTGTGTCCTTGTCCGTTAGCTCTATATGTTACGCATTGCGTTTTGAGTTTAGAACATTAATTTTTAAGTTGACGTATTCGACGTATTCAAGGCTTGAATATCACAAGCAGAATAAAACGAAATGATGAAAGTTTAGATGATATTTCAGATATTTTCGAAACATTCCGAAAGGATAAATTCCAGTTGATATGTGTGTGTTTTTTTTCATAATTCCCATTTTTTGTCAATGATTTTTCTCAATTACATCATAAATAACTCGCATACGGAATGGTGATACATGAGTGAATTGTGCAGGATGGGAATTGTACAAGATGATTATACCTGGTTGTGGTTATGTGGTGATGGTTATGGTATGAGTTGATTCGAAAAATCCCTGACTCTTTGGAATATAACAAAGTAGCATTAGGTGCATTTCACTTAGTTCTCACCAACTCTCTTCTCACTAAATCATGGCTAGTGTTGTCAAATATACTAAATGCGTTGAATACAGTTGAGGGCCATTGTGCATTCAGAAGAGAGCTAGGGAAAAGGATGATATATCCTATTCTATTGCGCTCAAATGCTTGATTTCGTGCGCCTGTGGCGGGGACCGTCTAACGTATTGTGGAAGCTAGCGTCAACGTACAAACAAATTGTGAATTCTCACAAGAAAGGGCTCTTTCACTCCTATTTTGAATGCTTGTAGCAGAGGAAAACTTAGACTGACGGAGACAGAGTTGTGTGTCATGCGCATGTGGATGTTATCACTATTTTAACCAGGAATCTACTCTAAAGTACGAAGGAACACTGCGGGATAAAGGGCAGAGTAATACTTTGAACTGAGAAAAACTGATGCAAGGCATAAAAACCAATCCTTAGTATCTGAGGCAAATGACCTGGATCAAGTAGCAAGAAAAGGAGCTACAACAACGTTTATCGTTTCTAAACTTTTTGGTAACATTAAAATGAATTTCAACAGCATTCAAGGGTCCTGGACCCTTCTCTCCGTGCAATTGAAATGAGTTTGAAAATATTCATTGATCCTGAATCTGTGAGTGCGACTGAAAGAGCTTGACTCAAGTTTCCCTAAAATGAAAGGTCACTGGTTCTGGAGAAAGTATTTGAAGTTTGGATCATTCAAAACGTAATCGTCTGGAATTTTTGCATGATTGGACTGAAATTTCAATTTAATTTTTAATTTTTTGAACACTGCCAGTATTTCAGTTAAAGTCAATGATCGATAGAAATCAAAAAGTGAAAAACATTCGAGACCTATGTGTTCGCAAACGTTGTGACGTTACAAATTATCTTAGATGTCTCGCTGGAGTCAATTGTAAACAGTGATGTCTTTATTTGTTATCTCTGAGTTGAAGTCTCTAGGAAGTCGAATTTGTGTTGAAATAAACAGGAGAAAGCTAAGGAACTGTTTATTTGCTAAATTTAGAGATATTTATAATCATTTTTAAAGTACGAGAACCAAGTATAGTCACAAGTTCTATCATAAAACAAATATTTATAGCTCACCAGCTAATAGAAAAAAAGCATCGAAATTTATCTGTCATAGATGAGATACATAGATATTTGATTGCAAAAAATCACTCAAAATGACTGCACGAACCCCCCCACCCCCCTATTAGTACTTAAAGCTTCTGGGATCATTCGTCGATATCTTCATGGAGCATATAGAGCAGCATATATCGTGAAGCCTTCATCATACTTGCTTTAAAACCACAAAAAGTCACATGGACACACATGGACAAGGTAGAGCACCTTCTTAAGCTTGTTCGATAGTCTAAAGGATGCAAATCCGGGCTGCCAGAATTTCATTTATCCGAGGAGATAAACTGGGTAACAGGCTTTGGTATCCACTAGTGGATTACTTTAGCCATATGCGCCGGTGTCAATCTTATTCAAAGCACAACTTTTGTCCAGCGAATAAAGTATCGTTTAGGGTAAAGTAGAGTAAAGGAAATTGTTCTGTCACCCATGGTTTCTTTCATAACTGACAGACTTCTTTCAGTCACGAACCTTAGTTATGTTTACTATTCTTAGTTTCGTAAAATTTTGTGCGACTTCAATATCTTTCCAAATGGACAAACTGACAGGACGAAGTCGATGTCCCCGATTTATTAGAATTCTTATACCTAAGACTGAAAAAGGTTGGGTATCCCTGGAAAGGATGAAATTTAATTGAATTTTTTGGGTATTTTGTACTCTGACAGTTCATATTATGTATTCAAAATCACAGTAAAGTTCAAATATTCACAAAAATCAACATGTGAAGAAATCCCACATGGTTCGGCTCTAGGTACCTCAAAGGTTTGTGTCGTGTTTGAAGTTTGCAACGCTGTCAAAATTTTTCACTTAGTTTTCTAGATGGTCTAACTGAATGATATAACTAGCAGAGAGCTAGAAATGACTAAAAGAGTAGTAAAATTTTTAGTTCACTTATGTAACAAACAATCAAAAAGTGAAAGAATTGGAGACAAAAATTTGGAAAGATAGAGGTCGCCTTTGCGTCGATGCAACATTTGATACATTGCTGTTCTAAATGTTGTTCTATTCTGATGAAAGTTCAACGCTGCGGTTTTCTCTTCAAAACCTTGTTTTGATGATCTCGTATTTCATTTTCGGAGATACTTACGCTGCGTTTCGTTTATACTCTGATGAAATCTTTCACCTTGATTTTCAGTTACAGCTCTCAAGGTGTGAGCAAAGTACCTTTAATCAAAAAACAGAAAAAAATAAGGCGAAGAAATTTAAATCAAATTGAAATGAAATTTTGGAAGTAATATTACAAAGACTGTTGGCTATTATTTTTTATGACTTGACATCTTATGTTGTCCTAGAAACTTCCAAAAAGGATACCAACACTGCCAATTCTGAAGCATTCAACATTTGATTAAGCATTCCATACTCCATGAACTTTCTTGAGTTCAGGCCAACAATTCGGCATCTTCCGACCAGACTTAGAAATCAGTTGATCAACAAATAAGAGAAATGGCAATGAGCAACCTAGACATTCTTGCACATAGCAGGTCAGCACTGCAGGAGTTTGTCTCCATCCATCTAGTCTCACTGTAAGTGCAGACCAGTCGGTAGGTACTCCAAAATGCAGTTTTTGGGAGGGAAGGAAATTAAAGTGAACACCTGAACACAGATGGGAAACGAAGTGGTTGCCAGGGGGTGAACTGGCAATAGCTGGTTCAGTCGGTCGAAAATTAGCAAGAGTGGACTCCATTCAAATTTTAGTAGCAACATTAGGATAAGAGTTGGATGAAACCCTGTGGAAGGAGGTAGACTCGTCTTGGAATGACTGTAACGGTGGCAAAATAAGCTGGCCCCTTTTGCATCAACTTACAAAACAAAAAACAAACCTAGAGAGGAAAAAACGATATGAGAATAGAAAATCTGCAGTGTGTAAGAGACAGAAAGGACCAACTGCAAAGATAGAACTGTGGCGAAAGGGCGAACATACAATCATGGTACGTCCAATAGAAGACCCGGGAAACAGTGTCAAAATAGTATCAATAAGCGATATCGAAATTCAAACACTTAACATATAACGAAGGCGAACATAAAATTTTTGACATTGGAGGAAGTTTATTGCAGACGTTGGAGGAATTAGATTGGAGAAAATCAATAGATATTTTATAATTATTTATATTGAAATAGAGTTTTTTTGAATATTTATAGAGTAATATTGAAAATAATACTTTATACTTTACGTTTGTAATATTATTTTCAAGATATCCTCTCTCACTTAAACTTTATACACTGTTGGTAAAGGAGCAATTCGAAGAGCCAGTCCTACAAATATAAAAGGGTCCACACATAAAGAATTAAATATAATGAATTCGATTAAATCTTCAGCCCTTATAAAAAGAAATGCATGTGCGTTTGGTGTTCTGCCAATTCGAAGCTAGAAAGGCACAACACAATTTTAAATTATAAAGGAATCCCATGGGCATGGGATGAACCTCTGATTATAAGAACTGCTAAATTAATTTGATCGTTATCATATGGTAAAATAATACTAAAATAGAAAATGAATTGGGATGGAGTCGAATTCAAATCATTCCTTCCAATAAGTTTCACTAAATTTCGTATTCCAGCTTCCCAAACGAAAAAAAAAAATCCATGCGTCTTGTGTCCCTATAGCCTTGTGATTTTTCATCGAAAATGATACTTTGACTTCTTAACTACATGGACCGTAACTTTCAAATGTCCTTCAATATTTCGTATCGCTTTTTGATTACGTATTACTTTCCGGATCAACGTTTTTTTTTTGTGTTACTTCCAATAGATTACACAAATAGATACCACGTGAAGAAAAAAAAGATATATTTGTGTATCGGGCCAACAAAAAACATTTTATCCTCTTCTTATGTTGCGCCAACTGTGATGAAGGTCAGTTTCTATTGATTTAAGTCATCTGCAAAAGTTTGAAAAAATTTCGAAAATATTTCATTTTGAATTAATGTGTCATGCGGAAGATGTTTGGTGGGGGAAATAATGTGGTCAAAATAAAAAAAATATCCAAAATTATTCGGGTGTATTTTAGTTAGTTGCATCAAATTGTGAAAAGTCTTTCAAGAAAACATATTAAAGATGAAAATTTAAAAATACATTTTCTGGTTGATTGGGTTTAAGAGTCAAATATTCGATTAAAAATATTTTGACATAAAATTTTGATAATTTTCGGTATTTGTATGCCAAAATTTGTCAGCAACCTAATAAAGAATTTACTTCATTAAATGAAATGATTTCTTCTAAATGAAATGATTTCTTTTAAATGAAATTTAATTATTTCTTTCAATACAAATAGGCGTTGAAAATGGAAATCATCAACTAATCACTTTTTCTTTTCTTTTTATAGGTAAGCAAAACTCGTTATTGGATATTATTTGAAATTGGTTTTGATAGTTGCTATAACAGAAAACCATATATTAAAACAATTATTCTAAACCAGGTAATTTAATTGAATGTACATACGTCAACAAAACAACTTACATAACATTTTAATAACGTCTATTTATGACAAAGACAACAATCATGCACATGATTGCATGACGTTTAAAAAATCAATAATTTTCGTTTTTTAATGGGATGCAGGTCTTATCATTTATTCCTTAAGGATTAAATAGAATTAATTTAACGCTGATTTAGCGTGCTTTCATGTACTTTACATTTACATATTTAATAAAAATGTTAATTTTCTTTTGAAAATTTTAAATATTCAATTGAACAACGCTTTTTTGACATCCCATGACCTTTTTTTAAGAAATACCAAATAAATGGTAAAAATTCTTGTAGTAAAGGCAACAATATTGGCTTGGCCAATAACCATTGCCCAAGGCACACATCTTAAGGGTTAGATCCCCAAGAGCTCTAATCGCCTTGCCAAGCCTTTTCATCATGGAGCTTGCTCGAGGAATTTCCAGCAACGTTTGGCAGGCAGACCCTTGCGCACACAACAATAGTGTCTTCTGCATGATATGTAATGGAGGATCTAGGTTAGTCTTCTTGTTTTTGGTCAACACAAAAATCGCTTTCTTCTTTCATTTTGCGAAAACATCCACTTGCAAGCAGGCGTTTAACATGCTGAGCATCATAAGCTCTCACTACTTCTAAAATTTTGAGAAAGCCCTCAAAAGCAGGCGTTGAAGATGCTAAGCACATTGTCAGGACATAAATTATGGTTGAATTCCAGTACTTCTGCATTCTGTTTCGTAGAATTCCCGGTTTCCTTGATAACTTAGCGAAACCCAGAAAATCAACCTGTCAATTTAACTTTCCACGCCTGATATGTCAGACTTACTGTTTAACTGGAAAAAGCTCCCGGACAATCTGGTTCATTTCTTTCGTCGCAAGCATAAAGGGCAACCGTGCCAACTCGAGTTATCAAATAACCTATTTATACTCAGACCCTATGCGTTACTGTTAATGTCATGCTAACAATGGACCTATCCGATCTTCCTCTTTTTGATCGATTTACGAAGGAATTGCGCAGCTAATCTGCGCTCTAATTTTTTCTGTTGTTCCTAATCCTTCAGAATTGGTCTTCATTACAGAGCCTGTGACATTCTCTCGCTCTTCGGTGATTTGAGCTAACTTCCAGGGCATAAGAAAGTCGCATGTCGATATGATAGACCTATGACAGTGTTCATCCCATTTTCAGCTGCAATGGCTCTACTCTCTATCGTGGTCCTCGTTATAGTTTCACCTCTCAAAAATAAAAAAACAATTTCGAACTTTTCCAAGTCGATTTGAGCGATGTTCCGTGCTATAAGTGAAGATAGTCTTTCCACCCGTTTCGAAGTAAGCTCTCCTGTTTCAAATATAATCTACTGTGCAATGCCCATCCATTTTTCGATCATAGACACAAAGGACTTTGAAGCGACCAACACATCTGGGATTGATATCGGGATTTATCGTCACTGTGGCGATTGGTTGGTGTGTTGTCTACGTGCATGATGCCCAACGCTGTCCTATCCGCCATTGTTCGGATTCACTTTCTTCTGGAATTGTTAAAAGGCATTTCCTATTCAACAGTCTGTATTGGAAGGATGATATTAGTTCATGGAGAATTAGATAGACAAGGAAAAATGTCAAAGCGGCACGAATCTATCCTTTCGGACAAAGTCTTGAACTTGCAGCAAAAACGTTATTCCGAACCCAAACGGCAGCGGGAGAAACTTGGTCCCAATGCGTACTGCGTCCTCCCGGTTGTAGAGGTTTCAGGTGTTAACAGCAATGGAATTCGTTTCTTCATCGCAACTTGCCTGAGTAAGTTCTGCGTAGTCGCGCTGTTGTGCAGATTGACCTAGAGGACTTGGCATACGCCTAAGCTTTTGATTTATTCCCTTTTGAAGATTCAGATACGTTCTTCTTCCTGGAACTTGGGCCAGTTCTTTTGCATGCCATCCTGTGCACTCATTCGGTTAGTAAACATTTAGGATTGCCAAATTTCAAGCATAGACTGCTTCGACTTTCTACAAAATTTTAAATATTATTCATATTTTCTAATCAATCTAAATAATAAACACAAAGCTCAGAATTTTGTAAAAGAGTACATACTTCAAAGTTGACTTTGATAAAAGACATTTCTCCAACGTAATCCTAGCAATAAATGACAATGGTACGTAATTTTTTTCGCGTATTAACATGCAAATGTAAAATGATTTCAATGCATGTTTAACAAATGCTAAAGTGCTTGTTGGGAAAACAGCTTTCGGTGGGAAAAATTCCATTTTCTGAATTAGTCATGAAATTTACAATCTGTAACATTTATGAACTCAATTTACTTGTTACGAATGAACAACATGCCTTGGGCGTGTTCAGCATCATTTCCCTTCTTTTATTTACTTTTGTGTCCTTAGATATGGCTTCTAGAATGCAGAAAAGCTTTTCTTTAGATTTAGACTAGTAAATTGTTTGAGACAAATTTTATGTTTAATTTTGCGCTAATGGGAGTAGGAAAAAGTTGAAAAGGTTATAGTTTGCCTTATAATACAAATTTAATTTCCCAATTTTTTTTCTGGAATATGAGAAAATTAATCAGAAAAAAAGAATGCATTAATAATTTATTTCTTGAGTTAGAACAAAAAACGAAGTGTCCTGTAGTTTCATATATCGCTAGTGCTGCCAACAGACGTTTTTAACGTCAGGCTCTGGCTCTGCAGGCTGCTCTGCCTATCTTATCGCATACATCCATAAGTCTGCCATAAGTTTTGTTCAAAACTTCATTACCGATTCCAATTATATGGATTCAAAAACTGAACGGTAGTTAATCCTGTAAGCGTTCTCTATATCGAGAGTATCGAGAATTTTTTTCACCATATTTACATATCATTTAAATATTGAAGTCTACATCTCGTTTACTAATTCGAGTGAAAGATACTTTTTCGTTACAGTATGAAATCTCAAATACAGTATCCAATTGTCAATTTCGTGAACAATAGTCACCTCTATTGATTGTCTGATCTAGAGTTTTTGAGCTGAAGTGCTCACGTATGGCCGCTTGTCCTCTAACACTTCCTTAGTGTGTGATAAGTGTCTTTTTCTTGGTCTTGGACTTCGTGCTTGTGCAGCTTGACTTAATTTCGCGCCAAAATTAATTCAAAAATTACGCTGAGCACGTATTTCAGCACGAATGAAATGCTTTCAGTCTGCATGTCAGTTAAAACCTGATAGAAGGAAAAGACCACTTTTGTTTTTGAGGACAAATCCTCACTAACAAGACAAAAATAGATGAATATCCAGTGATTCATCTCCTAAAATCATTGCTTTCATAACACAGTTGGAAAGGGAAACCCTTTACTTACAAAAGGATCACAACGCATCCTATACAACCACAAATAATATATTGTTTAAGATGGAAACTGGGTAGAATTTATTATTCATAGTGAACGGAAAAACATTGTTCCAAACTGAAATAAATTAATAAATTACTTTACTAATCCTCATCGCCTCCACCTTAATCTGAATAAATTAGCATTTTATTTCAACAATTTGCTGTGTCGAATAGAGCATTCCCCTGAATGTATCATTCGCCACATAATTTACTTAACAATTTGTTAATGCTTCTGTAAAGCCAATTAGCCTGCAAGTTATTTTTAATTCGACATTTTCTTCATCCTGTAATATTGTATCACATTATGTAAGCAGCTTAATCAATAATGCTCCTTAACGCTAGTCTTGCAACTAGCAATACAAGATGGGCGGACCTAGAGGAGGATGAAATTTCGTTTACTACGAGTAATGTTAAAATTGTACATTATGGTTGCGATTAGCAGGGTCTTATCGTAATGTCGCTATTATTGTAGTTCGTCGGTGTGCATAAAGCCTTTTAGGGTTATTTAGCCATTAAACAACCGCAGCATACTCATTTGCACGGGATGGACACTTTATGGAGTACGAGTCGTAGCGTAAGTACATAAAGCACTAACACTCCCGGGGAGCGTCTCTCAGACAGAGATAGAAAAGGCATGAGTGGGTTTACAGTTGTATGCCATTTTTATGCGAATGCTTACTTACGCTATGCTACGAGCATTTATATGCAAAGAAGCTTTTGGTCATTCGGGAAATACCGATCAATTCTAGGATATGTTCGTATATGACTTGATATATCTCTATGAATGGCGGTCCTCGGTTGTTTGGCGATTATCGTTAATTAATCCCAGAATTAATGACTAGTATCACGTGCCCCAACAAGAAATTGTCTGTGAAAATTAATAAAGGTGATGATTGTCGTTGACGTGTGTCGATTATTTGGAGGTAATGTTAGTGCGATGATAAGGTTAATATGGCGGTTCAGGAAATAGGCGATGAAAGAATTTATCTCGAATATGAAATAGTTTTCGACCGTTGGTCTTAAGTAAATTTTATTTGGAATTTTTCCAAGGATTCGGACAGTCTTTTCGACAATGTATAAGTATGGGAAAGCTTTTTAAATTTTACTTACAATGCAGAAATAACTTGAACAAGAAAAATTGTAAAACTTAATATTTAGAATAAAAAACTTGATGTTTAACCATTTTAAATTGATTTTCTATTTATAAGATATTTATACAGAACATTTGCTCTTTGATTTTGAATTTCCATTCGCTGCTGTAATTTTGTTCGAAGGTTTTTCGAGAGAAATAAATTTAGGCTAACTTTTCTTAGCATCAATCTGGAAAAAGTAATCCCGACTATCCCGAATAAGCACATCTGCATTGTCAATATGTGGAACTATTTTTAGCTCCACTTCTTAAACATGTTTATATATTGTATGTCAAATATAGTTCATTTTGATAAATGTTTTTCCGTGAATTTCCAAACAGAAGCATGGTGCCGTCGCTGTAGAACTGCTAAATTTTTTCTGCGAAGGACCTAGACAAGTGGTGATCACAGCGATTTTGTTGAACGAACTTTACCTTTCCATATGAGTTCTGCAACCACAAAAAATAAATAGTAGTCTGAAGACTGACTAGAAGACTCCTGACTATTCCTAAAGAGCTTCTGAAGTTCCCTGCTAAACTCCTTAAATTTTTTCCCAGTCATCAAATTATGTGTGATTTGACAATGTCATAATGGAAGACAATGTTGACAATGTGGCTCGATTGTTGCCGAAATTTCGAATTGCCTGCTGTAATCTCACTACCTGGTCAAAGTCAAGCTTAAAACCGATTGTTTAACCAGGTTGAGACACCTGATACCATACGATTGCCTTGCAGTCTCATCTGACTTTTAGATTTCCCTTCAGTTCCAGCCATGTCGTACGCATTGAGCTTTCTGCATCCACTATTATTTTTTTCACAAGAAACAGCTCAAATTTTTTGTTTCAGCAACGCTTCACAGCTGAAGTTATTGAAAAAGTGCTCAACGCATACTTCATGCGTCATTCAAACATCAACTTCCTTTTTGAATCCTGCCCCGAGTGAACATTTTATACCTGTTTTGTGAACAACGTTAAACTCTGTAGCGATATGGAAAACCTGAAGCCATTGGTCGACCTGAACTTTCTACATGATTGTATCGACTTTTTCTATTATGGTCCTACCAAACATTGCGTGGTGCGTCTTCAATATCAACGTGCATCTGAACTAAAATCCAGTAACCCATCCACTGGAGGTTCTTAGTGAAAGACGATTACCACCAGAAGATTACATAAACTATGTATTTTTTTTTGGTGGGTTGACAAGAGTTTTTCTGTTTCTTGAATTAGGATATTATGTATAGAACTTATTTTACTTATAGATTACTTATAGAGAACTTATAGATTACTGATAACAAATCCAAAAATACCCTTAAATTATTAACTGTCAAATTATATAAAAACTACTCCGATACAATTGGTGTTACCGGAGTTTGGTTAGCTTGAAGCTATCTGTAAGGAGAATCGTTGGCAATGTTTTCCCAGCAAATTACTTAAAGGAACATAGTTGGGTTAAGTGTGGGCGTTGGAAAAAATTGCACAGGATCTCTCATTAGATCTCCCGGTGGCGTTGGTAAGCACAGGTGGCACAGTAAGCTCGCCGTAGAGGACCAAGAGTGTCATTCGCTAATCCCCTAGTCTCCATTCAACCGCAAAGTTAGGAACTGATTATCCGGGGGTACTGGCGAAGAATCTCATCTACTACATCCTGAAATATCTTACATTGCAAAATTGGGCGTCCTAAACTGTTACGAAGCCTCCTAGTCCCACCATGCCACGGGGCATAATACAGAAAAATGTACTGTTCAACAAAATCTGCCTATTTCATTATCGATTTTAGAGACCTCTGGTGATAAGTACGTAATCCTGCCAAATTTTGCCGAAGCCCCTCGAATTTTTTTAACTCTCCATTCCATTATCGGTCTCTTCTATCGCCGGCTGGAGCTTCGCTGCTTCAATTTTCCCACTACTATTTGTCTACATTGCTATTCGTACCTCTATTTTTATGCACTATCTATCCGATTTTCTTCCTCCACTTTCATTCCTCGAGCTTTTTTCCACTTTTGTGACCACCGATTTGTCTGGAACGCCATCTATCCCGCTTTAAAACGCGACACGTTTTTCTTTTGGTCTTTTTCTATTCTTGTCTTTAATGGATGAACTTTTTCTGTATATGAATTGTTGATATTATATTTGATGGCCCAATCACTGGTTCAAACTAAACCGATATGCCTCTGCACGAGAGATGTTGAGAGTTTTCAGGACTCTCATACTATTCTGCAGATATTATACACATTGCATCGATCCTTTGTTGGTCTTCCACCGAAGCATAGAATTGAAAAGATTCATATTTTGCTGATATTATGAAACTTTTTCCTACACTTATCGTTTGAATTGAATTAAGTTGAAAATATTCGCGCGATTGTAATAAACGTAAAGTATGTTATGCCGCCGGTAGCAATAAAAATCCACGTATGTTTGTCTCATGTACTCTGTCATCGTTATTTATGTCTTTCTTTATTAAATACATTCATAACGATGTTATTCTGTCCATAATTTCTCATTACGCCGAATAAATGAAAAAGAATTTCCTGTCTTAACTTCCATAATTTTGGGCCGAAAGACACCACAAAAATGCAACCATATTATTTATTCGTTATTACATGATTTTAATGCAATGAAAAAACAATTTCATCCTGTTGGCAATGACATATTTGTTCATTCCATTAAGGAGAAGTCCTTTGGTTAATGTGTTAATTTACCTAATATTTTCTGTCGAGTGTCTAATTTACATTTCTAACACAATTTTTCTTTTGCTGGAACTCCCAAGACAGTGGCGCCAATTATTTGTTTCGACGTGAAAATTAATGAAATGTCCATCAGAGTAATACAATCTGACCCATAAATTTCTTTGAATTTAATAAATAATCAACTAATTGAACGAATGAAATAAAATCCCTGGATAATTTTCACGAAATTTTGGCTGTTAATATGATATTTGATAGAGGCAATAAGAACGCGCTTGCTTCAGTATTACATTACCGAAATGCTTTCTTGCGTAGGCCTAGTTAATTATTTGAGAGAGACTCGTAGCTCCTCGAATTAAATGCGTTAGTCTTGAGATTCAATACTTTGTCCAGAATCTATTCGTGTTGAATTCGTACAGAATTGGGGAAAATAAGTGAAATTTATAAAGTTATTTATAGATCGATTGTTTGTGCAAGTTGAGAAACAAAAACAAAAAAAAATGCTGAAACCAAGTGAAAATCAATGTCCAATTCATTTTGTTCTTAATATAATTGTAGGCTATTGTCGTATTCTTTCCACGCTTTCAACAGATATTATGTTAAACTTTTAAGTTATTATTTCGTTAGCATTCTTCTGACGTCTACTATGTCCCACTTCTCATTCGTTTTCTTGACGTCAGCTGATGCTCAGATACTTGTTCCAGCAGACGAGAAACGTCCTTATCATACATTCAATATTATTCCCTTACAGTAAGATGAAAAATTGATCGTTAACTTCAACTTATTTACTTATGGATAGGATTGATTGACCGGTGGGAAAGGTAATTTGCCTATTCAATATCTGTGACTTGTTTTCTTTGATGTTTCCTTTTCGTTCTATGATTTTCGTTGTCTGATTGACTTCCTTGACATCACTTCACCCTCCGCTCAGTTGCTGTTTAAATATTTGTTCCATGAATCTAGGAAATTCCTAGTCATCTATTCGTGATTCTTCTTGTAATCTCCAATAAATTTGCTTACTTTGATTTACTTACTTAACTAAATCATTCACTACACCACGATGAACTACTGAAAGATTCTAGTTGGCTTGTTTCCGATGCAGACCATCACAGCTAACTAATATTTCCATTGGCCGGACGATAAAGTACCGTTATTTTCAGTTTACCTTATCATCCGTTAACGCTAACAGTTATTCGAACTGAGTGATTGGAAACAATGTCTCACGGGACAAGTAACAATACGTTTGACCGTGGTAAAATCCGAAAATTGTCAACAGCTGCTCTTATTAGTTAATGTTTGTCAATAACTTCAATGATCCTTTTTTGAGGCTTTTTAAATTTGTGTATTGGTTGTTATTGGTGTTTTTTGGCTGTTTCGCCTTTTTGTTTCTAAAATTTGCAAGCCGTTTCCAGAGCTTTTCCATCGGAAAAGATGAGTTGTAAATCAATGATAATGCCGGTAAAAATGCGCGTCTTCGATCAAGCGGTCTTCGTCTCATTGAGCAAACTGAAAACGCATCAGATGGTCATGTTAATGTTCTTCTAAAAAGAGAAAATTTTTTTTGAAAATTTCTTACAGTTTAAATATAAGACGCACTACTTTGGAAATAAGTTTTCAATGTTTCCGAACTTTGTTTAAATGGAATCAACGCGTTCCATAACCGTCAGATATAAAACTAAAATTCTGTGACATTGGAAATGTCATCAAGCCATCCAACCTCAAAATAACCTATAATTCCCAATGTAAACGGTGGATGATCCTCATGTAGATTCGCTATATTCACGTTTTGGTCTGATTGGAAAGGAAAAGTTGCTTCTTAGTCCTACCAACGAAGTCCCGTGTGCGATACTAAGAAATGGACGGGGAATGACGAAACTTCGTTCGTAGCACCAAAAAAAACAACAACTAATGATAGACTTCCCCTAGCATGTCCATTATTTCTCTTCTTATTTACAACTCCAATTATATTCGTCGTATAAGATCCCAACATGTCTCTGAACATATTTTTTCCAGCTCCAGTCTTAATTTTCATTTCTAACCCTCATTATTATTAAATATGCAATTCAAATATGTGCAACTGCCTATGATTTTTCATTTTTTCTATTTAATTTCAGCAGAAACTTCAATTTCCGGACCTTAAACATTTCCGGTCGTGAATAATATTCATTATATTCTGTTTGTGTTGTGTGCTGTCATGACGACATTAGACCCGAAAGAAGTTAATATTCCTTATTTCCACACAAACTCTAGGCAAGCATTACTTTAGCAATAAATTGAGAAATAAATTAAAGGTGGTCATCCAGACATAATTTTCCCGCCACAAAGTAAATGAAAGCCTAAAAAGTTATTCAGAAGGCCGGATCTCACCTCTCCATACTAAAAAAAAAGAATTGAAAGAGCTAAAATAAATGTTTCGAACCGAATCAGGTTATAAATTCAGCTCGAAGGATATCTTCGCTTCTTTGTGGCCGCTATGGAAGAGAAATATCGAAGATATAAAGTTCCGAGTTATAAAGTTAAACCTTTTACCACAGGTAAACACGTTGGTATCATAACACAAACTTCATGATGAGAGTACAGAATATATTTTCCAAAGATTGAATGCATAAAGACAGGAGCGAAATCTTTCTTACGTTTCCAATACAATATCCTGTCAAGCTTTAAGTAAGAGCGTTGGAACGGTTGCACATGACACCCGGATTACTTTTCCACTGAGACTTTTTAGTCAAACAAGAAACAAGCTTCTTCTTTTCACATTTGACATTAAATTTTCCTTTTAAGTTAGGATTTTTATAAGGAATACTAAGGATTAAGTAGCTTTATAGGATAGCTTTATAGGATAGATAGGATAAGGATAGCATAGGTAATTGTTTTATAAAATGATAAATTTATGACTGGTAATCTCTTTGAATCGCAGAAACCCAGTGATTTAAGCAGGGAAATTGTATCTCTTACTAAGATGGGAGATTCGTTAGAATCAGTATGGGTACACATGTGTTATATGTTCATATGCACTCGGTCATAGTTCTGATAAATAGTCCTGATCATATTAAAATATTTATTTATATTTTGTATAATATATCAACGAAACCACAGGGAACCTGCATTGTCCTGCACTGATGTATCACGAAAAAGACGAGAACCTGTAATACGTTTTTGGGGAAGTACAGATACGCTTTACGACTGTTCAAATCAATAAATCATATTTTACGTTCATTCTTTCATATTTTCCATTCACATTTCACACTCCTATTTAGCTATTCACATCACGTGAACCGTATCCTTTCTACCGGATGATTTTTCGCTTGATAGTAGCTCTTTTGCCGGAACTCTTTTCATTGATTTACCTGAAATGCACGAGTTCCAAGAAAACCTTTATATATCAAGGCATCGTTGTGGTCATACAAAATATGTACATATTAAATTTACTTCCCTGCGAAAGGATATTTCCTCTTTTGTATTTGCATGCGTACATCAAAGCAGTATGAAAATATTGGAAATGAGTAACTTTGTTTCAAAGGTTCATATCAAATATTTGATTAATGTTTCTGACAAAAGAATTATTTTGAGAAAATGAAATTTTCTGAGCTAAACACTTACTTTGATGAAACGTAAATGTGAAGAACAAAAGAGTGAATTTTAATTGTTGATTAAAAGTCGACCATGTTATTAAAAGGGAGGCAATTTGTTTGTTTTGTGGGATCAAACATTGGTTCACATTGCCAAACACTTCGTTTTGCTTTCTTGTTTCAATTCGATTATTATTAGCAATCAGGTATTGTAGATAACCCAGTCATTACTGCACTCACCTTCTATGCAACATGTCCCAGGTTCAAGTGCCACTTTAGGTTGTGATATGAGCTAAAAGCCCAATGAGCCGAAGTGTGTTTCTTTCGTGCTATAATCAATGTTAAATATGATTTTGCCCAAATCACCTTCTTGGGTTCTTTGGTTTTATGGTCTTCAAAGGATTTGCCTTTAACAAGGTAGGTTAGAGTCATATTACTATTCCTGCAATGACTTTTGAGGTCACAGTCTAATCTCACAATTCTAATCATATGTCATTTTTACCGCAACACCCTTCTGTAGAAACTTCATAACTTATGCTGAAATATATATGTAATACAGATTTTATAAACGCGATGACAGTCGGTTGTAATAAAAGGATCAGAGCCTGTCAAATAAGCAATACTCGAAGGAATCAAAACGAGTCACGAAAATGTCACGATGACAATTGCATAAATCAGTGAACTTAACCGGAGCGAATAATTCGCAAACAACTAGCGACTTGCAGGTGTGTCAATCAACGTTCACCGTTTCAGCCGGATCCCAACGTTATAATGGGCCTGATAGTCTCTCCCTTTATTTTTAGTAGTCTAGTTATGATGTACGGAAGAGAATATACCAGCTCCTATGAAGTCTCTATCTCGTAAATTTCTGCGATTATTTCTTGTCGCTAATCTTTGAATTAAAAACACTTCCCTGATTTATCCCCACTTACCAGTACAAAAAAACTTGCGATAACGCAACGATATTGTTAATATTCTCGGAAATTATTCCCGCATGGCCTTATAGATATTCGCGATAAGCCACTCAGAGTAAGTGCGTACGAGTGGAGACTAATAGGCCTATAATTCCGTACTGGTCCGGTTTAGCACATGCTCAATGGAAATTGAAACTTTCATTTGTGTAATTGAGGGTGGATTTCACAGCATCTTTCCATGTTAACACGGAATGGTTGGTCATACAGGCTACACGTAGTGGCAATGAAGTTGAAATTCAACGAAGGATTTATTAAAGTTTTCATTAAATCGAATCTCCCACAATTTTGAAATGATGGAACAGTTATTTTAAACTTTCCTCCTCCATACTAGGAGCTCGGCACGTGTGATTCATACAAATACCTCTCGCTTTGGCATGTTATACCAGAATGTTGTGTCATGCCAAAAGTGTCATTTGGGACTGTATGCCATTCCTGTTTTCTAAAGTAATAGAGTATCTCATTTTGATGAGATAAACCAAGGGTGCGGCTTATGCTGTCTGTCGTTCCAAACTGCGTTTTCCACCTTCCAACAGGTTTCCCTGAACTTTTTTTAAGCCGTTGTTAGTGGTACTTTGACTGCGTTCACTCGCTGCATTTTGACAGGTCGAACCAGCTTTTGCTAGCTTATAAGTTTAGCTATCTTTCATTTACGTAACAGTCTCGCTGCAAGGATGCAAACTTCGGAATCCTACATACTGCACATCTGGATTCACCCGATATGCAGAAATATAAAAAAGTAGAAGTCTGAAGTTTGTATCGCTGCAAACGCTAAAAATTCTTGGTCACAATGCTGGCCACAATCACTTTTTGAATGCTGTTTTGGATAATTTGACTTAAAGTTTTCTTTTTCACATTCTGCTTGGTTTTCATTTCAAACGCAATGGATCTTCAATTTTTCCTCTGTTTGAATGGTTTTTGTATAATTTGACATAAATTTTTATTAAATTTTATTCCCATAACAGTAGGGTTTTCATGTCAAACGCAACGGTCTCCACACACTCTAAGTATAATGGTATCCTAACGCTAGGGAACAAATTGCGTTTAATAGGGCATCCTCGGTGATCAGTTGATATCAGAGGTTCGAGCGACTATGCGGTTTGCTAATTATTGCTGCAATTAACTAATTGTAGATCGCGTGACGTAACAGTTGGCACAGTTGTGCTGATGACACATACCACTTAAATCCCTAGCACCTAGTTGAACTGTCAAAAATTTAATCGTAACGAATGCCTTCCACATTCATTGTACTTATGGCCTCGTTTTTGAAGAAACGAAACCCAATATCGATGCTTGAACCGAATCAACACCAGAATTATTTATTTCTCATGGATCACGAACGTAATTACTGCCTCAAAATTTGACAATTTTGTTTTTTGATTGAACCAGTTAGATTAAATTGCGCTTCATTGGTAATGATCACTTGTTTGTGAAACAGTTGTGAAGATGATCCGTCTGAAAAGATTGGTATTCACTTAATGTGACTATATCATCTGTTGAACAAATTTTCGGTGCTCTGCAACGTCTACTGATTGGAATAGGATCTCCTGGATGCACTGTCTTGTACGGCTTTAGATGACTTTGAACTTATTTTAAGTGCTGTGTTACTGTGGTTCTCGCTTTTTCAGAGACAATTAGGGCTTTCTACAGTCGATCTAATCGTTGCTACATTAGGTGGCCTTCCATGGTCGAAAATTCCTCGAAGTTAGTGAGCTACCCCGCCGATACATACCCTATTTTTCGATTTTAATAATGACAACGCGATCTTCCTGTTTAAGTGTTAGCTTCCCCCTGTACAGAGGAAAGTCTGATGTAGTTAGTGCAAAGGTCTAATTCGGATATGGGACTAGTAGACCTTGTCCTAAAAAAAATCAGAAATGAGATTGACATGCTATTGAAATTGAATTAACGGGCAAACGTCAATCGAGTACGTTTCACTTCATCGAATAAACTAAACTGACTTATGAAAATTCTTGTGAAATTGTCAAACCTTACGACATATTCTACTAATTTATTTTTTCGTATCAATTGAAATGTTATCTTCAATTTATTGCCAAATCCTGCAAAGAACTCTTCCTACTATTCCGATTATTTTGTCGGTCTAACATAATTGAAGGCCATCAACAAGGCAGTTAACAAAGCAATAAAATTAAACAGCGTAAGCTTAAAATAGAAATACTACAGAAATATTACGCAAAAACTGAAAAAAAAATTGAACTTGTCTCAGTTCTCAAGGAAACATTCATTCAATTTCATTAACCAAATAAACTTCAAGAAAAAAAAGTATACCAAATGCATAAATAGTAAATAATTGAAAGACAGCCTTGAATATTTTCGGAAGTTTAAAGATCAATTGACATATTGACCTTTCCAATTGTAATCGCTGGAATAATTTTTGGTCTTTCATCAAGTTCAATTCGCGTAAATAACTCAAAATAATCGTTTTAACGTTTGATAAAATCAAACGTTGCGATTGCTTTTCGCGGGCTTTTAATTCCACGAAACTGTCACCTTCACTCTAATTTTCTGGGTAATGCGTTCGATGCAAAGATAATATTGTGATTATAGGTGTAGGAAAATACACTTTGCCCTGTCATGAAAATATCGGCCGATTGCAAATGAGAAGCTGATTCTCTAAATTGACAATTTTCATTTAAAGTCGTTCGCATGGGAAGAGGGCGACACCCCCACTTAATGGTGATTGAAGTGGTGACGGAACACATCGAATTTTGTGAAATTGCATTTATCACTTGCCCCTACGGGAAAGATACTCTTATTTTTGAATTTTTAGTTGAACATTTGGAACCATTAAGTACACAATTGCCTCAAAAATTAATGCATTCTTTCAAAAGTAACAGCTCCACGAGAAGTTCTTCTTCTATTTCTATTTTCTATTATCGCTTGGATCTTAATTGATGATTTAGTAGCAATGAAACATTCCACTGGCTCCAGTAAAGTACCACGATCTGGATAATCCTTGTTATGTCCGTCTATGATATTGCGTACTACTGATATTTACTTGGAAATCACCGGAGAATAACAATTGCAAATGTTCAGTGCTAATTTCTGCTCTTCATTACTTCATACCTTCGACTCCAGCACTTGGTGTTGATTTGCAAAGTGCTTTGCAGATGATCTGACTCAGCAAGCATTTATGGGAAAAAATATATTGCTCTTAATACAGTGAGAAGGATTCCAGGACGAGCAAGAAGTCTCAGCAGATGATGTAACATGTTTTGTTGGTAACCTCGAAATTTATGAATTCTACTCATTTCCATTCGAACCTGGAAAACGTTCATCGGGAAGAAGTTTACATGAATTTGTCAAATTTCATGCAAAAACTTTTAACTTGGATACTGATGAGGGTTCAGTTCATGGAATTTGAATATTATCCAACATCAGGATTTCAAAAATTGTGAAGGCGAAAGAATTAATTTGGTGCTTATTGTATAAATTATTTTTGCTGTTTTGATTGCTGTAACGAAGCACGGATATGCACGAAAGATACATTCTAATCGCTTCCCTTTCCAAGTAGCTACTACTATAGCAACTTTTAAGTGAAAGTTGATCAAGTTTATTAAGTGCTGAATGTGCATGAAATATCCTTTCGTTTTTTAACAATCAACAGCAACTTAAGCATCCTCAGACGTGTCCGAATTTTTTCATATAATATGAAAATTGTCTGATTATTAATATACTGCGCGTTCTACACGCTTACAGGCAACTTCAACAGCTGATTGCTGCATATTTGTGTACATCGATATCTTGACCATCTAAACACATAAGTAATCCATCCTTCCATCTACAACACATTAGGATCATGTGATGTTGAGCTCTGTTTGTACAAAAGTTCGAAAAAATAAAGAGTATGTCGGATTTCAACAATAGAATAATCCAATCGAAACAGAGCACAAAACAAAAGGTTCCAAAATTCGCAGCGTGTCAAAAAGAAGCTTCTGCAAGGTTCACTGTGAATCGCAGAACAGTGCATAGCATACCCATAAAGTTTGAAAAGAAAATTCATGGGAAATGATGATGGCGTAGAGCGATCACGCCAGTTTTAAAAGCTGTCAAAACACAACAAAAATTTCAATAGTTGCAATTTTGCTCTATGGAGGCGGAGCCATTGAACGGAATTTAGGCCCAGATAAAAACTACCAAACTTTGTGGAAATTGTTTTTCAAAAGAGAGTGTCGTGGTAAAAGGGCACTTGTCACTCAAAAAATAGCACGGAAGGACTTATCGTTGATTACAAAAATGACATTAAAACTTTTGTTGATCACGTTGACCGGTTGGTAAAATATGAATCAGTTACTTCAAGTCCCAAAAAAAATTTCAAAATAATGTTTGGATGGAGCACAAATAGTTCGACGCCTGTAGACAAAAACGAAAGGAAAAATTATCTTTGTCTACGACTAATGGACGATATTAGCGCAGATAAAGTTTCAGCGAATGTAAATGCCACTACAGAAATTTCTTTTTAAATTTAAATTGGAAGAATTGCTACATAATGATGTAGAAATTTTCTGCAAATGTTTGATTTAGGTGCAGTTTTGATAGGTCCTGCAGAAGATGGCACGATGAATTTCAGGGAAGAGATTTCGGCGCTGCTGCTGCTGCTCCAGAATGATGATCAGTCTTATCGGCACTGAATACGTAGCGAATCATTCCCCAAGATGCGTGGGTTCGCTTCGCATAGGGTGCTCAAAGAAGGCGGAGAATTGGTAGATAATCTGACATACAACTGGTATTCTCGGCTCTAGTTGAAAACATTTTGGATATTCTTGAAGATATAACATTCTTGAAGACAATTGACGGATAAGAGTATCAGAAGTTACAGAACAAGTCTGAAGAAACTGCCAACCAATCATTCAAGCCCTTTCAATTGAAAACTTGAAGTTGAGACGTTTCGAAAGTTGTCAGAGTCTCAAAGCAAGATGTGCGGCAGAAGATGTTGCTTTTTTGAGTGAAATTGTCGCTTGTGGCGAAACAATGGTGCAAAATTACCCGCCCAGTCCGAGCGAACAGTTAGCTGTCCCAGTACAAACTAAAGCTGTAATTCAACATCAAATACCACCTGGTGTAGGTATAAGATTTTTTTGGTTTCACTAAGAGATGGCGCCAGCGAAAAGTACGCAGCATAATAATCTGATACGTACGCCTTTTCGATAGTCTGACATTTAGCTACAAACACACATAATTTGAGTACTCCACAACGTGTTTGTTTTATCGTGATGATCAATCATGTCGAATTTTTTGCCCGTAAAACACATATTACTTTCCTTGTTTAACCAAAAACAAAGGCTGTTGAAAGTCATCGTTTGCTGGTTAAAAACATATGGTGGACACGCTCCATCAATTACAGTTTTTACGCTCCATCAATTTTCGACAGTTAAAAAGTGGTAATTTCAATTTGAAGGATAATAAGCGCTCTGGTAGACCACAAAAAGGCGAAGAGCAGGAATTGCAGGAGTTTTTGGATGCAGACTCAACTCAAATTCAAAGGCAATTATCAGAAGCATTAAATGTGTCACAGGAAATGATCAGCAGACGTTTACGAGCAATGGGAAAGATCAATAAACTCGGTAAATGGTTCCACACGATTTGAATGAACGTCAAATGGAAAATCATAGTCACTTGCGAAATGCTTTCTTCGGCGCCACGAAAGGAAATAATTGTTGTATCGAATTGTGACGAGTGACAGAACATGGATTTATTTCAAAATTTAAGAGTTTGTTAATTGATAAATTTTTTAAATATTTTTTGTTTATTTTGAAGTTTTAAATTAATTAATAAACATTTTGAAACACTTTTCGTCCACAAACATTACTCGTTGTGGTTGGTGAAGATAAGCGCGAAGGCACATGCCTGATAGTTGCTCAATCAAAAAAAAAAAAAAATAGGAATTTTTTTAATAGCGACATTAGATGAAATTAGATGATTTTTCCTTACTATCCTTTCTACAACTTTCTTGATTTCTAGAACATCAAATGTACAGAAAGATTGATAAACTCCACTGCTTTCTTAAGTCTCAATAAAAATGTGGAAAAGGGAAATTTATCAGGAAAATGTTAACAAAACATGCCAACGGCAAACAACCTTTCAAAAGCCTAGAATCCCAATCTCTATGTCGAGCATTACATATCACAATCAAACGTTGAGCAACTCACATAAATTGTCTATGATATCCTTCCTACCTTGCACGTACGCGTACAAGGCGAATCTATATTCAATCTACGAACGAGCTCATTTTTCGCATAGCTTTTACTCTTCTTGCGATTAACAAAGCGATGCCATCTAATAGATACGTCAATTTGTTGTCGATATTATCCTTTTTGTTGGCACTTAAATTTTCTGACAGAAAATCGAATTCAATATTCGATTTTTCACGTTATTTGCGCTTTTTGCGAACAACATTCTGTAATATCCGCATTCGTATCTGCATTGAAGCTGAATGATTGAGTCATATGTTTACACTACAGAATTTCGTACAATATGTTAACCCAGCAAGGAGTTCGAGGAGAAAACGGAAAATCAATGAAGTTTACTCTATGTTGTTAGATATGTTTCGATATCCGATCCTTTGTCGCCAGTATATGAGCAAATGGCTTTGTTATAAAAGAAATACATATGCACGTACTATGTGTGGTTCATTGGTTGTGTTTTGAAAGAAATTGAGTTTAATATTGATCCTGGTTCGTGCAAACTTTCGGGATTATACAAATATGAATCTACTTAGCATATTTTCTGATGAGTTTTTATGATCAGAAACAGGATTTTTATGTCGGACGAAAAGAAAGTTTGTACGAAATGATCCAATGATATTAAAGCATGTCCTTTAGACTTCACGTCAATTACAGATTATCGTTGATTAAATTGTTTTTTTTTTTTTTTGATGACCTTCCACCCTCGTTAAAAATTCAAATCAGTATAATGGAACCATTTTGAAGGCGCTCGGATATTATTAAAAGGCGTTTTTTTATTCAGTACAAATCCTGGGGATATAATGAATTTAATAATTCAGACGCTCCATACAAAATATACCTAAACGAAAACAGTATCTTAGATAGAATTATAGAAATAGGAGTGAGAAAAATTTAACTTTTCGCGCCAAAAATAAAGAAAAATTGAGAAGAATACTTATTCCCTTAGGCGTGCGTAAATGGATGTTCCCTCAAAGCAACGTGTGATAGGCGCTTATAAAAACGTAAAACCGTAGGTTGTAGCTAGGATATTATAAAAAAACTGATTAAACTGAACAAAGGCACCGTAGAGGACGAAACTACGTTTAGAACGGTATTCATTGCTCGTATGATGAATATACTTAAGCTATCAGGGGCTTTGAATGAAGCGAAACTAATCAAAGAAATGTTCGTGCTGAATGTTAAATGAAGAAAAGTTAAAAGTATTTCCCTGAATGGATAAAAATTAGGGACATTTGTTCTAAGCTGGCGAAAAATACTTATGATAGTTCTCAAGAGATTGTCTTGCAGATTTTTCAAACAATTTAAAGATTTAGAAATTTTTAAAATTAACTGCAAGAGACTATAAAACCGGACACAACGATTCAAGTCGTTTCAGCAGCCTTGCCATATATTTACAAGATTTTAATATGGCATCGTTTCTACAGAAAAACTTTTGACATTTGACATTTTTGACAATTCAGCATTCTTCAAAATAAAGCGCTACAGAAAAGGTACGTCTTGTAACTGAATGGAGTCGGAAAGGTGTAATTTAGCTCTAGAAACACCATCAGAGCTAAAGTGGGTTAAGTTTATGGTACATTTTTCCACTTTGTGAAAAACAATGAAATCTCCTAGGTCTGAAATTAACCTTTTCGCGCGAACGTTCTTAACGAAAACCGAACAGGGCGCGAAAAAGGTGTGCCAACAGAGGAAATGATTGGATGAATTTATCACGTTATCTTGGTTGAACCAAAAATCAAGCAGGAAACGTGCTCAAAGGGAAGACTTCATTACCTTCCTGTTGATCTAACACCCTATCTACACTATCTAACACCCTATTTTGCTGAAGTGAAACAAGTAGAGTGTCAGTAGAGTCCAAATTACAAAAAAAATTATAAGAATTTAATTTAAACTATCCAAACATATTCAAAAATGTCGGAAAAATCGAGACCGTTGCGTTTCTAACGATGCAAATTTCAGAGAGATCAATTCAATCCAGTTCTTTGCGTTTTATCTATTATCGTTCCTTTTTCTCATACGTAATTAGGTTCTACCAAAATGTTAACCCTTTTAACTTTCCTTATAACTTTCTAACTTTATTCTTTACTAGGTAATTTTGTGTTAGTTACACTAATAAAATGTCCCTTATTCATTTTCGATTGTGGAATTAAAGACTCCTTTTTGCATGCCCCCTATAAAAATACTATCAACTGTATTAACTACGTTTTAACTCTTTGCACAATTGAGCCAATGATAAGAACGAAGTTTTTAAATTTTTCACTGGAAAATTTGTAATAAAACTTAGATTGAATGAAATGTCATTGAAAATCCATTTCGGTACCATTACTCCAGTCAAAAGAAATAACATGAAAACAATACTAAAACACGTCTAACCAACTTTTATGGTTCCATCAAACTTGAATTTTATCTGAAACAATAAACTTTTCAATGACAAAACCTTGCTACAACACACTTAAGTTAGCTAGTACCAGCTTTCGGCAGCCATGCGAAAATATCCTGTGACATGATGAATCGAATTGTGTACATATATGCTAATAAATGTATACATGTAAATACACTCCTCGATATATATAACGAAACGATAACGATATAACGAAAGATTTGGCTCGTCCATTTTTGTAGAATGGTAAAGCTTCAAAGAGGTAATATTTATATATATTGTATAAATATTTATGAATTTTCATTAAGAACGGAAGAAAAACTTGTGAAAATTCTATTAATAATTTGAATATAGGTATAATATATTTTTGTAAATATACCTATATTTTTTTAATTTTAATGAATTTTTTATTCTTACTGCAGCGCTTAATATGTGCATGGACTTTAATTTCTTTCGTATTAATTGGAGTAATAATTTCATGAATACATTTACTAAAATTATTACTTTGAAACTTAAAAAATTGCGCTGTTGTCGCTATTCGGATTCATTTTTGCGCTGAATTTCACATTTCAATTTGACTTGTTTGTGATTTCATCAGATCACACTTCATTTGTAACGTGGACTGTCATCTTTGTCTGATTTAATGACTCCCACTCCGTCTCACGCTACGTAAACTTTTCTTTTCAAGAGAACACTGCAATATATTATTTTCGTTTAAGGACTTTCCGAATAATCCTTTATCTTTAAAGAATAATTGATTGTTTACTAAACGACGTAAATATTGTAATTGGCTTGTTTTCAATACACATTGCATCATAGTCTGCTTCAATGTTTTATTGGCTGTCAAAACAGCAAAGTACCACTAGCTTTGTAATTCTATGATGCCTGCCTACTTGTGTGTGTGCCTATTTTGGTGACTTGCGACATCGCCTACTTCAGTGACTGAAAAGTGTTTAACAGTTGAAGGAAGCCCGCGCAAGAGATGCCAACCTAGTTGATGACACTGCACTATGGAATGTGGGGTTATGCATATGACGTCATAACTGACCAATGATCCGATGAATGTCGCGCAAAAAATTTGCTAATCCCGGAAAAATCTCTTGCATGTCCAAATCGGTTGAAAGTAATTGTGATGCTTCCGACAGTCATGGGAAAGATCAAGATAAATTTGTTCCAGAGGTTTTAAAGGTCAATAGAGAATCACAAGAGAACGGCACGGTCCTTAGGAGGCGTCGAGGTGCGGAATTTTATCGTAAATGGCCGGGTTCGTTGGCAGGTACATTGAAGATTTTTTCATCACGAGAATGATAAAACTTTTATTAGTCGAATTATGATTAAATTTGTAATCATGCAAGATGCAAAATTTATTGCTCAGCCACCGTACTCACCAGATTTGGCAACTTGTGACATTCCGTGTTTTTGAATAACAAGTATCGGGGTCTTGACTGAGGTCATCAAAAGAAAAATTTTTAATGAATTAAGCGTCATACCAATCCGAAATGGTGAGACTTTCAATGGCATCCCATGCCTCTTGTGTTGGTTTTAAACCTTTCATTTTGATTTGATATCCTTTAGTTATGATATCTTCCGCTACTGCTGATCTAAAATTCTTCTTGTTTCTTTTTAACCTTCGGTGAACTTGCTTCGGTTAAATGTTCTGGCACACTGGTGTTGATTATTCTTCTTGTATCCTGTATCCTCTTGTATTAGGTTGCTGCAGATGAAATGGCCGATTTAGTAATAAATTTTTAAACAGCTGTAACTTTTTATAAAAACAATTTATTTAATCAAAGTAGGTACCAATAGATGTAATACACTTCTCCCAACGAGATACAAGTACACTTATTTCAGTTTTGTAGAAGTCCCAGTTTCTGAGGTCTGGTGAACATGGCGGGTGAGGAAGAGTCTCACAGCACAACTCGTTTAATTTTTTGACCGTTGTTCTCGGTACATGAGGTCGTACGTTATCATTAAGCAGTATCAGTCCATTCCTGATGACAAGCCTAGGTCGTTGGACTATCAATTTCTGATGCATTTCATCCAGTTGAGCTAAGCATTTCTCAGCGTTGATGGTTTCGCCAGGTAGCAGGAACGAAAATTGGAAAACTCCAGCTACAGACCACCAAAAAGCTATCATAATTTTATTTATGATGAAGGCTTGGTTTCGGCATGTGTCTTGGCGCTTTATTTGCATCTAGCCTTTCGGTCGGTTGGCGACGATTATCGTATAAAGTCCACAGGTTTTATAGCAGGTCACAATTTGGTGCGAGAATGGTTCCTTTGTATTGCGGAAGGGAAGAGACCCATTCAATTCGACACGTCTTGTTTGGCTCGTTAGATCATGCGAAACCTATTTGTCAAGCCTTTTCACTTTTCCAAGTTGTTGCAAGTGGCGGCAAACTGTCGAATTGTGAACGCCTAATTTCTCGGCAAGAGCCCTTATAGTGTGGCGGGGGTTAAACTCCACTAATGCACGCAGCTTGTCATTATCGATCGAGTGTCCTGGGTGTCCACGTGGCGTCTACGGGCGTCCATATCTCCGTATTGAAATTTTGTGTTTCTGTTTTCTTTCTGTTGATTTATCGCAACCAACCATGATGCAAATGTGTCGAGGGAAATCGATTTTCCATCCTTTTCTTCCTCCACCGCGAAATTGATGTTATTTTGAGCAATGTTCAGTTCCACCAGGGTTTTTTGCAAAACTGCTCTCTTGATGTAAACGAAAATATCATCCACGTACTTGATCCAGTAGCTTGAAAATTGGTTCTTTGCTCTGAGCCCATCATCCGGTCGCTTGGTGAACATTTCACCAATAATAATGGTAGTGGATCTCACATAGCTCCTCCTTCTTCAAGTTTTGTAGAATGTTTCTTTGAACGTAAAAGAAGCTTTCTGTCATAGATTACTAAGACAACTGGAGATAGTGTCTCCTTTCTTCGAAATAAGAAACGATTGCGGAAAATCAAAAATACGCACAAAATTAAAAGGGAGGTCTTTTCTTATTTTCGTGATTACCATGTTTTTTCAAACAGTATGGGTCATAAATAAAATATAATATAAATAAAATAAAATTTATGCAAAACTTAACCCCTTATAAACCCTTCAAAACTTCATTTTTTGCGCGGAACAATTAGCCGGGCGTATCGTATAATTAATTCGAAGAATGGATACACATAAATATTCTGTGATATTTAGGTATTCTGTGTCTATATCATAAAATACGACGTTCGACCAGAACAAAATTTGAGAATGTTTTTGCCCGCCTCAAAACTTTGCAAAACTTCACTTTTTTTCGAAAAATAAACTGAGCCTCAAATTTCCTCTAAGAATGTTTACATACGAATGCTAACAGCCATCGGCCGTCTCATCCAACTCCTGTTTTCAATTTTTTTCCAAGTTGCTTAGCTCAGCATAGAACCGTAGCAAAGATTGATGGAAAAGCCTGGAAAATGTACGATGTGAATCTTTTATGACGACAAAGTTCTGTGTGAAGAAGCTCAAACACTTTATGAAAAAAAAAAAAACAATTTTCCTTCCCCGCAGAGATTTAAAATCTATCTTTAGTGACAGTGCCAAGTCTAAGGACTGAAAAAAGGGAGGGGGGAGGGAAGCATGTTTCGTCAATGAATGCTTCATAGTTAGATCAATGACTGCCGATTCTGAAAGATTGAATGCAATTCAAAACATTTGATGGATCTCAACACTTGCTATTAGAGTAGTGTCGCAGGATGTACATATTCAATTATTCAGCGCTCGCAAAATGAAACTGGTCCGATCGAGGATGTTGTCTTGTAAGTTTGAACAAAAGGCAAGTGCTGCAATTAAAGACAATCATAAATGTAGAACGCATTTAATTGATCCTAGAATCTTTGGTCTGAGTGCGTTCATAGCGTTTCATTTTAGCCTTTAGCCCAAGAAATTTATATGAGCTTCAAGGCTTGATTGTAACAAACAATTGCCGTAATAGCCTCGGCTAGTACGTCCTTTAAGTTTAACTAATTAGCGTTGTTGATATTTCGTTGGTTTTTAGGTTAATGGCGAGGGGATGCCAAGGAATTTCGTAGTTTAGTTATGTTGGGGTTTACCACAAGTTTGCTTGAATTTTAATCATATTCGTTGTGATTGGCAAAGTTTGTATTTCTCCGTTAATTAAAATGAGCTGGGATGAGATGGTGCGTGTAGGACCAACTACGACCATATAGCTTTTACCATTCTTATTGTGATTCATTGCCGTTAACGAGAATAATATTCACTACATATATACTATCGATTGATGTGGACTTATTCACGCTAAGGTTCAGTAAAAATGACTGGTCTACATTAACCTGCTAAATGGGATTTTTTTTGGTTTATTCGAGTAAAACAAGGAAATATGAATTTGAATTCTGATGAGGCCTTAATGACTTATGTGGCGTGATATATCAATATATGTTGAGTAGCACTGTCTAATCGGAGGAGAGAGAGGTTGTTGGATTGACATTAATCAGCTGTTAGCAGCATCATGTCAGAAGAGTAGATTGCGCGCAGTTTGCTCAGACGAACTCAGAATTGTACACTGAAAATGGTATCTTCGCTCTTAAAAGTGGATTATTTCATCATAGGTTATATGTGGAAATAACTACGACATATTTTGTGTTCGTGACGATTTCTCTTAATAAGCGTTTGTGCTGTTGTTCCGTTTTGTTTCGTAGTTGACATTAGCCCTCACTTATTTCACTGCCTAGCTTACTTTGACGCAGTTCAATTGGCAAAACTATAGTGTAAAGAAATGTGGAAAAGTTACATTTTGAAGTGGAAATTTAGATTAAAGTAAGGGTAATGAATTGCTTTTAGTGATTTTTTGAGATTTTGCACTTTTTTAATTTGGTTTGTCTGAAGAAAAAGCACAAATCACGACCTGCAAGGAAATCTGTTTAACAAATAGGAAAATCGCCCTAAAAGATATCAAAATCTGACAAAGTTGTCAGGACATTTCTTAAAAAGAGCTTTTCGTATGAATCCAGCAATAAATCTAAACGAAATTTGAAATTATCTAAGAGGAAAGTAATGCAAATAAGAGAAGTAACCAACAAAATCGCGTTAGTGCATCTCAAATCGTTTCTAAATTCGACTTACCTGTATATCAATATTATATCAATCAATATCAATGTATATTAATATCTCTAGATATTGCTTATAAGAAATCGAAAAAATCAACTCGATTGAGTATGGCACTAAGCAGGCTCGCCTTGACTACTGCGGAGAAACACATAAATTGAACTAACCATGGGAACATATTATATATTTGAGCAAGAAGAAATTCAATCGAGATGGGCCGGATGGTTTTAGCTATTATTGGCAGGATCTCACTGCTAATGATTCACCAAGAGTAACCAGTAACTTTGTTCGTGGAAGTCTCACGATTCGGGCAGCCTTTTCTCATTGAGGAAAAGTTCAATTATTTGTCCCTAGAAAAATTAATTCAGAAAAGTGTACATAAATGTTCGACTCCGCTTTGATACTCAATCTTGATTTTGACGAACGAAATTTTATTTTCCAATAGGACAATGCTACTATCCATGTTTTAAATCATAAAAAACGACTAAGAACATTTCTTTGATACAGTGGTTGGCTTTAAGTCCAGATTTAAACCAAGTTGGAAGCGTCTGGGGTATGATATCACGTCAAATTTATTTGAATTGAAGGCAATACAAAATTGTCAGAGAGGTTATAAGCGAAATTTTTAAATGTTGGAATGCTAAGAATATTGTGAATTTTTTCTCGTCCTATATCCAATAAACTTCCCTTTGACAGATTTTTAACTCCCCATGATTTTGAGGAGCCTTACTTCCGAGTTGTAGGCGTCGTTTGGCCTCCTAGTAGCAACAAAAACTGAACAATAGTTCAGTTTCTTTATTGCACTGATCAATATTTGTTAAACGATCGTTTATGATGTTCCCTTTCACTTCAATTTCAGTATATAGGTCCTCCATTAGACTGAGGTTCCCTGTTCATGTTTTTTCGGTCCAACTCGCATGAGTATGTCGAAATCTTACATATCCTGACTGTGTGTTGAGTGGCATTTTAAAGCCACTTCACAATTTCAATCGTAAGCTTAGGCAATGTTTGTGATCATACGCTGGGTAAACGAATAGTTTGAATCCCTCGGACATCCTGGGCCAGCAGCTGCAGAGATTCTTCTAGATGCTCCTTAACGTTCGTCGTTAATTCTATTGACTCTTGTTTTGTTGTGACTCTAGCATTCCTTGTCAAATGTTAGTGCCTTAAAATAAACATTTATATTGTTGAAGTTCGTTTTGATGTTGCCGCAGGCCAAAATTAACTCTGGGTAGCTTGGGTCCGCCGGGCCTTGCTTCGTGGATTTCGAGGACGCGTTTCGGCTGTATACAACAAACCCACGAAGCAAGGCCCGGTGGACCCAAGTTACCCAGAGATTTATATTGTTGCTTTCCCATCCATTACGTTTGCTTCTGCTTCTCCTGGTCAAAAGCGGTTTCTGGATTGGGAAACCCGACTGACTGAAGATCCACTTTTCGTGACTCCTAGCGCATCGGCTAAACTTCGAATCAAACGTGCATTTCATTCTACCTTCGGACAAGATTTTTCTCTTTTCGACCTCTTCCTTCAGCTCAGTTAAACTGAGTGCTTTAATTTTTGTGTAGCACTATCTTTTTCTCATTATCTTTTCTAATTTAATTCTTTGAAAATTTTATGAAATTTCAATTCTAGTTTACAAAGTCATTATTTTTTAAGTTTACAGTTCCAATATCCACTTTATTTGACTCTACTAAAACGATAAGTTAAAGGGTTGCAAATTGGAGGGGTATTGTTGTTGTAATGGACTCTGTCTCATCTGTTTTTCTACTATCCAGTTACTAATGCCAAATCACCCAAACAAATTATAAGTTCGAGTAAGGCATCCAAATGATAATACTGCATTATTAAAATGAGTGGTTGTTAGTTTCAACGATGGGCGTTTATGCAGCAGACTCATTGGCTCTTCAAAGTCACTCTCCAAGATGGCTTGATTCGAGACGCCCGGGTCGCTCATAGATGAATAAGATAAAGAGAGGCCTTAAGCCCCATTTTTTGTCCGCGTTTCTAAAAAATGTTACGTATATTGTCAGAAATTCACCAACATAAAAAAAAACGATAGGGAGTACAAATGAACGGGCAAAAATTTCGTGATCTGAATCATGGGAACATGCATTATTTTTGTTTAAGAAAAATTTCGTGATTTTTCGTGAATTTGAATTTATTATGTTATGTAATTAGTCAGGCAACTTTTATGTAAACCTGTCAGAAATGATATTGATCAATTAGTTCCAATTGTTAAGGGGATATAAGCATACTAACATAACGTTTCAAAGTAATACGTTTTTCAGCTGTTTTTAGTGATTTATGAATGTATTTTTCATCTTTTTGCCTACGATTGGACACTACATTGTGAATATGATATGTGAATAGAATATGTGTTCCTACTCACTCCGAAATCATGAAGATTTCGATAGAATTTCGCATATCGTGTTGCAAATTACTCTCCAAACACGTCTAATCCATCCACGAATGGCAGCACCTCAAAATTTACGACCGCAGACAACGGTATTTGTTCGCATATTTGGCTTTAGAGCATTTGGAAGAGAACTCTAATTTTAGTCGAAAAATCATCTTTAGCTATGAAGTGCCTTTTTTGGATGATTGTCTATGTTAACACACATGTTTGCCGTCTATGGAAAGACCCAAACTCACACGAGATTTACCAGGTGCTATTGCATCCACGAGTGTGTGACTGACACCGCTTCAAGTAGAAACCTTCAGCCTGCAATATTTTGGAAAATATCGTTAATGATTGGAACAGGGACAGAAAATATAAAAACAAATATTGAACGTGTCTTACTGTTCCTGTAAAAAAGGCGCTAGTAGGAGGGAAAGAGCAGCCAGCGGGCGGAGTAATCAATACAAGTAAGAAGACAAACCTCGGTCGCCAGTATCCTTCCTTTAAATTTTGCAAGAAGAAAAACCTATCAGATTGTGTTACATCACTAAACTTTCCAGTACTTTCCAACTTATATAATAAACGCCGCCCAGAATATAATTTCCATCCATCAACGATTCAAATGATATTCCCGTAATATTTCCCAGAGCTTTTCAACAATGTTATTGCTTACATAATATCTATTTCACAACATTCAATATGTGGCGCGTTGTTTTGTATGTTTTGTGGTCGTTTTTGTATGAAAACGTTGCAGTGAAATCACGAACATTCAATCTTAGATGGAATCAATGGAAATGAGAATTCACATTTGACATGATTTGTAGTATCATCTAAGTAATAATTTTAGCACACGGTCAATAAACAACAGAATTGCGAAGTACATGAATAAATTTATTTTATTTTATTTGCGTTGGCACATATTCATCAATTTATTGATCATGTGGAATTAACTAATTGAAAATTCTTTTGTTTTGTATCAGATGTTGTTGTCGTCTATCAAGTTGTTCATCACATGAACATTTGCTTCACAAGTATGTAATTTATTATTACACAAATGTGGCTGACTATTAAAACAAACAAAAATTCAAAATTGTTCAAAATTGTTCGCGCTCATGGCAGAGGATGTATGTGAGGATCAACTGCGTATGCAGATTTATGCTGAGGAACGAGTGATTTTCTTGTTATATTCTCTGTTGTCTTTGAAAAACAAGTGAAAATCTTTGACCGAAAAGCGTTGATCAAAATCAGTTTTCTATCAAGTAGAATTTTGATTTCAAACGTTTTTTTTATCTATCTTGACAAATATGGACGTATTTTCCGTAAAATACTGTAAAACAACAATATTTCAAATGACATTCAACGATTTTCGAAAATTGGCTTAAAAATTATTAACTAAACTTAATATAACTTATTATATTACGACGGATGTCTGTAAAGTAATGCACACTTGCACGTAACGGGCGAACAAAATATCATACAGATACGCGCGCATGCTCATTCCATAGCCGTAACCTTTCTTCCTTAACCTTAAAGTTTCGTAAATATCGTTGAACGGTTGCGCGTTCATACGTGTTACAATGGCAAGCCAAGCACGTGCTATGTGCACGCTCTTGAAACAAAGTGCAGTGGTTGAATTTTTGACTGCGGTAAACGGAGGTGAAACGGTTGACAGAAGTACTGTGAACAGGTGGGCCATAAAAAGCAGGAATTCCGAGCCGGGTAAGTTGAATATTTCAACGAACTAGGTTATGCTCACTGCTTTCTGGGACGCTCGAGGAACTGTGATGATGGAATACCTCGAAAAAAGGTGTACTGTAAACTCGGAACGCCACATTCAGACGTTACAGACATTACGAAAGCATGTTTTCGATAAGAACGATGCACCAGTGACCGAATTTTACTGCACCATGACAATGCCAGATCGCACACGTCATACGTCACTCAAGAAGCGTTGAAGCGCCTGAAATTTGACGTTATTATTCATCCTCCATACTCCCCTGATTTGGCTCCGTGTGATTTTCACCTATTTCCTCATTAAAAAGGGACGTTAAAGGAAACAGATACGCCAATAATGAAGAAGTGAAAGCCGCTGTAAGCAGTTCGATACGAAAACAATCGGAAGAATTCTTTAGAAACGGATTTGAAAATTGGGTTCAACGATGGTAGCGCTATCTGGGGCGAGATGACGACTATTTGGTAAAATATGTCATTTTAAAGCTAAAGAATTCTTCTTGAATTCGTTTTTTATTGATTTTGTGAATATTTCATTTCATTTCCGAGTTATAAGCAAGTGTGCATGACTTTTCATACATCCCTCGTATACGAAAATAATTGATCTTGAAAAAATTGGTCTTTTGCATCATTCTTTCTATTAAGAACTTCTTCTAGCCTTCTTGGCATCGAAGAAAGTAGATTACACGTCACGTCTTAGGTAATATTTCGCCATTCTTCTAGGATGACGTCCTTCAAATAAATTTTATTGTTGATACTATGTTCTTTGGTCTTTCGAGGTCCACGGAGGGTTTATCAAAAATGGTCGGTCGGATTGCGGTGGTTTGTTGAAAGTTTGTAAAGTGTTACATAGAATTAATCTCAGAACGTCCGTCCACCTACTGTAAATAGAAATTGTTTCCAAAATCCATATATTCGTTACTTTTTTCAATTTTTTTTACATATTTAAATAATTTAAAATTTAGCCATTCAAATAATCCGTCTCAACCATTTTTTCGATGACAATTCTGACAGTTTGACAATTTTGGCAGCCTCATGCAACCCCACCTAATTTTACCAACGCCATCGTGCTTCACGCTAGCTACCGTATTTATGATATCCTTTGCGGTATTTGGCATTTGCTACACTTATATTTTTCCATCGCATCGAAAAATATTAAATCTGCATTCAACTGAATCCAAAACTTTGTTCCAAAGGTCTTAGAATTCAATTGAACCTGAGGAAGGGGCCACTCATTCCTTACATACTAGATGAATGCCAAAATTTCGTCAATATTGTTATTAAATGGTATTGAATAATATTAAATAACATAATTCTTAAAACAGAATCGAATAATATTATTTCTTTGCCATAACAGTTTCTGTTTGTCTGAACAAAATAATTATAAAATCCGACATATATGACAAGAAATTAATAAAATAAAATATTATATACCAGAATGTAATGAATATTCAATATAAAGGTTGTTTTTTAGAAGTTATAGAACTTTTAAATGAAATAAAATTCAAACAAATTGTTTTGATTGTCATCAAATTGATTTTATTGGAAAAATAATTCTCTGAGATAAGAGAGATAAGGATTATCACTTACATTTTTATTTGAATATGACTTCGGCTTGTGAGCATTACGATTGGCATGGAAGAAGTCCAAACGAGAGGTCCAATTTTCGACTACTCTAACATATAATTGCGGCGGTATCTCGCCAATAACGCGGCGTTTTGTGTCTTCCAAATGGTCAAGACGAGTGATTTGACATACATAGTCCAGCAGTGTCATATCAGAAGACCATGTAGACCAGTTCACAGGTCCTAAACGAAAAATGATGCGCTCATCGAATGCTTCTTTCAATTAGTTGATGGTTGCACGAGCTGTGTGGCATGTCGCGCCATCCTGTTGAAACCAGAGGTCCCCTACATTGCGGAGAGCCAATTTCGGAACGAGAAGGTCACTAATCATGGCTCTATAGCGGTCACCATTGAATATAATGCTATTTATATCAGCATTTTTGAGGACATATGGACCAATAAAGTACTCCAAATAGTGAATTTCTCCGAATGTAACGGTGTTTTGACAACTGCCAAAGCGTGCTCATCGCCCCAAATGCGGCAGTGTTGTTTATTGACGCAGCCATTCAACCAGAAATTAGTCTCATCGCGTAACAAAGTTTCCAAATCAAATTCAGGATCTGCAGCAATTTGTTCTTGGGGTCATACACCAAATCTACGTCATGCCCAGGAGTCGTTCGGCTTGAACTCCAGTACGAGATGGATTTTGTACACTCGCAAACCAAGATCATTCTTTAAGTTTAAGTTTAATTCTGGGTAGCTTGGGTCCGCCGGGCCTTGCTTTGTGGGTCTCGAGGACGCGTTTCGGCTGCATACAGCCATCTTCAGCTCGTTTTGGTGTCTTTGTCGCGGTATCCATCTTTTTATATGTGAAAATTTTATCGGAGGGGTAGGTCTGGTTAATTAGGTGTTAACGAGGGTCATTAAGTTTGGGTCTTTTCAGGATCGTGGGATTATCGTTGTCGGGTTCGTCGCGTTTTCTTTTTTTTTTTTTTTTGACAAGGATTGGGTCGAGGACTGAAAATATTGTGTCGGAGTTGGTCATTATTTGTTCGTTGATAATATTTCCGTGGGTTTTTTTGTGTTTGTAGATCTCTAATTTCTCTAGTACGTCAAGTCTAAGTCCCTTCTTTTGTTTGTGTAGTAGCGTCATTGAGTTTGCCATGGTATCGGGTTCGTGTGTGTGATTCTGTAGGTGTGTAGCGTAGTTGGAGTCTGCTTTGTTATGTGTAAACGAACGTATGTGCTCCTTATATCTAGTTGTTAGTTTCCGTGTCGTTTTTCCTATGTAAACCATGTCGCAGTCCCTGCATGTTAGTTTGTATATGCCGCTGTTGTTGTATGTTGGTGTGCTGTTGGGCTTCGGTGTTAGTTTGTTTCCGATGTTGCTGTTGGTTTTGAACGCTGTATGTATTTTGTATTTTTTAAAGAAGCTTGCTAGCTGGTATGTCTCCTTGCCTACGTACGTCAATGTGGTCCATTTATGTGCTTCCTTCGGTTCGTCTGATGGTTGGCGTTTTTTCGTCTTTTGCTGTGCAATCAGTTTGTTTATATCACGTTTCCTGTATCCGTTATTGTCGGCTATCTTATATATGTTGTTCAATTCGTCGGTGTAGTCGCTGGAATTCATAGGGATGGAGTGTAGTCTCTGCACCATTGATCTGTATGCTGCTAGTTTGTGTTGGATGGGATGGTTAGATGAAGCGTGTATGGTGTGGTCTGTAGTAGTCGGTTTTCTGTAAATTTTGTGTTCCAAATGGGCTTCTCTGCGTATGATGGTTAGGACATTTGGCAGAGTTAATTTTGGCCTGCGGCAACACCAAAACGAACTTAAGTTTAATTGTTGAACACGATGTCGAATGGACTCACTTGGGTCTTAATCAATACTACGCTCTACAGCTGCTTTGGTTTCTTCATTACGAACTGTGCGACATCTCGATGGGTACGAACTTCTAGTGAAAGAAACCTTGTGCGAAAACGATCCATGATTAATCGAATAAATTGTTCTGATGGAAGATAATGTCGGCTGTATAATTGACAGAGTGCGCGATGAGTTTCTCGAACAGAACTGTTTTTCGAAATAAATCTGCACTTTTTGCAGACGTTGCTCAGGCATCAACATATTTATGATAAAATTGCCAACCAAACTAAACATGAAGAATGACAGCTGTCAAACCATACGTAGCATTAAAAATTGCTGCCAACTTAAAATTATATCCTACTTAAAAACAGCCTTCATTTGAACTATACGATGATCAAATAAATTGAACAAAACATACAAGTTACTTGTCTTGTTTTATTAATGAGTGTTGGCGAGAAAAAAAGGTGAATAGAAATAATAGGTGAATAATAATAGAAATAGGAATGGATGAAAATGGGATGATTGATCCAAAATAATAAGTTGCTCCTCATAAAATGACAAAGCTGTGTGAATTTGCAACAAGAACAATAGCTGAGAACATTAACGAGCTTATGAGTTTCTTGAACTTTCTGCGAAGAGGATGAAATTTTAACTTACTGTGTTGTAATGTAGAATCAACAAGGACCTAATAAAACTAGTAAGAACAATCGTTAACTGTCTCACTACTCCGGTTTGCTAACAATTATATTGCCATGTCATTTACAATAACAATCCAATTACTTTTAAAAATAAACTTTTCTCAAGTGTTGACGCTTAAAGAAAATGTATTTTGATACCATTTTGTTGCTTTGCCAACGTCCCATTTTATCTTAACATCTCAGAGAAAAGGAAATCTACCATAATAAGTTCATATAAGTTCAAGAACAATATGTGGATTCCTCCGCACATGTTATAATAGGTTTGTTTGCAGTTGGTTTTCCTTTGGGTTGGATTCCATTGTGTCTGTGTCTCACTCATCCTGTAAACTAATGTGTCGAATATTTTGTTACTTCGATAAATGTTTACATTGGATTGATATAATATTTGGTCTTTATATCCTTCCAATGTAATCCGGATGGTATAGTGAATTTTCACATAACAGGTTCAGCGTTCAAATATTTCTTATTGTTTTATTGGGGGATCCTGATGCCAGGCTACCAATGTATTCAACTGTGATACGCATCTTCGGAATGTGTATCAAGAGAATGGATTATCCTGACAAAATCACATTGTCGTTCATCTTTAAATTGGATAACAGGTGGCTCTGACAGAGGTTATGCCCAAGGTTGCTAGAAGCCTGTTGCGCTATGAATTATCAAAGAGGCGAAAAAATGTTTTCGCGGTTTAGAAATCAATTTTAAAAATGAAAAAATGAACACTTTTCTCGGAAAGTCAAAGTTCAAAATTATACTTCGATTATTATTTGGTTTGAAGACCATTTACTCCAACTACTTTGTTCGGACGATTGAGTATGGAATGAATCAATTTTTTTGTATAATCTTCATCATTTATGGCTCAATAGTCTGTTTCGTGCATTGTATTCCTGTGACGCCTTGTTTAAGGTTTCACATCAGTTAGTAATAGCAGGTGGCTTTGCTAGTCCCAAGCCTGTAAGCGGGAATATCACATATCTCACTTGGCACTACCGTCGTTAGTTAATTATCCAGCGGGGTATATTTCTCGAACGAGGAGGAAGGTTCGATTTTGTCTACTTTTGTATAATCAGTTTCAATTTATTTCCCATTCCTTGTGTAACGCATCTTTAGGTTGCCTTTTATTCGGTGAAGTGTCGTTTTGATGAAGTGATCATCCCAAAGTTTCAGGGTAAGGTCTGGAGACAGCGTGAGAGTGTCAAACAGGTGTCAATGGTATCAAATAAGAGAGTATTAATCTAGGGGATTGACCATAATCATATGATAAAGATAATAAGTTATTTGCTTCGAGTTGTTATCCTGTTGGATAGTCAACCTGATTGTCCTTAGTCGGGCCTTTTTGTAGTTATTATTATTATACTCAACTGATTACTGCTGGCTTAAAAATATATTTAAATATATTCAAGGAAAAACCTTTATCCTTTGCCTTTGTTAACACAAAGATCCCAACTCTTGGTATTTCCATTCTTCCCCAGACTGAAACATCGCTTTCCCGACGACTTGTTGAACTTCGGCCCTAAGTTTTGGGGTACAATTCAATTCATAGTTTAATCGATACAAAAACGCCTGCTATCAGAAAACCGTGAATTCAACTTATTTTCATTCTGTAACGGAACTGTATTTCAGAATGTTACACTGAATATATTACTTCAATACTCTCCTACAAAGGACCGCCTTGTCTTCGTCTTTCTTCATGAGAGTAAACATTCTTTTCTCTCAATCTTCTCGTTAGAGCGTAAACATTCGAGTACGTATTGCCCGGGACTCACTTCCTCATCAGAAGCTTATCTGATATTAGTGACCGTTTCCTGGGAAGCTTTCGCTGGACTTCTAGATGACGCACTTCACAGTCATAAGGGTCCGTTTGTCGTCCTCCGATTTCTCATGTCGTCTGCTGGTTCAGCGGACTGTAAATTCACTCCTGTTTAACACATTGGGTATTTCAGCAAACATGTCCTTGACTCTTCTCTATCTCTGGAGCAGTTTGTGGACATTTATAGTCCATAAAATAAGAAAAATTTAGTACTAACGCGTACAAAATTGATGTGAATCCTTCTCACGGGCTTGATGTGAATATGTTTCGAATGTTATCAGCTGAAAAATTTCATTGGAACTCGTACTATCAATTCGTTTCATGCTTACAGACAATCGGAATTACTTTTTTTCAGTGATAATTCGGGTCGTCTATATTTCTATTTACCGTAGCATATACAGAAGATCCTTCCAATCGGGCGTTTACATTTCAAAAAATCACAGTGAAAAGGAATAATTAAAGCAAATTATTTAAATTATTTTGCTGATATGTTTTTAATGAAATTGATTTTATGTTTTTATCCTTCTTTAAGGATCGTAGCAATCTGTTGCGGACACCAGAAACTGTATTCGCAGTGTCGAATTTTTTCAGCATACGATCCTTTCTATTGAATTGCACGGAAATCTTTTTACAATCTTAAATTTTCTCCATATTCTCTATTCTTGAATCGTAAAAAAGTTAATACGTGAAAACGTTCAGTCTGTTGCGTATGCAAGGATGCAAACTATAGGCACCTAATTTCGAAAAGGGAGCTGGAAAACGTCATCGCCATCCAAATCCAAACCAAAATCGGGAGAAATTATGAAACTGTCATTCCCTCCCCTTCCCGGAAACATCTCTATGTGGAAAGACAACGATTTTCAACTGAACCCCGCCAACATATGCAAATGATAAGAGTGAGTAAAACCTGCGGGAGTAATTCAAGGAAATCCTAAGGAACAAGCTCAGAGGTGCGGATGTGAAGAATTATCCGCTGTTTTTGACAAAGAACATTAATTTGAAATGTTCAAAACGATAGCAGCATATCAGAAGCTGTGACTAAGGGTCCTAAGTTATCCTGTTTCACAGAGATGTTTAAGGAAATCAGCACCGGAAGTGTTTGCAAAAAACGGATTGTTGATGACACCTTGTTAAGGAGGACGTTAGAACCAGATTATCATATCACATGCAGTATGTTAAAATCATATTTCCTGCGACTATAGCGATGGAGCCTATCCTATCCATAGCAGTTGTGGTGGAGCCTGCTTTTTTCGACGCTGGGATTAAGGAGCCTATTATACTCATAGCAGTTGCAATAGAGACTACTTTAGAAGCGATAGTCAACCCTTGTCCATAATAGTTCACAGAAAGCCTACCGTGTTAGTGACTAATAGCCACGATCGTTTCGCTCTCGCCAAATATATGCTGAAGTCAGCTCCGTGTTCAATGGTTGTCCAAAGCGCAGTAACCTTCGCTCCGTGGTTGGGATGGGACTTATTTCTTCGGCTATTGCCAGGAGTACAATCTATTCGGCAATCCTCACGAACTAGACTATGAACTTCTGCAGGGTCAAGCGTGAGCTCTCAGCAAACGTCACTAAATGGGACATAAACGCAGTTGTAGGACGGGAGAAAAGTACAAACCTCAGAATACTTCTAAATTGTTGTAATACGCTCAACAAGTCCTTTGGAAAATTAGATTATCCTGTACTGTGTTCCAATTTAATGACTTTCATAGAATCGCAATCGGTTAATGTGGTATATCTCGGATTTCACACTGGACTTTGTAACTTGTTTGTGCAGCAAAATGTTTTCCTTTTAAGTTTTCCTCTGGAACCTTTCAAGCTCTTACTTTTTTAAACGCTCTGATGACTGCTGATGCTCTGATGATGGCAATCACTTACAGCCAACTTTGCAAATAACCAGTTTTTGACGACAAATTGGAGGTCGAAACGGTATGGCCGTCTAATAGTTTAACAAAATTTTTGAACAAAAATGGGTCCGGGGCCCGAGGACCCCGTCCGTTTACTTTCTCGGCAGGAACTGCCGTGAACATCCAGAACAACACTCCCTCAACGAGTTGGGAAAAGGGCGGTGGCTAGGAACCGTAAGAGAAGAAGAAGAAGAAGAAAGAAACGTAACAAGTCCTTTTAGATAAAATTAAAACTGAAATCTGAATCACAAATTCAAACATCATTCACGCCATTGTGACTCGTATCCGGAATCTGTTGCACAAAGCCTGAGTACTCTAATAACGACACCATCCAGAGTACGGAATACTCGGTCTCAAAACTATGAAAAATTGACTACCATGTTCCTAAGCCCAAATACTCTTTGCTTTTTCTTTTTGAACGAATCTTAATAAAGTCATCAATATCTCCATGAACATAACTACTGTTTGAGAAATTCCGTTCATCCGTTGATTTTTTTAAGGGCTTGAAAACTTCAAATTGAAAAAAAGGACTCACTTTACTGTGTAAAGTAAGTTAAACACATTTAAAGATTTATAAATAATAGCTGGTAAAAATGGTCACCACGACTAGTAGTCAAATTTAATCAACATAATTTATGACCACTATTTCAAATAAAATCTGATCGTATATCTTCAATATTAAGCCGAATATTTTTCTTCGATGTTTGCAACGTCTTTGGATTTATAGCAAAATCCTACGATTTGACATGACCCAAAGCCAAAGACGTCAAATCGTATGCATTTGTAGGCCAATCGATTGGACTTTTCGTGAAAGAATGTTGTCTCCTAATTTCATTTTCAATGAGAAGATTGTTTCGGTGACAGAGTAGCATGCAGCGCCATCCTGTACCATATGTTTTCGATGTCTATCGTAGTGATATTTGTAAAGAAAAAATAATTGCTCATGTTCTGATAATTTCCACAATTGACCATAATAAAGGAATAATAATGGGGTCCTTCGAAAGAAATGGCATTAGCGTGTCACATCAGACAGTCAATTTTAACGGACGTTGTAGGGCTTCACGGTATTGGTTATGATTTTTGCCACTTTATACAAGTCAATTTTGCTTTTAAACATATCCAGATAAATTAGCATCATTATTGATTAAAATTTTCAGATAAAAATCAAGATCAATTGTTCCTGAACTGTAATTCTGAAATCTGTCAAAACTAAATCAAAATGGTGAACGTTAATATACGCAATGTCACAGCACTGTCAACTTCGACATATGTCGTATACAATTTATCACTATTGGAAGATTTCACTCTTACAAAAACTCTTAATATAAAGAATGTGAAAAAAATGAATATCTTAATATTTTTTAAGTATAATTGTTGACTTGAATAAAACTTGCACCAATTTCTGCAGGTTATATTCATGAAAAATGATTAAAAATTGTAATTTTATTGAATGTCTCAACCAAAATGATCTCTTATCTTTTTATCCAACCCATTTACATATCCTTAAGCACCTCAAAGAATTTATAATAATTAAAAAAACAATTTCATATCATTCCAGATCACCATGTGCATTTCGATACAGCATCCCTCAAGGGCGATCTGGATTCAGAGGAAATAGTTACATATCAGCCGACCGACGACGGGATAATCGTCAATTTAGGATTCCTTCAAATCAACCATAGATACACTATCGACCTCAAGTTGCCCGTGGAATTGTTTGGTGACTTTTCCGAATCGCCGCATCTGGTACCTGATGTCACATCCACGCCTAGCCTTCATTGCAAAATCCTCGAGTTTTCGGGCACGAAATGCGACGAGAACAATTTCTTCGAGATGAAAGTTGAATTTTTCGCGTACAAGGAGAAAATTCTCAAGGAGCAATTGCACGTTATGAATTCCAAGCATACAAAAGAAATTCTCAAGCTGATCATTATGGCGCGAGTGCTGGGGAAGGGGAAAGGAACGCCAATGTTGCGAAATGGTATCCATTGTATAGGTGTCGAACACGATGAGGATTCCGAGGCTTCCGACTATCCTGGTTTCGGGAATGGTGCTCATTAGTAGGCTAGATTCTAAAACTAAAACAAAAAACTTAGCTTTAGCTTTTATCGCATTTTTTTTCATTCTTGACGTGTTTTTATTGTAATCTGACGATTGGAGATCCAATGACGCATACAATAACAGAAAATATTTTATTGATAACATTATTTTTAAACATGTTCTATTTATCTGGAGTAATGTTTATGACATGTTTAGGCAAAGTTGTAAATATTTTCATTTTGTAAATAAAAACGTTGACTAAATTTAATTTCTTAGTCGTGCGACTTTTATTGACTCCTCTTTCGTCGCAACTCGCTTGGAGTGTGCTTATCAGTAACGAATCGCTAAGCACGTACACATGACACACATGACACATGTTAATCAATGTAAATGTTTAACGGCCATCGGACAAGCTTTCAACAAACTAATCAGCCATAGTGGTTGTGCTAATCTAGAAAATAACTTCATGTGTGACCAAATATTTGTAACAATCTAGAACTGCGCTCAGACGGCCTTTATTTCGAAGGTGGAACTATTTGCGATAGGCAAACAAAGATAAAAATTGGGAACGGGTGATTATCGCCACCATTGGATACAGGTAATCTATTTCATTACAAACGTTAGGCAAACAACAATTTATCCTATTGAAAATTTAATAGAAAATGGCTTCGAATTCTGTTGAGATAGGCATTAATTGTTTATCGTATTTACTGAGCTAATTGACCAATTATCGTCGAATGGCGTGTTCTCGTTTATCCATTGAACCGAGGTTAAATATGATAAAGTGGAAGATTATTCGAGTCTTATAACTTTGGTACTTTATCCTTATCGCTAACACTAGGTTAGATATTAAATTCGTTCAGGAAGAATTGATTTATTCGCAATTGACTAGCTTATACCCACTCTAGGCCACTCTAGGAGTCGGAAAAATAGGTATTTTTTTGTTAATTTTTCCCAGGAAAAGTATGAAACAAACCGTGATTTCAAGAAGAGAAATTTATTGCTGATAGCATTCACTGAAAACATAATTTTTGTAAAATAATTTATTGTTAAGCGCTTATCAAATGACAGCTCCACTTTGGAAGGGTTCCCGAACGTACCAACATTTCTGCAAATTTCGAATTACTGTCATCATTCACTAAACTCATTACATTTTTTTATCCATAACAACTGCTAAAGAATTCAAGGCATTTTTTCAATACATTCATTAATTGGCCGAATAGTGCGCTTCCCAACTTACTGAATTCGTTGTAAAAAAAAATGCAACGTACTTATTCAGGCAACATTTGGAGCGTTACGAAGCCTAATGGGACTGGCAGCACTGCGTGAGATCTGGCAACATTAAGTATATCGCCTAGATCGGTTTAAATTATCTCTTCAACTTTCTCAGTTCGCCTTTGATCTCGATACAGCTAACACATTACTTTTAAGGGGAGGTTCTACACTTTAGCGGCAAAATCGGACCTATTTTTCGGTAATTGATTGCAAAGGATCTACTGAAGATATTGACACAAACTTTTTTTTTATTGAAAGATACATCTTTTGACTATAACTTTGTATTTTTGAAAATTTGAAAAATCGAATTTCGCCACCTTTGAACGTCCTTGAACTCGTCGCTACCAAAAAAACATAGGTGTCATTGTTGTATCACATCGACCAGTTAGATTATCTGAAATCAAAAAAATGGAACATTTTTGAATTCAAGGTAGTCTTGGCTATAATCGGCCGAAGCGAATTTTTTGCTACATGAAATTTGTTGAAATAATGCAATATTGAATGAAAAGTTTGAAATTTCATCCAATTTTTCTACCTATTGGGGGCTATAAAAATTTGAAAAATTCAAATTTTGAAAATCGTGCTCGGCCGATCAGAGAGACATGTTTTATGAACAAATGAAAAAAAAATTTGAATCAATTCGATAAATATTTCTAGTGAAAGGCATACAATACAGCTCAAAAAAAGTGAATTTTGGTAAATCGCGTTTAAGGATAAATGAGGGTATAAAACATGATCAGGGAACTTACAAATTAATCCGCTATGCCAGGGCCGTAAAGCTCTCCTTCCTCGTCCAGAATTCGCTCCTGATTGGCCACATTCTTCTCCGTCTGTTCGATTCGGGCCCTTTTTGCCGCATCACTGACTCTGCGCTCGGAGCGGTCTATGCGATTTTCGTCGAGTCGAGCGGCGCACGTTTCAGCGTGAGATCCCAAGATAATCCCCATGACTTCCATAGTTTGTAGAATTGATGAAAACCCTTCGTTGAAGATCATCACCGCCAAATAAGTCGCAACTTGGACCACCTGCTTCCCCGAATGCAAATGCTTGGGACACAAGCTCCAAATGCAGCCGTTAAGCGACTCATTATTATTTTGGGTGTGGGCGCCCAAACATCTTTCCAATAAATCATCTGATGAGAGACTTTCATAAATAGGCTTCAGCAGTTTGACGATTGAGGGATTTATAGGCACTCTGTCATGCTTAAAAAACTCCAAAGTTTCGTTTGCCTCGGCCTGACGCCACTTACACCAACTGTCTTTGCCGGGGGGGCATTTGAAGTGTTGGGGTTTTTCATCTGACGATGAGCAGTGTTCCAAAGAGGCCCAAATTGCAGTTTTCATGTCCTTGATAGAATCGGGGTTTCTACGAATCGCGAGCCCATAAAATTTCGTGAGCTGCCCAATAAGCTGATCAGTTAACTTCCCCTTACCCTTTCCACCAACACCTTTATTTTCCTTTTTCATTTTTCGTAGTCGCGACCCCATACGCTTCTCCACGTGACCGACGCACTCTTTTTTTTTTACAATTACCTCGTCTCCATATGGCCGCGAATCAAGAATTCCCTTGAAAGTCTTACTGTCCCCGTCGCCGATGTATCGAACGTACTTGACACCGTGCTTTGGTTGTGACGCTTGAAACATTGATACGACCGCTTCAATTTCCATTTTTCCCGCACTTCCTGCGTGATTGATGGAACAATCTTCCTCGTGAGCTTTGTACCACTCTTGAAATTCGTCGGAGTTTTTGTCCATCACTGTTTTTTGATTGTTTTTTGATTGCAGTTGACAGAAGCTGGATTTTACAAACGTGTCAAGGACTTTCCCGCTGTAACCCCCAATAATTGTAGCGACGCCAAACAACGAAGTAAAGCCCCGTTTTTTCCAAGAGCCATCCCCCGAAACGGTTAGATCCTCGGCCACGTTCCCGTGCGATGAATTGAGCTTTGTCTCCTCATTTACAGCAATCCGTAACACGGTGTCATAAACGCTACGTGCAGCTATCTCGGCGTTTCCAAGACACGTGTAATAAGTACCTATCGCGATTCCTCCACAAATGTCCATGAGCCCCAAAAATTTATTCAAACCCTCTTGTCCAACACCAAGTAAACGAAAAATGAATATTAAACGGCGGTTTACTTCGTAAGCAGATGATATTTGAGGGCAATTTGATACGGATTTGTCGTCACAATTATCGCAGCGCATCGTCAGTTTGAATCCCGCCCCACGTTTATCACTTTGGGAAAATGTCACTTTTCCATGGCACTCTTTACAGACGACATTTTCGGAAATGGTAGCAAAGACCGAAACAAACTTGATGAAACAGTACGAAAAAGCAGCGGAAATCGTAGCTCCGAGCGACTGCTTGTTTTTTAACTTTCGCGCCGACGCGCTTGTAAATTCTGTACTTTTCTCCGCCAAAAAAGGGCTATTATTTTTTCTCTTTTTCGTACGACCGGCCACGCGACTATAGCCCTTCTTGTGTTTGTTTTTCGAATCCATTTGTGGACAAAATAATCCGAAAGATGTAAATTTTACGAAATTTGAGCGATTGGAACGTTTTCGATTCGACACTTGGTACGACACTAAGCTAGTCAATGAATTTCGTATAACAACACAAAGGCACACACACATTCACACACATTGAAAACATGCTAGAAATAAACCGGATAACCCTTCTAAAAAGGAAAATTTTCCTGGAAAAAGGACAAGTCCACCGCGTCGCGTTTCGACGCATGAAAAGGCCGGAGAAAGGTACTTTTGAGGTGCCAAAAACCTGGGAAGGAATATGTTTTCGACCAAATTCTTGTACTGGCATATTTGTTGATACATACAGATTCAAAAATTGCAATAAAAAAAAAATCGATTTTTTTAAATTGAAGTGTAGAACCTCCCCTTAATAACGCCAAGTGGGCACTTGTGATTTTGTTATATGTTGTTGGGTATAGGAATAAGTTTCCGCCGTTGGTAGACATATGTCCTTACAGATACTATTTTAGTGACTGCTGTCGCAGTGTTCATGGTATTGGAAGTTGAATGCGTAGACTCACGAACGCAATAGTCGACATTCCTTCAAAGCGGGAACACCGTTTTTTTTTACTCGTGTTGAAAATGTTGACGTTCATACTGAAAAAACTGAATTTGCGGAAAGTCTTAGTTCATTATTTCATTCCCAGGAAAAGTGCTGCGGACACTTATCGTATAATGCTCGATGTTTACGGTGATCAAGCTCCATCCGACACGACTTGCAAAGGGTGGTTTCGGTGTTTTAAAAATTGTGATTTTGACGTGATTGATAAAGATGGCGAAGGGACACCGAAAAAGTTTGAAGATTTACAACTACGGGAAAAGTTGGATGAAGATTCAAGTCGAAGCCTAGAAGAATTGTCGCAGGAGTTAAATGTTGACTGATCTACAGTCAGTAAGCGCATGCACGCCATGATCCAAAAACCTGGGACTTGAGTGCCGCATCAACAGAGAGAGAAAGAGGGACATCGAACGGCGTTTGGTAACGTGTAAGATGCTTCTTCAAAGACAAAAAATAAAGGGTTTCATGCATCGAATTGTCACAGGGGATGAGAAATGAATGTACAAAGAAAACCCTAAGCGACCAAAACATTGGGTAATGCCAGGTGAACCAGGGCCATCGACGCCAAAACGGAATGTTTACGCTTTCAAGGTCATGTTGGTCATCTGGTGGGACCACAGTGGCGTCATCTATTACGAGCTCCAGAAACCATCTGAAAATATCACTGGGGATATGTAACGACGGCAACTCATCCGTCTGAATCGAGCTCTGCAGGAAAAACCGCCAGAATTTTCAAGGTTTGAAAAGCTGATTTTGCTGCATGATAATGCAAAGCCACACGTAGCCAAGTCGGTAAAAAAATATTTGGAAGGTGTGAATTGGGAAATTTTGCCCCAGCCGCCGCTTATGACCGACGTTGAACATCAGCCTCGCACAGGGAGACCTTCAACTGAAAAAACTTCAAAACTGGCGGTAACGTTGAAAGCGTGAAGGATGTTGTAACACCAGACTGTCGTTGATCAAAATGAATGTTGAGTGATCTGTAAATTGAAAAACTTTAATCGTATATAAAATTTGGCAGACGATTTGGGCATGCGAAGAAAGATTTGTAGCAAAATGGTGCCGCCCAACCTTACAACTGAGCCGAAAGAGAATTGAAAATGGTCAAGAATTCTTTAATGTGATTGAAAGTCATGAATCCTTGATATTTGAATATGATCATGAAACAAACCAGCGGCACGCTACGCCATCTCCTCGGCAGTATAATGTTGAATGAGGCAATCAAGATTAAGACCATGCTGTATAAAAAGCATTCGTTCCACAAGGACAAAATGTCAACAAAGTGTCCTTGAAATGCGCCGAAAAAAAGCCAACGTGCGCTGCCTTTAACTGGTTCGCATATTGATTTGTCCGCTCTAATGTTGATGCTACCACCTCATCTTTCAAGCTTAATACTTTTCCATGCTCCCCCTTATTTCGCACATATGAAAGATACTTCATTCTTTTTTGGGTTGAAAGGTTTTTCAACTATATCAAGAAGGCATTCATTCAAGGACTTTAAGCGGAAAGTCAGAAAAAAATGTCATTTTTGTGAATTTTCACCAGGAAAACAATTAGAAATTTGGGATTGGGAGTTTAACTCTTTAAAGAATACACGTTCAAATATATGTTTTGTCATGCAATGGCACTGTCTAATCATTGGAGTACCGTAAAAACATCCTTTTTAACAGTAACCACTAGCCGTAGCCTGAAAAATTTCCCAATAATCATCTAAAACAAAAAGAAAAGAAAGAAAGAAATTAAAGATTAAAGAAATTATCAAATAAGACTAATTAGATAGTATAATCTGGTAGATGTTGAATCCGATTTCGAAAATATCGATTAATGACAAAATGGCGGCCGTTTGAACATACATAGAGACCAAAAATTATTTATTATTTGACCTATAAAATAAAAACTAAGTAACGAAAAGGAAAAAACCCTAGCATACCCGCTAGATAATTTGATACCACGAAAAAGGTTCAAGGAAATCGGTTCATTAGATTTTGAGGAATTTCGACTACTGATTTTGGAAAGGTGGTTTTGAGTAAAAAGTATTTCGAAATTTTGGAAATGAATAAATCATGAAATTTTTCGACTCACATAGGATACCAGACCCATAGTGTAGATTTTCTACGGTCAACATAATATTGATCGCATCTAAATTTTGCTTATTTGGCCTTCTTTCGTCTGTTCTTGCACTTGAAGCTCGGCTTTCGAGTTCCTCGAGTTTCGTCTTCTTGCGGAGGATACAAACGCACTCCCGATCGGGGGCAGCACCATTGCTGAACATATTTGTTGAAAGAAATACAGCAATTGGTCCCGATTTCTTGCAGAGACCTCCTCCAAAACAAACAATCAGATTTCCATATTTGATATATAAGGAAAACAAAAATTTTCTTGCCATTGTCGGTATTGGCAAGTCTTTGCAAGTCTTTTTAGATGTCCTTTAAACCGCATGTTTTAGGATTATGAGACATTTTTCTTGAAAGAATTACAATAATGTAGAATTTAACTCGGAATTCCATTCTTTCAACACATCTTGTTAATCACACTGAAAACAATCAAACCGCCCAATTCTGTTTGGTAACTTCAATGGACTCGGAACGTATTCCACGTAGGGGCAATTTTAGTTTCGGGAACAGAAAAAAGTCACACGGAGCTTAATCAGGCAAGAACGGTGGTTGATCGATGGTGTTTATCGAGTTTTTTGCATTGTATTTGTTCACAATTGTAGCTCGGTTCGGCGGCGCGTTGCCGTGGTGAAAAATCCACGAGTAGTCTGCCTATAATTCCGTTTCTTCACAATTCGTTCACGTAAATGCTTAGTACGTTCAAATAAAACTCCTTATACATCGAATGACCCTGTGGAACGAACTCATGGTGAACCAGACCATGAAGAAGAGAACAATGAGCATCATCTTGATTTTTGACTGACTTTGACGTGTTTTTTCCTGTTCGGTACGGATTCGGAAGCCTGTTGACTGGTGAGAGTGTCAAATTCATACACCCGTGTCTCATCACTAGTTATCACCCGCTCCATGAACGTTGACTCAGAAATCGAGCGTTTAAGCATATCCAAAGAGATTCCTTCACGGTAGGGTTTTTGAAGAAAATTGAGATATTTTGGAACAAGTCGTGCAACGATGCGTCTCATGCCCAAATGCAAAACGGTACGAACAGACTCATGAGCGATGTTGAGAATGGTGGCTATCTCTCTTTAGCTGGCATCACGAATTTGTCGACCATAATTTCCTTCGCTACATCGACGTTAATTTCGATTAGAGAGGTCGAAGGTCGGCCAGAACGAGGCATGTCTTCGACAATTCCATGGCCCTCTTTGAACGCTTTGTACCACTCATATGCACGGGTTTTGAATAAAATTGAATCACCATGGTCCTTGTCCAACATTTTTAATGCGTCAGCAAAAGAAATTTCGTTTGTAACACAAAATTTAAGGCAAACTCTTTGTTCAATAATTCCGTTCATGCTAACAATCGGCACGCAATAACCAGGTTGACTAACTTAACCAGCTGCTGTAAACAAACTGGTTGACAGATTGCGCTCAAACTTGGCATGATAATGAATGAGCTTGTATAGGAATGACCAATAAATCTTCCTGAAAAAAGGAAAGGAAGGAAAAAAAAAATAATGAATGACAATCTTACCAACCTAAGTAAGAAAAAATTCAATATCCATTCTGCACGGGCGTTTTGAATAACGAATTCCCGATACTTTTTTGACAAAAGGTATAAACTAACAATTGCATAATATCCAAGAACGGCATTGGTACATGCAACACATATTTAATGAACAAAATACACATCAAATCGTATTTTGCTCGTATAATCAAAGTCCTTAAACCAAATAACTTTTACCAGGTAGTCTGACAATGTCATTTAAACAACATTATTCGATTGTTTTATACATTTAGCATTTCCAATTTGTATGGCAGGTATGAGACAGGGTAAAGTTTAAAAGACTCTCCTCCACGGCCTGATCTGAGGTCGTAGAACAATCGAGTGCTCGGTGACACTGATGTTTACTTGATTCAGCTCTTAAGCAGGCATGAATGTTTTCAATCTTACCTGCAAAAAGATTAACAGATCACGGTCTCCTAGCTGCGTGCGGGTAAGCATCGCAGTGGCCTCTTCATCGAAAGTGTAGATCTCTGTCCGAAAACTATGGATGGAAAAATGCTGAAAACCACTCACAAATGGAATCGCGTGGCACAATATGCTTGGGCAGTGCTGATACTGAGAAAGACATACTGGCGTTGGGGATGGAGGGATCTCTTTTCTAGCACTCCCTTCCTTCCCGCTGGAGCAGGGAATCCCGTGGTCTAAAGGCGCCTCTTGGTGTCTAGATTACGGGAACACGAGGCCTAGCCCGAAGTTATATGTCAACCAGTTCTAAGCTAGATTCACAAGTGCACAAGGGAGGTGTTTTGTAGGCAAACCAGAAGCACTGCGCGTCTGGGAGTCCCACACTTGAGTGTAAAAAGCCTTCAAACCTCCTTACCACAAAAAAGGTAAAACATTTATTAAAATGTTGAAATATTTGAGACCCTTCAATTTGCGAACGATGACTTACTTCGGTAGAATGTTACTCCTGAGTAATACTATGGTAGGCGGAAATACTTTTCGAGTATAAGATTTGCAAGTAATCGGAAGATATCGAGTCACAATTTTCCTGTCTTTCAAAAAACGTTAATTTTTTGAAAAGCTCAGAGCTTGCATTCGTCAGTCATCATAAGAAAAACCGCCAGCATTTGAATCGCTTGCCACGAGAAATGCGTAAATCAACGAAAGAGTTCACAGTTGCATCATTCTTAGGATCGTCGTGGCAAGTCAATGAAGTCATTTAACTCTAATCTGAGGATAACTCATATATCAAGGATAGAAGCCCATTTGCCAGGATATTTACTATTATTATTACTATTATCAACGACATATTTAACCTAGAGAATAAGAATTTTATCTAGTATGCAATCGCAACGGAATAAATAAAATACTTCTTACAAAATATCAGTCAAAATATTTATTGCTCGGCAATATTCCATGTATTGCACATTCTATTTCAGGAACTACAAATCCTTTGACGACATAGCGCATGCGACACAAAACAATTTTTGGGGTTTTTCATGAATGATTATTTAAATTGAATTGAATTTTAGATGATGAATGATGATGCAAATTTAGACAATGTTGTGATGTTTTTTCTTATTTTCTTATCTTTCTTCTATGCAACAATTTAATATGAATCTATTTAACAATCTACAAATCTAAAACAAGCCTTTGAAAACTTACAAAACACATTTCAATGGGATTCCTTTTGACTTTGAAGCTTAAATGTAATCATATTGTTTAAGAACTGTTTGCGCGTTACATGTGAGTACTCCTCAATTTGTTATGAATATATTCAATACACAACCAGGATTTTTTAATGATCCAAAATACGCATATTACCCGACACAATTTTATTTTCTAGAATTGCGCCTGTGGGAATATCAATACGATCGCCATGATTGGCAATGATAATGACAGTACCCTGGAAATGGAAGGAAAGAAAAAATAAAGATGTTTATTTGTAAGCAGTTTTTATAATAATTAGAATTAAATACATACCCTCAACGAAACTCCTCGTCCGAATGTTACATCACCAGATACTGTCAAGTGATCAAGTTCAATAATATCCGGAATATTAGCAAATCGCCCGAGAAACTCTTTGACTTTGGAGAAATGATTTTCGCCTAATTTGACTAGTGGCGTCGTTGGGAACATCCTTTCAGGCGACATGACCAAGCTGCCGCTCTTCAAACTGTACAAATTCGACATGACCAGCAACAAATCGGATGTTTTTTTGACGGGCAAGAATCGAGAACGTGGCACGTTGATTCCAAGACTACCATCAAAGAATTTCATCGCCGCACCAACGGCCGTTTCCAATTGAATTACCCGCAAACCATTGTCCAAGGTTTTGTTATTAATAATTATTTCCATGTTCAGGGCATTCTCATTGAGGACACGGTCGATAGCTAATAAGAGCAAGGAGAAATGTTGCGGATTAATACTTTTCGGTTTGAATATATACATCGGACAAACTATATTAATTTTAAATAATTCCTGTAATATTTATAATAATAAAAGCTATATTTTTCTGTCGTTTTGAAGTGAAGGCTATTCATGCTCTCAGTGTCGGACTCCCAGCAACAGAAGACTCGTGGGCTACTCGCCTGATAGCTCCTCTGTTGCCCAGAGTACTGGACCCCAAAGTTTTCGTCGCTTTATTTCGAACCAGACCTCGCTTACGCCGGATAACGTCTTTAGTTTAGAAAGGTGAACAGCTACAGATCCTTTTTCGCTGAGTATCGTCTTCATATTAACAGAAACTGAGTAGATAAAACAGGAAATAGTCAATCTTTCCAGTGCTTCGGTCGAGCTACGGTTGAGCTCAGTAATTAGAAGCGCAATCTCCTCGCCTCATGTCTCAGTCTTCTTCTGCCCGTGCCACAGAGCGTACGACCTCCCCGAAGTTTCCTGTCACACTATTCGTTTTCTCCCCATACAGACAAATCTTTAGCAAGGATCGCTATAGGTACCGCTGTTGCATAAAACCAGCATCACAGCTCTAGAATCGATTATTATTTGGACCATCTGGACCATCTGTAAACAATCGTACTACACATGGGGAGCTCAGGGCTGATGCTGGTCTATGCTAATTTCCAGCAAGTGGACCCCAGTACAATAATAATAATATTAATAATAACTCTAACCTAATCCAACCATAACAAGCTAACGCGTATCCGTAATCATTCAGCTACAAATGTAGCCGCGATGGTAGTGGGAATGTTTCGTGCGAGTAGCGTCAGCGACTCCCACTGATGAACTTCTAGAATACCTTTCCAACATATATGAGGTACGGGTTCTATATGCTACACGATCCTTGTTCAGTGAAATTGTGTTAAGCCCAAAAATGGCTTAGCAGTGCTACACTCCTTGCCTCCCTCATCCACACACATTCAGTCTAGGACCTGCCCCCCCCCCCTCACTTGTTCGTATTCCCGCTCATCAACAGTAAGTTCAAGGGAGGGAGTTTTGAGCCGATTGAGGCCATCCGAAAAATTCAACCGTCGCGCTGAAAGTCGTTCTCCTTAACAGAACAGCTTTCAGTGTACTGATTACATTTTTTGTTCGGATGATGTTACGGTTTGGTGGTCCAACAAATTATTTTACCTTCATGAAAAGAGCCTAAAAAATAATTAGTGCCAGTAAGACTTGGTTCTTCAATCAATTCATGGAGGTGTTCTTCATAGCACCCCTTCGCATACTATCTACTGAAAACGAAAATGGAAAATTTGGTGAACCAATCTACCGAAATAAGGACAAAAAACATCGACTAACAATATAATATTATCTGCGGAACAATCGATCACGCCTGTCCAGTAGCTAAATCAACAGTCGTACTGACTATTCAATAGTCTTCCAAGACTACTGACTCTAGGACTATTCTTCTTGTCGATTCTAGGACAGTCCTTGATTGTCCTTTTCTCGAGTCATTCAGTCAGTTCTTTAGTGGTTTTCAGTCTGGATGACGTAACGGCTCCTTCGTTGTATGGTACACATACGCGTTTCGGCGGTATCCCACCTGTGAAGCGTGGTTTTGGCCTCTTTTGTTTTTAAGTGTCCATACCAAATATACGGGATATACGCCAGTCTGGCGATCTTTCTACTGGAGTTGAACGAGTTTTCGATATCACTTGTCACCAAGAATACCAAACGTCGGGCCGCACCCTTCATCAATTTCGAAACTGCATCTAATCATGCTGTTTAGAAAAAGTGTGATCAACAGTGGAAGGACCGCTACCGCCAGTTTATTGAAAATCAAGGGTCCTCTTTTAAATATTTAGTATACTTGAAGGAAAATTAAATAAAATTGTTGTTAGAACAAAAACTAGGTTTCTGTCTGAATCTATCTCATAAGCAAATTGGACTGCATCTCCCATAAGACAACGCATGAAATACAAATCAAGGCAAAAAAAAAATATGAAAATAAAACTTACCATCAAGTTTTGCCCAAATATTATTTGTATTGAAGAACTTGAATGTTTTGACCGATTTAAAATCGTCTACATGGTCTTTGGGTACTTGAGCGATTTCCAGCAATCTGAGTTTGTTCTCGTATTGGATCAAAGTACCACCCTGGAGACGCAGAAAATAAAGACTTAAATTTTAAAGGGAAAAATAAGAACCACAAGACAATAGCCCTACCTTAACGTCAGCTCTAGTCTTGTCTGTAACTTCCATTACAAATTCAATAGGTTTCGCGGGTCTCTCTTCACCAACAAGTTTATTTAAAATATTTAAATCCACGGTTGCACCTAAATTATCGATATTTGATAAGAAACAATATTCTCGTCCTTCCTCCAGGAACTGTTTGAGCAGGCCGGAATTCCGAAATGATTCATAAAAGTCACCGTGACCAGGTGGATACCATCTGAATAAATAATTCGAATTATCATTAAAAAATTAACTTTATGTGAGTTTATCCTTACGCTTCCATATCTTTGTCAACATCAAAGTCTCTGGCAACTGGAAGAAACGATTCGCGACTGATTCGTGGGAAGCAACTTTGATTGAATGTGAAGATTTGAACACGGAATCCTTGATATTTCCTTATGATCTTTTCCGTATCTTCATCTGTATTGAATGAGTTCATTAAGATTAAGGGTACATTGGTATCATAGGTTTTATTCAAGTGCTGGAATAAATGCGAATTTGGTTTGTAAATAGATTTCATTAAGGAAAGGAAAATTTGGAAATTGGTACCTCTATTTGTTGTACAGTTAAATCTAGGAAAGTTAGATCCGATCTCACTGGAATCACACTCTTTGGTCCGTGGCAACCCATCGATGTACCCAAACCACCATTGAGTTTTATCACAACTAATTTGTCCAACATTGCGCGGATCTAAAGATAGTCGCGAATTAGAAAATTTTTAATAACAATCAAGTGAAAGGAATGAATGCGAAAGGAAGAAATGAAATGATGTCAAGCATTTTTCTCGAAAGCATGAAAATGAATAAGGATTCTTCCTTACATTGAAATCTTTTTCGCTACTAGCACTAGGGTCTGCAAATTTTACTTAAATTTCTTATAGATAGTGTGGTTACAATATAACAGACCGTGTTTGTGCTCAATTCCTTTCATAGTGCAAACATAAAATTAAAGTTAAAGTTTTGGTAAATCCAGTATAAAACAATAAACACATTAAATCCTTTTCCAAGTTGAAATCATACCTGCTCATTTTTGGGCGAACCAAGTTTCGAGTAATCTTGTACAGCGGATTGAGGCAGTTTCTCAATTTTTTCCCATTCAACAGGACCATCTAGAATGTATGTGACCCATTAGTAGTCCATAAATCAAACAACAAAAATTACCTTCTTGCAAAAATCGTTCAAAAAGTTGTGCGAATCGTTTCATTTCATTTTGAAGAAAATCTTTTTTATCATCGGGGGCCGTCTGGAGTAACTTATCCAGTTCATTTTCGAGCTGATGTAGAGCATCACGTTTAGTAACTTCGTGAAATTCTTTGGTATCGGATGGCACTCGCTGATGACCCCTAACCTGTGATAAGAAATAAATCCAGTAAACTATTCTCTGTTCTTTTCGAAATATACTGAAAGCCAAGAACGAAGATAAGGAAAATGTAGACCATTTGAACTTTTAATTGACTTATCAAGTAGACATGGTCATCTATTCTTATTTGTACTTTATATTTATAGAATGTCTTCCCTTACATAACTCGATGATTAAATTGAATTTGTTGATTTTGATACGATCCAACAATATACTCTCATCAAGATTGCATCTCGTGTTGTTACGTACACATTTCTTATTGTCAGAGTACTGAGATCTGTTTACATTATTATGTTACATAAATGGTTTGAAATATTTCCTTGATTTATTTGCGGTTTCAATAATGAGCAGCAGAATGAAGACAATGCATGCCGCTCTCTTATTATTTAGATATCAAACATTGATGATGATAAGCACGATAAGCTTACACGGGAAAATATTTTGCTATCTCGATTTTTTTCCTTGGTAAAGTTAACCAAGTGACTTGATTGAAATATTAAACAAACAATAACATTCAATCTTTGTAGTAAATTTGTAACAATTTTAAATCAATTATTTATGAATAAGTCTACTCGTGGTACCATCAGATAAAACAGGAGAAATATCTACGGTAATCAATGATGCTTATTGTAATCATTAAATTTTACTTTATTTTATTCATATATTAAAGTTTATTGAAAGAAAATTTTGTCTAGTTTTATTATTTACTTTAAAAAAAACTCATGAAAACTTAAACTCAACAAAATAGCAATGACAACGCTAACGCACAATTCAACTCCACACGACCAAACGGATGACGTATTTCATGGTGTAATAAAATAATATTACGGTACTTTCGGATTTAAAAAAAGAGTTTTTCACCATATTCAGTGACTCTCACTTAAGTAAAAGTTACCAGTTTTTTGGTATGTTTCAAATAGTAAGGTTGTGCTATGGCCACTTCACGGTAACAAACATGAATGGAGATAATAACATTAAATTTACAGCTTCGGACAACAAAAGAATGAATTTCGGATATTGTACACAGGAGCACTTCAACTGTACATGATATAATAAAAAAATTGAAAGCAGAAACTCGGGAGACGAGAAGGACAGAAAGGGTCAATGAAAGAAACTAAGTGCAAATGACGAGAAGAATATATAACGGATCGTTAAGAAAAATCTATTTATTTCCGTTAAAGAAATACCTCGCCAACTCTGGGAATGAGAACAGTAACACAAGAAAGAGTAACAACAACATTATCATCTAACACATGAACATTTTACAACTAAACATCCAAAGTATCAACAAGTACAAGGACAATCTAGAATACTACTTATACAAGAATAACATAGCCTTTGCACTCCTACAAGAAATACTGAGTAATTTCAATATTAATATGAAGTTTACTAACTACAATATAATCTTCAAAACCAGAAACAACAACATAGGAGGAGGAGTTGCAATATTAAACAGAAAGGACATTAAGTTTAGACAGATCCACACGAACATTCGTATAGAAAATGTAGTAATCCAGACCCTAAACCTTAACACGTTCGGGCGGTGCGGGCCACCGGTGACCCGCACTAATCTGTCTCATCGGGCGGCGCGGGCCATCGGTGACCCGCACTAAACAGTCCTATCGGGCGGCGCGGGTCACCGGCGGTACGCATTCGATTGTGTTCTGAATTATTAGATTATTAAACCCTGAGAATTAAAATAACATAATAATAAAATAATCACGCGCCGCCAGATGAAGCGCGATGTTAATTTGAGCGCCGCCTCATAGCAAAACAAATGAAAAACGGCCCCGGCGTGAACGTGTTAAACACAACATAATTTTAGCATCCCTATATGCTCCCCCCGCCATCAATACCCAATTTTTCAAAGAAGAATTAGACAAACTTTCCAACATCTTAGACTACACTAAAGACATACTCATTGGAGGAGATCTAAACACAAGAAACAAGGCATGGGGAGATCATCTTAACAATGCTATAGGAAGAATTCTGAAAGGTTGGATGACGGAACACAACCTCAAAACATTGAACACTGGCATATACACTTATAAAACAACAAACAAAAACGGCAAAATTTTACAGTCAACGCCGGATATAACTCTTAGTAACATGAATAGGAATAGTATCCTCTGGATGGAAGACAAGGAACACATCAGCAACAGTAATCATATAACAATTAAAATCTGCTTGCCTAGTTCACCCATTTCAAACACCAAGAAAATCAAATATAGGAACATCGCTCAAAAAATAAACAAAACCCCTTTTTCACCAAACCTCAATAGTATATAGGATAAACTAAGCCACCTAATAGACCTAAACTCAAACACGATAAGATACAAGCACACCCCCAAACACTGGTGGTCCAAGGATTTAGCAAGGCTCTGGAAAATAAAAAATAAGGCACTACTTAATTACAACAGACTCAAATCAAATGCCAACTGGGCAATTCTCCACGAGGCAAAAACAAACTGGAGGCAAAGATTCAAAGAGGCCAAGCAGAGAAGCTGGACAGACAAACTAGAACAAATCAGAGGCAGCGGAAACATAAATAACTTCTAGAGATTTATCAACAGTATCAGGAATTTAAGTATCAGTATCAGGCTTTAAGACTGTTTTACAAAAACTTGAAAACAAATCCACTTTCCCCTTCAAAATTGCCTGTGTTATAGATTTTTCAAATGCATATGAGAAAGTCGACCTACAAATCCTGAACAAACTTCTTTCAGACCTCAACATCCCAAAAACCTACACCTCATGGATCATAAATCTATATAAAGAAAGAATACTCCACCTCAACCAACAACACACGACAATCTCCAATGGTCTGCCACAAGGTGACGTCTTGAGCCCACTTCTTTTCAACGTATACACTTCCAAACTGCACATTATCTCTGACAGCAACACAACTCTTCTACAATATGCTGATGACTTCCTCATTCTAACTGAGGGAACTAATTTAAAGCACACGATTAACCTACTTCAACTTAAACTAAATCTCTTCTCCACAATGAGTGACAACCTCACGCTACCCTTCAACCCGGACAAAATACAAGCCATTAATTTCCACTATAGTAGGAACACAGATATAATTCTCAAGCACAATAACACCCAAATCAAATGGAGCAATAGCATAAAATACCTAGGCATCAATCTAAATAAAAATCTAACCTTTAGAACACAGGAAGAACACATCCAAACCTTTAACAACATAGGCAACATCATAAAATATCTGAACAGACCCACCAATCCCTTTAGCCCCACCTTGGCTCTAAATCTTTTCAAATCATTAGTCAGGCACAAAATAGAATACGGACTAACTACAATGGCACATGCACCAGCATACTTATTCAATACCATGGACAGGCTCAAAGCTAAGATTCTCAAGCAATGCCTAGGTTTACCCCCTAGCACACCCAACCTCTATGCTTTTAACATGGCATCCGAACATCAATCTATAGATAGAGCAGCTCTACTAACGGCGAAAGAATTAGGTAAACAAATTGTCAACAAAACTTTCAGACCAACATGGACTGAACAGGATCCAGTCCACAAAAGCAGCTACAATTACATCCTCCACAAATTTAATCACCACCTGAGAAAGCTCAACCCAACTCACTGGACTAAAAGACCAGCTAACCTGTTCACCACACCTTTCTCAACAACGTCCTCTTTCCTCCATACCCACAACCAAACAAAACCCAACCTTACCTTCAAGAAGTATACAGATAACCTTATAAAACAAAATGCCCTGATTCTGGTGACCGATGCAGCCAAAAATCTCTTTGGCACAGGGAAAGGATTCCTGAACCTTAACAACAACATCACCCACAATTCTAGCCTCCGCAAGAGCGTAACAACTACAGCAGCGGAACTACACGCCATCCTGTCGGCCCTGAATAAGAACAACATACAGAACCACCATAAGATTTTTGTCTTCACTGATTCCAACAATGCTATCAAAAGTCTTGAGGATAATCAAGAACACAGAAAGACCACACAAGATATATGGAAACTCATTGAAAATTACCCAAAGAAAATCTTCAATTTCATCTGGATCCCGGGACACGCGGGCATCATGCCGTTAGAAACAGCCGAAAAACAAGCCAAAATAGGTGTTTTAAACCATAGTGTTTAATATAATAATAAACTTAATAAAAGAAGAGATAGACGACAAGTGGAAGGGCAGAATTAGAGCTCAAACCACCAACTACGCACCCTGCATATGGAAAGAGGCACACCATCTCAACAACAAAGGGAAACCATGGTTTCACAAAAGCAATATCACCCCCAAACATATCAAAACCATCAACAGAATCCTCACAAACAGAGCCTACAATAAACTTCGTCTCTTTCAAATTAAAAAAAGCACTACCGATCTATGCATACAATGCAACAAAACTGACACAATAGATCACCAATTGTTTCACTGCACTAAATACGAAAGGATCAGGGCAAATCACAATCTTTTTCTTAATTACAATAATATTAAAGACCTAATTCTCAAAAACGACAGCAGCTTACTTGACAGCTTTGGAGCGTTCTTAGCAGAAGCAAACCCTAACATATAACACCCAACGACATATCACTCATACCCACACAATCAATCTATAACTAAGCCACAGGCTAACTATGAACAAGTAATAATGATATAATACACAGAATCGACTACGCTGGCCAGTGCCATAGCAGCCCGGGCCAATCTTAAACTGGTATCCTTCCAGTGTGAATTTAAAAAAAAAAAAAAAAAATTTGTTTCCGTGATAAAATTAGGATTGAAGTTGAAAAGGATAGGGAAATGTCTGTCTAAGACAGAAGTATCAAAAGTTTCGGTTGGAAAAAAAGCGGACACCATACATTTTTGAGAAAAATAGAAAAAGAAGATTACGATTCGCCTAAGATCACTTAATGAAGACCCCGAATTTCAGAATTCAAAAAAATTTCTAGTTCAAAATATATAATAAATTTCAAAATACATATATTTGTAATTGTAATTTTACAGATCCTTTTTATAGATGAGAGCAAATTCAACTTGGAAGGATCCAGTGAACGAAAAATACTACGTCTACTGTAAAACATAGAGGAGATTCTGTCCTGGCCTAGGTCTGTGTTTCCGCTGCAGGGACAGGAAGTCACCGTTTTAATTATATATTATACATGAATAGATTTCAATATCTGAACATTTTCAAATCAAATGTTAAAACTACTTGCAGTAATTGATCGGTACGTGCCGCAGATGGTTAAAAATAAGAGGAAAAATATAGATACTCTGTCACGCCATACAGGAGCGAAGCAAAATTTGAACGAATTGATTTGATGACCCGGATGTTTATAATAGTCCTTAGTATTCAAGCACAAACAAACAATTAGACTGTATAAAATATTTAACATATCGTTGATTTGGTTAAGAATGAATCCATGCTAAGGCGAACAATTGATCATGAATGATCCATTCTAAAAAAAAAAACTAAAAAAGATCATGAAAGATCCATTCGTGTTTGTTGATAAGCATCGAATCGAGAGCACTTCAGAGTTATCATTTTCTTCGTTCTGGTGCTAAAGAAATAAGGAATTAAATAAAATTCATAAGTCAACGTACATGAAAAACGTCTGTGTTGCTTTTGGGAGTAACCGCTTTACAAGAGAGTGAATATTATGCAAGGGATGTTTCCAAAATTTTGGGAATTTTGGTATCATTAAGTTATTAAAATTTTATTAGTGCCTGTTTTGACATGTATCTGCAACTTTCTAGTGCAATAATGTTCAGTTTGTTTTAGGAGTTCGACTGATATAGATGCGTTTTCATAGCATTGTTTTTGTATTCGTGGAAGACGCAGCAAAATCTCAAAGAGCGATAATTTTCTTAGGTGTGAAAAAAGGGTGTGAAAAAATAAGATATTTTTCAGCATCTGTAAGGATTATTTTGTGAATCTGCAGAATCCAAAAGAACTGTTGATCGACGGAACGATCATTTTCAAACCGGTAAAAATCACGGTCCACGCATTGAGCTGTCAAAGAACATCGGTAACTGAAAGAAACATTAATGCCGTCGAAGACCTACTGAAAGAGGACAGCGAATGACAATTCGTTCAGTGAGTGAGCGCCTTGGGATAATTACATGACGAGTTCATGACATTTTGCATGATATTGAAAAGTTTCGGCGCGCTGTGTGCAAAGTCTGTTGGGACTAGAACAGAAACTCAGTAGGTCCAATACGTGTCGTCAACTTCACGAGCTGTTAGCCCGTTTCGGTAGTGAACTTTGGCAGCGAATAATAACCACTGAAGAAACGGCGAGTACTTATATCAATCCTGAGATCAAAAGTCAATGCAAAGAATTGCGTAAGCCTGAAGAAGGGCCTTCACTTATGACGCGTGTAATCCCGTCTGTTGGAAAGGCAGTGCTTACTGTATTTATCAATTACGATGAGATTATTATTATGGATTATCTGGCGAAAGATACTAAAATTAACGCAGAATATTATTTGAATTCACTATATGGAGCATTCCGACAGGAGCTTGTCAAAAAACGGCTAGGAAAATTGCTTAAGCGTCGGTTTTTGCAACAGGATAATGCAAGTCTACATACCGCAAGAACAATGAAGAATGCTTCGCACGATTTACGATGAGAATTGCCTTCGAACCAACCATTCTCCGGATCTTACACTCAGTGACTATCGTCTATTCCCAGATTCCAAAAACCCCTTACAAGGTGTTCAATCAAAAGTTCAATTGACATAAAGTATGCCATAAATAGGTTGGATTAAGGAGACCGAAATATTCTGTGAAAACGACTTAAAACAAATTAGTTTATGGTGGCGATAAATCAACTCAGTTAAATGATGAATGTGTTAAGTGATGAATATCTACTTAAATGAACATTGCATTGAAATAGTTTTTTGGAAGTCCCGAATTGAAAATCCTGCTCATTCAAGCCTCATGAAGATATATCTATTGGATTTATAGGTATCCATTCAAAACTATAATCCAAACTTGAAAAAGTGAAAAGTATGCAAGCAAATCGTGTTTTGGCAATCAACAGAAAGGGGTCAATTACTCGATTGAAGCTCTAAAACAACAAATTCGAAAAAAAAACCTTGAATAAACCTAACCTTGCTTATCCTGATCAATTTGTAATTACGTATGATTTTTGAATTAATTAATTTTTACTTAAGGTAGGTTCAGATTACTGCATTACTCAGGAATGAAGTAGCTTGATTGTGACTCAATAAAATATTCAAACTCATAAAATATCAGCAGAACAACAAACGAATTTCGTGTTTGTTATTCTTTTTTTATGGTTTTTTTTTTGCCAAATACTTTAACGTATTCTTGCATCGATTTGGGATTTAAACAGCGATTGTAGCCTTCATATGAGAAGAAATTGCCTACGGGCATAGTTTGAATTGTTTATGATTAAATAAATTTGCAGTCGAATATACAAGTCATGCTAAATTTGGTTAGTATTCATTTGGGTACTCCGAAAGTGTTATCTGTGCCATTATTTCGCATGCCATCCGAGAATGTTAAGATTTTGGAATTTTTCTACATATTTTGTAAACATTACACTTTAATTTATAGAGTCAAAGTATTATCGCACAATCTAGTCGAAACTGGGACAACTGCACTAAATTTGAATTGAAAAACCATGTATTGAGTGAATCATGTTTGCTACGTAATTTGAAATACATCAACACTTAGCCACTGAAGCAACTAAAGTTTTATTTTATCGTAAAGATATAGTAAAGTGAAAGTCATGAATGAATACACGTACTATGAGTTTCTAGTTTATTACACTTACGGACTGGCAGAGAGTTAATTTCAAAGGACTCAAAAATATTGACAGTACAATGGCAGTGGAATATCATATTTTATAAATTTCAATGCAATGTGGCAGAACCTATTCTTATTTTTTTTAAATAATTAAAAAAATTATAAATAAAATTCTCCGACGTTTTCTGTATATTTATGTCTGAAATATGAGAGATAGAAATTTTCTCAAGTTCAAGTTTGACGCGAAAAAAAGATTTTCTTATATGCCGTCTCAGAAATTATTTATAGTCAAATTAAACCTTATCAGTGTTCACTTACTTGGTATGTACACCCCATATACGTACGTACGAATATAATCTACTATTGTTTACTACGCATTATGTATAGGCTTATCGAATATTGATTTTAATTGATTATGATGATTTATTAAAGTTTTCATCTGAGTTCATATAATATAAAACGAATTTCAGAATTTATTGCATATAACAAAGATTAATGTTTGCAGGGAGCTCAAACATATTTATATTTAATTAAAAAAGGACAATGCCAAGTTCTACAACGTTTGAGCGAGTCGGAAACGCTAGCGCGTAACGTAAAAGCAAATTTCATTATCAATGTTAAACGATAGATGGACCTACGATCATCAATGCTGCTAAGAAAATCAGCTGTTTTCTCTGAGTTGTCAAACTTCATAAATTCAATCGAAGAAAGTTACTGAACCCCACAAACTGAAATATGGCTGCATGTTGGTTGTAATAAATTGATTCAGCCACTATTTGCACATCAAAAACGTTGGTGATCTGCATGAACGTGAGTCAGGATTTAAAGATACTGTGAAAGTTAGGAAAATGATATTAAGTGTATTTACAAAGCATTCTGATCTCATATTCAACGAAGGAGTCGAAAGGCTTTTTAAACGAAAGATTCGAAATACCACAACGCTTTTTTAACACGCATGAAATTAATGAAAGTAAATTTCGTAATACGTAATAAGACCTTGTTCAGTTAAAAAAGGTATCATCAAACGTTTCGTATGACCGTAAAAAAAATAATCGAAATGGGAGCATCGTTATATTTGCTGATGAGTCTGTCGAAATTTTGGACATTTCCTACACTATTATATGCCTGGTTGTTTTAACAAATTGTTCATCATGCGAAGTTTTAATTTTGGGAGTTAAATAAGGCTTTGGTCAGAGTTTTTCTATTTATAAACAATTTGAACACCGCAACAAAGAATCTTATTTACCGAGAGGCTTTCCTAACATTTGCGACACGTTGGTGGATCAAAAACAGTAGAGAAAGAATTCTTGAAGGCAATGATGATCCCAAGCTGTGGAGTAAAGCGTCTTCCATGGAAGGACGAAAGGATTGTCGTATTATATTGGCCAGCGAAATGTTCTCATGCCAACCCCAATAAAAAAAGTTTCGGTATATATCAGAATGACGCTGCTTGGAGGAGAAAAATGAAATTTGAAGCAAAATCCGTGACAAATTCACGCAATCTGCAATGTTTTTTTTTTTCAAAATAATATCCAGTGAATTCCCTGAAAATATGATTCGCAGATACCAAGATGCGATTGACGCTGGAGAGAAATTTACCAGTCGCGGAAGAATAAGCATTAAACCACATGCATTAATTTGAGATCATGCGTATACACATCGAAATTTAACCTTCTTAAATAAGATAAAAAAATAAGTTCGACACGGTGTTGTTTAACTGACTGTTTATTTATTCCGCACTTTTTTTTTTGGGGAACAAGTGAAGAAAGCGCCAGCTAACTATGTTAAAAAATTGCATATCCTGTATCAAGCTCAAGCAAAGTAATAATAATAAATGAAAAAAAAAAAACAAAATAATAATAGTAAATAAAAAATAAATAAACAAAACACTCAATTTATATTCAACGAGGATGGTCTGATAAGAACTTAGCCTAACTGCCCGATGGCGCCACTATCGCAAGAGAACATATTCACTATGTTTTTCAAAGATGGCTCCTGTCAGAATTCTAGCTGAATCGGACTCATAGTTTTATGTTGACCGCGTGGGGAAGCGGACGTGTTCGAAAATTTTCGAAAAATTGAGGAAGCACAATATCGTTCATGGATTCGATTCTTGTTTTTTTAGCGGAATGCACGCAGCGAATTCAAAGAACACTTGGAAACTGTATACGGTGATTCTGTTCGTGAGATAGCGACTTTTAAAAAAATTGGTTTAGGGAGTTTCAACGTGGTTACACGTGGGTTTTCCATGAGCCATGCCCAGGTTCCCTGAAATCGGAAGATAACGTGGCAAAAATCCCTGATCTCGTGTTGGCAGGCCTCCTATTGAAGATCTTCGAGATAGCTGAGGCAGTAGGCATCTCAAAACACTGCGTGAGTTATATCTTGCATGAAATTTGGGGATAATAAAGCATTATCGACGCGATAGGCCACATGTTCGCTTATGAATTGCCACGTCATTCATCGTATTCTCCAGCTTTGTGCTTTTGCGACTTCTTTTTGATTCCAACCTTGAACAAGTCTCTCGCTGGGCGGAAATTTGAGTCGAATGAGGTCATCGCCGCCACAGAGGTCTACTTTGCAAACCCCAAGAAAATATATTTTTCGGGCGAATTAAGGAAATTGGATCGCATCTGGGTTAGGTGTATTAAGCTAAAAGGAGACTAAGTTGAGAAATTAATCAGGCTTAGCACTTATCGGACCACCCTAATGACAATAAAAATTTCAACAAAGTCTATTGCATTATATCAATCACTATTCACTCTGCTCTGTGCATTTTTAATAAATAAATCGGCAATATTCGCAGTATAAGGTAAGTCTGACTATTACAGATATTCCAGGAAAGAGAAAAGAGTAATGAATGATTCAAACATTCATTTCTATGTACTTGTCAGTAGGTTGCATCAGTAGCGAAATTCATAGATTTTCACGAGCCGTCACATAAGAATGTAGTTTTGAACAAGATTTAAAATTCATGCAACGATTGTTGACCTCGTTATTGTTTGGTTAACTTTCCGATTAGATTCGAACGAAGACCAATCAACAGAAATCTGTATTCGCAAACAGGTGGCGGTGTTGGAGTAAGAAGACATTACCCTTGGTTGCGGACATGTGTCAAACGACACCTTTCAAAGCTTTAGAATGATTCATAAGTTTGTTTTTCTTTTGTTACTACACCGAATTCTATCACACTTGTTTTGTGTTTTTCGATAAAATGCAAATGGAGCATCAGTAATTTGGCTTTTATTTTTCGGTGGGACGTAAAAGCGAAGTACGAAACGAATACTTTCTTTAATAAATTGTCGTCTTTAATGGTTATTTCATGGAGCTTAAACGCTTAGAAACTTCCAGGGCGCCAGACACACGTCATTACCAAGAAAATCATTGAACAATTTGACATGTCATAAGGAACGGTAACCAATATTTTACATGAAAAATTACATATACCACAAAGAGCTGAAAAGTCTTTGGTCTTGCAATGAAAAAACGTTGTATTTAGCGCAAAAGCGATTTTATTCTTCAGCAAATCTCAATTTAGCGTCATGCACTAAGTGTAGAAATATTTCAATTTTTCGATGCTTTTCTTATAGTGGCCCGGGTCAAATTCCTCAAAATAGGCATTTGTTTCATACTCAAGCTGCTTTTTTGAATAAAATCTCTTCTTGAAATAAAGTCCCTTTACGGTCAGCCAATTTTTCAACCGGGGAAAAAGAATAGAGTTGCTGAGTGACTAAAATCAGGCGAATTCGGTGGATGTTCGACCACTCAATTTTTTTCTGGTGAATTATAAGGAAATGCATCTCGTACATAACTTTGAAACCCATGTGTCTTTATTCAGGAATAATGTGTTGAGCGATGAGAGCTATCTCATTCAATTTTATTTTGCGATCATTCGACACAAGATCCGAGATTTTTTGTGATGTTTTCCCAAGTGATTGCCTCATTTGGCCTTTCCGACCGCGGGGCCTAACTATAGGGTCTTTCATTATGTGCTTCCTATCTTTAAATTTAAATCAAACAAAGTGTGGATGAGATATCATCGAAATTTTTTATTCGTTTGGGAGGTCTATCAATGCCATTATATGTGGAATATAACATCGTTCAAATGTTGGCCGCAGCTCCTCTGAAATTTCCAATTTTCCATGACTCTGGCGCGTAAATCGGGCTGAATTTGACCGATGGCATGGGTTATGTAAGGTTTAAGGTCCATTGTTGTTTGTGGGATATTCGCATAGACCTGCGACATAAGAAAACCCAACAATAAAAAGTCTAACGGGTTCGAATCATTCGATCTCGGTGGCCAGTTCACATCACCTCAACGTGAGATGGCCATTCCTTCGTGCTCGTGCAGAATGTCGAATGTGGCATGAGCTGTGTGGCACGTAGCGCCGTCCTGTTGTAACCACATGTCGTTGGTGTCTACATCATCCAATTCAGGCCAATAGAAGTTGGTAATCAGCGACCCATAGCGCTCGCCGTTAACGGTGATAGCCTGGCCAACGTCGTTCTCAAGGAAATATGAACCGATGACGCCGCCGGCCGAAAATACACACCAAGCAGTCACATTTTCGGAATGAATTGGACGCTCTTGAATCTCATGTGGATTGGTATCCTCCCAAATTCGACAATTTTTCCCATCATTTCAGCTCCAGGATCAGTTGAATTTTTTACAGGTGCAGGCCCAAGTCACGACGAAAAATTCGTCAAGGTGTGATTTGTGTAAGGCCGAGTTCTTGTGAGTGACGCGTAATCGACTGCCTTAGCTTCTCCTGCACACTCTCACGGACAGCGGAGATATTTTCGGCAGATCAAAGGTTTCATCGCCGGACGGGTGTTGGTTGATCGTTTACTGAACCAGTGGACTCAAATTTATCCAGTACACTACAAATTGTCCTCTCCGTCGAACGATTATGGCGACCGTAAAATCGCGCATAAAAAAAGACTGACTGATTATGGCGACGCGCACAAAAAAAGACTGAATAAACGATAGCCATTTGACAGATGTAGCTTCAACCATGTGGCCGCTTTAATTAAGTCCGGAAGTAGTTCTCGCACAGTTACGACGAAATTCAGCAAACCAATATTGAATGGCTGAATATGGTGGGACAGATGTATCAAAACATTGATCAAACCATGGCATTGTTTGCACCGTATTTTTCCCAAAATATAACAATGTTTTATCAAACCACGAAATTCACTTTTTTCCGTTGTTAACTAAAATTCAGAGTTAGCGTCACTTCGAAAAGGATTTTGACAGGATTTTAGTCATGGTTGGTACTCTCCTAAAAGCAGGATTTTGAGTTTGTGGCTTAATCTCTCTCAGACCAAATAATTTTCAGCCTATGTCGTAAGAAAGCTATTGGCCCGATGAATGCCGCGATTGATTGCGGTGAACAACAAGCGGACTCTGGTAATTTCGAAGCAACGTTTGGACATTTCCAAACGAAATTTTCAGGGGTTTTTTGTTATCTTCAATATTTTCTCAAATAACTGATAAGCTTCCAAGAATTTTTGATACGAAATGTTAACGTGAATTAAATTTCGAGTATTTAAGCAAAAAATGGTTTTTTTTGTTTTGATTGAAAGCCATTCGAATTTCGTAAATTTTAAGAATGTAATTGTAACATATTGATACTTTATTGACGCAAACGGATGATACATTGGTTGAGGTTCACTAATTCTTGAATAAAAGCAATAATTTATTGATACTTTCCCTAAAGTGTCACAGATTGAATTTATAACCGCAAACATGTTTCAATCGTTCTATTTAAATTATTTATTACTCTAGTTGCCTACAACAGGCAGTCGCCTATCATGGTTTCAGATGGATGATTATTCTATCTACAATTTATTATGTAAGAAAACTGAATGTATTCGGTTGTTAAATATCAGACCATTTAGAGGTCAATGCGAAGCACTGTTGATATGAGAGCCGTAGTCGTTGGTTTTATGAGAATGATGAATCTAATGATGATGATAATGTTGACGAACATTTCATTGAAGGTCAATGGTGGGACTGACGATTATTTTTAACGTATTTGCCAAACATATTCTTCAACAACTTCCTGAACAATCGACATATGCGTCTGCATCAAAAAAGTTCTCGAACCCGAAACATTAAACATGTCGTTATATCATAATTTGTTTAAAATTACATGTTTCTAACAATTGATTGACGGATGCATGTTCCAGTTGCGTCCATGCAATGGTTTAAAGCCCATTTTTTGTGCCTTCGAGTTGAAATGATTAAACGCTTGATGCAACTAACAAAAAACGTCGAGAAATCAAGTTAACTAAAAAGATGTAACATACCAGAGTCAGGAAAGACGTTCGAATCAATCTAATATTCCATGTTTTCGTTCAGTGAGTAAGTCACCATAAAATATAGAATTTGTATGAACACAATTGAACGCTTAACGCAAAAACTACATGTGCTGCACTTGTATGGGATCTATAGAATACATTCGAATAATCACCAAAAAGGAACAGTCATCACTATTGATAATGCGAGAACAGAGCACTTCACATCCATACAACAATCCTTAGAAATGCTTTCGATGTTCGACTTGTAATTCTATTGGGAAATTTTCCAAATTAAACCTTATCTGATCACTTTTTTGCAACATTTCCTTGTCGGATATGCATTCGATACGGTGTAGCATTACACGGAAATGAAATACAGACGAAACAAATCAACTGCAGTCACAGTGCACTATCTTAAAAACAATTCAGATCTCACTGAACAACAACACTTACTTTCCTGAGTAAAATATCAATTGGACGACTCATGTTGCACGTCAAACACTTTTCAGCCCACCCGTCCAAAGTAATTCCAACTACTTAATGAAATTAATAACGCGCTTGATTACTACGATTACAACCACAATAAGATATATTCTGTAGAAGTTGCGTTCAGCTGAAATTACCAAACGATTTACCAGTTCCGCAGAATAAACTTGGCACGACGCGTGTACTGATTGTTCTGACTCCGATGAATTTCAAAATGTATTTAAATAATAAAACTCAGTACATTTTTTTTCGAATTTATCAGTCAGTTCAATAGAGTCTTCCTTATCAACAAAACACTGAAGCAAGTCTCAGTGCAGATAGGAGCGCAAAAACAAAAACGAAAAAGTTATAGCGCTTCAATGTACGTATATGTGATGAAAATTAGTATCTCTACAGAATGGACACTGGCACCCAATAATTAACTTCATCTCCGACTGCCATCGTAGTTAGCTTTGGAAGCATTCATGTAGAACCATGTGTGGATAATTACGTTAAAATATTTTCAAATCTCGCGGACTCGCGGTTATCGAATTTATTACACATTTCATCACTTGATACACATACTAACGCGCAGCTTCAGTTAGTCGAGATAATTTTCCCATTATTTTATTTTAAGACTACATTCGGGCCCTCTAGATTACATCTGGAGTTCACCGAAATTTAAACAACACCCTGATAAGCACAATTTTAATTTAATCAAATTTTTGCGTACGCGGCTCGCAACTGACTGCAAGAATTTGCCGCCAATATTTCGCTTCAGATTGAAGATACAGAGGATGGTGCATCTCCTTAAGGGGGAAGTTTACAAATGGATATGGAAAATGTCGCGTATGGTTTGAGATAGACATCCAAACATATCGTATTCAAAATATCCATATTAACCCCCAAATTCCATGCTGGGGCAACGAGGAACACCAAAAACCAGCTTATGTTTGACTTACTATCAAGATTTTTTTTATACATTAGCAAGTTCGCGGATTTTTAAGTATAGTCTTAGGATATTGAAACAGGCAGCGCTAAGTGTAGTAGTAGTAGTAGTAGAAGTAGTAGTATTAGTATACGTCGCAGTTGTAATTGTAGGGTAAAAGTAGTATTTAGTCTTCAGTGACCATAAAAAATGATAAAATTTTTGAATATTTCAATCTGACCGATGTTATATCATTAACGTCGATGTTCGTTGAATTTGATATTTTGTTTTGGAATAAATAAATTTGTATCGAACACTTGGAACTCTGGACAAGTTAGACGAACGGTATACGGGTTTAGGATAAGGGACAAAACGACACATCACGAGCAAGGATATCATCGGCAGCCAATTAATATTGCGAAAGACACTAAATCTGATGAGCTATAATGGATCATGAAGCATGCATCAGAAACGATGCTCGACGACATTTGCAGGGGATCCGTGCAAGGAAATCAATTGATTGTCTTAATAGAAATTCAAATTGATTGTCCTAATAGAAATTTCCTAATAAAAGCTTCCCATAAACCTTGACAAAGTACAGGCCATGGACTTCTTCGGCAATACAAATCCTAACCATACATCATATCTAATTAACACCCCCATAAATGGGACAATAGTATCAAATATCTAGGCGAAGCAATAAGCGAAACGTCTTAAGTTCCTTTAAGGTCCTGGAGACCCAGTGTTACGTTTTCCATTGTGTAGGTGACATATAAACAAACAAAAAAAATGGATAAGTAAAATAAAATATAAAATAATAACAAGAGAGAGAGCGCTATTGGATGAGGATTATTTGTTATGATCGAATGAAGTTTAAAGAAAATCATACGAAATAAAATACAACTAAGACTATAATTAAAATGAAAAATGAAATTGGATTTAGGTATTTATTAATATTTAGATAAATAGTACTAAACAAAAAAAATCCATTTAATTCTTGAAACGCTCTTGAGAGGAAATTTTCCATTAATATAATTCGGGTGTTGGTAGTGATCAACTACCTTTAAGAAGGAGAATCAAGTATTAAATAGATATAGAATCTAGAAATTGAATCAAGTATTACATAGATATAGAATCGAGAAAAGTGAATCAAGTATTAAGCCATGAAAGTGAATGAAGTATTAAATAGATATAGAATCCAGAAAAGTGAATAAATAAAGATAAAAGCTGAACAGCGACCTGATTGTTCGAAATAAGAGAGTTTTTCAATGGATGTCACGTGTTTTGCAAGCTGTTGACTCAAGACATCAAGAGGAATACATTTGAGTAATTCATGACGAAGATCGTTTGAAGTCATGAATTTCCGAAATCCCATGATGTCCCGAAATTAAGCTGAGGTAGAGATTCGTGTTGGCGGCAGCAGAGCTGGTCAGAATCAACGCAGCAGGATTCGTGTAAATTGAATATTTTATTTACTTACTTGTATTTACTACATTTCTATTAAAAATTTTAAAATGAGTCATTAAGAATTTTCCGTTTGTGTGTGTGATATGCAAGGATCAGGGCTTTCATAATATTGGAAACCCTCCATGCCCGAGCGATGAGCTATACGACTAAAAATAACTCCCTTCCTGCCCTATACAAGCGCTTAAGTTACATAAATTGCTCACATAACTTACATAAACCGCATCCGACTGAAGCTACAGTACAGCATCACCACTTTTGGAGCACATCCTCCAGGATGTTTCTTTCACAACAAAAATAAGATTTAAGCTTCAGTATTGAAACAGTAGGGCTACCATCCAGCATTCCAAATCATTATGTTGTTGGAGTAACTGCTTGAACCTTCAACTATAACCTTCAACTAATATAGGTATTGAATAAAAATAATAAATAATTAGAGGGCAGAGGGCAACCGATGCTGCTACACGTTGAGCGCCATGTTACGTATTTTCCCAAAAAAAAATATAATGTAGTAAAGAAAAAATAATAATAATAATAGATAGGCAACCGATAGGTCGCACCTGCAGCGAAGAAGGAACAAGGTTGGAAAGACAGGTGTAATTTGAAAATACAAAGGCCGTAAAATGGCTGCCGAAGGAAGTTACTTTTAATCGACTAGCTCACCGCGTGGGCGTGGGGGGTTATACGACATTATGAAAGCCCTGATTATTTCATGTCACACACAGACAGAATAAGTTTACTCTCTGTTTTATATATTTTATATAAACAAAATACAAACACAATTATGTTATAATATAAATAAAAAAATTGTCAATTTACATGAACTAGTCCTACTACGTTGATTCTGACCATTTATGCTGCCTCCAACACGAGTTTTTATCTCAGCTCGATTTCGGGACTTCACCCTGAGCGTCTTCCGTCACGATAACCTTAATTTTGTAACCGCTAGAAACAATTTCGTTCTTTTATGTGCAAGTCAAAGTTCTTCTAGTCCAGTCAAAGTACTCCGATAATCTGTCAAACACAAACAGACATTATTCACGTTCCGAAAAGCTCGTATTCAATTTTCAGTCATTTAGTTTATACTTTACACCCTTTTCTTTCTTCTATATTTAAATTATCTTCTTTTCTTCTCTATTTACGTTATCTTACTACTTAGGTTTCTTTCTGCCTTTACACTTTATCTTTCTTTATTCATTTTCCTTCTTTATTCACTTTCCTTATCGTCTTCTGCTATATTTCATGCTTTTACTTTTTCTCTTACACTTTATTTTATTTATATCTTTATTTTTTTATTTATTTTTTTTTTTTATTTCTTTATTGCCACCTACACAAGAGAAAACGTAACAAACTTCAAACCACATTCAAAGATGGCAGAGTTGGTATTATGGTCAGAAGCTGTATCAGAGCAAACGAGTTGATGAGCCAACATTGATATTCTTACAAATAATTTGCGCCAGTGTTTGGATCTGGATGGCGCATTTGTCCTTCAGTAAGACATGTCCCAAAGCATGTAGCTATGCAAATAAAAGAATGACTGTAAGACATATAATGAAACCCGACATCTGAAGAAACCTCCAACACCACTCCAATCCCAGACTTGCAACCCTTCGAACATCCCTTCGGCAAACGTTTGTCTTCCTTCCCGTCCGTTAAGATGAAAACGGGCAGGAAGAAAAACAAATAGAGAAGGATTGAAAACAACTTTACATGAAGATTGTAGCGGATTCCAACTGAAGTTACAAAAAATACAGTGGTATCAATGAAAAAAGGACTATGAAAGTTGTAAGATATGAAAAAGATCACATAAGTGTTTAACAACCGAAAAAAGGAATTATTAAAATACTTAATATTTATAATGTACGACCGTTTACGTTTACGATCAGTCTTTTTCCATGCTAGGCATCATGGTTGTCCTTTGTTAAAAATTAGCTGGGTTTTATTATGGAAATAACAGGAAGAGTATTGAGCGTCAACGTTAGGAAGTCTCATTCCAAATTTTGTCTAAATAAATATAAATAAAGTCAGAATAAATTAATATAACTGCATAATATCCTGCATTGATATATGAGTTTAAATCTCTGGTTCAAAAATTGTTCCCAGCAGACTACACCAACTACTCAATTTTGTGTGAGGAAATCCGGCGATCTTTCCTGATGCATCTTTCTTTATAAGCAACGAGGGACATGTTCACCATAGCTAGATTGTGAATAAACAAAATTTGGGGCCACAAATAACCTCTAAATTGTTGATGAAACGTCGCTACGCTTTTCTCCACTAGCGATGGTGTGCGGTGTCACAATTTGCAGTTAGAGCCGCACTTCTTTGGAGAGGGAGACGTGAGTGTAAATTCCGGCCATTATGTTGTAGTATGTTGTAGAGGGTGTAGCACAGTCTAAAATTCGCTAAATGCTTTAAGAGAAATTTCTCACGAACGTCTAATGTCTTTGAGAGGTGATTTGGTGTGGCATGAGCGGTCACCTGACTTAAGCATATGCGATTTCTTTTTTTGATTCATCCTCTGACCTCTAGACGACCTGCTCCAGCTAAGGGAGAGGATTGTTGTAGAAGTAAACAAAGTGTTCAACACCATATGACGCATCATGTAACGTCGAGAATATGACTCTTGCCTGCCGAACCAAGAAGAATAAGCGTAATAGTGAGAATTTCAGAAAAACTTCTGAAATTGATAAAGCCAGACCAAAGGCAATTTGGAAAATAGGAAAAGTTCAAGCTGAGAGCAATATTCATAACTAGTAAAAATAACCAGTCGACATCCACCTAAGCTGGTAGTGCCAATCTATGCGTCCCGGCCTGTGAATTGGCATCTGACGAGGTGCGGCAGGGACGCGTGTTCGAAACCAGCTTGAGCTCTTTCCACCTTTCTCAATATTAATTCGCTTTCGAGATGTTCGACAAATTTGATCAGAACTTCCGCACCCATGAGTCTTTGCTGAGTTGGCTTGGCAAGGGTTTAAATCACTTACAATGTTGTAAGTGAAAATAGAAAAATTGATCCAAAAAAACTTCAAAACCAAAAAACTTCTGATATTAATATAACAATATTTTGGGAAATTTCATTCTTGTTCAAAATGAAATTTTGGCATGCATAGAAAAATAATTCTAAATTGTCATGGCAGTGCATGGGTTAAAAGCTGGGTTAGTTACCAGTCAGAAGTTGCTAATATAAAAGACGTGTTTTGAATTGTTCGTAACTCAAAAGTAAAATTGTGCAATAGCAAATGTGCTTTTCACAAAGGAAAATTGTTTATAGCTAGACTTAGACACAGACTATTTACACTGGAATTGTCATTCAATACTCAACAGTTTCTATTCGTATCTATTGAATCCACTATCTTTACAAATTGGCCTATTGTAAAGTGCACTATGAACAGGTCCCGGCTCTTTCAAAACGCGAACGCAACATATTGTTGAAGTGGCATTATACTTATTGATGTAAATAAATCATTTTTAAGTGCTAAATGCAAATTGCAAACGTGATGCTCCTCTCATGTTACTATCATCATTATTTCATATAGTCTATGAGACTTCACATAAATCATATTAAAACTATTTGAGCGGTCGTTGGTGTTGATTGAATTCACTTTCGACAGTAATTACGACACAGAAAATTCAAACAAACTACTTTATATGACAGTGAATGATTTCGCAAAAATTTATTATAATTTGTTTGCTATGATTTCAAGATAAATTCCACGTACTGATTTCGATTTCTGTGCACATTTGTAGGTGGAACATTAAAATTTTAATTTGACTTCCAACAGAAAGTGTTTGATAGCGTATTTTCCGCTTCATCATTCACTCAACTCCAATCATCAACAATTGTTAAACGTAGTAACGTAATTCAATTTCCATGCTCTTTATCAATTCATCAATGAAACTAACAATATCTAACGAAATACGAAGTACATGCTGTCCGTCAATTCAATTAACTCGCGGAAAAATACGTTACTGATAATAAAATAATTCTGTCTATTTATAAACTAACTCAATTAACAGAAAGTTCGTAAAAATGCTGATAAACATTTTGTAATATGGGTCAGTTTTTGGCTCTGCGAGCGATTGTATAACAATTATCAAAATACTTGGCAACCGATTAGCTAAATCGTGTAAAATTATGTTGGAAGAAAATTGCTAAAAAAACACGCTACCTATCGCTTTCCAGAACTTTGAGACATAAATACCAGCTCGTAAATTATCCTCGCAATATTTTAAGCAGAGACAATTTTTTTTTACCTACCACCCAAAGCATCAAATTTTCTATCAACCAACAATTTTGCACATATTTTTAACACACGTGACAAAAATCGAAAGCTATAAAATGACGCCAATAAACAGTTGGCAGCTATTTTCCTTTCGGATGTGTGTGATTTAAAATATATATTTTCCATCTCTATTAAACATTCAAAATAGAGCTGGAAAATTTTTAAGCCCCGCAACGATCTCTGAAAATGTGGAATCAAGTTCTTAATCCGCGTAATAAAATTCAAGAGCACAAAGAAATGCATCCGGCATACAACTACTAAAAAAGGACACATGTACCGTGAGATAAACTGTAGTACGATATAATCCAGAGTATTTCATGAAAATTGAAAGCCAACGCGATGTAAATATAAGCGGATCGTGGATCATTTGAAGTTTCCCACGGAATTGGCTTATTCGATGTTTAATTAAATTTTAAACAAATGAAAAAGACATTCCGCATATGCACATTTAGGGTCCTAACTCATTTACACAGATTTTCATAAGAAACACAAAACAATTGCAAGATTTTTCATCGGAAAAGAAACCGTGTCCGTGATTTGGGAAAACATGAACATCTGGCACTAATTTTTGCGGTTGGTAGAGACTATTTACACTCTAAATGCAGGACTTTTCGCAAGACAATATCCCCTCATTTTGTATTAAATACCTTCACTTTCTTCTGACGGAATGGTTCCTGTTGTACAGGAATCCCTTAAAGATTCTTTTTGCAACTGAAAACTACGTAGCGAATGGGGCCCATTCTAAAAATGATTTCTCCTCTCTGTGCACCAACAAGCGATTGAACACTCTCTGCTTTGTTAGAAGGCGTAGTTAGCTTGGTTTTTAGCCAAGGCCCCAGAGGGACTGTAGTGCTACGAAGAAGTTTGACTTGCAGTTCCATTTGCCATTTGATCCTAACATCTTTTCTACCAAACTTTCTCGAGAGACATTTTTCTTTCAGTAAAATGCAAGCAATGCTCCTCCCACCTTTTATATGAGAAGAATGTGTGGAAGCAGTACTCACGATCGCCAGACAAAACAAGTAATCAGGAGAAAGTGAATATTGTATTATGTACAGTTAAGACTAAAAACAAACATGCCTACAGCAACGGCGTCAGGTAAATTAATTTCGAAATGTTATTGAGGCGCTGAATCATGTCACATACCCAAGACGCAGTCTACCGTCCTCAATTTTCCTTTATTAAGGCTTTCTGCATAAGCAAAAGTCTTTCCTCCTTTGTTTTCATCAAGTTGGCTCTCTTTTTTCTCCTACGTAAATAGATAGCGCAATATTTGGAAGATGAGTTTTTTCGAGCAGGTTCGAGCGTCAGCGGATAAGGCTTCTGTGCGAGTATCGGCCCTCAGTCGCCTTACGGCCAACACGCGGGGACCAACCTCGAGCAAAAGACGTCTACTGATGAGTGCAATGGAGTCAGTGCTCTTGTATGGCTCCGAAGTTTGGGCTGACGCTCTTAGTAAAGAGACGCCTGAAGGCGTCTGGCACAGGTGCAGAGGCAAGGAGCTTTGCGGATAGCGGCTGCATATTGCACTGTCTCTGAACCTGCAGTGCTGATAATCTCGAGAGTGGTTCCTATTAAGTAACTTGCAGACGAACGGAAACGTGTATACTTACGTAGGGGGGAGTCGGCGAGAGGAACCGTCAGCCGAGAGGAACGGAGAAGAACCCTAGCTTTGTGGCAGCAAATATGGGAAAACGAAACGAGAGGCAGGTGGACCGCACGGCTGATTAGTGACTTGGGGCCGTGGTTCTACAGAATGCATGGTGAGACTGATTATTACCTGACGCAAATACTCAGTGGTCACGGGTATTTTCAGTCTTACCTGTATAGGATGGGAAAGTCACCATCCCCAACTTGCGTGTTCTTCCCGGGGATGACGGATGACGCCTACCACACGTTCTTTACGTGTACCAGATGGACAAGACAAGAAAATGTAACGGGAAAAATGATGCAATCGAAAGACAATTGAAACTGTGTGTCGCATTACGTACGGACAGTTCTTCTCATAAAGAAGGGCATGATGGATCGCTTGGTGAGGGAGGGGGATCTCTGTAACAGCAATTAACAGCAATCCATCCGTGCAGAAAGAGGAATTTAACCTGAAGACCCCGCTAAGCGATGATTAATGAGGCCTAGTCCGAAGTAATGTGACAAACAGTTCCAGGGTAGGTTCTCGGTGTGACAGGGGAAGTGTTTAGTCGGTAGTCCAGTAGCGGGAGTCCGACACTCAGGGCGTAAATAGCCTTCACCTCCCAAACAAAAAAATAATATTCAGACGTAACGTGCAAAACACCTCGCACAAGCATCTACGTCAGCCTTTCCCGATACGACCACTTAAAACATACAACTCCTGGTAGCAGCGGTGCTGCCCGGAGCCGTACAGAACGATTGACACCAATATACTGATCAGTAAGGTATACTGACTTTCAGCATCAGGTCGAACCATATCATTGAACAAAGGACAAAAGTTCCTAATCAATCGAGCAATCCAAATAGATCGTGTTTCGTTTGTCTGCTATTCTTTACTGTGCATTCAACTTTACTGTCTCAAATAGCGAGTTATTTAGTCCGTCCAATAAGCAACTACCAAATTTTTTTGGTATTTTAAATCCTGAAGCTTCCTGTCTTCAGTGAGGTGTCTGTAGTTTGCATCGTTTTAAACGCATCGGTCTGGGTTTAAAGAATTGGTTTTGGAAATTTTGAATGAAAGGTTGGTTATAATGTTCGTGATTTTTACTCAACTGACACTTTACTTAATTTTCAATTCAGTCAAATCGTTGACAGTTATCAAAAAGTGAAAATTGAAGACAAACTTCATACATCTTCTTTAGTACGAGTATGGTTGATGAAATTCCTAAAAAGCGTTTTGGTTCAATGGGAATTTTCGATACCAGGAAATAATTGAAGTAGTAGGGATATAATTATCCTGGAGATGAGCTACATGCTACTTGTTTAGCTCGAAAAAACCTAGTCGGATGAGGATTCCTTAGTGTTGTGTACGGTATGTTACCTCCAGCGTACAAGCCTAGCGTTTAGATCGCCGGACACAGTGGGACGGCCCAGCAGGTGAGACAATATCGGGTGTTTACTGCTTCCTGGCTTATTATCGCAAACAAGACTCTACCCCTTAAGAAAAAAAATGCATCAGTTTTAAATCACAAAACCACAGCAGCCATAAGATTATTGTTAATATTAGTCGTTCATCAAAAGTTCCTTTGAGTGAATTTAATTAAATTTAATTTAATAGACTCCACGAAATTGATGGAAAACTTATCAGGGATTTAATTTAATATTAAATTCATATTTCTTGGAATTAATTCCGTGAATCATGTGGGGTTGAATAGACTCCAGTCACCCAAAAATCCGCCTAACTCTTCAAAAGTTCCTATGTTGTAAAAGAATACGAATATTGACTATTTTATTATAACACTTCAAAATGCAAAAGGTAACGTTTAAAAATTAAATGAACAAATAATAACTACATATTCTTTGTCCTGATAATGCTTGGGTTCTGACAAATCCTTTATGGTTTACGATACTCTTTTTATGCACTTGGTTTTAAGGTTAAATGTATGTACGGCACGAGGCCCCGTCTTGTTGAAGCCAATCGTTTCTGATGTCAATACCACAGTTTTTGGTACCAGTCCTAAGGATTCACCCTTTATGTCAGCCTCTATTGCCTTTACTTTGGAAGTAGCATTATTTTGAACACAAAGTCTAGTGATTTTTCGAGCTATAAAGCACACCAGCCAATGACTTTTGGTGGATGTAATGCTTAGTGAACAATGACCCGTGGATTTCCATTTCTTAACAAAATGAACTTCTGCACTAAAATAAGTTTTTGTATGGGCGCATCGTTATCAATATTAGCTTCAGCCCATACCCTAACGCTAATTTAACCAACAAGCAATCGTTGCAGTAATTCATTATAATTTGACATTTCGCAGCTTAAAATAAATTTTCATCTGTCAAATGTGTGATTCTGAGTACCACAAAGTTATTTCTATATCTGGAAATGATGATTCATTTCATAAAGAAGCATTTACAACAGCCAGGTAAGGAGCTTACCAGTCTGACGTTTGAGTTTTAAATTGGAACGAAATGATAACTACCAGTGATATTCCTGTGATTTGTATTCTCTTAAGCATCTGTCGTATACTGTGGACGATATCGCCAAGTTAAGTTTCGCACCCCACCTGTACCTCGATTTTTAACGTCTTGTCGACCGTAGATTTCAAGAGCCCCATAGGAAGAAGTCTACAGTGTGATATGGCACTATGTTGGCGACCAGTTAACGTTACCATTTCTTGAAATAACTGGTCCCGAAAACGGTCCTTGGTGTTCCTCAAAACGTGTTTTTTTTTCTGCGAAATTTTTTTTCACATTATTTGTTATCCACGATCATTTTTTAGATAAATATCTTCACGTCGATTCGATTCGAGCATATACACGTCGATTCCTTTCAAATCAATGAATTTACATGGCGATCCTCCGTAGGCAATGAAACGGAAATTTTGCCAAGTTGGACTTATAACGGAAAGTTGATATGCTACTTGAGAAAATGTGAATTGCTGCTGCGAATTATTCGTGTTCTTACAAACTAGGAGTAATGAACATAATCTCATCCTTGGAACAATGAATAAATACACTAACCATCAAAAGAGTCGGATCGGATCGTTTGAAACGGATCAAGGTTAATTGAAATTCTCCTTTTAATTCCCAAGTGCAATCTTTCTCATCACTCACATCTTTACGCTGGAGAAATCGAAGTTTAACATTTGAATAAATTTACTCAAGCCGCGTGCGGTTTTACTTATCAACTTTTTTCTTATTTGCAATCTATCACATTTTATCAATTGCGATTTATTCTTCGAGATAAAAAGCGAAACAATGCTGATACGAAAAGCTCAGCCGCGCGATATAATGCAGCTTTTATCGTTTTTCCTTTGCCCTTGACAAATTCGCAGAAACTATTCTAGTTTCATAACTGCATTCTTCGCTATAACTACAAAACGGGCATTCTGTTAGCACAAGTGCCGGCAAATTGTTAAACTTGCTTCAATTCAAATTAACGAGCAAATGTTGCCAACTCGTACGTCAACATATTTACCGATATTTACTCGCAGTTCTTGTTGTATGGATCCAAAATTAATTGTACTGACAATCGCAAGCCAAGTACAACTTGCAGAAGAGTCGCATTCAAATTTGATTGATTTCGTTTTCGTTTGTAGGTCACATCAAGGTTGACGAGGATACAAAGTGTTGTATCGTCTTCCCCGATCGGCGGATAAGAAATTAAGATAAAATGAGTTTATCATACCTTATTACGATCAACTGGCACACTGAGCATTTTCAATGCACGTAATTAGTCACACACTAATAAGATATTTCACTAAAATTTATCCAAATTTCGGACTGACCGGGAGCTTTAATGGGATAAAGGCCCTCAAGCGCCACCACAAACAGAAATTGACGTTTCTAATTGAGTAGTTTGTCGCAAACGTCAGTTTTCCAATTGGACAAACGACGCAAGCCGACGCGTTGCCAATGGAAATTTGAATACAGTGGCGCATATTGAAATTCTCGCTCGAGGTGAGTTTATTTAGCAGTTTCTTTCAAATGGTTCATTGATGATTAAACGCTTGTAAAAGGAAAGTTTTATATAATTTCCGTGAATTCCCGTATGATTTTCGCCTGCTTAGGAACTTAAAACTTTTCAAAAAACAAAGGGATCAAATGAAAATTCATTACGAAAGCATCGACTGAAAAGCTGCGCTATTAATTGAGACGTCGCTTGCAAAAACCATAAAGGGTGGACTGAAAAAAATACGGAAAACAAAATTGATGAGAACCACAGATTGTGATTGAAATACTAATTTTCCGTTTGATTTATAAAGCAAATAAGAAAATCTAACTCACAGTCAAAAATTAGCTGATTTTAGCCAAATAGTACTAAAATTCTCATGTCAAAGTGCTAATTCTCATAAATATAGTCTTCTCGTAAACATACACACGGTTCTGTGCTGGGATCACTGAAAAACTAGGACCACCGACTCAGTAAATGGCGAAACATCAAAATGCATCATATACATAGTGATGCGACAACTGAACATAATAGTAGTGATTCCGCCACTGAATATTCACTGTAAAAATAAGGTCCCTATATTAATAAAATAGGTGTAAGAGTTCACACTGGTTTCTGTCATACGTCCCTGCCGGGTTTCATTAGATAGCAAATGCTTGGTCGGAACGCTAATTTCCACATTATGGCTGATGAGGAGAGTTCAGAGACATATATCCAATGTTTGATACTTCGGTGTTCATCTGCAACAGTATCTACACTATAATGAACATCCGAAAATCATACTCAGTTGAGTATAGAAAGTGATGTTATGCCTATCTTTAACCACTCTTTCATTCTGAATGCATTTAACAAAAGATCAAAATTATCTATTACAAGGCCATTATTAGATAATGGGTTTGTCACATGGAAGATAAATTTGATACAATCAGAATGCAATTACAGGAAAGATTAAGAGCTTTCAAAAGGAAATATCTTCGTGCATGCATTGGTCTCCACAAAAAGTCTAAGACGGATTGAAATCCTTATCATTCATCAAACTGCTAAAGCTTTACACAAATAATACACAAATGCTGCATTTAATCAGGCTTTTGTGTGATCTTAACGTTAAGTAGAATACAATCTAAGGCTTTTTTGAATAATTCTTTATTTGTTTAGGATAATTTCTCAATGTAACATTTTTATATTTTAACATGATGCGTGACACAAAGAAACTAACAATCAATTTCCAATGTTTTTTTCTATATACTGTACGAAATGCAAACAGGATACGCTCACTACCAAAAGTTTATCTCCTAACCGGCAGCAGTGTACAGCATCCTACAAGTATTCTCGTGCTCTCCGGTAGCTGTCAAAATGTTATCAGGTCGCTCAGCTGCTAAATCGGTCAAATTGGAGAACATAAAAGTTTGTCGACAATAAACAGGACGATTGGAGCCTTTCTGTTGTTAAGGATGTTAAAAGTCAATTGATTCTAGAAAAATGGGAATGTGTTCATCATGTTTTAAAGGCGCAAGCGATGAAGTTAACATTGTTAACCCGTCAATTGTAAGTATCTTGCGATGGTTTCGATCACGCCAAAATTGAATATTGCAAATTTGCTTTTATCAATAGGAAATGCGGCGTAAAATGCAACAGGAAGCTGCCGAACGTCGAAGATTGGAAAATGAAAGTCGCGGTATTAGAGATCCCGAAAAAGTTCGACGCCTTCAGCTTCGTGCTGCAGAAGTGGAGCGTCGTGAAGAGGAAGCATATCGGAGTGGTATAGGCCAACCGAATCTTAAGGTGAGGATTGATTTTTCATGCTAAATGAGTCAGTACGCTAATTATTTATTCATTGTTTGCCTTTTTCCGTTACTTTAGTGGCAGACAAACTAACCCAAAGGACCGATGATTGTATTTTGTTAACTGTTTTCAGATTTTTTACACAACAAAGTTTCTAAGCGAAAAAAGTTTTCAAATATATTTATATGTTATTGTGAATTAAAAACAGGTTTTTTTTATTAAGTGTTGTAATAAATGATATTCTCATATAAAACTGATTGTATTTGATCTTAAATAGATAAAATACAGAAGGTACGAAACGAATACATCAAAATACAATACGAAAACTTCCGAAGACCTCGTATTGGATAGCATTTAAGCGTTCCCTATTTTGCTATTTATTTCCTTTTTATATGTTTATTTATCTCCTATTTTGTGCCTATTGCAACATTGCGTCAACACCAAAATTTTAGGATGCTGAAGCTTGAGTTTTCCGACTTCTGCGCCACAGCGATGATTCTGATAGTTTTTTGTTGTTTGTATTCATTGTAAAACGTATCATTTGGACTGTCTTATTTGCAAATTACCACCATAAACAGAATAGTTTGGCGTCAACCTAATCTACATAGGAGATTATCACATAGCGTTCTCTTCTGTACATAGTATCAAGGAATATTAAGCATATATGTTCTATATTCTTTGATAGTATTCTCTCCATTGAGAATTTGTCCATTCAAGTAATTCGAAATTGATGCCATCCTTTCTAAAGTTCTAGGCTATTAACTTATATGTCCCTGTCTCCGAATCAGTACGCGTATAAAATTACTGTCTATAACTACAATCAATACGTATGTATATTTACTTCCTGAATGGAGTGATTGTGATGTGAGAAGCGAATTTTACGCACCAGTGAATCAGGCCATGAGACTATAGAACCTTTTGACGAAACTATTTTTGACTTGCCGCCAAGAACGCGTACACCATCTCTATCAAAGTTATCCAGCCTGAACTGCGTCATCCTAGCGCACAAGCGCAACAATAACATTTTTTGAGAATCTTAACGGATATTGAAAGTTAGAACCTCTTGCAAACAATCTCAACTAAAAGTAAAATCACTAGATTGCTTCTGGAAATCAAGAAAAAAGAAAAGAATTGACTCCCGGTGGCTGTTCTATTGAAACTTTTTTGTGGACTGAATAACTGTTAAAATGAATGACATGTAGATAATATAGCAAAAATATTTCTCTTTAAAAAAATTTATGAAAATCAACACCCCTAATTGTAAATATCACCAAAAATTGACCTACCGGTCGTTATGATCTCAACAAACGCTTATAATTCGTGTCTGTTAGGATCGCTCCTGGTTCGCCCTCTCAACAAGATGAAGAAATCATCAAATTGCAATAAATGTTGCACAGTAATTAGTGGCACAGTAATCAGTCAATAAACTGAAAATCTACGAAAGAATCAATCCTATTATCGGAATGCGATTCACTGTACTATACACTGCGTTAGAGTGAAAGCCTTAGGCAATTTATTGCCCGTCCATTTATTGCTTTAGTGACCTTCCTTGGGAACGCTTTGGGGGGGAATTCAAAGTGCGTTGCATCATGGCCTCAGCTAGTACTTGATTCAGTATTCAGTATATACATTCCCTTTCCATTTTTTTTCAAAATTTTATAAATACTTTCATCATATGAGAAAAATGACTCCATTTGAACCGATACTGAAAGCTACAACAATTTCATGGGTTCCTAAATAGTTTGTCTTTAATTACGATAAATAACAATATGAATAAGTTTGATTGTTTCATCGCTCTGGGTTCAAACGAACGCTCCTTATAAGGTATCAAATGATGGCCAGAATGCTTTGATTGGCACCACCAGCTTGGTGGATGTTATTCATTTTTTATTACTATTTGCACGAAATCGAAATTACTTATCTAAAGTTATGTTGAAACTTCTTTTCAACACCACTTATCTGATATCACATACAAGCTATAAAATAAAAATTTTAAAAATTAACGAATCAGCGCTTCAATTGAAATAAACCAAAGCTTTTATTTCACTAGCTCAGCTCTGCGCATAATTCACTTAGAGAAAATTAATGAGCAATGGATAATTTGATCGAAAGAAAACAAATTCTATAAATGTTTAATTATATTAAAAATAAACTACATCCGATATTATTACGAATTTATTATCGAAATAAATTAATTAAAAAAAATAGCAATGTACGGTTCACTCGTGGAAGAAGTGTAACGTTATTGTTCTTTATTCTGGTTGATGCTACAGTGCGATTGCTGTTCATTTGTAAATGAAATTTTGTGTCTAGGAACTCAATGAAGGATCGCTGTATCAAATGCAAACTTTACGTTAAGATTTTACTCAAAATCATTGGGTACACAATTCTAGTGTTTATTTTATAGCTTTCGGGTCCGTCCTGTTTGTAACAAATCTTTTCAACCGTGAAATGAAATTCACTAATGTTGCTTAGTTGCAGCCTTATTCTATATCCTAATAACAGACAATAATGTGCTACCGAAACACCGGTGTCAGCAATTCCATGTTATAAAGTTTTTAAAGATTTAAGCTACACATCTTAAATTGCTTTTTGTTCAGAATATCTCACAGGCGCTATACATGAACATTTCATTGGCTTCTAATTTTTTTCTGTGTTCGTATTCGTCTAATTTCAAATAAATTTTGAATAGTGCACCTTAACCTAAGACTGCAATACCGACATCGTAATCAACTTTCAGCACTGTTGTCACATTTTCCTAAACATTATGCGTCATATGTAGCAAGCTTCAATTTTATTTGGAAATCTGCTACACGTCCAGTCAGTGCAAACACAAGTGATCGCCGTGATATTTTCGCATATTTTCTTCAATCAATTACAAAAAGCACAAGTTAAGTGCTTTGATATCATCCTTGTTAACCCATCTATCGTTTAACCCTTCAAAGGCCGTCAAAATGGGCAAAGGTTTCAACAATTACATGTGTAAAAAATTCTTCCATCCAGCATCCCGTGACAACTTGAAGCGGGTATGGATGGCGGAACAGCAAGCGGATGCGTACAAAAAGAAACAAGAGGAACTCCGTGCACAATACGAAAAGGAGCAAGATTTATACGAGAACAAAGCGATGCTGAGCAAAGAAAGCAAGGACAAGCTTAGTATAAATTTCATGTATGAACCGCCACCAGGCGTGCGACGGGAACGTGAAAAGGACGACAACGAGCCCGAGTATAAATTCGAGTGGCAGCGCAAGTACAATGCACCTCGTGAAAGCTACTGCAAAGGAGATACGGAAATTCGCGATCAACCGTTTGGTATACAAGTTCGAAATGTACGTTGCATCAAATGTCACAAATGGGGTCACATCAACACGGACAAAGAATGTTCGATGTACAGCATTTCTATGAGCGAAGCGCGCAAAATTCATTCAGAGCAGGAGGCGAATGTGATCATGTCGAAAGGCGTTTTGGAGGAGCAGTTGAAGGAAGACGGATTGGCTATGCGCAAGAGCGCAATGAGCCTGCAGAGTCTACAGTCGAAGCGCCATGAGCTTGTTCCCAGTGAGGATGAAGACGAACGTCAGCCCGAGACCGAATTTCTCAAGTCGCTTACCAAAGAGCAGAAGAAGAAACTGTTGAAAAAACTGGAGAAACTGGAAAAGAAGAAGAAAGACAAGAAAAAGAAGAAGGAAAAGGAACGGGAAAAGGAGAAGGACAGACACAAGGAAAAGCATCGCCATAGACACTAAACAATTTGTAAAGGTACCTGATCCATTTCAGATCGCTCTTTTGTGAGTAGCGTAAGGATATCTAAGATTCATTAGTTTAGATAAAACGAATCTAGTTTTATTCGAAGCTTGATATATATTACCTTCTTTCAATATGAACCAATTGATTGTACCATGAATCCTGTCGAAAGTTTTCACTACTGGGACAAAATAGAAATTCATTCTTTTCAGAGACTTGATCAAACTATCGATACAGTCATTGATGATTTACTAAAGGTTTGAAAAATAAGGTTTGAATGTAAATTTTCATGCAAATGAATTTTATTATGTTCCAACGCTGAAAACTTCTGATCAATTATGAATTGCCATTGCATGACTAATAGTCCTATCCGAAAATTGAAAGGGTTGACGAGACCATACTCAATCCTGTAAATACTATTATATAGGGTAAACGATATTGAAATATAAAAGCTGTACATAGAAATTATGTATGAATTATATTTAGTAACCACCATTTTTCGAAATGCTCGACCTAATAAAATTAACTATCATTTAAGAAGAAATCAAGGATCTTTTTCCTTAAAAATGTATTGCGAACATGTAATAAATACTGTGCAAAAAAAAATCATGATAATAAATGTTCGCATACAACGAATAATTATGTTGAATTTTCAATTTTATTGAGAAGTATCTGAAAAGTCGTTCGAAAACATTATCAATGGTGAGCTTAAGCCGTGGTATAAAACAGGCGCAAAAGTTATGCGTTGCAGTGAGAGCGTTTTCAGGGCCAGGAGGTACTTTTTGATTTGACGCTCGGAAATTGAAAGCAATAACTTTTAAGAAAAATCAGGAATAGTGGAAAGATTAGTGACACATTGTTAAGCGGCCACATCCTCTGTGTTCTACGCATGCACCAATATATGCAACACCCCTTAAATGTTTGGAAACCTGCAGCAGAGCGTCGGAATGGATTGGACCTACGACAACGACCTCGCTACCGAAAAAAGGACGATGGCATTGGACCCTCGAATGTCAGATCACTGAATAACGCTGGTGTTGTTAAGGACCTTTTCGCACACAAAATTCAAAAGTGGCAAAGCAAAAATTTGGAGTGACCTTGACTGTAGATAGGGAGTTTAAATCATTTGTTATTGACTTTGAGCGTGAGCGATCCGTATGAAAGCGAAATTCTTCAATATTTAGCTTATAAATGTACACGCCCATTCCAAGTAATGAAACTCGACAGCGAACCAATAGTTGTAGGGCTGCAAATCATTAAGAAGAAAACCATAAAAAAACCAAAAATATCACAATTGGCTAATACAGCAGCGGAACTGAAGGCGGATTTGTGTATCTAGGCGTCGAAAAAACGAGAACCACTCATTAAAGAGACCATTCAGACCGAAGGGTTGGGGGAATGGGCTTGCCATATGAATCGTATGGACGAGTAATGGATACCCAAAAAGATATTCGCTGGGAGAATTGAGGGGCGGAGCCCAGTGAAGAAATCGAAGAGTCGCTGGTCGAACTCTGCCGACGAAGACCACTAATCATTGCTCGGATTTCAAAATTAGAGGACGCGGTTAAAGGACCGAGACACTTGAAGGCGATTTTTGAATGCAGCTAAGGCAAGAGATGGGCTGTAGTGCTAAGAAGAAGAAAAGTAAATTATGCATGATCGATTAATTGTTTATATTTTGTTAAAAATTTTTACAATTTTTTGTTAAATTGTTTATAATAAGATATTATGTGGTTAGGCTGTAGATAAGGTAAATATCTTTTATACTTCTAGCTGAAAACATTCGAATTATTATAAAATGAATTTTGCTTCATTGGACTTTGATTATAACGTGAATAACGTGCACATCGGAGTAGTTGGCTTGTCTTGTTCGTTCAGGCTCGACACATTGATATTTGAATTTTTGTTTCTGGTGTCGAAGTATTAGCCAATCTCACTGTGATGGATCCTATAGGGAGAAATTATCAAGGTCTGGGGAGTTTCTGACCAGATTACTTTCTTGTGTGCCTTTGAATCTTGAACTTAGGTGGCTCTAACCCACCTCAAGGCAAAAGTTATGTAGTGAACTATTACAGCATCAAAACAATATAACCTTTAATAACGTGGAATGTGAATATAATCGCCAAATCATACAATCTTTAAGGGTGTACTAAGAAATAATAACGAATTATCTATTTAAATACTAGAATCATCATTCAGATGGTATTTTGAAGCATTATAGAAGTTAGTAGAAAAGGTGTGCTGCCAAACAAAACATAGATTAAGCTAGGGTAAATTGAACATTAAAGAGTTTGTTCTCAAGATTTTCCTTTGAAGTGAGAAGCTTTCAATAGGTTTTAAAGTTTTTTAAAATGGTAATATCCTTTCGAATACTATACACAACTTACAGTCTTGATAGAAATAAACGAAATGAGTATCATCAGCGAAAATTGCGTTTTTATGTCAATTATAAACTACTAAAAATACTATTATAAACACTTAAATACACTTTAATCGAATGAACATAAAACATTAAGTGCTACTAACGAAATCAAAATGGCTTTTAGGTAATATTCGTTAACAAACTAAAATCACTTGGTTCGGAAAGAATTCTTTAACATTGGTTTATGTTGCACACTTCTCACTACAATATAAAATATAATTATAGTAAAAAAAACATTTCCTCCAAGAAGTTGTAATGAAACACGAATATGAAATAAATTTTGGACACTGCATTACCACATTAGATCGTTGACTTGCACAGCCACTAGTGTCGCTCTGAAATGTTGACAAGATTTGGAGACTCTGGAGTACAGTCTCCGCATTGCACCCATACATTCTTATGTGTTGACATTTTTGACAACTAAATCAACATGGCCGTGGCTTGTCATTAAAACGACTTGATTCTGAAAAGTCTGTGTACAAACTTTTGATTTTCGCGGTAAAATATGTATCCGATCGCAATTTTGTCGACAGTGACAATCTCGTGTGAACACTAATTACTCGTAAAGTGCATTGTTCAGTGCTATCAAAAGTGTCAAGTGTGTGAAAACGGGATTTATTTGCAGGTAAGTGATTCGTCACTTGACAAATTTTCAACTTTGCAATTGAATACAGAATATTTTTCTCGATGATTTTATCACCCCGCCCACACAAATGAGGATCGGGTAACGCGATATTGAACTGCGATTTAATTTGGGAGGCATTTGTTAAGGATAGATTTGCTTTGATTCCCGGTAACCAGAGTCACTGGCAAACAACAGTCGAGTTCAATGAAGTTTAAGTTGTTGCTGTTGACTAGAAAATCGGCGATTTTTTTGTTTTTGTTTACTTCTGCTCCGTCCGGCTGCAGTCCAAGTGATTTTCGTGCTCCAGAAGTTGCTTGAATCTTGACCTTGACTATTTCCTAGTGTTTCTTATCGCGCCTTTTGTTACACGATCGACAATATCAAAGGGAGTGTACTTTGTATGCATTGAAACGAGTGTGGAAAGGATTTTAATTCGGCAAGAACCGGCTGTTGTCTGAGCTTCATTTATTTCCAATTTGACAGCTGCTGGTCTAATGGTGAAGATACTTGAATTGTTCAGTGGTTTAGTGTTGATTTCTTGTATTTGTCCTATCAGTTCACGCCCTATGTCCGGACTTTGCGATGTTTGATTATCAAGGCTGCGTTCACAGCCCAACCCACCATGGGTCCAACAAATGCTGTTTGAATCTTGTCTAATTTGCAAGGGTGAATTCGATGTCAAGTCGGTCAGATGAATGATTTGTGGTTCCTTACTCAAATGCTCCTTCCGTAGAGGGTACAAGTGCATTTTGTGAGTCATTCCATGCGACACAAGTGAAATTTGCCAAAAGGATATAAAGGACTAGCCAGACAAGACTGTCATTTGCCGGTTGCTATGGGTGACGGTGCTTAGTTTCAAGAACATGTTAAGGGCGGTGTCTAGTTTTCGTTTGTGCTCTGGGACATTGACTGTAGTGGTGTTGATAATACAAATAAAATTATATGCAATTATACTAAATTAATTAACTTCTCCTTCATGGCTCTGATCGCAGCTAATGGAAACAATTTGTGATGTCGGTTGTTAGTGTAAAAATAAGAGATAAATTATCCTTCAGTATATCTACGGCAAAACAAATACTTTATTTATAACATAATTTTTCTAAATTAAATTTTTAAAAGTCGCAGAACGTTAACAATGCCTCATTAACATTTCATCGCGAGCTGGTTAATTTTCGCATGAAATTTATTTTATGGCTAAGCTTATTTATCATATTAAAAAAATAATCTTACAACCACAATAATTTGCTTATCAAGCAAAATAGCATATTAAATTGTCTTACAACTTATAAAAAAATTAAAAACATTTATCAAATTTCAGGACTAGTCACCTTTGTTTTAAAATCTCTTCCAATTCGGATTCTGATTTTCTTCTTTAGATCTTATGTTGAGCACCGCAAAGTAGCCAGCCAAAATGTTGACATCTCATTTATCTTGCGAACGACTATTGATGTAATGGATATCCTGAACAATTCTTTTTGTCTATAAAGTAGAAAAAAATATATAGACCGGAAAAACCGGTCAATATGAAAATGTTAGATTTGAACATTTGAGCTCATTTTGTATCCTTGCCGGCTGCCAGCGTGCGTTGTTTTGCTAGGATTTTCATTTTTGGTTTTTTCCTATTGTTTCCAAAAAGGAAATGTCCAATGAAAACCATTGTTTTGATTTGTTTTCATTCAGTTTCAAAGGCTAAGAATGCAGGAACGAAGAGAGTGAAGTAAACAACCTTAAGACTGATGGGCAAGAGCCGTTTGCGTTGTCCATTGGCCCAAAGGGGCATTGTAATGCCTCTATTAAAATGAAGCCTCTCAGCAGTATACCAAAAAGTTGTCCTATCAGGACAGGGAGGAAACATAAGAAGATTTTTTCCATTTTTTTTTGAAAAAAAAAAAAATATTCTAACTTCGGTCAGTTGTGAAAGATCTATGAAAAAGATTATGCTGCCGCTTCCGTGACAATTGGTGAAGATCAAGATTTCACTTCCAGTTCTGTAGACCTACATCGTTTCCTGATCTTTTCTGGTCTATATGTTAAGCATTATTGGATAGTTTTTTTCACTACGAATTGAGTTATATCTAGCTACCTTTCTCTTCTTCGCCATTCGTTTCAATATGTAGAGGGGTCCGGTTTGAGTGTAGCTATATATTTAATATTTATGAAGCTCGAATTCTTTTGTGTCATTTTGGACATTATTTTTTTATGGAATTTATTGGATATTAAAGAGAAACAGATTGGCCCACTGTTTCTCTCGTACCCAAGAAAATTCAAGCGCAATTGAACGTTCTGAGGGAACGGAAGTGCAATTGAGAAATACTCAATTAAAAATGTTTAGGTAGTTGCGTCGCATTACCGACCAACTATGTTCGTTCGAAATTCAAACATGCTCATAAAAAATAAGGAGTCATGTCAGAAGAATGCAAACGGCGACTTGTGGGTTGTCTTTAACAGAGCCAAAATGTTCAGAATATGATTCCACGGGAAGAGAAGCTGAGACAAAACCCTCAGAAGAGGTTGATGGTGGCGATGAAGATCTTGCATCAGTTCGCTATCGATGGGCTTGATTGATTGTGGGGAGGAAGTACTGCAAGCTAACCCTCGGAGTGTTATTGTACCCTGTGTCCGAGGTTTCTAGAGCAATTAATTGAGATCTTGCTAAGAGGATAAATATTCGCTTTGGTTCTGGTTACAATACAAGATTGTAACGTTCTGTGTTTTTTCTTGTCCTGAGCGACGATGATCTGAAATCCTCTAAGTCAAAACTCAACATGTATTTACCAATTGCTTTCATATTAACCCTCTTAGATATGAAAGAGGTTTCCTCGGAATATTCAGTGACTCGTGAAAATACAAGTCGGAACCTTCTTACTTCTTACGGGCTTTGATGTTTGAAGCCGAGCAAGTTTTTCTTGGAACCTAATGAATTCTCTGTTCTTTGTTTATGTTATGTTAACGCTCTCTTACTCCGCTCTAAGTGCAAAATAAATTTCTTTTCGGTCAAGAAATTAGCATATTTTTCTTACTAAACTTTCGTTTAGACTAATTTGAGTTTCAATTCATTTAATATATCACCTAATCACCTAAGAGGTTCAGGTCTGATGAGTGTTGCTCAAGTTCCCTTTTTAACTATTTGATCCATCTGCTCATTACCCTCGATTTATGCGTGCCTTTGATTCCAGCCCTACGTATAACGCAATCCACTCGTCTTGCTGATTGTGCTATAACGATGTAGAGTCATTCTCGATTTAATTACTGATAATTCTTACACCTATCAGGTTGTTTGACTCAGAGATGGAATAATTATAGTTTCGCTTTAGTGCACTCTTTTGATGCTAAGTTTTAAGTGCACAACTAACGATGGCATATCCCGCAACCAAAAGGAAGCATGGCATATTTTCTGTTGGTTAAAAATATCTGATGCCAGACCATAATGCTTATGATATCTTGGGTACATTCGTACACCAGCTCCTCCTGAGCATTAACTACCACTGCCGGATTTAGCTATAAAACAAGCCGCCTCCGTCCCGATCCTCTGCAAACTGTTTATCCTTAGCCGATAATTCGATCTAAAACAAGACAAAGAACACTGAACAAAAGCAGGTTTACATCCTTCAGAGAATCAAATAAATGTATGAAACTACAAAATAATGTCAAAAAACTGATAAATAAAAAAATTGAATTTTTGACGAGAAAACGTGGCTTTTTAAATAGTCAAATAGTTCTTGATCCACAGTCCACAGAAGTCTATAAGATTGTTGACAGAACTTTAATCAGATTCCAAACTTCAAAAGAATCTTATCCTGAGTGTAAACACAAGTGTATTGCATGGTCCTTGGGCCATCTAAAAAGATGTGGAGCTCTTGAAGACAAATTCCAACAAGTCTCCAGAAACTTGTCAGCGTTTTCCTCCCAAGAAACAAAGACATTTTCGATAACTTGTCTCCGATACATTGAGATCTTTTTCAAGTTTCAAGAGTGTCGAGCTCTCGAGATAGGCAGGCCACGTAACAAAACAGCCCTAATTTCGCCATACCACAGACAACCGCTTCGTCCAGGCTTTGTTTATGGAATGTGATGGTTTGCATTATTTAACACAATTTAGGAAAATATAAGGAGAAGCGAGAAAAGCCGTCAGCTGTGGAGGCACCTATCCACCATCTTACTAGTTGTTGATCGGTATACAATGAAAAATTCATCAAATTAATTAGTAAACAGAAACTCATACCAATAAAAGTATTAGTTTATGTATTATATATTATCCAAGATCAACAAATGCATTTAGCAACAAAATATAGTCTACTACTAAATGCTTGGGAAAAACACAGGGATGCGATATGGGCCTCTTTCTCATCAGCATAAAATGACAGTTTCATCTGATGATGTAATACATGATAACAAAAATAACACAGGGTACGCTTTCCACACAGCGGACACGTCAAAGTTCGAATGAAAATCCAATGATCCTGTAATTTAGTCCTAGCCAGATGTTGGTGCATGATAGTACGGGTTGATTGGAAGTGGAACTTATTCGAGCTGATGGATCGTTTTTGCCTTGACATTCGTGGCTACCATTTTACTCCTGTGATGGAGTTTGGCCAGAGGCTGCCAAAGAGTTGACGTTTCTACACGTGCTTGGCCCATTCAGTTTGTGTGGGGAAGTTTGCTGGAACGATGGTTCATTTGCCTGAGAAAATAGAGACATCGTTCTAGAAGTCTTTTGTGGTATTTGGTGTCTAGAATCTGTAATTGATGATCAGGTTACACTGCTTGATTGTTGGTAGTTCATATTGCCTAGCGACATATGTTAACTCGGCTGCCCGTAGCAAACAGAAGCTTCATCCGGAGCATATCCTTATATATTCTCTGTGATAGACTGGGTTTTGGCCCATGCTTAAGGATATATACTAGCAGCGGTTTACGTGTGCCACTTGCATTCCGTCATGATGATATCTTGATTTTTCAGAGTTCGGGATTGTGGAATGGAGCCTGGAATGCCAAACAGCGATTGACATGGCTGATTTTTTTAGAGGATAGTCTTAAGTAAGTGACCGAAATGGTGGCATGGAGCCTGAGTAGCCAGACTACGATTAATATGGCTCCTTGAACATAGAAGATCGGGTGTGTATGCTGCTGTGAACTTCCCAGATGCAGCTGAAGCGGTGGTTCCTTTTGAGTCTTTGTTGAGGCAGCTGATGTAGAGCTGCAGGTTCCATTTCCTAAGTTGCCTGATAGTTTGAAAGTTGTTGGGAAAATGGAGAGCTGTTGAAACAGATAGGGGTTTTTTGGCTAAAGTAATGCCGGTTAGAGATGGAAATGTTTGTGAAATTATTGCTGTATGGGAATTCTTGGTTTAAACCTTCAAATCCATCAAGTTGAAGTAGCGCCTGTAATGTTTAGTTATCTTTAATTGATTTAAAATTTATTTCTTTCAATTTTTGGCTTCTGTTTCCCATTAAGATTTCCTGTCTTACTTGATATAGAATTAAAATGCATTAACGATTCTGATACGTAGGGAAGCTGTTTTCCCCAAAACCCCATTCCTCATTCTCCATAGTTCCCCATCTGAACTTTCGTATACGTTTCGAACTGTTTATGGGCACGTGATTTGTTCTAATTTTTGATGTTTTTTGAGCTTGTTCCTGGCTTAGCGAATTAATCTCAAAAAAATTGACCTTACAATTCTTCTACGAACTGTTTTTTTTCTTTTCCTTTTCATCAAAATATCTTATTCCTCAAAGGCCATGTTCCACACTTACCTGTTTGTTAGCAATAGAGTCATAAATATTTACCCAATTATTATCCTTTCATGTTACATTATCTCACCCCATCGAACATGTGATCTGATTTCTTACAGGTTACACAAATTGCAAAGTAGCGTGCAGGATGGGATCCTTATCGTGTTTCGTTTCACAATAATTTCATGCACGATACTTTCACCTTTCAAACGTGACAAATGTTTACATTTTCGATTGTTAGGAAGTCATCCAGTCATTCATCTCGAAGTGTTTTAATGTTTATAGAAAACGTGGAAAATGTCGAAAATTGATTGTTTGCATTTATGCCGCACAGTTAAAGGGAAAGTGAAAAATCATTTAAGTGTAATAATTTCTTTATTATACATATTGTTTTTTTTTACTATAATACCCTTAAATAACATCTGATGCACATTAAAAATGTTCGTTGTTTCCTACAACGATTAATATCATCAGGAACATTTAAAATAAACAAATTTTTAGTAGAATATCAAAAATAAAATACAAAAGACTACGCATCTCTCGTTAATGGTTGGATATTGCAATGCGCCACCTAAGGCCCGTAAATAATCATTAACTAAACGAGCTGCCGAACGAAGGCGAGCCCCATTTTCTTTTCATCGCATTAACAAAAAAAAACAACAACCATGAAATCGACAATTTTTCAAAACAGATTGCAAAATCGTTGATGGTGTCGTCTGTCAAAGAAAATGCAACCATTTTAGATGAGGTAACGTCCAAATGCGTCCAGCGAAATAAAGAGATAACATATGATAAATTTGATTTTGAAAGGAAAGCGACATTTTTGTCCTTTAGATTTATTTATTCTATTTTGTTTTTTATTTGATTTTCTTTTTAAAAAATTTATTTAATATTGACCAAGGTTCCAAGTATTAATTCAGTTTTGTTTCGTGTGTTGTGTATCGTATAGAAATCTGTCTCAAAGCGGACACAAAAGATTAAGAGAATTATACTTTGTAGTAATGATAACAATCTAGAATTACGAGTTATATTATGAAAGCGAAACAAATTATACTTTTCTGTGTCAGGAACGTGAAGACTACGTCATAAGTCCAAGGTTTCGGCCTAACATCCGGCCTAGAGCCAACGGGCGAGAGAGCCTAGCGGCTAGAGAACTTGTCACATTACTTTCAAAAGCCTAACATGCTTAAAGACACCTTTTTTTTAAAAAAAAGGATAAGGAATAATGTAAAAATGACGTCCTTTCCTTATACCCTCATTTCTTGCACTTCTTTAGGAAGAGCCCATGCTGAATGCGATATACAGTTCGAATCGTCCTTATCTTATTGACTAAATTATCTGAAGAAATATTGTTTATTTCTTAGCTAGATCCAAGCGATTCTTCATCCAATTTTCGCATGAAACTGAGCTGACCATCTTCCTTGACTTGACGATCTTCTTATTTTTCTTCTAGCCCCTGAGTAGCTGCGTCAGATAATAAGCTGTCTCGCCATTTTTCACTCGAACAACTGTTTGCGGTTTCTAATTAGACGAGCAAGCCCGCCATTTCATTTCGCATTCGCCCAGTTTTTCAGGTACAGAGCGAGTGGCATTACTCTCTCCTCTTGTGAAAAAGCGTCTTTATCTTCTCTTCTTACGTAGCTAAATCTTCCTTGGCTCTTCAGGAAGGAGCAAGATTCGTTTGATTTAGTACAACCCGTGCTTCCTGACAAGATTTTGGGAACACACCGTTCTTCAGCCAGGCGTTGATCAGCGTAGGCATGGTGGACTTGCATCCATTGGAATACCGTCTAGTCTGCTGGCATTTCACTCGTCAAGTAGTCTTGCTCTCAGCATGCGTTTCTTTGAAGCATAAAATCACAGACTCTTCTTAGATGAAGCATCAATATGGATAAGTATCTTAATGAAAAGTGTCCGAGAAATTTCCATAATTTATTCCCCGTCAAATATACAAGGCATCCTTGAGGCACTAAGGCCCGCCTCTCTGAGTCCCTGCTTACATACTTAAGATATCCTCAATTGACTTTGTATAATGCTACTATGTTTAGAAATTGTTATCGGTCAGGCTGCAGCCTATGTAACAAAAGAGTTGTATCTAAACTTGCAAAATTGTTAAGCTTTAATTAAACGACAGGCGATTTATAGAATGAATTTTTTGAAATTTTTTTTTTGATTTTCATTTTTGACTCATTTTTCCATCTGAACTACTATTGAAAGGGTAAGTGTTAAATTATGGGGATGTATTTTGTTAGTGGTAAATTTATTGAAACTGAGCAATGTATTCCAAGTTTCCAGTGCTATTTTACGTGTAAAATATTGGTGTGGTTAGAGTAAGCGGAGCACCAAATTAAAACAGGGTGCATTCTTGTTATTCAGAGTCATTGGGACGGTTCTCTATTAAAAAATTGGATGCCTAGGATTTTGCACTGACACTTGTAAATTAGACGTTACTTGTTAATTTGTCATTTGACGTGCAAATCAACTGACTCGTTCATGAACATTAGTACATCGTCATTTCAATCTTGTTTGGGGACAATAACTTTAAACCGTTCGTTTTTAATGTTCTAATGTTGTCTGCAAAGGCCTCCCGTGATTGTTTGGCCTGTTTTTAGCTGCTTTCAATAGAGCAGACCCTTCTGATCCACCCAAACACATAACGTTTCCTTTGGATTATAGACTTCTCCCCTCGCCATTGATTTCGTCGGGTAGCCTTCCATCATAAATCCATTTTCCATCACTATGCGTTTCCTTTTTGTAACGCTCAAGTAGTATTTGAGAAATGCCAAACTTGATTGCCAGATTTGTTGTTCATGCAAGTTTTTCGTTCGTTTGATCCTTTTGCGCATTGGTAAATGTCTTTAATTCCCAATCTTCCAACTTTTCCTGACGGTCGGGCTGTTTTTTTTTCCAAGTTATAAACAACGTCACTTTTGATTCGCGCAAAGCACCACTGACAGAACATATTCAGGATCTAGATGACTTGCTTGCAACAGATGTTATCTTTTGGCGGACCTTTACTTCGATTAAAGAACAAAACCAATGCTTTCTGTAAATGCTGTTTTTTTTAAGGGTTTCTGACATTTTCAACGTGAAAATTTTGTTATCCACTCCGAGTATATGGTTTATGCTGATTCTAATAGTGCTTTGATATTATTTTGGCATTACGATGACAACAGTATTACCAGATGGACATAATTGCTACTTATGTCATCTAGCAATAATCACACATTTTTGATTCATAGTCTCAATATTTGTCAATTGATCTATTTGAGGTATCTCAGTCAATGGTTTTTTTGTAGACTTGTCACTTTTTTTAGTCTCTTCAAAAGTTTGTGCTGGCACTCCGTTGGTTTGCTTCCCTCGTCCTTTAATTGGTTTTTTAGAGTCCGTTTTCCCTTGTTTTTTTCTCTTCTGTTCAACATTCTTCAATGTCTTCTTGTTCACAACTACTCTGCATTGAAATGATGTTAGGGTACTTTAAAATACAATATACTTTCCCATATTCTGTCCAAGTTGTCCGTTGCGTCCAGTCCGAGCCGCTTGTCGTTATTTTGGTATCGTGTGACAATACCGATACTTCATGGCCGATCTTGATTGAAGCTCGTTAATGGCTTCAGATTTTGGTTACTGGTTGGTCGTTGGCAGCCGCTTTAAGAGAGACCGTCGCTTATTCTGAGATCAAATTGGCGGATATTTCTTCATCGGGGGAAGTAGATGAGCTAGCAGCAAAGGTAAACTGAAACCGCGCTATTGGAACCCGGAGTGTTTGAGAAAACTCCTGGCTTTTCTAGTTAAAAATTTGTAATTCTAGATGCTATGTTATTCAGATTAGAGAAGAACAGTAACAATTGAATTCCAGTTCATTCAATGTTTCCACTGGGTCAACCGTAGTTGGCTAGGATTATCTTCTATTCGTCTATCGTGTCTGTCTGCGGACCAGAAAAAAGGTATAATGAATCTTTGATTATAAGTATTTTTATATGACATCTCGAACTTCTGTTCAACGGATGGAACGGATTGTTCCTGGTGTGGGAAAGTGAGCTTATCAAAAGAATGTCATCTCTCAGAGTTTGTACCCGCCAGTGTCTTGTAGTTTTCACTACATCCAATAAAACCTAGGTTCTTCTTTGTCGATGAGGGATCTTAAATGATTCAGTAATGGTGAAAACGAATATCAATGATCCCTTTCCTATGAACGACAAAACAACTATTGGATAAATCCTGTACGTTATCCATCAAAACTTGTTTGTACTCAGGTGACAAGATATTGATTCTAGAAATTTGTAGTAGATAAATTTATCCATTTTCGCTAAGAACTGCGGAACTTCCGCACCCATGAGTCTTCGCTGAGTTAGCTAGCAAGGGTATAAATCACTTATAAGTTCTGAGTGAAAATGGATAAATTGATCTACCAAAAACTTCTAGAATTGATAAAGCTTACCAAACGCAATTTGGAAAATAGGACAAGTTCAAGCTGAAAGCAACAATCATAACACGTAAAAGTAACCAGACGACATCCAGCTAGCTGGTAGTGCCAATCGATGCGTCCCAGCCTGTGAGTTGGCACCTGAAGAGAAGCGGCAGGGACGCTTGTTCGAAACCAGTTGAGCTCTTTCCACCTTTCTTTGTAAATATTAAGATATTGATGTTTCTTAATCTTCGGCTATAACTTATAACGCTTCAGCTTTGGTGTGTTCTTGAAGTCTTTTATATGAGTTGTTGTAGTGCAAAGAAAGTCACAGATCAATTCAATTATTTCCTTAGTCGTTCTCATTTCCTCAATATACCCTTAGCTCCTTTTAATTATTGGTAGAATATTTGTAAGGAACACAATATTAAAGGTTTATTTTGTAATTTGTAAAAATGTTTCTCGCAGTTTCCATCTTTCTTTTGCTGTCCTTTGGATTTCTCTACATTCTTCTGTCATTGGAAATAAGGTATGACAATTTATTGTAATGAATGTACATACGAGAAAAAATACACCCAAAAAATTCAATAAAAAATAACAAAAAACCAAAATAAATATCCACGGTATAAAGAGACAATTTTTGCCAAACACTAGGTGACAAGAAATCTCTAAAATTATGCGGCTCATACTAATGTCGTTTTATTATGGGTCATCGAATAAAAAATCACAAAGACTCTGTTGTTATGCTGACTTGAATCGTATGAAACACTTTCATCGTTTTGTCGTCTAAAATTATCGCCCGTTTCCACTGATGCCTTACTTTTAACCGGAAAACTCCGCCCCTTATGGCCCTTTATTTTATGTTTCTGCATGAATATCAAAATTTCTGATTGGATTCATAGTATTTCGGCACATTTAAGAGTTGTTAATTCACGCTGCGGAATTTTCTTACAGTATGCAAACAAGGACCTTTGACAGTTGTCAAAATGTTGGATATATTTTTGAGCATGAGGCATTTTCGAAGTCTTAACCAACCGTGTTAAAACTGAAACTGAATCATGACATGTTATTGAAAATGAGACGTGTTCCACGCCATTTTTTGCTCATGATCGCTATCACTATCTCTATTACTAATTCGGTATCATTATTTGTGCACTCAAACTTCAGGTTTCCATTCAACTAAACTACAGCTTTGCTAGTCATTCGTGACAATCGATGTAACATTACATATTTATATGCTGGGAAGATTAGTTCTTAGGCCATGGTGTCCTTGGAGGCTTGGTTAGCCTAGTCTGAACTTCAGTCGTTGTCCGGATATATGCGTTTTCGGTCTCACATGCATAACGTTAGAAAGATAAAGGTCCCAAGGCTACGTACGTGCTGAGGGGTAGCGGATTATGTTCATTACACCTTTTTCTGTGCGAAATGGGGTAAACAGTGACATACTTGTTTCGGACTGTGGCGCAGGATCTGGGGGCAAAATGCTATAATGTACTGGTAAGTGGTTTCATGGCTTTCTGTATCGCTTTAGAGTGTAGATGATAAGGTGCTGGTTGCTAGTAGATCTTTCCGATTCAATTTCGAACGACTGGACGAAGGAAGCTCCCTAACGTCAAGTTCATTTTGAGGGGATGTTAAAAAGGCCTCGCCAATTATGTTTAACTGTCTCTAGGCTACAATTTCTTCACATGTTGGTCTTCAGCGGGTAGTCTAGCCGACAAGATCCCACTTTTCGGGCATAAGAGCCTTTATGCCCTACACAAAAAAAGAGAAAGAAATTCGTGACGTTAAATGTGGAAGGTCTACATCAAATTAAAAGTTATTGTCAAAATGCGTGCATCAAAATTGAAGGATTGATTAGAAGGCGGTTGAATAAATAGAAGCTATTGTACAGTGCAGGGGGGGGGGGAGGGAGTGGGTTGGATTGATTATGGTTCACAGTACTAATAATTAGACATCAATGCTCTCTCGCATCGCACATCACTATTTCCGATCTAAAAAAGGCGTTCAGTGCAATGTTTGATTTTCTGATTGTGATCTAATGTTCAAATTCATTTTGAACATCACAGCTCATTTTCAATGACATCTTCCACTCTCTCCATAAGGGTAAGACATTCTCTTATGTAAAGGGGTCGCGTGGCTGCGGAAGATTTTCTGGCTTTAGCTGAAAATAAAGAGTTGAAATGAGTGTTGCTCGCTTTATTGAAGACTATTTAAGACGAACCATTAATGATCTTTCTAAATATTCTAGGAATCGGAGAGATTAATTGTTTCCCCTTTTTGCGATGAATTTTCAATAAATTTATTTTGCTTTTGAATCCATGGGTAATCAGAAGCACAAACATCAATTGACGATTTGTTCAAACTTCATATAATTTTTTTAATGATAATTAATTTGGACTTTTTTGATGCCAAAAAAATTCAAATCTCCTACAACGTTGACTCGAGGCTGGACAGGAAAACCGAAATGGTTCATTATTTTGAAATCGGACCTAACGTGTTGCGATTGTTGATTGAAAATTTTCCATTGGCTGGATGTGTGTTAGAAATCTAAAATTCTTTGGGTGAATCATGTAACATTAAAATTTAGTAATCATTTATTTTAAGCCGTTGTGGGTATTTTCCACAGAGCCTGAATGCTAAAACAGCATTTCCACACAAAAGTGTCATCACAAAAGTTCAAATATAATTTCCCGACTTCACAAAACTATTCATTCAATGGAGCTGTATCGCTTCATCTGAGCCACGATAATAGTAACAAAGTATTTAGTCATGTTTGTTTGTTTGTCGGACAACCTATAACTTATGACGATGTCAGAATTAGCTGTTTGGTTTGTGAGGCGACAATTATAACGTCACAGCTCATGAGGAACGCCTACGTGTGTTGGCAAACTATCTGTTGGAATGGAAGCTTGTTTACATATGCAAACACCAGAATTTTGGCAAATGGATCAAATCGTTGTGGTCTGAAGTGCTCAGTTCATCGGCGGAGCCAGCCAAATCGGTCCTGCTTTTGTTTTGGGGACGAAGGAGTCGAAAGGAGCAACTCTTGCTTGTGGTATGATGAAAACAATGCCTGCGGGGTGTAATCGTTGAAATTTCAATCATTCCGAAATTACGTTATTGGAACAAGGCAGTAACGAACGCCAACGTAATTTGCCGCAGGCTAGGAATTTATTTTGATTTCACTTTTAGCTGGTGAGATTCCTACAGCGAGACGAGAATTCAACTGGCCGCAATAGACATGTCTGAGTGAAGCTGTTTGGAAAAAGCTAATGCATATTGAACGCCTACTCAACACACGTACACCTGGTGTCCTTCACGGAGCGATGACGATTGCAGAAGATTATTGTGATGTAGTTAAAGTATGAGGTATTTTTCTAGAATTGGAACTAGCCTCTATATTGTATGAATGACGTTAATTTATTTAAAATAAATCTGCTTGCATTTAGAACCAATTGCATTGTGTTTGAAACATGCCAGATGCTCACTTTTTCAACATTGTTATGAATTGAATCCAAAGTAATGCGGCTAGGACAGTTCAGAATTCAGCTATTAGTTAAGCATTCTGTCCGTTGATACATTGACACGACAAGCTGGCATTTAAAAATTCTGTAATGATTTTGCTACATTTCGCGTCATTCACATATCCTATCCTTTATTCCCAAGACGAGCTTTTGATCCAAATTCTAAATCATCCCAGTGAAAGGTTTGTATCGCTTCATGTATTCAACACTGAAAGACCATATTAGCAAAAAGAAAGACAGTCCTGATGTGCCACGAGGTATAAGACAAAGCACTGACTAAGTTCAGAATGAAGAAGTCCCAGAACCAGAATAGAAGCCACCCAGAAAATATAGACGATATTACTTCTGTCCAAGGAACAAGGACAGGACGACTTTTAATTATTGTTTGAGGTGTAATACATCTAAGGATAATTCACAACTGATATTTCGAAGAAAAAATCAAATACACAATGAGACAAACGACTTTTAAGACTGGCGCCTCAATTCAAAATATGGTGGTGCCATCTATTGCATTTTAAAGCCTAAACCCCTCACTATTATGTGTTAAAATGTCATGACACTTGTTTGACAAATAACAAAGATATGGCAGTTTTCCGTAGACAACTTTGGATTCAAAACTGAAATTGTAACATAAAACAAAGAGCGATCATTAAATTCCTTACAAAACTTGGTAAAAGTGCATCAGAAACATTCCGATTGATGTAGCAAGTATACGGCGATGATTGTGTCACCTGGTCAAATGTTTTTTGTGTCATTAACGTATTTTCGAAGGTAGAGAGACACTGGAGGATCACAAAACACACAAGTGTGACAATTTCAGTTTGGACCCCCTGAACTAATGCGAAAGTACATAATTTAATGCAAATGACTCCAAAGCCTCACTGAAAGTGATGGAAGTGGCATTAAATATCAGTATAGAAACAATTCGGAACATTCATCAAGAAAATTTCGACCAAACAAAGAAGCGGGCAACATTTTTGCAACTTTTTCATTAAGCGAAGATCAAACATAAGTCAGAATTCGACATTTCAGTGACTTCATTGCTGCCGGAAAAATTATCCAAACATTCTGAAAACAATTGTTGTGGGTGATGAAATTTGTTTCGTTTCAATATCATACAGAAAACAAGCGTTCAAAATGCGGAATCCAGGTGGGAAAATTCATCACAAGCCCCCGATTCCCAATAAAAAAAAAAACACGAAAAGTTCCAATATCAAATCAATGATCGTCACATACTTTAAGCAAAACAGACAATTATTCACAAAGTGTTCCTTCCAATTGAACAAACAGTTGTTGGCGCAAATAGTCACAAAGTTCTAAAGCGTTCATTGACCAGAAACTGGTTTATAAAAAAAAACGCGTGCAACTAGTGACATCTTGCGTGGAGCAATTGCCTGGTAACGTCAGAATTTGGGGAATAACAAAAATTGCCTATTTCACCGTGACAACGACCGAGCTCACACTTCGTTGTTTGTTCGCGAATTTTCAGTCGAAAACAATACACTTTTTCCCAAAACTGGCTCCTGTGATGTTTGTTTTTCCCGAAATTGAAGACATCCATGAAAGGATGACGATTGAAGGAGGAGCTTAACAAAAACACAAAAAAAGAGATTTAAAGTGCTTCGAATTCGGGGAAAACTATGATGCTAGTGTAAAGTTTCTGGCAGGGATTACTAACAAGGTAACAAATTAGATACTGATTAATGAATAAATAATTTTATCATAAAGCATAAAATTTGCGATACTTTTTGAACATACCTCGTATAGCAGACACTGATAGGATATTGATTATATCATTTAAAAAATCATAGCCTACGATTTGCCTCGATGGATGCAAACATGTATTTCTTCCTTCAATGAAGATGTCCTTACCGTTGATGTTAGAGTTACATTTGAGTAATCCCATCTTCATGCTTCCGTCGAGTCTTTGTATCAAACGCATGAGTCAGCCGATTGTTTTGTTTGAGTTGTCATGATTTTCAAATTTCATATTTGTCAGACGGACAAGATTTTGTTGGGATGCCAAATCAAACATGATTTGGTACAATATGTACTGATCAATTCTGTTGGTTCCTTGTTCCTTAAAAATTTAATTGATCATGATCGTTTCAATCCCTGCATTTCTCTAGAACTTTCTTGACCGTGAACGTTTAGTCAGTGGTGGAATTTTCAGAATATATTGTACGTTTTGAAGATTAGTAATACACTTCTATAATTGTCACACTTTAGTTTATCTTATATACTGCGAAGAGAGCTTGTAATGAATTGACACCATTCGGGCGGCATAAGTTTTTAATCCCAAACGTATTGAATCAGTTTACGAATACCATTCTGGGGACTGCTGTCACATTCATAAATTCTGGTGGAATCTCACCAATGCCGGGAGCAAGTTATTTTTTTCTCTTAATGGATTTCGCTTTGACTTTAAATGGCTTCTAATTGTTGAGGCTTCTACACATCTTGCATATGTGACATCCCTAACAGTATCTTTACAATGCTCGAGTAATCTAATTTATAAATCCTTAGCATATTTAGTAGGCTGAAATGAAAATTCGGTTATTTATTATGTGTTCCCAATAGGGTTTAACGTTGCTTTATTGGATTTATCAGTAGACCACTAATTTTTTTCAATAATTTGTTTCTATCACGACGACACTTTTATAATCTGCCAGTCGTAGAATCATAAATATTGATGAAAAGCTTCAGTAGCCACCATTGCTAGGCTTCTATAAAGGCGGGGGTATTCGATGATAAAAAAAAAAAATTGGCAGCCTTGTGTGGAGTTCCGATACTATCTGATGAGATGTGAGATCCATACAGAGTCTGTGACCGTTGTTATGAAGGAACACGGTTTACCTTCTAAGGCCCAATTCTGACTCATCTGTATTAAAAACCTCTCGGTATAAAATGGGCTTAGGAACTCTGCCGGCATTCAACCCTGATCCCTGACATACACTATTGGTTTATTGTACGCGAAGCATTTTTCATCATCAGTCTTCGTGATCACCAAACACAGTTTTTTTTTTGTTTTTGCTAAATTTAGCCTTTGAAAAACCTTTAAGGGTGGTTTGATTGTTGAATTTGCATTCCAAAGTGATGCGACAATTTTACATGCCTATTTTCCCTGACATTTTCCATGATTTGATCAACATTTTCAATGGCGAGACTTCTGGAAGCAACGCATCTGAAACGCCTATTACACCCGAACGGGATCAACTAATTTGTTGTTCTGTGACTTTCAAATTCTTTCAGCATTAAAGTCTTAAATGTGAGAGTTTTTAATTTTGGAAAGGTCTTAATTCCGCATGTGGAAAATGGTAAAGATGTTTTTTTTTTCTTCTTTTCTTTTCCTTCTTTCCATTGCAGATTTTCTTCTTCCTTCATTTCCATCATTAACAAATATATTTTGTAATATACGAATGACAGCTGTCAAACTTACAGTACAATCTCTCATCTTTCTCATTTTTAGTCAAGATAGTATTGCTCCTGGTGACCGTATTGAACTTTTATTTATTTTTTCTTAATTCTTTCATTTTTGAATATTCTAATATTTTCGTTTGTGCAATAACGTTGTACTATGATAAGAACCTTCAATGAAACGAATGAATGGAAAATTTAATTTAAATTTTTAATTCCAAATTAATGAGCTTTTAGTCGCTTGTGGTTTTTTCTGTTTAACAAACAACAAATGATAATCAAGAATTCCCTGAGGCTCTGATTATATTGAAAACCAACTGAAAAAATATTCATGCAAAGGAAAATTATGCGAATGAGGGTAAAGGCAGAGCACTGAAAGACATTTAATGATTAATATCAAAAATTGTTGAAGGTTGCATCAACGTTTTCTCCTTTCAAATTATTTTTCAAAATTAATTACAGTCGTTTGAGCTATACTATTTATTAATGACGGGAAATGCTGTCGATTTTCCTATGACCTTGATTTGTCAAACAGAAAAAAAATTCAATTTTAATAGCATTTGGTACAAAAATAAGTTTCCAAAACATTGTTCACCTCAATTTTGCGCGCGGAAGATCCCATTAAAACATTTTCACTTTTTTGAATATGTGTAACATCTCAGTCTCAAACTACATGGATAGATAAATCGTAAATACGATTGCCGCAGTCCGCTAGGACTCTCACCTCCTCATGTTCACACTAGCTTACCGGCACATTGGAACATATGTAGTAACGGTTCGTTTGGAAAATCAAAATTTTTGGCAACCAACCGAATGGGGGGACATATATGATCCTCCGATGACTTATCTAGATTTTGCTAAGTAGTCCCGTAACACCTACTCATGAGATTTATTCGTGTAGCATTGCTGGCATCGCGACTAGAAGATAAAGTAGCAGCCATAGGTGAAAAGAGTATCAAGGAAAATGTGAAAAGCCTGGCGAAGAAAATGAAACAAAAAAAGAAAAAAAGAATGAATACAATGTTGAAGTGTGTTGCAATGAAATTTGGGGGAATTCAGTAAAATTAAATCGGACAGGGCTCTGCATCCCTAGATATGAAAAACTTCTACGAGGTATGCAACGCTTGCGAGCGGAATTAAATTTATATCTCACGGTAAAATGAAAATTAGATAATTTTGATGTGATGAAAAATCTGAAAGGAGAATGTTAATATGAAACATTGTTATTAATTTTGCACTATGCATGTAATTCATGGTTGGGATTGGCTGATTTTGTAATAATTGTAGGCACGACGGCGGCAATCTGGCTACGCATAATTTGAGTCAAAATATTCTCGTTGTTGTTGTAGCTATATTAACGAAAATATTGTAGTATGTTGCCGAATAGTCTGATTTGATAGCGAGGAAAATAAATTTTCAATATAGTACATGACGTTTTTCGTTGGTTTAATTTTTAATTTTATAATTAGTGCTGAAAATCTTTTGTTGATTTTAGTGTAGGTGTTGCAGAAGTTTTAAAGTGTGCGAGAATCAAAAATAAATTAATAAAATCAATGTGAAAATTCAAGCAGTAAGGAACAAGTTTTCCTGTTTCTTTTACTACTTATCGGCGGTCCACTGTTGGATACAGCGCCAGGCAGTGCTGGCTGCAAATTCCCATTTGGCCGCCTGACAGAGTCCAAAAAGTGTCGAATTCAGTGGTCGCTGGGCTTTCTACCTGTGTGAGATAGTCCTAATACAATTATTCGCGGTCCTTGTGCGCCTATTCACACGATCCAGAAGACCGTGTTGCCAGCTCATTTTCTGGTAAAAATGGATAAAATCTGCTTGATTTTCATATTTTGATTTGACAGAATTTCCACGAAATTCAAAATATAACAAAGCTAATTCCTTTCGGAATATATTACCAGGGAACTGTTCGTCCGGGAAATTTCCTCGAAGTTATTGAACCAGTAGAAGCTTTCCTCAGTAATATTATATCATTCTCCTTCCCGCTGTAGTCAATAAGGCCAGTCCATCTCCTTGCTGCCGCCTAACTGTCATGTCAGGTTGATCTGACACATCCTTTGTGTGGTGTGACACAACCTGACATAGGTTGGACGGCAGTCTATCGGATGGTTGTCTGTTCAGTCTGCTGGTTGTTTATTCAAACGTATGAAGCTAAAGTGAATTTCATTTTGGCCAAAGTGAGGCATGATTTGTTACAGTATGTTCTGATCAATATTCTCGTCTAGTTGTTTGAAGCCCACAGAAATTTAGTGAACATCAATGAAAAACTTCTACCATTTTTCAGGGACTTCTTCAATTGTGAACAATGTATCACTCGTCAATCTTCTAGCTCTAAACCAATCCATGTTTTCGGTGGAATCGTCGATTTCACGTTCTAACAGTGTAGTAATTATTAGTCGATAAAAGCAAGTAAATAGTATGTAATAGTAATAAATAATAGATAGTAAATTTTTTTTTGTGCAAAGAAGTGATATGCTTCTATAATTATCACAATTAAAATTGTCCTATTTGTCTTGCATAGAGATTTTAATGGATTAGCACCCACTCCTGCGGTATCTGTTCTCAATTCCAAATGTATGTGATTGATCCGAAAGTAATGTTTAGAGCACTATTCCCACCATATTTTGCTAGTTTTGCCAGAACCTTTTCAATGCTTGGCACTTTGTTCTTTTCCTGGCTTTTTTATGGCGGAGTTTTCTTCTTGCGTTGTTTTTGTTGCCGAGTGAGACTAATAGGACGCATTGACAGCGTTTGAAATAAATAAACTATTTTTCCTCCATCCTGTTCACTTGAGAGATGAGGCTGAAATTTTCTTTCTTGCGTATGGTAGTACCAGCTTGATATCCATGCCTGAAGCTTTTCACTACTCTCGTTGAAAGGTTTACGTCGACTCCTGTTAAATTAATTAATGCATCGCTGATATTTTCCATCTACTCTCTAACGCATGCTAGCATTCTTATGGGAACCAATCATAGGGCTTGTACCGAGAAACATATCCTTCTGTTTTCGCTGTCACCGATTTGATGATTGGCTTCAATTCAATCCCTGGTTTATTGCTTGATGGTTAAATTTCCTTGTCCACGGTGGGTTCCAAATTAGTGTAAACAGGCTCATCGAACTCTTAAGCTATTGACACAGTTGGGCGCATGTCAATAATAAATTTTTTTAAATGGCTTTTTTATAGGCTGGCCGTCAAAAAGTGCAAAATTGTACCTTTGACATAACACATCCAAAGACTGATCCAACCTAGTAGTGCTTCAGTCCTAATCCTGTCTTCGAAATGTACGGATAGGCAATTATGCTCGAGATTCATCTTTTCAGGATAAGTATATCGTCAATTTGATCGGAAGAGTTGCCATAATGTCCTGTCTAAACTATTTGATGTATGCGTCGGTGGTGGGCGATGTATGTGGAGCTTACTCTTAACTCTCTGCCATATACAAAGTCAATAAGGCGTTGGTGAGTGTCATTGCTCTGATCGTGAAGAGTTCAGCCTTCAGCCGTTCCTCTATCTATTTTTTAAAGATGCCTATTTCAATTTTGAAAGTACCTAGATTTAATTTTGTCATTTCTAGACGGTGAATAAAAGAGTGTGTTGTAGAAAAAGTTGTAGAAAAAGTCTTTGATATTTTCGTCCTTTTCTTTCATAGGGATGTAAAAATTATTCAGCTATAAAAAAAAAATTCAAGCGGATCCCATAAAGCCACATGTTCAAACACTTTCTCTATCTTTTCACTGTAAAAATAACTCCAAATCCTGCGCTTTCATCAAGATTCCCCCTTTTAAAAACGCATGCAACTTTATGCCATAAATGTCGCGTCTACATGGTTGGTATCGAAGAGGTAGCTGTATCAATGATCTAACGGTACTTTCTTGACATCTGATATTCAAGGATCTAATTGTATAATTCATTTAATTTTGCGGTGTCGTTACATTCTGTCAAATCCTATCTGATACACTATTGTAGATTGCAAACCGTTTTTGTTTTCGCAGGACCGAACAGTTCCTGTGTGCTCACCACTTAACCTCCCCTCCTTGGCATGTTTGTGTGATTACATAAGCAGCTGCGGAACGCCTCCTTTTTACCTTCTTGCGTTCACTTTCCGAAGATGTTATCTGCGACCATTTTGAAAAGGTGTGAGTAAGATTTGGTAGCAAAGTTATATGCTCTTTGACAGTTGCCATTTTTTCAGTATTAAGTTTCTTATTTGAGAAGGAGTGAACCAAGTTCAACAGGAGGGAGACCATTTACTATCATTTGAACACCACTCGATAACCTTTTACGTTTTTTTTTCCAATTAATTTTTTGTTTCAAAAAACCAACTTGGAAAATTTTCCAAAATGATCTTTTGAGCTTGTAGTGGGGAAATGGGCCTGTAGTAGACTTAGGACATCCATGAACCGGTTGATCCTCTGAATTTCCTTCTATTTTCAATTGCATATGTGCGTTCTATTAAATTTCTAAGATACAAATAAATTAAGGTCAGTCCTAGATATTAGTCTGCCAAATTTGAAAAATAATGCAGCTATGCTTTATGCAATTTTTACGGAGCTGACTTGAAATTCGTTAAAAACAAATCCCGAATTTGTGATTCTCTATTTGTCTTTTCGCTTGAGTTTTGTCAAATTACAATGTATGCTGTTGTATGCAAATATTTTTGTGGGAAATGTTGCGTCCACTTGCAGAAATGTTCGTTTGTTATTCTTGGACTCAATCTCAAATCAAAAGCCCATCTAAATTTTAGTCCTCTAGTCCTAAACATAGAATCGACTAAATCATAGACACCCTTTTATTTGCCTGTTGTTTTTGTATTATCCACAAGTGCCAGAACAGATGTGAACTGAGCCGTTGATTAATTAAATGCCTAATTTGTTTTCATTCTTTTTAATTTCGATGTTTCATCTTTGCGCAATGAAATGGTTTCCGAGAGAAATTTCAAAATATCTTAAAATTAGTTCTATTGACAACTTCTGACTTTATGGATATTCAAAACTAAAATTGAGTGTTGAAAAAAAATTTTAATTTAAGTGCTAGCTTAGGGAGAAAGCATTGGCCATTAAATTCTGTAATAAATGTGAGCGACAAATTATTGCTTTAAAAAATTGGAAAATTCGCAATGCCAGATTGGGGAAGCATTAAGAAATGTTTTTGCGCTTATGTGTGTACAAATTTTAATGTCACACATCATTATTCAGCAGCGCAAGTAAGTTGCGACGATTTAATTTGTCATTTTGAGATGGAATGGCGAGAAAAAGTCAATGAACGTATTACAAGAAAATATTTGAAAACGACTGAAGCGATTCAAGTGTGATTTTTCATTTCATAGGGGTTGTGTGTAAGTATGTGATGGCTATATGAATATGTGGTACAGCAAGTTTTGGCTAAATAATAGCAACAAATTAATGATGAATGCATCTGTTATTAGATTGAAATGACATGATCTGAAATCTATTGTTTTAAATTTGTAGGTATTGCACTAAGTAAATTATTTTAAATAGTTTTGAAGATGGTTTCCTCATTTCATTGCGCAGACCAGAAAAGAGAAATAGGTATAGACATGCACGATTTCAAGATCAAATTAGTTCAAACTTTTTCATGAATTTTGATAACCTTTTTTCTAAAACGAATCATCTTATCGTCCTCATGAAAGCAAATACGCATCATTAAATAATTATTAATTAATAAGAAAACATATGTAGTGAAAAGCAAAGAATTAAAACACATATGTTGTAGCATTTTCGTGTTTTTTAAAATTAAAACCAAATAGTTCAAAGTTATTTCCAACTAGTAATCAAAGTTATATCCCATTGCGCATATAATAATGTAACCAACATAGTTCAACGACAAATAATCAACAAAATTATATAAACACAAACTACTTCGTGTATTTACGGAGCCGATCTGATTCGGTTTGGCAGATGATCAGTTTGGGGAAAATCCTTGTATGACAGAATCGGCTCTGTTGATGTTTTCTTGCCAATAGCACTCTCCAAATCATAAAAAGTCCGTCTGCATTCGCCAACCACCGTTAGTTTTGGATTTGGAAAAAATGATGAGCAATCGCGCACTTAAAACCTGCCCAGGACATTCATAATTATAAATCCTCCAAATCGATGCAAGTCCAATCCAGTTCGCAATTCTACTGCTACACAGAATTACCATAGAAAGTTCAGTAGCTGGTTTTTCTGGAGTTTCTTTTCTCTAAAAATCCTTAACATCTGGAACGTTGGCTGGGGTACGGCCAGCTTTGATCGTGAGACGGAATATTGTACAAAAACCTTCTTAAGGTAGGTCAAAAGTTGAAGTAGTATGTATCAGCTATCAAAAAAAAAAAGTGTAATTGACTCCTTTCCGCAGTGTCCTTGGGAGCCCAATAATTAGGTGAATGATTGTTGGTGATTCCTATCACGCCTGTTCTTTGAGCTCTAAAACAATTCATAGCAGGATTATAACCTGCCGCCAAGCGTAAAATTCTTGTAACTCTGTTGGCGTAAAAGCCACATTGCAAAATATATTACTATCCGGATTATTTGTTTTTAATCTGTTCGAAAAGAATAGTTACAAATCATTTTCTGATTCAGTCCGGAAATAAATGTATTTTATTCAAAGCTTTGTGCCCTGTCCGGCCTTTCTGCAATAGCGTTTAGCGGTCAAAAGAGCGTGTTAAACGTTTAATTTCGTCAATATGATTACAGGTCCTTATTGGGTTGACTTGCGTGTACCCTAAGAAGTGCAATTACATCGCATTTGTGGTAATTGTCTTGTTGACAAGAAACGACATTTCTGTTCAAATTGTTTAAGTTTTTTTTCAATATTATGAGCAATATTGCTAATCCTTGTAACTCGTAGATTGGCAGCATAAACGATAATGTCTTGGTGTATGTGTACAAAAATATTGTCCTTAAACGCATATTTGAAAATTTTTCATAGTATAGCTAAGATAGCAATATGGGAAAAGTCAAAACTCAAGTAACATGTATTTCACTTTTTTTTTTCTTTCGAAAAAGCCATTTTTTCATTCGGGCTTTTCGGCATTTTAAGACCTCTTAAAAAACGTGACCGTCCGGGATGACGGTAAATTACCTTTTCTGAATAACGGTACTTTGAAGTTTTCTGAATGCAAGCCTTATCGAGCCTACGGAGTGACTCATAATCTTTTGTATAGGCACGCTGTGAGGTATTCATGAGATGAAGGAAATCCAAATTCAAGAAAACTTTTGTAATTTTTCCTCATCATGAAACCGAAATTAAGGAAAAAAAAGAAGGGACCCTCCGGGACCAAACTCTGAAGAAATACAAACTCTACCTGAAGTGCAGGGTCTTCCAGGTAAACGCAAGTTAAAAAGAAATACAAACTCATTCTAAAATGTGAGGTATTCCGAGCAACGCACTTTAAAAAAACTAGTTTAGCAATTCTATAACGTTCAATTAACCAAACCCATTGGTTTGTAACGACTTATTATGTCCTCCCTAAACATGTCCGCGAATTTCCAGTAATGAAAATTTGAATGCTTCACCTTGAAAGGAGATGATACAGAAATGATGAAAATGCATCTTATATTTACTTTTCAGCATGCAATGGCATTGTGACGAATTGTCCTAGAAAATAGGATTAAGATTTGTTCCATAAAAATCTTCAAAAACGGGCGGTAGCACTTAAGCGATGATCGCCTTCTGTACCGTAATAAGGCTTTCTATTGGATTGAGAACGGACATTTTTCCTGGCCAAGCAACTACCCCAATCTTAAGTTCTTCCTCAAAATGTAAAATCTGGAAATAAGATGGCACCTCGCTGAATCAAAAGTCATCAAATCAGTTGGGCAAAATCTATATTATATTTACTTCCATCTGTCCGTCTTGTACTAACTGTATTTTATATTTACGTGGTAGCAGGTTTCCGAATCATCCTAGAAAATTAGACTGGGGTACGCTCGATATGAATTCCTCATAATGGATGGGAGGACCTCGGTGGTGATCAGCTTGTACCTTTCAGCTTTGGCAATTTCCCGTAGTATTCAAATACCCTTAAATCCAGAACGGGGTACACCGAGTTAAACATCTTTTCGTAGGTTTGACAATGAAAGATTTGACAAGCATTTCAAAAAAATATAGACGCTGGAATTATCCTCTGCTGAGTTAGCTCTGGTGAAGTAGAATCTCCTATACAAAAAATTTTAAGTAATTTTATTGTTCCCGAAGTATGCGGCCGAGTGTTTTCTCATACTTGCTTTCCGGCTTAGATGTATCTCTAGTTTTTGATAGAGTTTGATGCTAACAGTTTCGTCACATTGCAACAGCTTATTGAAAGAAGTACCTAACTGGTCTTATCAAATCTACAATATCTCATTTGACCTTTGTAAATTGGGACTCCAATAAGACTTTTTGGTGGATCTAGTTTCACGGAGAATCCTTTCCGCATAGGGTTGCCAAAATGAATCTATCTTTTGGTTTGAGCAGCATTCCGGACGTTTCGAAGCTGCATTTTTCAAGCGTCTATGCTGTACCCATTGAATTTAGAGGTAGAGAAATGGTTTCTTTAGTTATCTTCTTTGCCACACGTTTCAAAGCCAGTATTTCTACCTTTAACTTAAAAGGGTATTGTCGCTAAATGCCTGACGCATTTTTTTCGAAATTAAAGGAGAAAAACTAAGTTTACCGCAAATTGCTTTTTCGAGGTTATATAAGTTAGTGTATTCGGACTAGAAAAGGATCATTTGTCAACAGTTTGTCAAAATGACGTGTGGTATTCTCTAAAGCTAAATGGTGGAGCTGTGATATGAGTTAGTCTAATATGTTTCAGAAGGGATATAAAAGTCCTATTGTCCGTCTTTAATTGCGTCACACGCTTACTTAATTTCTTTAAAAATACAATTCCTGATGTCAAACTTGAACTAATTAAGTTGTATTCTGTAAACTTTATTTTTAAAATTAGGGGTTTAGTATCAGTCCGCCATTTTGATCTCAAGTCATTGAGGAGTAAATCGGTAACGAATTATGAGCGTATTTAGTTTAGTTCAATATTTTTAGCATTCTTTGTATGTATATTTTATTTTGTATATTTTATAGTGTTTCCTAATTCCATGTAGTTTTTTGCTGCTCCATGCCCAGGGACCGATGGTCCCCATGGTCCTGCTTTTTGTACTTTTGTACATTTTAGAATAAATAAAAGTAAATAATGATCACTTGCATTCATCTTTCTTTCTGAGTACTCATTTCGTTTGCTGGAAGAAGTTCAATGACTTTTTTGTAAAATATTTAATCGTCTACACACAAAAATCCAACATGCGTCTTAAGTCAAATGAGGGCAAATTAATTTTAATATTTGCTCGCCCGACGAATTTTAAGTTGAATCCCATGTTTTGGGTCTAAGGACATGGATCCATTGAAAATAGAACTGGAAATGCCTCATTTTCGCCAAAATTAATTACTCTAACAAATTTTTGGGGAAATTAATGATTTTCCATACTTTCGTTTTAACAAATAAGACTGGATCGTATAATTTTCAACAGATACAAAATCACTTGTAAATTTTTTTGCATGTACATTTGCGTGACTATTGCTCGTGGCTTGGTCATCTTCATTTTACTTACAACATGAACAAGAGAAATAACACTTTTCTTTATTTTTCCTTGGTCCACACTCGAATATTTCGCATTTTCTTCATTTTCCACTGATTTCGCGTGCTATCCATTAATTACCAAACGGAAAAAAATAAATTGCTAACTTTTTATTACCAGCGTCTTATTTTTTTATTTATACAAATGGTAGACAGTTGCACCGTTAAAATGTTTAATGATTTTGTTTCTATACATACATATGTAACTTTTACGTATGTGCAAACAAGTGTGGAAATAATTTCGTATCGTGTAGGTAATATATGCTTGCTATGATATGTTTTCCGTCAGATACGGAAAATGCAGAACGTGATCACGCTGCCAAGTTGACCAGATTTTCTGAGGGGGTGTAGTGAATTCAGAAGTTAATCTTAAATTTAGAAAATTTACCCATTTATTCTTTTAAATGGATGATAAAAAAGTTTTTTAGTAGCAATTATGTTATAACCGACCGTGTTGAAAATGAACGTTTTTGACAAACTGGATTATGAATGGCTGGGTTGTTTGGTGTTCGTAAACAGGCTGAACTTGAAAATTTCAATTGTATCTTTTACAGGATTGAAGATTCTTCGTGAGATAATCGCGACAACTTTATGGTTGAAGTCTAGAAAATTTCAGTTTTATGTTATGTCCTAGTTTACTTTACATCTGAAAATTTATGATATTTTGGTCAACCAAAGATCTTTGAAATATGCTAGTTATTTCCAGAGTAGTCCGGATAATTTTGTGGTTAGACCACTCGCATTCTATTCAGTATGTTTTTTGTCCAATCCCCATTCGCGGCAGAGCTAATTAAAATTGTAATTTTGCTGCGAAACTGTTCTCGTATTCAGCTGTTCTTTAAAGGCAATTTATGAGGTCAAATTTTAATCTTATCAAATCTCTTTCTCGTTTACTTATGGACCCTTAATAATTTGACTCGACCTCACTTTATGGTCCTGAATTTCAAAAGCCGATTTTTGTGACATTGATCATCTGTTTTGAGTCCTTTCTGGTAGTGCTGGAGGGTTCCAACCGTAGGGCTCCAGCTTATATTGCAGTGCTAAATATGAGATATAAGCAGGTCACCTGAACTGAAAACATTGCTCCTACAACTGCGAACTTTGTTCCGCGTTGGTTCTCCCAAAAGGGTGTAGTTCGCATCGGGACTGTCGAGTAGCGCCTTTACCTACACCTTACCTACACCTTTACCTACTACACCTTGTCCACCGACACCCTAGCGTTCTACTTTTGTCAGTTTCCGGCCATTGTAGAGCAGGATTTTATCTTTTTCGGATTTTGCGGTGCATGATGAGAAATCTTTTCCTAAGGGTAAAGCAAGATGGCCAAGGAGCCGATCTCAAAATATGATAATGCAATGATTAGCAAAGCTTTTCTCTATTAATTCCTTCTAATCATCTTGTCGACAAAGTATAGTGTATATAGGGCTCCTGAACCTATGACCGAAATATAGTACTCCCGGAACTTTGACAATCATCAAAACTCAGACCGTAAAAGACGAATATTAAGTAGTATATATCAGTTTTTTGATGCAAAATGAATCAAATTTCTGTCATGTAGTCTTCTGACATCAGCCTAACATCCACTGGCTTCTGTGTAGCGACAAATCGTTCGTTAACACTGTGATTATACTGTTGACAAATCAAACGTTACTATTCGTGTATATAAAAATGTAATAAATAATATTATGTAATAAATAACAAAAAAATGTTCATATTTTTGGCACAAAAAATTCAAAAGCCCACCATTTTGTCGATGTTAATGTATGTCGCTAACCCGGATGTTGGAAAGAATGATTTGTATGATCTGTATGATGTATCGTCTGCTATTTCTTCACTTGTGCTTGAGGACTCTATTTTCAATATCTTAAGAAATCCATTGGGTCAAACACTTTTTGAAGACAGTACCGTGCTCCTATATGTCATTTCACTCGGGACACCCAGGAGTCGCTATCCACCACATCCTCTAATATAACGTTTGCAGTTAAAAAGACAGGGACAACAACATGACATACACTCTCTCTTTCTGATGAACTTTTTTAATTAAAAAAGTACATTACAGTAGGACTTTTTTTGTACGCATTACAGTAGGCTTGAAATACACCCAGCAACTTTTTCTTCAGAATTTTCGAAGTGAAGCTACCAATTTAACGAAGTATACCCTACTCGAAGAAGGGATTTCTGTCCATATTCTTTCCGGGTTTTCCGGTAGTTCCTTCAACTTTTTGATAAATCTCGACGACAGTATGCAATAACTTTCTCTCTACCATCGTCCTATGACAACACGATTTCAGACTCTAGTAGAGAGTAGATGTTCTAAAAACTTCTCGGAAAATTTCAATTACTATCTTTATGAGAACACTAACTGAGATCGAAAAGTGTCATTTTCAACACAATGCGCCCGCCTAGTTATGCATTTGTATCTGGAAAAAAGGATCAAACCAACGTTCGTTTACCCGAAAATTACAACGTCGCTCTGACGAATTATCATTAATATGGTGAATATGTTGGTAGTGGGAAGGTTCAAGACGATTAAGTTACCAAGAGTTTGTAATTTTTTGGCCAGCAACTGGTTTTAGGCAAACACAAGTTTCTTATTTTGTTATATTATACATTCTTTTCGAAGACTCGGATAAATTTGCCTCAGTTCTGGACAGTAATAAGGTCCCACTTATTTTTTATACGTCAATTCAGTGGCTGCCTAATTTTTGGCCTGAATATGCTTGCCTTAAACCTAGAACATCGTTTACCGTCAGCGACATTTGTTCGAAATTCGCCTTATTAGTCGTTTACGCTCTTATAACGCTGGTCTAGCTCCACTTTGTACGACAAGCGCCTACACTCTGTTCGGAACTTGATCCTGTAGACATACTACAAACATAGAGACATTTGGATCTCTGTGATATCCTCGTTCATTGATATTTTATCATGAACAAAGTGCAGTTTGCTATTATCACGCCTGCTATGCGCCTGATGCTGTCATCATGATTCAAAATCGAATTTCAAAGTTTTTATTGTTGGTATACTCGAGAGATCTTCCATATGGACCTTATTGTTCAACGGATGCGGTTTTGGATGTAAATGCTTCCAAGAATTGACCCTGACGCTAACGTTTATTCGAAAAACATTTATTTTAGAGTGTGGCCAAAACCCTGATGTTAACAGAAGGGTTTTGGCCTCAATGTCAACATTATTTATTTTTGTATTTTGGAGCATGTTGACGTTCTTCGACGCAAGGTGAAGGATTAAAAATAACCAGTCTAACTCTAATAATGAGTTTCTATGACTTTTATCCTGTAAATCAAAACCCCCACAAGACAATTTGAGAAGTGTTAATAGATTTTCATATCCTTTACAAGAGTTAGTACCAAGTAAATTGATTATAATATTGAATTGAATAAATTTTAATAAAAAATAAATATAAATAAATAAATTAATAAATTTAATAAAATTTCCAAAAGAGTTAATTTTAGAAAGTTCCCTGTGATTTCGCGCCACTCTTTAATTTCTATAATATGAAGTTCATAATTTTTCTTTAAGTTTGATTTGAGTCTTTTCGCTTGTTTATAAAACTGCATCAATAAAATTCATTCAAATTTTCGGAATTTCGAGCATTGCTGGAATTTGTTTATATATCAAATAAGTTTACGCAATCGTTGCGTAATGTCTGTTGTGTTACTTGTTTGTTTAATTTAAGACACCATACATTTAATACATTTATTTGTGAATTTTGCAAGCAAATTATTGATTATAATTGTTAGATGATTTATTTTACATACAAATGGCATTAACTATGCATTTTAACTTATTTTTCAGGTATGCAAGCTCAGTAATCTACAGCTGTAGGTAATATTCCATTCATAATAATATATTATTCGACAATTATTAGTTAAAGTTAATATTATAGTTATTAAACTTGAATTATTTCCGTATTGATTCAAATGGATCCCAAATCCATTACGACGAAAAAAATGTTGCGAGCTACTGAGGTGTGCGAGCAACATAGCAAGTAATTAAGAATGGAAGTGTAACTATCCAGCAGTACTATCTCAACGCATCGACTAATATACAGAAGATGTAAGCATGAGTGTTTCTTTATTTTCTCGTCAGGCAATAAACTATTTTGTGAGTAAACAAGAAATAATATGCCAAATAATTATTGGAGATAAGGGCGTTCCCAAAGGAACTTGATCGCAGAAATAAATGTAAAAGTGACGACAAGGCGGAAGCAATCTGAACCAGTGCGGGGCAAACGTATTGCGTCGTCCCCGATTTAAAAGCAAAAGTGGATTTAATCAGTGATAAGTCAATAAATCAGTGATTGTCTAATAAGTGAGTGGCACTAGTGAGTTTGAGTATATGAACTAATAATCTAAGTAGCTTAGTAAATAGTTTTCATGGAAGAAATTATAGAACTATAAATGTAGAAATGTAGAAGAATATCTAATCAAGTACTTATTTTATAACAATATGTGGTAGTTGCTATAAAACTAGGGATGGCTATATTTTTTCCTGAAAATGATAGTAGTCTACATATAATCTACATGCATTTTAAGCTTAATGAAAAAATGCGATTCTTCAAATTTAAGTACATAAAACCAATTTTCCGAAACACAAAAAGGCTTGATTCCATTTTGATTCAATAAAAAAGTTAATAAATAAGACCTAAGAGGAATTTTATTTCTATTATTTCCACGTGCTTCCTCTCCGTGTTAACACGTGCAGGCAAAAATTCAATAAAATTTTTGGCTATTGTGTCCTTTTAAGATTTTTATGGCAAGCATCCAGTTCTTTAAAGTTTCACGTCCATGTTTCTGAAACACAAACTTTAAGGATCCTCCATTATTCTGCTACATAACCCAACTCGCTGCCGTTTCTTAGCGACTGTATGCGATTGACACCAATTTTAAATACTTAATATTAGTTGGGGAACAACTCAAAAGATAACTTACCAGTTTGGTTCGATAGCAGAATGTAAAATTATTTTGGAAATAACGTTGTCTACTGTCGAATCAACCAATGTCTCCTATTATGTTTAAAAGAGCAAACCCCGCCTCCAGTCGGTCATAAGAAAATTATCCCCAAGTCGTTTGGTTTAAGGTTTTTCGTTCCATTTGATTGATACAATTGTCGGAGTAGGGTCCATCTGCTTGCCGCCTCATGTACCATCTTCCATCAAATCCATCCAATTGAGAAATCTAGACAGATATCTCTAGCTCTGGGAAGGCCACTCAAGCAGTTTAATGCGTGATCCGCGGAAAAATGTTGAAGTTCTATGAACCGGAAGCTTGGATCTTTATCTTGTTAAAAGAAGAAGTCATTCTCGTACTCAGGTTTCAACGAGGATGCTTCGAAATTTTCCGAAAGGACGTCAAAACAGTTGTTCGCGCTCGTTTTTCCGTGAGCTTGAACTAGTTCTCCCAGAATTTTAAGCTTCATATCAATAATTTTTTCAAGTTTTTGCCATTGACAAAACATCAAACTTTTCACTGCAAATGCAACAGAAAACATCCGTGAATATGTTCTCACTGGATACAGGAACTTGGAGCATGCAGTTGTCTCCTGTGCTGCTTGTGGTGGCACATTGCGAATATAAAAGAAATCCGAGAACAGCGGACATGTGAGGCTAGACAAGAGTGTCAAGGAAAGTTTATGATATGCCTTCAAGCATGATAAGTAACTGTCAAAAGGAACCCCGCCTAGAAACGGACTCATGCATTAGAGAATCAATTTTCTTCCTTGCCGTGTAGGTGTGTGCTCGGTTTGGAAATACTTCGTTGCTAGTTCGCGTTTATAAGATTCGCCATTCAGCTAAACAAATACAAAATCATGCAGAAATTTAGACAGAAATTGACCCCACCGTGGAGGACAGCCTCTGGAGGAACATTTTTCGACGCTGCAAGAGGTCCGGAGATTTAATTAAAAACGAAATTCTAAACAGGATGACGGCGCTTATGCATAAATTGAAAGGGAGCATTCTATGAAGGGCTTCAATAAATTTTCTTGACACTTTACTCGAATTATTGCCAACAGGGCATCAACAATTAAAACAGCTCTCCTAGCTAAGAGTTTTCGCTAGAATCGCTTAAATGTCGAAAACGTGTTTTAAATGTTGCAGACCTCCATACTTTTAACTCGCACTTTTGTTTCAACTTTGAAGTATTGATTCTGTTTGATTTCAAATGAAATGTTTCGATCCTGTAGTTAAAATATCTGCAATTTGGAGACCAAAAGCACTTGCTTATCTGGGTCTGTGATTTGAAGTCTGTAGTTCTGCGATGGGTTCCAGATCAAAAGGAGCTGTATTCGATGAACTCGATGTTTGAAAGAAAGCTGTGGCTCTATTTGAATGTTACTTTGAAAAGTCAACTGAAATCAATGTAAAAATTTCGCTACTCTCGAAAAAGAAACGAACATTGAAAAGAGCTTCAAACCTTAACAAGCCATAAAGGTTGAAACAGGGACAAGCGAAGATCATTTTCAACACATGAAAGCCAACACGGTAGAAAAAAATTCAGAATCGATGTTATAAGGCTCGTAAATTTAATTATTTTCTTTTACATTTTTATTTTATGCACTCAGGTGCCGTGGAAATAGTATAAAAAATACTTGCATGTGTATGCGATCTCCAATTTTGTTCTGTTTTAATTTAATTGAATGATTTAATTAACCAACAAAGAATTTCACTTCGAATTGTTTTGTTATCAATAAGCTTTTGCAAATTGTATCTATAAAGAAGATACAACAGCAGGACTACAATTTATTCCTAAACACATTACCTAACATTGTTACTTAACGGTTGCGTGCAACTATTCGAATTGTTGATTGTAAACAATTGAAACAAATTCAATAATCAATTTGACTTCTACTTTTGTGTCTTTTTGTATGTGGAAAATTTATGGTTGAAACGTGGTTCGTTGCACTGGAAACAAGGCCAATAGTTCATTTAACTCAAAATCGATGTAGAATTATGGAATTTGCAATTGAATCCTTCGACGCTACATCTGAGTATAAAATGACCGTAGTTCAAATTGCAAAAGTCTATTGAAATTTATATTGCATTACAAATGTTTTTAATTTATTTAGTACATATGTGTACAATTAACAGGTCTATGCGCTGCTACATACGCTCAATTCGCAAAACTTGAAAGCAATGAAATTCAGAAAGCATTCTAAAAATAACCGAAATTTTATTTATAAATACAAATTTCAACAATCAATTGTTAGTCATCTAAATAATTTCCGATAAATGTGACGTGTACGTTTCCTCCCCTTTTATGACATGATTGCATCTTTTTGGCGCATTTATTTCAGCCCCGTACAAATCGATTTCTATTTAAACATACAATAAACTTATATATAGATGGCTCTTATTGGTTCTAATATTTATATGTGATGTTGACATTTGTGGCAGATGATTCAAGAGGAGCCGAAATTCAATAGAAGAAACGCTTTTGAATGAGGTGATGACTAAAATCGAGCGTCATGATGCCAACATTTGTTTTGTAGGAAAGCATTCAAGTACATCAAACGTTCATATTAATATAAATCGTGTCCAATTTATTATTCATATTGATTTGGTTCGTGTTTAATTTATTGAATGGAAAAAAAGGAAAAAAAATTATATATATATAATTTTTTTATTCTCCATATTTTTCCAATCAAGTTTCTTCAATCGAATATAGACGTCATTTGGGTTCATGTTTAATGTTTAGCTACTGACGTGGTTTTTTGTCACACTAGTACCGAAGTGGAGCTTACGATGTCGTGTATATACTAGGGAGAGAGGGTCCAGAGTTACAAGAGAATTGGGTGCAATGGAAAGCATCGCCGTTTTTAGTAGTTCCTACCAAACTAGGAATTTTAACAAACTGCATTTCAACTACCCTCTTGAGAAAACATGCTTCAATATTAATAAGGACTTAGTTTATAAGTAGAAGGTTACGCAAAACAATCATTGAGGTAGACTGAACGTTGACGGTCGAAAATGGATTACGAAAAATAAAAATTTAATACCGAAAGGAAAAAAAACGTCTTTCTTTTATTTTTCAAAAAAAAAATTGCGAATATGAAGTCTATTACGAACTGAGATGTACTATTTCGGACTTCCCTGAATCCTTATCAATATCTTCACTATCATGCATCGATGAAGTTATTATGACAGGTTCATTGGAAATAAAGGTTATGTCTTCTGTAACGCCGATCAATTTTGATTCTTTTAGGCGCCTTTCAAGGCAAAAATCACTGTCGAAATTCAGGGGGAATTTTCGTAATCTGATAGAGTATTAGTAGAATCGAAATCCGAAACAAAAAATTAAAAATTCATTCAATTTGTCAAAAAATTCAGAACGTTGATAAAAAAAAACGCCATTGCGTTTGCAACGGTGCAAACTTCACACATCCCAAAATCATGCTTATCAAGAGCTCCGTCCGATAGAAGTTGTAAATGAGCAAAGTGTCTTATGATCCATCAATGCTTTCTACCAGTCCAAACCACCGATAACCGTGTACAAGAACGGTGTCGATCCGGTCATGCTAAATAAAGAAAAAATAATAAAAAAAAATGAAAAAAATAATAATAATAATAATAAAAATAATAATAATAATAATAAAAAAAAAAAATAAGCGGAGTCGGCACCATAAATGGATCCATTCTGTCAAAATTGTTGGGAGCGAAGACAGTTTTCATATTATGTCATGCAAAGCCAAACATCATTTCTGCTGAAATCTCTATCAAATAAATATAAAGCATCACGAGTGTGAAAAAGCTGTGTCTCAACCAGCACGCATAACTTCAAGGGCATTCAATAGCGTCAAAACGTTAGTGATCATCCTGTCGACTTTTATCGACATGGAAGCAGCCCTTAAATGATGTAAAAATGGGAAGCATAGTAGCAATTATCAAAATATATGGAATTTATACACATTTGACCCAACACACAGGCCACCATCTAAGAAAATAAAAAAAGAAAAAATTAAAAAAAATTCCAAAAAAAAAAAAAAATTTAAAAAAATTGGCTAAAAAAATCAAAATTTAATTTTTTAAATTTGAAAAAAAGAAAAATATTAAAATAAATTAAAAAAAAATAAAGGAAGAAGGAAAAAATACGAATTAATTCAATTATCCTTAAAATTGTAGTCAAATAGTGGTCAATTGTATTCAAATACCACCATATTATCAGCCCTATCATGGCTGCTCATGGTTAATTTGCTTGTAAATGACCTCATGATTAAGGTTCTTAAAAATATGCATGCACCGAAGATATCTGATTTCAAACGAGTGCAAAATAACCGCAGACAATCTCTGACCTGATAAAGACCACATTTGCACTATTTTCCAAATGAGTCAAAAATAGCAGACAGAACGTTAAATTAAACTGAAAACAAATCAGGCTCTGGAACGAGCGCGGAATTATTTGGCAACATTTTCAATATCAGACGGCAAACAAACATGTTAAATGAATAAGAAGGAATATTTTGCAGTAATCCTGTGAAGAAAACTAATGTCGACTTCTAATACAACGATGACAGCCTTCACCATCATGAAAACACTATTAAGTAAGACTAAAACACAAGCTCACATTCTGGAACTTTACCACCCACTGCATAACATAGTTGTCTGTCCTAGAGAGGAAACTCTCCATGAGAGACCCAGGAACTAAATACTTAATTTTTAGAGAAATACTACCCACATCCACTACAATGAAAATAGTGCTTCATGTTTTTGATCCCGAATTGTGTTGAAGTTGATAAATTTAATTTGCGGCTCGATTTTTTGTGGTACATCAAACAAATATTTTTGGGACACATTGGCTACATATAAAGGATTTGAGTTCAACACTCATTTTAAAAAGCAGGAAACACATCGCTAGGATGGTGTGTGACGTACGTAATAATCGTAATACACAGTGAAATTAACGAATAATTCCTGAAATACAACTCATAAAACTTCTCGCGAAAAAACTGCAGAAAATGACGCCATTTGCATTCCTCGGAAATCTTTTAAATGTCCTGAAAGTAGTAAAAATGTAATATGTAGTAAAACGCAAGTAGTTGTGGTCTAAAATATTTTCCAATACTTAACTATAAAGTATACCTAATTGGTTTATGTTTTGTTTGGAGTAGGATATCAGGTAAATTAATTTGATGGCTATGCCAGATTTGATGCACTCTATTTTAGATAGAGTGCGTATTTCGTCGCCGCCGTTTCTAAAAATTGATTTCTATTGACACGACTCTAGAGTTTTAGTCCTCAAAGTGTAGCAGTTAGTGATTATATTATAGAGCACGAATATTTTATGGAAAATCGTGCGGAAACTCAAAAGAACAATCTTTTGAATGTTATTTTCTCGAAATCATGTTTTTTGCGTTGGCGGACATGATTTAAAAAAAAATACGATTCCTGATCATTTTGAATTTTTAATATGTTGTTGGTGACATATCTGGCTGTCGCGGGGACTAGGACCATGTTGTTAGGAAAATACATTTTCTGATTTCCAGCCGATTTTGTAAGCTCGAAAATTTTTTTTTTCAAATGGCCGCCAAAAACTTATCCTAGTTCAGGCAAAAGTCACTTAAACAAGGACTAATTTCCGTTTTTTTGCCTTTTCTCAGATGTTCCAAACTTGAGAAATCACGCCCGCCATCGAATTTTTTCTTCTTTTTCGAATTTTTTTTTCTCGGAAAATTCGTTAAAGCTAAAAAGTTTTTTACTGTCCTTCACATGTCAATACATATCGGTGCAAAATTTCAAAACTATAGCTGTTTCCTTCTATGAAGAGAAAATCATCGAAAAAAATCTTTTTTGAACGTCATAACCTGAAAGCCACTTGAACTTTCCAGCTAAGTTTCCATATGGAACCAGAATGTAGTCGTTATTGCACTTTAGGTTTTATAAAGAATTTTGGATACCTTAGATGAAATTCTACTACTAGAAACTATTACTACTATTGCAGAGGGAAGGAGCATAGCAGCTGCATACCGCACTGTCTCTGAACCGACAGTTCTGGTTATCTCGACGGTTGTTACTCTTATGCTGCTTGCTGAAGAACGAAAACGAGTGTACTTACGTAGGAGGGAGTTGGCGAGAGAAGTTGTCTGTGAGAGAAGGAGAAGGACCCTAGCTTTGTGGCAGCAATCATGGGTAAACGAAACGTGACGCAGGTGACGCACGGCTCGTCAGTGACTTGAGGCCGTGGTTCTGCAGAACGCATGGTGGGACTGACTATTACTTGAAGCAACGACTCAGTGAGCATGGGTATTTCCAGTCTCACCTACATAAGATGGGGAAAGTCCTTGCTTGTTCTATTCGGGGATTACAGATGACGCCTGCCACACGTTCTTTGCATGCCGATTTTCCGGATTTGTCCTTGTCCAGGAGTCACAATGATCATAAAATTCAGTTGAATGGAATGATTCTGGTAGCTGCAAATGTTAATTCACAAAGAGAAATGTAAGGAATTTAAAATCGTTCAGGACGTGATTAATCGAACTGGCTGACAAATCTACGAAGGCACGTTTTTACTCCCGCAGTGCTCATAATTTGATGCTGGGATTCTTTTATATTAAAAACTCATCAGGATATGTTCAAACTTGCTGACGATTTTCTGGAGTGTTTCCGAAACGTGTGACGAATATTTTGCAGGAATCCTTTTCGAAGTTTGGAGCTTTCAAACGAGGGGGATAACACTCGAGGTGCGCGCGTCATGTGTCATACTGAATGTCATGCACTGTCCATTTGGTACTGAAGAAATGTATTTGGAAAATTTTCAACAAATGTGAAAATGTGAAAATTTACGAAAATTCGTGGGGCTCTACTGACCGTTTAATTGTGTGTTCTAATGTAGTTTATTGCATGCGATCGGTAGCTTTTCCGAGGTAGACACCGTACACATTTGAATTTTTGATAAGACACCGAATTTTCGCGAGTAGACATACAATAGAGGAATAGCAGGAATGTTGCTTGCTAGCTATTGCTGCGAAGAGCGCAAGCATTCCCGTGAAGCTTGGAAGTATCCACAAATGATTCACCGGTGTCCCGAAATAGAATGGAAAACCAACGAAATCGATGTGGATCTCGCGTCCATTTGGGAATTGGTGGATGCGATCGCCGTTGGAAAAGCAGCAGGAGTGGCAGCTTTTTTGAGAACACGAAGAAGCTTGTTATGACCAGCGCGTTGATTATTCCATCTCCCCTGAGATTCGGAACGTTTCGATGGCAACCATCCGCGAAAATTGAAAATGCACGTAGGAAAGCGTCGTGATCTGCGTGTTCATCGAGCTGATAATGCTGAGTATTGCGTAGAGAAGGCGTTTTCCCTTGCGTCGTTGACTACGTTGTCGACGATTTTCCAACGTAGCTATTACGTCGCTGTTTGTGAGAACTCGGAGAAATGAATGTCCTCGCAGGTTGTAGTGCTATCTGGTGAGTATCTGAATAGAAATTTTTGCTCAGATACCGATGATGTGAATGTTGATACGTTTGGCTTGCTCATAAACAGCATAGGAGAAGTAGGATATGTGTTTTGATGTTTTTGAAATCTGGCTAAGAGCCGAACGGAGTAGACGGCAAAGCATGATTAGAGTAGTGGCGATTTTTCGGGAGAGCTTTACCCTGGGCACCGGCGGTAACAGTTGGAGATTTAACGAAGCAATCTAAAGATTTTTGGCGTCGGGGTTTCATCGTCAGCGGACTAGGTCCTAAATTTTGTTGGGGCATCGTCCAATTCACCGCTGTTGAATTAGTTACGGTCAGTACGAACGATTGTCGGTGTTCCTTTTGCTTTTTCGTGAAAATTAGTCCAATTGCAATCACTCGGTCAATGTGTCTTTCGCGTCAGTAAATGACATCAGAAGGAAGTGCATTGTAGTATTGTGCACTAAAGGGCGAACTTTTAAATTGGTGAATTGTTGCAAACCATATTTCAGATAACACAAATAATTCACGGATTTTTTTGAATGCCAAAATAAATAAATGATTAAAAAAGTAAACAATGAATGTAAGAACTCAACTACAGTGACTACACTCGGGTCGAATTTGAAAGTGTCTTTTCAATAAACGCCTGCAAAAAGGATACAGTCAATGAATGGTTTAATGTTTGCATCAACTTCCCATAGGGAATATTGTTGCTTTCAATAAGTTCGATATTGGTGTTGTCATGTAGGAAATGTTATTATCCTCCCATCGAACACTCTTCCGTCTACAAGGATATAAAAGTAAAACAAGTGATGATCACGGTAGCGAATACGGTGATAGCTAAGTGCCCGGAAAATGTTTATAGCTTGGAAATAGTTTTCTTAACGTGAATACTCGAAAATTCACTCAAATTCGAATACCATGTGCAAAATCGTGTAACTGGCAAAGCATTCCATCTATTTATTATAATCCGAATCACAATCGATGTGTGATAATATCAAAAAGATCAAAGAAAATTCAATTTTCAAACAATTGAAATTGCATTGTGGCCATCTGTTCTAATTTTGTGCTATCTATTTGCAATAGTTGATTGGTTTCACTAGTTTATTTCTTTTAAATTTGGCGTCAAGAATAAAAATTTTTTTGTCTTCGATTGAATGATTGTGTATGAGTGTTGGAAAAAGGACATTTTGATAATTGTGTACATGGTTGGTGCTAGTGTTTTAGTAGTGAAACTACTTTATTAAAATCCATAAAAAAATGTTCTTACTGCAATAACAAGCAGTTTAAGTGCTCAATTGCAGCTGGAGAAGAGGCATGAGATAAGTGAAAGACGAGTGGCCCCCGAGGACCATGCCGGTTATCGCTGATTCTGATGAACCACCAAGAAAATGCTGCAAGTTTTGTGACGGTAGGAAATTTATGCAAAAATGAATTTGGAAATTATTTAAGTGTCAGCAATATTTTTCTCAGCCAACCCCTTAAGCCATGTGCTACATCACAGTGTGCAGGATGACCAGTTTACTATGTCTTTCGGTGCAAAACACAGCGTGTATTTATCAATATATTTTCGCTTTGATATTGATATTTAAAGTGCTTATATTACCATGCCCAATAATGTCCAAGGCTGCAACAAAAATGAATGACATATTTGTCATATTTTTCGTGTGACATTCTAAGCTCTTCGTCCTTTTATCTTTAAGTTGTCATGTACTAGTGTTCATTTCAAATCGGAACGCGCTTAACTTTGGAGTTAAATCATTTGTATCCTATAAATATAATGGTTGGAATTAACTTTTTGATTGCAGTCAACAGATTTTCTGTTTCGCTGAGTGACAGACTGGCAGTTCACATTTTGCTTGCCTTTCATGGTGATCAAATACGCAGAAATGTCAGAATCTTTATGAATAGTAAATAGTAAAATCTCTATGGAAATCATAAAAACAAAACAAAAGTTTTGTTTATTTATGACCTTCTATTTGAGTCGTAGAAATTGTCACTTCAAAAGTGAAGTATAGGAGCCCAAGCTTATGTGTACTTTTAAGTTTTGTCTTGAATTTGACTTGTTTTGAAATATGACAGTATTTCAGAATATATGACTAAGTTGCTGAGAGGACAAATGAGCAATTATACTGACTGACTTTCATTTCTTTCTATCCTTGTAATCGCTTCCACTGCAGTTATTGGTATTTCGATTTGTACGATGAATTCTTTTGAGTAGGGATTATAAATAATTGCTTCATCAGAAATTACTTCTACTACCGCTACTGCAGGAACTGCTGCTACCTACCTACTAACCAGCTACCTAGTGCTACATCCAATTTTATATCTACTTTATAATATTCTATCTACTTCTACTGAAACAACAACTAATTCTCATTAACTATCACTCGCGGTATTCATATGCACATTTTATAGCGTGTGAACCTATTTTTCCTGATAATACGCAGTAAATATGTATCTTGTGTTCTTAGTTGATTGATATTAAGTCCCATTTCTCTCCAGGAATTTCAATTAAAAATAAATTGGAACTCGATAAAATTGTTTTCAATTCCGTCATTGAAAGGTTTAATCACTCACTGAATCAAAATCACGATAATATAGGATTTGATTTCCACTTTAATTTACTTAATTCACATAAATATTATGCAGATACATATCACACTGGTGTACCATTGAAATACCATGAATATTCAGAATTATTAAATGCTACTTTTTATTAAAATTTATTATCGATATAAATATATATCGTATTAAATATATATTCATGCTTATTAAATTTTCTTAAGTTTTATTGCATCTAATAATCGTGTCGGAAATCTGTTTATAAGACTATTTAACACGCTATCGGATATCTCATACCACGCTACAATTATTCATTGTTTCAGCTCTGCAGCATTCTCAAAATGGTTTCTACCGTACTCAAAGTTTCCTCAATAAAATTTCCAGATACTCCAAGTATTAAAACTCTTAATAAGAACTCAAAATCGACCACACTATATGTCTGAACAAACTTCAAACTGCGACTGAGTTTATAATTATTAACAGCTACAAAATTCGTTTTCAGCGTACTTTAACCTTGAATTTTGTGTGGTTGAGAGAACGAGACTGGTAGACAATTGAAACGGTTCTCTGAGATAACCCAATTAACATGTTCAGGCATGCAAATTCATTTCGTAAAACAACATTCGGAAAAATGTTAAAAATTAGGTCTAAGGCTATAATTTCTCGCAGCACTAACCACACTAAATACATTAAACAAAAAGTACGTATTTCATTGGTCAATGCATGACTCGCTTGGACCATAGTTCCTTGCCTATGAGGGATGGCAGATAAGGGCAGAATTTAGAGAATAAAACAATTAGATGAATTTATAATAAATTTTTAGTGCCAAATAAATTCTTCTTTTATGCACTATGCACATCTTCAATGCACTTCTCACATTTTCTGTTAAGGATCTCTATCCCGCTTGAAAGATGTCTTTTTTCCTTTAAAACGCTCATTGAAGGTTGCCTTCATTGACTCCTTAATTGTTTGCCGGGATGGATTTTCTGTGAATTTTCGAATTGAACTTTTTTCCTTTCTTAGGGTGACTTCCTGTTACCTCCGCTGTTATTTCTCTTATAACCAAGGAATTCCTATGACATTGATATGATGCATATTATGCGCGAGATACATACTAGTAACCTTTTCGCGGATTGTAATCTATCAGCTTGGCCAGTATTTTTATAGGCCGGGAAGGCTGTCAGATAACAGCGGAAGGATCAAATATATGCTAGCCGACAGACTGCGGACAGGGTACGAATATCCGCCTCGCTTACGGACTGCGAGAAAATCTTCAAAATTTATATTAATATTTCCGCCGTTCATTAGTTTTCAAATATTTTTAAATTAATTATTTGGCCCCTTTTCAAAAATAGTAGAATAGTCCTCGTGTTTATTGTAGTATTTTTTCATTTTTTTCAACCTTCTTTCGAAAAATACGAAAATACGTGCTATTTCTAAAATCGATCATACGGTCTTACTTCTTTTCGGTTGTTATAATCCTAGAATGGCTTTCCTTTTTAAGGATCGATAATTTTCTCATGCATGGATATGTAGTTTGAAATGAAAACATGGGCGCTAATTTATTTCATGTGCAAATCGTTAAGCTAAAAAAAACGATGCGTTCCTTGCTGATATTGCTTGCATTGTTATTTCTTGATTTGAAAATCTTTTTATGTAATTTCTTGATACTTCTTTTTATATTGCAGAAGTTATCTTAGTTGAGACTGGTTTTTGGACGTACTCCGTGAGAGTCGTTTTCTAGGGACTCATGTCTCTGTTTTGGCCGAAGTTTTATCGTCTCAAAAATGGTCCGAATTCCACGTATGCAGTAAAAATTCGTACAAAGTATCCCAGGCGGAATGCTCTGATTTTGTTAAATAATCCGAACTATTGTTATCCTGGTTACACAATACTTTAATCAACTAGCGATCAGTAATTTGACTATCAGTACAGTCAAATCAGAAGCAATCAATCCTTGCTAGGAGATAGTTTACCCTTCAGGCAAGAATTGGCTATTGGAAATGATGTTTTAGTACTCCTGAAGATTTTTCATTATATTGTTATTCGTGGAAATTTGGTGGTCCTGTCCTTGAAATATAAAGGAAAATACTATTCCTATGCAAATTTAGAATCATCTAGGATTTTGCATCATTTTAACTAGATAATCGGCGAAATTATGTGGGTTCTGCCCGAAATGAATAGGAGACATTTAGTATAGGGTGACGCGAAAGAAACGCTATTAGCATAATGTAACGAGACAGGAACGCTATGTTTGGAATTCTTTGTTTGTAAATTTTTGAATAATATTGCAAATTTTCAATTTTGGCTTTGAATAAATTGGCAAAACTGAATAGCTTCGGTACGTTGGTAGACTGCAAACAATAAATTAGTATGAATAAAAGTATAATAAATTTTCCAAGTCGACTTTATAAAATTCTGAAAATAAGGAAGACAAATATTAGAATGAAAGAAATTCTAAAAAAAATTCCAGCGTATCGTTGGTTTCGCATTCCCCTAGACAAAGGCATCTTTTATTATATCCTTTTTGTGACTCATTAGTGCTCTATTGTTATTTATAAAAAAAGATAATTGTATTCAGATTAGAAAAACGGAAAGCATTTAATGTTCAAGATATAGAAAAAAACTCTCGCTCATGCGTATCAAGCGAAAAAGACGTTGAAATTCAGTCGAATTTCTACCATAAATTATGTCCCAAACTGTCCCAATCACAATATAATATTGGAAATATTATTAATTTTAAATGCAATTATGTCATTTTTTACTGCCAATTATATGTTATCTACGAAATCCAACTGCAAACAACATCTCTAGTCGGCAACGGGCACATAATCTAGACAATTTATTTGTTGAATAAAAATAATTTAGACGAAATGCGCCTCAAGAATGTTATCCTTTTTGCTTGGTGCATGGGAGTTTGTGTCGTCGATGAAGTGTCGAAATGCATATCTTACGTCGTCCAAATCGTCGTTTGCAACATTTAAACGACGGGCACCGTAAACAATTCGTCGGTTGCTAAAAGCATTTTTCAGTGGAGTGCAACAAGTAAATTTGTAACAGGGATAAATTTATTTTCTAGATTTGTGGAAAAATATAATGAAAATATTCACAACGACATTCCGTGCATGATGGAAGAGTTGGGAGAAAATATTTTTACAGAATTTCTAAAAACATCCTCGATGCTGTGAAATGGAAATTGCGTAAAAATTATTGAGACAATTGTTAGAAATTATGTTTTTGGCAAAATAATACTATCGAAATGCTTACAAAGGTCGTTGCAAACGGATAGGCTGCAGGTGGTCCTGAGCTTAACACACTGAAGAACATTCAGTTTCACTCTAATCCTGGAACTCATTTATATAGTTTAGTCCTCCCGCGTCAATTCGTTCCTAATTTTAAGTTCGTAATATGACATGCCAACCCTTTTTCGGTGAAAACTAATACACAAGTCATTTATAATCTCTAGGATTACCTTTTCGCATTTTTATCGCTCTAGTGATTAACGACCTGCCTTCATTTTCCATCCCAACCGTCATCATCCTTTGACGCTAAGCCCTTTTTCGTGAAAAATAATCACCAGCCGTCAGGTGGCTGTACATGAACCTCAAATTGATTAAAATTAAATACCCTACATAATCTATTGCACAAAAATTGTCCACTATATGAACAGCAAACATAAATCTCGTTCGCAAAACAGGACACAATCGTGTTTATATGTTTGAAATGTATCCAAAGCATCACGACTGTATCAGTGCGGGCAAAATGAGGAGCATTTCGAAAAAGGGGCGGAAAGAAAGAGAAAGGAGGGGGGATCAACTGATGCTCGATGTGGTGATGGGACAAAAAGATACAATCACTTGTTGGATTGGCTGCTTTATTGCAAATTTATCCGAAATTAATTGTCACGTTTAGCGGAATTTGTAATTTAAAATACAAGCTGTTGTTGTTTGGACAACGCGTCAGAAAGTTTATAGCTCACCCAAACGCAATTCCACTGATACACTGTTGGCCGTTGTAGCAAATTTTCACCCTATCTGTCTCTTCCTGATGCTTCTCGGTTCACGCATTGGCGTCTAATTATTTTAATCAATTTAATTTTGGAATTTTGCAGATTATTGTTGGTGGTTTTCGTGCTGCTCTATGTAGATTTGATTAATGCATCGCTTTTAAGTAGGATAAAAAGAAATGTTTTGAGATAGCTTTCGGATGAATGCGCATTTATCTTGCGAGGATTAGCAACGGAATGCTTGAATATGTTGCTTTAATGGGGTAGCGTTTGTGATTTATGATTCCATGGAATCGATGTCATATTAATTTACCGACTGATACTGTTGCAGAGAGTGACTTGATGACAACCCATGCTGCAGGAGAAATTTATGCTATGCAAGAACTTTGGATATAAGGAATTTCACTAGAGAATTGCATACTTGCCGGGATGGAACTTTCATTTCAAATATTTTTTGGATTGTGTAATTCAACTGTAAAGTTAGTAATAACCAGCTTCAGAAGGATTATTGACTTATAGAAGATGGAATCCGTCATATAAAGAGTCAAGTACATCTTTAAGTTCCATATAAAACCTAAGGCTATATTAAAAAGGACCAAAAAAGGCCCGAATTGCTGCGTAGACCTTACTCAGAGAGTTCAGCACTGAGAAACTATTGGGAGCGTCATGTTCGGGGAGATTAAACCGCGACAAGGGCTGTAGCGCCACAACAATCGTGACTATTACGACACAAAGATTGCTGAAGGAACTCACTGCTGCGAGTCTTACACTAAACGCCAAATATGTCGGTTTAAAGCCTAATGTGCTCTACCTAACAGATAAAGCATACAAAATATTGAATTAACTTAAAATAAATAAAGTTAACAATAAATGTCAAGGCTAGTCTTTTTTTAGAAATCGGAGTACGTGGTCGAAAGATCGAAATATCGAGCTGTAGCGCCATAGAAGAGCACAATAAGAGTTCAGAAAAGAGAAAAAGAAGAATTCAAAAAAATTTCCTTGAAAACAGATAATGTTTGGGTAATTTTACAAGTCCATATTCTACAACTACACGCTGGGTCAGTTTAGCTGGAGCTGAACATTCACAGAATAATTTAGCCAAGGTCTCCTAACTCTCGCCGAGGACAATTGCTGACCTAACTCTCTCTCGTCAGGGTTTGAGTTGGAAGTTTTCTGGCATTGATTACACCTTAAGATATCATAAAAATTATAGACTGCATATAGTAAGCTACTGTAAACATTTTTCGAACATTTACAGGATTTTTCTCGAACTTTACAATGTCAGTCAAAAAGATTCGAACAGATTTTTTGGGGAAAAATAAATTTCACTTAAATGTAAAATTTCGAAAATCCAGGTATAAATTAAGATAATAATTGACATTGAAGAAGGGAGCAACATATTTCCGAAATATATATCTGTCGAATTTGAAAACATAGCATGCTGGAATGGAAATTCAAAAAATAAACGCAAATAAATGGCGTTTTGGTCATCAGAAAATAAACTTCTTTCGTGGTACGTACAGGTCGAGGCAATGCCTTTGTTTTGTTTTTTTTTTGCTTTGGCCTTTATGTGAGACCTTTCCTGCTTAATCGTGCGATAAAATGAGAAATGAAATCGTTGTTGTTCGTTTGGTACTTAGGTTCGTTTTGGCCCTTAGGTCAGTTTTGGCCCTTAGGTCAGTTTTGGCCTTTCCAAATACTTTGCGTGTCTCGATGACCTTACCTGCTGATTGTTGTATCTTCGGATGCTTTAGTTGATATTCGCTCTCTCCTATAAATTCAGCTAACGCTCTTGTCGACTTTGTCGTATAGTCATGAATCCATGATTCCATCATTGTCAGATATGTATGCAATAGATCCTTTTGATAGTAGTATACAGATTCAAACAACCCCCCGAGTCTTCGAATCGTTCTTTTGGGCTTATTCTAGGCAAACTCAGCGATTTTCACTATTTTGTAGAAAAGTTTTTGTCAAATAAGATTTTGTCAAAAACTTGTTTTGCCAGACTTTGAGTGCGATTCCATTTGACACATATATCCTGCAACTTACTTTATATACGATTGAACCCAAGCTTTTCGGTATTTTTTGAATGTTAGGGACTACCTCAACTGGTCCGTCTGATGGTACTGCTTTTAAGAATGAGTTTTAAACTTCATTTGAAATCCGTCGACTCTCGCGTCATTAGTTTTTTCAATGGTCGCTGCTCTGGGTTGTCATTTGTCGTCTTGGTCAATAAGTTTTTCCATGCAACATCAGCGTTTTCTAAACATTAATTCCTTTATTAATCCGTGAGCTGTTCAGGAATCTCTTGACTACGTTGGCACGGAGCCCTCATAATTACTGATAATTGTAAATTAAATTTGATGCTTTTTATTTTTTTACCGGAACACATGGTGGTGGGACTTGAAAAAAGGGTATCTTCTACCAAGGCGGTATGTTTGCATAACAAGACCAGTATGTTTGCACTACAGGAACAGATAGTTTAAGGTTGGATGGCTCAAAGCAACCCCAAACCACTTTCTCACTACTCTACTCGTACTCCAACGCTAGCCAGTCAGCAAAAAGCTGTTTTATATAGTTATTGTTAATTTTTTTGTTTTCGACACTGAGGCATCCAAATTTGTATTCAAACTAGAACGACGGGTTTTTCTGAAAGAAATAAAGTTAGTTGTGCCACTTTTTCATAAACTTCCAAGTTTTTCTACACAATTCGTTAGTCATATGCAGAATTTTTTTCGTCGTTCCTATGTCGAAAAGCTTAGCATTGTCAAAATTATTGCAGTCGAACATATCAGATTGGTATTATTATTTCTAAACCTGCTCTCAGTTGGTTTATACGAGGGGTCTTCAAAAATGGATAAAACTGAAATTCGAGTCGTGCTGAAATATTTGTGGTTAAAATTTTTTCAAACGAAGACATTTTAAAGAGTTAAGGATTCGTTATACATTCGGGGAGGATGCGCCACTCTGTTGTACAGTGGCAAGCTGGTGGTAGAATTAAAATTTGGAAGAGCATCGATTCAAAATGACTCTTGTTTGCGCCGACCTTCGACGTCTGTAACCCAAGAAATTGTTGAAAAGTTTGAAAAAATTGCATTGGATGATCTTTGTGTGCCGGAGGAAGTTTTTTTGCTGAAGACTTAAAGATCTCCATAGGAAGTACAGATAATATTTGACATGATCATTTGAGTATGAGAAAGGTATCCGCGCGTTGGGTTCCCAGAACGTTCACGACCGAACAAAGTAAAATGTTTCAAGACGACCCTTATCGCTTTTATTTCGGCACATAACATAGAACATGGCTTCATCATGACGATCCTGAAACAAAACAAAGAAGAAAGGCAAACGCATGGCCTTTTTTTGGAACATACAGGGAGTTCTAATGATTGAATACCTTGATCATAGAGACACTGTAATAGGAAATGTGCATGCAATACCAACAAAAAATAACGTCAGTAAATTTGCATAGAACGCAGAGAAACCCTCGTATAAAGGTTCCTTTATAAATTAAGACAACCAACCTGCACACAAGTCTGCAGTTCTCATAGTAGCATTCCAAGATGCTGACTGCGAAATCCTCGAACATCTCCTAGATTTGCCAGACTTATTGTTATTATCCAGACTAAGTGATTTTTATTTAGTTTCTCGTGTAAAGGAGTATTTAAAGGACAAAAAATATAAAGATAATGATAGCAGCTGAAAGGGATTCTGTAGGAGATCTAGAAAAAGTTTTTTTTCTCATAGAAAAAGGAATACTAGCGTTTGAAAATATGTTCAAAATGTATAACTCTGGAGAGCGATTATGGGGAAAAGTGAAATTATATCTAACTTAAGTCCTTTCTACATCCTCGCCATTATGTTATGATTTTGCGTTTATCAAATTCATCATTTGAATTTCCTTATCAATTTACAATGGCTTAGGACATTTTTGTCGATTTAAGAGTTGCCTTAATTCTAATGGGAAGAAGGGCGGAAGGAAAGGCTCATGAGAATGAAACGTTCGAATCTGATGCTTTTTGAGTGTGAGGATCAGATTATTAGCGACTAAATATTTGATTATTGTTATATTTCCAGGATATTCGGTATTTCTAAGAAAGTATTCGTACTCATATGTGGTTTTTATTTACGTGCTCTGAAATGAAATCCTTACTTAGAATTCAATTAGAAGATTGTTATTCTTGATGTTTAAAGTCTTATAATAGCATCTCGTCTCTAGTAAGATTTTCTGAATTCTTAAAGGTGTTTCCTCGAGTTGTTCCTATTCTTTGTTATTCTCCTTAGTGTGGGATGCCTTTCTCCTTTTATATATTTAATGATTATATTTTTGTGGTTACTGTTCAACTTTGATATTATAAGAATTCTGCAGATTTTTTAATCTACCTGTCTTTGATGGAAGTGTAGATCCTTTTTCTGGCAGCTTTCGCGTGCCAAAAATAATGACATTTTGACGTATTTGCTACGTTTCAAAAAATTGATAATGTCCAATTCGCAACGGCTTTGGACAAGCAACTGATTATAGAATCAATTCGTATCGTTTGATTAAAGGCCAAAGCATTATAGTCCTCAAAACATCATGTTATCACATAAACGCATCCATCGTACGACTCTTAGATAATATCTTATATATATAAAATCAATAATGAAGAGTAACAATTACAAAAGTGAGCCAACAATTAAGAGGAAAAAAAAAGCATTTGATTTCAGGAATCGCCAGCTAAAAGACAGCCAACTCGACTAGACGGGGTGCATTTTGCAACAGATGCCAATAACTGAATAAGAATATGGCACGCAATGTGCATCCTCGCGCAAACATAGCATAAAAGCATTAAGAACTAAAAGTCCTGCACACTATCTAGCACGTAGACCAATAGTGTAGTGCGTAAAAGATACAAAGCTCAAATGGTGAATCGAAGATACATTCGGCATTCAGATAGTTTTTTTGACGATGGCTTTACTTTAGCTGCAAGAATTGCTTCTAAGACATATTTTCGAGTGCCAAGAAATTTCATTGCTCCTTTGGTGCCTATTTGGATTGAAATTTTCTATTGCATTGCAAACATCATGGTTCGTGTCTAAAACGTTAGCAAACGCAACAATTTTCGAATGCGGCAGCGGTTGTTAGCGATGTTGGCTGAGGGAGCGAAATGTTGCTGGTAATTTTCAAGAGTCCTTGGCAAAAATGCAAGGGTTGCATTAGAGTTGGGACAATTTTTAATAGTGACCGTGCTAGTATTTGCAAAGTAGAGAGAGCCGCACCTTTCACTTTGGAAACTAGATAATAAAGCTAAAAGGTACAAAAAAGTGGGTCCACTGCTATGTGTACATCCTGGCGGGACGATCTACCAACAAATCGAATAGTATACAAAGTCAAATTCTAGTTCCACATCACTGCTCGTTTATGTACATTTGAAACAAGTCGCACTCCTCTGAAACAGTATTTTGGTTTTTGTTAGTCTCAATTTCGTTTGGTATTTAGGAGATGAAATTGAGCAATGCAAAATTTATTTGGTGTACAAACACCAAACAAAAGTGCATTCGTCTTAAAATGGGCTAAGCCAAACCGATTCCAAATCTGTGGATGTTGACTCTGACGCACCCTACGATTTCGGATTCAGTGCAATTGCATCGGCTTGGATGCATGCATGCATATTCTGTATTTTGTTTGTGTTCTTCGGGAGTGCAGTTCCATGTTTAGAATTCTAATGGCAGCCAATGGATAGCTACAAACAAGCACAATTAAAACAACACAATTAGCTGCCAGTGAAGCTACAATGAACACTACTTCGCAAACTGCAACACGATTAGCTTTTTCTCCCTGCACTTGCTAGCCTTAAATAAGGCCACACTTTGGTGGAAATGTTATTTTTAGTGGGTGAATATTTGTTGCAGGATACTTTGGAATTGGTCATATCAGAAATGTAGATTAAAAGAAAAATGGATGAATTTAAAAATAACCACTAGTTCAGAAGCGCTTAGAGTATCTTTGCATAGATAAGGAAGAGTGCAGACCACAGGCATAAGAGGACTTTTGATTAGAGATTCCAGACAAGTCTGGCAAACGGAATGTTTATTTTGAAATATTTAGAAATTTCGAATGAGATTTTTGATTCTATTGATTGGACTAGATATGAATAGGTTTAATAAACCTTCATGAGTTTATCTTGAAGGAAGTTAGTCAAATCAAATAAAGATGGAAATTTATGAGATCCTGTGTGTATTTCAAGGCGTATTTTAAAAAGCATATTTCCTTCACACTGAAAATATGATTAAAATTTGAAAATTTATATTCAATATCGGCTTGGAATCCACTTTCAAATTATATGGCAATTCACTTAAATTATAGGAAAATTATATTATGAATAGGAAAGAGTAACAATTGAGACTGCCGGTGTATAAAGTCCTCCTATGGAATATTATAGTATAGTGGTGGATTATACTGACTTTTGTTGCTCAAATTAATTTGAAGTCATGCTAAACTATGAAAGTTATTTTCTTTTTCGATTGCGCTCTGAACGAAACATCTTCACAATCTAATGATAAATTATTATATTGGCAAACTCATTGTCCAACTTGATTCACTGAAACAATTTCGTAATGATTTGTTATTTGTTAAAAGTTATTTCTGTTCGTAGGCACACGCCGAGTATTATTTCATCTTAGATAATCAAACGAGCAATCACGCTACAGTTTAAGAAATAAATTTACACTCGATAAACGGCTGGAATAAATTTTTGGTGTACTTACAATTAATAATATCAAATTTTATCCATAAAATTTGTTACAATGTCCTTGAAGAAATAGAAAACATCTTCGTAGAATAATTTATACATCTTAAAAAAAAGTGTGAAATTCGTTCGGCAATTTAGATGCCTTTGAATTTCTGTTTCTTCACCAAGGACACATATTTAATCTTAGGATAACTTTTTTTTTTAACTTGAAACACAAATTGTATCGTATTTGAAAAAGATTGACCGAAGGGATGAAAGAACGAAACACACATCGAAGATGGCAGACTGCTGAAACGAGTATGTAAACGAAACCAAGAAATAGACGGAGAGCGTATGAGTTTGCATCGAAACAAAACAAAAAATAAACAAGCAAAAATTAAAAAAGGATTACTTCAGCGTAACTATTGACAAACAGCAACGAAAAAAGTCCCAATCTTCAATTTTGGAGAGAAGAGACAAAGACGAAAATGCAATCAGATGAACATAAACTTTTTCTTAGTGTGTGTACTCACAAACAATGGCCTCTACAATCAAATCGGAAAAGCTTAGAAAGCTTGTCATCGTGGCCTCTCTAATCACCATTTAATTTTCAAGCTCACTATCTCGCAAAGCTCGCATTATTTGCTGCATTTCCTACATAGCTACATAGATATTGGACATCGTAACTTTACGTTGTAAGCTAAGGCACAAACATCTATGACCATTATTTAATATGGTGAATTTAATCCATAATTCGATAAAAATATTCCTTTTCATCTAAAGTTGATGCCTAAATTGTCCTTACCCAATTTTGCAGCCAGCTTTTTCCGTTCAACATTACTTGAAATGTTCAATCTTCTTTAATCGGATTATTCAATCTGAGGTGATGTTTCAGTGTTTCATCAATGATGAAATTCATGATCTCAGCGTAAGTCAAAACCATGCCAAAATCGAGAGTTTCTAGCTACAGCTCGCAAAATAAGTTAAAACAGTAGCAGTAGAGCATTAAAGTTCCCCCAGCAAAACAGGTCAATTTGCTGAATCCATGGTCTACTATCCACTTCATCCCTGGACATACTACAATGCTAAATTTGAGTTGCGCTTACTCGATAGTGCATTTGACGACAACAAAGTCGGTCAAGTGCATCGCATCCGGCATTCACAGCAATCAAAACTAATTTTTTGAACCTTGTACTGTAGCCTAGACTGAAGCCTCGTACGGCTCCAGATGTCACGTCTATTCTCTGCCGTCACTGTTGCGTAATGAGTCGTAAGTTAGCCTCCAGTTGACGTAATTCGATCGAAATTTTTCGACGGTTAAGAGGATTCTTCAGTAGTGCGGACTATACAGCCAACATGCATAAAACATCAAAATGTGCCATGAGTGACAGTTCTATGTCTTGGCTCGACGAACCGTGTCAGTTACTTCAATGAAAACATCCATTAGGGTCGCCAAGTTCTCATACTGTAGTGCTTTGGAAATAGGTCCGCTAAGGTCTGAATTGTGGACCTCTCCTGGTTGAGTTTTCAGAGGATCATCTTAATAGTGTCAAATTTGTGCGTACGGTATTGGACATGTTAAGAAGTATATCGGGGTGGGGATTGGAATGCCCTCTGGCTCAGTAGTCGTTCGATCCTTTTTGGTTTATGTTGATATAATGCAATGAAGCAGAACTTCAACCAAACAAGAATCAAATCAAAGATGCGCAATGATGTTGGTTAGTCGTTTTTTCTGCTTTCCGAAAGTAACAAATCCTTGAATAATGAAGCTTATAGGCGAAGCTTGTATGAAGCTTTTAGGCAAAGCGTAAAGATTCCTCAAGCCTTTTTCAGTCTTCTTTCAACAGCGGGATTTCCTTTCGTTGACTGGCCTGTAAACAAGTTCCTTCGCGATCAGTATAGCACCATTCTGGTATATAACTACGACGGGCACTTAAGCATTGAGCTCTATGCTGGTGTTTGTGACATTGTTTTTTTGCTTTTCAGCGTTCATTGTTGACCAACAATTCGCTGCAGGCTCACCAAATAATGGCTGTCGTCCATGCACAAAAGAATTGTGGGAAGATACTATGAAACTCATAATGAAGTAAGTCAAAGTCTATGCTGTGTCCTTCATTCACTCATACCTTTTGATCAGATCCCCGGGAATTGCTCGCAGTAAATTTCACGTATTCCATATCGCAGATGCCGATTGCGTGCTGATCAAAAAGTAGTCTAACAAATTTCTAGATTTATGCTATTTACTGATAGTTGCCCTAGAGAAGTCTACTGGCATGTAGTTCTTTGACTCGCTTGCCTTTGGAAAGAGGATCAGGATTTATCTTTTAAATAGCGTTGGGTTGGAAATGACATTTTAGAAGAACCCTCGCTCTTTTGTGTTTGAGATGACGTCTGCCAGTGCCCCAAAGCTGTACTCGAAGACATTATCTGGTTAGGGTTGAAACTTGAAACGAAACTTGAGCGCCGTCCCAACTCATGCACGTGATATCTTCGTTATGGTCTCATCCTGACCCCTCTCCGTTACGAAGTTGGTTGTATATCAGCAGTATGTCAATTCCTTTTTTTATTGCGACCTGGTATGACAGGTATTATGCACTGAATGCACTTTGACCTGCAGGATTAATGTCATTTAGTGTTTCCTTAAAAAAACTGCTTTTTCACTTTGTGGGTCGTGAAAAGAATCTTCCAGCTACAATTTCTTTGATTTACAGAATATAATACATGCTTTATTTCTGCGTTTCTCCATATTGTTTCTGAAAGTTCCACAGTGGTTGCACAAGCGATTTCGTTCACGAGCTCGGTCATTATTCCTCTAGAGTTGACAGGCCTCCATTTTAACATGAAACTGTTTGCCTTAGAGAGGGTATGCCACGACTTTTCTCTACTTCTGTGACTTCTGCGATACACTCAATATCTCTTATTAAATGTGTCTGTGGCCTTCCGGTGGCTCTAGAGTTTGGACCACTGCCTCAGAGTTAAGCAGATCCTTAACTGCAATTCAGTAAGCCTTTCCTTGTTCGTGCGTTTTGTTCCGGATTCCACGCGACGACTATCTGTTTTGGTCGCTCTCATCGTCATTATGCTGGATACTGTTCTATTCAGGCTCAAAATCCTCCTAATTTCTTATCGATGTCTTCAATGATATTCTTCGTATCTGTCAATTTTATAAGCAGGGAGTCACTGTGCTAGTTGCGCGTTTTCTTCTTGGAAAATGGGCTTGGTCTTACTGGAAAAAAATTTTTAAAACAAGGGCTTCTTTTATTCTTTGGTTATCATTCGCAGAGCTTTCCTTGCTTGCTTTTGTTGTGTTCTAGAGTTCACTTTGTTCTTCCTTGGACTACCGAGTATGTATTGCTGCCTACACTTTGTTTTCTCTGGTTGTATCCATGATGTTTTGTTTGTTTGAGGACTTTTAGTGGCTCGAGAATTGTCCACATGACGAAAACTATGCCAAACTAAACGGAGGATAATTATAAGATTTGTTATTTATAATCAAAGTTTAAATATTAATAATAATAACAGCAATAATGATTATGTTCGTAATAATAATGATATTTTAGGGTTCTTTGGTCTTGAATACTTGTTCCGTATCTCCTTAATTTTTTAATCTATTTTTTCGGTTAAAAATTATTTTTCCAAAATTGAAATATAATATTCAAAATATTCCCGTTGACAAGCAAAACCACATAAAAATTCCCCGATTTAGTTTCCAAAGTGAATTTTATATTAAATTATCGTAGCCTCGAAGATTCACCAAAACATTTTCAACAGAAAATCCAAAACATTTCGTGACATCAGGTCCAAAAATTTGACATGTCCTGCAACAGTCTTAAGCAAGAAAAATCTCTAATTTAAAAGCGACACACAACTGAATGGAGATTATTTCTTCTCTCATTTCACTTAATATCAACATCATAACTAACGTTTTCTATTTCCACCTCGGAAAATTCTAAGCATGTTCTCTATTCCAAATCCAATTTTCTTAATTTTCTTGATATATTGTTTGACAACTTCTTCTCAGGCATTTCGTCCTATATCTAGTGGATTCATTCTATTATACCCATTCATCCAAACGAATAGAAGCGATAGCAAAAGGAAAGGAAAAAAAAAGCATCTTAGATAAAAGTATCTCAGGAAAAAAAAAACAAAAAAAAAACAAAAAATTAGCGTAGAATCTGTCCCAAATTAAAGTGTTACGCAGTCTAAGATTGCGGCGACTGGAAGAAGTTATCAGTCTGCGTTTTAGAGGAGGAGTCAGTTAATGAGTTAAACTTGTTCTTATGATCTATAAAATGTCCTTTGGATACTTTCTTCGCCATTTGTTCGAGATACGTGTGAGACGTGTTGGAAAGTTTTTAGAAGGTTGTTTAGTGCGTGCTAGCTGATTGTTTATGGAGGACTATAAAATGAATCATTGAACAGGCCCCCATCGATTGGATCGCCCAAAAGAGCTAACGCTAGACCAAAGAATAAAACGGCGTTTTGTTTAATTTTTTATTTATTTTATATTTGACTTTTTGATTCCATTTCGCTGTTGAAAGAAGAATGTCAAAATTTCGTAGCGACTGGATTTTGAAAACAACTATGACTAAGTACATTTCCGAGTGTATTTTCATCCTGTTGCCTGCAATATTTTGAGAGTTTGCTTAATGTTGAGTGTTGCAACCGCCACTAGCCAAGTTATGAGCTGTCGTTGACTTCTTAATTGTTTAAATAATTTGCGATATTTGCAGAGAATTTGCAGTATGACGTGACTTAATTATTTTTTGTTTGTTACGAGTCGGTCAGAGTAGACATTACAATTACAGTTTTGCGAAAAAGGAAAGTTCCGAGCGCAAATAACAAAGATTGCTGGAATGATTATAGTTTGCGGACGCAAACTACCTATATTTACGTTCACCTTTGGGATTCAGCAAGCCCATAATAACGACCCTAACAAAAACTAACAAAAATCGGAAATACCCTGCAGACCTCATTGGCTCGCCTGCCAAAAGCATGTATGTACAATATTTCAAATAATTTTTGCTCGAACATTTATGACAATTTCGAATGGCGGCAACCAAAATGAGTACTCCGAAAGGCAATGAATGATTATATGGCGCGGACTGTGCTTCAATGATGATGCTAACATTTATTTAGGATTTTTCAGCTAAAAATAAAGACATGACGAAAGATGCGTGTATCCATCGTGTGATAGCGTGAACATTGTGACATTTGGGGTCGCTTTTCATTTTTAAGTATTATTAATGCAATCAATGGACAGCGCCTTTATAAGGTGATGGGATTTTATTTGATTTATAACGAAACGGGCTGAATTTTTTCATTGATCTCTGGAGCGATTCTGGAATCATAGTTTTGAAGTTGCTGTGAAAAATGTTTCTTGTTTTCCTTTATTGTTAAGCATTCAAGTGACATTGGAAGGATTAAATGAGTGGTGCGGGATGAAACCATTTGGTGAAATCCCTTTCCAATCCAGACTTAGATAACCGGAACGATGCAAATACCTGCGGGCGGTGCTGGGTACCATGAGGATGGTCCTCTATTGCTACTAGCTGAAGAGCGAAAGTGAGTCTACGTAGGTAGGGAAGATGGAGAGAGAAATTTTTTGTCTAGAGGAAAGAAGAAGGACCCTAGCCTTAAAGCAAGAAACATGACGTAAATGAGACACGATGCAGGTTGAAAGCACGACTCATCAGTGACCCGAGGTCATGATTTTGCAGAAAGCATGGTGTAAGTGATTATTATCTGACTCAATTGCATAAGATGCGAAAGTCGCCGTTCCTTGTTTGCTTGTTATGGCTGCGGACCACAGATGACACACCTTTTTCGGATGCGGTAGATAGTCCAGGCTCCGTTTCCGAACCTCCGATAAAATTGACGTGTTCTTTCCAAAAAATATGAGAGGGATGTCGTTGACACCAAAAGACAGTACGAACTATTCGTCGCATTACGTGTGGACGGTTCTTCTGATTCACGGTCACGCGAAAAATTCGACGTCAGGTTCCTTTAGGTGCTTTTTGGTTGACGGCAGTGAGCTGTTCAATTTTAATATTGTTTTGCCTTCCAAACTTTCGCCATTCGCCAGTATTGGACTTATTTTTACCAAATTTTAGTTTACAAAGTTGGTATATGCGTTTTGACTGTTTGTTTTGCGCTGATTGTGTTGTCTCCAAGTATTACCCAGAGCAGTTAATCGGTGCTCTGTTGCATGGTAGATAAGTTGAGTCAATATCACGTTAGAAGCTTGAATAATAACTTCTTTTTTTTGTTTTTTTTGTAGGTTTTTAGTCTTATTTGAGCAAACTCAGGGACAGCTTTTCTATGGTCAAATTTTGTTGTAATATGCGATGAACACGTTGTGTAGATATTCACAGTAGCTTGGACGGAAAAAAATTCTTCAACTTCACCTATGTTGTCATTTTGAGTTGCAGTATTTCACGACCAGAATGTCGCATGACAGATGTGATGTATTGAAAAGTGGTGCCAACTTCAAGTTCGACACCTCTAAAGAAAAATCATTTATCGCCCTTAGGCTAATAAGGAAGGGCTCAGGGAGTTATAATTATTATTTTTTTTAAATATCCGTATCCCATATCCGCGCTTAAACGCTTCTCCTTTTCCATAGAAGTGAGGAAGTTCGCTATGTGAATCGCTCCATTCACGTTTTCGTCTGACAGGGATGGAAAAGCGTTTTTTTCTTCCTTTTTTTGGTGTGGGCTTGGGTTTGGTTTGGGTTTTTGATGGCACAGCGCCGAAGGCGTATGTGTACGATGCAAGGATGCACTTAGGTAAAAAAAAACAATCCAGAAGCTTTTGTCTGCATTCCAACGATACCATTCTCATTTAAACATCTTGCGAAAAAGTTGTGTATGTTCCCGTCGAAATTTTTGTGTCATTTCTTGATAGTTTTTTGACATGCTGCTCGTTATGTTATCTGGTCGGGGTTGGCTACGAAATTTCTTTAAGCAATCCGGCCAGGTCATCCTACAAATTCCACTTCCTTCCTCGGTTCTTTACTGATCCCAAGACTACTTTTACCTCGTCTACTTTAGGAGATGTTAATGTTGTATCTTTGCTGGAAACATAGTTACTCTCCGGTCTGTAAGGTAGTTAGAAAAGATCAAGAATTAGGAAATCCCTACTACCAACGAATTTAATTTATTGAAAAAAAAAAAAAAAATTGTAATATTGTTTGAAAAGAAATCAGTAATTGATTCCTATGCAAAAACGAGACAAAAAGCGACATCTCTTTATTTTGGGTCATTGGTGTCCTTAATTCCACTTTATTTACCCAATGCCAGACAATTATTTTTCATGGTGACAACTACCGAAAAACGCCTTGAGGTAGATGAATAACATTTGATTATTCCATTGCCAGAATACTTTGCTTACGTGCAATGCTGAACTACTCGATTTTCACAAAAACTAGCCGTGTTCCGGCATAGCTTTCCACAAACGCATATATTTCATAACCGACAAGTCCTACAACCGAGATGCATTGAATTATACAAATCTATAGAAGGCTGACTACCAGTTTCGACGTTTCAATGAAACAACTTTCAATTATGTAAATTAAAGGTCAACTCGAATGGTGCTTTTGTACAGCACGGGTCTCGTGTCCCTCCTTTTCCCGCACGAGTTTTCCCTAGCACAAATTCAAAAACACATCAGACCAGAATTCACGAAAATGGTACATTCATTGGTGAACTTCCTTAGCACATGCGAATGGAAGAAAATGTGCTGTCAAACATATTGGATCCATGCCAACGCCTCCCATAATCGTAATAATAATAATAATCGTTCCGGCAAGTTGAAAAGAATAACAAACCAATAAGACCAGGCAAATTATATTGAACCATTTACTTTTGTTGGTACGCACGAAGGCGCAAGTTTCAGTGAATTTATAGGTCCTGTGCCGGTGAAAATGTTGAGAACTTAACAAAGGAATAGAAGAGGTGGATATTAAGTTTTGCGATTAAAATCGTTTACACGAAACCATAGCTAATCCTTTTTATTGTGTCATGGTTTAAATATTTGTCGCGCGAAAGATCCCTCCGCGCTCCTTTCAACTCGAACAGTGAGTGGGAGCTGCCACTTGAATTATCTGTTTTCGTTGTTAAGAAATTCAAGAAATCTTCAGATACTTGCTCTCGTAATTCTCTTAATGATGTTGTAAGGCTTTGTGGTGGGAATTTTTATGACGATTTCATAAATAAAATTTTTAATCTAATTTTACAACTTTTATTGGCTGTTTTTGCCGGCTTGGCAAAGTGTTGATATTGTTTTGTTTTGTCGTTTTTCACTTTTATGCTACAGCTATGATTAAAATTATTTAGTGATGTTGCCGAGTGAATGTTTGGTCTTTGTTAATGCTCTGATGTAAATATTCAACACCAAAACGTTTCACATTCACCGAATACGAAGACAGGAAAAATGAAAAACAAACCATTTACACTTCCACGTTTCCAACGAGATCGTATTAAATCAGAAAATTTTAAATACAATATTATAAATATGTCAACGCATCTAAGACATTTAAATATTCTAAAATATTTTAGTGCTTTCCTGCTGACCGGCCTATTTTTGATTTTTAAGCACTTTACACTTTTCTCCCTCATTCTTTCAATTAGAATTTTCGATAATTTAAATCTTCATTAGCGACGACATTTATAATTTTCAGGAATTTTAGTGTTTTGTAATGAAATGGAAAACAAAAAATAATGCGAAGAGCATTGCAGTATGGACCGATAACAGGGTCTACAAAAGGGTTCTAAAGTGAAATTCCGCAGGGGTCGCAGTTGTTATATGTTTTGCTTTGTGTCTTCTTGCCACAAAAAGCCTCGTGATACATCACTATAATCAGTGATCGCCACGCTTAGCTTATTTTAAAAAGCTTTTCTTAAAATTAAACGCATCATTAATTTTCCACTGTGTAAAAAAAAATTTGGAAGCAAACTTGACAGATTGTTTAGAAACTTCGCAGTTGTCATTAGAGTAGTATTAAAAATACAGCTTTCCCTGGACAATGAATTGTTTCCCATGATAACGAATTCTTGCATGTCGGACCAAAGCAGTCAGACGGTAGATTTTTTTATTAAGATTTTCGTGTCTGACTTTCGTTTCCTCTAACATACGTTACATGACAGATTATTAGCTAACGCTTGTGACCACTGACAGATGGAGATAATATTAGATGATCATCCTGAAGCTACAAAATTTAAAAAAAAAAAAAAAATTTAATATATTTTGCTGTTCTTAGAATTTAATACTTCTGTTGTAACTATTAGAGGCCTATTTTAAGTTAATTTAATTATTATTAGATAATAAATGTCACATCATTTGGAAAAGCATTTTTCTTTGGTGATTTATTTTATAGTTTCCCAAATTGCCATGTAGAAAATAGTTTGAAAGCAGATTGCGTGCAAATAATTTTCGTGTGTGCCAAGCGACCATGACTCTAAGGTGTAAAATTTTCAAAAATCTCAGGCAGGTGTTTTTACAAGAAACGAGCATAAATATGAAGAAAATGTTTATTACATACAATACACTCGTCCATAAAATCTTCGATTTAGGGATTTTGTAGGAATGTTGTATCTAAAAATTAGGTTTAGTATGTAAAAGCGGCTGCTTTATACAAATTTTGTCTCTGAATCAAGTTGAAAAACAAAGTTTTGATGCTTGTAGTCAAGAGATCTGTTTGAAGCCTATTTGACGTTAATAGATAACATTCACAGCTTACAAAGTCAAAGAAGGGTTGCTGCGGGATGATTTCGTTTTGCTGTAGAAAAGTCAGCCGTTAATAAGCAAAGGCAGTGCCAATCCTGTTTTGGGCTATGTTACGTGGTTCTTTTGTGACCCCCGTAGCCTCTTTCAGACCCTTGAGACCCATAGTTATACCAATTTTCTTAGCATAGACATTTTCTTAGAGAGATAGACAGCGTATTTGTCGGTTGTCTTGAACTCTGGGATATGAGGCATACCATATTCACCATATTGCTCCGATTCTCTATCATAACCTCTGGGTTCGAAACATGCTAGTGCATCTATCTTTCAACGTGGTTGTCAGCAGTTTTTGGTCAAGAAGATTTTCGAGTGGTTTCAGTTCGTTTACTTTTTACTTTCTTTTCACAAGCTAATCCGATTGGTTTTTATTTTTTGACATATTCCAGCGTTGCCAATTTACATCAATTATATATTTTTGAATATGTGCACTGCAGACCTTCAAATAGATGCCTGGGTTAGGATTAGATCGACGCCGCCCACCTCCCATGCAATAAGTGTCAAATTGACAGAAGAGGTATTTATTGGACGGTTAAAAAGTCTTATATTCGCGGGATTTCACGCGCTCTTCACTTTTGTAAATAGCCGTAACTATCATGTCTAATTGGATCCACGTCGCGAAACAAATAATATATCGCTTGCAAAAGGCTAAGGGTTTGAAAAATTTCAAAATGTCGATGTCAATGCCAGCCAGGGAATATCACTGATAAGGCCAAATTGACCTTAAAAAACTGGGCGTGGAGTTGTTGTTTAGACGAGTCGAGCGCATTGCGTATTGCACCGAAGACATGAGAATTTGGATCAACCGTCAAGGACATTCAATATCAGTTTTGAAAACTTCTTATGAATAGTCAAATGCAGGACGTTGTCAATCGAGAAAGTCGAAATATTTCCGCAAAGTTTCACATGGATTTATATAGTCTATATATATGCTAAATGATTCTTGCATTTCAATCATTTTCGGCACCAAGTTTGGTGTCACCATTAAGGTCCTGTCATCGGTTTGCGCAAAAGGTGATTTTATGCGTTTTGAAATTCATCGCTGCAATAATTCTTGACGCATTTGACGCGCATATTTGAAATATATTCTGTTTTTTATTTAGGATACTTGCATTTCATATGAGCCAGTCATTTGGTGTTTTTCCAGAGTGGCAGTCAATTAACAAGTTAAAAATGCAATTTCAACATATATTTCACACCCTGTCATTGTCCTTGATAGCTAGAAAGACATTTAGACTAAATTGCATTTCGTCATATTTCGCATCCCGCCTACATAATAAGCCCATCAAACTTATTGAGGATGACATCGCGCAGGCTCATAAATCACATTACAATCGTCTGTTCTATCAAAAGAGCATGTCCTATTCTCCATGTCCCCAAACATATTAACACCCAATTTTGCAGAACATATATCTTATTCACCACTGACCACTTGTTTTTTTGCGTAGGTTTTTGATCGCCGAAAGCAAATGCCTGGGTGAATTTGCAGTAAAATCCTTTATGAAGTTGGAGAATGTCGGCGCTTTGTCAATTATTTTTCAATACTGCATTTTCTTTGACGCAATGGACAGCGACACATTTTTCAAACATTTCAAATGCGAGCGCATCTCCAGACTCAATTAGTCAAGCTGCACTCATTTATCATTTTCTTGAGTTTTAATGGTTTTTCTTGTTTGCATGAACCTTTGATATGTTTTGCATTTTTGTGACCTTTTCAATGACAATGAAAATTAAAACGAATTGGCTAAAAAAAACACAAAAAATACAAACAAAACTAAATTTAGTATGCAAAAAAACTTTTGCCGATCTTCTTCGCAAATTTCGAATTTTCAAACTTAAAAAAAAAATATTGAAAAGATTAATGTATCTGTCTAACACCTCCGGACAAAAAATTGCTCGTCTTTGTTTGAATATAAAAGCCAAGGCTAGTCTCATTATTTATTGTTTATGCAAAAAAGAACGGCTATAAAAACAATTTGTTTTAAACATTTCTGTATAATTTTGATTGTGCGGAAATAAATTCAGGCTGTTGATTTTTATCTCTACGGGAAATATTATTTTCAGAGATTAAATTTAATTATTTATCTTCTTATAAAATAAATAGGGATGAATTTAATTCAAAAATTCAAAATCGAAAATTTGTGCATATTTGTAATCGAACGGAACTAGGTTTATGTGAATTTTTTTGATCATCAAAAAAATTTTTGTTCTCAAAAAATATCGGCAAATAGACTTTTGGGTTAGTTGTCGATCGAAAACTTTAAGAAGTGCTTTCCACTTCAGAAATTGAAAAATGTCATGTTAAACATGTTACATTACTCCAGTTGAAAACATCTTGCAGCTTAATTGCTTAAACTGTCAAAAGTTAGTTAGTTAAAATGTTTGTCTTCAGCTGTCACAGACGACGCTTTATAACTTTCTGTTCTTTCCTGTAAAATATTTTTCAAAATCGAACAAAGATCTTATGCACAGTTTTTGTTATTGTTATTGGTTTCCATGTCTGTTCAAGGTTTATCTCAATTTTGGGAAAAGGAAAACGCTCTAGAACTCAAATCAGATCAATAACAACAGAAATGCATTTTGAGGTCAAAAATTATGCTCAGTTTGATGATTTTCAAATGGTCTGTTATAATTTGATGTACGTTTAAAGCATTTAAATTTTACAGTTCACTCATAATCTTCGTTTTTAAACGACGGTCCGATCACACAAGAGCCCTCACACGTTCAACGTATCCCTCAGTTTGTGAAGTCTCCCCGAGCGAATTTGATCTTCAAAGTGTTGTCGGCCTTCCAAAAATTATTTGTGTCACCAAAAACTTGTGTAAATGATAAGCAATGTTCCCCATAGGCCAGTTTCAACATTTCAACGCAAAACCATGTTAAACGCAAAACTGTGTAAGACACAACCAAAACATAACTTAACAGATGGTACTATCAAAAATAATGTGTTAGCTGTACGGAGTTGATACTCGGACTGACAAAGTGGAAAGAATAAACAAATCGGTCAAGCACAGGGCGTTAGACATAGTATTGCCAGATCACCGCCAATAGTGTCAATCTTATTACATTTCGAACACATATTGTAGGTAAATTATAAATAAAATTGACAGTTTTTATGAAATTTCCATTCGTTTGTGAAGTGTCATTGGCAAGTAAGCAAACTAAGTTTTTCTTTGTAATTATTTTACAATGAATTCTGACCAAATAGAGGCATTTTCAGATAATCTGATGAAAGATATTGGGAGTTTTTTGCCAAATATGAAAGTTTTGCGACCATAGCATGATTAAATTCGTCTCGATTTTTTAAATAAATCAAACCCAATGTAAATTACACCAAGCTTATCCTGAAATTCCATAGCCCGACAGTTCGCTGACCTTGCTTTAGCGAAGATACGCCTGTAAACCTCATTGTTTCGGCTGTTACTTCTTGTTCGTTTTCGACAATCAACAAGCTCTATCAACGTAAAAATGCATCACCATGCCAATTATTAACAAGTAGAGCAAACATTTCTATCGGATGCAGCGTAGACAAAGGACTTAGACGGGATATAAAAAATGGCGAAAAAAAAAGTGGGGAGCTTTATAAGATGGAAACTAAAAACACTCAACAAAAAGTCATACACGGAGACTTCAACGGAAAAATTGGCAGCCTTAAAAACGAGGTGCGAGGTACAAAAACAAAAAAAAAATTGATACTAGACAGACGATGCATGTAACTGTTATTTTTCATGCCACTAAATTTACGTTAGTCAATCAAGACATCAAATGAGAACAAAAGTGAGTTTTTGCGGGACTATAACAAAGGGATACAAAAGTTAGACGCAACAACTGATTTCAACTTCTCAAACCAAATGATTAACAATAAATTTATACGAGTGTACGGCAAGAATACATTCGGTGTGCTACATGTTCAACATAAATGTTAAGATTCTAACCATAACGTAACTACCAACAAGAGTCAGCGCTTTTGCAGTCCTTTTTCTTCTAGTTCGGAGAGACATTGTCGAGAGAGAGATACGTATACATCAGGTAGCAAATGAAGCGAGCTTTGTAAGATAGAGAGCTTAGAAATTAAACGATGCGGAGATGAACGCAGGGATCGTGATGGCTAGCTTTCTAAGCTTAAATGAGTGTGAAAATAATTTTTCTAGTGTAACAGTATGTGTATCATTGTGTAGGAATACAAAATTCAAGGGAATGTTCTAATCTTCCTTATGGCCTATTTCAAACAAGTCTTGGTTAAAAATACCATTGCATCTGGAAAATAGGTGTCGAATACCATTCGATCGGAAAATTGTTCGAAGTGTTAGTGCTTGTTAGTGGTAACGATACAGTTTGAACACACTTGTTCGACAAAAAAATGCATTCGACCGGGAGGATCATACAAGAAGAGAGAACCTTTTTTATGACGACGTAATCTTCGAGCTGCCGAAACGCTAACATTCGGGATCCATCTTATTATATCAGGACCATTGATGATCGAGTATTTAATGCTCAATATCGTGAACTTTCCGGCAGAGGCTTGGGTGTATACAGAAGGAATGGTAATTCGTGCTAGGATGTCGTCTTCTTCAACCAATGTTGAGAGCATTTTATGATGTCAATCTATTGGCTGTGATCAATATGAAATTGACTCAGATTTTCAATTTTTGGCTGAACCATTTTCAATCCTGGCCATAGACAGGAAGAGCACTAGACTGGTAGCCAAGATCTGATCATGAAGACTATCTTTTTTGAGCAAATAAGCCCACATATAATTTAATAACGAAAACGGGAACATATAGTACCCCAAAATAATCTCAACATCAGTTAAAGTTTAAGTGGCTTCTTCGTTAAGATTTTTCGTAAATCCTGCGATCGTCCTACTCCTAAGATCCTGGAATGTTAGTCCGTCGTTTCATCAGTATACTCATATGTCTGGGTACATTGGCATATCACGAACAATCCTTGAGTATTCAATTAAGAATACATATTTTTTACAAGTTGAATAAATTAATTTTCGTTGAATCATTTTTAATAAATTATTTTTAGGCCCCACATCTATAAAATAAAATAAAAATAACTATAGAATAAAATGCATTTGAATTTTGCTGCTGAATTTTCATGGAGTTTAGTTTCAGTTCCAGCGACTAGCTCTGTTTTTCTGAAGCGAGAAAATTCGAAGAAATTATAATTTAATCCTCGTATGTGTGCTCGCTTACTTTTGCTAATAGCTTTTAATATAAAAACATCCTTCAGATTCTATTACTTTTTACGATCTAAGTTAAATTCGCCCTTCTATATTTTTTCCAGCGCAACGTTTTCTTTTTTTGTTCAAACATTGCCGCCTAACTATCTAAATCATTTTTCCGCGCAAAGAGGAGAAATAGTGTAATGGAAACAATTTTTCCGGCTTTCATGTAGGCCAAAAATATAAATAAAACAATTTTATGACGCTTAAAAATTCTGCATTACATTTTATTCCTATCCATGTGAGGCTCAAGTCGCGAAATATAACGAAATAAAAAACAAATGCCACGAAAAACAACATTTTTACCGACAATCTAAACGATGACAACTTTTCGTGCGTTGTGTTGCTCCCAAATGAGTATGATCTCCGGGTCTCCGGGTCTCCTGGTCCCGTCTCCAATGAATCCAGCATAATTTTTTTTGCTACGCTTTAACATCGTCGCCTGTTCCATTTCTAGTGCAAGTGGACAAAATTCATGAAGACACGCCACAAAAACGAAAAATGTTAACATGAATGAAAAATCGGAGAAAGATAGAGAGAGGGCAAAAAGGAAAAAAAGTGAAAAGTTTATGCATATCACAAATAACAGTGGAAAATATTTTAGTTGGAAATATTTTTGATACAAGAACTTAAGAGGTGGAGCGGAGGGGGGGGGGCATATGTTCTAATGGTAGATTTTGTCGTTTCATTTTGTCGGGTTGATAGCCGGAGATGATGGCATGAATCGTTTTTGGAAAAGTTTAGATGCCCGTTAAAATTGCATAAGACTGCAATACGTAAATTTGTTTTATTTGATTGTGGCACGGCCAATCATTTAATTAGACCGCCAGTGTTCATATGTGTATGAAGATAGGCCACTTAACCCACATTTAGCTGAATGTTGAACATATGTGGTATTTTTAGTTTGACTGAAAATATATCCAGCAGAGAGCATGGATGTTATCTTTGCTGCTTTCAATGCGTATCTTTAATGTAGATACTTGCAGGATGTTAGTATTGCTGTCACCGATAGTTATTAGTTGGTAGAAACAGAAAATCAGAGACATAAAATTAAAGAAAAGCTGAAAGGATTTCGTTGTTTATCTTGTTAATGATCGTTGATTTAGTGCATTTATTTGAATATCAAAGAGGATATTCGATAAGGCCCTTTTTCAATCTTTTGTTGAAAGTCAGGATAATAACTAATTTGAAATTATTGCTTACGCAAAATTGTTTTCTTATTTTTTTTCACGCAAAAAATTATGGGCCCAGGAGAACGTCGCTAGGAACTGGCAACTTACTTTATCCTTGAACAAAGTAGTATCGTAATGCGTTTATAATTATAATTACGAATAAATTTCTAGAGTAAGTGTGAAGGTAGTGTCAGTAGTGGTTCAAAAATAAATCAAATCGTGTTGGTAAAAGCTTTTGTTGATATCCCTAACTACCTAAAAATTTCTGTAGGACTGAGGCAATTATATTAACACGTAACACGTCCTCGAATGTCGTGAAATGCATACCATGGGCAGTGTTCAACATAATCCATGCCAAACAGAAGCCTAGACCATAGGACGGCTTTCCAAAATGCACAAAATATGCAATACGCTGCGATGCCCTTTTGGTATTTCATAAAAAAGGCTCACGCTTTTAAGTTATCAAGGATTTACAGACGAGGGTGAGTGTAAGTGCTCGTGCTCGATGTACTGTTAAAAAAGTGGAAAGAACTCCTAGATTCTACACCTGGTGAAAGTACATGAAAAAAGGGAAAATGAATTGAATAAATTATTTCAATGATGCGAGGCCCTCACCTGAACTCGTCAAATAAAAGGATGAGACGAAAACAAAGCCGTCGGACAATGCCTTGGACCTGGTCCAAAAGGGCAGGCTTATAATTCACTGTATGCACACTTACTGACGTGTGTGTCTGGTGCAGTTGTTAATGTGAGATATCCGAGTTATTTTTCTTGGTGGAGTCTAGTCTAATTTCTTCAATCGATGACACTAGGCATTGGTACAAAGAAACACGTCGACGCTGGACTTAATGTTATAGACTGGTTCATTTCTGGTTCATTTCCATAGTTTTTCGCCAAAAAATAACCATAAGTAAGTTTACTATATTCGACTTTCTTATTCAACCAAGGACTCCTCGAAATTCGTGTTGCCGAGGACGAAAACCTCGGAGATGCACGCATAGAGGTTACAATATAATGAAAAAAAAAGAACAAGAAACGAAAGAACAACTTCGGTTATATGACAAAAAATGCAACTTTTGCATCCCTGTCGGACAAAAACTTGAATTTAGCGGAATTAACGCATTAAAAATCGCGAAGATATCGAGAGGACATACCCCAGGGATCGCACGATTTTCGGCAAGTTTTTACATTCTAAAATATAATTTTGTTATTTATGATGATATAAATGTATTTTTTGTCTTAGTGTTCTTGGGTAACTGCTTTATTTAAACAATTAATATGTAAAAAACATTCAGAAGCAGAAAAAAAGGATAGAGTCTAGATTTGATTTTGACTCACAACTATGCAGGACCACCTGATTATTCTGGATGGTGTTTTACCTTTTGTTGTGATTTGTTTGTAATAGATAGTTTTGAAAGTTTGTTGACTTCTATAGTTTCAATTGTGTTGAAAAGTTTGACGACTTTTCGAAAAAAAGAGATTCGGTAGCAGAGGTTACAGAGTTACACTGAAGTGGAAATCTAGTTAACCCCGGATGACCGTCAAACATCTGTAAGCGTTGCGAGTGTCGATTTGGGACCAATAATTGTCATTGTCGTTGTCGGTTCCCGAATCAGTTAAAGGCACTTCAATCCTCCTCTTCTTAAGAAGTTGTGAAGAGGAAGAGAACAATAAAAAGAAGAGGAAAAAATAATTTCACTGCCTTGTAGTCGTCACTGAAATCTTTAAAAGAAACGACCGCATCTTTGTTCTCCCTAGGAATATTTGACAACTTCGTCAAAAACTTTCGAAAATCTCTAAGCATCGTTTGTTTCGATCTCTTGGAGGCAGCCATTTCTCATAGCACAGTACACTTGAAGTAGGAGGCTTGTATTACGCAATATGAGCAGCCCTTATGGTTTGGATGAAATAATTCTCTCTAGGCACTCATGCGCAAGATAAAAAATCGTAATAAAAGTGATAAGGCCAGATAAGACTCTTTTAGAACAGGAAAAAATATTCAGATAGGCATGTAAATAGTTACATAAGTGCGAGAACAAATAACCATAGCAGTTAGCTTCCTGTTCACGAACGACAATGTAAAATTCATTGAAAATAAAAATCTAGACTTTTTTTTCCATTTTCCAATCGCAACAGGTAACCGATTAGTCGGTGCATTAAACTCTTGTCAAATCACCAAAATGCAACACTTTTATTTTGGTCCTTTTTTCATTTTATGCTGGTCTGGAATAATGTTTTCGTGGCAAGATCTGTTCGATTTCCTCCAATGGGATCGTTTCATTCGGTGTGGATGGGATGAAAGACGAACACGAAGCATCGGTGCTCCTTGTTTGAGTGTTAAAAGATCAAGGAATCAACCATTGACTAAAGCGGGAAAAGTCGTGGGCGGTCCTGGACAGGTGGCACATACAACACGAGAAAACTCGTTGAAGTTGACAATCACTAGAAATCGATTCAAATTTTGATCGATTGGAAATTGGGCCATGACCATAAGATCTTATGAAGGTTTTTTTCTTGCAACATTTGTGCATACAACAATTTTATTTCGATTTGAATCTAGAGCCGAAATAAAAAATAAGAGAAATTTTTTTCTGCGATGGTTGCTTATATTATTATTTCCGAATTTTATTTGTTTTTTTTTTCTTTCTTTCTTTTCGTGTGTGACAATGCTAAGAATTCGGATAATTTTGTCTGCAAAGTTGTCGCTCACAAATGAACCCCCATGATGACTTAGGCTTCGTAATACTCAATTTTTTTACCCAAAAGCAATCGCTCATCTTGCGTGTTCTTTGTCATCAGGATATGCGTTGTTGTAAAATATTAGCGTACAAATAACGACTTACATACGTTGAGTCACGCTACCAGCAATAAAATAAAATAATTGCCAAGCAAGTTAGTCAGACTCGTAAATTTAGAAATCTAAATGAAAATTTCGGTCTGTATAAACGTACAAAAATTTTCCCAGCCGACTATTATCCAACGATAAAAAAAAAACTTGTGTTAAATTTTGCTGTAAAACTTTGGGGCTCTGCGGTTCCTGCAGATTCAAAATGAAATGTCACTAAAATTCCGTGAAATGACAATCATACAATAAATCTTCTCTAAATTTTTGTTATAGGATATAAATTTCCATTCATCAAATAATCGGTTCGCATAAATGCAATTTGTTTCTTCCTACGCTCCTGCGCCAAAGTGAAAAACGAAAAACTAATACACGCTGTAAACAAATCTAGACAACTGCCCCATTAAGAAAACATTACACCGTAATTTATATAAATCCTCAAAAGATAAACAATCTTTTTTATCGATCTTACTTTCTTGCTAACAAGCAATTTCAGCCGACGGAAAATCCAATTCTTTTATAGACCCAATTTTTTCCGCACTACAAACATTTTTCAAATCGCATTCTCATTGCCAAAAACCAAAAAAAAAAACCAAAAATCCTGCATTCAAGAAAATAATTCAGAATCTTGCCTTGGATCTTTGTTAAAATTTCATAGATACAAAAATTTATTACCATTGTGCTATAAAACAGAATTTTTTTTGTGTGTATTTTTTTTTAAGTACGCATCGCGTTCGAAGGCAAAAAGAAAACCAAAAATTGAAATTGCATTGAAAATTGTTACGCAACGTTGTTGAAATTTTGCGTAGGATCAATTTTTAATTTAATTCCTAACGGACAACTGGAGCAAACTCAATGGCTGAAGATCTATTAAACAAAAAAAAAAAAAAAATAATAATAATAAATTGTGCGAAAGCAGGAATGGAAAACTTGTGGATGAAATTTTGTTTTTACACCAGGCGCAAGATTGGAGAAAACCAGCATACCATATGGTCAAAATTTTGACATACATACGTTCGATTTGTTGGTGCTTTTGCGGCTGGTGTTGGACGCGGTGGCGTCTTCTGCGATGACTATGTGTGAAAACATTGAAAACACAGCCTAAAGAATGTTTACATGAAATTTAATTGTTTTCTTCGCATCGAAATAGCGTGGGCGTAATGAGTAGTGGTAGTGCAGGGTGGATATGATTGATTTACGCAAATTTCAACTGGTTGCATTCAGAATGTTTTCAGTCAACCCCATCGAAATCGGGGTAAAGTTGATAAGCCCGTGTTGAAACCAGCTGCCCCTTATCATTTCACATACTTCACAAGCTGTGGGGCTTAAAGGATACTGTAACATGTTTTGAAATTATCCCGTGATCCCATCACGAATTCCTGGTTAAAAGATAGAATACTCCTTTTCCTTGGAAAACATTCCTTCATTACATTCCATCTAAGATCTGTCTTACTCAAGCAATTATTCCTAAGCTCTCCCATTCTGCTATATGATCTTCCTTTTTACGACTGTCTGTTATTCATTGCCAATGTTTCCTTTGAATTTTCAAAATATATCTTCAACGCTGTCGAACACCTAAAACTTTAGCATTGTGTTTCTTATTATGCCGAAAGAAAAATAATGGATGAAAAAGAATAAACGCAGAAAGGAGGCGAACACCAACACGATCATTAACAACATTTGTTTGTTTAGAGTTCATGATTTTTGGAATAAATAAAAGGGAAAAGGAAACTTCGGTTGAATTCATGCGAAAGCTTTTCCAATCTAAACATGCCAAAATAGTTAATGCATGGTGTATGGTAATGGTAACGTTTTAGTTCGTTTTAGTGCGTACGTTGTCTTGACTGTTATGTTTAGATGGCTAAAAATACTCATATAAGATGGATGAATGATCGTGAAATTTGGTAATTGTTTTCATTTTGTTTGAAATCGAGTGGAAGATGTAGTTCTCGACGCATTGCTTATGTCTGAACGTTTATAAATAATGTAATGAGATGAAGTATGAATTACAAAATTGACCTCCGGACGTCATGTGAGTTTTTTTTTTATGTGCATGAAGTGTGAATTGTTGGAAGTTTGTTAAGGGATCAAATCATTGTATAGGCATTAATGTTATTCATATCTTTCATATCATATCAACGCGGTCGTTCTATCGATGTGCAGCCTTCAACATCTGTAACATACGTGTTTCGAATGTTCCAAATTTTTGTAAAAACAGCCAAAAAATATTGCAGGACATAAGCATAAGTTGCCGTTCTAATATGTAATAGTAATCCGTCATGATAGAAGATAATATCAGTAATAAAGTCGGGGGTAATAGTTTCGAATTTCGACTCCAAGCTTAGGAGAAACGTATCCAGTGGAAAATACACCCAAAACAAAACATCTTTCTTAAAAAAACTTGGACTAATGCTTTGCCCCATCAAAAAACTAATGATCCTTGCCCGAAAAATATATCCAAATGTATCTAGGAAAATCACATTGTGAAGGTTAAAAAAACATTTGAAATAGAGTTCTTGTTAACTTAACAGAGGCAGAAATAAAGTTGCACTCAAAAAAGACGAATGACAAAAAAAAAACTCCAAAATTGAAACTCTTAGTAAGAGAGACACGCCCAGTTAAGATCAGTCAGTCCCAGAAAAAATGCCGGTATCTTAACGTCGAGTAGCATATCACTAGTACTGATAACTACGACTGAAAGATCGTTACGTTAAAAGAGCCAGTTAACAGCACCGAATTGAAATGTTCTTTCCATAAAACGAGCAGTCAAAGAGTCACCAAAGAATGTCGAGGGTACAGAGCCAAAGGAAACTTTTAAAATTTATGTATCAACTAGTATAATATTTGCGAACGTACAAGGATTCAGTGGGTGATAATTAACTGCAAATTGTACCAAACACATATGGATCAAAGCAACCAAGATTCCTAGAACGAAACCTCACACCGAAAACGGCATACGGCCGAAACGCGTAATAAGAAACGAAATAAAAAAGCCATGGAACAACGCAGTTTCTTTCTGAAAACATTAAAGAAAAGTTACCAAGGACGAATCACGTCTTCCAGCAATGAACACTAGAAAGAAATTCAGCCAAGTGTTTATGCACAAGTTTGCCTCAATCGTAGAAGGGTAGCGAACTCAAAATTCCCGTCGCCAAATGTAATGCTCAAGTTCTTCACAACTTCCCAAATGTCAGGATGCCGAGTAAATACTGAATCGAGTATTCAAACATTGTTGGATATTGGTTTTTAATTTTCAAATTCTAGAAAATCTGAAGTTCGCATCGTTACCAGCGTTCTCAATTTTTTTTTCAATCAACTTTTTTCAATAAATGTCAATTTGACAGCTCTCCGTTGAAAATAAATTTGCCATGTTTAACACTTCTCGTAGAACCAAATAAATTTTTTTAAACTACCAGACATCATGCTGCGGCATCACATAGGTTTCGATGAATTGGTTGCAGTTTGACCAACGTTAGTTAAAGATGGTCCGCACTCCGGAAAATTTACGGTGGAAAGTGTTTTTGAAATGATAAAAATTGTCGCGTCAACACGACCACATGGTGCTTGTTGAATCACATACAAGAAGTTCAATCACCAAAACACCCATAACCTTCTCAAGTAAATTGGATTGCGTAAGAAGCTTCGCGTTTGCATACGTCAACAGTTTGAATACCGTTTGGATAAATGTCAAAAAAGAAAATATCCTGCTGTATAAAATGTTGATCAAATTATGCAAACGATCGCGGTAAAACGTCCTGTGAGTACTTGCGAGGTTGCACGAAAGAAATCAAAAAGAAGTCCAATCGCAAAAACCTTGAAAATCATTTTAAGAGAGCTGGATTGAATGAAGAACTCGATGTTTATACCAAAGGAATCATCATACAACCGGACATAATTTGCATCTGAAAATTGCTTCAGAATCGTCGCAAATTTGACTGATTTCAGCAAAAAATAACAACTCGTGATATAAAATCGGGCATACTACAGACCCAATCCTGAAAAATCATTATTGTGGTTCACAGACGTTTCAAAATGGTCAGGCAAAATTTGCTTTGCGTTTTTCTGCAATGAAAACGAATCATTTACTTTGAGTTTCTGCCGTACGATCGGCCAGTTAATCCTGCTTTCCCTGCATAGAACGAGACAGGTTGGATCTGTTAATTATAGATATACGATGGGCTACCCGAAATAAATCGACTTTATTTTTTTTCAATTTATGTATTTCACTTTTAAACAAAACCTTATCAATCTCTTTCGAAATACTCTCCACCTGTACTTGTCCAGTTTTTTATTCCATTGCTCAGAACATTTATTTTAATTCCCCTTCTGTGTTACCCGAGAACCCCTAGGTTGTTTTTTCTTAATTTCAATAATGTTCGCAAAACGCGATCTTTTCGTGCTTCTTTTCATGCCTTAAAGAAAAATCACAAGGGCAAGGCCGGGTAAGTGAGAGGACAAATGGAGCAAACGAGTCGTGCTAGCCTTAGTCGAAAATTGGCGCTCAGACAAGGATGGGTGCGGCTACATCGAAGTGGAACAACCACAAAACAGACAATTATTTCTAAACAGGAAGTTTTTTCAAAACTTCCAGTTAGAACGCTTGGTTAACTGTCAGGCCCTGTGGAAAAACCTCCTAACAGACGAATCCTTTCGATCCAAAAAACAAATCAACATTGTTTTGACGTTTGATTTCATTTGACATGCTTTTGGAGAAAGACAAAGTCTTCCACTAGCTTGACTGTTGCTTTTTTCCAGGATTGTACTCGTAGTACCATGGTTCGTCACCTGTAATGATATTTTAAACAAATGTTGGATTATTTTAGAACTTCTTTTCAAAGCAAATCATGCTTCCATGTCACCTTGTTTTTGTTTTGGCAGATGCCCTTTTCGCCCTTAATATTTCCGTTAAAATCAGCTGAATTGAACTCCAAACTCTCTAAAAAGCTCTACAGTTTTGATTCTTAACTGGGGATCACACTGAGTTTTGTCTTGGAGAAGAAATACCACTGCAACACGGCCGTGTTGAACATGGCAAGAGTTTCTGTGCGATTTTTTCCAAGATACAACAAAACTTTACGGACGCGTGGTGTTCAGGAGAATCAGACATTGCAAAAACGAGAAGTACACAGAGTAATTGTCACTTAAGACATGCTTCTTTAGCGACGAAGCTTGGCTTAATTTTTGTGGGTCTTTATGGGTCGTTTTGCTCCTGGTGTCAAGGGGTTCAATAAAAACTGGGTCCACCAAAACATCAGTCCGGTTTCTTTTGTGTTCCCGCTCGTATTCAGGTTTATTTGAAATAGAAATAATATTCGAGATATGACATGATAGACAATCTAATATTCAATGAGTTTTGAAATTCTTTTGCTTGTATTCCGAACCCTATGACCATGAAGTCACAGGAAAACGATTTTCCTCCGTATGCGAAGGTGATTGTAATCTTGTGTCGGGTCGGCTTCCGCCTAGATGGTTCTAACCACTTTCACCACCTGAAAGTTCCTATGCACATGACATTTTAGTGTCCGTAAAATGAGCACCTGTCATTATTAAGCCTATCCGTAAGGATAACCATACTGGGTTGAATTAATCATCAAACATTTTTCAATATTTAATGGTATAAGTTCACCATCAGCATCTTTTCTGGCTATCAGAAGGTGGCTTGTGAGTTCTCAAAAACTCCTACTACTACTCCCACTACTATAAACACTACTATTACTATAACTACTACTACTTCTACTACTACTGTTGGTGGCCACGGAAAAACCATAAAAGATCCAAGTTTCAGCCAAGAACGTATCTTCACCATGTAGGAGCTGACAGCACCCTGTCAAGGGTTATTTTTAGTATTACAGGTCAAAACTTGCTAAGGGTTTTCTTACACAAATGCGAAGTTACACGAATTGCCAGGAGTGTACATGTTGTAACATCCTTGAGATGCCACACAGTGTTTTTGCTGATTCTAAATTCACTATTCTTCAAGGAATCGAAGTATATCTGATCGTCATCAGAGGTCAACGCTGGAGTGGGAGATGTCTTATCAGAGTTCAATGTGGCATTTAAGAATTGAATTGATAGGGAAGCTTAAGTTCACAATTGAATCCGTTCTGGAGCAATGGTTAATTCGGGAACGAGAGATTCAAAGAGATTTTATAGCGATGTCAAGAAGTGCAATATAATGAAAGGATACACAGAAACTGACTTAAAGTCTACTGTCTTTAAAAAATTTCAGAGAGTAATCTTCTTGGTTTTTCCAAATCGATTAATTTTATGGTTGATTTGTTGACATATCCCTCGTTTGGGGTTAGTCTGTAACGTGTGGTCCTTATTAGTTCGTTACAGTATGACTTTGATTTTATTGAAAAACTTATTGTAGGTATTTGTACTATCTTCCATTACGAAAAAACCTGACCAAATACAATACAAGAGTATCCAAGTTACACATTCAATATGTTGATTGACCAATAAAATTAATGGATGGGCTAAATCGTTGCAGTCCTGAACAATCTAAGATACAGTGGAAAGTTCTCGGTTGCCATATGTCTATTCTACTTAACTAAATACTATCGCAATTAGCACATCTGATTACTCTTCAAATATTATTCCAACAAAAACCTCGCTTTCATCCGGGATAAAAAAAGTCTCTCAACAAGAAAAACACTACTAAATCCTTTCATCCCACATGCATATGAATCATCCAGTTTTGTTTAAAGAACGAAAATCATCATCCACCTAAACGACAGCGGGAAATCGATTTAAATCCACACCATAATTTTCAACATTAACCAAATCCCAAATCTCTTCATTTATCTCATTTTCAACTGCTGCGAGGCTCGAAAGGGGCTTCGCACTATCATGATTTCATTCCAAAAACAGATGAAAAACTACATCCACGGATAAAGAACAGCATCCCCAAACAGCATCCCGACGCGAACGAGTATGGAAAAGCACATCAAGCAAATTATGTAAGTTTTTCATTTCATCTGCGTTTGACTATGTTTGTGCATTGAGAAAGTAGTAAATTACACAAGCGAATGCTCTTGAAAACATGCGGAAAACATTGAACATTTTCGGTTCACTCGGTTCCTATATACTTGTCTATGATGCCACACTACTCTCGTCCTCGAGTATCTCAACTATGTGAAGGAGCATGCCCGTTTCGTACATAAATGTAATAAATTCAGGCGTGTATGCACACATTTTCTGTATTTTCCAGATTATGAAAATTGGCCAAAATGTGCCCGAGAACGGCTAAAAGCGTGCCAGCTGTTGTGGAATATCTTCTGGGTGCAAGGCAGCATTTTCTCGAACTATATCACTGGTCTAGTAGGATATTTAGACGCAGTGTTGCCAGGCTCGAAATTCTCCGTAGAGTGTCCCTGAAGTTCCATTGTTGTTTGGTGCCGTAGATTCTGTTTGGTTCAGAGACTCAATAGTGGGAAAGGATCTGTGTTAAATCTTGAGCATCCTGGGCAGTAACACCATTACGAAGGGCTTAGCAGAAAGGACACTCCAAGGCACGACGTAGCATTCTGAACAAATCGCACAATTTCATCTCTCATAAAATTCAAGCTACAACAATTACGGGATCAGCAGGACTTGCGGGTCGAACGTAGATCTCCTGGCGTTATTCATTGGTCGCAGTTGAGAGTCAGATGAAAATTCAGTATGGAAAATAGTTCCATATGCATATGTTCGGTCCATGCACTGTTCATCCAACCATCCAGCATTAGTAAAGCATTCAACATAAAACTAAATTGCGTGGCGAATGACATAAAAGCACATTTGAACTACACTAAGCACATGCGAGGGCCATTTTGAAAATGTGACTTTTATTGTGGCGCAATTAATCCAGGGAAAACTGTCAACAGTTGGTCACTTTGCCAAACGTTCAATCATCCCGAAATATGTCACACAGCAATGGCACAGTGGAGGCCGCTAACTTGAAAGAGATACAAATAGCGACGAAAAACATGAAAATGACTTGAAATCGCTGAGCAATAAAATTTTACATGGATTTACGGTGACTTTCCGGGCAAGCGTGACTAAAAGGCTGAAATTGCAAAATGTCCCGAGCCCAACACAGCAGGACAAACTCAAATCCGTGCATTTGTTGGCGCTTCGGCCGTGATGACTATAGCGAAGAATGCTCTAAAGTTAACCTGTTTGGTAATTGTGTTGTGAGTTGAAGAAATTTATGGGTCGTTAAGCTTTCCGAATTGATTTGTTTAGTAACATTGCTCGAAAATTAGGCATGTCTGCAGTCGGACAGATTATGATGAGTAAATTCAGTCGGTCGAAAAATTTACTCTGCCCGATTTCGGCTTCAATTAAGGGATGTTGTTGGGATGTTAGGATGATCTCCTACTTCAAATCCCTAGAATCCAGTTATCTATATCGACTGTTTTCAGGACATGTTGGAAAGACTTTCCAAAAACTGCGAAACCTATGCGGAAACCAAGACTTTTCCACTTATTCTGGTAACCGTTTGTTATGGTATGGTGACATGACCCATTGCAGTTCCTAGTGTGATTTTTTTGTCCTTGCTTCGTAAACAATCACTTTAAGGCCCAGATACAATACTGCGTGACGGCGATGCGAGAGCGCGATGCGATTCTCGCTCTTCGTCGCACAACGCATTCAATTTACAATGCACGCGATGCGAGGAAGATTAATGTTCATATGACAAATGTCAAATTGGTGACGTTTCAAATGAAATTTGATTAAAATTGTTTTGATTTTTTAAAAATTTGAATTTTCCTTCGTTTGGCAAATAATAGCCTCAACAAGGATTCACGAAATTTTCATTCAAAAATCATTCAGAATGACCCTAGTACTTAAAAAGTAATAAAGGCGTTTGAATTTCAAATTTCATTTAAGCGCCATCAAGCATCTGAGAAACGTCACGCATGCGAGGAATTTTCGTTTTTCCGAATATTTCTCGCCTCGCATCGACGCATCGCAATCATTGTACGTACAAATGCATGTTACGAAAACTGCTTGACTTTTACTGCGAGACTCTCGTCGCACTCTCACATCGCCGCTCGCAGTATTGTATTTCGGCCTTTATTGCATTTTTTTGCATCTCGCGGACTATCAGCTGTGTCCTTCACTTTTACGCAAATGAGTTGGTTTGTTGCTCGCCCATCTCAGTACCTCGCAATACTTGTTTTTTGCGTGGTATTGTCATCATAATATTGTAGTGACCGAAGTTATAGACATAAAGGATGCTCAGTGGATCCCTTTAGCCCAACAAGGAGGAACGTGCCTGGTGATTTCGGATATCAAAACAAGTAGTAATTAAGTTATAAATCAAACCGTGGGATCCTGTAAAGAAAAAGTTGGAAACATTTGTTCTGGTAACTCAATGGTATCACGAAGGCACGACATTTCGAACACTTTGAGAGATGGAACCAGATTTACCAATTGGACTGTGAAACACTCTAACAATCCTGGCATGTCTACTGCGGTGAGTGCTGCTTCAACTCAAAGTCGTACCTTGGATACGGGTACGAAATGCAACGATTCATTCTCTTTCATGTTCCCAAAATCGATTCAGTCCAGAAAAATATAAAAAAAATAACCTTTTCTTTTCGCCTTTTTTTATTTTTATTCGATTCATCCTCAGCGTTGAAAAAGACCAAAACATTACGTTTGAAACTCGACTTTGATAATTCGAATACAAAGAAAACATCCCAGAATTAGAAAGAACGCTTTTCTTGGTGTTTTTCTAAGCTGAGAAATAATTTTCATTGAAAGGATATTCACTGAACATTTTCAGAATTCAAAGATTGTGCTCTCCAGAATGCAGCTGCCAAAAGTATGGTGTCTGATGTTTACATCGTTGCAAACGCAACGGGCTCGATTTTTCTTACTTTTTGACTTTTGTCAGTGATTGGATTAAATTATAAAACCAAAAGACTGTAAGTAATTCAAAATTACGAGACAAAATGTGACGCAAACTATATTCAAATTATCCTGAAAAATTTAAAAGCTGAAAATATCAGAGGTCACTGCGTTTTCAAAACGATTCTCTTTTGTCAAAGGAACAACATTATTTGGAGCATCTTGCATCAACAGAATGGAGTCAATACGCTAGGATACGGTCAAAACAACAAGACTAGCAAATACCGAATTGCTTTCCTGCCTCAAAGAGCTTTATTATTCGCCAAGTACGAAGTTTTTCTGATGAAATGACGACCTATAAGTGTCCTTAAAAATTTCACAGAAATTGCCAAGTATCATCAATAGCTAGCGAGGATATTGTTTCCTTTTCTGCAGCAAACAATGCCATGTAGTCCTGGTGAGTTTGAAGAAAGGAACTGTGTGAAAACGTCGCACTAGCATAGCCAGATCGGCAAAAATGTTTGTGTAAAAACTTATGCATGCAACAGGAGGACCGGAACCATGTTATCCCAACAGATCAACAGATCCCAAGTAAAGAGTTCTTTCATGCTACGACTTAGTTCGTATAAAGAACTATAGAGTGACAAAGTACAGGAAACGAACCATTAACTATGATCGAGACAACCAAAATTTTCCAGAAGTAGGAAATTGTCCTTTTATCTGACCACGCATCGTTTAGATAATCGCCTGACATCGAAACCCCCAAAAGACAAGCATATCGTAACGTTACATCATATACCCAAAAATCATCCTTGTATAACAGCTTGTTGACAAAGTTGCTTCATTTCAAAAACTCCATAGAAAAAGTTGAATGAATCGCGAGGCTACAGTCATACAACCATGAAGTGGATCAGTTCAAAGATGAGGTACATGAAAAAACTAATCGCTTGTCTCGGCGTCCTTACTTATCCGAAAATATTGTAGACGCACCAAGAAAAGACGAGCTGGATTGGGATTCCTCGGTAATAGTGACTGAAAGCGACAAAAATTTGACTTCGCAACAAATCGGTGTCGTCCGTTTGAAGGGTGATGATGGTGCTACGACATTTTTCAAAAAATAGACAATATTGTGTCCTGGAGCAAAGTTATATGGAGGCACGTGACTCCCTAAAGTTATTGAGTCTGATTAAGGTCTCATTTCGTAGAAGGCGGAAACCTCAAGCGAAAATTGAAAGCGAGCGTTGAGACGTCATCAGGAAGCGAAGGCCCGAAAGGAGCTGTAGTGCTACGGTGAAGAAGAAGAAGATGAGACGTCATTTAGGAGCCAAATCGTTCTTTTATGACATTTAAGTAGATACGCAAAGCAGCATCGGGACGCCAATCAAGTGTCAACAATTCTCTGGGGGTATGCACGAAAAAAAATTTTTGGCTCCACTGTCAAAAAGGTATGGATTGTGGACTCGTGAATGCACAGTTTAGGGTTTCGTGAACAACTCAAAAAGGAGAACTAAGGAGCTGATGTCGAACCATAATATTGGGTCAGAGTTCTTTGGAAAATAAGTGGACATCGTTGGACAGTTTCCCACGCCCGATTTTCGAAATGAGTAAATTCGCGTCCTGGCTGATAATCGAAGTAAGTTGAAAGAAGAAGTAATCCTTTTCCTTTTCTAATCCAAGACACAACCAACGCAGCCGAACTCATTGTCCTGCGTTCAAGCATATTGTGTTGCATTGGGCCACAATGGAGCTTCAAACCGAGAATGCAGCTTCACAAGTAAGCAGAATCTAGAGCTTCGGGAATTAGCATCACAATTTTTTTCAAATTCAATAAGGAAAATATAATAAATCAATTATACTGGAACTGGCACATTCTAGTAGTCTTCACAGGCTTGAAGGGGAATGGAACATGCATATACCGACGAAGTCGTATCCAATGAAGTTTTTGGAAGACTATCAGCTCAGGTGAAGTTTGAAACACTTCCAGCACAGGCTCAAATTGTCTCAGAAAATGTAAGTGAATGAAAGCAACGATTAAGACAAATTCATTCTGAGGTGGGAAAACAAATTAAGTTGTCTCCTGTCCGCGTGAAGACCGCGCTTATAATTTAAGGACCAACTTATTTGGATTACAGCCAATACTTTTTTCGGAACTGATTACTCTTTGTGGTATAACCAAGAGCAGAACTGGAAAGCGTCCATCTAGTCGTGGCTGCTTGGACCATTAACCGAAAAAGCAAGGGGGTCGATGTGACATCTTATAATGGTGAACAAGATCTAAAAAAAGGAGGGGATAGTTGGCCCTATCCCCTCCGTGAGGTTTAGAGATTCCGTGATTTATTGACTGGAAACAGCAATTAAACCTGTATGCCTAAGCAAGGCCTAGGATTTTCAAGGGGTGTCGATCTGAGACTAAATTCTTTTGATACCTATTCAATCCTTCAAAACTTTTGCGTTCTTTTCCGTAGCATTTTCACTAAAGATGTTTGAAATTTTCATAGATATTTTAATTTTTTTTGGGTTGTTAATTTCCTTGTGGTGTAAGGATGGCGATCGTTCCGGAATTCATCAGAGTAAGTGGAAGAAAGGAATTATATCTGATCGGAAGCCATTATGTAATCACTTGTCAGGCATCGATATATGCCCAATTTCGACTGCTTTTGCACCTTCATATTATAACTGAAAAGATACTGATCACAGATACAGATTACAGATACAGATGTAAAGTACAGATAAAATTGCAGTGGTCCTTTTAGCGCGCGTATAATATGTAATATCTAAGGCGCTACTGATATTTACTTAAATCTTTCTACGATACCTTGACAACGAATACAGAACAAAATTTCTTGTGCTTACTATAGACAGTTGTTGATGTCATGTGGTGACCAAAAGAAATTGAAGCTTTTAACGTTTCCATAATACTTTCAAAATAATTGGAGCGAAAAATATTGCATTCGAAACGCATCTGAAACAATAGGAAGGATGTAAATTTGAATTGTCTGCATACAATTTACTTTCGGCATTCAGATAAAATGGAACTACTGAAAATCCATTGAAAAAATCGTTTCGCGAGTTCAATAGTTCCACGCATAGTTCCACGCATCAACTGTAATTACATGCATGCCAAAAAAAAAATCCGAAAATAATGTTTTAGATTTTTCATTTGTTTTAGCGTTGAAAAGGAGACAGGATTTGAAAGACCATGAGAGAAAAAGTAAATTTAACAAAGGCGACAAAAATGTTTCTACAAATAAATATCCACCTGTTATACACATTTTTCAATTCCTTAAAGATTGCAAGCTTTGGCCTGGCATACATCCTCCAAGCATCCGATTAATTCGTAAAAACTGACCAAGATCCCCAAATAAATTTGCAGGGAGTATTTTCTTTTAGTAAAAAAAAAAGAAAACTTAAAAAAAAATTCGTGAAAACTTTCTGATTTTTTTCGTCACAAAGATGGGTGTTATTTTATTCATTCAAATCCAGTGTTTTGTCTTTCAAAAAACACAAATATCAAGCTGAGTGCCTGCATTATCGCTGCTAAGAACGAAGAAGAGAAAAAAAGAAGAATAAACGCAGTTCTTATTCTATAAATCTTTGACATAGATTATATATTTTGTCTTACATTTGAATTTCCTCTGCATTTTAGCTTTAAACGATTTTTTTGGAGACTCGTTCTTTTTAAAGGAAATTTATGTTTGGCTATGATAAAATCAACAAACGTTGGGGAAAGTCAAAAACAATTTGAGGAATTTATGGTTTTATGGAATTTATTGTTTGAACGTTGAGCCACGAAAAAAGGCAAAAAAAACAACATGAACAATTCTAAAGAAATTTGTAATTTCTTTCTTTTTCCAGGATTCAATTTTTGAATTTTTAGGATTTTATGCTATAGATTTTGTAAGACTTGGCAGCAGCTTCTTTCAGTACGTCGTTATGATGGATAGGACCAGAGCTGGCCATGTTTAAAAATGAACTAAATCCAGCATTGACACATCAAAAATGAAGTTTAAGATAAGGCCGGTAACTTCCTTATTATCATTTGAGTACATAAAACCTTTCGCTCAACAAGTGCTTCATTCAATTTGTCACAATAACTTTATCAGCGCCGACTTCACCATATCATATTAGCTATTATTTTTTAAGATTATTTGATTGTCTTAGCAGTAATCCTTCTATTACCCAATTTCAATTTCCGTATTTAAGTCCAAAAATACACATTTCTTCTGTCCATCAATAACTATCAATAATTGAGCTTGTCTTCACTGCCGTTTGCATTGTCAAAAATTGGGCGAACCTTCTGCAAACTCTATTGTTTCAGGAATATCAGTGCTACACGTCAACTGTCATGCAAGTTATCCTGAAGGCTTTCACTTTGGTGGAAGTAAATGTAGTATTCGTCCTAATCATACGGCGTTTGCAGATCGTCATTGATATGTTAAAAACTTCTTTGGCTAGTTTCACCTTTCAGAGAAAAATTACAAAATTTCAAAAAAGAACAAAATTTCATAATCCTTGTTTGGCAAGCTTTTACTGCGTCTTCTTTAAACGTGTTACACTTTTGTTTTTTGTTACCACTGTCACATTATTCTTTATTTGAACCTCACACAACATTGAATATCTTGTGTTTAGAGTTTCAAACTTTTTTGACAACGCCTTCCTGGTCTAGGTTCATTTTTCAACGACAAATCATACGAAAAAAATATCGCAAGTCGTTTGTGGTATGTTCCAACCTGTGTCATATCCAGCCGTGCTACACAGGTTTTGCCAACTCTGTCGCATTATTCTTGTTTCGGAACCCATAAAACATACAATACCTTATGTTGACAGTTGTTGACAGTTGACAGAAGGTTAAATAAACCAACCAAAATATGAAAAAAAGTGTAATACATCAATCATATACTTAAAGGAAGTTTTTGAACCGTGTCTGATCAGAGTGTTGTTCTTTTATATGATCGTCAACGCATATAAGTGCACATAAACAAACACGACAGAAATTTCTCTTAGATCCAAGATGTTCTTTTTTCCTAACTATTTGTGAGGAATTAGATCAACGTCTGGAGTTTGTGTGGGATCATTTTTTGTGTGATCTTTGGCAAATGAAAAAAGTGTACAATAGGCAACATGCTTCTTCCACACGAACAAGCTTTATAAAGATTTTGTTATATATTTGAAAGCCATAAAATATAAATTAAGCCATTATGGAGGGCTTGTATCACGATGACATAGCGCTATTTAGTTTAATAATCGGCTAAACATAACCTGAATCTGCTTAGTCTTTGGGCTAAAAAGGTCCTGATTTAAGTGATATTTCATAAATTTTTTTCGAAACACCTTTGCAATCAATTATTTAAGCGAATTCGAAGTCATCTTTCTGAATATTCGAGGGTTTAAATATTTATTTTCTTTGTATTAAAAATTGCAAATTATTTAAATATAAAATACAAATAAAAAGGTGCCATTTTGTTGTCATCCCTGTTTTAATTTTGTCAACATTTGATGCAAAATATATTCTTGGAAGTAATTCTTTCAACTAACACTTTTAAGAATTGGAAGTTGGGCTCAGACTTGACTTAGAGAACATTGACTTCGTCGTATCCTGATCATTGTCCAATGCATAGCGTTTCCAGTGTTTTATTAATTTTTATTTGGTCATTTAGTGACGTTGTTTGTTTTGGTCTCATGAATTTCTGGTGAATCTTTGGATATCGCGGGAATGTTTGAACCTGAGGATAAATTCAAAGCTGTTAGCTTTGAAACTCATCTGATCTCATCCTAGAGACGACCTTTGGGTAAACAGAAGAAATATAAGAAACAAGGAACTTAATTCTGGAATGGCAAAGATATAACTGTTTTTTTTTCTTGCGTACTCATTACGGATGTCGTCAAAGCCGGATGCTTTTCATCGCTTCAGTGCCGTCAGTCTGTTACCGGCTTTATTTATACGTAGTTGTCGATTCTTGGCATTTGCTTTCTGTAGAGGCCGCTATATGATCTGAGGATCGAGGTTTCAATATTGGTAACTACATCCGTTGCTTTTTGTACCAGTACAAGGGTGAATCCAATAAAAAACGGACTTATTTTGATTGAATTTATGTCTTAAATTAAAAAAAAACCTTCAATCACCTTCAGGGTACACTCCACCGGCAGTTACATTATACATTTGTCAAATCTTTGATTCCATAGCTCAAAATTTTTTTAATCCTTTTGTAATCCCCGGCAGTGCCTCATTCATTTTTTTCTTCGATTCAGTTAAGTCGGAAAAACGCTTTGCATTCACTTTTCCTTTCAACCGGAGGAAAAGTCACAATAAAATAAGGTCACAATAGGGGATATAGGTCATTCTATTTTTGGTCAAAAATTTGCGCACAGACAAGGCCGGTTGAGCAGCAGCGGATTCGTGGCGTAAAAACCAGTCTACCGACTTGCAAAAATCAGTCGCAACTTTTTCAAAACTTCTAAGTAGAAAGCTGGGTTAACTAGCTGAACCTGCGGAAAAAATTTCGAATAGATGACTCCTCTCACACCGCAAAATAATCAGCACTTTTTTGACGTTTGATTTACTTTAACGTGCTTTTTTTGGGCAAGGTGGACTTAAAGTTTTGCCATTGGGTTGATTGTTAATTCGTTCAAGGGTCGTAATCGTAGCTCCATAATTTGATACTTGTGAGAAACTTGGAAAATGAATTTGAATCAGATCAGAACTTTTCTTTCCACTCCACCTTGTTTTTTGTTTCAGCAGTGAAGGCAGGAATTTGGCAGACAACCTTTCATCCGTAAATTATTCGTTGAAATTCGCTGAAATGAACTCTACAGTCACTCCAAGCAGCTCCACAATTTCTTCAACAGTTCGTCGTCAATCAACACTTTCGTTGGTTGGGAGGCATGGACAGAAAATCAGAGCGAGTTTTGTCACAAATTGACATTTTACCATTTTTGAAATGGAAAAAAACTGAAACACTCGAGTTTTCCCGATTGTATCATCCTTCTCTGGCGAAAGTTAAGAAAGAATATTTCAAGAAACCTCACTTATTTTGACGGATCAAATTGTTTGACTGTACTTTCTAGGGATTTTACGTTTCAGGTGTTTTGAAGCTTTGTTCTGCTAAAGAGGTATCGCGATTTGTCAACAAGGATTTCCTTTTTTTAAGATTTAATTCCGATTACAAAGATTTATTACAAAAATTTCCGCTTCTGATCAATGGAGAGACGTCTAGCAAAATGACAAATATGTCCTTTGGGGTTTTCTATCCAACGGGAAAGTCTACTAATATGTATTTTGCCCTCAGCTCATTTTGGGATGGTTCTTTTAGATACATGTATGTCCAGTTCTTCATCAGCCAAAAACTTGTAGATTGTGAAGCTGACTGAGTTGTTTCTTGCTGCGATGCATTGGGGATGTTTCTTATTTAAATCTTCTGCTAGGAAGATCATGTCATCTTAATGGATTCATATTCCGATTTCGATTTCTTGAAAGTTGAAGATTTTTCAGACGGTTATCACTATAAATTTGAAGAAGCATGTTGATAACTTTATTTTCTTAGCTTCAATATGATTGAGGGGTAAGATTTGGAAAGATGAGTTGCATGGTATTTTGGACATACAAATGTTCCCCACCTCATAGACAATACGTTTGGGAATGTACAACCTGTCTCAGGTTCATTAATGTATTACGTCTATAAATCAGCCCAGCTTCTTTTTTTCAAGAGGAAGGGCTCGAGTTTAAATGTCATCGTGGTTTGGCGTTTATTTGGCGACCGTTTCCATGTAAGGGAATGCATTTAGAAAACACTGTTCTGCATCGGAAGCACTGTATGGTCGCGACAAAAAAGTTTTTTTGTTTGGATTGCTTCTTCACCATCGCGTTCTCTTTTTTCGTCGTCTCGTGGGTCTAATTGCATGAGCGCCTAATCGAAGCCAGGTACTGCACAGTCTTTTCGTTGCTAAAACGAAGCGTATTAGATGGCTCTTTAATTGTTTGGACGGGGCTTTTAAAATTCGCCATTGTCATATAAAACGATGTATTCCGATAATGCATTCTGATCCACATCTTGGTATGCATTCGTTTCAGCGTTGATATAAAATGACTAACTTTAACATGTCCTTTACTGACACATTTTAAAAGTTAAAAACTAATTACAATCAAATTCACTTTTCTTAATCTTGCTGCCTGTCGACTTTGGCTTAGTGATGAATTAACATGTTCCATTTCGTTATTGCTTGTATTAAACCTTGACAATTCCCTAAATTAAAAAAATATACGTGCACTTCTTCAAAACGAAATATCCACCTCATTGTTACTAGCGCAGCAAAGCCACTAACCAGTGCACACGCCCAACAAACACACACGAACACTTCCCCATGGAGCCAATAAAGCGAACTTTGCAAGGTAGAGAGCTTGACAATTAAACGACATGAGTGAGGGGAGAAGTTGAGATGCCTTACTTTATGAGCTTGAATATATTTGAGAATAATTTTCGTTGTGTTACGTTTTTCGTTGTTTTTCAGTTTTCAGTTTTGCATAAAAATACCAATGCATCTAGAAAATCGGAGAGAAAAACCGTATGATTGGGAGCTCGATTTATTTGTTACGTCTGTATTTTACTCGATCGGCTATTAGTTATACTTTTATAGTTATGCTCTCCTTCTCCAGTGACGCTTTTTCTCGTTAGTAAATGAAGAGTGAGATGAAGAGCGCATGTGTCTGAGAGAGAGAGAGAAAGAGAAAGAAATATAGAGAGAAATAAAGATAGATCGAGAGGGAATATGACAGACGGCTTTTATCTTCTTATCTCCTCAGCAAATATTTCGTTTTGGGTACATAAGTTTGTATGCTATACTTTTGCTATAATACAAATTCTTTTAACAATGAACTTTCTTATTTCTGTGAATTTCTGAAGTTGATTGGGAAAATAATTTGAACTTTTTTGTTTATTTTCAGGTAAGGATCAAATAGAAGTAAACATTATTCTCATGACTCTTATATTTATAATAAGATTTGGATTGACGTAATTTTGGTAAGTAATCAATAGAATTGTTCCCTCTTATTCAAATGTGATTGCGATGTTATTGTGTCCTATTTATCTCAAATCCATACAAATAGCACAATGAATATTCTAACAATGCCATGAAGATCCTTCCATAATTTATTAATACTCGAAAACTTTTTTTAGAATTTTAATTTATCGCCTCTCATTTTACTCATTCTCTCTCTTATGGTTCAACACACTGTTTCTCGCTGTCCTTCCGTTCCTCTCGCTGCATCTGTCTCCTCTCTCCTCTTCTCCCGTAGAATTTTTTTGTAGGTTAACACTGGAGGATTCCGATTCCAAGTATAGTATGTGCTCGTTCATGCAGTCACGGTAGTTTTACTAGTGCGAAATCGAAAATATTGGATTGGAAAAAAGATCGATTTTATGGATAAACATTTGCATATCACACTCATGGGGTCATGGACTCTATAGATGTGCAAATGTGCAGCAAGTTCTTGCTCTTTCACTTTGTCCTGACAAGGTGTTATCGGGTCTATAATTTCACCATTGCAAAGTTAATTGAAACATCCTTTTCGAATTACAACTATAGCTGTTGGCATTTACGCTACCGTGTTGACAAAATATCACAAAATGTGATGAGAAATTCACACGTCCTGCAAGTGGTTGATTAAAAAATTTCGGAATTCTTATGTAAGTGTATTGAAATTATATTCTTTTTGAGTAGACATTATGGAAATTGATAGTACAATGGGTCTTAGTCACTCAAAATTCAATCTCAGATACTGAGATCTGTCGTTCTGCACCTAGGAGTCCCATGCGACGGCATATTGTGCAATAGCATCTATTATCATCCAGAATCCTTGGCAATTTTGCCTATCTATAGATGAAAGACGATAGATACGGGAACTGCGTGGAGCTTTACATCAGTTTATTATCTGCCCGTTCTACATGCTCCCAGGCGCGAAGTCATTGACTATAGATGTCTTCTGAATAGTTTGGGTTGATTTTTTTGTGAGCGTGTTTGTTGGTCCTGTTGCTTCGCGCTGCTGGATAGTGTATTAAACAGCAGCAACGTCACATCGGCAAGATTTAAAATAAGCAAACATCCAAGCTGGGTATTATTGTCGTTGGTTGCGTTTCCTTCTTCTTCCTTTTGTTTCTATTGCCAAGATTCTAGCTCTCGTAGATTGTTATGCGTTGTGGCGTTTGAGAAGTGTTATCTTCTGATTAGATATAAATCCAATCAGACTGAACATTTTCGTATTGTTTGTTCGTTGTTCTTTTTGTTGCTTTATCTATTTTATAATCCCGAATTGAAAGACGGACAGAAGGATCGTGATGCGCTAAGCAACATAGGAAGGATTACATAAATTATTGGATATTTCCATCTAATGGGATTTTCCTATAGGTGTAGATTGTCTGGTAGATGGAAGCAAACGTTAGGAATTTGCAATTCACGCTGCAACTATGTCTTAAATGGAACTGACTGAAATCATTTGGAAAATGTTTGTAGAACTGGTACTTTAAGTACATTTATGTTAGTTCTCTTCGCTGCCCATGATAGAAATTTATTTTGTGATAGAAATCTGAAGTATTTTAACTTGTCACGAAAATAGAGTAATTTCGAGAATTTCGATCGACGCGTGATACGTAATACATTTAGTGCATCTGAGTAACGTGTCAATCATTAGGTGAGCCCTGATCATTTTTTATTATATTTATACTTTGTACATGGTATCCAGCAGTATCAAAGCAGAAGTTGTAGAGCACTTAGCTATCTCTGAACTGCATTTAAACTGCGTGGTTGGCCATCACTACTGGCAGCAAACCCAATTTAAGACCTTTTTTCAGTAAGCAGAAAGTTTGATATATCCTTGATCTATACCCATCACCCGCAGCTGATACAAAATGAGGGATCGAAATCCTGTCAAAATTTTTGAGACAAAATACTTTCAAGAGTAAATTTTGGGAAGGCTGAACTTTGCTTCTAGTAATTAACAGCTTCATCCTACTACAAATAATTGGAAAATAAGGTGTTCTTATCTAAAACTTCAAATAGTCAGTCGTCGATCAGATTGAGCAAACATTCGTGTTTATTATTCCCTGATCAACGTTGCATAGTTCGCAGTTTTGTGCAGGTGCTGAATCTCGTCGAAGTATGCAATGCTCACTGATAAATAACGTTCAAGTAAATCAATGGGTTCCAAAATACAAGAAGCTCATAATGGCTACTTGTCATCATCTTCAGAACACGTTTGAGCGATTCGGATTAACGAAAGTCAATTCTAAAGTAGGCCAAGGATTTATATCGGACAGTATAAACACAAATCTGCAGGGTGGACTGATTCGGAGGGAAGAAATTTACTCGCTAATACTGGCGGGGGACGGCACTTCCGCGGTAATAGGCGCTTGGTAAAACCCATAGAACAATTATTTTAGATCTTACTATCCCTCCAAATCTTTCGGTAAACCTTAACCCTGGAGGAATATGATACAGCTAGCTGATTAGCATAAGGCTCTCCCAAACAGCATCATGAAAAGCTGGGTTCCGTATCTATCGGTATGAAATTTCGAGATCCTCAATGCAAACTGGTACCTCATTACTATGTCAATGTGGGACGGTACATGAATAACTTCAACTCTTGTCTTGAAAGCGTATCCGGGCTAACATAAAAGGCAGTATAATTCCGGCCTGCGGCAAAGAGGAAATGAATTTCAGGTCAATGTCTTACCAACGGACTAGATGGAACGCTGACCCTCTCGCACGACACGCCCCACCAAAGCACGATCTTCGCTTAGTGATAGTCTGCTACTATATTAGAAACCCTTGTTTCGAAACTTCTTGAGAGCGATTGACATTACCTTGTCATCTTGGCAATTGATTTTTTTTCTACGGTGAATGTTTATTCGTAAAGGGAACTACTAGACGTCAACTATCCTTCGTGCGCTGCTGCGCTTTTGTTAAATCTTCCTAACTCCAGGCGCTCGAATGCAGCGTAAAGCTATCAACAAACGATGTCCATTACTTCGTTGACTAAGGCTACGACTTCAAATAAATTCCCAATTTAAGAAGTGACCTGATTGAGAATGTGAACTGATTGCAGATTAGATATCACGAAAAACGTGTGGTGAGATGTGGATTAATATTTTACAGTTTATATTTATACACTGACTTACATATGCAATCACACGGAAAAATGCTCTGAAAGCTCTCCATCTTAACCTCTGCTTTCTCATATTCCGTCTTGTTGTCAAGCTCTCGATCGTTTAAAAGCTCGCTTATTTGGCACATGAGGTATTCATATCACTTTTTTTGTGATGCCTTTTTGAACAAAACGTAGCTACAACCAGCGCTTAAACTTCGTACAAACTCGCGATCTAACGGTACTCAAAACAAAGTGTCAAATTCGATTGGGATAAGAAAATGTTGTCATAAATTTTTTAAGGTAAAAACACCCCTCTAAAAGTTTTTGTGCATAAACGCCAGACTATAGGCACTAACTGGGGAGGAAACAGAGGTCTACACCAATACAATGTGATAACCAGTTTCAGGCATGGTAGCCTAGTAGATTTTTGCGGCTGGGAAGGCGTAAACAGCCTTCACTTCCCAACCAAAAGAATGATCAGAAATGGTTGATGTGGTAAGGCCATATAACTTAAAAAATGCATATCCTTGTTTTAGAGCCCCATATGCGCGACGGCTCGGTATAATGTTTCCGGTCCGATTTACTCAGCTGGATAATTTCCATCCACTTCTCATTCCTTTTCATACGATTGCATGTGTTGCGTCTTATCCTGTCACAAAGTATCTAGGTACTAGTTACGGCAAGTGGAAGTTTCCTATTTTCCATTTTTACATTTCTCGTCCTAGGAATGTTTCTTTTTTGAAGAAATCTTCATAATATTATTTGATATACTCTGAAGAAAGTTCTATTTGAATTTCATGGGCTGTTAAGGAGTCAAATCAAGAAAAAAATGATACGCGTCCTTGCTTTTTTGGGAGAATAAGTATTCCTGGAGAGAAGGTTGTGCGATATTTATATAGTTATAGTTAGTTATAGTGTGTTGAGATTAATGGCAGTTTTCGTTATGCTCTATCAGGTAGCAGGTGCATAGGTCAGCTCCATTTTTAGAACTTTTCTGCTGAATTATCAAGAAAAAAGAACAAACGAACCCAATAAAAACATAAATCAATCGATTATTCCTTGCCTACATTTTGGTCTATAAATATATCTGAGTCGGTCTCGTTCCACAGACATGCGAGTATCTTACAGATACTGTATCTCTTTTCAAAGACCTAAATCTTTTTGGCTTCTTTGAGTTATCGATTGTTGAATACTCAGCCAAATACGTCAAACATTCAAACTATGGCTCGTAAATGTACGTAAATGCAATTGAAAAGCTCCTCCAATGACTCGACTGATAGTAACATATGCAAAACGCATTTCGATTTATACGTATATGTAATCGTTGATCGGCTGAATGTTGATATATGTACATATTTTGGTTTGGATTATGCCTACAATACTCTTTGAGTCCTGATATGAGGACAGTGGGTGATGCAATTATACTTAGAGCAAGATTCGAGGAATTACCAGCAGGAATTTATTAAATTATTACCACCAGCAGACATTTATTACCGATTCCTGGAACGTTAGCACGTCTTCAATGCGAACGATTCATATTCAGTTCACCGAAGGATATTTCGTTGGAACGTCATAAAGAAATTGTTAATCAGTTCGGAATAATTCAGGTTTTAGGCAACGTAAGGATTATTCATCCCGAAATCTCATCAAGGAGCAACTCCTTTATCGCGTAATCGAAACCACAAAACCTGTATAAAAAAAAGGATACCAAATGGAATTCTCACCGCGAGCATTCCGATGGGGATGGGAAAATATGCTTTGATTCCTTGCGACCTCGCCACAACAGGAAATTACATTCTCGTAAAAAGTCCTCGTGTACAAATAACCTTGCGAGATTCGACGACCGTGGTCCGCGATTTATTTGATCTAGTGTAGGTGTTTTGTGTGTTTCTTATGCGTGCAGATAGACAAATAAGATTTCTTTCTTTTGCTCGTTTCGTCGCTAATGCTAAGTTGGGACATCTATTAATAAAACTTCGGCCCACATTTTGTCATTCTGAAAAGCAATAATGGGCGGATGTGTAGGGTGGCGGTTTGTATAGTGATCATTACGTAAAATAGGTCTCGTCGGGATCAGCATCTTTTATAGATATACGCGACCACTGTGCCACCTAAGCGCGAACACATAGATATGCAAGATGTGTATTTTTCTTACCCATTAATGCGGTCTATGTGTTCCTTTTATTCGAATTTCTCCTTTCCGATTTCCTTGGGTTTATTGCAGATTACGCTCAGTTATCATTGTCGAAAATTACATCTGGTGACTTTTGCTGGAATTTGTATTTTATTCGCCGGAGATTGGAATCCTTTGATTATGTTTTATTTATTATTTATTAAAAATAAATCTGTCATGTCCACTGAATATGAAAAAAAAAAATCATGAAAAAATACTATTCACGCTGACTATGAATCCTTTTCAGTGATTTAGAGTGAATAAATGAAAAATGTTGCTCCTTGAGAAAATGACTATTCTATTCGTACAGGTAAAATCAAATTCCTCCATTCTCTGGCACGTTACTTCTGTAATAAAATAGAAATGAGATAAATATTGCCCGATGGCGTTTGCAATGAATTCTCTATCCAAAGACCCCTTTCTGCAATTTGGATTATATATTATTGTTTTCAGTTGCATGAGGCCGTTGCATAAGTTGGCGCGAATCAAGTGAATTTTTCCTGGGCTCCTTTTGACTCGTTACATTTGATTTTGAATAGAATTTAGCGCAAGCCATCACTGAACAAATGAAGGAAAAATTCGAACGATGTATTTAGACGTTTTGTTTAGGGAGAGGTTGTATAGATATATTGCCCGCTAACGATAATATCTGCCAAAAGCAACGAATTGAAATTTTTGATTTCATCCACTATCACATAAATTTCGAGGAAACAAGAGCTAAACATATCAGTGGCGGCAACAAAGTAACAAAAATTTTTTTTAAGTAGTTCATTGTTGTGTTGGAATGAGAAATTGCAATCGATTTTCGTTACGGCCAAGTGGATGAATTACAACCTGCTCTTGCCTAAGGCAATGTTCTTTTGGCATGAATTTTATCTGAAATAATTTGTAAGTACATTGTTGCTACATACATATTTTACTTATTCTCCTTCCAACGACTTTCTCTCCATGTCACTGATAAATTTTGTTTCGGACAAAGAATCCTGTTTTTCAGACAAAAAAATACTTATTATTGTCAATAAACGTAACTGAAGGAAATACGCGCCATTTTAATCAAATATTATTTGCAATTTTGAGGGAAAACCATTATACCATTGCAAAAGGACTTCTGAAGTTTTTTGAAACCGAATAATTTTTTCTGGCCTATTGACGGTGGCTTGACGCTATTACTAGAGCTCTGCAGGATCATAAACAGCACGACAACAATTAGCGGTCTGAAAGTGCGAGGTCTGCACTATATGTTGGATGTACGAGGTCTGTTCAAAAAGTACCCGGAATTTTCGTTTTTTTCAAAAAATATTTATCTATTCGTCTACATCAATGTGGTCCCCTTCAAAGTAGTCCTCTCCCCCCACATATAATACACTTATGCCAGCATTTTTTCCAATCTTCGAAGCACTTTTGATATTCACTTTTTGGTATGTCCTTGAGCACTCTCAGCGATTCGGCCTTTATTTCTTCAATCGAGGAAAAACGCCGTCCTTTCATGAGTCTCTTCAACTTTGGGAACAGGCACAGGGAAAAGTCACACGGAACCATATCTAGTGACTATGGAGGTTGGAGCATGACTACGGTATTGTTTTTGGCCAAAAAATTACAAACAAGCAACGACGAGTGAGCAGGTGCGTTATCGTGGTGCAAAAGCCCTGAATTCTTTTTCCATAAATCGGGGCGTTTTTTTCGGATTGCTTCACGCAAACGTCGCATAACTTCAAGTTAATACTCCTTATTAACCGTACGACCTTGTGGTAAGAACTCTTGATGCACTATGCCATTATAATCGAAGAAAACAGTAAGTGAAACCTTGACATTTGATCGAACTTGACGTGCTTTTTTCGCTTTTGGTGACGTTGAATGCTTCCAGGTGGACAATTGTGCTTTGTTTTCGACATCATAACCGTACACCCATGTTTCATCACCAGTTATGACCCTTTCAAGCAAACTTGGATCGTCGTTGACGTCATTTAACAGCTCCTGAGCGATGTTCATGCGATTGTTTTTTTGGTCAAAATTCAGCAGTTTTGGAATGAATTTTGCTGCCACTCGTTTCTTGCCCAAAACTTTTGAAAAAATGCTATGACATGAGGCAATTGATATGCCAACTTTATCAGAAACTTCTCTAATTGTTATTCGGCGATCATTTATAACCATTTTTTCCACTTTATCCACATTTTCATGGATTATTGACGTGCTGGGTCGACCGGAGCGTTCGTCATCTTCAACACCTTCGCGGCCATCTTGGAAACGCTTATACCACTCGTAAACATTTGTTTTTTTTTCCTAGTAGACTCACCATAGGCTTTTTGTAACATTTCACACACTTTGTTACACTTTATTTCATTTTTGACGCAAAATTTAATACAAATTCTTTGACTCTTCAATTCTTCCATTGTTTAAACAAGCAAAAATCGCCGAGCTCATAAAAACACGTCGAACCTTAGCGACTACCACAGACAAAGTAAACAGTGAATATGACTGAAAATTTTATCATACTTTATCATACAAATTTTGACAATCGGACTCTCCAGACCCGCGAAATTTAAAAATTCCGGGTACTTTTTGAACAGACCTCGCATGGTGTATCTCTTACTTTTGTCCGAGTTGTCAAAGATATTTCTGGTTTAACATTTCGTGTTGATCTGGTTTAACATTTTCGTACTAGTATAGTTTAGAGTCGATGTGCTGCTCTTGCTAGAACCGGTCAAAGTATACGATTCGTTGATAATCCCATCGAACACATTGCATCATTTTCGTCTTATTGTGACTTTCCCTCTTCCGTCCATTTGGCTTCCACAAATGCTCTCCTCCAAGTGCCCCTTGAGAGGCCATGCAGAAGTAAGACGCCTCGGATGGGGTGATGGTGTCTTTGTGGTCGATATGCAGCTTGAACCTGGCCATAATAGTAGGCAGAATTTATTGACCAACGATCGTGAAGAAAATCAATAAGTAAAACTTCTTTAGGGCCCCAAAAAACCGTTGACGAAACCATCCCGGCTGGCAAACGTGACTTGACTTTTGATGCTTTTGCCTATCCCTTTCTTCTCCACTTCAAACTAGCCCTTTTCGATGCGGGAGTGTTGTGGTGAATCCATGTTTTTCCGAACGTCACAATACGTTTCAAGAAAGCCTACCCTTCAACTTGAACACGAGCGAGAAGCCTCTGACAAACTTCAACTCCTGGATTTTTGTGTTCATCGATAAGCAGAAGTGGAATCCATTTCCACCACTCTTTTGACGCCCCCAGATGCAAACAGCTCGTTTAGACTTGAATGTTCCTCGTATTTCAGGGGATTTCAGTCAATTGCGTTCCTTTTAACAAGGCTTAAAAGATGGAAATTCGGTCAGCAATAATTTTCATAGCTAACTCATGTGACACCACATTGTCTGGTAGTTCTTTGCACCCTGTCTTATGCAAAAAGTTCACGGCTTGGTAGATGGAAATTCGCTCCATTAAAAACTTTCATAGCTAACTCATGTGAAACCCAACTTCGGACAGTGTATCTTGTCTAATGCAAATAACTCAAACCTCTTTTTCTGATCAATATTCAAGTCAGCCAAGATTTAACGTACGTTTTGATGTCGACTATCTTCAAGTTGTCCAACGATAGGCCAACCAGTATGAATTACGTCTATTGCACCAAAACTTCTAGACCGAAAGCGAGTAAATCGTTCACGGGCTGTTAGTTTTGACATAGCGTCTCGACCATAAACTTTACGTTTTTTGTGGGTCGCTTATCTCTTTTCTCTTAAAATGAAATCTCAATATGTATATAATTTCTGCACTATGTTCTCTCCATTTCATAACGGTCTAACTTTCTACCAGAGTCGTAGAACATAACTTTAACTTAGCTTGATATGTCAACTGTCAAATTCAAAAGCTGTCAAACTTTTAAATCATAAGTGTTTTAAAACCATTGATGTTATTTTAGATAGTCGATCTAGAAGCCATCTACAGAATCGGCTGAAACTCTGACATGAACCAAATAGTTAAAAATTAGTACAACAGCCCCTCCAACGACTATCTCGTCTATACTACTTAGGATGCCTTTGGGGTAGATCCTGGACATATATTTACGGACTACGGGGAGCTCATAAGTCTCCGATCATTGGATGTATTAGCTTATTTGGTACAACTATTCGCGGATTATTGGATTAGTGAGTCGTGCATAAGAGTAGAGTTGCCCTTAGTTGTGTTTTGCATCTACCAGTTGATGCGTAGAACAGCTTTACTGCATCAATAGTATACATTTGACCCATTCGTCGCTTCTGAGATTTTACTACTGGGTTTCGTCATTCAATTTTCCTGATTTTTCGAAAAAATTTTGCGCTGTTAGTGGCAAGCTCACTAAAGTTTCTGCGTCTTCATCATCCTGGAGACGTCTGTCTCGTCAGCTTTTTTTAGTTTTGTTCCATATCAGTATTGTATTTGACTTGTCATTGTTCGCTTTTTCATTTTGCTCCAATGATTTTTCTCAGGACCTGTTAAGATTATTTCATGTACTTGAATAATGTCCCATGTTTCACTACCCACGAGTATCACGGGGGCTGTAATATAAGTTTGAATACGTGTATCTTCGTTCTTATGGGTCTTCAACAAGATTTTGCTTCACCTGGAATTCAATCGCTGAGTTTGATTCGTCTTTAAATTTTGACAGCCTGTCAAGACCCAGTCAACAGTCCAGTTCGCAAAATAATGTTGATTGTAAGCATTATATGAGTAAAACTTTAGAGAAGTGTGCCCATTCTAATTGAAAATTTTCTGATGTTTAAAAATAAAATAAACCTCAAAGTGTTCCAAACTTTCGTCCTACGGTCGGGCAGGTATGGGTGCCAGGTAAAATGCTGCTATGGTGATCCAAAAGGTTGTAACATGTAAGAATTGTCATTAGGCATCCCACGTCATTCTTGTTCCTCTGTAGAAGTTGTTTGGTCTTCCTTTGGTTAGGATGAGGGCATAGGGCTCAGATACGCATTTCTCCAATTCTTCTGTTGTTGTTGCTAGTTGCAGTTTGAGTCGAATCTTATTGTTTTTTGACCGGGCTTATCAGTTCTTGGCAGTTCGTCTCCGCTATTCATTTCTTTTTTAGACCTTCATGTCCGCAGGCCAGCTTTTTTACGATTTCCCACCGGTCAGCTGATGTTTTGAGAGACCGCCTGCAGTCCTGGGCCAGCTGTACAGACAAATGCCTACACTGCTGATTTTATTTTCAAGAGGATGTGAAGTAGGCCGTTAAGGTCGTTCAATACCATTACCATATGACAAACGCTGGATTGGTAATATTAAGCTAAAACTTAAAGAGTCCATTCCCTCCATCGAATTGAAAAACTTGGGATGGCCCGTTCGAGAATGGTTAGTTATCCCTTTGCTGAATTTTTACCTGGTGCTCGCCCTGGTGCCCGCCCTGGTGCCCGTCCGGGTGCCCGCCCGGGTGCCTTGCTTAAGGTGTGTCCTGATTTAGACCTCGGAGTACCGTTTATGCCCAGACAGTCCATCGGGCTTCAGCATATGGACTTTCGGTTATGTAGTGGTGGTGACCACATCACCGCATCGAACTTTAGATCCCAATGATATAAAGTTCCTAATAGCGTTTTTAATCACTATAATTCTTAATACGATTTCTGCCTTCGTTGCAAATTGATCATTCTTCCATTCCTCTCCATGTCCTTTCTGCTTACCCTGAAGCTGAAGGTTATGAATTAATTATTCATCGAAAGTAAACATTTCTACGCGGTTGCTTCGTCGTTTCCCTTGTTTTGATTTTATATTTTTAGTCGTAGGGATACGTCAAAAGCTTCATTCCCTACATTAATCCTTAATCCTCACTATTATTTCCAATCGACTTGCATATTTCCATGCTTGCTTGAATTCCCACGCGTATTTTCTGTGACCCTCAGCACTAATGCATCCGATTATATGCCACAAGGATTCCTATTTCTGATGTGGAATTTATGTGAGTGATTCCTCCTTCATGACAACGGCTGTGATGATGATGTTGGATGTTGCTGAATCTGCTCGTAGTCAATGAAGTTCCACTTTTACATGACTAGGTTGCCTGATGGTGTTATTGTTAATTATCTCATATTACATTTAATTACATCTGATTGATAATATTGATTTTTGCGAAGTTGTATAGTTTGGTGTTAGTTTCCGAGTGAAATAAGGATTGAACTATTCAAATTGGAGTTTATTGATTGAAGTGAATACAGTGAATCGTATATCAAAATCAACTGGATGTGCATCTATGGAGAAAATGGAGAGAAATACCTTTGGGAAAATGAACATTAGCACTGGCTTGTCAGTTCTAGCTGTGTTGACCATAATTATCGTTAAGTTTGATAATCATTCCCTTCGACTCATCCCAAAAAAAGGTATCGGAATAGGTAAAAAACCTACAATCGTACATGAAACCAAAAATGTTCAAAATATTGACGGATGAGCCTTGCGACATGATTAGGTTTTTGCCAATTTTTTTTGGAATTTTTGGAGCCAACAACTTGTCGGTGCGAATGCACTTAATGATAGGATACGGTTATGTTGTTGTGGTTATGTTGAAATATTTTCCAGAAAATTCCGGTCAAAGAGGAAAGCATGGAAATCTGCTATTCATCTCGACGTGCTACTAAGCACCATATTTTTGTACTTTGGACTCTGATTAGCGGGGTCACCACACAAAATACATGCCCAAAAGTCGAATTCAGCAAAATTCAAGCGAGTTTTTCTTGTGCTTAAAAATCATGCCTTAATTTAGAAGATAAATCATTCGTTTGACGGGAAACATATTCGCAACACAAACAATTTCCAATAAATTATGAAAAGTATGCTGTCATGTTGGACTTTAACCCCCATAATGTCAATGTCAGTCGACTGAACGGACACAAGAAGACGCGCGAAACAGTCAAGAAACAGTTCAATGGCCGTCGTATTAAATCTCGTACAACATCCCCTGGTGCAGACCACGGCCTGATTTTCATATGGAAACATCGAAAGAGCAACGATTTCCACTGAACTACACGTACGTTATCCTGCCGGCTCGTCTATTCGCCGTCCAAAACGATTCCTGCAAGAAAATGATTTTTCAATGATTTCCAGTTCGCGTGGCTCTCTATAGTTTTCTTTTATATTTTTGCATCTATTATTTTTCTTTCTTGATGAAAGTGCTTCAGCTGCGCCATATGGTCAACTTCAACTTGAAATGTGCGTTTTAGGCTTTGTTTTTAATCTTTTTCTATATTTCCAAACTGAAATGGTCAAAGAGAATGGAGGAAAATTGAATCATACACGAAAAAAAAGCAACAACTGCCGAATGGAAATGGATGATGTGTGATTTTGTGATGAAAACTCAGCGCTATCATCACATGTCAAAATTGGATGTATAATTGGAAAAGTGTTCGCGAAAATTGAATCATAAATTATTGAATCGCAGAAGTGTTAACGAGCGAGGAATCAGTTACGCAATCCGACAATGCTGAAAGAATGTTTGGTTTTCTAATTGCGAAAGGTGCCAACGAGTATGGAAACGGTCGGTCTGGAAAAGTTCAATAGTTTCCTTTTGACAGACTGGCTGACGGCCGCTTGTCATCTCTTGTTGGAAATGCGTTTTCTGTCCCGATCGGGATGCTTGAGATTCTATTTTGGAGGTATCGCCCTCCTCTCATTTTTTCCAGGAAATCTCTTAACATTTCCCAGGCTCAAAAATTCACAAAGCTATCAAATAAAATTTCCCAATTAAAGGCAAAATGACATTGAATTTCCTCATACTTGAAAGATATAATAAACGACTCCGACAGACCCCAAAAAGTCCTTTAGCTTACCCCGCCCCCACGCAATTCACATTACGCTCATCTCTCCAATTAGAAACAAAAATTTTCATCTACTTCAGAAAATTTTAACGAGCACTCAAAGAAAATGTATATTATTTAGGTTAGTCGTCCTCCCTCGCGTCTTATCCTGTTTCATTTCGGCCGACTGACTACACACCGTCATTGCACGCGAGAAAAAGAACATTTTTTCGTCGTGTTGTTGGCCAGGAAAAATTTCCAAACTCTATTTGGATGATTGAGACACTGTCAGCGTTTCTTCTGACTCATCGCCATCCTCATCGTCTTCTTCTTCATCATCTCAAGCGGAAAATTCATATTTTTGGCATTGATCAGAGTCAGAGTCGACTTGACATGACAGTTGGCCCAGGGTGGTATCTCAATTTTATGATGAATTCACGCGAGTGAATAATATTTGGGTAAGGGTGTCTGCAATTTCTCTAAAAAGTTGCGTATCTAGACTTTAAGACGATTTGTGTATACGTTTCACTCAGTCGGAATGATGTGTATAATTAGAAAGTTGTAGATAAGTTCAAAATTCAGTAATCACGTATCGGAAAATGAAATTATATGATTAAATTGAAATGCATTTGGAAAATTAAAATATCTATTTCTGAATGCTGAAAATTTCACGTTGGAAGGGCGCGTCGAACGCGAACCGCGAAGGACTTTGCTTGGAATTTTTTCACAAGTAGAGCGTGATATTGAACGATAACTGTTAATTGACCGCATCGGCCTTATGAAAACATTTATTTAGACATTTTCATAACGATTTCCATTTTTATATCACGTCCTCTATCAAAGTGCTGTACAGTTGAACTTTCAGAGTCGTTGCAGCCTAGGATTCAAGGACCGGTCTTAACAACTGACAACATATATAATTGCCTAATTTACTTCAAATTTTTATTAAATTTCTTCTGCTTTAAAAAAAAAATTAAAATAAATCAATTGACAATACATAAAATTAAATATCGATTTTTAAGCTCGCAAACCAAAATCCTTGCGTAAAATCTTCCATAAAGTGTATAAGCACAGGATTAATTGTTTAGCACTATGTCGAATGAACTAACTTGGGTCACAGCTGCTATGGTTTCTTCATTGCGCATTGTACGACGTCTGGGTGGATGCATATTACCAATGAGATTAAACGTAGAGAGGAAACGATGCACAGTTAATTGCGTTAATTGTTCCGATGGACGATTACGCGGGCCATAAAACAGATGGAGTCCGCGATGAATTTATCGAACAAAAAAATTTTTCTTTGGGCAATAAATCCGCACAATTTGCAAACGTTGCTGAAGCGTCAACTATTCATGATAAAGTGGCAAACCAAAATAATCATAAAACGCATGACAGGTGTCACAGCATACAGAGCATAAAAAAGTGTTGCCAACTTAAAGTTCTATGCCTTCGAAAAAAAACTCTCTACGTATAAGAAACGCCTCTAAACCTAGTGTTCAGTATCATGCTGTAATTATTTGTTTTTTGTTCAAATTGCATTTATATAGAATTCGTAACGATCCGAGCCTCGTCTCCCGTCAATGCAAGTGATAAATTTCGTATGTAAACGGCAAATTTCCTAACTCACGAGCATTGCCAAAAAGGAAATAGCTTGAGAAAATTCCTGATGAAATATTATTTGTGGCTGTCATGTAAATTGGCTCTGATCCATTTAACTAGCCGTTGACGAGTCCATCCTGAACTAGTTGCATGTTCCCACATTTATGAGATTCAAAGGGCACCGACACGAATCCAACCCCGAAAATGTCACAAAGTTTTGGCTTTTAAATTTGATGGCAGTCGGTGATATATTCCTCTTACCCGCTCACCTAATGTCCAATGAATTATGCAGGATTAAAGTATGGATTCTAAAAAAAAAATGTTGCGTATCTGTATCGGATGACTTGATATCGTAAACACTGTGCAATATGTGAGCGAAAGATAAATCAGTTTTTTTCTGATTTTTTTTTTTGAAAAATGATGGGAAAAATTTTACACTTGGCCACAAAATATTTTTATCGCATTTATTCGGTCGTCATGAGTGGAGACTTTATAGTCAGCATAAAACGTTACGCTTTCGTTACACCTTTTTCGCTATTGGTGTCCTTATTCCGATGACACCGGGAAGATACAATGGACACTGAAAGTAGATGCAGAGTACACTCGTGAGTCGTGTGATTTGTGGGCTTCGGGTAATTTGGAAGGTATTGTGTTGGAGATTTGATGAATATTGAATCAGGTATTTATGGGAACGATATGGGGTTTGATAAGAGGATAACATATGAACCTGAATTTTACAATTGCACATTAATTGGCCTCCCGGAGCAGAGGGCGGGGGGCTTTTAATAGGAAATATTAAATCTAATTCTGTCGCCGTTGACGCTAATGTTGTTGTGTGGCAATTTCACTCTCACAATTTACGTAATTTGCAATGGAAGCCAAAACAAATCGTTTTCAAAGTCAACTCGCCCATCATGGCAATGGACGCAACATAATTTCGCTCTAGTTATCAAACCGTAAAGAGATTAACACTAACCATCACGACCCACTCCATAACTCACCACACATTTGTTCATTATACTTTGATCTTTGATTCGATTTGTATTTTATTTTCAAATAAATGTGGGTTGTAAATTGGTAAATTGTTCAAATAGATACACCAACGTGCCGAGAGGGAGCGCTGCTGTTCCCCATTTCGTTTGCAATGGTATTGGCGCTCACAGTAGCAATCACCACACGGCAGGTGTGTAATTTTGAAGACTAATCCGCGGACTCGCCCCCACATGTAAATATATTCAGGTGGATATGTGAACGATATAGAAAGAGGGGAGTCCTCCGAAGGGGACGCAGAAATCGAGTGATTGTTTTCTTTGTATTGATTTTACATTGTTGTTGGATATCCAATAATCAAATTGATCTAAATGAAATCACGCGGATCGAACCAAGTAACGATATGCCGAGAAACCCGCGTAGGTCGCTTCGCATGAATTAGAACGCGAAACGATTCTGTTGGTCATATGAAATTTAGTTGTTTAGATAAATCGTGAATTAGACTCTATTTGGACTACTCAGGGTTACGTTTACGTTCCGAAATGAAAAGTGTGATTGTTATTTTCTCATTTTTATGCGATTATGCTAGATTCTAAAAATAAATGTTACGCTAATCCCTTTGGACGCTTCTGCAAACGAAGTAGTTTGTTTGATTGCGAATTAAATATTTGAATAGAATGTTTGAATTTGTGTTAAAAATCTTATTCATTCGGCAAAGTACTGCCTTTCAAAGCAGACTTGTCCTAAGACATGAAAAATTGAACAAATGTAGTCTTCTTCTTACCAAAAGCGCACGTATTTGTTAAATAAATATGACATGCATATGTAAACGTGAAAAATTCAAAACTTGTGCCTATAAAGTAGGCTAGAACACGCATTAACCCTCGTAGAGACTCTGATACTTTATTCTGACTAACACAGTTCATATGAATTTTATAGCAATAAATGCTATAAAATGCTTAAAATAATTTTATTGAACTCTCTTCTTTCTAACTACAGTACAAAAGGCATTGTCTCTCTCTCTCTATTTTTATCACTCTATTTTTTCTATTCTCTCCCTCTCCACTTTCCTTTATTAATTTCTGCGTTCCCCTCTTTTCCCTTCTTCTTTTCCTCCTCTTTTCCTTTATCTTTTTCCTTCTTTATATTCCCTTCACCTTACTACCTTCCCCTTAATACCCTCCCCTTACTACCTTCGCCTGACTACCTTCCCTTTACTATCCTCCCTTTGCTACCTTCCCCTAACTACCTTCCCTTTACTACCCTACCCTTACTACGTTCGCCTTACTACCTTCCCCTTAGTACCTTTCCCATATTTCCTTCCCATCTTTATCAACCATTTCCCTCTTCTCTCTTTTTGAAGCGCCTAGTCATGCCTTTGAAACGTTCAAATCACATTCTTATCATCAAATGAAATTGGTCGCCGCAGTCATGTCACACCAAGTGTACTGAAAATCCAGAAAGAAGGGAAAAAGATTAAGTTGCGAAAAATCAAGTAAACTTTGGCTTTAGAACACTTCGTTGAATGTTGCAAGACCATCGATATCACTTTTAAATTTGAGTCGGCCGACAACGCAATATTTCGTTCATAGGTAACATAAGCACAAAGCAGCGAGAATCCTTCGAATTTATTTCCTATCTAACGGGTTCCAACCAAAGGAAGTTGAATTTTACTCGTATTGGTAAGTTATTGGTCATCGTTTCCTCAAGACATCCAAGCTATTGAAAAAGAACGCAATACGATTATAAATAAAAATACATTTGGTTTTTCTATCTCTTTCTCTTAGAAGCCGCCATGCAGTGCTGTTGCTATTTTGTTTTTATGTAGTGCATACGACGGTGTTTGGTGATAGGTGCGTGATTGGCTCTGTGCATTTTTTAATTCGCTGTGGTAGCAGAGTCGTTGAGCAACATATTGTATGGAATCGTATGAAGACATCTCAATGTTGAAAATCTTTATCTGTGATATGCGATCAATTCAATAATTTTCACTCTATCATCATAGTTGTGGTGACATCTAACGAGAGATTTTATATAAGGACACTTTTCGCTTAAGCTTTCTCGAGACAAAATAATTTGTTTTCATTGAATTTCCATTTCTAAGGAATGATCAATCGTATTCAAAAATTTTCACGTTTCGAAAATTTCAACCCGGGTAACCCATTGCAAGATTTTCGGGGTACCATCGTAATTGGTTGGTTAATGTGAGTTTCCCCTTGTATCTCTCTTTCACTCTTTCCTCGTAATTTGGTTCCATTTAATGAAGAATTTTGCAGCCGAATCCTTTTTTAATTTTTTTTTCAAAAACTGAAAATTTTATATACGGACCCTTTATGGTTATTGTTTCGAGAGAAAAAATTAATTTTGTTTCGATTCAATTTTGGAAGTCGACCATACCGGTTCACCAACTCTATGATTATCACCCTACCGTCAAAGTTAGCACTTCAATGTCCAGTGTAGGTTGTTTTGGCAGTGCTACGAAAACAGCCATCCTGTGGATCAAAATATCATTCATATGCGTTAACTGATCATTTCGTAAATAGCCATTTTTATAAAGCATTCTGGCCTGTGCAAAATGAGTAATATGAAGCACTTCTTTGTTCGTCCCAAGTTAATTTCGGATGAGATTTATGAAAGAAGAAAAACTCTTCTTGGTTAGTCACAAGTTCATTTAAGCCGGGACCTAATTTTGTCGGGTCCATATTTTTCGGGGACAAGACTTTTTGTCTTTTGATTTTGTGCCTATAGGTTGGCTTATGTAAGCTCAAATGCATTTCTGTTCCAACAATCTTCTCTTGCCCCACATGTATTTCTTTGTTCCCTGTCATATCAGGACTACTGGTCAGGACACATGATGGCGTAATAAGAGGTTTGTACCTAGAAGCTCCAACCGCTTGTTGGTCGCTGAGTGCTACCTGAAAAGTGGTACAAGGAGATGGTATGCATGGATTGTGTTCTTTCAAAAACGACTCTGCATGAGCGTTTGAGGCAGTTTTCGCTTGGAAAATCACCCGCAGATACTTCCACACTTGTAATTTGGTGTCATATATGCTCTTCATACGGTGATATATTTTTTATGTGGGTCATTGTACATAATCCATTGATTTTCTTTAGGTTCGAGTTTTATGCATTCATAAAACTCATATTCGTTTTTGATAAAATGATCCTGATATTATTCTGGGTCACAAGTCTCTTTTCCAGAGTATCGTGGATTCGGCCCTTCCTTCAAAATGTATGACCTGATGCATGGCATTATGATTTTTGACATTATGAAGAATCATTAATGCTGCTGGACCATTCATCGTTTTCCGGGTGCAATCCCCGCTCTATTATTACCGAGGCCATCCCCTTAAAAACTGAAAACTGGAGACTTTGAAACCTCGAAAATTGGACTAACGTCGATTTTTCTCAAATCGGGGCTGTAAGGAGTTGAGGAATCTTTGTAACGTCGCTTTGCATCGGGTTGTCAGCCACCTTGGAGTAGGTGCGGCTGGCTAAGTGTATCCTCCTCTTCAGTCTTCTCAACACTTCTAGGTTAAAAATCACCATTTACTGTCCGACCCGCATCTATAAGTTCATAAACGTCGATCTCTTTGGCATCGAAAAAAAGGATTTGCTCATTCAAGCCTTATTTGACGAGGTGATGACGCAGAGAGCCATTTTGATCTTTGCCGCTCTGGTATCGGCTCGTGTTCCAACACCGGCCTTTCGTCTCCTCCAAGAAGACCGAATTCTTCTTTAATCCGTTGAAGATATTCTTGACGAGTAAAGCGTGGTCCTCCGCGTGGTCTAATTTGTATTCATCATTATGTAAACTGCGATTAGACAAGTGTGACCGACAGTTTGAATTTGTCATTTTTTGCACGCATTGCTGGCCGCCCAACGCTGGGCTCGTGATTAACACTCTCTCGGCCATCTTTGAAGAGTTTATGACATTTAAAAACTGCAGTTTGTCGCATGCTTTTATCCTTGAACACTTTTCGAATCATGCCAAACGTCTCCGTACCCAATTTCCTCAATCTAACGGGATATTTGGAAGCGCTGTTCGACCGTTCGCTTGATTTTCATCTTGCAGCGAGACACTCGGTTGGGATACGCTTAAAAATTCGATCCAACTAGAACAAACGCTGGAGAGCGACTGGCTTTTGGTGTGTTTTGAAGGACAGTTCTCATCATTGAGCTCACTCGGGAGCGTAGGCGCTGTAATGTGGAATGACGTCAATAAGATTTTGTTCCCGAAACTTTGCATCAAAAATGTGGATGTTAGTCCTTTGAATTTCTAACAGTTAGTCCTTTGAATTTTTAACAGTCCAGGTTTGCTCTTTTTCGATCTGCTTCAGTCTTATATGACCTACAAACAAAATGCTGCCAATGGATTTGTTTTCGGTCAAGAGAATTGAATTGGAAAACGAGCCAAGCTTGTAGCTCCTATTGAAAGTTTTTTGTTTTCTTCACCAACGGATAATAATGGGTGGTAATAATGGAATGGAAAGAAGTGATATAGTACGGAGGGAATGATGACGCGGGTTTTGAGGATAATTCGACTTAGTTCTTAATCGTAACTAACAAACAGAAGAAGCCAAAATACATTTCCCTACTACTATGCATCATAATAATCATCCTTCTATTGCTGTAACGTACTTGTGTGTAAGGACCACACGCTATTCGCATCGACATGGTTAACTTGGGGGCTCATTTGATGACAAGGGCCTGTAAAGCTTTAGACTAATTATTTTGGAAATAGGATTATATGAACAAGCTTTTTCGTTAAAACTATAGTGCTAGCACCAATGCTATGTTTAAGAAATTGTTAAAATCAAGTCGAAGGAGCTTCTTGCCGTGTCGTTTTGTGAAGGAAAAATCAAAAATGTTAATTCCATGCTTAAATTTCCTTAATTATTTGTTTATAAACAAGTAGCGTGTCATGGGGAGTCAAAGGACTTAGGCATCCTGTTATTATGGATGAAATAAAAAAGCGTGTTTTGATTGTTTAAAATTAAAATTTAGCTCAGAAATAATTGATTTAATACTTTCAAATCATGTTTAAAATTTAATTTATCCCACAAGTGGATCTCGGAAATTAAAAAAAAAATAGTAGGTAATCGAAAACATTAAATTTATTACCGGGCTTAATACATAATTAGTTCAACTAATTACTTTCTCAACTCCTTTTCACGCTCAGCTGTAACCTCGATTTGAATAATTTATGATTTGATAATTAACGCTTTCCTTGTTGGTCTGGCTGTATGCTCGCTCAGCTTGCAGCCGAAAATAAAATTCGACTGTTGAAGGACTATTGAACGTATCTGTGCGATGTTCGTCTGAAGTTTGTTGAATTTATATCAGAATCGAGAAAATGGAATTTGAAAACTTGGTGAAAATGCGTCAGATTTTAATTAGTCCATGAATGGTTACCATACGAATCGCGCGAAAATTTTCAGCGCTGAATCACAATTTCATCAGATTCTATTTATAAATTTTTAGTTTGATTGGGATTTCAATCGAAGTGCATGGCCTAACATTTTCAAATCGATAAATTCATGTTAGAAAGCTCACACTGATGTGCAGAATTATACATTCTATCATCGCGATGGTTTCGCCATGCTTGCTCTTAGCCGCCAAGGTAATTTAGGGAAAATTCTCACGCACAAAGTCATTTCGCACTTAATAGAACATATTTGATAAATAACCCACTTAAGATACAATTTATATGTTCCTTATGGTAATTTTATTTTATTCCCTGTTGCATGCAAGCGTACAGGGAAGCGGCAGGTGGATCAGGAGCGGCAAGCAGGGAGCAAATAGCAGACAGACAGGCATGCAAGCAAGCACCTCTAGGGCAGCTGCATTGGAAAATTGATGGGTTCGTTAGTGAAGTCTTCATTAGATGCATGTTGAAAATGATGTGGGAGATGCAGGGAAACGGGCGGTTGCAGCTAAGATGAATATGCAATGTTTCTTCCCCATCAATGTCGTCCGTTGCAATAGTCGTTTGCTTACGAAATGCACTCAAGAGGCTTGCTCGGGTGCAAGAATGCAAGGAAAGTTGTCCGATCAAAATTGATGAATCGAAGCGCCACATAGTGATTGTCGGTGTGTGCAATAAGTCTTATTTGAAGGTCCTTCGTCATGCTAATTGATAATTTTCATTGAAGTGTACTTTAGATTCACCGCAAGAGGATCTTGTTTGATTCGAAAGTATTGCAGCCCAATCATATATTTGCGAAAGTTTCTAATTGCACTAATTGAATCGAAATGAAAAGATAAAAGGTTCTAACTTATAACTGAACAGTTGTTAAGGACTTTCAATCAGGATGCAGAACCAGAAAATCTGTTCATTTATTGCCATACAAGGCAAGAATCAATTTTCCAAAAATACATTAAAACTAAGCAAAACACAAGCGGTTATCATCATTCATAGCAACGAGGACTTTGCTAAAAGGAAACATAGAGTGAAGTTCCTCATAGAAGGATTTTGAACGAATTTCTTGAAAGAGTTGCGGAGAGCAGCATGCTTTGATAATTACAAGTCTTACAACTACTATTAAGAGACTTATTGCCGGCGTTCCTTCAGTAGTTCATATCTTCCGTCATTGTCGGTATTCCTTCAGCTAGCAGACGCGAATTTCTAGTGAAACGTGAAACCAAATTCATCTCCATTCTTTCTGCTAGAAACGATTTATTAAAGAAACGTCTAATAACGTGAAAGGCAAATCAACTAGTAATTAAGATCCTGCTAGAGGCCAGTGAAGGCATGTTGAAAGTCTCAAGTCTTTGTTGATATGTTGGAAAATCAACTAAAATTCTTCGGATCGTGTCATGCAAAAAAGGACGAATACTTGTTTCAAAACTGATTCATATCTGTCGACGTGGACAGTGAAACTGGGTGTCCGAAAGAGACTGCCATATTTCAGGATAGACCAAACTACTCGTGTAAGGTATAATGGCTTTGAGACCCATATGTTTTGGAATTTCTTAGACCAGTGTTTCATAAAGCTACGGATTTTTAGAGGACCTTTTCATAATGCGAATTCAACGAGAACTTAGCTACTGAACAGACGATTGAGTTCGTGGCTATAAATGTGGTATTTGTGCGTCAAAACGGAGCGTTTGTCCGATAAACTTACTAGCTGACTGAGAAATGATAATTTTTGGAATATTCTGATTGAAGGTCAATTTTATTCTAGAAAAACAATATGTTTTTTTTGGGATTCAACGGAATAGCGAATTCATAAGACCATCGGGTCATCGATATGAAATAGACACAGAATACCAGACAAAACTTCAGAGAGATCAGAAATGAAAATAATAAACAGCAGAAGGCCTAAATGATTACCTTGCTGCACTTCAGAGTCGCTTATGATCTCTTCAGGCGTGGTGTCTTTAAACTCAAAACTTTAAGTACGGTTGTGGTTCTTCTAGAGACCAGTGAGAAGCTCTGTCTCGAGCCAGCTTGGTACCGAACCACTTTTGCACAAATTTTCAGTTTTTGTTTAACGACTTCGTAGTTGACGCGATCAAACGCTTTTCTGAAATAGGAATATATCGCGTTTATTGCGTGCCCTGCCTACATTCCTCAAAAGATGGTACAAGATTTGTAGTTAGGAAACGACATTTACGAAAACTGTGTTGTTTCTCGTGTACTCGCGGCTCGATCGAGAGAGACAATTTGGATTGGACCAGTTTTTCAAATAGTTGCAAACAGTTTTGAAATAGGTGCTAAGATATCAATACCACTTTAATTTTCAGCAGAGCCTTTGTCGCTCCTTGTATGAATTGGTGTCACATGCGACTAAAAATATATATCAGAGCGGTCCGATAAGTACTTAGCGTGTAAAAGAAAAACGAAAATTTTAGAAAAATGGCTATTTATTTCCTCTTAGTTCGATACACTTCTCTCATTGATGCTCCAATGTTTCTTTCATTCGTTTGAAAACTACGTTTTCTCGAGGTCTGAAAAGTAAACCTCCGTGGCGGCGATGAACTTTTCATTTGACTCAGATTTGATCCAGGCGAGCAGCTTTATCGAGTTTTGAAACAAAAGAAATCGCTCGAGGCCAAATCTTGTCGTTATCTCATCCTTAAGAACAGTCAATAAACTGGAGCAATGTTTATTGACTGTTCTTAAGGATGGAGCTACGTAACGAAAAGCTGGCATAACTTGATCTATGCACTCTATCTATCTATCGTCTATCAATCTATCACTCTATCTAAATAAAATAGTAGTAACTAATCGAACGAGAATATCACAACATAATTCGATTTTTTAGCCAAGATGATTTTTCAAGTTACTTTAAAGAAAACAAATAGCACTCGTACGTCAAAAGTTTTTGAGTACATATATACTTAAAAATGTCAAACAAAATTGCCTTTCAAGAAATCCCGACGGGGTCACCACTGTGGGAAACGGGCGGAGAGCTACGGTTTAAACCCTAAAAGGGAAGGAACACTTATAGAGGTTTGCATTAAATGTTTCGTTGGAAATTGTTTGCATTATGAGGGCTCCACAAAATCGAAATAAACTAAAGTATCAATGTTGATATGTCTGACGATTCATAAATTTTCATAAACTTTGCTCGTGTTGTATGGTGAATGTTGATACAGTATGAATCTTCGGTTAGCCATGTGCATAAAGTTATATCGCAAAGTGTGCGGGGTATTTTTCCGAGCCTCCAATAATTATCAGAGCAGAGAATATATAATGTTTGTTCATTGTATTCAAAACTATTGTTCTTAGTTACATTTAGGGGAAATAATAAATTCGAATGAAGTAAAAAAATATCTTATATAATAATATAAGACATAGGAACATATTAATGTATAGAGTTACACGGATTTTTGTGTTATTTGGGTCTATCAAACCCCACATTGCTCTCGGAAAGTCGATATGTATTGCGGTATAGTACACGCGCGATTGCTTTTGCAATCTTAAAAGAGACCTTTTTCCACAAAATCACGTCGGGGTCACCACCACGGGAAGCAAACGGTAAGTCTCAATAAAAAGCTATATAAGAATGTAACAAATATAGATGCTTTGCAGGAATGTTCCGTTCAAGAGTATTTCCATTATGCCTAGTCCACACGATCGAAATAAAGTAAAACTTTAATGTGTATATGTCTGCCGGTCCAGAAAGTTTTATATATCCGCATTCGATTCGTACTATGCTTGTGCTGAGTAGTGAGTGCATTTATAGTTTCAATACGTTCAGTGCCGTTTGGTTCAGGTGCAATTGCTTGTGCAATCCAAAAAGCCTTTTACGAAATCACGTCGGGGTCACCACTAGGGGAAGCAAACGGTAAATCTTGATAAGAAGCTATTAAAGAAGTTAAAAATATGAACGTTTTGTAAATATGTTTTTCTCGAGTCTATTCGCATTATGACGGTGCTATCGACAATCTTTTCTCGTTATCATGTCTTGAAATCCTTTCAAAACCACTTTAATGTTGGTAGAAAGCATAGAATCGAGCACATAACATATCAATACGTAATACACACCATCGGTTCTCTAATTTTAGCTTCTATTTACTTATCCCCATACAAATATTCTATCACTCTCCAGCTAATCATTCTTGGTCCAAAATATTCCGGTCTTTATCATCATGCATTCGTAAGATTAATTAAAACGCGTGACAAATGAACCGTCCTAAAAAAAATTATAGTTCCTTCTGTCGCACTCCCCTGGCTCAGGATGAATTGTCGTGCTAATAAAATACACGCCTACTTACCGAGTTAGTCAAGCACGAATCACAAGCATTCAAGATAAAATGCAGGCACATTCAAGAATGTTTTCCCGCATTGGCGGAAAATAATATAAACACGAAAAAGTCAACATTTCAAATCTTCCTTGATAGCCAACGACTATTTCAATCAAAATTTCTGCTTGATAACTTTTAAGCAGCGATGACACACTTAGAATTTTGAATGAGCCTCCTGGAGCGTAGGATTAAATGCATAATTTTTATTTCGGGCAATTCACAGAGTGTCAGCTGACTAATGGGCTGGATAAAAGATAAATTTTCAGGGGAATTGAAAAATTCGACAGTTAAATTCTAATTAAGATCTAATGGTAGATGTATCTGGAATCTTTTCCTCAAAGAGACTTTAACGTTTGTTTATCTCTTTATTGTTCCTTCAAATGAAAATAGAATCGAGCGCGGGTTTGCCGACTTCCAACAACCAAATTATTTCGGTTTAAATTTATATTTTTTTCAATTTTCCACCCCAATTAAAATGGCTGACCAAAGGTTGCACGTTTCACGAGCTTATACTTTGTTGCTTTGCAGCAGTGTCGGCCCAAAAGTGACCACAAATCATTCCGAGAAGATATTCGAAAAGTTTGTGTTCAAAGTATTTTTAATATTAGTATCTAAACTTTCCCAATTTGTGTATATTTTCATTCCTTCGCAAAATTAGCAGAACAAAATAAAAATATTTCGCGTGAAAATGAAAACATAAAACACGCCCATCAACAATTTATTTTGGGAATAACTTTTATAGCTCGGCACCTACTCTTCAATGGCAACAGAACTGGAAGTCTACGAAAACAAAAGATTGATAAAACAGCAAACTCTGAAGTAGAAAAAAACCCCAAAGGAATGTGTTGTTGCAAAAACAGTAAAAGAAACAAAAAAAAAAACAAAAACAGAGGAAAATGTTCTAGATGTTCAAACGTTTTATTATGTTTTATCTCGAGACTTAGAAATGTTCAACGATTTAAGATTAGAAGTTTAAAGAAATTCAAAAAAATAATAATCGGGAGCATAAAATATAAACGATTGTCGCAAAAATTATTTAACATTTTGGCAAGGAAATGAACTTTCATTCAAGGACAAGGTGACAATTAATTAAACTCTTTTTTTTTCGTACTTTGCAGAACAGCTTAAATTCTTTGGTTTATTTTTTTATTTCGTGAGATAAAATATTTTTAATCTTGGAATAAATTATGCAGAAATGTGATTTCGCTTCGGATCTTGTAGGATGAACGTGATTTAATGAGGTGAAAGAGGTGATGAATAACATGTTAATTTATTTTAGAATTGCTCCTTTTTACATTTTGAACGTGCAAAAGTCATTTTTAGCAACAACAAAATTTGATGAATGAAATTGTCAAAATTGGTCTCATAAACTTAATAGACGGCAGACTGAATTGACTGCGATAGTTGAACGATTGCGGGTTATATAACTAAATTAACTGCTAAAAATAAAATGTTTCTCTTTTTTCTTGGAGCTTTTATGTTGTTGTTGATCAAATAAGAAAAGCATTAAATGGACATCAATCATGTTTTCATCGAAACTGAGTAAATCACCTTATTCGCTTACGAATCATGAAATAGAGCATGATTCAGCCGTTTCATTCAAGAACAGGCTCCTTACCGTGTGGGGGATAATGACAACAACCTGTCATGGGCGTCCCCAAACCCGTTGTTCAGATAAACCTCTGATCAGGTTGCGCTTTTCTACGGTCGGAGAAAAACTCTCTTTTTTTGCTCCAGACACATGGGACTGATAACCCTTCCTCACCATCTCCGGTACGTGAAGACGGCACTCCCCAATGATTGAATGAAATAAGCCAAAACCTAGAGCTAGCTTTTCGCCTATAATGCCTCCAACTGTCTTGGTCCATTAGTCGGTCCTCCAGTTTCGAAATCCGAGCAGCGACAAACAGTCTTCGTCGTCAGAGATGAGCCCGTAGTTGTTTGGTTCTCTCAAGATCTCTCTCTCTCTCTCCCAAGAGTTCACATTTTACTGGAGATCTCTCAGATCTCTCTCCTGCAAACCGCGAGAAAAATACTCAGATAACTAATCTGAAAACTGTATCAGCTTCATTGGAACAATTCAATGAGAGGCAGAATCACAGATGAAGATATGAAGTCTTTCCTAACATAATGGTTCCATACTAAATGACATAGATCCAACAAAGCAATCATATAACCTCTGATAGATAGGCCATAGACAAACGAAAGCTGCCTATGTTGGATTATTGGAACTCTTACACATCTGACTTTTGACTGTCAAATCCATGATCGGCAAAGATGGGGACTTATTGAAATCTGCACCCCAAATTCCTGGCAGACAGGCGGTAGCACTCACGATACTAGTTAGTCTCTGCGAAAGTCTACAAGGTGATTCGTAGGATTTAAGGAGAAAGTGCTGCTTAAAGCAGGAGGGACCAGTGACTTGATAGAAGATAGCAAAACCGAATCGCAAAACCAGATCGCAGAACCGAAACTTGAAGTGCAAACAGAGAGGAACACTATCAAACCCCAAGTTAAAAAAAAATCTAATTATTCAGAATATTAGTCTGGTTAATTATAAAAGATAAAACATGATATTGTAAATTATGACGTAATGATAAAACAGAACATTTACAAGTAAGCGTGATGAGAATTCAGGCAAATAACATATTAAAAAAAATGTTAAAAACTAAGAAAATTACAGGATACAAAACGACTAACAAGCATGCAATGAACCTTAAAGATAAAAGGGACGAAAAAAGTTGGGAAGGATCTAAGACTCGTAGTTAAAATCGGGCAGTGCCATCCAACACGAAACGCGAGCAATGTGCCCTACTTGGGTAAGGAGCCTACTCAGAATTTGGGAGAACCGGAGCACAATTTGAGAGACGGGCAATATCATGACAGACGAATAGGATCCCTTCAGATTCAACCGCCTATCGCCGTTAAAATCACGAACCTCTGCGTTTAGCTGTTGATTTTAGTCGACCGCTGGAGTCGCAGTCTGTGGTAGGGAACCAACGGGTTGTACTCCAAGTGGGGAAAAGCTGCAACTTCTCGTGGTAAATTTTAGCGGAGCTTCCTCCTACGACCGTTGGAAGCAAACTTGCATCCTGCTGGCTAGCAACCTCCTTGAGGAGAAGTGTCTACTCGTAACAGCTCCCACATGAGAAGAAGCTTTCTCTGCGAGGCCTCGGGTGCTTTTCTTCAGCAGATTTATGAAGTGGAGAAGAGTGCCCGAGCCTGGCATCTCCAGCAGTGTGTAGATAGTTTATTGTGCGTTTCAATTTGAAATATACTGAGACCATTCCCTAGGTGAAAGTCCTTCGAAATCGGAGTGGTGGCGAGAGTATTGCTGACCAAAAGTTATACTTCCCGAAACCGTAAGGCGTACTTTAACCGTGTTATATGTATCCGTATTATGTGAATCCGTGGTATAGGGGATCTATTGTGGTGAGTACTTAAGTGTTATGATTAAGGCTTCAAAAATAAATTGCAGTCATGTTCGTAGTAATGCAGCAAGTAGGATGTTCAGCAAGCTAAAATAACAGATTGTTTGTTTATAAGTTAAAAAGGAGAAAACAGAGTGAATAAGAAAATGCGGAACAATAGAGGAATCATTTAAAATAGGGAAACCAAAAATGCCGAATATGATCCTATGAATTTTCAAACAAGTCAATATAGACTTGTTTGCACAACATATTTTCGGAGAATTCTTCTTCAACAAAGTAAAATTTCTCTCTAGACTAGGCATATGCCTGTTTCCATTAATATCCCTAAATAAGGCTTTCAATTTCAATATACTAGAATACATACATTGTACACGTCATACTTATATCAGCATAGCGACTCAATATAATTCCATAGTTACCAAAATATTTATCACAAGGGTCCAATCCACTCACCGAACTTGTTGTAGATAAATATGCTTCAGTTTAATCTGCAAATTATTGTTATTATTATTGGTAATGCAATCACATTTTCCCTGGCCTCATCGTTCAAACTTGTCTACATTCATATCAATTGAACAGCATCACACTGCATCTATCTCATTCGCCGTGCATGCACACAAGGGTGTGCATGCTATACCATATGAATATGAATTATACGCAAAACTAATGTTTATTTTGCACGTGCTATCAAATAATTCAGTGGTGGACTTAAAATTCCAAATAAACTATGCAAATTAGCCGTTGCGCAAAAATTAATTAAATTAAAGAGAACACATATTGCGGTCTCATGTGTGTTCTAGCATATGTTGACAGTCGGCAGACACACCGCCATTCGGTCGATTGAATGTCGCGACATATTCCTCATATGAATGGTTTTTGGGGACCATTTGAATTGGTCAAAACGCCAGCATAATTCGGCTTTTACTTGTGTTTTCAATTTATTTCTACTTTTTAGTTATTTTGAAAAATCAAAAATAAAGAACTGAAAAAAAATTAGTACAGCACAGACCACCCACAAGCAAATGTTTGGGGTTAAGGTGGGAGTGTTATTAGATTCCACGATGATTCTAAAGATGTTTCAAGGATAATTGTCTGTTTTGACAAGTGCATTAGTTTGATTTGTTTTGAAAATTTTGATTTTTAAATACGTGCGCGCATACGTACGTATGGGAACATTGAGGACTATTGAAAGTTGAAGTGATATATTGATAGCGCTTTTTAAGTATAGGCGCTTATTTTAAAATAATTTCTTTTAAAATTTTCTTTCAAAGAAACCACCTGCTGAAATGTTTGCCATTGTTTTTTTTTTCATTTCGAAATTTATGAGTTTATCTGTGCCACTGACAAAAATACTGGCTACGATTGCCACTTCGAGGATATTCATTTTCGTCTCTGTTTGATGAAGGATAAAATTTTTTTGATTTTGCATTTTCATATTTGCATTATCGTTTCAATTAATGAGATTTCATGAGGTTTAATAAAAAAATAGATAAGCCATCATGTTGTCTCTAATAACCTTCATCGTGTGAGTTTCACGCTCTATAACAACTATTTTTTCATTTTACTCTTCTCTCTGGATCTGTGTTTCTCTTTCTAATAGTTTATACCTGCGGGTGTTAGTGCTAGTTGTAGTTAGACTATGCCTGAGTCCCATTCTTGTTTGGAAATTGTTGCTTCGAAACCAGAATTGCCGTTCAAATGCGTTTCATAATATTCGAATATTGATGAGGACATTTGCGGTGTGACATAGTCCCTTGCTAACAATACGTGAACCATTCACATTTGATAGGGATAAGAATTGTGCTTCATATGCGGAATCCAGTGGGAAGAACGTCGCGAGTAACTGTGCGTATCCCACCATATATTTCAAGTATGACATCATATGCGACTCCAATTACTGTTACTTCGGAAAATACTGCAAGTGGCGTAAAACCAAAACTAGATGAAAAAGCAGTGGACGCCTTTTTGACCGTAAACGACATGTTCTGCAAAAAAGATAGTTCAGTGCAGTAAGTTTAATTCACACAAGGTTTCAAAATAGATAAGAATTCATTTAAAGACAACTCAATCATGTAAAGAGGGAATACCTCTGAAGATTTTTAATCATCAGTGTAAGTTTGACAAAATGAAGACGGTGAAGATGAAAATTCATTGACAAAAACTTTAATGAAGAGTAGTGCCATAATAGATCTCCGTGGAACACAAGTCGACAGAATGAATGGTTTTAAGAAAGTCCTCATCGTCACGGCTTCAAACATTCGCGATGACATGTGGCTTTCTACTTAGGTTAATATTCTCCTAGCTAGACAACTCAAGACTCTCCCGGCTGTGCGTGTGTCGTGTGGGTTGTTCAGGTATTCAGATATTGTGAAGGTATTCAAGAGGAAATAACAATTATCAGTTTATTACAAATAACATACCCCACACATTACATAGAATCATTTTGATATGGGAAGATATTTAACTTATTAACTTTCCTTTTAAAATAATGTGCCATCACTTTTTTAATACAGGGATAATGCCAGCGCTTTCCCAATAGTATGTAAGTACAGATCTCTCAAACCAAGATTAAATCAGCATAAAAGGTGCTCACTCCTACGGATTTTAGGAAAAAGTTGAGTATTTAATCCGATCCACGATCCACTTTTAGTTTTAAAGAGTTGTCCAACGGTCGTAAAGATACAAGATGTTATTGTATTTGAAAATCAAAGTTATTCTGACGTTAAAATCCACGTCGGGGACTAACGAATTGGGCATAAAAGAAAATGTCGAAGAAAATTGCTCGAGCTACATAGTGACAGGAGATCATACAACTGAGTTCTCTGACGTCCCAAAAATGTTGGCCTGAAGGAGCTAAATCGACGAAATACGTTGGATTTATCGAAACTTCCCTGCCATGATTTTTCAAATTAACTCGAATAGTCATAGATGTGTGTGTATGTGTGGCTTGGTACTGTCACTGGCGAAGGCAACGCCTCTTTTTTTAAATACATTCTGATCGCTTTTTCAGAATTGCTGGCCCTAATCTCTTAATAGCAGCTCATTATGTTGGTAACCTATAGTTCATTTCATTGCCTGTCATATTATTTTCAGGACCGGCTTGTTATCGTTTCGCTTCTGCAATGCTGCGTTGGTGATATTTATAATAAACTCTTATGACATTTATATCTGGAGCTTTTTGGCGTCCTGTCTTATGATGATGGTTCAAAACTGTCGTGTAATAAACATTGACTTCGGCAGCGATATCACAAACGCTTAAATTTCAATCCACTTAGTATAATTGTAAGAATCGTTTGAAGTATAGATTGAGCGTTGCGAAGTGCGAGTTTGACGTGAAAATTTTCGGATCTAAAGTTGGCAACTGAACATTTTTCATCTGCTAATATCAGCTGTCAAATAATGTCAAAACTGTGCCGATACGATTGGTATTAATGAGAGAGAAAATAGAAAATAAGCGGATATTTTTTCCCAGCCATATTATGTGCTGTCTCTTCAAGGAATCAATGTAAGAAAAGGAGCATTTGGCTTACTTACCTCCTTTCAGCAGATTTTGGACGGTAAACAGTTGTCAAAGGACACACTAACGACTAAGATGCTATCCATCAATTTTTCGTGATTGATTTCGGTTCTAGAGACATAAATTGCACGTTATGTTTGATGCAGTGGCAGTAATCTGCAGATGGCTTCAGATGATTCACAGATTCTCCTCTGACCAACATACAAACATGCATCCTTTTCATTCATTTAAAATTTTAATTAAATTGCTACCCCTTAATTCCGAAATCTTTTTTGTTGCACTTTTACTGCATACATAGTTGCACGATATTGACAAATTTTCAAATATATTTCACGCATAATATAATTTAATTAATTTTGTCAGGATTGAATGCACATTTAGGTCTAATGTAGTCTAAAAATGTCCAAGAGATTTTAATGAGGATGCAACATTGGCAAGATAATAATACGTTTTTGGGTTTTCGAAAGTATTTTCTTGTGCCAATCAGCCACCTCTACGTATGCAAATTCAATTTATCTGGCCAAGTGATCGGACAATTTATCCTCTTGAGTGTGTATTAACAGGATAGTGGACGACGTTGGAATTTTGTACGGAGGATTCGATACTACAATAAATTCACAATACACGTTGCATGAGAACTAGAAGCAGATGAAAGTCATGATAAATGAATGGAATAGGAAAAGAATAAGAAAAATGTCAAATGCAATTTATTCCTGATTTCATTTGAATTGCTAGCAATCCTGGCAGGAGACTATGAGAGATCATAGCAAAGCAATTGTCGTTGTTGATTCGCTGTTCAACTAAAATCAATTATCAGATTTTTTGTGCTGTTGACTTTTGAAAGAGGTCGACGTTGAAAAGGATCTGACTGGAAAATTTGAATTTCATTTCCAAGTATCTATAAGTTGTGCTGAGAAATTGATATTAATTGAAAATGTTCGAAAGTGAATCAAATTTCTTATTTGAATGACTAATAATCAGGAGTGATTGCTTCATTCCCCCCGTTAAATAATTTTGTAAATTTCAATTTAAATCAAATAACATGATTGTATTCGTATTCACACAAAAGCATATCTCTCTCCTTCATCACTGTCTGTTTTTGTCCTGAGTTTCTCTGTGATACCGATACTAATCAATACAAGTGGCCTATTTATATTTTGGCTTGTTGTCTTTGGTGATTCGGTAGACCCTTTTTGTTACAATGTCGTTTTGGTTCCATCAGGAATAATCTAGCGATTCCAACTACAAGGGTCGTAATGAAAGAATGATTTACTTATGTTGATGACGAAGTTAGTTAAGGATCGCCAGTGGCAGAAAATTCAGTGGCAGAGAAAAAAACATCGAAAAAACCATGAAGCAGCCTCAAATACAACAATATCACAATCCTTTCCAGCATAATCTCTGCAGGGCTCAATTCCTAATATCTTCATTTTACTGCGCTAACTACAGACAATTTAATAACTGGCATTAGATTATCCAGGAACTTTTTGAAAGGTTTTTAAAAGGAGTACATGCCAAAAAGTTTAAAATACAGGAGATGTTAATGTTAAAGGTATCCTTTGGTTGTGCTGTGATTGAGCGAGCGTGATACTAAACAGGATGTGGACTGAATAACTGAATATACTATTTAATAGGTGTATAAATATGAAATGCGAATTTTTTCTGCTTGAAATATGCATTTATTTGCATAACAGAACGAATGAATTCAATAATCAAAGTATTGGCCATCGTTTGCTACGACTTTTTCTCATCTTTTTGTCAATTGATGGATTCCGTCCCAGTATTACTTCTCATTTTTTGAGGCTAACCACTCATGAAGCCAATTTTTAACTTCTTCGTAAGAATGGAAGTGCTGTTCCGAAAGTCCGTGCTGCATCGATCGAAACAAGTAGTAGTCAGAAGGAGCCAAGTCTGGTGATTACGGCGGAAGGGGCAGAACTTCCCAATTAATGTTTCCCAAGTAGTTCTGGACAGGTATTGCAACATGCCGCCGAGCATTGTCATGTTGAAAAATGACTTTATCATGTCTTTGGTGGTCGTTTTTCCTTAAGTGCGCGGTTCTATTTGATCAGTTGTTGTCCGTAACATTCGCCAGTAATAGTCTCACCAGGTTTCAGCAGTTCGTAAGACAAAGGTCCCTTACTATCCCACCAAATACACAGGAAAGTCTTTTTCCATGAATATTTCGGACTGGTTGTGATGTTGATGGCTGGCCTGGGTCTACCAATGATTTTTTCCGCTTGGAATTGTCGAAATAAATCCACTTTTCATCGCCAGTAACAATCCGATACAGAAAACCTTTTCTTTTCTGTCTGGCAAGCAAAATTTTACAAATGGTTTTTTCGCCTTTCGATGTCTCTTTCTTTCAATTGATACGGCACCCTTTTTCCAGCTTTTTGGATCTTTCCCATTGCTTTTAAACGTTGTGAAATGGCTGCCTGAGTAACTTCCAACGCTTCTGCCAACTGTTTTTCAGTTTGTGTGTTGTCTTCATCCAATAATGCTTGCAAATCTATATCTTCGAATTTTTGGTAGTTTTCCACGGTCTTTGTTGCTGACATCGAAATCGCCACTTTGAAATATTTTACACCATCGTTCACAAGTGTCTTGGCTTGGGGCATGTTCACCATATGCTTCCACTAACACTCGATAAGTTTCTGCTGCCATTTTCTTCAAATGAAAGAAGGTTATTAGACTTCCCCGCAAAACCACTTTTTCTGGCACGTAATTCGACATTTTTGAAGCGAAAAAACAACTATGTCATTTGTTCAATCAAAACCTATGACATACTGGAATCTGTTGACAGATGTTTAGCCTCCAAAATGCCATATATGTTATCCCCGACACAAACCATATGTAATGGTTATGCCATCTGTTAGTAAAATCCGCATTTCATATTTATACACCTAATATTATAAATAATGAGTGTAAACTTATAACTTGTATCTTCAGTATAAGAACTTTACGCAGGAACAACACTAAGATGGGTTACTTTTTCGCTGGATGGAACGCGCGAAGTTTTACGGGCACTCTTTCCTGCTGATCTTGTTGGTTTCGGTGCTTCATGCAATTAAAGTCCAATATACTGCCTACTTCACAGTGCGCACGAACTGGACAAAGCAATGCATTCCAGTTCCTTCCTTTTGTCCTGACATGTTGCTTAGCACATTCAATACCTGCCTGCACGCGGATGTGAGACCAACATGCTGAACGGTACCAACGCTTATGCTGCTCTGCAAGGGCAAGGTGAAGCTAGAGCTACCATCTGCCCTTACACCGCTAGCAAAGTGTTCCAGTAGCACATCAGAAAGAGGGAGAGAGGGAGATAACGACTCAACGATTTAATTGAAGGCATAGGGGATGTATCTCCACAGCATTACGGGATGTAGCTCCTCAGCAACACAGGATGTATCTTCTCAGCACTGACGAGAGGCTCACAGCCTCTGCTCCAAGCGTATTTTACTACATGTGACGTGCAAAGAAAGGGATGCGCTCAATTCTGGTGGATGGTTTTGTCAGAGTGGTGAGGTTTCTAATCTAATGCGGATATTGCGGTAAAATCTCAAAGACCAGAAGTTTCTGTATGTAAGACCCATTGGAGGGAACCCATAGAGAACCTGCTTGGCATAAGGGGTGATGCAAGGTTCCATTCTTGGCCCAGACCTATATAATGTCTGATTATGCTGATGGCGCAGGCAGGCTCAAGCAATGATAATGCGTTGAATAACCTAGTGGACGGAAAACCCGGAAAACCCGGTGCTTCAGAGTCGCTGCTGCTATACGGTTCCGAGGCTTAGAATGAAGCTACTATCGAAAGCTAGCTATTGTCGCACATGCAGAGATTCTGCTGTAACTTTTATGTTCCTTCCTTAGGAATGAAAGAGGTAATACCTGTGCTGGTGGGAAGAAGATAGATATGCTACTTCCTAAGAAGGGAGGAATGTCCTTCGCTATTTGGCACGAAGCGAAGTCAAGGTGCATTCGCAATGCAATCAAAATGAAATTATTCGAAAAATCCTATAAACAAAACCGACTACTTTCGATTTTCCGGGAAAAGAACGAAACAAAAAAAAAAAAAAAAAACAAACAGCTTCCAATCAACTAAACTATACAAAAGAATTGACAAATTGACTACCAATTTGAATTGCATATTTGTAAATAATTAGACAGTCTAGGAAGCAGGAAAATTTATTTTTGAAAATGTTGAGAACGTCTCGAAAACGGTCGGAAGGAACATTTCAAAATTCTACGCACAAACATAAACTGGAACCGATCGTTTGTTTGGCCATGAAAATTCTTCCTCTGACTTTTAAGTTTTTTAAGATCTAATTAATCGTTTGATGTCACACTATTTTGGTTTTGTTTTTTTTTTTTTCGAATCTATACGTTCGACAAGAAACTGTATTGAAATTAGAAAGTCTTATACAAATTTTTTTTTTGAAAACTTAAGTATGCGTCAGCTTTTTTTCGGAAGCTTAAGGATAAAGTCGAATTGATGCTGTGGAAGATAAAAAGATGGATTTTATTCGCATTCCAATTTAAATAATCATACACTAACGTCCGGATTCGTAATAAACGTCTAACCCGTCCCTTAAAATATGCAGAATCGTCCTTTTTCCTCTACTTCAATGTATAAGTTCGGAAGATTTCATCAAGGTCGTGAGCAAACGTAATATCCATCGGAAAATCTCAAAACGACAGTTTAACTGTGTTAATAATTAAACATTTTCCTGACCTCATCGTGTAAACAAGAAACGATTTCACTACCCCCCATCGACATTGCTCGATTCCGTTTTTTTTTTATCACGATTTTATTTTTCGTTTTTCTTTTCCATTCTAATTTGCATTGCGTTTCATCAAGTTCTGTATCCAAATTTTTTTTCCTATTTGCCATAATTTTAAATTTTCCGCTGCTTTTTTTTATTGATTCCGCTTCGAAGTAAAAATTTGTTTATTTTTGGGGGTGGGCATGTTTAAATCCCATAAAGCGATTTCGAATTTTAATTTGTTGAATTGTTTATGCGAAAACCCCGTCATTTGTTATATCCATGCCGAGCGATTGCTTTGTTGAACTTGAAAAACGTTTTTTTTTTGTTTTCTTTACGTTTTTTTTTCAGAAATAGGTTAAAAATTCTTATGTCTGTTTTTCGGTGAATCCATGCCTGTGTCGGTTAGTGGAGGGGGTGGGTATTATAATTTTGAGCACCTTACACAGTTTTTTTTGTTTTTGTAGGTGCTGAAAAATGTAACACGTGCGATGGCGTATTTTGTAACAATTCGGTAAATTACGATTTTCTTGCGTAATCTCATGCAAGTGTTTTCCTTACTCATCCAAAGAAGTGAAAAATTCAGCTGGAATGTATGTTTTGTTCTTCTTTATGCAAAATAATTATTCTAACATTCAATAATACGGAAAACGTGGCAGACACTTCAGAAGATAGCGTGACTACTAACAAACGCTAACACTTCGGAAAAAACCCCCCAGTCTAACAGTATTCGACTAAAAATTTTCCAGATGCAATGGCGTTTGTAAGAAAGATGTGTTGACTGAGACATAAAGACGAGAGAGTCGACCTGTATGGCATTAAAATTCTCTTCAATTTTTTTTATGGAAAAACAATTGTCAAATACAGTTAAGATCAGAGAGCCAGCCAATTCCATCTCAATCACTCACTCGCTCACTAAGTCAACGATGTTGTTTAGTTTTAAAGCTCTCTGCCTTAAAAAGCTCGCTTTTTTGCCCAACGGAGTATTTGTATATCTTTTGTTTTAATTTTTTTTCGAAATCAAAACGCAAGCTTCCTCTACACATAGCTTCTACGAAAAATTTATTAAAAAAATTAAATATTTAAATGGATCTTACAGTTAGTATCGAATTCGTAGAAAAGTATCTTTGCACTACGAACAAGACTCATTTTTTTATCGCAAAAATTGACTTTTGCTTGAAAATATATTTCTTTCACGTAAATTTACGATTTTTATTTTAAAATCTTTTTCATATTCACTTACGAAAAGACATGGAAAAAAACATTTAGCAATATATCACATTTATTTATCGTTATAAACTCGTCGGTTTTACAACTATGAAATTGCATTTTAATTGTGAATAAAATTGATTTTCATTTGTTTGGTTTTTTCAATCGTCTCGTGGTCACAATTTGCAAATACCAATTAAAATTGTGCTAAACTGTTGGCCACATAATCCACCAACGCTATCAGATTTGTAAACAAATGAAGATCTAATTGATTATGACATTTCTCCTTTACCATTCCCGCCTGTAAATTTGCAACTGTGACATTACTCATAAATCTTTGAGTGTGATACGTTGGAAAACAAAATGACAGTTTATTACATGCTGGGAAAGTGGGAGAGAGGAAGGGGAGGGCAGTTCGTATTTGCTTTAGAAACTGGAAAATTTTCCGATGACATTACGCAATGTTTGTTTTTAAAATTCTATTGAAAATATAGTGGACATGAGAGTCTATTGAAACCTTTTAATGGTTATTGTAAACAATTTCCCCCTAAAGGAAAAATTTTTGAGTACTACCTACCTATAGAGTTCGTACTTGGAAGTCCTCTGAACCTCTCAACATTTAGAATGTAATTTTTTTATATGCAAGTGGTTTAAATGTTTTTAATTTATTTTAATTTGAATTTTTGTTGATAATGTCGGAAAAATTGGACACAATGGTGTCGAGAAGGACAAACAAATTATTTATAATATAAGAAATAAATCTTTCCTTTTCCATATTTCCAGTGAATGCAGGCAAAAGTGTTTGCACAATAGACGCCTATAAGTCCGCAAGGATAAGTCCCTAAGTTTCATCTCCGGCGTATAAAAGTTTATCCAGGAAACGGAGCCGGTGGAATTCCTGCGAACATCGCTTTGAGCGTTCGAATCTGTAACCCATTATTTTCAACTCGTATCCGCTTGTTGTCTTTTATAAGCCGTCGTGGTACAAATCGAATCGAGAGATTTCTTTAGTTTTAACGTTTCATGTAAAACATTGATTGTCTCTGAGATTTCACTAACTTTAGTTCTGCAATCAAATAGAATGGTACCGTGAAATTTTCCAACAACTTTCAATCAATGATATCCTAATGTGGGACTTCGATCCCCGCAGATACTACAAAGGTTGCTTTTTATTTTTCCAAAAATGAAAAGATATTAATTTATCAATGAAAATCGCTTCATCCAAAAGTGCATGTAGATTGCGTTCTTTTTCCATTTGATCTAAAACACAACGAGCTCGTGATGGAATTTGATGCAAACAAAACTAATCTCTTAATGAGTGATCTTAAGTAGGTTGTGATCGGACACATGGCAGCAAAACGTATGTCAACTGCTACTAGCAACGCCACCTGTTTACCAACACGGATATTTCATGATTTACGCTGTTATATGATGACGAATTTTGATACTCCTCGTGTAAAATCTAAATTATTTAAAAAATCAGATTTTCATTGAATTTTGAAAATGGCTTCTTGGCAAACCTTCTAAATACAGGCATTATTTTCTAATTTCACATATGACAAGTGCGCGTCTTTCACTTCTACTATTTACTTCTATTTCACTTCTACTATTTTCCTTGCCAATAGCATGAAAAAAGTTAAACATTCAGCCAAATTTGATTCCCGTCCTAAATTTTTACAGATGACAATTAGTTCGACTGTACAAAATTGTTTTTAAATTTATCTGAATATATTTCAACTTAAATTCATTGAAAAACAGATGAAATATGTGTTAACATTTCTTGGAATTTATATTCGTCTCACATGCGTACGTAATGTAAATACAAAATGAACAATACCTTGGCAATGACGGCAATAATTCTCACAATTGTCCTTTAGTTAACAAGATATCAAATGGCATATTGTGAATTATTAAATTTACGTATATATTTATTTTTTTGTTATGCGTTTCATATTATATCCTCCCACATGCCAACACGTGTGTACATCACACATTCGCTAGTAACGTCATTGATCAAAATGAGTCCTCTCCTTCTTGTTATTAAAGATGGTGGGTTGTTTACTGTTTTTAAACAACTCGCATGCAAACAGCTTTATTTCTCACGAAATGGATCTAAAAATATTTTCGAAATTGAGCTGAAATTGGATTTCTAATAATTCTGCACCTTCGCTCGGAAACGATATGACGATTTGTAATTAAATTTGTTTAGTGTACATTTACAAGGAATAGAATGAAATTCGGGAAGAAATCATGCAAGGAATTATGTTTCGAACAAGAAGGTGTGATGGTTCTGAAATCTAATCTTTTGGTACTTAAAAATAATTATACGTTTTTGTTTGTTGCTCCTTGTGTGCATTCTTGTTAGAACTCGTTTCTGTCATAAAGTGAGTTGTTAAAAATAATAAAATTTCAGAAGTATTACTTGACAATGTTGAAAAGTAATCTTTGTGATCCATCCTCCATTTTAATACCATTGGTAAGTACCACGCTTGCCAATTTATAAGCTTACCTTAGTGCGCACAACAAAACAAAAGCAAGTAGAATTTCCATATATCTTGCTACATTAACTACAATAAATAAATTATAATTTGGATTCAACAGAACATCCGTCAAACTGTTATTACTTTTTGGAATCTACTGAAGATTCGGAAAATCCTTTGGTGATCAAAGATAAGTTGAGAAATGATATCAGCCTCGTCTTGAGGTTACTCATGATACCCTTAATATATTTTTTTGGTTGCAAAAAATTTTCAAATAAATTTTTCAAGTAAGATTTTCAAATCAATTATCTTTCCCTACGTTCGCGAGGTTAGATAAAAAATGACCAAAATAGAGACCAAAAGTCTAGACTTAAAGACCAACATTCATGACTAGACAAAATCTAGATCAAAAGACGTGGCTTACAATGACTTCTAGCATTACATATTTGCGTTAAATATTCATCAAATTTACTCCGGTTTTTTTTTCTACACCCTGAAAATATTCTTTAAAATAATTGTTGTTTTGCTAATCTTGTAACGCCCCCACAGCGGTCTCTCTCTTCTTCTTCAATTCAATTCTTCTTCTTCACTTTCTTGCCGCTGGGCTTTTCATTGTGACGAGGAAAGCCCACAAGTCACGAGAAGCTTTGTCTGAGGAAAGGGGCTACAGTTCAGTTAGTTCGAATCCTGTTTCTCGGGAGGCAATTTCACAACGCAACATCAGCTTTGCAGAATTTCTGTTCACATTTTACCCCAACTGTTATCTTTGAAATATTCTCCACACAATGTTTATACTCAAATTTCTCAAATTTTATACCCGAAACAGGACGATGAGATAATCTCGCAATAGTACCACCATGAAGACTTTCCCAGCGTCTCAAAATAATATACGCCGTAGGCTTCCTTTAGAAGCTTGGAACTTTTTTTCGGTGTTGATGAGGATAACCAAAGCTAGAAACCGGACCAGACAAATTTTGATGATCAGTTCATTTCTTTTTTGAACGTATCTAGTACTACATTAAGAGAGAGAGAGTAATCTAGTACTTTTCAGATTAGATCTTAAATTTTCAGGCTTAAAGTATTGAAGAACTTGAACTTCAAGATTTGAACTATTAACTCGTCTTTCCTTTTAATAATATTTAGCAGGTTCAGACCATTTTCGTATGGAGTTCATCCGTAAGGATTCGGTGTATGCTGTCATCTGCCGTCTTTGTGATCTCTAATAAGGGCCTTAGATCACTCTTTAATCTGCCAGAACTAGATCACCAATTTTTTGAATTTTTCCTTACGAAGAGACATTGTACACCTTTCAAATTTACTCATTTCAGCGCTATATATAAAGCCCTTTGAAATTTATTACTTATATAATAATATAATAATTAATCAATAGTAATGGATGCATCGTAATAAGCCACCCAATCAATCGGCTACTTATTTTTGCATTTCACCATATAATTACTTAGATAAAAATGTAATTTTATTGATACTGCAAACTTCTTCGATACCATAGAATTTGGGCCCAAGCAAATGAGTTCTTTTAAGCATTGTGTCTGCACCGATAAAAATACTCGTTTGTTATGAAAAGGTGGTATACTAAAAATTTCAAATCGTTTGAATATGGGATTATCAATACTTACCTCAAACCGTTTAACTGTCCAAACCAATGGAAGTACAATGGAAGTAATGGAAGTACAATGGAAGCCCAAAAAGTCGCTTAAACTTGACCACTGTACTATTTGACAAGTGATCCAGTAACAAGTCATAATCCAATATCGTGTAGAAATTATTAGAATTTAGTAGAAATTATTAGAATTTAGCATCGAAATATGTAATCTGCTCACCGGACGTTTTGCGCGTTCACAGAAATATATGCATCACGTGATTGACTAATCGAAAGCTATTATCCCCTTCCCGAAAAAAAATTGGGAGAACTGGCCGATTTGCAGTTAATTCGATCTTCTACGGACGTGTAACGGTAAACATAATAGCCGTAAACCAGGGAATGAGTGGAAATTTGGATTCCTATGCGAAGCGTAGTTCAGTTGACCTCAGGCGTACTCGGAACGTAGGTGGAGACTCAACTGCCTCAAGTATTCATAGCTGCTAATTGCAGCAGTTGGAAGCCGATAGAGATTTCGAAAAAATAATTCATTTATTTCGGGTGAAGCGCATTTCTGGCTTAAAAGGATTAACAGGAATGGCAAAACTGCTGGGTTTGGCCTGAGCAATATTATCAAGTAAGAAAATCACTTTTCCATAGACGATGAGGAAGAAACCATGTTATTTAAAATGGAGATCACTACAGGAATATGCTGAGAAAAAAAAACGTACGTTACCAGTGAAAAGAGTGATGAAAATTTAAGACGTGAGGGTGTTTACAAAGATACTAAGCAAGAGCTGACTTAGGTGTGAACTGAGGTACGACAGAAACTGAGCGTGAGTGAAAAGTGTTTGTACATACATTTTCGAACTGGGCAATAGTGTAATTGTGAAACCTTTTAAAGGTAGCTTCCGATAAATCATTGGGTTAGCTATGGCTTCCCGGTTATCTATGCCTTCCCAGAGCTCAAGTAATTTGAAACGCAGTAACTGTGTACCGAGGAAAGCCAAATAGCTGACAAGACGTGACAAGTGTTAGATTAGAAAATATTTTAGCTTGTATTAATCGTTTCAATATTTCAGTAAAGTGGAAATAAATGAAAAAGGACATTAACTAGCAATATGAGAGGGATCAGTTTACTGGAAAAGGGAAGTTTCGAATGCTATTTTTAGAAATTCAGGAAGTATACTCTGATCATTTTTAAAGTTGATCAGAGAATTCAATTCAGTCTTCGGAAAATCTAGAATTATTCTAAGTTTTGAATTTTTAGTCATACTACTCTCAAATAAACGCCTACAAAGTCTTACATATTTTCCGTTCAAGCTTCATTTTATTCTATTTCAGATGAAGCAAGCGCATCCATAAGGGGTACGGTCAACGGTGAGTATGATATTATTCTGTGGAAGCAAAAGATGGGTGTGGAGGATAAAAGTAGTTAGCGTTGACGTTAAAAGTCAGAAGATAGGAAAGTGTTAATTTCGATAAGACCTCATTACAGTATAGGTATTGTCTCATATCTCTTACTTATGAGATCAAAGCCAAGCTTCTGAGTGTCCTGGTTTGGGGAATATGTAACAGTTCTATATTTTTGATCCTCCTGAATTTGAAGATCGGCGAGATAGGACACGTTTCGGGTTTTTCTCAGGCATCAGACTTCTTTATAGATATCCCTTTATATACTGAGACGCAGGGACCTTTTTATTGACAAACTCGCTTCAGCATTGACCAGGCATCGTCAGCCTTCTAGTCAAATATTACTTGAGTCTCTGAACTGCAGGGATTTTTTGACAGTTTACGTTGAAATTGGTGGAAAATGTAGAAGATAATTGCTTTGCAGATAAGGGAGTGAGGGCGCGTTTTTGTATATTTCGGAAATTAATATACTGAACGCCTTTCAAAGCTGGATCCTTTTTTGACACTTCAAGTTGCAATCGATTAGACTTGGAAGGGACTGATATTATTCAGATTGAAAATAGGCCAGTGGTCTGGTGATTTAATAAGCAATTTACTTTCGACGAATTCTCACCTCTTTTGTTTGTTCCTTTTTTGTTTTATTGTTATTTTAAGGCTCTCATTTCCTCTCGTATTTCGTTCACTCGTATTTCCTCCTCAGCCCTCGTTTCATTCGTTTGTTCCTGCAGTAGCAGTTTTTTTATGGGGAAGATGGTGCTGATAGTTTCGTTTCAGCTCCAAACAAAAGGCATTATATAGTCAGTTTGGGCAGCGTCATCGGCATCTTAGGGTCATTGATAATTGGCTCCTTTATAGATTCAAGCCGGTGGCTTTTCTGAAAGGAAACCTATGGATAATTCGGCATCATATGTGGTAGATACGGTACCAAATAAGGTTAAGTCATTCACAGATACATAAATTTTTCTACTGCAAATACGTGTCAGGAAGTTCGAAGCCCTTCCTGTAGAATTATCTTGATTTGAACAGCCAAATAATCCGGTTCAGAATATGAAAGTCAATGTAGGCCATTTGAATCTACATGCCACTTTATACAGCCGAGGTACTATTGGGGACGCTTCACTGATAATAGTTTGTTACCGGGAATCAACATTTGTTTTCACCCATTTGTCTCACACTTGGTTCTAAATATCCTTAAAGCGCTTCATGATTTTTCTGAGTAACAATTAAAATTTGAAAGTGGTGCATTTTTCTGAATTTATCCTGAAACCAATTTTGTTATATCTGCAAAAATTTATGACCATCTTGGTCTTGTGGCTACAGTTGTCAACCAGTAGAATACAAACATCATATTTGACCTTACAAACTTTACTTTTTTGATAACCTTACAAACCTCTGTCATGTTGTATAAATGTGATTGTTATACGAACAGATACAAACAAACAAGAAAACCATCAAACCTTTTGGTTGGATCATGTCAAGAATTTCGTCTGGAGATTGGACACATTTGTTCATCCAATCTTTGATCTTTTGAAAAAAACCTCTTTAGTAAGGTGAAAAATATTTCTCTGGTAAGTGGTCTCTCAGTAGAAGTTAGCATATCAACCCGTCTAAATCTGGGGATGTTTGCCCTGTCGTGTGAATCCACCATTCTTAGATAGTTCTACAAGAGATCCAATTTAAGGTTTGTGTAGTCATCATGCCAATGGACTACCTTAGTAGCGGCGGCATTTCTGGGTGTCTCAGCACTAAGATAGTGTAAAATACTTCCAATACTTTCAAATAACTCTCTCTTTTGAAAACTGATCAATGTTTGAGGGACAATTAAAGCACACAAAGGACATAAAATTAATGCTGGTGATACAAAATCTCTCGACTATTTTGGCTAGCATTCTGAGCCTACTGAATGTCACTTCTGTTCCCGGCTCATGTTTGCGCTACATTATCGCATGGTGGTTGAAGAATGAGGTTGAGTGGATGAGAATTGAGGCAATAACGGCGAAGCTGTCAATTACTTCTCAATTCGTAAGGATAAAGACAATCCAATATTGCGTACACCATCTTTCAGAACTTTCGGACGGAAGTGCATTATCTTGCCATATTGGCAAGGCAAGACGAGATATCCCAATTATTTTTGATCAAATTATTATTCCTATGACACGGGGCCCAATGCCAAAGTCGTACACAGGTTCGTTTGCACTTAAAATGAGAAAACAGTTTAAGGATTATTTTCAAAAAAGGAACAAAATATATTTTTTCAAAGCCCTATATGCATTGCTTACGAATGATAAAAACATTGAAAATATGACTCTATTTTGAAAAACAGTCGATATTTAGTGGATTTTACCGAAATTAAAATGGATGTCAAAAAGAATTCGGACAGGTGCCAGCGCTCTCTTTTTTCCGGAGATCCCTGGCAGCTCTTGAAACTATGTGGAATAAATTGAAACCACATAGTTTTGGCTTTCGTGGAACCTGAGAAGTCAAATTTTGAAATGGGCATACAACATGGTCAAACTTCTTCAGAAGTAACTAAGGACGAATAGCATGATTAGAAGGAAAAGTCTGAAATTCACCAGGAGTAAAAAAAAACGAAAACTACTATTTGTATTCAGATAAATAACAAATAGGGCTTGTATTTATGATGCGAAACAAACAAAGAACTCAAAGTGGACCATCTAGGATTCACTCAGATCTAGGATCTGGGCTCAGTGATGAGTGAATCCTGTCCAGGTGAAGGTTTGATAATCGAAGAAACATATTGGCCAATCAAGTTATTTAATAAGAATGTTCATGGATAGTCTTGAATTAGCGGAATCAAAAGCGAATTTCCAATACTTCCAAAATAACGATCCAGAGTACTCATTACGTTTAAATTTGGGTAAATTCGTTCGTGGGTGCGATGAAATTGTTGACCGTATAAGTTTTTTAAAACACTTCTTATGTCGCTCAATTGCTTATGAGAACCAATTTTAAACTAAAAAACTTCTAAAACAGAATTGACTAAATTTGATTCCTCGATTAGTAGGAAACAAACTTGTAGGTCCATACCCGCTTTATTGGCGGCGATAGCGAAAAATGAAGAATTGTCAACAAAATATTGAAAATGTTCAATGATATTCAACTTATGAATTCTTACTATGAATAAGGCAGTTGAGGTTTTTTTCGAAAAGAGATTTTACCAAAATTTTCTATTTTGCCTTCTTATTTCACAATGTACAGGCCCAGAAAAAATTTTCGTTTAAGTACGGAAAAAATACTAAAATACATTTTTGACCGGCGTATCCACTTTCCGGATATTCATGGGTATGTGCTTGACATCCTAATTGAGGCACAGGGCATATAGCGACTATATTTAGAGCATAGAATTAATATATGCATATGGAATTTTTATTTTTTATTTTTGTCGACTAATAAGAATATAAAAGAGAGATTGATTGTTATAAGTTTCCCTATATTGTTGACCTACCAATGAAAAGTTTTTCAATTCTCAATTGGAATACTCTAACATCTCTGTCATATTGCACTTTCCTCTAGGACTCACATGAATTCTATTCGATGTCGTTGTTAACCTCTGAAAAAAACAACAAATATTTGCTTCTGCTGCAGACCCCTGAAGTCACTGGAAAATGGCGTACTGTCATCCTTTTTCGATAACTCTCATTTTAGCGCCCGTTTCCTTGGAATTGTTCACATTGTTTTCCACGGGCTTAGGCCAAATTTTAGTACGAGTGTCCGATACTAGGTGTCGTCCTGCGTAACAGGGTTTCCCCATATAAGTCATCGTTAGTAAGTGAAAAAGGAATAGATGTTTTGGAATTTGTAATAATTTAATTAAATCTTTATTGGAATGAAAATATAAAAATCTGCGAAATGAAGAATACAACATACTTTTTGATGTATTTCTCACCCTAACGATAATGAGTAGACGGGGGAGGGGTGCTTAAAATCCGACTATCAATGCCACCACTTGTAATGAAAGTTCGAATTGGGCATATAGGTATCAGATCAGAACCTGGTGCTTAGAGGTCGAGCAAGGAATGTGGAAAATATTTGTAGAAAATACTTTCTCCATACTATTTTTTAATCTGAAGTATGAGAAAAAACTTTGGAAGTTGACGTGCTCCAAAAAAATGACTTTTTATTCAATCACCCCGAAAAAATTCATATTCTTTCCAGCTTTTTGCTGTAATATGCCAAATAGTTGTTAAAATTTCGGTTTAAATTTCATTTCTCTAACAAAAAGCTCCTGATCCTAATATTTTGTTTTCTTTTTCTTTTCAGGTGAGTGGTTTTGCACGTCAGACTGATTCATCGAAGATTCACTGAAGTAAAATATTAATTTTTAAATAGTTGATAATGTTGAAACCATATTCATTTCGTCGGTTCACAGATCGTACAAATTTATTTAAAATCAATATCCATGAAAGACACTTCCTGACCTTACCTTACATTCAACCACTTCGTCTTCAAGAATTAAATTTCATCCCTGTAAAGTCTTTCAACTTGTTACGGGCACAATAGCCTTCACATTAGGTTAAATGCAATCAATCTAAACAAATAAACGATTGCTAATCAGGGAAAGGAAGGAATAAAGTGCAAAATAGAATAAGAAAAACTACTTTCCGATTATCATAATCGAAAACGTGATAAAAATAATTAATGCTAGGAATCTGCGTGCGTGTAAGTATGATATATGGAAAACACACAATGCAGAATGGTTCAAACCAAAAGCATTGTCTGGTCAAGAGGAAATTGAATACAAACTATTCGAAACGAGCTAACTCATCAATTCGAATGGTAGTTCAATTTATTTTTTGTTTTCTGATAAAGTAAGAATTTGATGATGTAACGTAAATTTTCCTATTTTCCACGTACTCTTGCTGAAGTTTTATATGTTCGCCGGTGAGTTATGAAGGAGGAAAATTAGTAAAATTGAGAAAATTGTAAAAAATGTGTATCTTTAGTATTGACGGTAGAGATTTTGTTGATGGTTGAAATCGTAGTCCGAATTCGTAGTCCGACCAGTTAACATGTGTAAAGTTCAAACGAATCAAGCAAATATTGAAATGATTTTACCTTTTGACCTAAAAATAAAGTTAAAACGATTCTTCAGCACAAAACGTTAACGCAAACAACATGCAATCAAGTGCTGCTTCACACAGGTGTTTTTTCTGAACTAGACAGACCCGTTCATGCCGCGGTTCTTAACATAATCTTGCATGGTCATCTGCAAAAGATTCCAAAGACCATCCACCTTTAATGCTTTCTTTTCTTATTTCTTCACGTCTTCCGTTCTGGTGCAGAAAATTAATATTCTAATCTTTCTCTTTTTCTGTTTTTCGGTAAAGCAGCTCAAGATTCTATTTTTGAAGTTAGCCATGTTATGCATGTGTGCTAGTCAGATTTTAAAACATGTTCTTAAAGTTAAATAATATGCATGCAAGTTGAGAATGAACGGCATAAGCTATTAAATAGAATGTAGAAAAGAAGAGGCCAAACAGTAAGGAAAGTCTACTCCACATAAGCTTAACACACATTGCATGCAGTTTTTTAAATGTATCAACAATAAATGATGACGACATCTGCGTCAGCGCTGTTTACGAACTTGAAAACAGGTAAATCTTTAAGATTACACTAGACGGCAAAATGATGGCTTGTGAAAAATTCTGTTAACAATATTTTAATGAACGTCCCAAGCGATCTAAGCTAGCAAAACTATTATGCGATTTTTTTGCCTTCGGTTACAAGAGTGGAAAAAATTGGGAAAGGGAAATTTATTTTCGTTTATCACAGTTAATTTGATTGATTTTCTATGAAATAATTTGAATCTTTATGTCTTTTTGATTCTGACAATATTTTAAGCCATATGCCTGATTAAATGTGTATTTTTAATTGAAAAAGTCCAGGTTGTAATATGTAACTTTCCATGCCAACTATCCTTTAACCTTAATATTCAATAGTATTGGCCAAAAACTCCTTTTTTATACAAAATATTTTTCGTATATCAAGCTAATTTTCACAAGATTGTCAATATTACACTAGTTTTCATGGTTCGCGTCTTGGAAAATTTACTCACTTAAAAAACAACAAATTGAATTAAATTGGATAGTAAAATTAGGCGCTAGTTGCGAATAAATTAATCGATTAAAAAATAACTAGTAACAATTCCTCAAATTAAAAATTAAAAACGAAAAAATCCAAGGTGTCATGTCATCAATATAAAGTAGCGCTCAAAAGTATTTTTACAAATATAAATTCGTAGTGCGTGAATTTCAGGTTTCCAACTCTGAAACCTTGGCTGACATTGGTTTACCTGCGCCATGCAACTGTCGGTAATTTTACTTATTTTTTGCCTAGAACTCTTCGATACCAAGCTGTAGCCAAGAGTGACTTTGAATTCACTGTGAATTCATAAAAAAACTCATTCTGCACACTCAAAACATTGACGTTTATTGTGTTATTCGGAAACCAATAACATCACCTTTAATTTCTGATTGTCTTAAATCACTCACTAAATAAGCCCAAACTGAATTATGATGATTGGGTTTCCATTTCACCAACAATTCATGTTAATTTGTGTCACTTTGAATTTGAGTTTCTTGCAAAATCAGTTCAAAAATCTGAGTTTCATAAATCATCCTTTTTCTGCAAGAATCATAACTACAGAAACCTCATGTTTGCCTAGGAAAGGGAGTTCAAAAAAGTTCAAGACCATGAAAGCTAACGTGGGTTGAGTGTCATGATCATTGAATTGTGCAAGAGCGATGGGACAAAATTTTTTGAATTCTTGCCCTATGGTTCAGAATACGGATGAAATTAATCGCCATATTGATTTTTTGATGCACTTCCCAGAAACTGGTTACGAAGCAGTCAAACCTTTTGGAAATCTTAGGACCTTGTTGGATATTCGTCTTTTTGCGTGGTCCTGCATAAATTTAGTTCTTGATTCGGTTTTCTTTAAGCCACGTTTTTCGTTCTGTCTTAAAATTTGCTGAAGAGCATAATATGAGAAAACATGATAGCCTAGAAATGAGTGTGATTTCAGGCTTCAAGATGCTTTCATGCGGTGGAAAATGGTAGATGCGAAGCTTCTAATCACCGTCTCTTCGTTTATTGGAAAAAAAAAATGGTAAAAGTTCTTGGTGTGATGTTTCTGAGCAGTTTCTGTATCATATGTTACCCGTGAGAAAGCAACACTGATACTAATCCAGGAACGTTTTAGGCATAATATGAACCCCATCAAAATGAATCATTCCGGAATTCGCAATCAAACGGAAAATAATGATATCACGAGAATGTTTCCGCGATCGACAAGTCAAACCAATTATCCATAGCATGTAGGCGATAAGGACAGTAAAACTATTACCAAAAATTTAAATCCCAGGCTATACAGAGTATCGTTAGAATCTTAAAGCCGATAAATCAGACATGTTGAGAAGAAAATGGAGACAAAAACAAAAACGTAAAAAAACTATAAAGGGTTCGATAGAAAAAAAGAAGACAAACTGACCGACGAGATCATCAATGACATGATAGCGTTTTATGGATCAATAATTTGACAGTATCTAGATTCTGTTAACGAAATAACAAAAGCAGTTCGGCAGTTAGCAGTAATTTTCAATCATAATTTTGTCTCAAAAAATCTTTAATGAAAGCTCGTCAGCTAGATACCCACTGCATCAAAACTGTCCATAGGTTAGGCAGAGGTAATAACATTGGGCTCACCGCAGTGAATTCCATCACAATCAACCTCTGACCACATAGGTTCAAACAGCCCCCAAAACTCGTTGGTCCTTTTAAGAGGCAAAGACGCCAAACTCTATCTATGTTTCTGAATTCATTTATCGCGGAACGATTTCTTGGAGTCACATAAGGACGCAGGACTCTAATAAATCTTTTAATTTATAGATAAAGACTTTTACTCCGAAACGTCTACTCTCCGACGCTAAGATGAGTTGAGACTGTGAATTTCTGAACATTTTTGGATGTGAATTTCTGAAACGAAAGATTACCGAACTAATGAAAATATTGATGACGAAAGGATGCTCAATCGGCTAAGGAATCCATGTAATAAAGCTCCAATTGCTTGCTCCGTTTGGCGCATGAGTGATAAGCAAGGATCTCAACAATCTCAGCGCGAGCAGCGTTAAAGGACTCTCGAGAAAAAGAAGAAAAAATTCTCTAGGCATAGTTGGTATAATGATAAGTAAGAAATTCATTTTTTTGGATTTTTCAATTTGTAAAGGCATTTTATTAAACCAATGTTGTTCTATGTTCTCTGACAGTGAGAGCTCGACCAATGTTTTTCACTTTTTGTTGGGAAACTTAGCACATTTACTGTCCTCGGTTAATATTATAATGTAATGTGGATAGTCCATCGCGATGCACTTTCATAATAAGTTATACTAAAAAAAGATGAAATCTCAAAATTTATTATCGAAAGATTTTCATGTCAATTGACTTGAATGTCAAAATAATTGACACTGAAGAAGGTAGCAAATTTATATCTGTCAAAATTAAAACAAAACACAGTGTTTTGGAATTGAAAATAAAATAATGGATAGTTTTGAAGTGCGAAACACGGGAAAATTAACACAGTACAATTTTCAATATTTTCGACGGAAGCAAAATAGTCCATTCGGTGGGCTGAAGAAGAAGAATTCGATTCGAATTAGAATGAAGAATTCGATGGACTTAAAAATTTTGACCTCCAATTGTTTTTTCGATTTTCGATAGTCAAATCACCTGGAATCAAATGTTGAGACGTTTCACGTGGAGGCTGAAATCATGAAGTATTGTAACGTACAGCATGATGAAATTTCAGTTGGAAAATATTTTGACTTACTCTTGAAACCTTAATAAATTAAATAAGTGATAAAATATCAAGTTCTTATGTTTTCACTGCCCGAAAAAAATCAACAAAAAAAAAAATACATGATCTGACTTCCTTGACTTGAAAAATTCAATTTCAATTTTCAGTATCTAAATGTGCGTATAAATGTGCAAAAACTCAAGAAAATGTAAAACCAAAAAGGATATTTTTGCTTTTCAAGAAAATAATAAACAAATGATACAATCTAGATGAGAAACTTTTTCGATTTGAAGCCTCTCGGTTGACAGTAGTTGTTGGCGAACCCCAAAAATCGATTTTCTGTTCACTTTCCCCGTGTGAATCATGCTCTTATTTTCAGCTAGAGTGTACGTTAACACTACTCACCTGGCTTGCAAGCTTGAGTCCGGTCCGCCATAGCACCGTTGCGCTAGTATCTAGCCAATTCTACTCCGTTCGAGTCGAACTCGAAACTGAGTTCATTCGTATTTAAAGTGTATCTACGCTATTTGTTTCGCGCTTCATATCTGCATCTTGAAAACCAAAATCATATCTTTTCACACACGTTAATCCGCAAATAGATTAACACACGCTCCTACCTATAAGTTCTCTAGTCAATTTTTTGATAAGGCGTTCAGCTATCTGCAGATCATAATCCGATACATTGTGGCAATATTGAATTGTATCTTTAGTATATTTTCGACTAAAAGTCGGCTGGTAGTTGCTCGAGAGTTGTCCGAAAAGTCGGAGGCAACACTTTCGCGTATCTTAGAACGCGCCATCCGCCGAAACGCTTCCTCCAACGGTGAATTCAAAAATTCAAACGTATCGGAAAAGCGCGCCCATCCGCGCATATTGGTGTATGGGAGTGGAACAAGTGCTATTTATTGTTATTAATCAAATCACACACGGTGCTACATGCTCCCACGCTATTGAAACGATCCTCAAATCAAAAAGTTCAATTATTTATGCAAAATCGTTCTGTGTCCATGTGTTGGTGTGTGAGTCGAGTGTGTAGTGATAGTCCGTTGGTGGCGATTTGGGCTCTGTGAGTTGCACCACAAGGAACATCTTTTCGCGAAGTGAGTGAAAAGTTTGGTTGCGCGCGAGAGAGAGAAAAAGGTGTGGACGCAAATCGACCCCAAACTCCCCATACGTGCCACATATGTACGAATTAGATGAATTGGATAATACACATGCAGTTGGAATGTCGTCTCTGCTGGTCGGCTCCAAGCTCGATGGTTTGAGTAAGTTTGCGTTTGCCACTATCTCATATGTTTGTATCTATCCGATTTGTTTGGGCGCTATCCTCTCTCTAATTTATCTGCTAGATCCTCTAGTTCCACATGTACCAACTGGTGAATTATTGTTGCGACCGTTTGTCGATAAACATTAACAATTTGATGGTCTGATTGTTTAAATTCACTTTGGGTAATTGAGTACAATTTGTTGTAAATCTTTTCTGCATTTTAATAAAACCGTTCTACTTTTTTCGGTGTATCTTTCGTATCTGTTGTATCTTTTCATTTGCGATTTCCGAAGTTTAGACTTGAGAAATGTTTTATTTTTTTCCCAGTTGGTTGGATATTGTATCGCGAGATGAATGGTACGCGTCATAAATTTCGGTTAGTTGAATTTTTTGAACCGTTTAAAAGAGATTGTTCTGGGTTTTTGACGCTGATGAGATATTATTATCTAAAAATTTTAATTGTTGATTGCAATTAAGGTTTCAGCTATTAATTAGGTCTATAAAGAGATGCTCGAAGTTGTATGAGTTATGACCTGAATTTCGGTTTTTGCATTGTATCGGTGAAATGGTGAAATGTTAACAGCTTTGGCTGCATCTGAGGAACATAAGCTGGTTAATAGAATTGGCTGGAAATACGAGAACGTGTGGCAGTGAATGGGATTATTTACGAAAGGGCACAATAAGTCCTATAATTGCTCGCGACAATCGTGTGAAGGTCTTTTTTTCCATCGGTTTAGGCCCATAGCTGTCTGTTTGTTCTACTTGACCAAGTACTTTTGCAGAACTAACTGCAATTCTAAATCTTATATTGGTGCCAGCATTCATGCTGTAGTAGAGGAGCTAACATGATTTAGAATACAATTTTGTAGACCAAGAAGAATCGAAAAGTACGAAAGGAAAGTAACAAACTATGGTGTATTCGACATTCCAAGAATCCAATGAATGCCTTTACCAGTCTGGTGATATCTTTGTCTTTATCAGTGTATCAATAGATTGTCATTATTATGAGCAATGAACGTTTGTTCTCTAAGCAGAATTCATATCTGCAAATTGACATATCTCAGAATGCAGCTGAGCACTATATTAAAAGTTGAAGAAATTACTCTTAAGCGGGGAGACCTTCAGGACCTTCTTGGTACGATATTAATGCTTTGCGAATATACTCTCATGATTTCGTCTTATTGTTAAAGTGATTATTATCATAATTCCTCTAAATTTGATTTTTTAATCATAACTTTTCTTAAGACAGTTACTACCACGCCTATTTTTCTGAATGTCTAGTATAAACTACTCACAGGCACATGTGCCTTTGCACCGCTCAGTTTCACTGCTGCGATTTCAATTCGTCCTGGAACTGTTTTCGTATTACATTTGGTTGAAGCGCCTTAACTTGGGAGTGGTATTATAAACCTTGACCTTCCACATGTCCTGGGACCGCATTGCATTTAGTTGAAATGATATCACATGAGTTTCAGGCTATTTAGTTTATACCAGTATCCTAACATTGTCAATTGGATTAGTCATTTAGTATATAATCATTTAAACAATCCAATCCACTTTTTGGATCTATGGTTGTGACAGTATAGAACAAATAGTCCTTTTTTAGTGACGATTCATCGACGTCTTTCACTGAAATCAAGATATTCAATATAAATTCAAGACAATAATTTCAATTGGAACATAAACATGATAACAACATTTATATTGACTGTTCAAGGATACAAACCTTAAGACAGCACGTAATTGCAAATTATTGAAGTTGGTATACTGCATATTTTGTTGTCTACACTCTGTTATTCCTTGTTTGTTTTAAGATTTGATGCAAACACTGGGTATTACCCAATAATGAAGATTTCTGAAAATACCTTTTGTTAAAAAAGAACCGGAATTTAAAAAAAAACGCATAATTTCAATTTTTAATAAATTCCTTTATTATCTCCTTCAAAATACTCTCTTCCTGCGACAATACATGGACGCCAACATTTGAACCAATTTTCCAGACATTTCTTAAAGACCGCCAAGATATGGCCTTCAGCTCACTCAGTGATTTTTCTTTTATCGTTTCTTTGGTCTAAAAACGCGTACCGCACAATCACAATTTAGGGTTTGGAAAATAGAAAAAAGTCACACGGGGCCATGTCTGGACTGCACGGTGTTTGATTGATGACATTGGTCGATTTTTTGACCGAAAATTCCGAAACAAGGCCGTTTGAGATGGCGCACTATCGTGGTGTAAAATCAATGAATTGTTCTTCCGCAAATTGGGCCTTTTTTTGCGAATGACTTCCCGCAAACGACGCATAACGCCTGACTAGTATTCTCTATTGACTATTTGGCCCTCCGGAGAGAATTCGTAGTGCACCACACCACAAATATCGAAGAAAACCGTCAGCAAAATTTTGATTTCGGACCGACATTGGCGCTCTCTTTTCGGTTTTGGCTAATTTTCAAAGCAAAATAAAGACGATTGTTGTTCGGTCGGCATATAAAATTCATAAACCCATGTTTCGTCACAAGTAATGATGCATTCGATGCATTCTGGGTCGCTGTCTGCGTTGAAAATAATCTCTTGGGCATATCAATTTGACGCTTTTTTGGCACCAGCCGAAAAGCAATGGACCCCAAAATATCGGTTAAAATGTGTTTAGCGGGTCCATATGAGATGCTCAACAACACGGCAATCTCTCTGATCGATACACAACGATTTTCCAGCACGATTTGACTTTTTCTTTGGTAACAAAGTTGGTGGCCGTCCATTGATCTCATCGTGCGTTAGGAGCTCTCGACTGCCTTTGAACCATTTATACTATTGTTATGTTTGTGTTTTCAACATAAACGCTTAACCCTACGTCTTTTGTAACATTTTCAACGAATCGGCACCCACAATTTCATTTTCAACACAAACTTTCATTATAATAATCCCTATATTCCATCCATTATAATAATCGCCACACAAAAATTTTTCGACTTCTTCGTATGGACGCCAATTGAATACTAATCGTACGATATGCGTAAAAATTTGACAGAACCCCAATAAAAGTGTAGCCAACGTTGAGAATTTACCGATTGGATGAGCGCGGCAATTCAAAATTCTGGTATTTTTATTTTGCTTTTTAGATTTTTTTTTATCAAAACTGAAACTCTGATGTCTCAAAATCGTTAACGAAAAAAACCGAAATGGAATGCACTTGAAAGAGCAATGTTAAGACAATTAATCATTTTTATTTTGCGTTGTAATTGCGCTATGACATTTAAGGGCTTGATAAATCATAGAATTAAGTAGATTGTTAATTTTTTTAATGTTTTCACTATGTATACAGTGATTAATCAGCATAAATTCCTGTTTTTTGTATATATATAAGTTGTATGTTATTATTGTAAAAATCTTTTTGTTGAAGCACTTGAAAACTCACTTTTTTCTCGAAGAAAATTCACATCTTATTAATTGGATTGGGTCGCAGCTATTCGCAGATCGTGATAACCCTTGAATACCAGCATCTTCTGGTGCCACTTGGTGGCTTGTGATGGTCGGTGTGCGAATTGTGCGTTGTCTTACATCAGTTTGAAACATCGAGGATATCCTCCACTTATCTTTGAGGTGTTACTATTCCTCCAATGAAAGCTTCTAGTGAAATTCTTCTCAATAGGAATAATCCTGTCAAAACTACCCAATGACAAGGGCTGTCACAAAGATCTGAAACTGCTTTACTTTAGTATCTACACCATCTTCCACTGCGATCGTTAGAAGAAAACTTATTTTGTCTTCGTAAATGCGAAAATAGGCTTTATGCCGTCTGAATGATCGCAAATTTGCCATTTCAAAACTTTTCAACGGAAACTGAATCGCGAACCTTTTAGAGAATCGTTAGCTGAAATCCTAGTAATTTTATATTTATTGGTCTCTTACGCCTAGAACCATCGGCCGACGTAATTTTTTTGTCAGAAGCAGCCGTTTACGCTAAGATCCCTCCACGCAGTCAAAAGTATGTATGGGTCGTCCTGTGCGATATATGCTCTAATTCTGCTCGATCTCTGTAGTCTGACGACTCTTGTCGAAACGATTCCAATCATTCAAGATCATTCATACTTAATGTTAACCCAAGCTGTAGGGCGGCCTTTGTTTTTCAAGTTTGGCCAAGTGCAAGCTCTCGTTTTAAAATTCACATCCATATGTTTTGTCAATGAGGCAAGCAGAGGAGTAAATAGAGATAAAATGAGAAGAGAGAAAGGCAGAGCATCTTTCCCTGTCAAAATTATCAGTGCAAAGTCCATAGATCTAGATTTCTTGGTTCCACCAGCTGTCCTAGAAACGTGATCTATACGTCAAGCAATACCTGATTCCAGAATTAGCATCTAAGAAGGTTGAATTCATTATGAGTCAATGGGAATAAAATTTACTCATAAAAAAGAAACCCACCCTAATAATTGTTACAGGTAGAATACGATCTGAACGATTAATTTCTTTTGTATATCTACCAACGTTCGTCTCACAAAAACTCGAAATGGCAAAGGATTAAATCCAGTGGAGAATGATAGAACTTCTTTCTATAACGCAGTCAAAGAACGCGCACAGATCTGGACCAAATCTTATTTTATTTAATATTTTAAATATATTCTACGTTCTCAAATCTTCTATATGGTCCTCGGAAACATAAACCATAGAATTATGGACCTTGAGACTAACCTCAGTAAAATGCTGAGATAGATTATATGGGAGACGTTGAGGGACCTATTTGTAGTCGACCTATTCTATGATGTCCACCCTGAACCGCTTTGCAGTCGAGCCGACATAACATGAGTTGACAGGATCTTCACAATGCACCTGCCAAATTGACAAAGGTTTAGCTTATGGGTGTGAGATGTCACTTAGATAGTTTTAGCAAATTTTAAATGAAAAATTTAAGAACCAACAGCTTGTCCTGAAGATTGTGAATATCTAAAGACTAACGAACGAAAATTCGATCGCAAATTGGTTTTCCTAGAGTATTTTGGTTAGTTAAAAGAAGTATACAGGACCAGCCTAAAAAGGTTTGGAACAAATTACTGACAAAATTGTCCAAGTTGGCAAAAGAACTTTTTATATTTTCTGAACGTTGAATTTTCTGAAAGTCTTTGTGATGCCAAAAACTAGTTTGAACAGCGACGTATATCCCAGGTATATGGAACGCTGTGAACATTCTGGACTGTAAGAGTAGATAAGATACGATTTAGGTGGTAGTAGCAGATCGATTGTCTAGCATTGAAACCATATCGTAACCACTAAGCAATGCTTACAGGCCGGCTGGTCATCAAAAAAAATGTGTTACGAATGCCTCATCGAGTAAGTAATGAGAGCTTTGCAGGAGCGAGAGCTTAGAAACGAACAACGTAGGTTTAATTTCTAATTTCTTCAACTTCTAAGATTCTTGGCAAGAAGTTCCTTCTGGACGTTCAAGTGGTTCTTGACAAATTAAAGATTTGCTGCCCATGGATTTTACGTCTTTGTGTCAAAATATTGGCAATTTGACATCTCATACCCATCTGTAAGATCGATTTTAGTCGGACATTGCAGCAGTCTGGTTGCACCACGATGATGATGTTTAAGACATGTTGAGAACCCACAACTTTGGACTCGAAAAAGAAAGAAAAGACGGACATCATCATATGTCCCAACTAACCTAGTCGAGAAATGAAAAATCGGCACTACCATCAGCTGATATCTGAAACCAGTGACACCAACCGGATTCCTCTGGAACCAACTGAAGCCGCGCAATTCAAATCGTTCAGTTATTGATAGACCGCAAAACAGAATGAGATATGAGTTACATATATCAATTGTTCATATTTATATGATATTGCATTTGCAGCTTAGTGGAATCCAATTGACGACATTGCGACCTTGTACACTTTTTCGATAATGCACTTTAAAAATGAATTTATTAAATTTTTTTCTTTTTCTGATAAGCAAAGTCGTTAAAAGTCGAAATTTCCCAATGAGCTGATAATTCATTTCATTTTCGAACAAAACGTGCCTTTTAAAATATTCTCCATATCACTCGTTGCTCCTCAGTGTTTATTGTAAGTCTCGTAAACAAATAAAACAAAAATAAACATTCGCATAATCTCATGCATACAAATCGTGAAAACATTGTAAAAGGAAATCCGTCGTTCGCGTCATCGTCATCGGGGTATTGTTTTGTGCTTTCCTGACGGACATGTACGTGTATCAAAATTTAATTATATTTAAAAAGCAACGAAACGAGTGCTAAACCCTGACCAGTTGAAACTTTTAAGTTGCTTAAGTCCTGTTCCTTCAGTTGATGGTTAAAGATGCATTTTAGGGACTATGTGGTACTTGTTGCACGTATAAAAGTCAGGCATTGCTTCTTGCTTTGCAATCCATTAAATTTTTCGCTATGTTTTCACTTTCAGCATTTGTATTGTATTATCTCATTCTGTGCTCCACCCTGATCGGAAAATCCATTTGCCCAAGACCTTGGATTAACAAACTTCAAAGTCAACGCCGAAAATACCGCGGCTAGATAAAGTTTGCTTATTTCAACTGAGCAATTAGGAAAAAACTGTGAGATAATTTTCAAAAATTTTGAAACGTGCGCCAGGGTGTTGGGGGTTGTTTTGTTTATTTAAAAATCTATTATGTATGAAAATTCGCTCATAATTGCTTGATGGCTATTCCAATGTTGATTAGGTGAAAAATTCTCGCGATAATTTATTTTCCCCTTTTTCTGTGCGCTCTGTATGTTCATGCTGGAAACTGATTGTATGTTTATAACATTGATTTGTTTAATAATAAATCAAAATCGTTTTATTTTAAGGGTCTTAATGTCAAAATTTGACTTAACCTATTGTACGATTCCTGGAAGTATTTCAATGATCTTGTAACGAATCTGTAAAAAGGAGTGCTGTTTCGTTTCCAGCTGGCCCATTGCCGCCATGTTAATACCAAGCAACAATTAATAAATAATACATTGTTAGTAGCAAGTTTAAATTAAATTCGAAGCAAATTTAAAAAAAAAAACATTCATAAGGTTTCTAATTTCGGGTTTTCCTTCCGTGTTCCTATCGCTACTGGATTAAAACAACGACAACAATCAACACTCTGAACGTGATAAAGTTAATAAATAGTCATTTCAACTTTATCTAGAAATATTAACACCAAACTAAGATAGAACATACTCACGTAAGCATTTTATATTTAGTGACAGTCTGATTCATTCCACGATTTAATAAAATATTCAACAGTACAAGCAAAGAGCGCTGTTGATATGAAATGTATAAACGAAATAATGAATGAAAGGCGTTTCATACATTACATATGAACCTGATTAATGGTCTAATGACGTGCAACGCATACTAACTGCAGAATATTCTGCTTTATTAAAGGTGATTATTCCGTTTCAAGATAGTTAATTGTACTGAGCTCATGTTTAAAATGTTATTTAAATTTTATTATGAATATTTATCTAATAGTTTGCTTTATTCAACAGAGATTTTTAAAATTGAGTGCCTTTTGATCGATTGGTGAATTCAATTTGCATCAAAATATTAAAAACGAAACGTATTATTAGTAGTTATACATTGTAAAATTTGTCTACCCGATGCGTGTGTCTACCACTGTTGACATCTTCTGCAAAGTTGAACCTGAATCTCAGCAATTGAACGGGCGAATGCGGCAATAATTGTTTCAGTGAGAAGGTTGGGTTCAAAATCACTCTTCTAAACTTGTCAAAGGAAGCAGACCAATTTTTTTAAGACAACTTTTCTGCGAAGTTTTCGAATGAATAATTTGCAAAAATGTGGCAGAGTTAACCTCGATGATTTTTCAGATAGTTGGTTGCTCCATTCGTGAGAAAACCAGGATTAAAATTCATTTAAGACTTGGTCTACATTTTCCAATTGTTGGTTCGGATGTTTGCAACCTTCTAAAAAATTAAAAAAATTCTTGTTAGATTCCATTTTTAGGTTGATATTTTTATTTTGCAACAGACAGCTGTTTCGAGGCCGATATGGTCCCTTCTTCAGTGTTATGTCTATTAAAGTACAAGTGGGCGAATTATCTTTTTTAAACCTACAACATTTATCATACAATAAGTTTTATTTGAGGATAATGAAGGGAAACTTATTGTATGATAAATGTTGTAGGTTTAAAAAAGATAATTCGCCCACTTGTACTTTAATAGACATAACACTGAAGAAGGGACCATATCGGCCTCGAAACAGCTGTCTGTTGCAAAATAAAAATATCAACCTAAAAATGGAATCTAACAAGAATTTTTTTAACTTGGTCTACAGTTTTGAATTCAGATGTTTGTGAAATCGAGTGATTTGCAAAGAAAGAACACAGAAGAAGGGTCAGCACTGACAAAACACCGACATCGGCCTCAAAAGGGCTGTCCATTGTTCAATAATAATAAAGAAATAAAGGTAATAAAGAAACAAATAACTCAAAAACAATATTGAAAAGGAAACTCATAAAATTTTCTTGAGGATTGTTCCTAAAAAGTTGGTTATCTTCTAGACCGGCACGAAAGCAACTAGAACGAAGAACTTGCTGTGTTGGCGACAAGATTTCCGAGCCCATTGTCAAGGATTGTTAAGAAAGAAACACGATCTACTTCCACAAGAACCAAAATAAAATAGAACATCCGATATTACCAAGGAAATCCAGACAGAAACAAACAAAATGCAAAACTTATGGGTAGGTTTCGTTGGTCGAATTCAGTGGAAGCAAATTCCACTCGGATGTCCTTCGAGAAAGCAAAGGAGTGGCAAGACTTGAAAATATCGAAACTGCTGACAAAGCTTTACAGTCTTCTCGGTCAGGCGAACTACTGATCAAATTGAGACCCCAATCAACAAAGACACAAATCACTCCAGTTCGAAAAACTTTTGGAGCAAAAGGATTTCTATCCGTAGCCAAACTTTTAGTTCAGTCCACTCTTGAAATTATGCACATTGAGTGCGCTACGAATTCGCCAGAGATAACAGACACATAACATGCAATGTCCGTGGATTAAATTGCAAAAGAGCTAAACTAAATAATAGAGTCAACGTTCCAACGTAGTCCCTGTTTACCACACTGATAAGTACGCCGATTTTTTGGTAGGATGAAGTTTCTTTGTAGAGTACTGAAAAAAGGAAGTGTCCTTCGATGGTTCTAGTCCATAATAATCCGAACTATTGTGCTATAAAGACCGGATAAAAGGTTCTTGTGCTACGATTGCGACAATGCCGGACATTTAGGGAGGAGACTTAGTGGGTCTTCAGACACTAGGACACTAATCCAAGACAAGAAAAATTCAGAGACATCTGAGCACCGAGAATTTTCAGATTTTTGAAGAAGAATTGATCATGCTCCAAGCACTTTTGTACTGTATCCTTCAAGTTCATCTACGTTGAAGCAAACATTTTCTAGAGGTAGGCAAGTGTACTTGGTGCTTGTACACAGAGAATTTTCAGTTTTACAAAGAAGACCTCATCATGATCAAGGCACCTTTAATATCTGCCACATCCTTGAAGTTAATCTACGTTGAAGCACAATTGCCTGAAATCTGCTCAAACAGTGTGCCAAAAAAGCAAGTCTACTTGCTGCCGTCACACAGGGATTTTCAAGTTTTCCAGGATGGCCGGGACACAATCAAAGCAACTTTGCAACGTACTGTATCCAGGAAATTCATCTATGCTGAAGCACTGATGTTTACTAGTTTACAAGAGATAGGGAAGTCTACTTGCTGCCGCTATGAGGGTAACATTACAACAAAAAGTCACAAACATGGTATCTAGATTCCAAACAGCACTCATTTACAAATGACAGGGTGGATTGGTTAGTTGCTCTAGATCTAGAATCTTTAGTGTATCTTACGCAAAACCAACCGGTGCAACCTTTTCAATCTTTCATCGGAAAATAGGGGGTGACTTCCGTTCTAGATAAACCAAATAGAGGCAATCTAACGATCGTGGTAAGCGAATCCAGTATATAAAAGCTGGAACTAAGCCTTTTGTTATGAACACAATGACGATTGAGTTGGTTTTCAATTATTCATATCGAAGTCCTTAGTACCAACGTTCAAAAAAGAAGGGTTCTTGGGTATTACTTGGTCAACGATTACCAGTGACAACCACTAGAGGTCCATGACAATTTGTAACGCTCATACAACTTAAGCTTCCACACGTCGGTCGTAAAGGATGAGTGAACGTTGAGAGGTTAACAAAAATGGTAAAGGCATGGCCTATGGTAATGAAGGCTAGTCGAGCTGCGGAGAAATTCTAGCATGTTCATTGCAAGACTCCGGCATGGCAAGGCCTCAGGACTCGTAGCCAACTTAAATTGCTGAAACGCGAAAAGTCCGTCACAAACTCCAATGAGAGTCCTAGTGGATACGGACTTGAGAATAAGCGACGACTTATAAGTGACGTATAAGTCAACCAAGAAATGCTTTCCTAGCCTCATCATCACAAGTAAATCCAGCTATCGGCCATGATAGCTGGAGTTACACTGACCATGGGAATTTGTTATGTGAAGTATAGGCATATAAATTTTGCTCTGTTTGATTGAGGGATAAATCATTTGTCTGGGTAGCTCAGGTTAAAAGTGTCAACGATTAAATGTCACTATCATGTTCTATTTCATGCGGATGTGGCTAGATAAAGCAGCATTTGCTATGGAAGCAATTAGGTACTATTACCACACAGGATGATAGATATGGTGCTGCACATGGTCTATTATTCTAGAACTTCTAGAACAGACCGTCGGCTGAGGACTTATTCTAGAACAGCCCGTCTGCTGAGGATTGTCAGTGCTTCCCTACGTGAAGTGGTGTACTCAGACCAGATATTCCTCAGGTGAAAAGATCCGTTTAAATTCTTTGTGGTCGGGAAGCGGAATGTGGTTTCCACTCTTGCATGTCACAGCCTCTCCATTCTTACACGGGTTTTTAGCGAAGCATTGTATGTCAACAATTATTGATAGGGTGTCCCGATTTTAATAAAAAAATTTGAATGAAATATTTATTTTTCATTCACTTTCCGTCTTTGTCCTTTCGCCTTTGACCATAACTCGTAAAGGCTATTAATGAAAGCGACAGTCATTTCATTGTCCTAAATTCTCAGTCTTTCGAAAGAATTTCCCTATTTTCATCGGCATTTGCACTTTTTCCAGCAGTACGCTCAAAACATCTCGTATTGAATTGAAGTCGGGACTTTTTACTGATCAGTGAATTGACTTGATAGAAAGTTCTTTTTCGAAATTATGCACCTAGAGAACAGGACATCATTCATTTAATTTTAATACTATGATATAAGCTCAGGGATTTTGCTGAATTTCTTGAATTAAAGAGATGTTGTTCAACTTGTTTCATTTATTGAATGAGCATGAGAGAGACTGATCGAGCATTATCCAGAAGAAAGTATCGGGATATGCTTCATACGAATTCTCCCAAAACCAGTAGACTTTCGGTTATGATTTACTTGCACCTTTCGGAATTGGCGATTTCCGATAGTGTTGAAATTACGTCAATTCCAGTTTTCTTGATGTATTTCTGTACCGTTGTGGCGGTGTATATGTTCCTGATGTACATTCATCGCTATACGAAAATTTCGAAGCATCCGCGGACTCTCAAGGTTCCCCCTGAACTTATCACATAAATCTGAATTTGTTGGGGAGAACAATTCGTTACCTGTCTATGGAACTCCGATTCGGCCTATCCTTGAATTAGTTTTAGTGTGTGTTTCGTTCATTTTCTTGTTGATTTACTGCTTTTTTCTTCGGTTTCAATATGCTTGTCTCATCTCGAAAAAAACCCTTTAGCAGTGTCCGAAGTGGGTACCATCTTTATAAGAAAGCTTTCCCTATGCGCAAAGTTGTGCCGCACAAAAAATCAATTGAATACCATCCTTACTGGCAGTCTTTTGGCCTTTCTTTCCCTGTTCAAAGCAAGTTGGAGAAAATTTTACTAAAGCACTTTTAACTATCGAACTGCTACAGTCAAAACGCCTAGCAAATAAACGTTTCGATACTTTGTTCGGTGCCCACGCCACGATTTTCAAATTTTCCTAAACACTTCATTACTTGGACATCAGTTTTTGCATGACATCTAATTTAATGCTGGTATTTGGCCACTTATTCGACATTTTTCCAAGAAATTAACTTGTAATAGCAAAAAACAATTTTTGCGAATTTGACAACTGGAGAGGGGGGAGGCAAGAAATAAATCGGAGATGGTGGTTTTGCTGACACGGATGTCAGTACAGTCAACAATGGTTTCCAAATTATAATGGGTTATGTCTGCAGATTATAATAGGCCAGTCGGTATAAGGACCATCAGGATTTATTGTTGTTGATGAGTCAGTGAAATGCTTATATGTTACTGATCTGACACATGACTGTTTATATGTCTGTGCCCTCTGGCGCTCTCGTTAGTCTGCAGATTATAATAGGTTAGGAGAAAGGATGGATTAGGGGAATAACCTTTAGTTAACTCAATCAAGGGGGTTGATTATGTGCTTGTACTCTTTTGAAAAAAAAAGTTGGTTGAATAGCGTGAGACTGGGTCGATAATACTACATGAAAAAATTTAATGCTTAGGATATTGAGGAAGTTATTGAAGAAAGTCACATCTAACTTTGATTTTGAAGTAAGGTTAAGACGTGAATATTTATTCCGTTTCATCGGCAAATTTTCAATGTTTTTTTTTGGATTCAATGTATCATGAATCAAAAGTGATAACAATGATTCGTTTTCCAAAAAATGCTAAATAATTTTTGCATTGTCGCATTGGGACCAGCATATTTTTGATACGAAACATTAACCTATTTTCTCCTTCAACAAAAATCGTGTCAAAATAAGCTTCAAAAAAATGTGTTGCAATCGCACGTCAGCCGCTTTTAAATACTACGTTCAATGATAAAGTGCACGCATCAATCAAAGAAAACTTCTTTTAAAAAAAAATTTACTCTAGCAAAACAGGCGCCAGAAACCACACTTTATTATTTTCCTCTCAAGAAGGGAATTTGAAAAATTCAAATTCCCACACTAGCGAGTGCTCTGCAAAACGCACCACAACGCAGCCAACCCATTCACATTTTCAACAAACATAATAAATAATATCGCAGGAAATCTTGAAAGATCATTTTTTTCATTTCATCTATCGTTTTATGTTTCTTAGTTTTTCTTGGTGTTGTTTTTGTTGTTTTCATACGTGATCATGCACACTCGTCTCATCATTATGAGAGTGCCGCAATTAATCATCATTGCGTGATAGTGGTACAAAGTGTAAAGTAGGACATAGCCAATGAATAGAGAGAGAGATAGAAAAAGAAAAACACATTTGTTTCATGTCGAACTACACTTTACTATACTCTAGTTTCCGACCTCAGACACTACTCAAGATGCGTAACGCATTTTTGACCACTGAATTTATCTTTTTTTGTTTTGATATTCTGTACAATTTCCACATTTTGAGTTCAGGTTCTGGCTGATCTTTAATTTGAGTATCGCAATCGCAAGGCATCTGGTTTTCACCTGATTGTATTGAAGTGATGAAGCGCCGAAATTGAAAATAGCTCCTCAGCTTGTTTTTGAGTCCTGTGAATTTTTCCACTAAAACCATATGGACTTGCATACGTATTGGCAACTTTTTGAATATTTTTACAAAGGCAATTGAAAAAGACTCCGATTGTTTTGACGCTTTTCCAGTTTGTGTCCTTTTTGCAACCCTACCGTTAATATCTGTCAATTGCTGTCACGATTGAGACATATTTAAATTTGCCACGTTTGCCCAAGTCCAATAGATTATTTTTGTTTGTCGGAAATATTTCCCCAAAAATAAATGATGGTTTATTGTCACCATTTCAAAGAAACGCACGAACGCGAATCGCTGAATGAACTCAACGTCACTGCGTACCGAGTGAGCGCAGGAGTATCAACAAAATAAGGCCACACCGGAAACATGACGACGGAAAGCCTCAATGGAGTATTTGCATTGATTTTTGTTTTTATTTTTTGTGCTTTCATCTCGTCAAACTTCAACTGATCGTTCTTGACACAATAGTGTCTCCCCTAATAGATTAAGAATAATTAGTGAAAAATGAGGTGTACACATATTGAAAGTTGACAAGAAAAGAGACGAAATAATAAAAAACAACAAAAAAAAACGTGCTTAACGCAAAATATACCATGGGGGGATACATATATGTCTGGTGACCCAGATATGTTTATTAAAGCATTCAAAGCCACAAAACAAGACAGAAAAAAAGGAGACAAAGCCAACACTTTAGCCATTAAGTTGAAGAAGTTGTCATAAATTTCAATGTGTTGTAATATAAATGAAATGGATTGCATTTAGCAAATTAATTGGTTCCAATTAAGCTTTGGAGCAAACAGAATATTTGAAAAAGAAAGAAACGAATAAATTCTGCAAAACAGCTTCAATAAAGTTTTCCTATTCGTTTGTTTTCTATGTGTTGCTGAAAATGCTTGGGAAAATGCTTTTTTTTTCTATTTTATGTTTTTTTCAAATCAGTTGCATAAACAAATGAATCACAGTGAATAAATTCTCACGTTTTACGAATTTCGACTGTAAGTTTTTCTTTTTAAATAAATAAAACGGTCATTCGTTTCCACGTATGAGCAGGCTGTTGCGTAATAGTCTCTTTCTAAGGCGTCAAAATACTTCAAAATATTTTGGCATTACGAGAAATTTGCGTCATTATTTTGGAACTGCTACGCTTCAAAATTTGCCAACATTATTGTTAAGTGCGTAGAAACTAATTAGTGGTGTACTATGATACATATTTAGGCATTTTTAAATGTATTTAGTATTTTAAACGATTTTACTCACATTCTTCAAAATAATTCGAACGAAAATGTAGTAGATGAAAACTTTACTCGTAATTTTTTGTTTGAAATCGTAGGAAAAGTCATTGCTGAAAATAAACATCCAGTTCTTTCATTTTTGACAACCAACAGCTCGATAGATAATCAGTATTTTCAAACCAATATGGAAGTACGATTCGCTTAGGAATATTGAAAAATACAATTTAATATAAATATACAAACAATATGCATACGGAAATAGTTTTTAGTTTCTTACGACTCAAAATCGGTAATCTCGTAATGATTTTATTTTATTATAAATTCTTAATGATTTATCTTAAATTTTTATTATAGTATTCTCTTTCTACAAACTGGATACGCCTTAATGTGAAGTTTATTTAGGCTTGAATCTGAGACTGCCAAACGCGCAATGCACCTGGACTACCCACTAAACACCTCTCCTGTGAACTTGAGAATCTATCCTATACCCATTTGTCACATCACTCGTGATACAAATAATGTGCCACGCCATTCCATTTGTCAGTCGTTGTAAGCATTTTTCCGCTACCGATTCTGGGAAAAGCGTTCTAATATTGCTGAACCGGTCGCATTGCCGCGTACTTCTTCGGTTGAAATCCAAAATGTGCATGAGATGCGCTCCATTCACCTCTCCTATGCAAAACATACAGTTAAAGGACGGTGACCTGACGTGACGGTGACGGTGATCAATTGGGTGCAAGTAAAACGGGAAATATCCATCACTGCCAAGTAGAAATCAGTCTTAGCGTGCAGTCGACCAACCCAAGGCCTCTGGTTAGAGAGTAGACGTACAGTCGATCATGCCTTGTCTTGGGTTTCTAGGACTGTCACCAATCGTGGGAAGAGTATTGTCTCTCTTCCCCGGTGATTTTCTCTCTTTTAGTTTTCTTTCCGTGCTGGCAAATGTTGCTCCCTTGCAAGCAGAACGATGAATATCACTCCTCCGATCAACAAAAATAGCTGATATCTCTTGAAATATTGTCTTATGTGTCTTCACTTGTCTGGTGAGGAGCTTCCTTACGGCGTGATATTCAATTTTGTCAAGAAGTCTCCGCTTGATATTAGGAATAAAATTTTTGTCCTTTACATGGTTATTTTGCCTGTGATACTCTATTTTGAGCCCTTTTGTTGGTGTCAATGTGGTCATTTCAGGAAATCCAATTTTCAAGCCTCGCAAAACTGCTGCCTGAAAATGGTCCTTATTAAAAGACAGCCAAGAAGACTATGCAATGAAACAGATTGACGACATGCAGAGCATCTGAAGGTCCTTCCAGGAATGAAGGTGTGAAGTGATGGCCAAACATCCAACCCCCATTAAAAACCTTTAAAATAATTGAAAGCTATCGTGTTTTAGATACAAGATTAGTATGAGTTAAGCCAGGGAACTTATTTTTGAGAATATTTTAAATTAATTGAGGATTTTTGCGGTTTTTTCCCTTAAGATAACTTTTCTATCCTTATGAGGAAAAGTAAACTTGGCTGCTTTCACTGATGTTCTAATTTAAGTTTAAATAAATAAAAATAAAATGAAAAAATATTATTTTGTATTACATAAAAGGACATGTCAAATAAACAACACAACTACAGTAAATTATTCAATTTTGGCTTGTTTTAACAGTCTTCCCTGTGCGTCACTGCAGAAATCCTGTGTAACGATACTCATAGGTAGTTTCTTTGGAATAGATTCCTCTCAATACAACATTTCCATTCATAATTTTTTTTTGACTAAGTTTTTCCCATAATTTTCCGACTTTTTTGAATTCGATGCTTTTTCCTCGATCGTTGACATTTCAATTGGGCTCATAAATCAATGCCATTCAAATGTCGCAAAAGCAATCTTGCTCCGAACGAAATTGCTTTCGATTTTTCTGTTCCATTCGGTTCACACACAAATTTAAATCTTTTTTTCCGCGTTACATGTGAAAAGCGTTAATGGTGGTGGAAAGCAGTGCAAAAACTTTCCAAAGACTAAATTGAATATTGAATGAAATACAGCAACAAGTCCATCAAGCCGATTCGAATCGAAAGTACACATAAAGCAAAAGGAAATATTATCCTAGTGAACAACACTGATTGCGAGTGTTCCTTTGATTTCAATTTGTATTATTGATTTAGTATTCAATGTCTTATGTTTCTAATTCATTTTGTTTATTCACATATAATTAATTTTTAACCCCTCAACTTGGAAAACTGGGGCAGGATAAAAATGCGTTTCTTCTCAATTATAACTTCAGGTATTGATTTCCTTGTTCTATGAGCGATGAGATTGATTTTTAACGGACTTCATTTGATGCATTCGATTTATGATTCAGTGTTAAATGTGTTTTTAAACGATTTTTTTTCAATTTTGGTTTGTAGGTAAGTGGCAAGGATTACAACCGTAGTATGGTGCTCAATTCAAAACAACCCTCTTGCATGCTTTGGTTGGTGTTTGCTCCACTTATACTTTATTCTAATTATTGAATAAAAAACAAACTAAGGTAATTACACAAAATTTGCTCGTTTTTGATTTAATTTTTGTATTTTCTCCAACAGTTAATAATTTTGATCATCATTTGCTTGCTCGTTTTTTTTTTGGTTAATTTTTCTTTCTTAAAACAATTTCGGCCTTGCAATGTTAATTTTTTCTAGTTTGTACATGATTTTAAAAAAGAAAAAATATGAAAATTTTGGAAATTGGTACAATTTCGAAGTAAAAACAATTTTTTTACAAATACTACAAATAACAAAACAAAATACCAATATGCATACGGAATGGTTTTGAATTTCTACAGATGCAATCATCTATACAATTTTTTCTGCTTCGCGTTTTTACACTAAGTTTTCGTATAAATGCATCAGTGAAACTCATCATGAAATTCATAAAATCAAACTCCTTAAGTTGTTATTTTATTTGCTTATACTGCATCCTTTTGTGTGTTTCTTTCTTTCGACTAAGAATCTAGAGAAGGATGGGGTTAAACCCTAAATAAATGGTCCCTTGAGTCTTCTTCTTTTGTTTTTGTTAGGAGTAAAATAATTCCATCCTCCTTGGCACCTCTTTGATTGTCAAATTTATTCTCTTCTTGAAGCTTGCGATCTTTTCGCTAGCCTTGATTTCCTCCTCATTATTCTCTTGTATCGATAGTTTATACTTACATATATGTATATACTTACAGTATGGAGTGTAAGTAAGTTGAGCTACATTGCAACTACTAACCAACGCCCATACTCTGGAGGGTATCACGAAAAAAAGCTACGAAAACCCTTCTTACATTGGGTTTTATAAAGCGAGCTTTGCGAGATAGAGAGCTTGTAAATTAAATGACATAGGGGCTGGGAAGATCGCGATGGCTCGCAGTCTGTGCTTGGAGTGCGGGCGAATAAATTTTCTGGTGTAATTGTCTACGTGATTCATTGTTTAACTTAACATCATTTAAATTAAAATTGTATTTTTCAGTTTTTGCATGCTGAATTTTAGTACTTTCTGGCTTTGAATGTGACCAATATTAAGCATGAAATTTGAATTTGATTGTATATATTGCAAGTTTGATGTACATATATTTTATTTCCATCGTTTGTATGAATAACAAATAGTTCTTATCTTTCTGGATTTGCGTTGTGGAAGCTAAAATTGTCTAAAAAATTTTTGAGTTTGTTTCATCAATAATGTTAAAGACAGCAGTTTGGTAAGACATGACTCGGTCAGAATAAATATTGCTAAGTGCTGATGAACTTTATTTCAGTTTAGTTTCAAAGCATTGAATATGATCGAAAAGTAATATCCAAATTTTTGCCTCGAAATGTCCGAAAAAATCGAAAAGTAATGTCCAAATTTTTGCCTTGCTCTTCCTAAAATGACATGACAGTTGTCAACATCTGACTATCCCACCTTTAAAAATTTTCCTCTTAACTTTACCGTTTGCCGATAACAAAGTTAAAATTCAGGATAAAATTCGCCTGTTCGGAGCCAACTTTTGGAAACTTACTTCAGTTTCAATTTCAGATTGACATGTGACACATGTGAATCTAAATAGGACTTTTGCTTAAAGTCTATCCCGCACTACCCCTTCAATAAAAGTACGCGTATTTTAAACTTGCCCCACATATTAAAAGTCCGCGATAGTTCAGCTTTTTCGAGAACAGGATAACTTCCTCAGTATCGCAAGAAATAGACGCCGAAAAAGCTTGGATTTTGAAATGATGATGAGGTGGTTTATGCCAGTCTATTCTTCTTTAGTTTCGGGGCGGAAATGATAGATGAATCTATATTTCACCGCACCACGAATCCGACAAAAACTTATCCCTAATTAAGTTAACACTTTTCAAAATGGCATTCCCTCAAACGTTAATTCGTTTCTTCTGTTTACCATTGACTAAAACGTGGCTGCGCTTAGGTCATCGTTTTTTTTTTTGACTTCAGATAAACGCGTACGGGGTTTTCTTTGATCTGCCAAGTCTAGGTCTCTAATTTTCTGACGTTTGCCTCATCAAGGGACATCAATGTAGAGCTACCTTCGCAAATTTTATTTTTTATGTATACTTAACTGAAATTCTTTGGTCCAACGTAACAAAGGCACTGATATGGCCTAATCCTAACGTGTCTCTTGTCTTTGTTTGTACTATTCAGAGTAACCCAAGTTGGGGCTACAAAACCCTGGCATCATAAGCTGAATCAGTAGTTTTTCTTGACCGGCAGGGAATCGAAAAATAGAGCAGGGGCTTTTTCTGTATCATGAACTTGAGGAGCCCAGGGTAGGTCACTGAAAAACTGAAGGTTTTCACTGTCACTGAAGACAGAAGGAGAGACCATATCAGCACTACTCCCTGAAAAGTCTGTTTTAGCTAAATTTTGGAGGTTAATGGTTTTTGATATGTCCGAAAGAAGAAATTGTACGCACGCTCGCTCGCTTTATTTGAGAATCTTGGAGAGGATTCAAATGGTACCTGATTGCAATAGAGTGATGGGGAATTTTGACGACCGTAACCAGTTGTCAAAACTACGAGGTTACACTACATCATTACATGTACTCACTTAAAACGCTTCAACTTATTTATAATAATTTATTTATTAATTTTAATTTTAATTAAATATCGCCAAATTCAATATCGAAAAACGCTTTCGGTCCCTGCCCTAAGTATAAGAACCGTGAGTTATTGGTTCAAAACAAAAAATCTAAAACCGATCTTAAATCTGTTTTTGATTAGAGATTTCCGGCGTCAAAATTGTAATTTTTACTCGCAGGCAAAGGAAACAGCAAAGATTGCGGACCTGTCGTACGGAGTGGTAATTTTGCAGAAAAAGTTATACATAAGACAGTCAAAAGTTATACATAAGACAGCCAGGCCCATCGAGCGCCGCTTAAGCTCACGAAGGACGACGATGAAAATGCTCCAACAGTCTTTTAACCTCTATAGCGAAATTGTCGAGAGTATTGGCGCCATTTCGTTCCTATTGTTGAAATCTGAATACATTGGCATATGCCTGGGGTCAAATTATATAAAAATTTGCTTCGAAAAATGCATTGAAATTGGTCAAAAAGTTCACGGACACTTGTTTTGGGGGCTTTTAGAGGAAAAAACCGAATTCTCTCTCAAAAAACTCCCTTTCAAAGTAAAACGAAAACGGAGCATTATGACAGTATTCACTATCGCAATCATATATTCAATACTTCTATTGAACTTCTTTTATAGCTTATTGAAAAATTCCCTTCTAAGCGGAGAAAATCGCATTCGAAAATTTTTACTTTTCGCAGATTGCATCCAGAAATTCCCACTTCCCGAAAATCAACGATCCATGGTAACCAATTCCACAACGGGAGAATTTGTTTGTATTCAACTAGAAATTTCCTAAAAGGACCCTTTTTTTGTGGAATGTTTTTCAGACAAAAAAAACTTTATTATTTGCAATTTTCCACTCCCTATGAGGAGGGTTTCTCCCCTTATGGAGAAAAGAGGCCGTAGAGATCGAACACGTTCATTAAAAAAGGAATTTTGAGCATTAAAAACTGCTGATACATCTTGTGACCTTTTACCCTATTCGAAAGTCTCGTTTTGACTTCTTACATGGGAATTTTTGGATCCTCGTCCTTATTACTTAGCTAGTACATTGAGCTAGTTTTATGTCGAATTGAATAGAGGAATGAATTCATTATTTGGCAGGATCAATATCAAGATAGAGTTTTATAATGAATAAGTTCTGTATTATACTTCATTATTTCAGAAAAGGAAGACCAAAACAAAAATAGTCGAAAAAAATGCCGCTTGTGCATTTTTTAAAGCATTTTCGAATGGGGACGTTACTTGTATGGTACGATCAAAAGATTTTTCACGTGATACGACTCAAGCGTTGATTTCAAAGTGTTTTACGTGAATCCTTTCATTGGATTTGGGGGGGGGGGGGGGTTATTGGGCTTAACTCAAGATATTTAACACAGGGTTGATGCACGTGTCAACCTTCATTCCTCTAAGCTGAATCACTGCTGCAGGTATTGATAACAAATTATTTATGCTATGTCCATATCCAAACTCAGCTGGTGTGTGCTCCTTGCTTTGGTTTTTGAAACGCAACCTTCGCAGTCAGGCAGTATAAGATGTGAGGATGACAGTAAGCTGCCATGCGCCTCCTTCTAAGTCATGGATCAGATTACGCTTTTCTAGTTCCAGGGAAACTTTACGTTTGTGCTCTACGCCTTCACAACTGACAGCCCCCGTCAGTACATTGAGCAGGTGGGGTGGCTGCCACCACTGAGAATTAGTAGAGCTATCCAGAACCCATAAATTTCAGCCTCCAGGATGATAGATATAGAGAATTATACAAGATTTATGAAATAATCGGTATGAACTTTGTTGCTGCAAAAGACTCAATTTTGTATTCTCCATGTACGTAGTGATGCCAATCGATCCTGATGGATTTCCATCTATTCCAACTAAGCAATTTTCGACTGGGTTAGTAGCCGGACATGGGGAGCGCAAAGTGTACATTTACGTGGAACGAAGACTACCTTTGAGGAACCTGACGTGAGGAAAAGAGGTTCATACTATCAATTGATTGGATTCGTAGGGACTTGTTAGTCGGAAGTAGATTGTCTACGCAAATCTGAACATTCTTTTGTCATTCTAGCACGAGTACTCGACGCTGAAATTGAAGAGTTAAGGAATATTCCATATACGCCTGCCAAAATTCTCACTCGTTCTGTTCTATGCAAGGTTCACTCAAACGGTTGCGCTTGGAAATACAAAATTAAGAGGTCAAAACATATTTATAGATTAAAAAACCAGAGGGTCTACTCTATAGAAATCTAAAATCCAACATGTGTAGCAAAAGGATGTGAAATGAGTTGTGATCGATTTTAAAGATCAAATAAATAGTTTACAGGGACAAACTTATACTTGAGTCATGCTTTTAAAAACCTAAAGGACTTCCTGGCTAACCTAAAATTAGTTTGAAGTCGCGTTGGCCTCGTCTAGCTATTTCAATGCTGGGCTAATTAATATCCTGTTTTATTTTGTTATGTTTGTGTTTTCCATTTTATTTTATTTAAATGTAATTTCTTAGTGAAATCTAGAACTTTCTTCGTCTTTCTTCTTAACATTGGTCCGTTGTACATTTAATCAAGTCGTCAACCGGCCAGTCTGCAGTCCTTCATAAATCTCGTTGCCAATTTCATTGGCTCTCAATTTTGATTGACACGATTTGCAATTGGTACGATGATAAATCTTGACATATGCAATAGATTCAGCTGTTGCAGAAGATATATCGCTTTGCAATTTAGCCTGGTTTCAAGTGCGACCATAAAACATATCGTGCATGTTTATCGGTCCTGAATGTTGGGGTGGTGTTGACAATGATCGCGCGATCATTTGATTGTCGTGCGGGTGATGTCCTGATGTTTTATTTATGCCAAAATTCGACAGAGGGTTAAATAAAATTAGTCCAATACAAGTGGTTACGGCTGATGCATTGGCTGTTGTGGAGGCATCGTTCTATTGCAATCTAAATTGAATTCGTATAGAAGACAATTAAAATTAACGCCAAGAAAATAACGACGACAGCAACAACAACGACCCCAAGTCTAATTTTAGTGAAGAATGAAAAGTATTTACGACAATTAATGCTATTCCATCTATTTATTGCGAAAGTAATCACGTTTTGATTTTATTGTTAGATAATTTTACTGATTTTTTTTAAGTATAACACGTTTGAAATGCTTGATTGCAAGATGGATAAGGCGATAAAATTAGCACATAGCGTTGGTCCTGTTGCATCGAATCTTTTAATAGTATCAATTGGTCCTTCAAAACGAAAAATCGTCTAAAAAAGTTTCAAAAATAAACCAAATTATTTATTAATATTTAATATGCAAAAGACATGTTTCCGACCGAAATGTTATCGTCTGGCAAAATAAATTTGTCATTGTTCATGTCGTTGTATCCTTTTTTCGAACAGAAAAACACACAATGAAAATAGAACATGTAAACAGTTCAAAAGAGTAATTCAGTTAAAAATGATTAATGAGATTCCCGAAATGCAACATCAAACATAAGTGAGTTTCGAAGCAATCTCCTATTTGAAAGAAAGTTATTTTGAATATCCTCTATGTAAATCCTTCATGCAAACACCCACTCTCATCTACGAGCAATTTATTTACTCTGGCCATATAGAAGTTTTCAACCTGATAAAGCTTCCACCTACGAGTCGACCTGAGTCATTACTAAATCCAACACACTACCATCATCATCATCCTCATCTCTGGGTGAAATCGAATAATCTTAAAGGATCCTAAATTGAAATTGCAATCGAATGAAACGCAAGGCAAATGAATAAATAAATCAAAGTATTTAAATATATGTAAGCTGTTGTTCAAACAGAATCACGATAAATCCATCATTAAAATGCTGATATTTGTTGATTATAAATTGTTTCGAAAATACTATTCCTGCATAAATCATTCGATTGCGGATAAATATTTGCCATTCGTTCTATTATAATGAAAATTATATTTGAAAGATACCGCCAATGATTTCGACGGCAGCTATCATATTTTTGCACTCCAGATGCAAATGTATTGATTCTATGAACAATATTTGAATTTTATTCATAAGTTAAACTAACAAATTTGTGTTTTTTTATTTTTTTGTTTGTATTCTGGCGGAAACGACAGCACGATTAATTTAATTTGATTTAGTAAAGTACTTTTGAGCTATTACAAACATTTCAAATGAAGCGTTTTGCTTGCTTTTTGTTTTCTTTTAATTCAAAAAAAAATTTGACAGTTTTCTATTTTTCATTTGTAAAAACAAAAGTTTGAAGTAAAGTCATCAAACACGAGACTACAAGAGTGGGAGTGTGCTAAAGTGTTTTGAAACTCATGTTTTTTGTGAAGTCGATGGCATCTATTTACGTCCTGAACTTAGGATTTCCAGGAGCACAAATCTTCCGAATTACTCCACTGAACAACTTCCCTCTAGAAAAACCTATTCGGGAACTTTTGTCATTGTTACTTCTAACCAGGCCTGATATGATACCTTGTCAGATGATATCTTGAGGGTAGGGGGAACTCTTTTCTATTTCGGAAGACACAGAAAATTGACATTGATCCGAATGCGACGCTCTCTTTCCTATGCATTAAACATACGATCGCAGATTTCCTTGTTTTTATGTGTTACGCTGGAGCGTACCGTGATAAGGTAAGTTGGCAAACTTTTTGAAGGAACCTTGCTTATTCTTTAAGAAATTGTGTCCGATCTCAGACCCGCTTTTACTTATAACGAGACGTGGTAAATATCATAAGTTATCCTCAGTAAAACAAGCAATCAAGAGACCGTAAATTTGCAAGTTTATGAAAGTAAGACTGCAGGTATGTATTCCGCCATCAAAAATGTTTTATTTTTTAATTTTGTTTACTTCCAACAGATCAAACTCCATACCATATCATTATATGCTTCATAGAATTACGTGATCATTGTAAAACAAATTATTACTGTTGAAAAACAGCGTATTATTTCAATACGATGATTTTCAACATGAACGTTAGACTTACTCAGATAAGTTGGTTACATTTAAAGACTGATGTGTGTTCACTTTTCAATAATAAAAGTATTTTGAAGAATATTCGATGCTTGCAAAAGTTATTTTGGTTTCGAGTTCAATAATTTATTTTTTATAATCCCCATTTTATTTAATCTTAATCTCATATCTAGTCACCATAGTCATAGATACTTGCCTTGAACGTTCTGGAACCTGTTATGCCCGTTTCCTGCAGGAATTTCTTCCATGCCCGCGCAAAACTTTTATAAGCCTGTACGAAGATCCTGAGTGATCCTCAGAAGATCTTCAGTGTTGTATTCCCTCCCTGCAGGCAGCAATTCAAGTGATCATCTGTTGAAGCACGATCAGGATAATATTTGGTGGGTAGGTTAATGTTCCGGGCCAATATCCCCTTTTCGCGCTGGTTAATAGCAGCATTGTGCATTATCGCATTATCGTTGTAAAAGATGACCGCGACGATTGACTAACGCAGGCTTATTTGCTTATATAAGCCGCCCCAATTGTTAACAGTACTCGTCCGCATGTAACATATGATTTCGTACCGAAAGCTCCGAATAAATGATTCCTCCAGAATCTCACCAAACCGACAGACTACAGTTGATCCTGGTGATTTACCCATTTTAAAAGCACTCCGGCGCCGTTTCACGGTTAGTATAGGAACCACTTTTCATCCCCAGTAACCTCAGTCGGGGAAAATCCTTATTAGTTTGACGGGCAAGATGGAAAACAGTGCAGCCGATTTGGTCTTCCTAATTTTTTTACGAAAATTCGGGTGGTACCCAAGCGTTTAATTTTATCAGCTATCCTAGCGCGTATATTTTTCTCCCTATAGTGGTTTTATAGACCTGGGATCACTCCGATAATTCTTCGGTAGTCATCTTATTACCTCTTTGCATGACTTCCAATAGATCACCATCTTGGTACCTTCTTGGTCCCTCCTGATCGTGACTTATTTACAAACTGCCGTTCTCTATCAGGAAAGCGTTGAAACCATTGTTGGAATGCACGTGCGGTTAGAACGTTTCCATAAACTCTGCTTATGTTTCAATTAACTTTCTTTGCGCGAAGTATGCCTAATATGAACTTCATCTGCTTCTGTTTATCTTAACACTTTGGTGTTCTATGGTGAGTTGAAATCTTTGTTTTATGAGTTACACGCAAATCCCCCGATGATTTCTTTCAAACGTTACGATGAGACTTCTAAAATGTTCCCTACTGCCGAAATAAGATCAAAGAGTAATGATTTTCCAATTCCAGCGTCCTGAGACCTCCCGAAGACCACTTCTGTCACTAATGGGTGACAGTAAGTGAGACAACAGTAGTTATTACACTGTCTTCAATAGGCGAATTTATAATAGATATCCATGTTCAACCTTTACTTTCACTGTAGAACCAGTAACGCTCTTTAGAAATGTAAGGGCAAAGACGGGGACGCGGTAACACAAAACCAGTGGTTGACATTTCAATACTACTTTCAGCGCTTCGGTTGGAGTCCTGGCAGATGCAGATATCTATCAGATTATTCTTAAAATATCGGTCGTATTTAAGTTCGGTCTTATCTACGTGAAAAGTGGGTTTCACTGTTTGCTAATCTAACAATGCCGTTCTTTCTCGTTGGATACTCTCTCAATCATATTTTTCTGCACTGTTTCTCATCCCTCTAACTCTGTCAAATGTCAATTCGCAAATGTCATCTTTTTTTGTTATTTCAAACGCACACGTGTTGATTTCTACGAAATGGCTTTGACGGGACATTGCACGACCAAGGCATTCCATAATTGTTTAATAAGTAAAAAAAAACTAACAAAAAAAAATCAAAAAGTCACCTGGGTTGATTCCTTTGACTGTAAGACTTACGAATGATCACTATTTGCTGATTAGGTCTGACTGTATGTTTGGATTTTTTTGTGTTGTCTTAGTACACTATCTGTCTGATGGCTTTAATAGTTGGTTGTATCAGAGGATCATCAAAGGTCCAACATCTTTTAACACTTTATTGTTATAAATATATACTATACTACTACTATAAATATATACTACATTGTTGTGCCAATAGATTTTGGACCTGTATACACTCTTTTTACACTTTAGAAGCTTCAAACGCTACAGATACTTTGCTGTACATTTAGCCCAAAATTTGCACAATCAATGCAATCGGTCTCTCACTAAATTTCCATAAATAATGCATCTTTTCGTAAAACCAGGATTCAATCAAGTGGCTTGTCGCCAGCTGCCCGGTCTGTCAATTTCCAAAAATGACAGATGTGGCCTTACTTGAAGCAATTCCTGCATTATGTAATTCAGAATAAGTATTTTTTGGTTATTTTTAGGTCCGGATATTCACGTATCTGTCAATCTTAAAACGAACCTGATCGGAAAACGCCGTAGATTTACCATTTAGAAACAACCTTTGGATCACATACTAGTCGGATGTTATTCAATTTCCATCTAGTTCTTCGGGCTATTTTCAAGGGAAAGTAAGTTGGGCATGCCCCAAATAGTCTACTTGCTTGATGTTTTTCATTCTGTGATGGTGGCTTGCCCCTTGTGGTATAAGTTGCTTGGCAGATATGGAAGGAAACAGGAAGCGTGCAATACCTGTGCAACTTGAAGGAAGTTCCAAAGTAATCAGAGATGTTGGAAGTATCGCCGCTGTGCTTCACATTTTCGTAGTTGAATTCGGGTCAGGGTTGGTGTACAGAGAATTATAAAAGTCGAAAATTAAAACTACATGTAGATCTTCAACGAAAGCTAAGATACGGCTGCTAGTGGTGACCCAATAAGACTTGGCTGCTTGTGGTAAAGAGGAAGCAAGACCAGTTGCTTTCCTTATTTAAAGCGACAATATATTAAGTGGTATCATATATGAATGACTTAGTCACTACTAGGACTTGGTATTTGGTCCCGATCATTTCGATCTCTGGGTAGAGGTGATTCGATTAAAGAGAGCAATTAATCTGACAATGGGATTGAACGATTGTCCCAATTTTTTTTCAATCTATTCTGAGAGACGCAGAAGTCCAAGAGGATGAGAAGATGCCGACTAAATGAGTGCTAATAGATGTGAAAGAAGTGCGGACGAATAACGATTCTCTTTGGAAGGAATTAAATGGACTTAATATTGAGCTGTTGCATTGCTGGTGGTGAAATGAGAATTTTTTTTGTTGGGAGTACCTAGCGTAGAAAGTCCAGGACACGTATAGGTAAACAATCCACATCAAGCTTAAGTTACATTTTATCCAGCTCCACATGCTGATGATAAAATGTGAAATTTTTTAAGATTCCCTAGCGCAACAGGTCCAGGACATGCCTAGGTAGACAATCCATATTAAACTCAAGAACATGTGGAAGCAAACTATGTCTCGTTTTCTTCGCTTCTGGATTGTTCTGTAATGAATCATTATGAGCTATTGATTTTCAAGGGTATATTCAGTATTGGTTTGCACAATGATGTTTACCACATATACAACATACCCAATACTGCTCCTTTTCAAAAACAATTTATTGTTATGAATGACTTAAATATTGAAAAGCAACCAGAATCTCAAAAACGTAAAATAAAGAGAGATTTACTTATGAAAATGCTCTTTCGTATTGACCAAAACTGTATGGCGATACTGTCGAAGCCTCAGTCTTAAATTTCTCGTAATTGCGGCTCAAAATATCCTTTCATGCATCACTTATTTGCATAGACTATAGGTCCAAAAACTTAAAAAATCGCTCCATGTTCTGGGTTATATCAAGAAATTTTCCCTGGCTCGATTTTTTTCAGATGCTCCAACGTGCGTCAACTAATACGTGGAAGAATTGAAACAGATTGAATAGACCACTTTTCATCATATTTCGGAATTCAACGAACTTTTTATTTCGGAAAAATATCCCCATTTTAACTCGTACAACTCATATTATTATTATCATATAGCGAACAGCTGTATCAGCTGGAAGTGCGGGTGGGTAGACTCTAGCAAATTTTAAAAAAGGAAACAGTGCAAATACCTTGGAAAAGAAGACATAGATACAGTTTTGAATGACAGGCCTGATCACAGTACAAGCAGAGATCTTGGACCTCAACCTAATATTGAAAGGAGAAAGCAAATCCAGGAGAAAACATAAATTAAGGACCATCAGTATATATTACTATTGGATCACTGTGTGTGGGTCAACACGCCAAGCTAATATGAAAGAAACTGATGATAGCCGCCGAGCTTGTCTCCCGATTCATTCCACTTTTAAATCCTGGAAGGATATAAATGTCCTGCAAATCTTTTCCCTTCAAAATTTTCAGAGGATCAGGAGGAAAACAGATAGAAATTACATTACCTCTGAGCTTATAATCGGACTATTTGTTTCCTAGATGAATAACGTTGTAAAATCATGCCACTTGACATAATCACACTAAAAAAGATTAAACTAAGTATATCGGACCACTTTTGGCATAACTTCTCCCATTCTCAAAAGTCGTCTTTCATTGAATGACGCCATTTCTTCCGCGATGAAATTAATTAGAAATATTCATTTACAATTGAAAAAGCAACATCTAGCGCAGGTCAGCTTTAGCATTCATTGTCCTGCAATTCAGCCAAGCAAACCGCGATGCCTGAATTTTCAGAATGATATTGAGTCAGATATACCGACACCTTCCATTCATTGCTTCGCTTCATTCAACTTCATTAAATTTCAATTAGTTCGGAAAATCTTTGCTCGTGGGAAATCCATTCTGTGTTCAGTTGGTATAATGGCAGGTAATGCTTTTGACGTTCCGCGCATCCATTGGAGATTTCTGAATAATGAAAGCAATCAACCATTAAGATTATGGTGTCTACATTATGTCTGCTACGGCTGGCTGGGATAGGTTTTGAATATTATTTTTCAACGCAAGTGATATCAAGTGCGGCGAATCAGCTCAGCAATAAAGCTTGAAGTTAATGAGTTTGCTATATTTTATAGATATCCTGCCATTAAGATTAGGATCATTTTATAAGTAATTGTGTCCTTCGACTACCATTATTTGTATTAAGTTCAAAATCTGTGGATAAAAGTTTGCTTGACTAATCGCCTAAGGGAATGCATCGAATGTGGTTGCACATATGCGGTGACTAGATATTAAACATATTCATGGTATGTTTCGTACAAAAGTAGATAAATTTTATAGTGACCATTAACCCTTTGCACGTCAGCTGTGGAATTCGTCACAGAAGGACCCATTCATTAAATTAATTCAAATTGATTTCAGCCACTTTTCTTACTTACTTCTCTATTATTTGCAATAGTAAAGTGATCTTGTTCGAACTATCCAAAATGTCATTTATAATAAAACGAAACTATAAAGCGATTTCATAAACAAAAAAATTGTCTAGACTTAATCCTTGACTCGCCTTGAAAAGACCAGACTTTCCGTTTGCCTCAAGGAGTGAGCGAAAAAAATCATCTTCTTTCTGTCATAAATGAACCACAGACATTATCCTTATCAGAAAAAAAGTCCGTTACAATTTCTTCTTTTGGGTTTTACTTTTCTTTTTTTGCATTTCGAACGTTCTGTTCGAATGAAGGCAGTTAAAGTGAAAGCCAACCTCAATGGCCAACTAAAATGGATGAACCACCTGTTTGGAGATAATGCCATCTGTGAGCCTTAACTTCTGCACAAGCTTTTTTCTCTATCAGGGACCGAGCCACAAGTTCTTACGCATTATGCGACACGGGAATCTTTTTGGAAAATTTCTGACATTTGATCGTTTGCATGTGTCATTTGCTCTTGTTCTCTCTGAAACAGAGAGAGAGAGAGAAGAAGCAGAATTCTAAGTGTCCAATGCACGCTATCCGTAATACCTCACTCATAGATAACATTCGTTACCAAGTGTAATGTTTGCCTGCCATCGATGTGATTTCTTCTTTTCTACCTTATTTAACTTTTGTACCCATAATTTAAATTGAGCATTCAATACTCAATTCAGTTTTATTATTTATTCCTTTATTTTACATTTATAACCAAGCTCTTACACTCAGCTTCTTAGAAATCCTCCCTGACAGCTATATCTCTGATAATGCGCCTAACGATTGGTTGGACTCCTGTGGAGGAGCTTGTTTTCCCACAATGGGTTATAATAAACAGGAGTGTGTACAAAATATTATTTTACAAGTCTATCATGTAACCATATCACTGTCAAATAAACTGTCCACTATATTGGCTTAGCGTTAGAGCCCCTCCTCGAAATCAAATAATCGCATGTTTCGGTGAAACAGTATCGGTTCATCGACTGTGTTGTCCAATTCAGAAATCCAAAGGAGCGATTCACTATCTTCATTAATAATTGATTGTTGCAACCAAATGTCATCGCGACGCTAGGCTGCATAGAGAACTTCATAAGGACTTGATAATGGACGCCGTTTACAGTTATTTCCGGCCAAATTCACTTTGAAAAACTATGACCCATCATACCCACTACCGATTTACAAATGTCAAAATCATACCAAACCATTGTTTAGTCCGGATGTAAATGCAGCTTTTCATCGTTTTTGGGGTGGAAATCAACGCAAGTATGGATATAATTGACGTTTTCTTTAATCAAAAAATGGGCCTAAAAAAATCAAACAAATTCCGTCGAAAACAGTGAATTTTTTTGCAAGATTATAACGAGCTCAACTACTTAAATGGTGGCCAAAATGAGGACCGGTGGGGACGAAATTTTCCGCTTATTGAATTTTCTCTGCTTTGAATTCCAGATCTTCACGTTGAACACGATTATTGCAATGCCTGTTGTATTTATGCACACGCAATCGCATAACTTTCAGCTATTGACGCTAATTTGTCTTCATTATGGGCCAGTTGATGGCTAGACCGTTATACGTCTAGACGCTAGACGTCATAGCGTAAATAAGTTCTTTCGTACTCGAGGGTGGCTTTTCTCAGACAGAAAGAGAGAAAAGCTTCGAGTAAATTTATGGTTTTATTGTATTTTTACCTAAAAGCATTGAGAAGGATAGTCTCGTTTTATGCGAGAGAAAATTGTATGCGTTTTCAGATGAGAGAAAATTATCCAATCCACATTAAATTCTATTTATTTTGGTTAAATACCGTTAGATCAGGAGTTTGTCCGAACTTTTAGCGCTGAATATACTTACGCTTTAGTCACGTATCACCTATTTTTGTAATGGTGTTACGAATTGTGCATAAGGTAGGCCATTTTTGTACAATAAAAATACAGAGATTGTGAAAAGTGATCAGACGGGATGGAAAGAGAAAAGGTTCTGTTACGAACATAGAATTTGCAATGAAATCACGAGATTTCAATTTTAAGAGATTCGCTTATGTTTTCGAAAATTGCATTAAAATTTTTTCTAAAACAACAAATAACAAATAAATGTTATTTGTTTATTTATTTCTGTAACAAATAAATGAAGAAATTAAAAGAAATTTACTCGAAAAAGTATAAGTAATTCTAACTTGGAAAAAGCGGAAACAAATAGGAGTTATAATTCTAATAATTCTCTTTCTGTCAAAGCCATTAGAATATACACTTTGAACTTTTCGTTGCGTATCCTTTTTGTTTTATCGATTACTACTCACCTGTTGTGCATAGATTGTACTAACCTACAGGTAAAGTCCGGAGTTAATTTGTTCTAACTTTTAAATAACATCCTCTGCAGCTTACATCCTCTATTTTGGTTTTATTATCTTTTGTAATCCTTATTTGTTTGATTTCCTTAAGAAAGTCGCAGCTTAATTTTGCGTGTTTAAGTTGAAAGCAAGGTCTTTGTTTTAGAAGATGGTCTTTCTTTTAGTTTCACATGCAATCTTTTATAAAAATAAAAGGATCTTCGTTTTAATTTTGTGTTTTAAACTAAAAGGTAGGTCTTTTTTTTATTTTTTGGAAATATTTTGCAAAAATGAAGTCGATTACGAACATTTCTTTTGTTTATTTGATTGGGGTCCATGGATTCAGGTAGTGTTCGTAATTGGCTAAGTGTAAAAAGATGCCTTTTGGATGTAGATCCCTTTTACGTTCTTCATCCGCACGTCAGATCCTGTTTTACGCCGAATTAAAAATCGGTATAAATAAACCGTATCTTCATGCTTGGTGAAGAAGAAGTAGGAACCTTTGCGCGGTTGTCGAAATTTTAACCCAGCGGAACAAGAGAGCATATACTGTAAGTGTTATATATTGTAGATACGACGTTGATCCCAAAAGTATCGTTTCTATCTTTATATCTCCGCGCTATAACGTTCGAGCGCACTCTACCGGATATCAATATAAACTACAACTGTCCAGTTACTCCTTGATACCACAGGTTTTTTTTTGAGACGTCTTATTTGGCATATAGCGCGATTTAGATATATTGATTTTAGGCTTGTCCAAAATGACAATAACAGTAGATCAACCAAAAACCAAAAAACTAGCACGGAAACAAATGACATGATCAAAAAGCAATTTGGAGAGGGATCTATGAGCAATCCATGATAAAATATTGGTACTAGCAGTTTAAAGATGGCGGCACGTCAGTTAGCATTGATTCTCGCTCTGAGCGGACTTTCGAGCACAAGGCATCAGAAAAAGAACACAAAACGTTGTGCGTATGCGTTTTGCGATTGAAGGAGACCTACGTTTCTAAGAAATGATTTGAGTAACAAATGTTGCTGTTTCAGTTAATTTGAACCAGGAGTCTAACGTGCATCCATCTCAGAATTGCTAACGGATAACGGAGAATCTTCGCATTGAATCCGCTCAGAACAACTTGAAAACGGTTTTTAATTAAGATCGTTACTGGTGATGAAACACGAGTTTAGCGACGGTATTCTCAGTTGAAGTATTCTGAATCGTCAAAGTCACCAAAATCAAGTCAACGGCGGAGTAACGCTAAGTCGACGTTGACTTTTTTTCTTTTGCTTGATTAAGAACGTGCTTTGTAACACGAGTTTGCTTCGAAACGTCAAACGATCACTAAAGAATACTAACTTGAAGTTTAAAAAAATGCGTGATGCAGTGAGAAGAGAACAGCCAAACTTTTACACAGTAGTGATTGGCTTCTTGACAGCTTCATTACAATAATTTTATCATTTTATCGAACGTTATGCAGCAACTTTAGGCAAAATGTCAAGTCGTACAACTTCGCCTTAGTCTTAACACAGTTGGTCTTGCCTTCTGGCCTTTTCCTTTATTAAAAATGACGTTCGAAGGATATCGGCGATAGGTTGGGTGATAAGAAAACGATTTAAACTAATCATGAATCATCTGCTTCAGAGGAAGTAGAAACGTCATTGGGAGCGTTTTGTTCAATAGAATGGGAATGACTTTGACAGATGTCACTCATTGAAAGATAAAGACTAACAACAGAGTGGAGATAGGCTCAATAGTTTTCGTGTAAATCTAGTACATTCAATCACATTTTGTTTTCTTTCTGGTATATTCTGTTTTATCCACGGAACAAAAGCTTGAAGTGCGAAGGGTTAATCTTCTACTGGCGCTTAAGCTAGACCTCGAATGATACCTTACAAATATATCTTTTACCTTGATCACATTAGCTGAATCATGTAAAGACCAAAAGTCGAAGATTTATTGACTACATTTGAGGACTTGTGCCTCACGCTACACTAACCAGCTGTTCACTTAAGATTGTAACCTTACTATTTCGGAAAACATACAAGTTCGCTCGATAGATACACTCCGATGAAAAGTTAGATACATAGGTTAAAAGTTAAAGAATTGATCAGGGAGTCCAACACTGTGATTTGAACTATGAAATCTCTAGTTGAATGACTAGAATGAGTTAATGTCTAGAATATGAGTCATTAATTCTAGAAGCAACAAAGATTTCAGCACATGGTAACGCACTAACACACAAAATGCACTTACCCGTAAGCAATCTTGGATGGAGAAATTTTTATTGACTATTATTCACACATCAGAAAATCGTTAAAGATTTTTGCTTCTCAGTATCTCCGATTCTTCCATATGAATATGTACATGCATTCATCGGTTGCAATAATAGTTTCGTTTTGGCAAAAATTGTATGGGTGCAAACCGAAACAAAACTTTTCAGTATGGTTTCCATTGCTGTCTTTTTTCTCAGCAACATTATTGTACTTGCATTAAAACATGGTTCCACCTTTTTTCACGGGAAAGAAGAAGAAAAAAATTATACAAACGTACCAGAAATTACTTACAGACGCATTTCGACTGATGTGTGCTTTTCACATATGACTTCAGTTTAACTTTATTCATATTTATTCTACTTTTATGCAAAGAAAAGAATAAAAAAAAAAAAAGATATTCATAACATGACCGAAGAGCTTTTCAACAAATTCAAAATTGTTGAATATCAACTTCAATTTAAACACGTTCACGTTTCAAAGATAAAATAAAATTATTGCAGAACAACTCATTAAAAAGTTTTTCGGTTGAAAGTCAGTAAACCCATTTGAATCTTAATTTTGTATTTTTGAGTAATCCTCGCAAGTTTCTAATTGAAGTTTATTACTTTTGATGTCTGGTGAAGTTGAAAAAGATTCAAATAATGTGTTTTGGTTTTGGAAAAAGGCAATTTTGTGGGTAGGTAGGTAGGTATCAGCTTGGATGTAGATTAGTTCTGATTAAATCATGGCCAAGTTGTAACGAATCAATGGTAAATCCAAGTAAGAAGTACTTCCGAGACGAGATTTATACTTGTGGCTGGTAATACGCTTAATGCTATTTGTCAGGTTGACGTAGGCAGTAATCTTTGAAAATCAGCTGTAAACTGTAGGTGCTAATGCAAATTATAATGTAAAAATGAGTAGGCTGCGAATGTGGGTTTCGATGACACTTATCAAAAGGTCTGCTAGTAGTATGATAGCTCCTATCTTGGTTAAAATTTATGATATCTTCTGTATAGGTTGGTTATTCGATTTGCAATTCATATGATAAATTTGTATTGTGTGGTAGCTTCTGAAACTCACGCAAAGCAGATTTAAGTGACGAGAATCTCCTGAAAATATAGCCAAGCTCTACAAAGACAGCAATAGTGAGCATACCCACAACGTTGCCGATTGTTTTTGTTTCCCACTTGGTGGCCGAAGGAGTCAGTTTAATGTGGTAAGCAACCTACGTTTGCCGTTCTCTCCCAAATAATTCTTCACATCCATGTCAGTATTATCCTTAAGGCAATTTCCTCATCCAGCAATGAAAAGGATAAATTCTTGAAAGTTTTCCTCTATGAAAGAAAAACCAAAACCAAATGTGATATTTTGATATGTGAATGCTTTTGAATACTATAATTGTACATTTTGTGAAAAACATCACAATTTTTTATATTCATTTTCATCAAGACTGTCAGTCAAAACGGTCTGATTTGAGCTTCATATTTGATACTTACATGCTTTCTGCAAATGATAGAGTAAAAATTCTGTAATAAATAGAATGAAAATTCCAAGAGAATTCTTTTCCTTTACCTGACAGCAATTCTCAAAAATACTTTATTTTTCATGTCTCTGTTTTGTACCATAGGAAAGGAATTGTATTTTTTCTGGATAATATTCTGTCGATCTCCGTCACCGATCGTTCGAGTCGATCTCCGAGTTATTACGTTCACACACCCTTTCGTTCTTAGCCCCTCTATATTTAGAGGGGTAGGTTGACGACATTAATAGACTCATGTTCACTGATTTTAAGGTATTTTTTACGGTATATTACAGGGGAAAATCCATCACAATTAAAGCAAACTTCGATACAACTGTGTTCATATTTAGAAAAATCTTCGTGATTTTTTTTGAATGATTTAAGCAAAAAATAAGAAAGTTACGCGTCAATGCCCGTTGAAGTCATAAATGGCGTTTTCCAATTGCAGGACGTGCAGCTATTCCACATGTAATTTGAAATCAGAAAAATCATTATATTAAATCGGTACCTCATTAAGAATATTAGACTCAATGTGAAAATTATAAAAATTAAAAATTTCGCAGGAGTTTGAACATTTTTCTATAATTTTTAACCATTTTTTTCATTCATAATGCAAAAAAAATCCCTTCTTAAAATTACGATTGCATCTCAAAAATGGGATTCTCTAATTCGTTTTCTTGCAAAGAACCGTTATGTTTATAAATTTTCATAAAAATCGGTTTCCTTTTACTTTTTCCGATAGACTTGTCCCTTAAGCTTTAAGCCTTGCCCCATTCATTCAAATATGAAAAAGTATTTTTGCGAAAAACGCATTTAAAAAAAATCACGAATAATATGAATTTAAGGAGGCTAACTTCCGCTTTTTCGTTCATTCGTCTTTAAAGCGATTCTAGCACTATGTTTCAGTCCTTATTCTTCTTAATAGGCTTCGTTCTAGGCTTCCAGCAATGTTTTCTAAGCTTTTCGAGCTTTTGGAGCTTCCTTCGACTCCTACCAGTTACGTCGATTCTGTCGGCTCACCCAGTAATTGTTTATTTGATCGGCGTAATTGAAAAATTGATGCCTACTTTAATTAATATCTCATTAATTATCATCAAGAGGGTTGAATTTCCTCCATTGATTAATCCTATGACTGATGTCATTTCAATAACGTTTGGACCGGAATTCAAACGTTTACGAGAAAACCGCCAAACTAGAATGTAGACTTCCATTTTCAGTGACGACCTAAGCATCTCTTCCTTTGCAAAATCCGATTCCCCGACAACAAGAGCTAGGTTTCCTCGGTACGACCAGTCAAGCTTATGAAAATGTTGCTGTTTTCATATCGATTTCAAATTTTTGAAATGAGTTAGAATATTGAGAAATTCAAATTGATGGTTTAGCCGCGAGTATTGCAGCAGAATTACCCACAAAACGGTTGGTATGGTAGAAGAAACTAGAGAAATTTCGCTATCAGATCCTTCAGTATGCTCCATCCTAACCAGATTAAGTTCCTACTAGTTACTACTCATCATGCGAGTTTAATATCTTTTCAAACGTCAAAATATTTAATATAAACGTTGTAAAACAGGTTTTTTAAGGAGCTCATTAGCTTTCGTTCTCCAAAATTATGTGTTTACTGCCGGAATGATTTGACGTTTAAATGTCAAAAGGCTACAGACAATGTGGGTGTATATTTTGATGAGTCCTATTTTTATTTTTCTGCAAGTTAAGTACCAGCTCAGGATTTTTCATCCTTGTTTTGTTTCATCCGGTTTCATCCTTGCACTCAATATATTTAGAAAATTGATGAATTTCAAATTTCAAAATCCACTGTAGCAAAAAAAACGAGAGATAAAAACGAATGAAAAAAATAACATCAGCCAAACGTTTTAACATTTAAGTAGCACTTTTCATTTTTATCCTTAAAAATTATTCAAGCATCAATCATTTGTTCTATTTTTCTCCCAAGTTTGACCATGTCGCCGCATGTCGCATTCCTATCTCAACGTTGTCTATTGTATTTCGGTGCCACTACTGTTTAAATGCTGCTTGCCTATTGTAAACAAAATTTTAAATATGTAATTATTTTTAAACAAAACACTAAAATAAATTCATTATCTATCCCCCATGCCAGTATAGCAGATGCATGAATGAAACGAATGGCTTACACCCAATTATTGCTTAATACTTTATGCGGTCTAAATCTATTGTTAGTCGCGTTGCCAAAAGCAAAATAAAAAAAAAAAAGCCAACCACCACGTACGAATGGAATTTCGAAAATGTGTCGGAAGTTCGTACAAGGATATTTTATCGTCTTTTGCTAATTATAAGAGTGTGTACTTGGTTACTCTTTTTTCTAATCAAAAAATCGTATCACGCGATTTTTATATTCGGTAATTTAAAATTTCCTTTAAACTGATCCCAAATAGTGTCTAAAATTATGGATTGATAATAAATTAGAGAGTACGGAGCCTGGCTGGACTGTATTTCGAGTTCTTCAATAATATAAATGTCAAAAAGACATCAAAGCATTAATGAGGATGAAGATATTCATATAAAATATTTCCAGGAAGACAAATTAAAAAGGAAAAAAAGGATTTGCACTTAAGATGGATCTACTGAGAGACAAAGGGTTGACTGAGTTAAAAGGATACTAAAGGGTGAATCACTTAGAAATCGATTAGACTCTCCGCAATTAAAAGTTTTGTTTATCCCTTCTTTTGATTACAAACGTAGGTTCAGATTAGGTCAAGCTTTTATGCTGTTTCAAACTCTACATAACACAAGGAATGTTTAGTTATGCCCCCAAATCTTACCTAATAGCGTACCTAATGTCATCCTCATACGTAGAAAGTCGTATTGTTCCGGTTAAGATATTTTTCATTGAAGACTGAAGTGATCTCCGAGCTCCGAGCGCCTTCGATCTCGTCTAGGCTGGGCAACTAAAGGGATGTTCTTATGCCGCCTAGCTCTTCCTTCAGTGACATTTTCTGCACAAGCCACCTGCCACAACTCCTGATCTGTAGGTATATGACCCTTGAGTGAAGATACTCACTAGCCGGTCATAGTTTACTTTCCAATGGGTTTTGCGACCAGAAGGATTTATCTCATTTCAAATTAAGAGACCACGTTTATGTGTTTGAATCTTGCTGTTCCAATCCTTACCGAAAGTACACAAACTGATTTTGGCAGTTTCAAAAGAAAATAACCTTTACGTCTAAGATATCATTTTTGTAGATTTTTTCAGCATCGTGAAGTTTTTGAACGTTTTCGCCTAGTTTTGCTTAGGCTTTAACCTTCTTGTCTGGGGTGTTCATGTATAGATGCTACGGCAAATCAATTATCTATACTTCGACAAAACTCAGTCCCTTTCTCTTCTTAGCTCATCGGCTCTTTTTCACTTGTAAATCTGAGTACACTGCTCGCAGGGGTTAAATTATTGTGGCTGGATCTGTTTTACTTCTGACGAAAGTATTTTTATTTTTGTAACCATCGTTAGTATTATTAATATCTATATTTGTAATGCTCTTTTCTGTAGATAACTTGATAGAAAAGACCCTCGAATGCAAGGACAAATGAAAGCATGTATCGCACTACCCTTGGACGGTTCTTTTTAAAAACAGGGTGTCAGCGTAGATAAAAAAGGGACCACTAGCTTAGTAATGTCACTTATTTCCCATCGTCCCTGCCGAAAAAGAGATCCGAGAAGTGGATAGGAGGGAAGCACTAGTAGGCGGGACCATAAACGCCTAGTTTGAAGTAATATCCAAAACAGTTCCAACCTGGGTTCTTGGAGTGACATGAGTAGTGTTTAGTCAGTGGTTCAACTGCTGACTGCCGTTTGCAATTGGATGCTCAGGACGTAAAAAGGCAACTAATTCTCAACTACAAAAAGATTTATTTTTATTATTTTCAATATTATAATGCGGTTTACATGGTTCATTGAAAGATCAAGTTGTGTGGGTCTTGGCTTTATTGACTTAACTGTTCTACACTTTCTCTGTTCTGTAGTTTCTGTTTCTGTTCTCTTTCTGTAACCAAGAGCGCCATAGGTCACATGTTGGAATGCCCAGTCCTTTTCCGTGCCGACGGACGATGTAGGGCAGTTTGACTAGGAGACCTCCGGCATTTTTAAATCTTAATAGCTGTGATTTCATCCTCGTTTTGTTAGGTCAAACGGCTTAGCTTATACTGCAGTCTATGTCCAGAGGAAGTGTCATAGTGCTTATCTACCAGTGAGTATTTCTATAATAAATGAAAGGACAATGAAAAGAAAGGTCGAGACTCCAGGATGCCAAGTTTTGAGGAATAAAAAAATTTTGGTGGTAAAATACGCCTCCGTCAGCTAGGAATCGCTGTTTATCATAAATTTGACTTAATAAGGACATTGATTATCCTTCTTCGAATGGAGAAGATTGTTGAGTGCTATAGGGGAATTGCATAGCACTTTTTATGTATCATTAAGCATCAATGTGTACGTTTTCGACAAGTCATTCCAGCGATAAAACGCAAGATATATTCCCTACAAAGAGCGGTAGAGACTCGTACAGAAAAAAAATGTTTGACCTAACGCCCGTTTCTCTGAAAAGTGTTATTTCGGAAAACAGTTGAACGAATCTAGCTGATAATCTATAAAGACATGAAATCTCATACCTCATTCGCCATATGCCACCTTATTCGCCGTATACCACCTCATTCGCTAAGGAGTATGATAAAAACTGGGGCGTAGAGCTAGGTGTGTTCAAAATATTGCCCTTTTGTTCTAACTACTACGTATGTTTCAAAATCAGTTTTGAGAATTCAATTCACTGCTTGGATCTTCCGTAAATTATATGCCAAAATAGACGTACCTATATTATTATACTGCAGGGGCTTACCCTACCATTGATGACAATGTATCTCTCTATGAGTGTTATGTGAAAGAACTGTCAAACCGGCTGTATATACCGTAAAGTAGTTATGACGATTTTCGCAAATTACCAGTGAAAAATGGCTAACTAAAATCCTTTTTGCCAAAAATTTGATGTTAGAGCCTTATTTACTAGCCAAAGCGGGCACGACGTGATCAAATCCTAAAAATTTAAGACTTTATTTAAATTCAAAAACTTGTTTTATGAAACGTTGAATTATTTTGGCTTATAATTGCAATTTATAATTTCGTTGCTGTCATCAAAGCTGTATAGCCTTTCTCGGATAATTAATTTCAGGATTCCACACCTTCAATTTTTGTTGTGTTCTTTTCAATAATAACTAAAGTGAAGAGAGTCTAAATTATGAATTTCTTAAATTTAAATAAATTTAAATAATTTAAATAAATAAATTTAAAGTTAAATTTATCTATATATAAGTTAGAAATCATCGGAAGTCCAGGGTGAATTTGATTTCAAACTTGAAGTTTATCGGCCTTCAAATGCCTTTTCCAGTAACTTTGCGTCATCAATGGGAACTCTACCCCGTCCACCGTAAATGAACATGAGTTTCCGCGTTTTTAACATTTTGGAGTATCCTTGACCGTCAACGGTTTCAAACGATTTCTTGTTCTGTATCTAGACTTCGCTTTGCCGGTCATTTTTAAAAGTTTCCTCCGATTGACTTAAGATTTTTAGGAAGTTAAGCATTTTCGGGAAGCTTACGTGAATGTCGTTTCCTTGTACACAACCCTCAAAACTTGTCTTATTATCAATTAGCACGCATGGTGGGTTCATTCTCCTGCGGAAATACGTTAATACCACAGGACTGAAACAAACGTCTTATTGACGAAGTGAAACAAAATTTTTTACTTTAATTTCAACAATTTCGACCATCTTGCTCCAGAGTCGTCCTTAGAGGGGTTTCCGACGCTTTTGAAGTATGACGCCCAATGTTTTGGTGCTTTTATCTGTCATAATTCTTCCTTATTTGTTTTTGCTGACAGTCAATTTGGTCTGAACTCTACTGCTTAGCATTACACTTATTTTGAGGCTATTCTTTTTCTTTGGACTGATTTAGGGTCCCTCCATTTCTTTAAACTCCATCGATTACTATCGATTTTCCCTCCACTCGATATACTATTGTTTCTCGTCCCGAAGTGTTATTAGGCCATTTTCTGGATGGCTAATGACTCGACCATTTTTTTTATTTCTTTTCTCAATTCAATTCAGGTTACGTTCATAAATCTGACGAGGATGATGTCAAATAGCGTCATTACTTGTTCATCCAGCGTGGCTCTGTGTAGACATCAACTATAGATTTATTCAAAGGTCCTTGAACATCAATTTTATGTATTGAACTGGATCTTATAATTTGTAGACATTTGACTTCCAGACAGATTTTCCCTAGTTGATGCTCGGAACCAGATTCAACATCCTTTTAGGGTCTTGAATGAAGAATTCCAGACGACCATTTTGTCAAAATCAATCTGTGACGTGGTACATTCGCGTGTCCAGTGTCCTTTCTGAAGAGATCGATGTGCTTTTGTACAATGAGGTACTGGCCGTTGTCATTTGGTGTTTAGTAGGCACGGTTGTGACCTGCAGTTCTTTGGTTCTGTGTTTCATCGGTTTCAAAACGAAGCTTTGAAATAGCAGAGGATTATTTTTGACATCGTTTGGGAAAAGTAACCGAATCGTTTTTTGATTGAAATTATATAGATAAATATTCATGTCTCGATTGAGGGCGTAAACATTTAGCAAATATTGATATCTTTTGTTCAAATGCAGATTGGGCATCGTTAGTTGATCTCTGTTGTAGTATTCAGCTGCAGTTTCCTATTTGCTTCAAATTGTGATCCTAAACAGTAGATCGCCTATTGGTTACCTGTTTTTAAAGCTGCGTGCGATCTCTTGCCCTTAATACCGCAGCTATTCCATTTCGATTAGTGGAGAGCTTATGCCTTCATTTAATACAGGCTCAACCCCTGGCTGAAGCTTCTAATAGCACCGGCTCGGTTAGGATATTCCAAAATTTGAGATACATTGAAGTAATCAATTGTTGTCTTGAGCGAATCTTTTTTGTTTTATCAAAAGAACAGGCGGTGGGTGTTTCATCCTGGTGCTATGTTTTTGGATTGCTTTAATCGAGGGCAGGTTATGAGCTCATAATCTTAGTCTCAACTTAAAGAGCTATTCCTTCAGTCCTTATTGCTCGAAAAATGAAGGAAATGACACAATCTTCAGCGTGAACCTTAGCCTACGAGATGATGTGAAAGTGGTGTTTGCTCCAATGCTAGGAGACTTTTTCGTAGAAAGATCAGGCACAGCAGAGTCCGTTGTTGAAAGGAGGTCGTTTATGATCCAGCTAATGAAGAGACTCGGGCGTCGTGTGTTGTTGAACCAAAGATGAGGGTAGGTTCGGGCATTGACAGAACATTATTTCTGACCCATCCTTTCCTTTACGATGCAAAAACCGAGTAGTCCTTCTTCCCCGCCCTCATTCTATTGGTCTTAGCCATGGCGCGACTGCAAATTCAGAAGGCTATGTTACAGCGGTTTTGTCAGATACAACATGGTTGTCCGATATGATTCCGATTCAACTTGCGCAAGGTATGCCTCCCCTCTCGTTCATCAATGGCTGAGAATCTCACAGGTCGGCAGGCAACAGGACTCACGGCAGCAATGGTGTCAACGTTAAATACAGATACGGATTTCATGATTTTTTCTAGTTCTTACCGATCAATTGTGTTTAATTTCAATAGTTAAAAATGAGTTAAGCGTCACATATGTTTGCTAATGAAAATTTTATAGCAACGAAAAATTTCGAATATTTGAAGACTGAGGACTCGATTCTCCCCATATTGTTGTCTATGTCGTCACTTTTGATAGAATATGTTTATCAAATTGTTATAAATTCCAAGTGAATTGTTCAAATATTTTGATCTACCGTTGATGCTCTGAAAAAAGAAAAAAAAAACAAACCATTAACCAGTCCCAGAAGAAAGTGCAGTGTTTATTTCAAACTTTACGTAATTTCACAAGAAAATCTCATTTGCAATTTGCCATAGATAAAAGTAATTCAAAAGTAATTCTCGTAAGTTTAAGTCAAACAGCACGAGTGGAAGGTAGAATAGTAAATAAATACAATTAAAGCTTGGAATCAAAAAAAAAACATTTATAATTCTACACGAAAGAAAAGAAGTAAACACATGTAAGTAGGTTGTTACGATGCATTGGAAATCTTTAGTATCAGATACATTTTGAGTAGTTGGCGACTTAGGTATTTTGTTTAAATTTCTAGATAGTACACATATTCAGTTGCTAGTGGAAAATATTTACCAGATTGACAACGAGTGAACCAGATTTTATAGTGTTTCAACTGATTTTCGCTGTATTGGAGGAAGCCTACAAACAACGAATTTTCGTTTCACCTTTTTCTCTTCGAATTGCATTTATTTGCACTGGCACCAATTGAGGAGTGTACAAGAAATTGTTTTAATACGATTTCACCGTTAGTGTGTTGTTAAACACTTGGAAAGTTTGCTGCAGACTTATTTCGACCCATCTAGCAAACGGTGGTGGGCGGGAAGTTTTCAAGAATCTTGAATTCTTAAAAAAGTTTTAAGGTTTAATTTTGAAATTTCTCATTTGTTGAGCGTGCGTCGTAGTTCTGCAATTATTTTTGCATATCAGTAAGAAAAAAAGTTTATAATGATAGCGGTGCAGATCATATGGTAGTGTTTGTTTTTCACAATTTAACGAACGATTACTTACGTTGCATATTACTAATGAGAATGGAATTCAAAAATGTGAAATTGATGTCTCACTGTGGACCCGTCTGGGGGACTTAAAATGTTGAATGAAATTATTGTAAGGATGATTTGTTGCAACGAAGTCATTTTTCAGTATTAGGTACTAATTTCTAGCGTATCCTCTTTGTTTTGATTTTTTTTTAATTATTTCTTTCCTTTCTGCAATTGATAATCATCAAAAATCAAACTTTTCCCGCTTTGGCTTGCATTCAACAATGTTTAGTGATTATTGAAACAATTTTCAAGGCGATTTACATTGCATCTCCTTGCAATATGGTAATTTTCTGTCAGCTCTAATGACTTATCCTTATTATTTAGCTCAAACATAGTGCATGCATTGCAGAGGGAGCTGTTCATTAAACATAAGAAAAATAATGTAATCCATCTATCTTATAGATATTCATTTTAATATGAAGGAAATATGCATACTTTCTGATTTCTTAAAAGTTTGTCACTTGATAATGATTTAATCGTCGAAATTGGTCATGAAAATTACACAAATTCATGTTTATTATTTTATAATGGAAAAAATATGTCAAGGAATCTGCGCTATGTTACTTTTTATCTCCGAATATCTTTAGTAAGAAAATTAATTTTACGTTGGATCTCATCACGATCGCCTTTATATCACCTATTCCCCGCCGATGACCACGACATGATAAGGCTTTTGCGTACTGGTGGTCAACAGATGCCATTGAAAAACAAATGGAAAGTCCTTCACAAGCAAAAGGGGCGTGAGCTGCTGTAATAGAATTTCGATCTGTAAGGAAACTTCTTCGCTAATAGATCAAAGGAACATAAAGTATGTTGCTGGAAATAGCTCGGCAGCGATGTGAACAGGAGCCCGTAGAGAGTGGACTGTAAGCTGTTGATGTGAAATTACAGCGCACTTGGAGACCGTGCATTCTTGAAGCATAGCAAATAAGGGGATCTCCAGAATACTATTTCCTGCCCATCCTCTCCATTACGAAGCTTCATCCGAAGAGATCCTGCTTTACGTCCCAGATTTTACAATAAGAAAATCGCACATAGCCATTGTATCGATGAAAAAGCGGAAATCTATGGGAGTAGAAAGCATTCCTGCAATGGTAATTCAAATGGTTTACTATTGTTGGTCCGATTTGCTGAATCACACGTTCAACGCTTGCCGATAGGAGAAATCTGATGTTAATGACTAAAGGAAGAGAAATCCTGAGCTACATAGCCCACTGTGCATGCTGCACAAATCTGTTAATTAGCAATCATATCAAAAGAAATTTCAACGAAGAAATCATAACCACTAGAGGTTTTTTTCCACAACAAAGCGGCTTTCAGCCTACCCATTATAGGTACCATATTGCAAGTGGAGAAACAATGGAGGTGTTGTAAATTATGCGAAAAATGAGCAGCGCTCAAGGCGAATTATACTGCTCTTGACATTAGACATGAGAAAAGCTTTCAGCATTGCAAGGAAGATGGAGGGGTACGATGGTCATTCGTACTCTAGAAAAACCTTTAGACAACCGAAGTCTTAGGGAAGGTTTTGAAGGTGACTTGGTAGACCGATGGCTCCTCCATGATACGTTCGAAAGGAAGACGAGTGATGTACGTGACAACAGGAGTCGCAGAAAAGTCCTTTCTAGCTCCTAACCTGTGGCACGTATCATACGACAAGCTTTTGAGATTCCAACTACCGGATAAACGTGACTTCAGCACGACCTGAAGTCGCGAACACATGTGACATGTGGATAATAACCCGTGGGATGGCCAAAAACCAAAGTGATCATTCAAACGGTAAAGACCTTTTCTCCTGGAAGAATGAGAAACTACTACTTCGTTAGACAAATAACGAAGATGACAGACACAGCTGTAGTATGAGAGTCAGTACTCAGCCGGCTCATGGTTATTTTGGCGCACGTTCCTTAAGCAAATGAAAACTTCAAAGTGGCGAGATTGAGTCAAAATTTTCATACGGTTCCGGACGTCTGATTGACATCTTCAATTATCCAAAGCATCGGTAACCTTTCATACAAGTAGAGAGATGAGGAGCCTTGCGAGTTGCATCGGCATTTTGCAACATTTCATAGTCAGCAGAGATGATTATTTTATGATTAGCGTGCATTGTCTTCCTAGTGGGAAGAATAGTGCAAAGGTCTATCTTCGGAGAGAAGGATCTATCGTCGATAAAGATCGAGGGCTGTATCTTTCCATTTAGAAAAATGTGTCTTCGGAGGGCTAAATAGGAAGGGGCCGTTACCGCACACTAAGAGAGGAAATGGACTCTCCCTACTAGACAGATCAACTGGAAATATGAGACGAAAGAATGCATTTTTGAAAAGGCAGTTGACGCAGGGTAACTGCGACAGGGACCACAACCCCATGCATCCAAAGTGGCTATAAGATAGGCTTCCCACCCAAGGGCGCCTGAGGTCGAGAAAAAACAAGCGTAGTCCGATGTAATATGACAAACATTTTCACGGTTGGTTTGCAGTGTCAAAGTGCAGGTTTCTGGAGGATAGTTTAGTAACCTTCCACTACTGGGAGTTTCTCACAATAGACGTAAACCGCCCTCACTTCCTCATCACACGAAATATATGTATAGAATATTTGAATGAGGAAAAAGATGAATCATTAATTTCGATGATTCGAAAAAAAAATTTTTTTTCGTAGTCTTATCGGGAATCGCAATTGCATTGCATGCCATTTAAGGCATAGTCCCAAGCTTTTTTGTTTTAAATTATGTATGTTCTATGTCCTATGGGGTATGTTCTATGGGGTTCAGATCCGAAACTGGGCTAGACACGTCAAGTTTCTCGATATTGTATTCCCGAAACAGTATAATGGTGCGGAGAATTTTCGACAATTTTCCGGCTGCAATTTTACTGTTCAAACAGGAACAGTGTCTATAGTAGCATAGATTATAGTACGTTAATTTATTGTGTAGAGCTCAAATAGCTCTCGCACTTAGCTTTAATGCATTTTATCCACCATGCATTTTGCATTTTATCCACGTTTACTTTGTAGAGTTCAAGTGGTCCATTGACACGAAAAATTTGACAACTTTGGCCATCAGTCAGCCAGCCCCAGACTATTAGGCCGCTTCAATGTGCCGTACAGACACTGTCTGTGCTGTCCTCGAGTTCTCCAGAATAGTAGTTTAGATGGCTCACCTTCTTTGCAAAAGACCCCAGGCTCGAATCCTCGGTTGTAGTATTAGAATTCTCTTCCTGCTGTCGGAGTATCAGCTCACCTAGCTGTGATAGGTAGCTTCCGGTTATCAAGGTTAAGCGCGATTCTGACCAGGACTCCTGTATGCTGTTCTTCAAATGAAGCAGTTCTATCCGTCCTCTGATTCGCAGGAAGTTCAGAATTGAGCTGTTGCGCCACAACGACAAAATGAATTATTTTAACTAATGAACCAGGTTTTTCATATGAAAAAAAAGGAAGTGGAAAATTAAAGACCGCGTTCTGATTGTGCGAACCATAATTTTATGCTTTAATTTTTGTTCTCATTTTTTTTAGTACGTTTAATTTTTTTTTATGAAATATACTTGAATTATTCACTAATTTTATTGAACAGCATTACTGACGTAATTTTCATCCTTTCAGAGTCTACGCAAGGCGTGGACGGCCCTGTATCGTGGCGTTTAACGCTCGATCAGGATCTAATCGACACGCTGAAGGGAAGTTTTCCAAATTGGTTTCAAAACAGTCCAGACACGACTTCATCTTCGTCGTCGTCGATATCAACATTACCAACAGATACAACATTAACGGATTCAGATATTTGTAACGGTCTGATAACAGTACAAGTAGCTGCAGAGAAATTGTATCAGGATAATATTTTACACGAATCATTCGACGAAATGGCTGAGGGTAAGTTTGTTCTTTTGACTTTTCTTTGCTTTCACTTGGAAAATCTGAAATTTCACAATGAAGTGTTCAAGACGCTTTTCCAATCGATTTGTATGTTGCCTTGCGAATGAATGTAAAACAAGGAACGAAAATAGGGATTTATTACTTTAAGTAGCTTTCTGGGCTGAGTGATTGATTTTACACATTTGTCCTTTTCCACACCTACGTCCTATTTTATGTTTCCCCGAGAAAAACACTTAAGCACTTTGAGTTGTTCTCAAATCTATTTCACCTGGCCTTCCAATAGTTTTTTAGTTCTGCTTGTCTATGGTAATAAGACCTGAGCAAAAAAAGGAAACCCAATTTTATCAGCTATACTTTCGTTCTTCACAGGTTTTTCTGTGAGATGGGAAAGTAGGAAAATAGCTTCTGTTCTCTAGCACTAATATCAAGCTAAGACTATGCAAAATTAAGAGGGTAAAACGTCAAGTCCTAAGCTGATTGTGTCCTACCTTTTTCGAAATCGTTTTACGTTTCTAGCCCGAAGATGGATTTGAGAAGGAATTTTATTTAAAGCACTGGTTGTGGTTTTTTTGAAATTGAATTTAGGAGCTTTAAAATTTTTTTATGAGCTTGTAATATCTTTCATTTCTTCCCAATAAACTTTGAATGAGGTCTTTCTTTTAATTTGTTCATCTCTAAAGGATAATCGGTCGTGTGCAGTTGAGCTCGAAAAAAATGAGTAATGTAGTAGATCAGACCGCGTAAATTTTTGTGAATATGTGATGTATGTCACTAGGAAAGTATTTTTTATGATTTTATAAAACTTATTTAACACGTGAGATCGAAATTAATATTCATAATCCAAAATTATTCCAGTATCCTACGTAGTTCCAGGTTTGAATCGAGCCACACTTGAGAACTTTTCCTTATATCCTGTGTTAATTCATAGAAATGTGTATGTGTGTGTATGTATTGACAGATGGGTTTGTTTGTTTTACGTGAAGGAGCGTTCGCCTTCATCTGAATTCATTATCCTTGCTTTCGCTGACTTGCGTTTATACTTTTGTTCTTCTCGTCTATTCATTTTATTTTCATCGTGTCCGACGTTTCTTTACAGGTGACCGGTTAGGTAATCCTTCAGCATCCACGGGACCATCTTTATTAGGGACTGATGGGTCAAACACAACAATGACAAATTGCTATGATTCCAGGCAGTCACCACCTAAAGCGATTGTCGATTCCAGTCCATTGCAACCGGCCATGGACAAAAACAAAGAATGTAAGTTTTGCACCCTTATATACGCTTTATATCGATCGCAGTAAGTAATCTGGACGCAACGTGAGGTGTAGAATATTCTATTCCTTTTTTCGCATAACATGCCGGAACGTGGTAGACAGTAAGCTTGTGTTGTAGTCTCGATATTTTTTCATTAGTCCAAGGATATGGACATTTGTCATGGCTGTGAATGCTTTTCTGGGAAAACGAGCCATTTGCTTTTTATTACGTTGCGTAGTCTCAATCATATCCTCGGCAGGTGGTGGTCAACTTTTGATGATCAACTAAATTATTAAAGTGACGTGAATGAATAGGAAGCTCCTTATTTCCCGGTAGATTGATAGATTTGAAAGGATATCCGAAAATATTCATCAACCTGACAGCATGAGCTCGAGTCGAATGTTGATTTGCTTCGTGGAACATGGTCAAATCCAATTTCATGTCAATGATCTCCATCCATGCAAGCGAAAATCATCTTTAAATACACATTCGTTAAATCTTTCGATGCCATACTTTACTGCTGCACGAATTTTAAGTTTTAATGTAGAAAAAACAGTTTTACTCATTAATTATTCTTAACAAAAAACTAATAACTTTGGTACGAAGAGCTAGCGAAAAGCTAGAACGGATTAATTATGGGGAATATAATCAATGCTACAATAATTTTGCCAATGAAATATGCATTAACCTAACCGCAGAGAAAGACTGGATATCGGCTCTAAAGATAATTTTTTTTTACTTTACTGGATTGCCTACTTTTACGTTGATATTCTGTTTCATATTCACTATCAGTATTCGGAATCCATGTGCCAGTCGGGGGCTGTCGTTCTCCATTTTTGCAATCTGTTCCGGTAGCCGTTGATCGGAAAATTAAAAGTTTTAAAAATTCGGTGATTTACGTGCATGGAGTGCAAACGTGTATCGTTCCGAAATCGCTTGTTATCTGATGTGGTTCGTGACAAAAGAAAATTGAAGACGCAATCATCTCTGTGCAGAAACCAAAGCGACAAAAAAGTGAGCAAGGAAGATTTACTAATTTTCCTTAAGTGTTTATCAGTGACCTAGTAGCGTTTCTTGTATATAAATGTGTACCTTAATAAGTTTTTGTATTGTATTTCAAAATTCTCAAAAACCGCAAGTGCTAGATAAGCTCTTACTACTACATCAACTCAAAAAGTATAAATAGTTTATAAATGAAAATGATAGTTATGGCGTCTAAAAATTCGTTCTCGCGATCCAATTTTTCACAATGAAAATTTGCATTAACATTTTATCTAGATTGCACCACTTCAAACTACACAATTCCGTGAATACTCCACTATAACCACAGAAGCACCTTTTTCGGATGTAACCCTGGCTTCGCAGCACTTCGTGGTGATTCTCTTGGAGAAAGCCCCTGCCTCTTGTATTTCTGATTATCATATAGGATCTATTTTTCGTCTCCAGTGATGAACCGATCAAAACTAGGGCTCTGTATGATCCTGTTGAAGTATTACTTCAAAACCGACGAAACCACCCACTGGACATGACAAACCGCAGAAAAGCGTATGTGTACAATACGAGGAAACTGACAGGCAGGAACTTCATTCGGAGGACAAAATACCAGTGAAAAACAAAACATTGTATGTTAGGGATGGGTAAGCTTTGTTTGCTACGGAAAGACTATGGGGTACGCAAATACATGCTCCGCTTCATCATTCCAAATCTGCTGAAAAGTCCCTCGACGATTGACCAAGTTTGTTTATGGATATTTGACAATTTTTGACATAAATTCGCTTCCACTTCTGCCCTTGGCATGTCGCTTTCTAATGCTATTATTGACCTTCCTGATCGCTAGGAGTCCAGTAGTTCTAAATCCCCAGATTTGAACTTGGAAAATCATCTTTGACATAGTCGAATGCACTTGGATAAATATTAGAAATGTTTTAAGTCGTAACTGATGTGTTACTTCTCGTGCGAAACTCAAAAAGCATACGATACCTGGTACGCGTCTTTGGTATTGAGTGGGGCAATTTGACCCCAATTTGCCAAAAAAAATTAATATTGAATCATTTACAAGTCGTAAAACCGTTAAAACATGTGTAGGATATAAGAAAACAGGTGGGGAACGACGGAACCAACGACGACCTTCGTTTGTGTCTAACGTCATTCAGTGCCATCGAGTGTCTAACGTCATTCATTATATTTGAAAGTATTGTCAAAAATTTCTCAGCATCATAAAACTGCAAAAAAACAAAACAACAAATGTCGCTTTCAAAATCCTTAACATTCAGAAAATTAACTGTCCCGGGCTTCCAATCCACTCGCTTTTGAATTCAAAGCTTGAGTTCAAAGCTCTCTATCTTGCAAAGCTCTCATTATTTGCTTGGTGGAGTATTCGTATCGTTTTATTCGTATCGTGATTGCGCTTTCGTTTTCACGTAAACGCTCTAAGAGGGGTATTCTTGGGGGAAAATTGAAAGCAAAAGTTAAAAACGAAAATTTAACCAACCCAAATAATCTTCCACTTGTTTTGGTTGAGTACTGTTGAATCCGGAGTTTATTCAAAGTGTTAGCACTCGTTATGCTGTGTTATGCTGCTCCAACGCATCTCTCTATTAGTTCAATTTGAAGTGTCACGGATTGCGGATCTATTGGTCTCTCAATTTGCACACGAATTCGGCGTCTCAGCCGCAGGATATCAACATGTTTATGAACGTTCACCATATTTGTGTAAATTTAGTTAATTGGATTGTTACCTATCACTTGTAAAAGCAATAAGATAGTTTTCTTTCAGCCGAACAACCCGACATTGTATGTCGTCGGCTCTTTAGTTGATTTTTTCAAGGCTCGTAGTATGGCAACTATACCCCATTCACTGCACCCTTCAAATTTGGCACTTTGCGTCATGTGGCTATTCCTTAACAGTTTTTGAATTGTTCGAATTAGCGCCTTATTTGTTAGGCCCATAACTCTACAAGGAGCTCGGGATAGATAATTTGGCACTGTTCTTCAAAGTTGCTAAGAATGCACTCATCAAATATTTCCCCATAGTTCAACAGGAATCGCATTCAATTCTGGAATCGCGGGCCCATTACTCCTAGATGAATCCCCTTTTTTCTTCATTTAAGATTAAATCAAATAAACTGAACTTGAACAAGGCAAGTGTTACTGTCAGGTTTTCATTTTCCTGGCAAGAGTTTAAATATTGGCTTCTTCCGTCTATTGCGCTGATACCACCGCCTCTGTCGCGCTCAAACGCCATTGGGTCTTTTGGAACGACTTCTGACGTCACAAACAGCATTTTCAGAGACAGTGCAGTAACAACTTGCTCGACGGTACTCGCTGAAAGTCCTTACTTTTTGAACATCCTGATATTGTTCCGGATCTCAACTTGATCCAGTTGGATGAAGCTCAAAATGACAACAGTAGTGCGACCAGCACGTAAGCACTTCGTGAGCTTTTCGAATTTTGTTTTCAAAAAAGACGAATTAATGGAGTAGCATAAATCAGCTTTTATTTATTTGGCTCAAAATCAGACATTTTCACACAACCAAAAGCACATGACACCGAAACAAAATCAATTATATGGCAAAACGGTTTTTCTATACGTCTAAGCTTGGTCCACAACATTGTTGATATGTCAGAATTGACAATCGCTTTCTGGACCCATCTGTCGACAAAAAGCTGAAACTTCGTTCCGCATCGGACAAGTTGGTAGCGGTTGGATTATGACGCAATAGAATCATATGTGAACTTGCAACATTAATTACCTAGTTCTATGACTCCTAACGCACTAGGTGGAAATATGGCGTTAAAAGATTTTCCTAAAATCATACAACACGCTTAAAACTGAATTAAAATGAAAATTATCATCAAGTGTCGTCTTCCTTCCGCTTTTTTACCTCTTAACCTATTCATGGTTAACCGCAAACATAAAATGAACCACTAATCAATCACACATGTAAAACGGAAATAATCTGAAAATTACCCGGGTATGGCGAGCTATTAATCTTGCACTTGTTGCATCAACTTACTACAGCACTTGGCTGTAAACCATGTCTTATGTATTTACTTGATGAATAATTATCAGTTTAATTACTGCTTAATTAACAAAAAGCACATATTTTCAATGGGGGGAACCGTTAAGGAATTTCATTAAGAAAAATTATCGCATTAATGACGAAAAGAACAAGCAAAAGAAGAAGACGAAGAAGGCGATCACGCTTTTTCTCCATTAATTTCCCAATGAAACACTCCAGCCGTAGGCTTAGTAGGGGTAATAAAATTTTCAGAATGTTGACGAGCCGTAGCGTGAAAATTTGCGGAAAGAATTGCATTGTTTTTCTTTTATGTCATCTATCACGTGGTTGTGGGAAATGTTGTGGAAAACCATCGTGATAGGGAGAACTATTTGTTACGGCACGAGCAGAAACTCTACCAATGCATTGAAATTCTGTTGTAGTTGTTCGGCGACCATTTCCAGATTAAAAGTATGAAAATTTTTCCAAAATTTTTCACAAATTAACTTTTCAAAGTTTTTTTCTGTGCAAATTACTTTGAAATCTTGCATTGATTCGCTCAAGCAGTATTTGTTGAAACAGAAAAGAAAAGTCGTAAAACATCAACACAATGAAAATGAAGGAAAAACTGTCTCGGGTCGAAAATAGCCACCCGGAAATAAACGTGACAGGTGGCACACTTTCATGACAGTTGGAGCACTAAAGAAAATTATTTTCAAGTGAAACATAATTTCTTTTCATGTTGTTTGCGTAATGCGGGACGCGTTGTGTTGCGTGGAAAATGACGGAGCAACGCTTGCTAAGCTGAAAAAGGTGTTGGAAAACATCATTTCTGAAATGGAATTTCATTTTCTTGTCCTTTCCAAGTCATCCTGAAAGATTTATGGATACAAGTGACTATTGTAATTGTAAATTTGTTACGTTCAAAAGGATCTCGGTGCTCATATTTCATTTGTATGTTTCGAAAATAAAATGAGTCCAGAAATTTCCTTAAATTATCAATTTGTATCCATGTTGATTACTACCGTAAAATTTGTTCATGGTACCAGTACTGCTCAGCACAGTGTAAACCATCATGCCCTTCTTTTTTTATTTCCGAAAATTGATCACATATGAGTTGCTACATGGAATTATCACTTGTTATTTTCTTCCTTCCGTGTCATTCGCTCAATTTCCTCTATTCGAATACAGTCAAAATTTCCTGAAATAATTGCTAATGTCATGGTAGTCTGAAAATGAGCTATGGACAGTAAATTTTCCGCATCAGTTGAAGTATCTGCAGTTGATATGGAACTGAAACATCGCTTTTCCATTTGCTGGAAAATTATTGAATTTTTTAAAAGCATGCAAAATTTTATGTCTGTTTCAACGTCTCTTTAATTGGACGAAAATACAATTTGTAGACTTTTACGGCTTCTGAATTTTATATTTTGATTAATCGAACCTTATCTCCGACTGACGTGTGACATGCATGCATGGACTTTAAATATTTCAAGGAAAGTGTCAAGTCTTCGTAGAAACTCAATTGAATTTCAGCGATCTCAATAGATAGCCCTGTCCTGTTTCTTCGTTGATTTTATTTCTTTCCTTTAATCCTAATTCAGTTCGGATGAAAGTATGCGCTAAGAGTAAACAAAAAAATATATACAAACCCGTCATGGACCAGGTAAAACATAATAACAGATAAAGTTCGATCCTTTGCAATCTAAAATCTAAACAAACAAGAGCGGAAAAACTAGCTGATTAGCAAATTAAAAATGTTCCTTCATAATTTGTTTAAAAACTGTTGAATTATGATTGGTTGAAACTATCCCGAAATTAGGTGACCCCGACGTGATCTGATAAAACTTTCGAAGTCACAAATCGATTCGAGTTTTGGATGACTAAATTTTTTTTCTGACCAGGCGTCATGAACATCGTTCGTTTCAAAATTCGACTTAAATATTTTAAATTCTATCTGGCTCAAATCAATATCAAACTACTTCAAGTTAGTTGTGAATTTCAACAAATTTTAAAGTATTCATTCATTAATATAATTGACCATGATATATTATGATGTATGCATTGAAACAATAAAAAAAAAACTAGTTTTCCGGACCATATTCAAACTTAACTTGCCTCAAGCAAGGCTAAGTGCTCTAAATTCTAAGTCGTACACCATAAGGTTGACTTTTTGTCATATCTGAGTCACACAAAATATTCCTAACACATATTTTAAAAGATCTCCAAAAACGCCAAAATGTCAACTGTCAATAGTTTGGAACGTTTTCCGTCAATTGCAAAAAACCCAGTAATCACAGGTCGAGGTCCTACCATCATACGCTCGTTGGAAAGGGTCCTTGATGAGTGTTACTTGTGAAAGATACAAAACGTAAAACAGAAAAAAATTAGAATAATAATAGGCCGAATTCAATGATAGAGAAGTTATCTTTCATGATGATAACACTGAAGATGGTCAAAAATTGCCTGGTGTTGGCTGGAAGGTTCGCTACATCTACAGCCTAGTCCAGACATAACACCTATCTGCGCAACTCTTATCAACGGACGTACTGACTCTGAAGAGAAGACAGCGGAAACCACCCCGTAAATTTCTTCACAAACCATGACTTTACCAGGAAAATGGTGCACCATTGTCGGGATTAATGGAGCATATTGGATTAAAGTTTGATTCCAAAAAAAGTGATTGTCGATTTACATAAACCAGCACGAGATAGGAAGCAATCACTCAGCTGACCTGACCATCAAAGACCATGCTGAAGAATCCCACATGCTTCAGCAGGGTCTCTGGTGGTCAGGTTTGGTTTTGTGAATTTTTTTAACTGACTTCAATCTAAGAATTTATGTTGCATCTTCCCGAAAGTGAATTTTTTAAAAAGGAAAAAAAGTTGATACATAATGTACAGTTTGAAACTTCTTAACGCTCCAGAAGAAAATGAAAATTTCTTTTCAAAGAAAGAGAATATTTATTGTCAAGGAAGAAGAAAGTTTATTGTAAAGGACAATGACTATTTTCTGTGTATCGTTCATACTTCACTAAAGATATTTGTTGAAAGTATTGAAAAATTGATTGAGATCTTATCTGTCATTTTTGTTTATTTTTACTAATATAGCGAATTTACATTTTGAGGACCGTACTTGCTGTCTTACTTAAGCTAATGTTTGGTCAATAATTTGAGATAAATTGAGATGCTCTGGAGTTTGAAGTTAACATTTAAAAAAAAACAAACGTCAATTCGTAACATCTTAAACAATGGCTGTCTCCGCTAAAATTTTTATTTTCAAAATTTCGCCAAGAAGGTTTATCTTAATGCTGAAACAATTTATTTCTGTACGGATTTGTTGAATTAAAAGTCCTAATCACATAAGTGAAATACTTCATACGCGTTAGGATGAGCATTTTATACAAGTTGCACACTTAAGCATAATACGGAGGGAGGTTAAGAGCTCAGACACTGACAGGATTAGACGATTGGTTAGACGTTTCTCAAATTTTTTTAATCGTCGGAAAAATTTTTTGAAGGTCCTTAAAATAAGCATTTGTTTGATCGATGACTTCTTCGTTTGAAAAAAAAAACCTTGCCCAACGAGCCATTTTTTCAGGTTTGGGAATAGGAAAAAGTCACTTGGGGCTAAATCTGGCGAATACGATGAGTGGTCGACCAATTCGAACTTTAATTCTTCAATTTTAGCCATTGATCGTGAACATGTGTGCACACGAGCATTGTCCTGATGAAAGAGAATTTTTTTTTCTGTTTAAATGAGACCGTTTTACTTTAATTTTTTCTTTTAGCTGGTCCAAAGAAGATGCATAATACTCCCCTGTTTTTGTTTTTCCTTTTTCCAATAATTTTTCAATACACGAGAAACAAACAACAACTCAACCAATCCGGCTGAAACTTCACAGCATACCATGTCGGTAGTGCAGCTGTATAAAAATGGACCGCTTATAGTGCTAGTCGCGCCACCTGTTTGATTTTCTAAAGACTTATTGAACTACCCTCGGAACAATTCCGCGGGGAATGTTAATATTCTTCCTGGGACTCTGCTTCTAGCCGAAAATTGGTTTATAAATGGGACATCCTTTTTCGAAAAAAAAAAACCAAGGCTGAATCAAAGGAGAAACTCGTCCGGGATCCTCGTAAATTTGTGCTGGAAGTTAATCACGTAAAGAAGAAAGAACTTGTAGCGTCGACTGCAATAGCTGGAGCCACAAGTTTACAACATTCTGCATCAATATCTAAAGTTGACTACCGATTCTATAGGGTGAGACCGGAGAATGCTAACGAAAACCATTTCGAAAATGTTAGCGTGTCGGATGTTTTTGTGAGTTCTTGAGCCGCTTTTGAGAGGGAAAGGAAGGAGTTATAGGCCAACTGGTTACCTATGATACAACTGGTTTGGAAACTTGAAACGAGTTTACCGTTATGATTGTAAGTCAAAGAAAGGATCATAAAAAAGAGGTGCACCTTGTCCTAGAAACTTTAAAGTAATGAAATACTAGGGAATGAGTGGGAAAGATTGGGCGCTTGTTTTCCGAGACATGGAAGGTATCCTTTTCATTGGTTATCAGGAATGTTATGTCTCCATAGTAAAACTGAAGTTGGGCAATTTGTTAGGACCATTATTAGAAGCTTTTAACGACAAAAGAAAATCAAAATTGGCAAATGGTATGTTCCTCTTGCACAAGATTGAGCCTTGGGCTACAAGACTTTCATACGATTTTGCCATTCAACAATGCAGATTTTGAAAGATTTGCGATCTACCTTAGTAGCTCGAAGCGATTGTTATTTATAACAGCAAAGGAAGACGGAGGTACGTGAAAAAAAAATCAGCGATGATAGTGGAGTGATATCGGCAATTTCAGCCAATTTATGCAACCACGAGAAAAAGTTATCTCTCGATAGTATTAGTAAATTGTTTGCTAGAAATGAAAGATTGGTTAGAACTAATCAAAAATATATAAAAAAAAATGAGAAGTGTGCTGACGTTTCATTTCAGCAGCCTTCCACCAGCCCATCCCTGTGAGTGCACGAATTTTGTGACTTCTACTCGTAGTTTGAAAAAGGACCTTAGCAATATGCTATTGGTGGTGGTCGAATATCCTTCCTTAATAATTTTATTAATTTTTGTTTTAATTTTAATAATTCTAATTGGATACATTCAAATTCGTTTTCAAGTATTTTTTCGTTAGTTCAATAGATGACGATGCATTTGGATATTATTCATGTTACTATTTCAGTAAACTTTTAATATCTGATTTTTGAGAAAGTAGTTTTTCTCGTTGTTATTCTATGAACTTTTTTTAGTTGTATGATTTCTACAAAATGACAGCATCAATGTCTGAAATACTACCAATCCATTGTTTTTCATCCATCGTTTTTTCGTCTAACTAGTTCTTCGGGTTTTAATCTTTCTGAAAGTCGGTTTTTGTCAAAGCGATCTGCAGCAAATAAATATTGATAAATATTGTTCTTAGTGATACATCTCATATTTTTCCTGAAAATCTTTCGCCCGTCTTTTGATGTCTTACTATGACTTTTAAATGTTGATTTTCGAACAAAAATATTGAAAACATCATTCATGCAAATATCAACAAGTTTTCTTATCGTTTGCAACTTCCTGCTGTTGAGAGTCTCAATATGAGTTTGACTTTATTACACGAAAGAGTTTCCTATTACTGGCAGCGTGGAACGATGAATATCATCCATTGACAAAGTAATAAAAAATGTAAACATACGTATCTTATCTAAATATAAAGTTTTTTTTCCCAAAGTACCAAATTGTCGTTAGTTGAATATCCTACGCATTGATGAAAAATATATTTTTGACGATAGAAACACGAAATGAGAGCATTATCTGCACGCTACATTTTCACTGAATACTAAACATTGATACACCAATAAAAACACACTTTACATCACATTACATTAACATTGCAGACATTATCAATAATCAATATCGAGATAGTTTCTCACTCAAATTGCTCGTCAACTTATCTGAGAGATACTTTGCCAATTTATTTATTTTAAATATCCTTCGGGACACTTGATACGGAGCTGTTGCTGCTTTCGTTTGACACGGTGGGAGGCTCATAATCATAATATGGTCCAATTTCCAAGCGATATGTAGGATAACAACCCCACTTAACGGCTTCCTGGCAATGAATTACCAAACTCACATTGAATTCATCCGGCGGCAATCGAACCCAATCCTCGTGAACAGGACTGCTTTTCAATAATTGAATTATCTCCACGGAACCATGAATATCAAAAGCAAATGTTACTTTTGGCATGCGACATCTTTCGCTCAGGTCGTGACCGAAAACGAAAATCTTGCTCTCGCACTCCCAAACTTTTCTGCGAATGAAGAAAGCGAAACGATTTTAAAGATGACGGACGAGATAGAGAGATAAATTGATCCTTTCAATTTTATATAGGCATAAGTTAACAAGCAGCATAGATTTCGACACGAAGAAAAATGTGTTGCGTAGCGAGCATGTATTTCAAGCTGTATTGAATTTTTTTTTTCGTTGCGTTTCCTTAATCACATTTCCTTTTAGGAACGCTTCAGCTATTCGTTAAGTTTTCAAATCACATTTAATCCACTTTGAAAAGGGGCGTAAATTGATTGAAATGACCCTTTATCAATTTTCCAAGCTGCTTTTTATGGACTCGAGTATCAGGTTGTTGCGTTCGCCTCGACATCAATGGACGTTGGTATGCATGTGCCGAAAAAGAAATGAAGTCAATTTTCAATAGAGTATCTACTAAGGCCACGCAACACATCCTTCTACATCCGAAATAAATCGATATCTAGGTCTAAGGATTTCATATTGAAACAAGAGGAATAGAGCATGCAAACAACTTACTTGAATGCTGTGAACGAATTCACGGCTATCATGATTTCCGCCAGGAGTATTAAAAGTTCATCTTTGTCAGACGAATAGTTGAAACATTGGTGTGATGTGGAGGACCATAACATCCCGAACCACGACCCACGCAATTGATAGACTATACGCCAATATTCGGGCTGAATATCAATAGATGATAAAAGTATTGAGTTTTTACATTTCTGCAAGTAGATAATCCGAAAATCATATTAAAATTTGAATTGAAATTTTCGAAATGTGATTTCAACAATGTCCTGGCATAGCTACGCAAATTGTATACTGTGAGATCAGTTATTAATAACATCGATTATAGATAGAGTTCAGTGTAGTGAGGAAATTCTGTATTCTGGATTTTTTTCATTTAATATCCAGGTCCCGCAATAAAAAAAAACCTCCGAACAAAATCAGGATCAACTTTAAGTGTTAAAAAGGTTGGCCTGTATTTAAAATCGTATTTACAAAATCCACTACAATTCGCAAAAAACTAAACAGGTTGCGTCTCTGTACCTCCTAACACGCATTTTTTATATTTTATTCCAACTTGGCGTCGGCTTTTATAATTTCGTCTTAAGAGAATAAACATTTAAAATCTTCTCTGGGTAGCTTGTGTCCGCAGGGCCTTGCTTCGTGGGTCTCGAGGACGCGTTTCGGCTGCATACAGCCATCTTCAGCTCGTTCTGATCATCGGAATCATCAGCATCAGAACGAGCTGAATCTTCAGCTCGTTCTGATCATCGGAATCATCAGCATCAGAACGAGCTGAAGATGGCTGTAGATGGCAGCCGAAACGCGTCCTCGAGACCCACGAAGCAAGGCCCGGCGGACCCAAGCTACCCAGAGTTAATTTTGGCCTGCGGCAACATCAAAACGAACTTCGAATTTAAAATCTTATTGAATATGCAATCCTTTGGACCTGTTAGACTTGGATGTACTTCCAAATACTAGGCATGTTCAGAAGATAAGTTTAAGGGTGACGGTAAGAAAAAAATGTGAGAGGAATACCCTTACTATAGCGGGCAACACAGAAACAATTGACATACTAGCACTGACACTTGAAATAGCAACGCTGAGAAAGAGAAACAAAATCCCTTAGTAGCACACAAAGTTAACCCATGAATGAGAAGAACGCGCAAATGACACGAGGCAGATTAGAGAAGAGTAAGCAAAGCTATTTTAATTGTTACAATCTTTTAAAAGCTCCGATTACACATTTCAATTAAATATGTAAGTAATGCGTGTGTATATATATGTTAAAAGAGCAGAAATGTGCATCTAACCACTCTTTTCTTGTTTTGTTGAAGGTTATTTATTTTGGTGAAGTGGCATCCGTCCAATACCATTCCATTAGTATATTGGTATTTTATTTGTATAGCGCATTTTTGCCATCCATACTTGTTATTTTGTTTAGCAAAAATAACACTCTCAGAACATATATTACAATTTTAAATCTACCATGGCTTGAGGTGTCTCTTTCTGCCAAAAGCAGCCCAAAAATGGGATCGCTGTATCGTTTACGTCTGATGGTTTCGTTCCAACGTAACTACAAACAGCACTAACACTCTTGGGCGACTTCTCCGAGACAGAGATAGAAGACGCACTAGTTGATTTATATCTGTATTGCATTTTTACGCAAAAGCTTTGGGTGGGGTACGCTTGCTTTCCCCAAAATTGAGAGAAAATTTACTAATCTAAATTAATTTGACACATTTTTGTTAAGTACCGCGGGATCGGGATTTTGTTCGAAGTGATCCTGCTGTATAAACTTTCGCTTTCATGATTGTTAGTAAACTTACGTTCCAATCTTCAAAAGCACGGACGATTTTGGCAAGGAATTCCAGCATATACGAGGAACTAGTTCTAGTATAATAGCAAAGAAACTATTTTTAAAAATCGACTAGACGTAGGGTAAGGATGTATAAGTAACAATAGTGTGTTAGGGCAGTGTGGATTATCTCCTAGAGACAGAGCAGGTGTTCCCCTAGAACTAAGTGAGGAAGTTCCTATTTGAGAGGATTTCCTAGTCCTGATGTCCTGATTACTAGTTCCAGTTAAACTGATGATTTTTTTGTGCCAAAACTGAAATCACTAAGAGTCATGAGGAGTTGCATGGGGAAGTTTTCCTCCGAGAAAATTGGATAACCTACAATTCTGACTGCTGAGTTTGCAGAGAATACTGAGAAAAGTCATGCATATTGCCCATTGACAACCTTACTTCTGAATTGTTCTCAGAACTTTCTCATACAAGACATTCAGAGGAATGTGGGACTACCATTTCCTGTGTGCAAATTGGGTTTGACAACAACTAATAGGGTTGTTGCATTGCAACAGTAGTTGCAATGTTCTAACGAATTTTGAGCGATTTAAATTGGAAGTTGGAGATTTTGTGACTCTGCATCGAGGTCATAATTGATCTGACATGGGAGGTTACTTATATTATCAGTATTATCACGCCGATTAAACAATATCAATTTCGAGATAAGTATCATTGCTCAAATTTTTGTCAATCTGGCAGCTGAAAAGACATCATTTTGATCGAATATCATACGGTTTCATCGAAGCATGCATTGTTAGAGACCTTTCAGGCTTTTTTCCCAATCAACCCCTTACCGGCCATATATGTGCAAGGATATTAACGAACTAAACACCGGTGGTTTCTGACCATAGGAGGGGGCAAACAGTGCATTAAACGTCATGTTTCGTCTTTACACTGGCTGTATCGAATCTGTTTTGAATCGAGCCTGTTTTGTTGGCTCGTTTTTTTACTATTTTGAATTCAGCTTTTTCCTGAGTCAGCCATCTTTTCACTCACTTCAAGGAATACATGGATGTCATTAAAGTTTCAACCGTCGAATAGGTGCAGGATTTGAAACGGACGGAGCAGCTGTAGGAAAGTTCTTCCAAAAAGGATCAAGATGCTTTCATCATAACATTACCCGGCCAAAACGGTGTTGTGCCTTTAACCAATCGTTTTGCTACAGACTTTATATTTTTTTCGATATTTTCGAAACTCTGTTGTCAAAAGCCAAGCATTTGATGTTGGTCTCATCTGACAATAAAATAATTTAATTCTGTGGAATCGTTTACTTAAGTTAAAATTTCTTTATTGGCTACGTGAATGATCGGTTTGCATCATATATATGGACTTTTAATCAGGTCCTTTCATTCCGACTTGTCTTAAAACTATCCTTAGACTTATCAAGCTGATGTCAATTGATTTAAATTTTTGTTTTTTTGTTCTTGATTTAAATGTTTTCGCAAAAATTGCAGAACATTCTTAAATTTGAGTAGCATAACATCATTACAAGAGAGGAGTAAAGCTTAATATAAAAGTAATTTTATTATGAAACCTACAGTTGCTTGATCTATCTCTGCCTGCCAGAAGTCGCCTGAGAGTGTTCTTGCTGTTTTCTGCTTACGTTTTTCTCATCAGATCGGGGGTATGTACACATTTATCGAACAATTTTGTATCTAAGCTATAATTTCTGTCAGGGGAGGATTGAAAGGACTCTATCCTCGCTAGTCGCGATTTAAGCGTTGGAAATTTTGCGCGCTTTTATAACTTATCGAAATCGATGGGGTATATGAAACCCATGACGTTGCAAAAATGTTCAGCAATAAACATTAAACTCAAACAAAACAAATAAATCAGATTAATGCTATAAAAGTTAAACTTCTTGGTACTAAATGAGTGTTTCAGAACAAAACAAAGCCGGAAAAGTCATCAAGCTGGTTCGGAAAATTCTCTGAGACCATGTCAAACGCCGCTTTGTATCAGTAAAAGTGTACCTCAGCAGTTTGTAGGGTGAAAGAGGTATAGTCCGCCATGCGATTGATTCAAGCAACCAAATGTCCGAAGTTTCTGAACAGTTTCTGACCCGCAATTTTTGTCAATCAAAAACCCAAAAGTATCAAAGTCCTGTAATAATTGCTCCAAACTATTAAAGAGAGTCTAGTTTTCACTTTATACTATAATCTAATGTAACTAATCTTCACTTTATACTATAAAACTATAAAATCTTATGCGGGATTTACCGGGAAATGCTGGGTTATAAAACTAGCTACTAGTACACTAGCCTTCTGCGCAGCAGGTCCCGGATCTTAGTAGTTCATTGAGCACGCGAGTTTTAGTTGACTTAGCGAGCTATTTAACTGAACCCGATTCTTGGACGTGGACCGTGTGGAATGTTACCCTGAAGTGGCATTGCCGAAGTGGACAGACAGATTCTATGATCAAAATCCTTTTTCCACTTAAACAATAAAGCTGGCCATGCTGCATTCAATTTGCGTACTAGGATGAGCCAGGGATGAGATTATATCGAAGTCCACTTTAAAAAAAAACTCTACAATTGCTGGTGGCAGACAAGATGGTGCTCTTAAGAACTAACAATGTGTTAGGACATCTAAGGCTCTTGCCTTTTTTTGCCACCGTTAGTTCCAGTTGCTTATTTGGCAGGATAATATTCACATGAGGAGCGTGCTCCCCACTAAAAGTCCCTCAACTATGTATAAACTTCTGATGTCAGAGTTATCATTAACCGATCTCACAATCCTTGGATTTATCCTGATAGCTAGTCTGTAAGTAGAAACGTTTCCTGATGTGCGCTAAGAAGTTAATGTATTAAATTTGTAACGTTTTCCATGTCTACTTTGCTGATCTTTACGACTATCGGGCGAAAGAGGATAAACCGCAACACAATAATTTCTTATGTAAATACAAGCCGTAATAGCGTGATTCTTGCATCTATCAGTTCAAAATGTAGATACAGTCACTTCAAGGCCTTTTTTTCTAATACTCACATTTAAAATTCCCAGCAATGTAATAACATACAAAAGCCTGGACGTTTGCGAATCTGGATTGGGTAAGCTTTCTTCAATCAGCGTATAGAATTTCAATAGGAACATCTTGATTTTTCCAACAGATGGACAAAAAGGATTCTTGTAGGTGTTTCGCATCAAGGGTAGCATAGCGCCTAGAAACAGTGGGCAGTGTCCAGCCTTGATATATGCCCAAGTCGCTTGATGAATTACCTGAAAAATGGAATCAAATTGAGTAAAATTGAGTTATTCGAAAAACTTTTCGAGCGTTAGCACATCAAATGTCCTGAAAATTTTATATCCTATTCATTTCACATATTTCGTGGACTTTCTACAGTTTTCACCCTCACGCTTCACCCTCTCTCTCTCTCTCTCTCTGTTTATCGATATCCCATCCTACATTTTCGATATACGCATTCTAAATCAAACCAAATACATACTTGCAATGCTGAAAATTCGTATCCTGTTTTACTGGTCCTTCCGAATTTACTCAGCGAGCGTTTAAAATCGTGCATCATGCGACTGTCACAACAATTTCGCAAACGCGTGCATGTTGCACGGATTCGGTTACGATGCCAGATATTGATGTTACTTATTATCATTTCCAGGATCTCGGTGGGAAGGTCACATAGTTTAATGATTTTTTGTTGTTGTACACTGCGGTTTGTGCAATGTTGGAGCTGTTTGTGGTGGTGCTGATGACGGCTGTGGTTGTTGCTAATATTATTTTGGGAAGATTTTTTGTTTTGAATATCTCGATTACTGCTCCTAGTGCTGTAGTTACAATTAGCTTTCGCTCGAGTTTTAAGGATCGTTGAAATTTGCTTGTTATTGCTTTTGGCGGGGGTATCGTTGCGTTTGCGATTGCTTAAAATTTTCGTCATTACTCGAGCGTAATTTATAATGCATTTATCCTCTTATTTACACTTGGTCTACGTTTGGTAGTTTATACTCATGCACTTGAAATTTTTGTTTGTCCTTTAAAATCGTTTTGAATTACACAAATTTAGCTTTACAAGTTACACTATAATTTTCTTTCTAGGATAAAGTCAATCTGATTTTTATGTGTCAAAAAGAGTGTAGGGAATGTGATAGTATTGTATATATTATTATTTTTTTAATAAACAAATGCTTAAGTTTGAATTATGATTCGTTACAAAATGCCAAAAAACTTTTCAGTAGTTTTCTTTGAGAGAGAATCCTTGAATTTGTATCAAATCATAAATATAATTGTTCCCATTAGCAAAAGCTCTTTGTTTAGAAATTAGTAAGCCATTTGGCTTAATTTGGTAGAGCTTCCCGTTCAGGTGATGTCTATGATAAATTTCCAACTTGTATTACAATGGACAAAAACAATCTCATAGTCCTAGCTGGAGTTTCCACGGGGAATTTCCAAAAATGGGTTTGAAAGTACGCGGTGAGTATTGGCACTGCAATTTAGTGAAAAGACCCCAGCACACATGCTAGCATACAGCGGAGCAGCGTCCTGTAAGCGAAGAGACAACCTGGCCATTTCACTTCTTTGCCAAAGGGAAATTGGAACACTCGAAGTCGAATCAGATCATTGTCTTTCTCTGGAAGATTTTTAGTGGCTAAAGGTAAACCCTACTGCTCTGGGTGTATTTCTCAAAGTATTTCCCTACACAACTTCCTAAATGGCAGATAAAACAGTGTGCAAAAAAAAGGGACATGGCCTTACTAGTTGGTACAAAGTACTTGTTTAATTTATATGTGAGTGCTATCTGTGTGCTGGTTGATATACTCAGCATTTGTCCAACAAGATTAAAACTAAAACAGGAATAAGGCCAAAAGTCATTTTACTCAGTTCGCCTTCTGTGTAACTTGGTTTAAAAAGAAAGTGGCTCTAACAAACCATTAGCCTTAGGTTCTTCTAATAAGATGTTGCAATTGGCACCTTGGGGTATTCCAAATTAAGAACTACGCAAGATTACAGATGTAGATAAACTCAGGGTGGAAACTACATTTACGTGAAAAGTGTCGGGGAAACCATCGTTTCTGATCCGGGCTACGTGCTGCGGACATTATCTATTTTCAGCAGTTATAACGCCTGTCAAAATTGTTGTGGTGATATGTCTATGAAAAAAGGAGTGTGTCTGGACAATTTTCATACCATAGTGGACTGATTAGTAATCATAAAACATCGAAAAAACTGTTTTTACAATTGTTGAAATATTCCCGCAAACATGCAGAACTCTCTCAGTGGAGGTCCTCGGACTATTGTTGTTTATCTCCAACAATTCTACATGGGTTCCAAAAAAGCTTACAAAATAGTTCAATCAGTTGCAGTTCGAAAGCTCCTGTATTTTTTCATTCAACGACTTGAAGGTGACTATTTCCTGAGCTTTGTTGTGATGGTCCTACAATTTTGACAGCTGTCAACATTCTTGTTCAATTTGTCGTATTTTTAAATGGAAACGTCATGATTTGATAGCCGTTATGCTATTTCAGATTTTACATAATATGGTCTTACAATTCTACGTCTCTTGTTGGGAATTCTTTTGAGCAAAAAATTGTTAAGAACATTTTTTTTAGCAAAATTTGTTTTTATAACTTTATTAGCAAAATTTTTGTTTTGTTGCAAGGTATCATTGCAATTGACTGTTGTTGATGTAATAAGATAAAATGAAAATTCCAACCAATTATTTTTTGAAGGCTTAGTAGCGACATCCGCATGTTTTTTGGAGGGTAATTTTATTAGTTTTAAAGTCATTTTATAATTTTGTTTATTGTGTCCAAAGTAAACAAGATATTTTGTTAATTTTACAATCGTCTTATGAAAAAACTGGAATAATATATGTATATTTAAATTCATAAACGCGTTAGTTTTCTTATAGGTAAACTGAAATCGGTCCTAGAGTTGATCCCTGTGGTAACCCGGCTGATATTTCAATTTTTCTATTCAGTACTTGTTGGAATAGAATTATTTTCAAAGTTTTCAATCCTGTGCGAATGTTTTTTTAAAGTTAAATTTACTAATATTTTTTTGAATTTTGTTTATAATGATTATTAGCGTAAGATTTAAATATTAAATTATTTATTAAGTTATGAATTTCTTTTTTGACCTTATTCGAGTAAGGAGGCTGTTTGCACTCTGAGCCTCGGAATCCCAATGGTCAAACCTGCTGGATTATCGCAAAATAACTCCATTCCCAAACAGAGAATCTTCCCTGGAACCGTGTGGACTAGGTATCCTTATTTTTAGCCCTATTGCATCTATGAGTTAGGAATCTATTCGAGAGCAGCACAGTGAAATGGAGGAGGATTGCAAGATTGCAAGAAGAAATTTCTTCACCTCACCCTCGATGTGTCAGGCCGTTCAAGTTTGCCTTTCTTTATTTTCAGGATCATCCGAGCGTGATATGTCATATGGGCCTATTTATCAGTCGATTTCAACATCTCTTCGACTATCTGGTATCTGGGTATCTGGACTTAACTGTTACAACTTTTCGGCAAGAATCTTTGTACTTCCATCTTCTGCATTAAAAAAGTAATGACAATCGTTCACGACGCTTATGATACTTATGACATGAGTCAGCGTTACGATTCTTCCTTAACTTCGTTAGATTAAGTTTAAGTTAAAAGTGAAGTTTAAGGATATAATTTTTAACAAAGTTTCTTAGAATTTATTCAATGAATAGTCTGGATATTTTTCATGGTAAAATTAAGTGGTTTATGTTATCTTAGCTGCTTCCTTCACACCAGAATCGTTCCTTCTCTAAACATTAGTTTCCGAAGTTGTCCTGGTAAGTTGTCCAACTTCTCGTTTAACAAGTATAACTTCTTCCACCTTGATTTCAGCTTTAGTAAATGCTGTGTTACCTTTCAGTTCTTTTGTACATCTAAAATACTTCCACTAACATCGAATATAAGAAAACTGTGTAGCATGTCACTTGCTACGAAAAAACTTTCGGATATTTATTGATCTAGGAATAATATTGCTTCGCTCCATTCAATTCACCACGGATCCATGTAAATTGACAATCCGTAGTGGAATATCTGAAAGGAACAGTTTCCGTTTCCGTCCTGTACCGTGAAAATGTGTTGTTGCGAATTGAAATTTAAGAAATATATTTATTCATGGGTGGAAACTCGTCTTTTATAGCTATGTTGAGATCCTTGCAAAGCATAAATTTCTCGACTAAGGACGATTGAAGGGTGGAGAGGTTCCCATCTTGTCGACAGACACCTGTATTGGTTAGTTACAGCAAATAGATAACTTCTTTCATTGCCTTTTGATAGATGTCCCGGAACGGTGTTGCCCCAAGGATGCATTCAAAGCTGAACGAGAAAAGAATATTGTAAACATATTCAGCATCCTTCTCATAAATTATCATCGTAATCAGACTTTGGATGGAGAAACAAACATGCTCTTTGAAAATGTCATCGGGTGAGTTCCTGAAAAAAGGAACCAAAATCCCAAACAAGAACAACTAACTGAGAACTTACTTTTCTATTCTTCCCGCTTTCACTAGCAAATACTTCAGGACCGTAACGATTTCTTCACAATTTCTCGCTTCTTTTTGTTCATTTATTTCTCGGGTTGTTTATTCCTCACCGAATTTTCCTTAATGCCAGGATCGTGTTGTACAGCTGAGTTAAATAACCACCTGAGAGATTTCGTTAGGGAGTTGATTTGAGTAAAAAGTTTTTGTCTTATTCAAAGTGGGATCCGTTGAAGTTGTCCTTTTACCTTCAGCATTTCTCGTCGCAAGTTGGATCATCAATATCTGTATATGTGTGCAAGCAAACTTTTCGATAGGTTTTTTTTTTTTTGTTGAACTTGAGGAGAATGTCAACGATTGGAAAATTGTTGACATTTTACTCCAGAGTCTAGCAAAATGATGATTTCATTTTGTCCTGTTGTCGGAGAGAGTAAAACTATTCAATATTTATTGATTCGGTTGTTTTTCACGCGAAGAATGTTAAGGAATTTTCTGTTTAATATGCGTGAATTTTTTTAAATGTTTTCTTATTTTAGTCTTTTTCGATTGAAACCATCGATAAGAAAGTTAACAATGTTCAATGTAAATGATCCTTTGTGTCAGACGTGTAAGGTCATAATTATTCGATATTCTCAAATAGAAACCAAGATACAATAATCGCTCCTATTTATCAAACCCCATCGGCCTTATAAAATAATCCTGACGAGTAATAGTGTCTTGGAGCCATGCAATTAAATCCTACACCCATCATCGACTTTATGGATGGTAAGCAATAGGTAACGAATAGCAATTGCTAGCTTTTAATGCACCATTGCACTGTAATTAATAGGACATACAGAATGTTAACAATAGTGTTCAATGAGAACGTTTCAAACGTGTTCTGCATGTACAGAATTGACATATGTATATGCTAAAGGCAGTGCACATGCATGTCAGCTACATATATATGTGTGCATTTAAGAGCCAGCGATGGTTTACCCATCGGTGCTCCAAAGTAACTTGTAAAATCAAGAGCCAAACTATAGCTACAATGAAAATGCATATGGTAACTAATTAATCAGTTCTTTAGCCGGAAGATAATTAGTTTCCCGTTACAATGAACACATATTCCAGTGTGTGGTTTACTGAAAACCAGTCTTAATTAGTATGCGTAAGTGAATATATGAACAAGTGCACTTACATGCTGTAAATTAGGCAGAGCATAAAAGACTCATTTCGTATCTATTTTGTTGTCCATGAATCCTGTATCTGTTGAATAATCTGCGAAGTGATTAAGCTCCAAGAGGACGCGAGATTCCAAAAAAGGTGTTGATTTTTTAATGAAAAATTTTTGCATTTTAACAGCTTCGTCTGTATGGGAATGTTTTGCTCCAGAGCGATGTACTATTCAACATTATGGAAGGAGACAGCTCTAAAGGTGGTAAAAATTTCAAAATATAAAAATCCCCAAATATAAAAGCACGAGCACCGGCTTATCAAGGATCTGAGTCTATGGCTCAATCGAAAGCATAGTGAGATTGATTTCTATCTGCGACAGCTCGCGAGTGGGCATGATTGATAAAGTCACAGCCCTATCATCGCAAATTTTATGCAGGAGAGAAATATGATGCCTGCCATACATATCCTTTAAATACCAGAGAAGGAAACCTGGCTACATCATCAAAAGAACCAACGGTTTTTGGACAGCCTAACTGGAGTGCTTTTTAGTTCTTGAGAGAAAAGAAACCCAAAGGCTCCTAAAGTCCGAATAGTGATTCTAATAAAAAACAGAAAATTCCATCAATTTTGTTTTGGCACTTTCCATGTCACGACCCAATTCCCTTTCTACATGTCCTTCCTCATGAAAGACCATTAATGCAGTTCGATGGTGGCTTGATGCATAGGAAAACGAGACAATGTCCGCTCGGCTCGCAGTTCCACAGGTGAAATATTCAGTGCATAGTACAGAAAGGCTGTCCTGCTGGATATCTTACTCTGCTAGCGTAAGAAAGTTTCTTTTCACTTTCCACAAATTTTCTTCCACTGACACCCTCTCTCTCCTTAAAAAAGGTGTAAAAATCATAATTAATGTTAATACCTAATAGTTTCTGGTTTACGAAGATAGGTCTGTACTGTTTGTTTCTGGTAATTGGAAGGAGGTATCGTCGTTGGTTGAATCCAATATATTACAACATTACATAGGCTTAGAAACATTGAATCTAATTAAAATCAAAAACGTCCGCGTGGGAAAGACTGAAGAAGAAAATTTTAAGTTTGAGGAATGGAATAGAACTCAGACTCTGCGTGAATCCGCGGCAGTTATCTAGGCTTTCAAGTTTTTATGTCCTTACACACGAAATCACCTCATTTTAACATCAATACAACTTTTATTAGGAACGACGAAGTACCAAATTGTCCAAATGAAGTTTGTAGTTATGTTATTTTTAAATCGCGAAGAAACGTTTCGCTTTTAACTTTCGCTTTACTTTTAACTACCAGAATGATCAGCTTTATAGGTAAATTTTCAATACCGGATCGATACATCAATTGAAGATGACATTTTCAAGACCATTTTTGAATTTAGCTGGCTTCGATGTTGCAGTGATTGGAAGCACAAAACCTGGTATGTTTCTATGTTGTGTTATGGAAGCAATAATTAGCGTTTGTTGGTTTGGTTAATCTGGTTTTGCTCGAGTAGGTTGTTTGGAACTCAGTCTCCTGCATTGCTCACATTTGTGTTCAGCTACAAATGTGCTTGGATGGTTGGACCATTATTAGTGAATACTTTTTGACTTTTGAATTCTTGACTTGTCTACTGTTCGAAGTTGGTTTGCTTCCACTTCCGTCATTAAAACATAATCGTATTTGTCCAATATTGTTGGTCTTCTAGATTTATACGAGTTTCGAAATAACTTGACTTGAATTTCTTCCTTGACTTGAAGTGTCAACATGACGTTTGGCACTTAAAAATTTGAATAAATATCGCCTTTGTTTTTCGTAGGAATCCTTTTCTCGAATGACCTTTCCCAAAATCGAAAAGTATGCAAAGCCGGTATGCAATCTCTTCTGGTGTTTGGCCGGCCATTTAATCTAGCATCACAAAAGAAAATACCCAAATAAATGTATTTTTTTATAATGGAACATGTCACTGTAACGTTGGAATGTCTCGTGCACCACGTGGAAAAACACACTAAGTTGACAGATGACACTTAAATTTTGACAAGGGCAAGCCGGTTTGCCTAACGAAATGTAGTTGGTTGGTACAAACTCTTTGTTGTTTCTACTTAATTATTCTCTATATGCCTATTGTGTATTGTTTTATTATATTTTAAAATTTTACTGTAGACGGTTTTGAAAATATTTCTTTCCCTTCTTATTATTTTTTTATTAAAGTATTTTTGTCAAGATATTTCTTAGAATTTCGAATGAGTTTACTACGTATTTGGATTAGTTTTGAACTTTTTGTCTGAAGATAAAATCCGAATGAATACGATCTGTATCACAGTTTCAAGTTTTGTAAATCGCTAAGATGTTGGTTTGATGTATGTATAATGAATCCTTGTGGTTCAATACGTGTAAGATTTTATGGTTGAAATAAAGTAATTAAACCAGTCAATTTGAAGTAACGAAATTTGTGAATTATACATGAAAGAGTCATGTCATCAGTTCAAAAGTTGAAAAAGACCATAAAATGGATGAAAAGACACTCCTCTATAAATTGTAAGGACATCAGGAACTTGATGTTCTTGGAAGGAAGAGCGAAATAAAACAAATTTTATTTCGCCCTAGTCTGGCTGCGCTTTTGCATCTTTGTTGCATATCAACCTTGCAAGTCAACAACAAAAAGTCCAGAATCGTACCAAAGGACACTGCAAGATATCAGGCAAAGTTCTAAGGATCGAATCAATAGTGTTGTCCATGTATGACGAATCTTTTGAATTATTGAAAACATTCAGAATTGCCAGTACGTGACTGTTAGTGCAATAAACTGAGACTCGACGAAGTTTCAATTTCTATTGATTTTTCAATCGCAAGTACACTAGCATGTACATGTAAAGCAATTCTTCTAAGGATTAGTTTTGCCTCATCCTCCCTCCACTTCCCTTTCTGGCTATTCGTGTTCCTTGTTGATCCAATCATATTTTCACTAGTTTCATCAACAGTATCTATTTGTATGCTTTCTATGACAAATTGACTATTCAGTCTCGGCTCAGTGGGGTCTAATAGTGTTTCATTGATGATTTCAGAAAATTTAGTATTCATCAAAGGACGTTCGCTTAATATTGCGAACATGATGAGATCGGGGGGCCCCAGATGATGGTAAGTTAATAGTGTTATTCGGTCTTGATGTCTCTCTATGTCTCTCCTGGGGATATGTTGAGCATTAATAAGTTTAATTTGCGCCGGGACTGGAATCTTAAACTTGTTGCTTTTCTTCCTGTTGCTGTCTGGGTCAGGAGCAATGCTGGTCGTATTATTAGCATGAGGTTAAGATTGGAATCGGGGTGCGTTGTGAGCTCAATTAATTCAGCTTCTGATTTTCAGCCGTTGGTATCCATTGGCCTATCGCGAAATGCGGTAGTTGGTCCCTTCTTCATTTGAAACAAATATTTTTTAGGAATATCCTTACATCGCCCCAACTTGATGCTTCCGCCCGAAGCATCTCTTGTTAACATTCCGGCTTACGACACGTGCGAGCCCACCAAGTCCTCCGGCCTTACAGCAAATCTCATCCAAATCGATGTGGATAGCATTAACAACTCAACTCCCATGGCATGCTGCTGAATATTTTATGAATCTCAATTACATTTTAATTAGTGATTTTTATTATGCTCACCCAACATGAACAAGTACCCTCTTAGTCAGTTTTGTCACAGATATATACATGCCATACTTCTTCCTGTTGGAATATGTTATTCGATAATTAAATGATGGAGCCTCTTTATGCTTCGGATAATGTTGGGTGGTAGAGGGTGGAAGCATATTCGGTAGTGCGGCGAAGGTGTTGAAATTTTATTCAGTCGATTGCCAGTGATTTACTCTGGAAGGTGTAATTTTTTTTAAACAGGTGCTAAATTAATTGCATTATCGTTAAAGTGGAATTGATTTGCGAAATTGCGTTGGTATATGAGAATTCGCTTGAAGTCAATTAGTGGAACTCAAATAATTACACCCGTTTAATTTCGGCGCCTAGGTGGAAATTTAATTGTGTGACAGTTTTGTCTTTTAATGCTACTGAGGATGATATGAGCCAACTATGCTCGCGATAATGAATGGCTAAAATGATGCTGCAAGCAGTAAGTGTTTAACGGTTGAGCAAACTTAAATGTCGCCAAAATTCAATCGTGTGCAGAGAATGTTATCTGCATGAGTGCTAAGAACTCTGCGCAAATCAAATTTCCTGCGAAAAATTGGATTCCGTCTTGCATTCTGGCGTAAAGTTATAGCTTTAGTACTTGCTTTCTATCTGGTAAGCTGAAAACACTCAAAGGGGGATATATCGGGCGAACAGGGTGCATTAAGTAGCAATTCAAATTTTACTCCATTAATTTTGGCCATTGCAATAACATATTTGTGATGGTGCATTGTCGTGATGAAACAACACTTTCTTCCAAGCCAAATGCGGCCATTTTCGCTCAAACATTGCAATCAAATAGAATAATACTCACCGTTGATATTTTCACCTTTTTCAAGATAGTCAATGAACATTTTCGCACGTGCATCCCAAAACCTTGACACCTTGACCTTCCCTGCAGATCGAACGCTCTTCGCCGTCTATGAAGCCGATGCACAGGCTTCTGTTTTGTTGTTCTGTTGTCTCAGGTGTGATGCGATGCACACCTTGTATTCATGTTTATGAAACGGTTCAAAAATTCGATTTGGTAGTTGAAAACCTCGCTAAACATTCAGTCGAAACATCATCATGACTCTGTTGTTGCTCGACTGTTGGCAAAAGCGTAACCCACCTTTGACACAGTTTTGTTATGTCAAAATTTTCAGATTCAACGTACCGCACTCTTTGAAACTTCGAATATCGACAATCATCCGGTACCTTGTTGTGGATTTTTCGCACCATTTCTGGATCCGTCCTCACATTTTGTCGTCCACTGCGATGCTCGTCTTGGCGATTGTACGGCATCGCTTAAACTCTGCTAGTTATAAACAAAACTGTTATATTACTGTTATAAAAAAAAGAGGAGAAATACGCAGAACTCGTAAACTTTCAAAGATCAAACAACCCGAACCGAAAAAATGTGCTGACTATGGAAAAAATACTCTTGGTTCTCGCGCCGTCATAAACTTCTTTGTCAAGGTAACAAAGTAACTTCAAATCATAGATCCACTATGATTTGAACCACCAGCGCTAGCAGAAAACGCTGTCTCACTTTACTCCTGAAGCCTATAGTTTGTCAAGCGAATACTTGATTCATAACGTCTACAACGATTCTACGATTCGCCCAACTTTAATCCTTGAATCCACGTCAGTAAATCGTTCTTGCGGATTACCGAATCAGTTTAACCTAAGTAACTCGGTGACAATGTCATGCATGTCCATTGCTACTCACAATCTTAAAATTCACGTGCATCTATGCAAATCATTGCAAGTACTTTACGACAAGAATTATTCCTGGCAGAATTCAGTACAACAGTACACGCAGAACCATTACGAAATTCAAATATATTGGATCGTATACCAACTTCTTGTGGTGAATATTTGAATAAGTTCAGTTGTGGAAAAGGTGAATTAACATGACAAGTGAAAGAATAAAGTGAAAATGGGGTATATGAACAAGAAGGAATGATGTCAACATCTGTACAATGTTACGTAGAAAAATAACGAAATAGCACGTATCGCATCAGGACTCTTGTCCAAGTAAAACTATGGTTTACATGTGACACATCACTTGAAGACAACCCATGGCTCAAACGATCGCTGAAGTCACTACCTCGGAAATGAACAAATAATTTGGAAAATTAATACTGGAGATTCCTCGACTAAATGAGATACAGCCTGCAGAAATGTTTGGAATGTCGGACAGGAAAATGTTAAATACGTTTCACCATCATATTGGTAGAATCAATTAGAGTCGAAATAATGCAATAGTATTAAAAGAGAACACAATCACTGTCGTCAGGATGACACGGAATCAGATAAGATGATTTACTTATTGGATGTATATTTTTAATTAACTATCTTTTGAATTAACCTATCAGTTCGCTTAGGAAGAATTTCCCAAAAGTACCTGACCATTTTCGACAAGTTTCATCTAATATTTAAGCTTTTCTGTCGTCGTTGATCGAGGAAATTTTCCTGGTTTTAATATAGGAAAGCAGAATACAATACAAAATCGTTCTAAAATGGAAATAAAATCCTATATTTCTCCTGATTCAATTGTTATATAAAGTACTAAAAGTTTATTTTCTTTATTTAACTTTTCAGCGCTAAAAGTCAAATTGATGGTGAGACGGCCCATAACACAACTTGTAGAACAAGGAATTATTCCCCGTAAGTATCTTTTAAGTTATTTGAAAATTTCAGAGTTCTCCATTATGATTTTGACTAGAGAATACTTTGCTAGAGAATAACAAATAGTTCTGCTCTTCGTTAAATTGTGCAACACAAAGAACTACTCGCTGTGGAGTTGAGTAGAGCTTTCAAAATATTTTTTTTTCTCATCCTTACTATGTGTATAGCATTGTTATAAGAACAATATATCCTCATCCTACTTGCGTATTTGTTTATTCACTATACGAACGTCGCCAGATTTGCGAAAATTTTCCAACACGGATAGTTCACGTCCTCTTTTTGTTATTCCGTTTTCGGTTACATAAATAATCCTTCTCATTTACTTTGTTTAGCAAAGATTGAATTGTATTCAATGTTATTCGGGAAGGAAAAGTTTTAAGTGCATATCTTAAATTTTCATCCTTTTGCCATCCATCACATTCGCACACGTGAACGCAAAGGCTCCGTTCTGAAAACGTATCAACTCCTTAGAGACCATACGGTAAGGATTAAGACCATTTCAAACGAAATGAATGTGAAATAGTTAAAGAAATTAAAAACAAAAACCAAACAAAAAGAAAAGTTTAAGTATTGAGTGAATGAAAGTATCTTAGGAATTTATCGAGTTCTTTTTCCTTTTCCTATTTTCACTGTTTTGTTTAGAGAATTATTTGAGGTTGGATGCCTGTCTAGGTTGGATTGCTAGAAAATTCGAAAGTTCTGTGAAACTATAAGCGTCCGGTTCGTTAGATTAGGCGTAGAGATATAAATTGAATTTAGGGTACATGTCCTCCCGTCATTCGTTGAAATCACAATCAACTGATAAAAGTTTTTCAAGCCAAGAAGTTCAACGCTAGGTAAACTTCTTGTCAGTTCTATTTCAAATCAGAGTTAAAGCCACAAACGAAGTACTCAGTAACTGGTTACAAGTTTGTTCATTTGAAACAGCTGAAAGGATCTATCTTTTACGATAGCTCTGAAAACATCACTCATATACTACTGGCGCAAATGTGATACATTGGACAGGGAACATTTGACATTTCTTCTTTCTAGCTTCTTCTTCTTTCTAGCGCTAGAGGACGCCCTAGGCCTTCCCCTCCCGCAAAAATCTATCCATTGAGTATGTAAAACACTTTTGCGAATTGTATTCTTCGATGTATTACGGAAACTTTAAGAAAGCATATGACAGCATCAAGCAATAAATACTGGACCCAAAAGTGCTTACAGTGCTAAGGGTTAAGTATACCAGTCAAATCAAACCGTCCGACGAAAAAGGCGATTGCTTATAGAACGCCACAAGGGAAATCCTACTTCAAACTGCACAAAATTTAAGGGAATCGGTCCAGTCTTCGATAAAACCAATAGCTGACGGTAGTGTTCCATGGTGATTAGGGTGCAGAAGCTATAATGGGATTATGAATGTAAAGAAGTGACCAGAAGTTAAGTACAAAAAAAGTTGAAAGCTAGTAGCAAAATCAGTGCTGGTCTGATGTATAAACAAACATAGCACAAGTTTTCCCAGATTTGTAAATAAGAGGACAATTCACAGAGACAACTACTGCAACCGATGGACAGAGACATCGCAAATGAACGACTGGTAGTAGCCAAATATTGGAAAGGTTGGTGGCGCTCAACCTGTTACAGGAACGATTTTCAAGAAGGGTCTTCAGAGCTCTCACACATAACCCAGCATCAATTGACTCATGATGGAATTTGATCAATTAATGATAGAAGGAAAACTAAATAAAATTCTTATAATATAAAAATAATATTACATGCGTTTCCTAGATTAAATCCTTCTCGGATGTTTGTTGGACATTTATTGCCGAATGAATTTATTACTTTCGATGTTTAGAACTACCATATATACAGTTTATTTGAATTCATGATTTTCCTTTTTTCGTTGCGGCTGACAAAATTTACACAATATGAACAGACATATATTACACAGAACGGAATAGTATTTGGGCTGACCTATAGACGGCGCCACAAAGTCAAAATCCATGCGCTTCTTGTATAATACTAGCCTTATTATAGACGCTGTCAAAATTTTATGACATTTCAAGTTATAGCTTTCAACGATACGCTACCTCTGCACTTTTTGTAAACAATAGAAACAAGTGAACATTGTGTTTGATTAAAATATTGTTTTTCGATGGGACGAATAAGATGAAAACAAAGGCATGGCTCGATAAATGTTATTAAACGTCTACGTGATCATACTAATCCATTTAATATTTGTCTGCTGAATTTCTTCGTGGTCGTACGAGCGCGTACGGTCGTACCAGTAATGACCTGCGACCGGGAAGCCCAATTGAGACAGCGACTTCGGAAAACATCAAAAAATACACTGGGCTTGTGTTGAATGATCGTAAAATAAATTAATTGAGGTAGCACACATCGAAAGCATCTCAAAAGCATGTGTAAGACATGAATGTGTAAACATAAGACATATACACATGTGGAAGTTGCGTGCACGATGGGTGTTGCGTTTCCTAACAATTGACTAGAAAGCAAATGGTGTGCGTCTTTCAAAACAAAGTTCTAGTTGCTTTTCCCCAACAATGAAAAGGATATTTTTAAACGATTTGTGACAATGAACGATACATGGACTAATCTTTACACGTCTGGTAACGATCGGCGGTCGGTCAAATATTTATTTGACCATTTGAGTTTTTTCAATCGATTATTTATTATTGGGCAGGCGGTTGTTTTCCCACTCGTTTCATTTGATTAAATCATTGCAATATGAAAAATTGTTCGCATACAACTACCGCGCTTTTGTCATTAAAATTATGCAACTGGTCGGAGTCAAACGTCTTCATTCTTTTCTAAGCTTGAAATTGCTGAAAATTCATCTTAGGACGTTGCTCATACCTTCAGAGCCTTTTCAGAATTGTTGGTTAGGGGCTTCGGTTACAGAAATTGACACAGAATCGAGGGGAAACGTATATGCATAGGCTTGATGTGTAGATGTGAAAGACAGACCTTTGCATATAGACTTATATACAAACTCAAATTTTCCTTTAGTCACACAATAAAAGGAGCATTTCTAGAATCAATCATTTCCTTGAGTAATGCTCACCATCAATGTCTGAAGCGTGACCTAGCTGTCCAAGCAGAGACTTTTGATTGTTATGCTTCAAAGTGAAACGTTGAGACGCACAGAATATAGGTGATGAATTCGTTAGTCCTCAAAGTAGAAGTTCACCGAATTCCTCTCGCTATAAGGCTCGCTATAGTATCAAGGACTATGTAGTATGTGGCGCCACCTTTATCATGGAGCCATTCATCCATTTGATCGTGGCGCCATCTTGATCAAGGAGCTACAGCTCTTCTCGGGCATTGGCCCACTGAGTATGATACCTCTAGCAGTCTCAGTTCATCAACCGCATTCTCTCATTGGAACACCGAACAGCGCTTAATTTTTGTCAAAAATGGTTCATCTTCGGGACAGCGAGCCTTGATTTTAGGCGATAAATAATCCCTTGTCATGCCGCGATAATGGACGCCATTTACAGTTGCCTCCCTTCTAGCCTTACTTTTGGACTACACTAAATTTATGGGAATGGGAGAAAATTTGCAAATTTAATTCTACTGAAAACTTCTTCTATTGAATGTAAGCCTATATATATATATATATATATATATATTTGTCATGAGATAAATATATTCTGTTTTTATCCAAAAAAGCAAAAACGACATCAAAAAATATTTCAACATTTTCAATACGAGAAAATTATGCTTAATCATTAAAAAAATTGTAACGACGCGTATGATATTCCTAGAAATGTGGAAATCATTTCGTAAAAATAGCATTTGGCTAATCCAATCACGCGTTTGTGTGTATTTGACCAAATCAGATTCCCGGAAAATACGAGACCAAACAAATCATCACTTTTCAAATTGCTGGAGGCTCTTCACCATTTTGCTGTCAAATTTGTCGTCAGGCGTTTTTATTTCAACTCTTTACGATAATCTCTTGACAAAGTTTGTGTGATCTCAGCTTGATCCAATCATTGAGGAAAAAAATCATTTCAATATTTAACTGCAAAATCTTCTCGGAAGCTTAGCACACATATAATATGTGTATCAACATGAAATGGCCCACACGACATTTATGCCAAGTCATTCGCCTGCAGAAATAACACGTACACATATGGATGGGACCATAATTTTATATCTATTCGAGATATTAACTTGGGAAATTCTCTTCGAAAATCAATAAATTGAACGACTGTTGCAGGCGGAGGAAAATATATTCCGCCATGAAGCAAGCAACGTCGCAGGAATAGTGTAGGAGCGGCAACGTGAAGTTGAGGTCCCGTCGGGACGCAAGTAAATTTATAAATTAATATAAATGGCAGAGAAACTAATGAGACGGTGGCAAACACAAATAGCATGAGCGCAAGCGAATCCTGTTCAGCATGAGTGGTGGTGTCTGGAAATAATGCTGTTGTAGATATTTCACAATTATCCTTCGGGCTATGAGTGAGAGTCCAATGGTTGCTTTCATACCCTCTTTGGTTTGCGGTTCTGCAACTTTTCTACCAAGCGACTACAAAGAACACACAGGATTTATCGGGAATGTATCCGACGTGGTTTCACCTGTTCAAAAAGGAAACCTGAGAGAGAAAGAGATTGTGGCAAAGCAGGGATCGATTTCGGTGAAAAAAATCCATGAATTATTGAAGATGGCTTGCATATTTCGCTTTGACTAAATGAAATTCAAAGCTTTCTCGAAGTTGAATCGCATCCACCTGGTGATGTTTGAGTGTTTTAGATAAGAATGTACGTAGATCTCATGCAATGTACCCGCGCACTTTTATTTATTTTGAAGCTTTGATATTCTCTAAGCAATGATGCCATCAAGTTTGGAATTTTTCCTCATTTTCTACCTCGAACTCGGTGATAGATAGACAAGTACGTAAAATAGACAGGAAGAGCAATTGGTAGATAGTAGAAAGTATGGATAGAATCAGCTACCTAGGAGGAAGCAAATGCTTTAACAGATTATTCTTTGCAAACAGATAATTTCAGAGAATTTTATGTATGAAAGACTAAAGGAGTCCTTTTTATTTTTCAGCTCTGAAAACATCACCGGCCATACATGAACAATGCAAGCAATTGGAACGTGCTAAAACAGGTGATTTGCTTAAAGCGAAAATTCAACAGCGGCCTGATCGTCAGGAGTTGGAAAGGCGACATATACTAGAGCACGATGAAAGTCATGTGGATCCTAGTCTTGCTGAGAAGCAACGCATGCTCAAAAAAGCACGCTTGGCGGATCAATTGAACTCACAAATATCGCATCGACCGGGACCATTAGAATTAATTAAGAAAAACATTTTGCATACGGAACAACCAATCGAGCGGATAGTTAAGGAGGGTCTGGTTTCATTCAAAGCCACCAGTGAGGGTCTTCTCAATCGGCCGCAACAGCCCAACAGCTATGTCACATTCGAAGATGATTCCCAAAGCTCGGAAAGCGATACGCGTACAAGTCCAGCACGCAGCGATGTAATTGAGGCAGCTGCCACTTCCGCGGGCATCGTGACCGTAGCACTCACAATTCCAAATAGCGGTGGAACTATTCTGCAGACAAAGTTCCATCCAACATTAATTCCAACAGCAGCGACCGCAACCTGTGTACCACCACCGCCACCGCTACCCAACTCTGCAAATGCAAACAAGCCGAGCGAGCAGATTCAGGTCAAGCAGGACACGTCAAATTTGTTCGCCGAGCTATGTCAGTCTGTAGCTGGACCAAGTCCCAGTCCGAGTTTCTTGCCGTTGGCCGCTAGCCCTGCATCGTTAGGTTCAAGCACGAGCACGTTGAGTCCATTGTCGTCAGTTGCATCGCCACCACAGTCGACTACACCGCGACCTGCACAATCTCCGCTGCAACAAATCCAGCAGTCTCAGAAGAGCGATGCTCCTGGGAAAGACAAAAACCGAAAGAAAAACAAGTCAAAGCCAGTTTCAAAGGCACGGACCATCAAATTCCATGAATACAAGGGTCCACCAAACGCCCAAAAGAGCAGCACTCTTGAGCCTTGCACGAAGGAGTCGTCGTACCAACTCATGTTGGAGCAGCAAAACTGTTTGCTACGATTCCTGGAGAATCTTCACAAGAACCGAACAATTCTTCAAGCCCCGTCCAAGTCAATAAGCAATTCCACCGAGAGCAGTGTGCAAAGTCAGCCATCGAGCACCACTCCCATGCCATCACCCGCCTTATCAATAGCTTCGTCAATTCCATCTAGTCCCGCCCCCAGCCACGCTGACTCAGTGACTACAACGACTTCAATTACGGTCGCGTCCGATGTTACCAAGTTGGAGAAAATGAAAGTGTCCGATCTGAAAGCGCACCTTAAAAAGCGTAATCTGCCGGTTTCCGGTCCCAAACCTCAGCTCATTGAACGCTTGAAGCCATATTTGCCCCTGGAGTCTCTCGACTCCTACACTGGTCCTGAAATGATGTCAAGTGAAACATGTGACGTTGACGGCATCAATTCCCCTCGCCACTCACTATCTCCGGAATCGGAGCACGAACACATGGACATTCAACAAGTGGATTCCCCAAGTCCTTCTGTCATTTCTATTAACAACGATGACATCGTACGCGAGCAACAGAGAAGAATTGATGAACTCCAACGGCAGCTTGAGCAAAGCAAGCAGGAACTCATGCAGATCAAGCAAAACCAACAAGTAATAGTTGTCGACCAGCCGCCCCCGCCTCCTCCGCCCATCAACCAAAAACTTGTGGTGAAGCAGCAGCTGGAAGCGAAGATACAGAAGCAGCAAGCAAAGCAGCAGGCTCAATTGGCACTTCGCAATAAGGCGCCAGCTCTAATCAAACCGAAAGAGGAAGTCAAACACCAGCCGCAGCCTCAACCGATTCAAATTCAAGCTCACCAATCGATGCCCTCTCAGTCGATCAACCAAATTCCGATTGTCTGGAATGGAGATACAGCCACTGTACTACTGCTTGGCGTGCAGGACAACAAGAAACTTGTGGGTGGTCACCATCGGACTGCCTCGCTCCCAAGCATTTTGTTGCCTATTCCCACATCCAACGCCACCACTGCGCAAACCATTCAAACTATTGATCAAATCATCGAGACGAAACCCATCATCAATCAAGTGATTGCTACGCACGAAGCTATTCCGCAACTGCAACCAACTCCTGAAATTAAACCTCCGCCACCTCTTTATGAGGAGGCAACCAAGCAGCTTAACGCTGCCAATCTCCTTAAACGGGATATAGCAGTAAAGAAAAACGTGAAATCCGACAATTTGACGGACATCCTGAACATACTCGTAAAAAATGGGGACATATCTCCGAGTGCTTTAGATCCAACCACGCCATCAACGCCAGGGAGCGTGATCATGACACAGGAAATACTTTTTGACAATAGTGGAAATGGTACTCATCTTGTGACCCAGACCCAGACGCATTTGGAACCGCAACAGGCAACGCAGCCACAACTCCAACAGGTGCAACTTCAGAGTCAGCCCCAACCACAGAGACTCCAACTACAAATTCAGCCTCAAGCACAGCAACAAGTGCACATGCAGAAACTTTCGGACCCAGTCATAAAAACAGAAGTCAATGTGTTTGACACGTCTCTATTCCTGAACACTCCACAGGCATCCTCGATCCAGAACATGGACCTGGCGTCGCCACTGCAACCCGATTGTCATATTGATAATGAGAACGTGGCCAGCGCGCTGGATACTTTTCTGCAGGCACACAATGAGGAGCGTCGGCCGAACGGGGACATTGCTTCCTACGATGACTTTGACTTGCTAGAACTTATGAGCCAACAACTAGACATGGACATCAGTGATGAAACGCCGTGTCACACGTACGCGGCTATGGACACGAGTTCGGCACCGGTCAACGGATCCTCCTACCAAAAGAGTGGCTTAAGCTCGAAACGGGGCATGAATCCTTGCTTGCAACCGTCAATCAATGAACTCATACAGCAACAAGAGCAACAAAATACAAATAACAATAATGCTGGCAACAGCAGCGCCAATAGTAGTAATAGTAATGGCCCGACCTTAACCTGTAACGGTCTGTTGAACGGCTTCGATCCTGCCTCGTTCGACATGAACAACAGCAACAATAACTTCACCTCCACTCCCATGGATGTTTGCGATGATTTCGAGACGCATCTGAGCAGCTTCAACTTTTCCAGCTTGTCGCCCGACTCCAATATTAACACGCCTCCCCATCCGTTCTCGACCGCCCTCTCGTCGTCAACGTGCAGCACGTCTGGGACGCATAATCCCCTTGACTTCAATCACAGTTCCAATTCCAACGGGCAAATGATTAATGGAACTAGCGACACTGATGCATTTGGCGGTGTTGGTGTGAATCAGGACAATTTGCCGGAACTCTTCAATATTGATGACTACAAAATGGGATGGAGCGTGGACTTTGCTGTGTAAGGATACAAGCGGACACAGCCAAGCCAGTATCCAAGCGATTGAGATGTTAGAGAGAAAGCGAGGACGAAAGAGAGAGAGAGAGCGAGCGAGCGAGAACAATTTAAGGATGTTTAGGATTGAAACTGGGATGCAATGCTTTCCCAATACGATTTGTTTGTTTTCATGATGCTAGTTTTCATAATAATGAAAGTAATTTTAATAATGTTAATGATGAACATGAAGGACAGGTCGATGCAGGTGAATACGGAAATGAAGATTGGGCGCTGTTAACGTGTGTGATTATTCTATATTTAGTTAATAAATATGGAGATTTTGAGTGTTTCTTTATCTTTTTTTTTCTTTCCTTTTAAGTTTCGTTATAAATAAATAAAATTATGAAATAATTGTAATTATTACATGCATAAGTAATTAAAATTAAATAAAAATAAAACATGAAAAACAACTACTATAATAAAAGAATAAATAAAATCGTTTTAAATAATAAAACTATAGTTTTGCTGTGTCCAAAATGGTGGTTAGAGGTCTTCATTAGAGTAGATGTGGATAAATTTTTCAAGGATAAACTGCCCCTTAGAAATTTGATTACAGCAGCATTTATATTAGGTAGGAAAATTGTGTTTTAACCAAAAGATAGTGCTTGAGATGTATGAGAACTGTGGGAATAAGCTAGGGTCCTAAAACCACTCTTGAAGAGATTTAGTCCAAATACGGCATTGCAGCCGGTGCGACTTTACGGAAAGACAACCCGGAGATACGGAATAACAGGCCAGTTCTCGTTCAGGTATTGTAAGGCTCAATTTCTTACTGTAGTATATTAAAATTATATTGTCAATGGTTCCCACTCTACGGTCCAAGTGTCAAACCGATTAAAAAACCATGGTGTAATGATACTATTCAAAATCTGCGTTTTCTTCCACTCAATTTTGGGAAAATATTCGGTTTATGTAACATTTTTTCGGTTTCGAACTAAACGGTTAATTTTTAATCCCTAATTTATTTTAACTCAATCCAACATATAATCACGATTTTTATCTATGATATGTCGCAAACGGTCGAAAAATTGCTGTTTTCCTCTCCATACAAAATTTTACATCCATCGAAAAAGTTTGCTGGTCCTGTACGAAGATACCCTTCAGTGTTGAACTCTGTTTCCAGCTAGTAAATGTCCTGGGACCGAAAAACGTGATAGTGCGTCGGAGCGAGATCGGGAGAAGATGATGGATCAGGTCAAAATTCCTAGCGAATCTTCATTAATTTAGACGGGAGAACTGCAGCTTTATGCGGTTTCGCATTGTTCTGGTGAAAGATGGCTCCGCAAGGATTGACTAATGCTAGACGTTTAACATGCATTGTACATCACAATTTGGTATTGAGCGCTTGATTTTATTTCAGAAGCTCCCAATAAATGATTCCTCCAAAATTCCATCAAAAAGATAAACAGACGAACTTTCCGTGGCTACAAGCCTGTTTTTGAAGTTAATGCTAGGGAATCAGCTCTTTTGCAAACTATCCAGCGCCGTTTCACGTTACTGGACAGCACCAACTTTCCATCTCCAGGTACCATTTGTTGGGAAAATCCTTTATTATTCTGACGAGCAACAAGTAAGATATTCTGTCTTCCTTGTTTCATGGTGAAAATTTACAACGTACCAAAGTACCTAACATTACCATATGTCCTAGCGTATAGTTTTTCGAGCGTATTTTTCTCTCTCCAGTAATTCTGTTGACCTGGGACCTCTAGGACCTGGGAGATCACTATATGTCAGCTCCTTGTGCCGCCCTGGTTGTGACTGATTTGCAAACTGTAGTTATCCGTTACGACAACGTTGAAACAACTACTGACACGCTCGTTATGTACACGTTTCGTTACCACTCGTTGCTCCTTTAATTTTCCAAGATGAACCTCGTATGGTATACATTGCCTGAAATCAACTTCTTCAGCTCCCATGTTAATTTTAGCGATTGTTACTAACTAAAATGCAAATGTGATTTTGGTGATTTCTTTTTCTTTTTATATTCGCAATAATCAGGTTCGAAAATAGGTTAGATATCATAAGGACTAGCATCACAAGCACCGTTAGAACGAAATTGAACCGATTGTATAGTAATCTGCCTGCTAAACCTTAAGAAGCCTTTTATACCCGTCTGGATTGAGGAATCAATTATAAATTAATCAACAAAAATTGCCTCATCACTTCATTTCGTTTTCTTTTCATCTTCCTCTCCGTTCAATGGTTCATTGGCACTGTTGTCTAATGAGCACCAAACATCTGACCATTCAGTCATATTTCTGGAGTATCTCAAGGCTCACTCTTGGGACCCAAATTATTTACTTTCTTATTGTAATATCCCAACCATCTTACTTTTCTGTTCCCGCCATAGACAATATCCGCCAGATCAGAGCGAAGAAACCAGAATCATGTCTGGGGACGATGTTCTGGTCACAGCAAAGCAAAATATCCTGTTCCTATCCTCTCACTTTAGACATTTGTCCGCCATGTCCGAGGTAAACTGAATCACATATGCAGATCATATCGTTATCGGAAAGGGGTCACATTCGATCTAAAATCATTTGCAACAAAAATTTTAGCGAGAAATGGCATTTAGTAGCGGTCCTTGAACATAAATGAACTATCTTATGTGGAAGACTTCAAATATGGACAAAAAGAAGGACATGATATACTTCGGTGTACACCACCAAAACAAATAAATAATGATTCCCCACGCTACGAAAGTTATTTTGCAGATGTTATATAAGTCAAAACATTTGAACGTCTTCAAAGAAGTTCAAGCACACTCAGTCACTACTTATATGGCTGGATATATACCTTCTTTTATTAAAAAGCTCATTTGGAAAAAAAATAATTAAAAAAAACTACAAAAGTAATGCTAATTTGCTTTTGTACCCGTTTGATTTGCACCTTACAAATTATATAAAATACAAACTATTCTTTAGTTGGTAATCGTGCGAAGAAAATTGTTAACCTACTATTTAAATTATAAAACAAAACATAGTTTGAAAATTTTCTGTTTTGTTTTTATTGTGACCACGTTTCAAAGACGGTTGAATCAATTCTGCTTCATCTACAATGCCAGAAAAATCGGCGCGATTATTATTAAATTAGGAGTTCCCATCAGTCTCCTGGTGATTAGACAAAGGATCACTCTCTTCATTAAAAACCTTTGTGTGCTTTCCGTAAACGATAAAAAATAGATTCAGCCTTTTAATTTTTATAACATTTTGACTCCTTTCGGCATAGCAAATGTTTTAACACTTACTATTACTTACCATAAGCTATTTTATTTATTAGCACTAACTCTGTTTGTTTTCGGAACGAAACTCCTTCATTCCCTGTCTGTTTTTCCTTTGTTACGTTCAAATACGCGTTTCGGTCGTGTGCAATCTTTGGTGTGTAATTTCGTTCTATTTGGACGTAACAGCCTAGCATAGACAACATGCTAGCCACCTGTCTTACAAAGTCGCTACCTTAACAGTGACGTCGTTTCTTCCGACAGAAACAATCAGAATTATATTTTAACAAATGTTTATTTTACGTTAATATTTACATATTTGTTGCGTAGAACTTGCAGTATGCAGACGATTTCAGAACATAATAAGCCAAAAAGAAGTCTTGTGGAATGCTAACAATGTCAAAAAATTATGAACGACGAGTGCGTATGAAACACTTCGAAGAGAATGACATGTTGCGTTCGAGACAAGCGAAAAAAAATCTGACCCTGGCTTGTACCGTAGACGATTATAACAAGTGTACAGCTGTGAATTCTCGCCACTGAGAGCAGGCCTATCGCAAACAAATGTGCTTGTGCACTTGGTTCGTAACATTCCCTAAATTGTTTTAACCCAGGACACCAATTTCTACTGAGCGCACATAACCGAGTTACTGGAGGAGGAAGAGAGGTAGTTGGGTTGGAGTTCAAAAGTTGACTGGTCGATATGGTCTACGTTAGACGACCGAGAGTAAACAAAGTTCTCTCACCAATCTAAACTTTTTCCTGATAGCAACGGTCAGCCTAGATTGTAAAGGTAATCCGAAGTAGCGGCTCAATTTAATCAATAAAAAACATGGATTCTAATATTCTTCCCTAATACGTGACTAAACCGGCAACCTGTGTCTTAAATTCATAATATCCTTGTTACCTTTAATGGGAAGAAAAAACTGAAACTTCAAAGCATTTTCCTTCAAGGACTTTGCATAGCAAAATACAAGAACAACCCCTAGCACCCTGACATCACAAATCACAGGACGATTCCACATAATTGTTTCAACTTGATGGGGGCGGGAAGGAAGACGAGAAGGACGAGAACATGGTAGCCCATAACGTGTGATGCTGTGTCCTTCACAAGGCTGGACAACTCAATACATTCCCGCCCTGCACATCAGCAACGAGTCAATTGTTAAGGATATACAACATGCATTCGTACGAACAACGGATGAGTGAATTATAACCATGGGGTGAGAGAAAGAAACTAGGATAAAGCAACAGCTTTGTAGCAGTCCTGATTTTTTTTAGATTCGTTCGTTTAGGCGTACGCATACGATCGGTTTTTTTGAATTTGGTGCGAATTAGGGATTAAATGGGTAAAACTGTATGTTGACTTGTTGCAGTAACAATACGCAATGTCTTTTGTCTGGGGAAAGGTCTTTATCGACTTTGTAATTTTTTTCATGTAGACTGGGGTTGATTTGGTTCGTTAGCTTACATGGTTGTTGAATGATTTAGATGGGGGTTGTTTCAATGTGTTGATTATTTCCAATGCAAGTACTCTGTTAGGTGTTCTGTCAGAGTTCAAGCGCATGACAAACTTGTTTTCTTTTGCATTATTAAGTGTTAGTAGTTTTTAAGAAATTGTACATAAAAATAAGGCGATAATACCCACAATCTGTAATATCTGTTGTATTTGTTTTTCAGAAGATAGTAGATAACAACGATATAAGATGTATTGTTTTATGAGCTGGATGAAGTTATTAACAATATTGCCACGCATTCTCCAAGTTATGGTAAATGTTTCTTTAAGGAGCTTCGTCTAATTCAATACGCGCAAGGTTTGCTTAGAAAAACTGGGAAACAAAGTTCAATGTCAACTGGCATTGTAAGCTTTAATAAGGGCTATAGTCATTAAGAACAAAAAAGAGATAAAATAGTGCGAAACTATTCTCAAAAGAGTGAATTTAACTCTAAATATATCGAATTTCTTACACCTTCCTATTCATACGATGGCGATCGTTTTATCCCAATCAAATAACTGAGTTTAACTCTGAGAATACCAAATAGCTTAAACCTTCCCATTTTTACTTTGACGGTCGTTCGATCCATATCAACGAAATTTTAATTTTCATATGAAATTCTTAATTAATGGGAATGATCCGTCACATGACTTCTAATTTCTTATCAACAAATCGTGCGCATCTTATTAGTTCCACAATTATGATTTCCTATCAGATAAACACTTTTCGTGGTGTATGAGATCTTTCACAAGAGTTAAATTGTGTATGACATACGTCCAAATTGACAATTCCGTTGCGTCTACGTATAATTATTATTAGCATTATTACTACTTTATTAAGTCTTTCAATTACGATAGTTTGTCACAGAAAATTACAGACTAACCGTTTGAAAGCAACACTAAATGTCAAATGTTGTTGTATTGACGATCTTAGCCTACATTTGACATTAGTACTTACATGCCAGTATTGATCGCGTATTTGTGTTTAAAAGGGGTTGCCATTTTGTTTTCATTTTGGTAAGATTTACAATTTTCATTATGATTTTCCAGATTCTATTCATTATCAATTTTTAAATGAAATTTTGTTCAGTTTTGGATGGCAAAGGAAAGTCCTGCATCTGCGTGATTCTACAATCCACCACAAAGCATTTGGACCACTTCCATCCACCAGAGATTCAGAAGACATATCTTCCATGCAATATTGTTTCTAAAATGAATGTTTGAAAATCGAGGATCTTTTTGAAGTCACTGAAGCAGTAGAATTTCGTAATGTAATTGTTTACAGGGTTCTGCACGTTTTATACTCAAACAGGTGGCAGGGTATGTTGAAAGCTTCAACATAGCTAATAAGCAATGGAAAAGAATACCAGGACTCTAAGCAGCAGAACTGGTGCAGAACAATGCGATTTATGCTGCTTTTCCCTTGGATTAGGGTATGAAATTTTCTTCTAACTTCCCTGTGACACTATTTGAAATCATTTTCCACGGTCGCCTGTTCGAAAGGTGTTCAAAAGACAAGACACATTCTGTATATTCTGTTGCGAAAAAGGTTTCTTGGCCTTGGCTTTCCTTTTCTTGATAAGCCTAATCAGTATTCATCCATACGAACATAAACAGCGCTAAGCCTGTTCGGTTCCATTAATATTGAATATTCTTTGAAAAGCGTCGACATGAAAACTCAAATTACCTAAATGCAGCTTAATACTCGGTAATAACACGATTTATGGTGGTCATCAAGTTTCGTGGCTCTTAATTACACATACATGGCTCAGATGGGACCGGGAATCGTATGTATGTGCTGCAATGTAACGCTTTCCATCTTACATTTCGTCGTCATAGAAGGATATAACGATGAGTCCTACGCATTGTACATTATGCCATTCTCGGGACTCTCTATTCATAATACCACCAGGATGCCTATGCGTGTCGTTGTTTTATTTGAAAGGCTGTAGCTCATATCGTAGATAATTATCAAGTCTTATAGTCCTTAAACTAGTTGGAAGTGGTCTAATTTCAGATCGTTAATGGTTTATCGCCACTATCCTGACACAGCCGTGCACACACATATAATAGTGTATAGATCTTAATGGATCTTATTGCTTAGTCATATATGTAGTAAAGGAATGTTTAGTATCGGATATTATCGACGTTGATGTTTTTCATTATTATCCGAGGATAATGAATTATTAGATATTAGTGCTGCTGAAAAGTGATGGTTGGTAGCAATGGTTTTTAAGGGGCCAAAAATCTCTTAATAGGATCAAATTAGACAGTTCGCAATGCTAGCGCGCTGGTGATTACAAGCTTACAGAAGCTTCAAGGACAAAATGTGAATGTAATTCCGAAAATATTTGTCTAGCTGAATAAATCAATTTCAATCTTCCGATTGCTGTCCCTCAAAACAAGTTTTTATCAACTTAAAAAATACAAATAAAATTCTCCTTTTAATTTTGCGTTTTTCTTTCCAGAGCTGAGAGCCTTGTTGACACCATGCTGCATAGTCCTTGTAAAATAATGTTCGCTTAGAGCACACTTGTTCCGTTGTCCACAATCTTTAACTGTTTTAAAAATAAACTGTTGCCAAGAAATTATTGTGCGAAAATCCTTCCCAACAGCCGTGAATAATAAAGTCCAAGAGATTTAAATTCAAAACATTCTGTTTTTACATTTTGCCAACGGCAACCGTGCAACTATGCCAAAAAAAAAAGAATATAATCCTTTCGGTAAGCCTATTTCTTTAAATAAGCATAAGTTCCTAAGCAATCTCACACAACATTTCCTTCGATTATTGTTCAATACGAAAAGTTAAACCTGGCAAATTAACTCTTAGCCCCGTAGATAAAGGAGAAAACCAATTCATAAAGTAGAATTTAAGACAAGGATAATAAAAGAAGAATTGCTTCTTTCGGTGGTGAAACGTTTATTTTGCTTGGAATCCTATCCGATTTGATGTCAGGAAAAAGTCGTGAAAAAAATTGAAACAAAATTCACCGGAAAAAGCTTAAGATAGACCCATCGGTCCGATTGATAATGTATTGTTATGCATCCTTGCTAATCTGTTCGTTTATTAAGAAAACAAATTTAAAGGACTACATAAGAAGATTAAATCCGAATCCTGTACTGCAAATGCAAGAACTCTTTGTCTTTTCTCGAGCCCCTAAGGCTTCCTTTTCCACATCTGGTATCCGCATCTCATTCGTCCGTTGCACGTTGCCAGTCTTTTACAGCTTTCACTCTTGAAGTAATCTAGCTTGTCAAAAAGTGCGCGCAACTGTTGGTGTTGCATTCGGTGCGCCATCATCTCCTTTGCATTCTGTTCCTATTATGCGCCTCAGGACTTCAAAACTTTCAAAAGCAATTATTTTGTTTTTAGATGTTTATACCACTGTAGACATCTCACAGCTCTGGTATGAGTTTTGGAGTTATTAGCACATTGTGAATTCATAATTTTAATGTGTTAATCCATTACAACATAACGCCCAATAAGTCAAACTCAAATAAAATGCAAACATTTGAAAGAAAAATATCGATTCGTTTATTTTTCATATTACATTGATAGTTTACTATATTTTTTAACATTGGCAACCCAATAACTATGACACACGTCATTCATCATCTGTCATTTGTGAGAATGGCATTTCTTGGTCGGAGAAATTTTGAAGAGCGATGAAGAAAATAAAACCACGAAAAATATTATTTGTGTTGAGCTAATGGAGAGAAGTTGTCAGGCTACTGATGAAGATGGTGACAAGTTGGACGATGAATTTGATGCCAATCTAGATCTGATGGATTGGGTCTCTACCGCTAAGGACGCCATGCCGTAGCAAAGCCATTTACCAAAATCTCTGGGCGCCTGTGGGCATCGAAAAACGAGTATTGTGGAAAAACTAGTCTCTCAGGTTGTTAGAGGAGGTTATAGTTGGTAGTCCAGAAGCATTGTGCATCTAAGAGTCTTGCATTCAGGAGGTGAATAGCTTTTATATCGGTCAGGCGAATTAGCTTTCCTGGAATGCCGTAGTCAAGGATGATGTTGTATATTGTGTTCTGATTGATATTGTCGTATGTCTGTCTGAAATTTGATGAACAACGATTATGAACTTCCAGTGTAACTCCGGGGATTGCTTGACATTGCATAGTTGGTCTTTCGAAGTTGATCTTTCGGCTCTAACACTCCTTGATATTATCCGATAACTTTATCAGTATAATTTGCCGATTTCGCATTCTAAAAACATATCGTTTAATGTATATTTTAGTGACATGCGCCCATGGTTTTTACACTTTAGTTTGTCTCCTTTTATGCGATACCGAATAATAAATCTACACCACTGCTGTGGCTTTGGCTCTGGAGGGTAGATCTCTTAACTCATTTTTTGGCGGTGAGAACTATTGTCATTGTATTTAAGGCGCCAAGCTGCTGGTAATCGTTAATCTGTAGTGCTCTAAGTGTGCTATAAAAGTCCCAAATGTTCTATGTACTATCAAATGTGTTTATAAAAATATTTATCCTTCTACATGAATTTCAGTTTATATCATCGATTTGCTAATTTTCTGGCTGTTTCTGGCGGAAATAAATTTAGGAGAATCTAATTTTGCGGAGCGAAAGGAGTCTGATAAGACACCCTCAGCATATGCGGAGTGAAAGGAGGCTTATACGCCTCAATGGACATGTCTGCTGTTACAGAGGCATTGGTAGGATTCAGGAGTGGTTTAATGTTTCAGTGCCCCATCATGTTGTCGTCAGGGAAGATACTCCCCTCCTCGGTCTTTTAAGAGGGCATTAAAATATAAAAGAGCCTTTTTCGAAAATAAATTTACATTAAATTTAAAACGAAAATTCACTTTATAGTGATTTTTCGACATAGTTCCTATAGTACATCATTTTCAGTATTATTTCAATATTTCAATATTATTATTTCAATATTATTATTTCAATATTCAATCATTTTCAATATAGTACATCAACTCCAAGGTTTTTCATGCTGACTTGTGACTTTTTGGACAATTGCGCACAAGCTGTTCAACTTGTTTGTTGTCTACAAAACGCTCTCCTTAAAGTGTCCCTTTGAGAGCTCAAAGTTATCAAAAACGCATGGTGAAGGCTCAGGGCTGTAGGCAGGGTGCTCAGCCCCAGCTCATTCGATTGCATTTCTACCAATTTTTGGGTTTTTAGGGGTACAATGTGCGGTCTTGCATTGTCAGGCAGAAGAAAGACGTGCCAGATGGGCTGGCGACGTCCTTTAGACCAATATCTCGTTAGAACCTGGTCAAGAAGGCCACGACAGTAGGAAGCGTTTATTAAGCGGCGATTGTCAAGAAAATCAGCAAATAAAATTCTTTAAGAATTTTAAAAAACCGTCGGCATATCCTTCTGCGTGTTTTGGCTTTTGATGGTCCTGCCTTCCCATTTCTTCTTCACTCTATACTAGCACTTTTAGATTCGGGAGCGTGGCGGTAAGCCCATGTTTCGTCACCTGACCTGAATCTTGAATACGAGTTAGATAACTCTAACAAACTTCAACTCTTGCATTTTTGTGATCTTGGGTAAGCAGACGTGGGATCCACCTCTTCGAGGTTTTCCGAAATTCAAGGGGCTCGTGGACGAGGGTGAAGGTGCTCTTTGACGAACACTGATTCCCGTATTCTTCTTAGTTCCTGCTACAGCATCGCGACAATGTCTTTCACTAAGCTCATGAACAACTTCAACATTTTCAGACGTACTGCTGGAGCTAGAGAGTCTTCGGTGACTCAAATTTTCCATTTGCTCATGACTTTTTTTAAATGCGGCACACTAGGGTTTCATTTTTGACCGTGAAAGTGACTGCGGCTTAAACGGTGCCCACAATCGATCCTTCGTCAAAAACTTTATTTTGATACGTTTACACGACTAAAAGTTCAGGACAACTAAAGGAACCGGATGAGCCATCGGCTTTGTCTCAAGTTATCTAGAGGGGATTCCCTCAAATCTATCGGACCTTTCGCCTGCCTCGACTATTCTTGTTAAGTCCTCAGGCGCAAAAGGCTCGTTGATATTTAAATCCCTCTCGTATAATGCTGTCTTAGAAAATGCTCAAGCTTTCCACTGCTATAAACGTTTGTCTATTGATGTTGCTCGGTGTATGTTAAACAAATATTCGTGATTTATGTTCAAAAATTTTTCGATTTTTATACTTAATTTTTTTATTTACTACACAATTAATTCTTGTATTTACTTTTATAAGGTACCGACGGGCAGGGTTGTTTTCATTAATATCCCTCTTTTTTTTGGTATTTTGAATAGTCTTACTTGATTCCGTCTCTCCAACGCATCCTTTCTCGTTTTCCAATACATCTATTCCAATACACCTTTCATGCATATATCACATATATATAGACCTTTTCCTTATTTCATAGATGGTACGACAACTATTTTCCTCCAAGGCATGCAATGCTTCACCTTTTTGGTTAAAGAAAATAATCTGGAAGTGTCATATCGCCTGATCTTGGAGACCAATTGACAGGACCATTTCGTGAAAGCCAATTTTCTCGAACGAAACTCCGTGAAATTTCACAAAATTCGGGCTTTTTTATCTCCTTTTCATTCATCATTTTTCAGTTGAGTTGAGAGCCTTACAGCATAACATAAGCCCCCAAAGGCCATGGAGTCGTCAAGAAATCCCCCATATGGGGTATAAACTGAAAAATCAAGATTTGAGGATATGATTCTATGATACTTTTGCAGGATTCAGCGTGAACATTTTTTTCAAAAATGAGAGACGAGCTAAAATGAGAGACACTCGCACTCATCGTAAGGTTAGGAAATATGATAATAAAATAGGATAACAGGAATAACGGGATAACGGGAAGAAAATGTGTGTTGGTAGATATAATGAATAGTATAACAAACACTTTTGGATTCCAAAAGGATCGAAATAGACGAATTTTCGCAATCGAAAATTATTCACTTTCTTTTTTGAAGACGTTTTGTAGTTACAAAGATCTAAATCTCGATCGAATCTTATCTCCGGATAAACTCAAGTACTGCTAGAAAAGGAGCCGTGGTGATGAGAAAACTAACTGATAAAAACTATTCAGGGATTTCAGGACGCATTTTTTAATTTTTTAACGAGCGAATTGATAAGTTTCTATCGTTGCTACGATAAAAGAAAGATTGAAATAAATAATACTGCTGATGTGTTTGAGAATGCTAAAGAACCTTTATCGAACCTACGGTAAAGGATGCCAAATTTTATCCAATAAATTCGACGCTATTCAATAGAAACTCGAGAGTTTGTTTCATGGGAAACAACAAACGAAACATGGGAATATTAATTCTTCATTAATCTGATTTCAGATTGAACTGATCCTTTCAAACCTTTAGTCGCTGCTTTGATAACGCATTTGGGTAAGGCAAGTATATCATGGTCCTTGACTCGAAATTATGTGAATGTTCAGTAAAATTTCAAGCTTTTCAACTTGGCCACCCGTTTTCATTTCAGAGAGGACATCATGCTATATTCGCGCTCTCACTTTAAAATTTCATACACGCATATTTAGGTGGAATCCTCGTTTTTCAATAAAACTAAAAACAGTTCCTTCTGCTCCGTGCTTGCCTAGATCCAGACAGAAATCTTCCCTTTGTTTTTTCACCTTTACAATTCGCTTTGATGAATGAACAAAAACTGCTAATTCTAAAGACTATTCTCTGGTAGACAGGATCCCATGGACTTGCTTGTCCTTTCGTTTAATATTTAGTACGCTTCAATGATAGTCGAATAAAACACAAGCGGGCGATTCTTCGACGAGGACCCTCCATGTAATGCGGAGATACATTTTCGCTTACTTGAATAAACATTGCCTAGAGAAGCTGTTCTTCTTTTTCGGGATCCTCTATTTTCGTGAATTCCTTTGCTGTCTTAACAAAACTCTTATAAAGCGTGTTCCCGAGCGTTCGCTAAATCTCTTGCTATCCTGAATGAATGAACATAAAGTCTGTATCTTTTTTTTGCCTCCACATTGATTCCACGAGTATATCCTTGTAGATATACTGGTATTAATATGCGGAAAATTTGGTGCCAGTTCCCCCCGTTGTCGTCAACGTCCTTGTCGCTCTCATCGTGAACGTTTTATTGTCTCCGGGCTTTTCTTTTTCATCGAAAAGGCTCTTTCCCTGCAGCACAGCCACTACAAAAAGTGATCCATATCGGGATATCAGGATTTTATAAGATGCAGTAAAAGAGTGTTTAAGCATGTCTTTCCGGCTCCATGTATCGACGTAGCATCTCCTCCTTCCGACTGAAATTTATAAGGAGGTAATAAAGATGATATTATTTTTACTTTCTCTTTCAAGAGTGCTTCACAGACACAGTCAGGCATGTAACATAATTTGCCATGTGGGTGGACTCGACAAGCGTTTTGTCACATAAAATGCGTGGACGGCGAATGCGGAGGAATGGACGCAATGAATTCGTCGAACGCTTATTGTGGCAAAAATAATATTCATGAGATTCCATTGTTATTTGTTTTCAAACATCAATAAGTAAAAAGCTTTCAATCTCCCATTGATGTCGACTAGGCAAGTGTGCTAGTATTGTTTGCATCGAGCACAGAAATAACGTTTATTGTGTCCTTATGGACAACGTGAAAAAATACATATGAAGTTTATGGGACTCTGGAGTGCGGGCTTGAACAATTGACTTTATTTTCATTAGAATCCCTAGTGGTTAGGTACGCGTAAGCCTCGTCGCTTCAAATGTGTGTTTGGGCGATGTGGAAAAACAGGAGCCCAAAAAAATGAGTTCTTTGCAAAGGAAAATGGAATTAACGCTTGGGAGGGATGATTAATTATGTGGTATCCAAAATTTGCCTGCATTCCACATTAAGTTTTTGGTTATATTTTTACTATCATATTTAATTTAATAAGCATTGATGAACTATTGCATAGCGATCCCTTCACAATCTGCCTTTATTGTCAACCTGAATTGTGAAATGTTATTTCTTCATATACTATTAGAAGCGAGCCGCTGTCCCCGAATTCTTGACTTGAAGAGGAGTTCCAGTGAAGCTAAACTCAGATCCTCAGCCAGCTCAACTAATCCAAATCAACTCCTCAATGGACATGAACGTTTCTTGTCTTAGCTGCACAGGATGCGAAACTTGAGCACGCCTACCACATGTTCTCTCTGCTTTGCGAGAGAATTGGTGGACTCTGTTCAGGAAGTTTGGTGGATGTGATAATTTCATTCCTTGAAAATATGAAGCATTATGGCATACTTCGCCCGAGTGCTTTTTTTTGACGCAACAATGGACTCACAAACTACTAGTTAGTATGGCGGAAGAGAAGTTATTTCTATCGTAATTCCTATCCCTTCCGGATGAAAAAATCAGGCTGCCCTTACCAAAGGTGCCAACTCGCGAGAAAATTCAAGCCCAGCTCTAATAATATAACAAACAGTTCCCGGATGTGTTTTTGCGTGACAGGGGAGATGTTTGGAGGGAACATCAAGCCTTTTGCTGCTGGGAGCCACTCACTAAAGGCGTCAACAGTCTTTTACCTAACATAATACAAAAAAAAAACTACTCTTGAAAGAGAAGAAACCGAGTCAGACAAAGAGAAACTGAGTCACATATGTTTAATATAGAAACATATTATTGTAACATATTATTGTAACATATTACTGTATTGTAATAATAAAAATTCCTTGCATACAAGAGCAATTACTATCAAAAGGAACTGGGTATAGGTCTGCAGAACAAAGCTTTTAAGGAGGACACGTTTCAGCCATTTATCCCATTATCAGCTTTTTCTGAATTGTCGGCCATAATCTACCTCTTTTCCTGTGTTATGCCATAGTGTAAGCACATACAGCACCAACACTCTAGGGCGATTTCTCTCAGACAGAGATAGAAGAAATACGAGTGGATTTTTGTTTAAAGCTAAGAGGCGCGCTTAAAGACGGGTATCTTTGTTTTATTTATTTTGGTCGAATACTGTTTGGTTGGGAGTGTTTTTCTATGCAAGCGCGAACTCCCAATTTAACCCAATTTAAAATAAGTGGAACTACATTTGGGTTGGATTTGGATACCCATCTCAAAGTAATTGTATAAAAACACAGTAAACATTCACATCAACTTGTACCTCTTCTATCTCTGTCTAAGATAAGCCCCTCTAGAGTGTTATTACTGTATGTATTTACGCTATGGTCATGCTGATAAAGACAGTTTATGGCCTGGCTTATTGCCATGCTCATAAAGACAGTTTAAGTCTGGTTTCCTATGATTTCCAGACGTCTTTATAATAAATGTTCTGTTCGTTCGTTTGCGATGTACGATCCCTTCACCACACCTTGCGAAAATGTAATCAGCCCCTCAATTTGAGATCTATGCCTCGGTACTAGAATAACTCCTTATTTTGTAGGGACTTTAATATCTTCTAACTTTCAACAAATGCAACGAATATTTCCATGTTCAATAGAAAGTTCACTGGAATGCCCAAGTTGTTGTTTTGGTCTTTAAGTCAAGAGAATTTCTGTTTTGGCAGTCTCTAGTTACCTAGCTAAAGACTTTATTCAGATTTTTTTGTTTGCCCTCTCGAATTTCGTTTTTGTTTTCGTAGTTTTGCAGGAGCAAAGTTCAAAAATTCCTCCTAAATCCTCAGAGTCAGTAAGTCAGTAAGTCAGATCGTTGGATGTTTTGGGTCTTTTTATAACACATATGTAAAGTTGTTGATGCTGGAGGAGGAGCTCTTCGATTCTTCTGATTCATCAATAATTGACATGTCACACTGTTTTATTCGAACACTGTCCATATTTTTTCGTAGTTTGATTTTGAGGATATTCTGCTGCAACTCGTCTTTCCACTTTTATTAATAGTAATCTAACGAATAACAAAGTTAGCAGAACTCTCGAGGTTTCATGAGTATGTCAGAAGTGTAATTTTGAGGTACGTGTTTCTGTGAATATTCTTGTTCAAACCACTTCTAAGCTATTCGTTTCAGATATTGTTACGTATTCTGTTGTGTAGGCGACATAAAAACAAATAAAATAAAATTAAAAAAAAATATCAAAAAAGGAGTCCCAATAAAAAAATGTCAGAAAAAAGGTCTCAGAAAATAAAATTCTTGGAACGCTTTTGAGAAAAATTTTCAGTCAATATGATTCACTTGTTTGTTGTGAACATATAGCTATAAGAAGGAGAGTAAAATGTTGAGTAATAGAGAATAATCCAGAATTGTGAAATATCGTTAAATGGAGAATAATCCCGAGTTGTGAAGTATCAATAAATAGAGAATAATCCAGAATTAATATCAGTTTATAGAGATTCGTGTTGGAAGCGTGTTTGAGTTGGTCAGAATCATCGCAGCAGAATTCATTTAAATTTAATATTTTAATTTTACTTGCTTTTATTCAATTACTTATGTAAATGAATCAATAAGAATTTTCCGTTAGTGTGTGACGTGGAAGGATCAGGGCTTTCATAAGGTCCTAAAATCCCCACGCTCGTGCAATGATTGCAAAATTGCAATCAAAATGCAAAAGAATGCAAAAATTTGTATTTTCAAGAAAATCTGTCTTTTAAAATTGTTCTTTTTTCGCTGCAGGTTCGACTTATCGGTTGCGACAATTATATCATTATTAATTATTTTTATTATTATTATTATTTTCTTTTTTTGAAAATACATCACAATACACCCAGCGATTGTCAGACCAGGCACCATTCACCAGACGGATTACCTAATGTATTTCATGCTAAATTTCCATTCCCATGCTATGATGACTCTAGTCATTCCCACTCTAGCAATTCCCATGCTATGATAACTCTAGTCATAAAGAAGGAACTTTAAAGGACTACCTGATTTAAACCAAACCCATACATTAGCTTCCCACATGTCCTGGGATAAACTATAAGGCCAAGCAAATCTTACTGAAGCCGGAGTTACGGGAACCTAAAAAATGATTTGTTTGAAAATGTTTCCTAAAAATGATATCTAACCTATTCAATTTGCATCGAAATAAAAATGTATCGAACATCCATCGAACGCCAGCGAAGCCCTGTCGTTGATTTCGATTCAAAGGTGAATGCGACGTTATTCGATGTTTAGGATCAATTCAGGTGTTACTACTATCTGCCGCATGCACACCTACACAATCATAAACACGAGCAGAAAGTTTGCAAACTTATCGGGAAAACAAGCAACAAACTACCCAATACACATTGAAATAATTCCTCCTGTTGCACGACGGCACATGGAATCGTGATGAACGCATGTCCTTTGAGCGAGCCCGTATTCGCAGACAGGACTCCAGTTACATAGTTAGACTGTTGAACTGAATAACATCGAGAGAGAAATTTCCCTTGTACACACATTGATAACAGTGGGGAGGTCCCTGTAAGTGCCGAAAAGCCCCAAATCTGCCCAGGGTTGGAATTTGTAAAAACGGGCCCAGTTCGAGATAAGCTTCTGACGAGAGTGGCGTTCTCGATTCTGTCCTGATTTTTTTCCAAAAGGAACTTCAATGAAGTGCTTGCAATTAGTACGGAAAATAGGAAAGTGATTTCCGGTAGGCTCCTAGTGCGTTGATTATTCACTCTCATTGATGGTGTCCATTTAGCATACGAGCAAGAACGTTTAACAACATAAAATCGTTTAAATGACAAAAAGGATACTAAGTGAAGGGAAAAATTGAATCATGAGAACTGAGCAGGAGAAGTGAGTTCATTTGCTAGCGATGATGAGCGAGTGATGATTTTTATATCAGGACGTAGTTATAACGAGTGGCCTCAACCCGCAAACGTGTGGAGTAGTTACTGCAAGGCAGACTTTGAATGCGCAACCAGTGTTTCTCCAAGGCACGAAGTCGGTGTCTGGTCCTGCAACTTAGCTGGCAGTGAGAGGCGAGGTTTGATTCATAGCAAAGACAATAGCCCAAAGCGAGAACTTTATTAGCAATAAACGGGCAACGAAAGCGCCTTTAATGTAATGTCCTACGTGCGGATAATAGGACGTTTTTTGCTAGACGCTCTCTCTCTCTGTGTGTTCGTAAAAAGGATGGGCTTAATTGCTCCCCAGGCGGACATTTGAACAACAACTATTTATTGTGTGGTTCGGCACATTGAAGCTTGTGTCAGTGTAGTAAGCAAGGGCTAATGGTGTGAGGCGTAGGGCATCTCAACAGGTTACTAGTGTGTTATGTGTGCTAACTGTATCATGGCCTAACCAACTTGAAAAAAATCCCTTCGCTCGCATCCTGCTATTCCAAGTGAGCTAGCTCCCTGGTTTCACGAGAGCCACCTTCTTCCTTGCTATCCAGTGTTCATTTCTACGTTATCGTACCCTTGAGTTCCTTCCAAACTCGAAGAGTAGTGTGTCCAGGAAGTTCGAACTCATTACTTCGGCGAACGGGAAGTTTCTCATTGTATAATGCACTGTGCCCATAAGTGAAACCCAGACTAGTTGTTTCCAGATATATTCCTTTTGGAAAACCTTTCGGGGAGTGTTTTTTTTTCGTTTTCTTTTATGTTTCCGTTCTATGCAACAGAAATTGGTGATGTTGAATGAATGAGTGAATGAGATCCTATTATTTATACATAATTAAAAGAAAAGAAAAAAAAATTGACAGTGTACGTGTGTTGTCTGTAATGTGACGAAGTATCCTGAAAGTGATGAAAGTGTTAACGAGTTGTGTCGAGGAAATGTTAGTTTTCTGAACTCTAACTCACAAAGGAAGAGTTGCTAGCTATATGAGTGCCAAATACAAAGCATATCAGATTTTCGTGTAAATATATGATGATATGACCGTGAGCCGTGGAACGTGTGGGAGCGAGTGAAGCAAAGAAATTTTTTAATAAAAGTGAGTAATGGAATTAATTTAATCATTTTAATATGTTACCTTCAAAAAGATCTTACGTAAATTTCCACTGAGAAAACAACTAGATATTAGATATTGAGCGACTTAAGGGGATTACGTTAAGCATTTCGTTTGCTAGAAAATAATTAAAAAATTTTTTAAATGAATTTTTAGACGATCGTTATTCGTGGTCTTCGGAAATGTAATTCATAAAAGCGACAATTCTTCGTCGAAATAAAATGTAGAGGAATCTGAGGGATTTATTCTCCTTGTTTTCAACTAATTTTAACTCAAATGCAAAGCTGATCTTTTTATAGGTTCGTTTTCTTGAATTTATGATTATAATTATTGATAATTTTATAAGCGTTAATTGCCACTAAAAACAAAATCTAAAATCCACAGTCCGTTGGACTTTTGGAGGTAAGGGAATGCCCTTTGGAAGACTAATGACGTTGCAGGAAGGAGTAAGTACACAATTCGTTCTGGAAAAAACATAGTAACAAATGATATGGTATTGTTTCAAATGATTCAATCGTTCATTTAATTGTAGATGTTCTACCGAAAAAAGGTTTCTTTCATAAGAAATTAAAAGAGAAGTATAACAGAAAAAGGTGGAAGTTACCTTTTTACGAAACTTTTTACCTTAGCTACGAACTAAGAATGCGTAAGATCCTACGTGATTTCTTATATATATAATTCATATGTTCCACACAAATGAAGGCCAAGCAAATCTGCAGATATAAAATCCCAAGTAGGTTCTTCCTTCCAATGTTCAAAATGTTTTCAATAAGAGATAGTTTCCTCATTTTCTTGTGTTTAAAGCATTCTTTTCACAGGATTCCAAGCAACAGGTCGTGGATCTTGCATCCACCTGTTGCAAATTTACCTAGAAGTTGTGGTTTTGCCATAGATCCGCATTTTGTCAAGAATACCCAGGTCTAATGATTACATACTGACCACATCATCGTTAAATTAAAATTGTCTTCCTTGGCTTCAAAATGATGTCAACACAAGACTTCTTATAGTCGAGGACAATGAACAATCGGCAATGCTATGGACCTCCAATGTCCATAGCAATACTAACCTATTATTGTTCTATTCAATTCTATTCTCGTGAGTACCAATCTCGTGCCTCTCACACCTCTCTTCACGCAAAAAGTTCGTTAAAATTTTTTGATTACTTTCCCTTGGTTTCTTTCTTCTTGGTCTCCTTCCTCCATCACATCCTCTTATATAAAATTCAAGCAGAGATGAACTGATTCATCAACAAAGTCGGACAAGCGTGTTTAAGCTCCGAACTGATAGCTGTCCTTCGGTTCTTCCTAAGAATATCTTTTAAGGAACCTCTTGATCGTCCTTGCGATTGACGTGGCCAGCCTAATGTAGCCTCCGTAGTTTTAAAACCTTTAAGATTGCCTGTGGTTTGATTGATTGATTGGCTGTGGTGAGGTTCCGTGTTTCCTTATCGAGAGCGAACACATACCTTATCGCGATTATTAGTATCTTTACTCGCGACTGGTTCTTCTTAATTTATTCTTTAAGGAGGTCCTTCTTGATCGCTTGTTGGCGATAAGGATAAGTGCTCCCTTTCCCAGGAATATCTCTTTTTTCCATCGCTTCTTGTTAACTGAACTATCTTTCTAACCTGCTGACGCCGATCGTCAGGATGAAAAGAGCGTACCCTGAAGTGATGTGAACAAGGCTTAAAGACTTAGTTGTCAGTGTGACTAGGGCGGTCTTTGGCCAGAAGTCTGAAAGTTTTGCCCCGCTTGAAGTTCCACAATCAGGGCATAATTCCCTTCATAACTCGAGAAAAAAAATTCTTGAAGACGTTTCTTTATTTAAATGGAACTGAACATTTTAACCATACTTGCCTCCACTTCACATCTGCTGCCACAGAGATGTTATAGGAGGGATTTACTAGCTAAAAATGTCTCCTAAATGTACATAAGACATCCTACCTTTGGAACATTACCAGAAAGTCTCTGATTTGGACTCTAATAAACCATGGAAAAGCTCAAAAATAACTTAAACACGAAATCATGCATGCCTCTAGGTAAAAGTTGGTAGGTTACATATAGATTCCAGGTAACAAATTAACCTCTGTCAGTCCATAGGAGCTACAAGGAGCTGGACGACAGATGCAGTAAATTTTGTTGTAACATTACAAATTTTTTCTCCGTTTTTTGTATTCGATCCATGATTGATTCAAGGCTATCCTTGAATCCTAAGGTCTATGGTGCAGGTACATGCAGCTCTCTATAAAGAAAAAGATTACATCTTTAATTTGCGATCATATCCATGTCCTTCCTAATTGGTAAAGACGTAAGTCAGTATCTCCATGTTAATGACTTATCAGTGGACTAAGCTGTCAAGTTAGTTGATCTGTCTCACGAAACGAATCATTTGTCGTCCACCATTGTTGAGAATTTTACAAAATTTTGGCAAGAGACTGAGGAGTGGTCTGAATGCTACCAATCGCCAAACAGTTTTTGTCCATTTTCTGCAAACAAGTACCAGCTAACGCTACAGCTAAGTTATCAGCTACCAGCTTTCTGCATGTGAGAATACACTACAAAACCATGAAAACTCAGATGTATCAGATACTATTGTTGCCTTATGTCTCTGGATTTGCATGTCATCAGACCATCTCTCTGAGTAGGAGTAACGAACTGGTATTGCTGATAAATTGTCTTTGCCTGGTTTTATGAGGACTTTCTATGATTGCCAGACGTCTGCTTGGTAAATGCACTATCCCTTCAGCTTATCTGGCGAAAATATACTCAGTCCTTCAGTTTCGTCTTCAGATCTACGCCTAGGTACCAGACTGACCGCTAAGTTTATACGGACTATAATATTTAACCAATATTCAACGGATGCAACGAATATTCCCATGTGCAATGGGATGTTGGCTGGTATGAACATTTGGTTGATTGAGACTACCTGTCAGTTTCTGTAGTTTCATAGTCAAGGCAATAGTTTCCCAACTAAGCTTGAAGTTGGCTATTGACATAATTTCTAAAGTTGACAGCTGCCACCTTGTTCAACATCGACCGGGATTTCAAAGCATAGCGAAGACATACAGCTCTAAGATTAAGAACAAACTACCGGTCAAACGATATTCGTTCAAAATAAGTATAAGTGTATTTAGATTGGTAAGTTTTCTTTCATTTTCGCGTAAATTCGATCACCCCTCTCGAAACTTTTGTGTAGCGTTGCAATACGAATATAAATTTAGTTGTGCTGTTTCTATCTCTGTCTGAAAGGTGTCAGATGAGAGTGTTGATGCTATACATAGCTACGTGGTGGCGTTACTATCATCTACATCATATATCTTGTCTCTGCTTCTGAATCGCTCACTGATTAGTCCTGATCTTTCATTAATCTTAAAGGCTAGCTACGGAAGTATATCGTTAGCAGCTTTGCAGCATCGGTGTGAGTATTTTTTGACTTGGATTCCGACAAATGTTTGTGTTGGTAGTTCGAAATTGTTCAGAACAACTATTCTAGTATGGCTCTGAAGTACAATTCACTGAAACGTATCCTTTCTCGCCACACTTCCAATAGCTAGGAACATGGTTTGAGTGAATGTCAAATGGCACCAAATGACTTCAACGTGTTTCCTTACTCTCATATTAACCCATGTCTGCGATTGATCGTGCATGCAGAAAGACTTTTTGGTTTCTAATAAAGCTCTCTTGTCTCGTTTGGATGAAAGAGGATGACTTTTAAGCCTGAATTATGTTGCTTTTAAGTCGTATGTCTCACTAATTTTTTTAGATCTTTGACAATCAAAATACTGTTAAAATTCTAAAACTCAGTTACAGTTTTATACAGGGTTTGTTTCTTCAGTTTTTTTTCTTGTGTACTATGGGTCAGTGTACTATTTTGAAAATTTGCTTCAGTCGGGACACTCTAATCGTTCTAACATGACAAAACTTTTGGATGTGGCGTCATCCCATATATCATTGGCCCCAGTATTTCGGCAACATTTTTCAATGGTTGATTTGGATTTCACCTTACTTTGGTCTTTGATTTATTTGGGTTACGGGCTCCATTTCTCTTCAAATGACTTTCACGGGGATGCAATATTGTGTTCCTTTTCTTTTTATTTTCCTTTTCTTGCAGAATCTGTCGGTCTGTCACTGTTTAAACTAGCAGATGTTCCCTTTTTCGGTCTAATAGGACGAGCTCTATCTGGCGTTGCCTGGTTTTCCACGGCAATTTTTCAACTGCGTTGAATGTTTGCCGTAAGATTTGTACGTTTTGCAATGAGGATACCGAGGGTTTTTCTGTTGCAACTCCCTTTACATGCGTAAATCTTTCGCATGTTTCTTCGTAATGTATAACGTTGAATCTTTAGAGTTTCAGAGTTGCACCTTCGAGTTCCAGAGAAATGTAATGAAGAAGTTGCAATTCTTTCACCAGTCGGTTCCGTTCATTGACGTAATACGCCCCTCTGACTCAAATCAAAATATTGCAGTATAAGGTAGGATTAATTTCCGTTTGACAAAAAAACCAAAGTACAACAAGTCATGCTGTTAAAAACGTGGATTCCAAATCATGCTAGCTGACAGCTATGAATAAGCACAGTTTCTTTTTTCCGGCTCAACTAATAACTTACTTTATTCTATTGACATTTTTAAACATTTTGAAATTTTTTTGTATTTTTTCAGAACTTTTTCATTAAGTATAGCTATTTGTTTTTAATTTTACGTAAAGTATATTCAGTTGAAATTTTTCCAGGAGATTTAATAGAAATTTTATTTCGTCTGAAACAGCGTGAAAAGCTGGTGAAAAGTTAAGTGAGTTTTCCTGATCCTGAAATATCATCAGGTGATCCCAATGTATATTTACATGATTCCATTCCCATGCAAATGTTAAATATTAAGGAACTCAGGGAACCTTATGAAAAGTAAGCTTCCCAGTCATTTTGAAGAACGTCCACGCAAAACCAACCAAGTTTCGAACAGAGTCATTGGTGGTCGGAAGTCTGTCATCCTCAAAAACTTATTTAAAATATACTTTATATTGTTGTTCATAATATTTTGCGAGAGTTGTTGCTCTACTTACATCGATCTTCAAACCGTCCACGAATTTTTGATGCTGTATTGCTATGTGAAACGCTAGATCGTGAAAGCTGCTCATCATTGCTGATGAAAAGCAAATATGAGAAATATGCTACATTTATATTATTTTCATGGAATATTTACATTTTCTACACATATGGAGCACAAATGTCGAGACATCCTCCCGCTCAAATCGCATCGCCCTCGAATTAGAGAGTAACGAACGAGGTTACTCATGTTTTTCTCCCGTTTCTGAGATCCCAGTCCGACACCTCATCATAGGGCAATCACGTAAAAGCGTTTACACTCTCGGTAGGTGGCCCGAAGAAAGAGATGCAAGTACTTCATGTAACAGCTAAAGTGAGCTCTTACATAGTAGAGGGCACAAACATTATACAACAAAATGAGAGAAGAGAATGCGTTGAATGTCTTACAAAGGAAAATAGGAGAATGAGAATATATTGCAGTCCAATGGTGGATAGATTGTTTTAGAATAAGGTCGTTGTGCTTTAAATCGTTTGTTTTGAGAGTGTATTATTCTTCGTAGAACTGAATTCCAAGAACTGAATTGGAAAATATTTGTTGATACGAATAAGATTATAGGACTTTCAGTTGGATACCATTAAATAGGAAAATTGTGTAAGGTGTTTTCGTTGTATTGTTATTACGTCATTATATTTGTTTTGTCCTCGTGTTAAGGCTTATTTCAAAATAGCTGACGCAGTGTTTCACTTTTGTACTCATCAAGAAATCGAAGAATAGTGAGGAAGAATTTTTGATGAATTTTCATTGATAGTGTCCTGTATTAAGCCGAATGTGGTGAATGCCTTTTCCGATGCTTTTGTTTTCTTAAAATTATCTAGGGTGTTCAAATATAAGCTACATATTTAACTTCCTTTTCTTGAAAAGGATATTCCTTTTTATGGTGTACATAACAACTATGTTTTCAAGAATTAATTCACATAAAACAGACCATAGGGTGCATCGCTTTGGATTAACTTTAAGAATTAACCGTGATATATAAAAGTCTAATGGAGTAGTGATCCAAGTTTGTAGTGTTTGTAGTTGTTTGTAGTGATCCAAGTGACTCCTTTTTATTCATGACAAAACTGAAACTTTCCCGGAATTTACTAAAAGGAGCGTACAAGTACTATGGACGTTGCAGGGGCGATGATGGTAAAGCAATAATAGATGTTGACTCAAAGTCATGCGGTGACGGTACAAAGAGATAAAAGGACTATAAAATGTTAAAAGGTGTGCCTTCATGTGCATATTAGAGCTTCCTTTAAATTTATTCAAATAATTTCAAAATAAAATAACGTTGTGTCTCTGATGTATCATATAAAGCACTCATGAACTTTATTGATTACCTTTTTGAAAATGACAGCGCCAACTATGCAGTTTTTATTTATTTTTAATATCCATTGGATCTTTTTGATATTTGAGTGAGGACGTGTTTCTGTTTCCGCTGGCCATGCTCAGCTCGTTCAAATTAAATATCAGTTGATATTGTGCATGTGTTGGATCATTTTGATTTTTGATCAGATGCATTTCGTTCTTCTAATACAATTAAAATTTGTATCCTATGAGAGTAGTTGAGCTCAGAAAAAAACATCGATAAATCATAATTTAATTCCAACACTTAATTTGCATAAAACCGTCATTTGAATAATCAAAACAATTCGAAACAAGGGCAAACGGCTGAATGTTACTTAATAAATTTGATTTTGTATTAATTAACACAGACAAAGTTGTAGATATCGTAAATGTTACATGATTTTTATTGAAGTGACCTCCAATAGTGATGTTTTATGTGTATCTGATATACAGATAAAATATTAAAAACGGCGATGGAAATTTATTGAAACTTTTAAACCCAGTCAAGTCTCATTAATAGTGTATAATAAATAAATTTAGATCAGTTGGTTAATGTTATAATTGTAATTGTATTAATTCTGTAATATTAAGTTACTTGTGCTCCTTTTTTTACATAATCATGCAACACATAAGTTGAATTCCAGCGGAAAGTGAAATGTATAAAAGAGAATTAATTTGTCATAGAGCAAATGGGTTAATTTAAAGCTCTAGAAAATGTTATTTATGAAATAGATATTCTTTATTACTACTCTACGCTCTAGCACAATAAAGATACTCTTTATTATGTTATTTATGAAGCTCGTTGCACAAAATCGTAAAAATATTACGAAAATTTCTGTTTTAAGCTATAAATCTTCATGCTGTGATGAATTTAATAATGGTCGACTGAATAACATTTGTAAAGCCACCAAATTATATGTTTACAAAAAGTGTTGCTAATTTTAAACTAACATCAATCAAAAGCTCTCTCGTCATCCTAATATTTATGTTTATATATATATATTTTTTTTAAACAAAATATCAAGCAGCGTCACAAAATCAATCTAGCAGAGTTCGAATTGTGTAAGCTTTTCTGCGCTAGTGTGCACTTACCATTGCGTGCTTGTTTGGTAAAAAGGATAACGATAAGATAGCGATGGTGTCCACTTCCTGACTAACTAACTTGCAACTGCAGGTGCAACTACTGCAACTAACTGCAGGTGACCCAGCTTTCTTTTGAATAGTCCAACGTAGGAAAGTTTATTTCTGACTTTGATATAAGAATACTATAGTCCTATTAGTGCAGTATTTTTGAAAATTTTAGTTGTAACCCAACTTAGGGAAATAAAAATGCTTTTGAGGCTTTGAAATAGACCTTTAAGGCTAAGATGGGCTAAAATGGAGCTAACAATCTAAGCATGTCATTCACAACCACGGAAATTTAATTCAAAGATATATCATGTGCAATTTTCAATTCCTAAGGGCTTGGTTTGCTATACACATATAGTGGGCGAAACCACACCAAAGTGTGCAAGCCGCCGAAATACGTACATGAACGATACAAGGATATAGTCAGGAAACGACGTAACTACGTTCTGAGAACAAAACAGCAATCTTTAGGGCTTACCTCACGGTCTTGAAGAAAATGGTCATACGAGAATCAACAAATGCACAAAAATCCATTGACGGGAACGACATTTGAAGATAACCTCTAGACACTAAAACATATCTCGTGATTACCTAATTAATGCTCTTTCCCTGTCAAAGCAAATAGTTTTATTCAAGGGAAGCTTCTTACCGCTGGCGCGAATGAAGTCAACTGCTCATCTGTCAAAACCCAACCCTCTTTTCAAATAACCTCTGTTCAGAAATCAGCATCTCGCAATTTATCGTAACAGTGTTAGCGCTGGATGTATAAAAGAGACAGATGCCCTGAAAACTCCAAATCTGATGTGGGCGTGACTCCAAAGTTGGAAAATTATAACTCTCGTGAACCAGTTCTCGTCATACTATACCCAAAAAACATTAAATTTCAATACCGACTTGCAAGGCGAAGATAAGTCCTGTTCTCAGTATTTCGCCCTCTTCAGTTGGAGCTCTTGAGCCCGGTAAGTTCAATGAAGGACGAATGTGGACGCCGAGCAATGGTGAATTGAGCTCAAAAAATGGGCAAGAGAGATCACGGATCTTAATTGTTGATTCCATGAAACGTCAAAAAAATCCCAAGTAAGAAAAAACAACGATCAATCGATTGCGCTTTTTAACAGCAACAAATTTCTCAATGCTCTCCAAATGAATTAATATCCGTTCCTCGTGATCCGGAAGCTTCATATCTCTACAACGATGGTTTAAAACGGATTCAAAATAAATTCAGAGGATTCAAATTGAATATTATATTGTATTCGAAGGAAATGGGGCACTACCAATAAGGTAGATGACTTGGTCAAAATTATATCATAATGTCAGTAACTCTGTGAAATTAGAGAAGTAGTTACAGTCTGACCCTTATTAATCGTTCAAGGGGATCGGACATCTCCATTAGTATAAAATCTCTACTGATCTGCTGTTTCGCGCACTGTTCCATATTTGACTCTTCGATAATCATCTTGGAGGACTCTCAGAAGTACAGGAAGTTGCTTTTAGAGAGAATCTCTAAGTTTAGCTTCCCACTTGTTGTGAATGCGCGTATTGCTTGTTTAGCGCACCACCGGTAGGGTCTCTATCCTTCAGCCCCCGATTCAAAAAAAATTGATCCATACATAATCGACTTGCCCCTTTCTATCAGTCACACTTATGAAGGCTCATTCAATTTATGGTGGCTCAGTCATTTAACTGAGATTCGGTAATAGTCCTCATTTTTATTTGTATGCCACGGAGCACAGTTTTAACAGAAACGAGAGTTTTGCCAGTTCCCTTTTTCGAACCACAAGTGACGAGTTAACTGGCAGACATTGACGTTTGCCGTATCTCAAGTAATACGCTTCAAATGATTTTCTTTGAAATTCCTTTTTAACTTCTGTTCGTAAGTAACTGGTAACAATTTCCTGCATGTCAACTTCCAAACTTTCAATTATATCAAAGTTGCTGCTGGTTAAGTTCGCCGGGCCTTCCTTTTTCGTTGCTATCGAGGACACGCTTCTTTGAGAATGAGCTGAAGATGGCTGCATACAGTCAAATCACATCCTAAATGTTGGCCTGCGGCAACGAAAAAAATGAACTTATATAGAAGTTCTTTGCTTCTGGTAGTCTACCAATGTCACTAAGTCTTCCCTTGACCAATTCCCTTTGAACTATTCCGGGCGTTGCTCACTACCTTCACGGGCTACAACACCAGACTGCGTCACTTAAGAAAAATTATTCATTTAACCTTTTACTTTTTTTATAACTGTTTAAGCTAAAATACGTATAAAAAGTTGCTGAAACATGCGTGGAGTCCTGCACTAGCTGTGAATTCGTGGGTACAGAACCAAACTCCTTCAATGTTGACGTACTTAGACGAAGGAATGTGCATTTTTCTTAATCGTTGCTACTTCAAAACTAGCAATAGTATATCTGGCCGTCCTAACAGACAAGTTTTTCCGAACAAAAAAGAGAGAAAAAATTTCGTCGATTAATGTTCAAAATATGTGGCCCACATCATCAAGGAGATGACTCCTTATCAACGCCTTGTAATCAGTACAACTGGGCACCATAAATCTATAAAAAAAACTTATAATGCATCGCTCTCAACAAGATGTTGTATGAACTGCACAAGCATATTGAACGGGCTCCAGGATTCGTTGATATGCATTGGGCTCTTTCCTAGAAGATGCAGAATAGTCTTCTAACACAGAAATGAAGACTCCGAAAAAGCGGTCACCACAGAAGAATTCCATCGCTATCTGGTGGATGGGCAACAGTCATATGAGCATGATCGCATAGGAACATTTTTCCACTTGGCCCAGCTTTTGAGCAGACTTGGGTATTTCATCCTTCAATCCACAAGCTTTTTTAATCAGCCTTCAAAGGCTAAAACAGCCTTCCAACTACGTATGTTGTACATCGGAGTTGAATGACGCGACCCAACAAATTTTTTACTGAAAAAAATTGAATGAACAGAGTGGTAGCCACTTCTTCGAAGTTGGGGACATCCACGAGGGAAAAAATTGCCGGAAAGATGCTTCGAGCGATTCACAAATGAAAGCATTTTTGCTTGGATAGTCCTGACAACTAAGAAATGCATACTAGTACCTCTGGAGACGTCGGGGATGGAAGTTTCTCATTTTCAGTCCTCACACTCACTCTAATACTCACATCTTCCTTCCAGCTACAGAAGGGGTTCGTGAAACCAAAGGGCACTTCTGCATCTTGAAAAAGTGAGGCAGGACAAGATGCTTCTTTTCTCCTCGACAAGATATTCTCTTTGTCAACCGCTGCTCAGTTCGGTTCTGAAGTTATCACTGGAAATGTTTTTTTGGAAGTCGACAGTGATTGAGCATCTGGAAGATTTAGACTACAAAAAGTGGTCACTGACTATCATTCCACGCGTGTACCGACGGGGATTGAAACCTTCCTAACTCATGAAAACATTGCACTGATTCCGTGGGTTAGTAGTTGGTTACCTCATGAGCCTATAGCCCAAAGATTCTCTATTTAATTCGTGATAGTTTTACATTCTGTATGAAGATCCCTCATCGTTTCCGATAAGTTGGACTCTCAATGTTTCTACTAGTGCTCTATATCTAGGCTCTTCCACACTTTCACTCCACTAATAAATGGATCTTCTTCCATGCAGTGCCTTTTGTTGTCCAGAGATGCACAGCAGGTAAAGCAAGTTCATTTCAAAATAGTCCTATGGCATTGTCTTGGTGCTCTTCGAAATTCGACAATTTTAAGCAACTTCTAAACCAAACCATGAGTTTCACTTTGTCACAATATCCCTAACACGATCACAACATGATGACCCTGTCATGTACTAATGATCCCTAAAGATTAAAGCCCCTCGTTAATAAGATAGGGTTGACAGATTTTTGTGAAGGGAGAGGTGGAGGATGACTAGGAAATTTTTTCACCAGCTTACCAGTGCGAGGAAATCCTGTTGCTGGCAATAATTCGTTAATGACATCAACAGGAGTCCGTGTAGCTTCGACTCCTTAGAAAATTAGAGTCGCCTGGACACTCAGTGCCCAATATAAACAAAATTGTTGCGGCACCATCTTTTCTACGGCTTGGATGTTTTTCTGAAACGATAGACGCAAGTTCGGCCTATGTTGATAAGTAAGAAGAAAAGGAACTTTGATCGGTGATCGGTTCCTGATCAGTTGATCAGTGTTGAAAAGAAACTTTCGTCTTATTGATCAGAACCCTCTACTTATTCGCCTTCGTGTATTTAAACGCAATGACGGATTTTGAGGGATCATATACAGGAGCATATGATATTTCAAGGGTTTCATTTAACCTTTGTTTCAGTTTGGGCTAGAGAAGAGCTGACACAGTAATTTCGGAAGCAAACTACTCCCTTCATCAGCGCAATTTTAAATAGAAAGGGCCTGTTTATGATCACGGTGGATTCAATGTCTTTGTAAGGCAAGCGTTCTCAATGAAGAGTCGTACTGAAAGTGACAAATACAGGTATAGAAATGAGGATACTTGCGGATTGTAAAGACATACCGTACCGTTACTGAATCCATGGTGCTTGTTATCGCAAGACTCCCTTTGGCAGTGCTTCTGGATGAGGAGCGAAGGAGAGTCGACCTAAGTCTGAGAATCCTTATGGAGGGAGTACATTATATTTATATATTTCTAGAGAGGAGTGCAGTTGGATCCTGAGTTTGTTACAGAATCCATTGGCAAATGTGTAGAGGAATGACCTCTCGACTTGGCTGAGGCCAGCGCCTTAATAGAGCGGTATCTTGGCTTGATAGAGGATATGCTGAGTTTGATTATTATATTAGATAAATTTTTTTGTTTAGTTTTATCTGCAGTAGAAGGGAAAACTAGCATCCACTAATGTACTGTTTTAACCTGGGTACTATATTCTGTCTTGTTCATTAGGTTCTAGTTCATTAGATGTTTCTCCACAGATCGATTATACATCTCGGAGACAATAGAAAAACTCAGCCCAGAAAGATATAAGGGAACGATGTTGGAATTAATAGGCAAATGGAACTACAAGTTAATTTTTTATGGACGGTTCTTTTCATAAAGATTGAAATTTTAGACCAATTGAAAACAACAAGATGGGGGATCACTATCTTAACACTCATACACTCTCTACGCTAGTCCTCTCCTTTCTGTGAATTGCTACTGAATTAGGGGTCTGCCTAGTAAGGATGCGGCATTTGATGCGGTTTATGAGTGGTAGTGTTAAATAGTTTCAGGCTATGTTCTCCTTGTGACAGGGGAAGGTTTCAGTTGATAGTCCACTAGGTTCGCATCACTAAAAGTACTGCATTCTGGGCGCAAATTCCTTTCACCTCTCAACCATTAAAAATACTATTGCTACTACTCCTACTAAAACTATTCGTCATCAAAGCTTCGATTCGGACCCTGCCATTCAGTTCAAGCGATCCTTTTGAAGCATGCATCTCACATAACGAGCAGATTTTTTTTTTCCAATAAAAGCGTGTCGTTGGTATCACATAGTGCGGAGGGAGGGATTCATTTCTCAGTTATTTGGCGTGTTACCATCTGTATAGGCGAGAATGGTAATCCTTCTACCTCAAAGACGCTGCTCGGCGCTTAGTTTGGGTAAATATGACGCATCATCGAAGGCTAGATTGTTTGTGTGCCGGAGGAGGAGTTTAGTTGGCCCTCCAGTAGGTTTGCGTCGCTTGGAGACGAGCATTCATCACAAAAATTATCATTTCTGGTAAAAAATCGAGTTTTATGCTGGAAAATTCCAATGATTCTCGCCGGAAAGAATAGCATTGTTGATAAATTGTCGGGGTCAAATAAAAAGGGACCCGGTTCATTGCAGTATTTACCTACCCATCTGAAAAAGGAACTTATTCGCTAAATGACTCAACTCTGGTGAGGATCGAGGGCATACAGCTCGAAGTAAAATTGCAATTAGTTTTGAGTCAAGTTCTCTAGATGACAGGGGATGTGCTGAGTTAGGAATCTTTCGCTGGTAGGGTGTCCTTTACTCAGGACGCATGTTCTCTTCACCTGTTTACCACAAGGAAAGTCGTTATAAGCTTTATTCGGCAAGTATAGTGCTAGAATATGAAGAGAGTTCTTTACATAAGTAAATATTACCGGGATGCAGATTTGAACTTCAAGTTTAAAGTGCGTATTTGCGGTTAACATAAACATCGTTAGCATTGATTTCCAGCCGCAAGATTCAAACTAAGATATTGGGAACTACCCACGATGGTCATCTTAACATAGCCGAAAGACGATTGCTTTGGACTCATTCATTGTACATCAAATATTTGTATCTTCCGCACATCTAAGTGTAGTTTAAATTATCGTCCATTATCTACATCTTCACATTTTGTGTAGTAGATTTCCTAATGCCCCGAGCACACGTCACTCATTCATTCGCATCCATGCGTCAGCCTAATTTACATCTCTTTCAGAAACCTGCAGATACAGTCATTAAAATAAGGTTAACTTTATTACCAGTTGACTTTCAGTTTTACAGATCGACGTGCCTGTCGAGATTTGTTAGCACATTAGCAACTCTGAGGTTCCTATTCGTCTGCATTCAGAAAAAACTGACTATCAACAAGCGGATACTCGTATACCACACTCACGTATGTGCTAGCACGTATGGATTACAGCCTGCAGAGGTACCCCCTCCCTAGTAACTATGATTTACTTGGCCGGTCTAAGGTCATGCCACCTTTTCTGCCACGAGCATTGTCTCAAAAATCCACCGCTTGACTGAGTGCTTTTCCCATCTTTATGTTGTGACCTTGCAAAAGACTTGTAAGACATAAGTATCTAAGATGCATCTTAACAAAAGTTGCGTGAGAATTTGGAGCTGTTGTCTTCCAAGTGCGAATTTCAAATGAATTGCCATTGTTACCTCCATCGTACTTCAGGCATCAGTTTTAGTGTTTTTTTATATGTCACAACATTTATATTCAATTGTTGTAGCAACTAATTAAATGTGATCTAATAAATTTAATATGGGGATGAATACTCGCATCTTAAATTTCGTTGTTTAGTGCCACAACCTGAACTGAATTAAAATAAAACTGCAATTTAGTTTTTATTGCGCTAATTCTTACGAATTTTATTCTATTGAATTATTAATGTGAAATAAATAAAAAGTTATTTACAGTCTTGCTACCATTTTCCGGTTGAACCCTTACGAAACCGAACATTTTGCAATATTTGTATTTGAATGCTGTTACAAAATATAATCGTGAGTTGGTGCAATAATTTGGAAGGATGTGAATAATCAGTTGTTTGATAGATTCGCTAATACCTGTCGGGATTGATGATGACCATATAAAGTAGAGGTTTTTCCCACAACGATTGTTATACGACAGTGGGAGTAGAGGATCTTTCCACCCACATTTGCAATTTTTCATCCTGTTTCCCTTTGCGGAATTAAGCTCAGCGAGATTCATGGGAATGACGTGACGACTTTGTTTATATTTAAGGATATGCACGTGGGTGGTTCTGTTTTTATACAATTTCAATAATCCTTCGAAATTGATTTGCCAGGCGACACCTCGACATTATGTTTTTAGGAACATGAAAGTTATATCCGATATAAAAATTATGTCGCCAGTTGGTATAACTAAGTAAGACCTCATGCGAGTGTAAAACAACGTTTTTCGAAAATTGCATGCGGAAATTTGGCGTGGAAAATTGAAAAATAATAAAATACCGAAAGTTTATAATGTCATCATACACACATAAAACGATCTGCAAAGAGGACTTTTGCTTTAAATCAATGTTTTGGCGCCGAAATCTAAAAGCACAGAAAAAACGTAACCATTTCTTCGGGGCAATTAAGGCAAAATTGTTTATTTCTTACAAAATTTCCAAAGTAAAAACGCGCTTTACTGCAATTAATATTTGATGCAAAGTATTTAAGTTAAAATTAAAAATGATGGCAATTCGAAAAAAATTACACAAAAACGACCCTACATCAATGCACACGCGACTTTTGAAAATCAATTATTGAAGGCATGTCTACAATTTCTTTATATCCTACGAATCAAGAGGACCCTTGAGCAGCGATAAATACTTGCAAGGAAAAGTGTTTGTAAACGTATTAAAACTGCATGATAAAGGAATCGGTTAGGTTAGCTTCGAATGTTAAATTAACGATTTTATTCGATACCTTAACTATGTTTTACATACTTATTTTTTTAATATGTCTATAAATTATCCTTTTCGCATAACAATTAAAAAAAAATCTTACATGCAACAGAAAAATTATCCCTTCTTCTGAACAATGGCTTGAAATATTAAATATTTTTGAGAAAAATAAAGGCCTAGTAACGTGGTGGATAGCCTTTTTGCTGAAAGGCCTTCATTAGTGGACTTAACATAGATTGGACCAATTTAGTCGTATCCTGTCTGAAAATTTTGCTCCATTTATCAGTAATGACACTTTACAGCTATTCCTTTGGAAGTACAACGTGCTGACGTATCCTGAACTCCGCCAGGTCCTACGAATTTTTGATGGGACTTAGATTTAAGGATTGAGGTGGCATACGCAACTGATGTTAGTATTGTTGAACAACTAAAGGTTGATCTGCCACGAACCGAAAATCGTCCTCCAACTCGGGTGTCACCCCAAAAATTGGTACCAACTGCCAAGCACTTTGATCCATGCTAGTATTTTAATTCTTCAGGTAACCTAAATAACAAATACAATTGATGAACTACAGACACTAGTTAATCAATCACTCCCACCGCAATATTTACCGGCGTTGATTGATCGTTCAGGATCGAATCAGACCGATGTTCCTACAGCTGAATTTTCAGCCGTAGGAATAAAAAAAATTCAACTCGGGCCAGATCACGACTGCAGGCTACGTGTGGCAATTTTGCAACCCTAGATTGGATTAATATTTCCTTCCTGACAAACACATGACATGGCACGGTGGATTGTCCTAATGCTGCTACCAGTTGCCAGAGATGCCTAGCCTGACTCGGTTCACCCGGACCCGCTGGCCGGTTAGTACTTGCATGTAAAATTAAAAATTGACAGATCTGTCAGGGAAAACGAAATCCTTATGGATCATCACATGATGGTCGAAGAACATTGCCCTGATCATTGAATTGCTTGCCTGGTGTGGGATTAGCGACGTAGAAGTGGGCCATTCTGTAGATAGTCTTTGGTTTTCTGGGTTATAGAGGAAATCCCGAATGTCATCGCCTGTTACCTCAATGTTTATCAGAATGTTCAGCATTATCTTGGTACACACCTTGTGCATGGCCGAATCTTTGTGAAAAAGGTATTGGACACTTGTGTGGGGAATTTTCAACTCATCACTAATTATTTCGATTCCTGTGTTCCGGGTATCGTTCTTTAGTTTCCTCACTTTGGCGACATTGCTATCCGTTCGAGCCCTCAACGATCATCCGGTGTGATGGTCTCTTAACGAAGCTCCCTATCATCTTCAAACAGTTTGTGCCATTCAAAACCAATGGAGCAGCTCATCGCGGTATCCCCGTAGGTCTTCGTAGCCTTTCCCAGAGTCTTGTTTGCGTATTTGCCGAGTTTGACACACAATTTTATCAAATATCTTGAATATCTCCTTGAGATTTTGCCTTGTTTTCTGCATCAACAACGAGGAATAACACGCGTCAAAAAAGCCGGTGTCTATGCTCAAACAATGTCCATTGGAAACTGTGGCTGACCTTTTTCTTTTTCTGTGTGCCCTATCCGGCTCCAACAACCAGCCAGTCTCCTCCACAGTTTCGATCGCGTTGCAG